>OY986439.1:74096148-75368648 GCA_963920525.1 Dichetophora obliterata | reverse complement strand
TTTCTGCATTATAAATTATGATTTCGGCCTTATGAAATCAATTATGATTAGAAATTGCATTTGATAATTAATTGTGATCTATTCTTTGTTTTTTTACATGAATTTAATTGAGTGCTTTTTAGATCAAGTAAGTTTGAAGAAGGCAACAACAACAATTAGTAATTATGATTTCGTCTTATTGTTGTCTTTCAAACTTTTGAGTGTTTTAAATGTTTAAAGTCTGAATAACGATTACGTTTGGATTTCTATTTTAAAAATCAAAAAATAATATGCAATTCTTTTGCCAAAACGCAGAATTTAGTAGAAAGAGTTATGACCGTTAACTTCTAATACAGCTAAATACTAATATTGTAAAATTTTGGCATTTTGGGATCCCGAGAAATCCCTTGATAACGAAATCGCGAACTTAAATTCCCGGGATTCGCCAAAACCCTTCGATATTGAAAGCCATAACACATTCGTTCGCTTAAAATTCTTATTTCTTATTTTATTGATTCCATAAAATGCTCCAAATGAAAAAAAAAATAAAAAAAAATGAGAAATAAAAGAAAAATATTTGAAAAATTATAACTTGTAATTTTTAAATTGTTTGAAGTGTGAGCTTTTTTCCTAAACATTTTTAGACATATTTTGTAAGCAAAGGTGAATGTGTCATCAACGATAAAAAATATTAATTTTTACTTGTGTTGTACACTTATGATAATGCCTGTTTATAAACAATTTGAACTTTTAAAGAATCATATTTTTTAAAAACTGGTATTATTTTTTTGCAGGAACATTTTAACATTAAAAAAAAAACACAAAAAAACAAATTGGACATTTCAGCCAATTTCCATAGAAAGGACTTTGACCAAGCGTCTATTGATCAATTGTGTTGTGCATGTTTTTAATGTTTCATGCTTCAACACGAATGATCGAGAACTGGTCCTGCGAGCTTTATGCCAACTCCGAATGGCTCTCTTCCCAGTGCGCTACGGCCGCCACATTAAAATTAGCTGACGGGTTTTTAGGTTGTTAACGGCACATTTACTATTTTAAAGAATTTTTTATTCTTATTTTAATGGTCCTTAAAAATTAGCCCATTCTACAGAATTTCACCTACTAAATATGTTATAGCAAATATTTGATTTTATAGGCTTAAACAGATAATAGATTGGATTTAAGCGACTCTGAAAACATATAAGGGGTATTCACACTAACTAGGGTAGTTGGGAATGGGTAGATTGAGTAATTTTGGTTATTGCGAGTACCCTAAATTGGAATTGAGTACTTTGTAGAACAGTTTTAGGCAGTGCTGCATGTTTGTTTGATCTCCCCAGTATATGTAGATAAGTGACAGCTGGAAAAGGGTTGCCACCAAATCGTTTCTTGTCATTTTATGCGCGAAAAATTTAGGCCATTAATTGGGCGTAAAAGTTATTCTATATGCGAGTAATTTTAAACGTGAACTTCGCAACATCTTATCATTTACTAGTAATCCATGGGAAAACATTGTCCTGTCACAGACCTGCTTACTGCCACACAAAAATTTTCATGCCAATCGGAAAAAATTTTTAATTTTTTGTATATCTGAACTGGCATAACTGTAGTGCGACCATGCCCATTGTAAGTTTAGTTTCCGAAAGTAATTATATGCACTAAATTACCAAATTGTAGTCTAATACGGCCAAAATCGTCTAAAATATAGCATTTTTACTGATTTGTAGGCGGTAAAAAGGGGTTTGGCAAAATTTTCCTAAACTATCTCGAGATCGAAACAAATTGACTGCCAAAATTTCAGCGCAATCGCCCCAGTAGTCAATTTTAATGGTTTATAAAAAAGTGGGCGTTGATATATATAAACCACGCCCATTTCTAGTTCATACATACTAAATTTCCAAATTTAAGTCTTATATGACCAAAATCGTCTTAAATAAAGTATTTTTATTGATTTGTGGGCTGTAAAAGTGGGCGTGGACAGCCATTTTTATAATTGTTTCACGCAGTAACTATACAAACTAAATTACCAAATTTTAGTCTAATACTATCAAAACCGTCCGAAATAAAAGACGGTGTGGCTTTTTTTTAATAACCCAGTATTTACTTTATTAACCGAAATATTTTTAGATATTGTAAATGTGGTTGCCTAAAGTGTTTCCGTTCCTGAGATCTTAAGAGACACCGCACGAACGATTTTATATATATAGAAGGGCAGTAAAAGTAGGCGTGAGAAAATATGTTCATATTTAGTTCATATCTAGTGACCACCATTTGGTCTCATAGCAAATATAAACCAAGTTTCCTTATAAAAACATGCATAACTCAGGAATTATAATTTCTTAAAAGTAGGCGTAGTTAAAGTTCGACCACGCCCATTTTTTGTTGAATTGTCGATAGTAGCCATACGAACTAAATTACATAATTTTAGTCCAATACAACTGAATTCGTGTGAAATATAGCGTTTTTATTAACTTGTGGGCGGAAATAGAGGGTGTGGCAATATTTTTGTGTATTATTCGAGATATTAGCTTTGATAACAAACATTGTAAATTTGATGCCCTTAGGTCAAGTGTTGCCTATTTTTGCAAAAGGTGATAACACATAGAAAAAGTACTCAGTTTGGCAAGGAAACAATCTACCCAAACATGTCAGAGGGTCAGCTAGAGTAGATTGGTAGATGGGTACTTGGGTAGAATGGCACTTTACAAAAACAAAATGTACGACATTTTCCAATCTACCTAACTACCCAAGTCAGTGTGAATACCCCTATAGTAAAAATTGGTTTGATCCCTTAACCTAGGGTAAAAAAGAATAGTCGATTTCCAAGAAAGTCTTTGTACCTAGTTTGAAATAAAATGTTGTTTTGGAGGTTGCCACTTTTAATGCATCTAGTTATTAAAAACATACTAAAGTTGTCAAAGAAAATGTTATTCTATATCTTAAGGCAGAATGACTGTCGAAAAAAAGTAACTTAAAAAAAGATACTCAAGAATAATTATTTAAACTTTGACAAATTTTTACCAAGAAATGTTAATTTAGAGTACCTACATAAATAAATAAAAACTTTCCTAAACTTTTCCTAGTTCCGATTTACATTCATAGTTTTTATTAAGAAATACAGTGCAAATAAAGAAAACTTCCTGAAATACAGTACAAATACAGAATATTTATTAAAATATAGAAGATTTGCTGCTTGACTGTATTGTTTACATGATGACACCGAACCCTTATTATATTTCAAATTACGTCATATATTAGAATTGAGTTTTATTTGTGCATGGAATAAAATTTTTATACATGCTTTTATTAAAAAATGTTCGATTCGAACCCATGATATTGCAGGTTATAAGTTTATGGCTCTAACAACTAGCCTATGTAGCCAGATGCATAACAAAATGATACATTAGAATAGTACAATCCATTCTAAGAGTGTTCCAATATGTATTCTTATTTAATTCTTCGTTTTATTAAGAAACTAATAATATTTTGAATAATTTAAATTCTTATAAAAATTTCATAAGAAAACTCATGATTTCAATGATTGAATTGAAAATTAGTCCAAGATTTTTGAAAATTTATTTTATATTAACGTCCTTGCATTTGAACGCAGAAAGTTCTGAATGAAAATCGGAGATACGTGCATGTGTCCAGACAACAGCAAAAAAAAAAACAACAAGAGCTACAACAACTCAAGCCGGAGCGTTCAATTTATGCTAAAGCTGCAGCTTAAAATGTATGCATTTTCACACTTTAAACAGAGCTGCCGATCGATGATCGCCGCATTATGAATGAACAACGCCACGCCACGCCATGCCGCCGTTTCGTTCAGCAATTATTCATACATCGCTGCTGCATAACTTATAGAATCTACCTACTAGCAAGCTGCAATAAACGACTGAATCGTTGGCTAACTGCAGCAGCTCTCTAGCGTGGCAACACAACACCCAGCCAAGTCTGGCCAAGTTAAGCTAGTGACGACGACGACGGTTCTGAAAGCTAGCAGAATCGCAAAAGCGCTATGAATTATGAGCAAGCTAAGTTGAGCGAGAAAAGCGCGCGATCATGTTCATGATCATCACTACAAGCCAACAAGTATTTGGATTTGCTGTTTAAGACTGACTGACTCCCTGTCTGTCCTGTCTGTTTGTCTGCTTAAACTTGCGTCTGTCCAATCAAACGAACGACAACTGTTTCTCAGCTCATTGGCTCACAGAGGCTGAGGCTGTTTTTATGATTTTGTTGAAGTTTTCCCTACACTTCTCACAGGCACATTATTTATTGTGAACGTGCAAAAGTGAAGCACCTGTGTTGATCCGATCCAATCCATTCCGATCCAGTGATCTCTGTCGAGTCAGTGTTCTTATGACGACGCGGACATGAAATTGTCTGGGAGCTTTCCTTGGCTGCTATACTCGTATGTGTTCTTTTTTTATTTTACTGCTGCGCAAAGTTCCGCATTTTAGGAGTCGCGTCGTCGATCAGTTTGCAGAGGCGATTGCTTTGGCAAATTGTTAGTGTTGGGCGACTGAATGTTAGGCTCAGTTTCATTCGATTTCGTACATAACAATCGATATTGCAAATTTCGTCTTGGTTATACTTATCACTGATCGTATTATTTGCAAGATCGATTATTGCCTTGCATGCGCTTTATTTTATACATCTCCCTCCCCCCTCACAACTTAACGACGACTTTTGTTGGCAGGCGGGCTCAAACTTTTTTGAGAATTTGTGGCTAATGATAAGATTTGTAAGTAGTAGAATTATGAAATACCCAGAAATTTTGCGAAAATATACTTGAAAAAATACTAGAGGTACCTTAAAAAGTACAGGTATAGGAAGTATTCCATTCTTTTAAGAATTTTAAAATATTTTTATAACCTTATTAATTGCTGATTATCTCAGTGCATTATAACATATATATAACTGTAGTTTAGAAGAATTAATCTACCCATTCTCGTAAGATCTATTTTGATAAACAAGGAGAGCTGAAGATGTTCCTTACATAGAAATGTAAAGCCCGATATTAAGGCATCCAATTTCGGGACGCTTCGGCAATACCGGGATTTCGGGATGTAAAAAACACAATCCCGGGATCCCGGGAAAAAATTTTAAAATCACATTCAGGTTTTTCTTAGATAGCATCATTAAATTTTTTGTACATGTTCTTAAAATTGAAAAAAAAAAAATTGAATAGTATAATTATTTTAGTATATCTAAGTAATAATTTTGTGAAATTTTGTACCGCTTGTTTAAGGAAGTTTTGTTTTTTTAATTTTTAAGGTTACATTTCGGTATTTCTAAGGTAGTATCACGTCATAGTTTTTACGGCTGGTTAAAAAAGATTTTTATTCTTGTCTTATTAAAATCACATTTCAGTGTTTTTTATGAAGTATCACTTGCTTAACACATTGGACCTTACGAGTAGTCGCTTGAATGCCAACTCTAAATTGAGTGTGAGCTTTTCTGACATTATTTCTATAGAATTTTTTGTCAAAAAGCTTACACTAAATTTGCAGCCCCATTCTGGCAAAGTAACAATTGTTACCCAGTATTTTTAATAATTATATGTGTTTGTTGTAATTTTTGCTTTCAAAACAAAATTTTAAGCTCAATAACAAAATTTTTAAATGAAATTGTCACTATCTGAAAAGCAGGTGACAATTTTTATCAAACTTTATTATTTTTGAGCTTCAAATCTTGTTTGAAATCAAAAATTACAGCAAACACATAGAAATACTAAAAATACTGGATAACAATTGTTACTTTGCCAGAATATGGGCTGTTAGAGTCGACATTAAAATGACTATTGGTAAGGCCTATTGTGTTATTTTGTACATGCAGTTTTAGAAAGGTTTTAATTTTAAAATTTTTTAAAAACACAAAAAATTTTTCTTTCAGTATCATTGAATTTTTTGTAGGAATATTTAAGAAATTTTTTTTTTGTAAAGGCAATCCCGGGATGCCGAAAATCCCGAGATTTTAGGTCTTGTCAGGACTTGTCCCGGGATTGTCAGGACTAAGAAAAGTCCGGGAACCCAGGATCACGGAATCCCGAGAATGGATGCCCTACCCGATATCAAAAACAGTACAATTTGTATTGCATTTATGAACTCCTGTTATACTTGGATCAAGTTAAAAATGTTAGAATACATATTTCAGTTATTTAATAAAAATCAGGTCTTAGGTTGTTAGACTCTGTGAAAATTTCGGTTAGTTTATGTCGAAATGGCTAAGAAAAGATCTTCCTTATGGAATCTGCGATTGACAAATACTTTAACCATTGAGTCTTAACACACTGTCTCCACTTACAAGTTTTGATTGCATGCGAACTGTCAAATTGAATTTCATGATATATATCTCAAGTGCAGACCACTCATATCATAAGATTGTTCATATCATGAAATTTATCTCTTGAAATATTTCTTGGGGTATATTTCATGAGATGAGCTGTCACTTTCCAGTAAAATATATAAGTGTGTGCATTTTTAAGAACTTTTCAAGTAAAAAATATTGCAAAATTATTAAAAGAGTGAAAAACATAAAATGGAATGGCGAATTGAAGATATCATTAACTTAATAAACTATTACAAACAACTCATGAAACAACAAAATGAAATTTCATGAGATGAAGTGCCCACCTCAATATTATAGCATAAAATCTGGATATCATGAAATTCAATTTGACACTTCGCATGCAATCAAATATCGTAAGTGCAAACTTCATAATTAATAATTCCTTGTTGTTAAAATGAATTGTCTTAATGCTATAATCTATAGCTTTTTCTCAGTACTCTTTGAATACAGCCTTAATAACTTTCTTATGGTAAATTATTCTTATGGTAAAGGCTTCTGGAAAAAGGTCTGTAATTTCGAAAAAATTTTGGAAAATATATATTAAACGCTTTACATTTACAACCACTTAGAGCATTTTGATAATTTCAAATATCTTTTTTTTTCGATAAAAATTCGTAGTTTTTCACAACCATCCGTTCAGTGACCGTCAATATGGTTTCCGTAGGGCTCGGTTTATTGGTAATCTTACGGCGTTCTACACCGAAGAATGATATCAATGCGTTCAATTTTTCGGCGACAGCAGGGTTGTTGCTCTAGATATTTCAAAAGCTTTTGATCGAGTGTGGCATAAAGCGCTCGTGTCGAAACTTGTTGCATTAGGTTTTGGTGGTGACTTTGCTCGATGGATCACGTCTTTCCTCAAAGATATAATGATTCGCGTCATAGTTGACGGTATTTCGTCTGAGGAGCACGCCATCAACGCAGGAGTACCGCAGGGGTCAGTTCTATCGCCAACCTTCTGTCGTTGACGCATAACACAATACATTCGTTTGCGGACGACAGCAGCATTTGTCATTCATATTCATTTAAAAAACGCCCAAGATGGAGATTGAGAAAAAGAGGCAAAATATGAATGACACACTTCATGGGGTCATGCCAATAGAGTAGAGTTCAATGCAAGCAAGACCCAGTGCTGTCTGTTAACCCCGAAGTGGATAGATTGCCCCTTAGCTCCCCTCATTATGAGTGGTGTGGATCTTGTGAAATAAGCCGCTCTTAACGTTCTGGGCAAAACCGATCCAATCTGATCTTCGTTGGAATGATCTTATTTTCGATGTATCAAAAGAAGCGGGCAAATGTCTAGGTTTCTGAAAGCAGTACAAAAATATTTCACTTCAGCTGATCTTCGCATGATTTACACCTCATATATCAGGCCATAAATGGAGTACATTTCGCCCATTTCGGCAGGAGCTTTTAGATGTTATTTGGAGCTTCTGGATCGAATGCAATGTCGGGCGATACATTTGATTACGGATGAAAATATTTCATTTTCTCTCAACTCTCTTGGGCATCGACGCAATTTTGGTTGCCTCAGCCTTCTGTATGGATACTACCATGGAAAGTGTTTAAGGGAGATATATGGCCTGAAGCCAGCAGCTAGTGTGCTTACCAGGTCCACTCGTTCAGCTGTCCAAGCCCACCCCTTTACCATTTTCTCGATGTCCAACAGAACCTCACATTACCGAGATAATTCGTTCTTCGGTCGGGCGGTTATTTGTAGAATAGTCTGCCTGCGAGCGTGTTTCCCGGCAGTTTTGAGATGTGAAAATTTAAAACTTCTTCTTCACCGACACTACTCCGTATATCAGCCCTCCAACTGACTATAACCCATCTTCCGAATCAACACAATGCTTACATATTTATAGGGGGCATTCCCTGAGCGTTGGTTAAGTCTAAAAAAAAAACATAAAAATAATGAAGAAGTTACCCTGAAATATAATGTCTTTTATAAACTTGCACGAAATAAATACTTATTACTTAGCATTTATTTATTATTACTAAAGCTTAAATTGTATTATTGAGTAAGTAATATTTAGTAATTAAACCAAAATTAAAATTAAATTCAAATGAATAACAACTACTTTACTAAATGAGTTTAATGAGCTGCGACTATCTTGACTTAGTTGGCGCTACAAGAGCAGGTCGATTTTTACCTCATCTAAGAACTTTCACCAGCCTTTTTTGTTGCTTTGCTTACTGGAGTCAATGGAGAATTCCAAGCTTTGTTAGATTGCCATTTACTATTGCCCTCTTTCGAACGGAGATGCTGTCGTCCTCTTTTAAGTTGATCGCTGCTGGGCACCGAATCGAATATCTTTTTTCGAAGACGCCTAAAGTCTTTTTATCTGAACTGCTCAACATCCAGGTTTGTAATGCATAAAGTAAGACGAGCATGATGAGCGATTTATAGAGCACGATTTTCGTTCGTTGAGAGAGGACACTGCTCCTCACTTGCCAACTGAGGCCAAAGTATTAACTGTTGGCAAGAGTGATTCATTGTTTGATCGCAATGCCAATTTCGTTAGTTAAGTTTATACTTTATCGCAGATACACAAAGTGCTTCACAACCTCGAACGAGGTATTGTTAACAGTAACGTGGGTTTCAAGACGCTATGCTGTTGTTTTTTTAGCACCAAGTATTTCGTCTTATATGCGTTCACTTCACTGTAAGACCCATTCGACTTGACTCTCTTTCTAATCTGGAGAATACTGTCGGAGAATCTATGTCGTCAGAATAAAGAAGCAGCATAACAGTCTTATAGAATATTGTGCCACTTCGTTTCAGATCAGCAGCTATATATTTGAGCTACGAATATACTTGATAATATTTATCAAAGTTTGTTAGTTGTCAATAAATATTGTTAGACAGGTGCTAACTAAATATATTTTAAATAATACTCTTTTCTCAGTGTAGATCCTCTCCTCATAAATATTATAAAATCTTTATTTATAAACATACCTCGATGATTGGAAGCATTTTATAAAGGGCATGATCTGACGTGTCAAAATAATAATGTTCTAGGTCAATTAATAAAAAGTAAGAAAAAACTGATAAAATAGTGAACACTTGTGAAAAAAGTTTGTGATTTTTGGGCGATTTAAAACTACTGGATCAAGTGCAATGCTCTAAACATTCTTTAATCGTTCTAAAATTTTTTATTCAAAATTTTTTTTCGATCAACCTCAAGGTTTCCGTGGGTGTTCCATGCAAACTAGGGACACTCATATGTATATGTATAAAATTGTTGAACAACGACAAAGGTCAATAGAATGGTTTCCCCAGTTCCGATACCAACACCCATTTGAACCGATTCATGCAATCGATCAATCAATAAATTGTATATAGTAAGGTAGGGTCTATTCGGAAATGCATGACGATTTGCAGTATACGCACAGCTGACAATGATGAATGACGCTTGATAGAAAAATTACATTTTGGAATGTTTGACGTTTGCAGTGCTGCAAAATTGGTCTTTTTCGAACATTTTGCTTGTGCAGCAAAAGCAGTTTGCGCATCATGATGTATTTCCGAACAGATCTTCGTCTTATTTGAGCTTGCGCTGACTTCGAAAGTTACAATTTTTTTTTTAACTTGCGTAGACATCTTTTGTATGCACTTTGGTGGTATTTTGTTAAAAGACAATCAAAATAGGTGTAAGAAAAGGACTATTTTATCAAGTGAAAATATTCCTAATTTTCTGTATTTATTTCTATGTATCTAATAATTTCAAATATGAAGTATAGAGACCCCGATGACTGAGTAACTGCTTTCTGTAGTATTGTGAGAACAAGCACATAAATGCTTTATACGATGATCTGCTATATTGTGTTTACCATTTTTTTTCTACTCAACTCCGTTTAGAATTTTCTCAAAGCTTAAGAGTGATACCCGGCTGTTTAGGACAACACGTTCTGGTGCGTTCGTGCTTTTATTGCAAAACAAAGAACGTGTGCAATCGATCGGATTATAATCCAACTCAAACTCTAAACACCAATGAATGCCACCAATGCAATCAATATTGGCTCTTGGCTCCGTGCGGCTGCAGAGTCAGTCTCAGCTGTTTTGTTGTGGTTCTTGGCCAAAAGAACAATATAGCGTTTTTCACATTTCGAATATTATACGTTTGAACGGTGGTATCAGTATAAAATATTATTTCCAATAAATCAGCACTACGCTGATCTTTGTCTCTTTGTCTGACTGCGGATTATGATGGGCCTGGTGTATATGTGGCGTGTCACTTGTGGTCGTGAGAATTAGCTTTAATTGATTTCCACACGCTCCAACAGAGCAGACAAATGAGTTCGCGCAAAGTGCGTTTGCGCGTTCATAATTTAATCAAAGTAGAAGCAATGTTTTTTTTTTTTTATTGCTGTTCGAACGATGTCGATCATTCCATCGATCGATCGATCTATTGAAAGAGCGATCAACATGATCACGCATCAATTACGCATGCGTACAAATAGAAATTGCAATTTTCATTGTTGTATTGTACATTCGATTTGCAATTGAAAACAGGAAATTAAAATATCTAGAGGTGCCACATGGTATGTCATGGTATAAAAGATGGTGCGACACTAATCAGTCACTGGCGACTGGCGATTGGCGACTGACGTATGACCATATGCTTGTTACCCGGCAATAAACATTGAAGTTGATGTGAGCAAGTCATATTGCAACATTAAATTGCAACTTCACGCTAAATAGCTCATATAAGACTTTAAATTCTGGTTAACTCCGCGTGCTTGAAATTCCTCCCAAACTAGCTTTTCGAACTGATCACCACCTCCACGAGCAGCAACGCACCGGGTTCACATCTGCGTAGAGCAAAACTGGCTTCCAACTGACTGCAACCGAATTCGCATTACTACTACAACAACAACGTCCACAACTTGAGGCTGTTATCAAATATCACTTTTATTCGCTTATATACGAATGCGATATGTATGTCGGCCGCTGGCTCATACTTTTTATTTATTATTTTGTTGTTAACTTTTTGGTAACATGTGCTTGATCTTATTGTACAGATGTGGAATTTGCTGACTAAGTCTTTGAGTTATCCTGTAGTACACTTAAAGTGTATTCACGTGTTTGTGTTTGTATTTGTGTGTGTGTGTGCTCTTAGCGCATGTGCACTTGGATTATGTTATCTCAATCTCACGTGAAACATGTTTATGTTGTGAAATTCGCTCGTTCGTACGTTTGCGGCTTCGATTGTGATATCATTTTTGGTCACAGCAGTAAAAAAAACGAACGTAGAGCCAACGTTGGGATCAGGAGAGGTTTCATGTGCTGTTTCACGGGCCGTTTTACTTA
This sequence comes from Dichetophora obliterata, assembly GCA_963920525.1. Classification (NCBI taxonomy): domain Eukaryota; kingdom Metazoa; phylum Arthropoda; class Insecta; order Diptera; family Sciomyzidae; genus Dichetophora; species Dichetophora obliterata. The sequence continues at coordinate 75,357,001 of OY986439.1, read as the reverse complement.
GGCCCTTAAATAAAATTCAAGTTGCACAAGATTTTGAGTAAAATTAAACAAAAGTTACTGACTTTAGTAAATATCAAAAGTAAACAACATGTTGAATTAATGTCAATTTATTACAGTAATAATAGCCAACTTTTCACCTACAACTTTTGTAGTAAATTTCAACAAAAACCTTTTAGAGTATATCTCCTTTCTAAAGCCAAAATATTGACAATTTAATTAAAGCCTTAAAGAACATCAATGTGAAATGTGAAGGAGCCTTTGGCTCCCTCAAGCCGGCCTCGAATGTTTAGGCACACATTACACCAAACAAATACCAAATACACTCGCTCTCTCGCTACAACAGTTTGATCAATCTGAAACTATTTTTTCAAGATTTTCTGTCTATAATTTTTGGTTTTGTGCAGTACTGAAAAACCCGCCCCAAAAAGGGTTTTCCACTTATTTTTTTTTTCTTTCAAATAATTCACTTCTTGATGGCTAATATGTGTTAAGATATGAGGACATGCAATCGTTGCTGCTGCAGAATGACGTGGTACACATATTAAGAGTACCAAGGCAGTAGAGTAGCGTACAAAGGATTCCAAATGCTTTGCGATGCGATGACTGTTGCATTGATTTGATCTAACGACAGGTTGTTCCTCATTCTTGTAGCTCATTGTTTGTGGTTACTGCTTTCTGTTGTTGGTATGTCGGTATAACCAACTTCACTAAGCGTCTGTGTAATGCATACGATGATGACTTTAAGGATGATGATGATGACGATGATGTATCTTTAGTCCCTGAGCAGCAATATTATTTGTTCGCTTGCTCTGAGCTTTTGTTCGTTTGTTCTGCTTAGTTACTGCAACGCAAGCCGCTGGATCAGCATTGATTTACAAGCAGACGAGGTTACTGCACAAGACTTCCACCCGGTTAGATCCATGTGTAGTGTGGTACACCTGTAAGTTGTTATCGCGCTTGTTAATTAACGAATTACGTTCAACATTCATGGTGGTGTTAGTGCTGGTTGTAAGTCTTGAAGACCGATGAGCTGCAATTTGGTGATCGCGTTAACTTGTGTGTTTTTAGCTTGTAGTGTCACGCAATTGCAAACTCCACAGTCGATGCCGATGCTGATGCCATCTGTTGCTTTCCACCACCACCAGCAGCAACTTGCGTGCTGCATCTCCCGCTGAGATTTTGTCGCATCGTAACCATAATTACAGTCATTGTCCAAGCATGCGAGTTCTTGTAAGTGGCTCAAATGAAGTGAAAAATTTCTGTTAATGGAGGAAAATGTTTAATTAATAGAGTATGTGGTGAGAGTAGCTATAATGTATGGTACGTTTGAGTCAAGGTTGCACATTAGGAATAAAACTATAGATGAAAAAATAAATCTGGCAATCGTGTATGCACGCGAGATCATTTTGTAGGTTGAGTTGCTTTTTTTCTATTTTTTGCAACAGTAAGCTTTAATAGTGCTTCAACCCCAACAGATGTTCCTGGGCGTGTTCTTTATCTAAAAAAATTTATCGTATTCATAAATCACATTTTTTTATAAATAAGAGAGAGAGTAACTTCACACTTTGAAAATTCATCAAGACATTTAATAGCTACCTTCAGAATCTATAATCTAAAACTCTTGTTTTTATGGGAATAATTGTTTTTGGATCTTTATAATAGCCCAAGTTGAAATCATTTAAGGAGAACTTAATTTAAGCAATATCCCTGACTCCCATTCAACAATGTTACCTTTGCACATTTTTCAGCAGAAATAATAACAATGTAAATTTTATAAAATTTTTACACTAATCTTCTTTAGTGTCTTTAATCAAGACACTCAAAATATGACGCACATTGTTTTGATTTCATACATTCTTGTGCAAAAAATAGTAAAAATTGACGGATTTTGATCAAATTTAATACAGAGTCTTTTTTAGTGCTATTAAGAAAATTCCATTCAGTTCAATGGTGCAAATCGGACTAATACAACCCCTCCCACCCGTACAAACCCAAACTGGGAAACTGGAAAAGCGATATATTTCAATGAAATTTAACACGATGTCGTCTTTTGGGCTTGCTAACACAGTTTTTAAACACTGTGTACATCGATTCACTAACACCCACAATTTTTCAATGTCTCAATGTACAATTTTTTAGCGTGATGCACATTGAGACTCAAATGACCACCATCCCCAACTAGCCCACTAACCACCTCTTTCACCCCAACCCCAACCTTTACAATCCGAAACTGGAGAAGAAGCAAGCATGCACAAAATTCGACTAATTCTAAGAGAAAAGTTAGAAAGGTTTTGTTTTTTTTTAAGCAAGCTTTTCTGGTTTAACAAAAACAAGAATAAGTAGTACAAAAAATATGGTATAATGCTGTTTACACACTGTATGCACGCTGTATGCACGCTGTATGCACGCTGTATGTACAGAAGTGAAACTTCTTAAAATTAAGGACATGAGATATTGTTGTGAAAGAGAGAAATCCTCTATGAGTTCAAAACGCCCCTTCGGAATTCAAAAGATCCACCAGAAAGGTTCCCCTAATTTCATAGCACAGACCAACATTGAAAAGTTCAATTGAACTATATATTGTACATGACCGTGACAACTTCAGCTACTAAAATTGCACATGACTAGGTTATTAAAATAATCTTGGGTCATATCCGTATAAATACCGATAATATAACCCTTACTTTTTGGCACATCATCATGATCAAAAGGGAAATCTTTCTCATGAAAAACTAGGAAGCGAAGCTTACTATGGTGCTGTCGCATATGTCATCAGACTCCCCAATCATTTGTGGACACAACTCAGACTGTTTAGGTTTCCCCGTTGCCTGTTCTCAAATTCCAAAGGTAACAGTATACTGATTCGGTAGTTGCTTACCTTCCTAACATTTACTGTTTGAAATAAACTAGAGTTTATCTACCTTCATCTTTCTCTTAGTAATTTAAGGGAATTAGCAACCCGAGTTCACCTAAAGTGTAACTCACACCGACCTTCCTGGTCTAACCAGAACCAGAGCGAATGAAACCCCGAAGGACCAAGCCCACGACAATCAATCACGGGCTCAAGGTTTCACCAGACAAGGCTCTTCAACATCCCGTATACAGACCAAAAGACTGTGGCACCTTCTGTTACTCGAACTGTACATGACTTCGTTAAAAATAACCATTGGTTTCCCGGTAATATACCGAGAGAACCACAATTCTACTTACGCAACTTCGTAAGCTTAATTAAGGCTTCTTAAAAGCCTCTTTCGGAAGAGTAGGAAGCGTGAGCCGTAGTATACCAATTGGTTTATACTCGGTCTAAGGATTCTATGCCTCTTACATAGAACCCTTATTCTAAAACAAAGGTCTGCAGAACAACGATAGATCAGGTCTCCTCATCACTGAGGTATGACTGTCCCCACTCTTCAAGTTATATTAGATTGAGCTTACATTGAAAGCATATTACAATAACAATGTTATGATAACTTAATATCAAAACCATGCTTTCTCCAAGATTTGGCACGAACAACCAAGGCTCAAGGTAAACCTTGTTATTTTACGGAAATCAGATGAACATTCAAGAGCCGATCCTTAAGAATGAACTCATTTTGAGATAAATTTATGGGGCACGGCCCATGACCTAATAACTAACCATCATCCTTATAAATCCTTGCTTTGGACAGGCAGATTCCCCGATGGTCATCTGGCGGGTTTTCTGAAAGAGACAGGGAGAAAGAGGGAGAGAGAGAGAGAGCATCTTAAAAGAAATGCCAAACAAAATTTGCATAAAAATATTCTGCTTATTTCATATTTACGCTGTCATTGTTTGGTGCTTTAATGGGTCATACTGATTTAGTGGTTTTTGATTACTAAAATATGACCTATATGGTATGTCCGTGATTTTCTATTTTTGAAGTGAAAAAATTATATTTATTTTAGAGAGATTTGTTGTGGGGTTCTATCTATATACAAAAAACACAAAATATAGGAAAAAGATGTCTATTATAATTCATATCAAAAAAAAAGTGTGACCTGTAGCAAGGTCAAATAAATGAACTGGTCCTATTATTTTTTTCCTCCTCAACATTTCTTATGAACACAATCTGCCTACACACTATCTGCCTCCCTACTGTTGGTGACCACACAAAAAACATAAAAAATAGCAAAAACAAGTCTATTATAGTTCATATTAAAAAAAATCTATGGCCTCCAAAGGGACCAAATGTATGAGCTGATCCTATATACTCTATCTTTCACCATTCTGGTGGTCTCAAAATACACACAAACTAGAAAATATCATTGATCATGAATACAAATACGTCACGAGACTCGAAATATTTTGCATTACCAAATTTTTTCGTAACTAGACTCTAAAAATTTTACTCAGTATTAAAATCTCCGCCTAAGAAATTTCACTTCAGAAATAAAATAGCAAAGCAAACCAAAATAAAAAACATCGTTTAAAACATGTGTTATCGCTTTGTCATTATTGCTACTTGCACTGATTTTAGTTTGATTTTTTTTTATTTTTGGTTTTCCAATTCCAATTTTGAAATTATATATTTGTTTGTTTCTTTAAGTCATGTATATTTTTTAAATAAAATTTCATATGCGAAAAACCTACTTGCTTTACTTTATTATAATCAAAGTATTTTTAAACCGCATTTTAAATCTTTGCTGAAATACCTGTTGGAGCGACGAGGAGCGCGCCACTTATTTTGAAATGATGCTTTACATATTTTTACTAAGTTTTAGTTCATCATGATTTATCTTTGCGAAATTTTTTGCTTTTACTAAGCTTAACATATTTCTTATGCAGTCAGGTTTATCTTTTATTTCGAGCCATGCTCGGAAGATATCACCAATTTACATAGAACATGTCTCATAAAAAAAAATTCTCTATTATTTGCAGATACTTGTAGCTGGGACATATTTTATTCGATAAAACATTAAGCAAACTTAAGCAAAAAAATTTAGAATGTACCTCGATTAGAGTGGGGCGATTAGTATGGAAGGAAAAAAGTGTTAATGGGCGCTTCGCGTTTCTGATTCTTGGGATTGTACTGAGCAAAAAAGTCCACTAGACCATACGTCTACGGTGAAAATCGAGCTTCCAGATTTTGAATTGCAGTTTTTTCTCAGACTTTTGTCACGTTTTTTTTTTTTGATATTTTGGCCTATAACAGCCAAACCATTGAGATTTTTGTCTTAGTATTGGATCGAAAATCTCAATGGTTTGGCTGTTGTAGGTCAAAATATACAAAAAAAACGTGACAAAAGTCTGAGAAGACTTGACATCTTGACTTGAACTGCAAGTCAAAATCTGGAAGCTCGATTTTCACCGTAGACGTATGGTCCAGTGGACTTTTTTGCTCAGTACAATCCCAAGAATTAGAAGCGCGAAGCGCCCATTAAGATGTACAAATCGCCCCACCCTCGATATACTTTTTTATTCTCTTTCAAAAGCACTTTTTTCACTTGAACAACTACTGCGACTTTGAAAATATCTGTAAAACGAAAGTTGTAATCAAAACCAATTCCGAATAATTTTCCGAAGGAAAATCCGAAGTGGTTTTTTAATTCGGACTTTTTACGTCGGATTCGGTCGGTTGGAAATACAAAGTTTTTTTATTCGGACTTTTTACATCGGCTTCGGTCGGTCGGAAATTCGAAGTTCTCTTTAGTTGGACTTTTTACGTCGGCTTCGGTTGGTCGGAAATCCGAAAAAGTTTCTTTTGTTCGGACTTTTTACGTCAGCCTCGGCCGGTCGGAAATCCGAAACAGTTTATTTTGTTCGGTTTTTTTACTTCGGCTTCGGCCGGTCGGAAATCCGAAGCAGTTTTTTAATTCTGACTTTTTTACGTCGGCCTCAGTCGGTCGGAAATCCATCATATTAATTTATGCTTAAGAGTTTATTTTCTTTTATTTTTCTTTTTTTAACTTATCGTTAGAGTAATAGTAAGGCGATTCACGCCATATATAAAATTATATATCACAAGATAATATGCTAAATAAAGCAACGTAGACGGTCTTGCCTAAGTCGTTGTCATACCGACCATCGACGAACTTTATCGAACACCGAATATCACCGAATTTCTCCGAGTCATCGCACTCCACCACACACCGAACATCGTCAAACCAGCATACGAGGACTTCATAGGCAGATTCATTTACGTATCGTTGCATATATTTATAATATTGTGTATTGTAATAAGAAAGGCTTGCTCATTGAATTATACACTAAGAGAATATATAGAGGGTCTTGCCTAAGTCGTTGTCATACCGACCGTTGACGAACTTTATCGAACACCGAATATCACCGAATTTCTCCGAGTCATCGCAATCCACCACACACCGAACATCGTCAAACCAGCATACGAGGACTTCATAGGCAGATTCATTTACGTATCGTTGCAAATATTTATAATATTGTGTATTGTAATAAGAAAGGCTTGCTCATTGAATTATACACTAAGAGAATATATACATATATACCATGTACACTGCTAAAAATTACAAACAATAAAGCAGCAATTATAATAAGAGCATTAAATTCTTCAAGTCTTCTTATGTATTGGCAAAAGTTCGAGGGTCTTTCGTCTGATCCTGGAGCGGCAGAGCATACCTCAGCCTTTGAATAAAACCCCCCTTTCAAATGGCCAATCCTTTATTAATTAACGTTGCATTTAAAGTAGCTAAATTGGAGGATTCGAAAGTTTGATCAAAATTTAGGTTGTTTTTTTTTTTTTGCTAAACGAAAAGTTTTTCTAACACTTGAATTTCAGAGCTCCGTGTAACCAAACGAAATAAAAAAATTAAAAACCCTTTGGGCTTCTTCTAAAATTAAGTGTTTTCTATCAGAAAACAAAACTTTCTTGAGCTTTTGTGGAAATTGATTTTTACCTATTTATAACAAAAAAGAAAACACTGTGTGGCGTCATCTGAATGCTCATATAAATCCCGTGGTATGAAAACTTTATAAGGAGTGAAATCAAGCGTTGACAAAATACTCAAGCGTTACGTTTTCCTATTCAACAACATATTTTGAAATCAACGAAAAATTACCAAAGACGAGAAAATACACACAGCAGCAATAACAGCTAACAACAACAATGCTATGCATATTTTTTCTTGATGTCGCAGCACGATGCGACGATGAAGTAAATCCTTCAAATGACATTACACTCGGAATTTTTTGCAGTTTCATTTTTATTTATATCTATAAGAATTGTAAGTTTTATTTTCAATTATATCTAAATATCAATATTTAATTTTTTTTTAAGGCGATACTTTTAGTGCAGGAAATCCTTTTACCTTCTAATGTATGTATTTATGTAATATGATTAATATATGTTAAAATATGAATAAAAGTACATTATTCTTTTAGTAATATAAGAGATGCCTTTATTTAATTATAATTTTTTTGCTTCTTATTAAAAAAAATAATATTACTAATTGCAATAAGAATGATAAATTCGAAAATTATGGTATCGAACGTATAAAATTTATCAAAATTAATCAAATACACGATAAATCAAATCAGAGACGAATTTCATAATTCTTGTTTTGTAAAAAAACGAAACACATTTTCCGAAAAAACTTGTACGGCGATTGAAAACTTTGAAGTATGATTCCTCGAAACATGATTTTTACACTTAACATGTTATTATAAAACGTCACAGATATATTTATATTCCCATATTTGCTTACGCAAGGGGTATATTAATTGTGTCACTTTCCTTATAAATAATATACATTCTAATCCGCATCACTTCCTGAGTCGATTTGTCCGTCTCTCTCTCTGATCACGATTACAGACGTAATTTTGAAGCAATTGTTATGAAATTTGTATATACCTCTCCATCTGAAATAAAGAAGTACACATCAAATTTGACAATAAGCAAAAGTGATTTCTAATTTGTTAAAAAAAAACCATATTTACTTAGAAATAGGGAAAACACATAACTAATTTCTATTATAATATAAACAATTTGAAACTTTTTTCTTATATAAATCTAAAAACACTTTCGCATTGTTTTTTAAAATAACTCCTTTTTAATACAAAAAGCAAGATTCAAAAGGGTAATTCACGATCTTGTTGCATCGTTATTATAATTTTTCTTGGCAAGCGTTGTTTTAGGACATATATTTATTTCATTTAAAAAATCTAACATTGTATAAGATACTGAGGAGGTATTTAAAACGAATCGAATCCTTCTTTAAAAAAATTATTTCTACGTCTTCTTCAGTCAGTTTGTCGGCGGAATGTCACAAAAATGGCGGACTTACGCAAGGGGGAATCTATTATGCCCTTTGACAGCTAGACTAGAAACAACAAATTCTTATAAAGTTACACTAAATTCGACCTCAGACTTTGCTTTGACCTCATCCCGTAAAATCTATAGCAGGGGTTAAGTACATTCGAAGTTGTAAGTAGAGAATTTTTCTACTAGCCCGTGCGTTTGACATCCCAAACCAATGCTGGGTTGCATTTGCGTTGAGAAATTTTAATATGTGGGTATTTCTTGTTTATCGATGGTAACAAAGATTTTCATGGGATAATCGTGGGACTGTATCTCTGCTGCACACATATAACAGAATAGAGGTATTCACGATTCAGTGCATTTGCCAGGCCGAAAAATTTATTGAGAGCAAAAGTTTTTGAGTGCAGTAAAAAATTTGAAATCTTTGTGAAGAAAACTGTTATGAGTCTCATTCGTCAGGTTTTTGTTTACACGAGCAATAATATTTTCTGTTTTTATGTGTTTTTTGTATGAAGACCCCCAGAAGAGTGGCAGATAAAGTTTGATTAATAGGTCCAGATCATACATTTAACCCTCCTAAGGATCATAGATTTTTTGTTCTAATTTTTCTAAACATTTTTGTTTCTAATTTTTTTGTGTTTTTTTTTTTGAGAACCCCCAGAAGGGTGACGTATATAGTGTAGGTGTGTTTGGAAGAAGTATTGAGGAGAAAATTAATAGGACCAGCTCAAAAATTGTACCCCCCTGAAGGGTAATAGAATGTTTTCATATAAACTATAATAGAAAATTTTTCATTTTGTGTTGTTTTTTTTGTGGAGACGCCCAGAAGAGTAGCAGATAGAGTGTAGGTGTGTTCAAAAGAAATATTGAGGGGGAAAAATAGGACCAGCTTATACACTAGACACCACTGCAGGAAAACAATCTGATTCGAACATAAAAGTGTTGTTTTGTGGGTTAAAGTAGATATGCCAAGAAAATGCGTAAAAAAAGTGGATTATTTACTGGAAATTGCTGCGCCCGAGATATCATGTAACACATTTCAAACAAACACATATTAAATACTTGATTAACTTATAATTATCAATAAACCATAAAAATATCAAGCACACCACAAAGACCTCAGTTTTCACGAAATGCACAGCCAAATGCTTTATATAGTGAATAGCTCTATTATTTCACGTATTTTTGGTATTCATGCAAATGGGCAATACCCTTATAAATAGTATAAAGCATATAAGTTTATCAGGTTTATAAATTTGAATGGAGAAGCCTTTCCACTAACCAGATATATTTGCTCTTTGATTTAGGTGAGCAAACGAGGTGGCAAACGAGGTGGCAAACCTTTATCATGAAGAAGCTGTTGTCGTTTTTCGAAAGCTAATTAATTTCTTATCAGAAGACGGTAAAAAATCAATGAGAAGTAAGAATTTGTGAATTGGAACAAGAGAAACAAATATATTATTTTCAAAATTTCAGAAATCATTTTGGAAATTACAAATTAAAAACTTATTGACATCATATGAGAATATATTACAGCTGACATATGTATATGCTGCAAATGCACAATCGACTTTAAGGACTGTTCTTATACCCTGCCTGATAAAAATAACGAAATGCTTAAATTATAATACTGCCACTTTGCAAGAATACCCTTATTATAATAAGCATACATTAAAAAAATATCTTAACTTTTTAAATTAGGTCGTTTAAGAATTATATTACAATAATTATTTATTTTTCATTGATTTATTAAAATTAAATCCGCATCCGTTAAAAACTGCATGATTTGGGATAATAGGTTGTTTTGTGGGATTTTTTGAACAGCTGTTTTTATTGGCATCACTGAAATGGCAGAGGCAAGATCTTTCAACGCAAAATTAAGTTTTGCAAAGTTTAAGGTCGTGCGTTTTGTATCGTAAAGTTTTTACAACGCAGACCAAAGTACGATCAACGGCCGACCGACCTAACGCACTATTGAGTTTTAGGCATTATTCTTGCATTCAACTATCAACACACATTTCACAAACGGATGATGAAAAAATATAAAAAATGGCTCTTGTAAAGAATTTGCAACACCATAATATTTAAGGTGTTCTAACAAAAATCTACCCTTGCAAAAACGTATTTGCAACGATGCAACAAGATCGTAAATTACCCTCATAAATTCAATGTTAAGAATAAAATATTAAACATTTTTTAAAAGTATTATTATTTTTTCTAAGTTCAATACCTTTTTAAATAGTTTTAAGAATGCACTTAGTAAAGAGCTGCAAAATGCAGTGTACTTAATATCGTATATAAATATTACGATTTTGGTTTTAGAACTTCTTTTGTCAAAATTAAGCGTATCTTTCTGTTTGTTGGTACTTTGCGATTTGAACTTGTTGGCCACACTGCCCAGAAAGGTTTAGGTTTAATTGTTCCCTCTTTTTATCTGACCTAGTAATTATAATAGGGGTACTCACGATTCAGTGCAATTGAGGACTTGAGGACTTGTGCACTTTACAAAAACAAAATGCACGTTTGTCAAAAATCTGCACAAGTGCTTTTCTACTGTAGTCTAAAACTTGAGCACTGGAGGACATGAGCAGTTGTGTACTTATGCAGATTGATAATTTTACAAGCTTTGAAAAATTGATAGTGGTGTGTTCACGAAAACCTAACTGTACAACTGCAGAAGTCCTCAAGTCCTTAACTGCACTGGCAAATGCACTGAATCGTGAATACCTCTAATGTTACTCCATATTGTAACTGTATCCTTTAACAAGGAAAATATTCTTTTATGACACTTTGTAGTACGTAGTGTTTTCAACGGCTCTTTTCTTACAGAAGCATTTAAAAAATTGTGGGACTAAATCGCTTATTTAATGCAATAGTTTAACGATACAGGAAAGATGTTCGAATATAAATTATTATCCTTATAATGCGTAAGGCAATAGGGTAGGGTAAATTTAGAAAATCAACATAGTTTGCTTTATTAGACAAATATAGACTAATTCAATCTTTAATTGCTGAATTTAAAGCTAAATTCTTAATAAAAGTCGTCTGAATAATTTGACTCTTAGTCAGGCCGAAAGTCAACTGTACACAAAAGTAGCCTCCATCCCACCCTTTAGTTTAAAAGATACTGACAATAAGCAACACAAAGATCGCAACTACAATATATTTGTTTTTATTTCAAAAAATATTGTAATCTTTTAAAATACCAAATACATAATTTATGCTTGACCGAGATACAATTTGTTTCATTGATAAAATATCGCTCATTCCGATATCGATCTTCAAATTGCTTGCAAAGCCCAAAAAATTACTAAACTATCGCAGTTGATCTTAAATTCATTCAAAGTTGCTTGGGCGCGGTCAGTGCCGCAAGTGATATATTTGGTGAGCAGAATCACAGAAGATCAGGTGAGGAAACTTTGAAACAGTCAATCCGCAAGAGACAAGCAGACAGCTGGACGGACAGTCCAACTTTGACGGAGGTGGACAGCGACAATATGTCTGCAATGATTGCAAAGTCTTGAAGCGTTTCATTCTTATTTTCTGCGCTTAGAATAAAAGATCTATCTTAGCAGCGCCGCCAAGCTACACAAAATCAATTTAAATTCTTTATTCCCCTTTTGATTGCCCTTTATTAGCAACTACTATCAAAAATTACTTAGGACAGACCGCAAATTGTTGACTAGCTTCAGGGAAAATTTTTTTATTATTTGATTTTTTTAGCGCATGTGACCGTCCCCAAGTCTACACATAAAACAAATCAACTCCCCCTTAATACAACAACAACAACAACTAATACAAACGCAACACAGATTTCAGTTGAAACATTTAAGCACCGTGAAAACAAAAGTAAATGGTATACATGTTTGTGTATACGTGTGTGATGTACACTTGTATTCTACATATAATACAACAACAAAAACTTCAAATAACAACGAAAAAATTGTCCTCGGGCGACTTATTGTTGAGATTTATACAAAATTTATCGCGCATACTTAATCTTATGTTTTTTTATTTTAATACTATTTGTTGTTTCTCTTAATTTTTCCAGGCTAAGTCTCACTCCCTGCTTTGGCCCATAATGCACCAGTTGTGTTCAACATCGGCACCATGAAGCTGGTGCCTCAACAGATGTAATCAGATTCACGTTTGTTTAAGCCTCCTTCATATACTGGGGATAGTTTTGCCCGAATTTATATTGATTGGTTGAGCGACCAACGACGCAGATGATGAGGACGCTAGCGTTGATGTTGATGACGACGAGGTCGCATTCCATTATGTTGCAAAATGTTTTTGTTGGTTTACTGGGTTGGTCAAAATTATTATTTGCATTTTAAGTATTTCCCACCACTTAATGGAGTTGTTTTTTTTATTATACATTTTTTACAATAAAAATTAGTAGGCTCATTATTGTCAATGTAGTCGAGTTGTATTTTTCCCGGAATATTCAGTGGACTTAAGAAAAACTCCATGTTTTGTAGTGTGGTTAATTCTCAGATTTGATAAACAGTGTACAAAAGACAACTTGCCTGTTTTTGTATAATTACTAGAGTTTTTTTTTAATTCACCTTAAAAACTGAATTTGTTTTTTTTTCTTATAAGTTTCTGGTATGATGTTAAAATAAATGTTAATAAAATTGTATGTACCTAAGACCACGGCAACCAGTGCCGACTTGCATCGAAACATGTCAGTACTTGACGATATGGGAGAAAAAGTACTAATTTTTCCAAAAAAACCCGAATAACTTTTGCAAAAAAGCATTTCTACTTTGTTGGTCTTCAGCTTTTGAAAAAAAACGTTCACAAGGTACGGATGTAGACAAGGCACAAAAATGTTCTTGAAATATCAAGCTCAGGAACGGGTGGTACCACCGATAGTTGCTCCACCTCTTGCAAGGATCTTTACTTCGTTTGACGATATCATCATCTAGATATTTTTTAACTTCTAGTATAGCTTGCGATTTATTGGTCCCTTTTGGCTTGGTCGAAGCAAAAGATTTATTGAATTCGTTTCATACAGAAAGCTCAGAGTCAGAATCACTGTCACTATTATTAGTCACTTCGATTACTTGCCTTTCTTCTATAGTAGTCTTTTCCTCCAATTTTTATAGCAACGAGTTCTATTAAATGATGTTTAATTTTTTCCGCAAAGTGTTCAGCAGAAAACGCAAGGGACTTAAATCTAGGGTCCCGGAATGTACAAAGTCCTAATGTGTTAATATGCTCGATATTAAGAAATCTTCTGGTTAAACCTTCATTTATTTTTTTACCATGTTAAGTACATAGATGTTAAAATTATTTTTCTATAAATTTCTGTAAACGTCAGTAAGCCCATTTACTAAAGGTACAACCAGAGATGGTGATGCATATTTTTCTCCTGAAATTGTTTTTGTAGTTGACTCCAGCGGTTTCAGCATTTGACATAAATGCTGACAAATTGTCCATTCTTCCTGTGAAAAAACATATAAGTCCTTATTTATCAAAGCAACGGCACTTTGTACAACGTCTTCTAATTCAACAAATCTCTAAGCATATAATAAATGGAATTCCATCTAGTGGAAACTGATTGCAATAATTTTAATGGTTCCTTTCCGAAATTTGTTTGGTATGTTGTAAAATTTATAGCTGGCCGGGTACTTTTTTAAAATGACGCACTAGGACTTTTATATATTCTATTAATTTTCCAATAATTCGGTCGACTTTGAGGGAATCTGTTGCTACTAAATTTAAGTTTTGTGAGAAGCAACCAAAATGTTCCAGCCATCTCCGTACCAATTGCTCTCTTTATGTCTGACGCGTTATCTGATACTGCCAAAAGTATTTTATTTGAAATGTTGTATTCATCAACAACACTTTTTAAACTATTTGCTAAATTAAAGCTAGTGTAAACTACAGTAAAGTACACTTTAAAAGTAGGGCTTTAAACTCAAAATTTTCATCAATGAAGTGGCCTGTTACACCGATATAACTCTCATTATTCACAGAAGTCCAGCAATCTGCTGTGAAACAAAACTTGGACGCGTTCATTATCAATTCTCGACATTTCGATAAGCATTCTTCATATCTTGTCGGAATAAGTGCTTTTGATATTAAATGCCTTTTGTGTACATCATATGAAGGATTAAGTGCATTGACAAAATCTTTAAATCCTTTATCCAAGGAGAATCTTCCTCTTGATCAGTTGAGCTTTTATTTCGTGTAGTTAAAACATCCTTGTCGATAATAATAGTATGATGATATGTTCTTATGTGTTTTTCATATTGGAATTTGTGTTCTTAAAAGAAAAAAATTTTCTTACAAATGTTGCATTTTCCAATAGAACATCCCTCATCAGAAAATAAGTTCCATATCGCACTTCTCTCCTGTCGACTAGCCATTGTACATTAAATTAAAAGAATAACTCACAAATTGCCACAAACCACAACTAAAGAAATTTAAATCAGTGGCCGTCATCCTGGGCTCTAAAGAGCTATCTCGTTTTGCACGTATTCATATGCTCTTTCGCTTATTCGACAATAAATCAGTGGCGAGGCAGCATTGTTTTGGATGATACGCAATAGTTTTGTCTCAGTTTCACTTACAGTCTCATTTTTAATTGTGCCAACCACTGTTTTAAATACTGAGAAGTTTTAAATAATTTCTGGGTTTTCCCCATTGCGGCTCTTCACAGTTTTGGTCTGATAAAAGGAAATATGGAATGCCATAGTGTACACACCTGAAGATAAAAAGCAAACAACGATCAGTGACCAAACTGCGACCAGCGGTCGAACAGACCAGTGACCAAACAGCAATTTGTCAATGCTTATTTAATGAAGAGTGTTTTAAAAAATTTCTACGCATGTTTTAGTTTAGTTTTTAATTTTCAGAACAAATTACTGAATTTTTTACTGACTTATCGTTTTTCTTACTCGAAATGTAACAAAAAACTATGAACTTTTTCAACGCATTTTAGACACTGTTTGGTCACTGGTAGCTGCTAATTTTAATGGTCGCTGTTAGCAGACACTGTGACCTTGAAGTCACTGCGACCTAGTAACCGGTATCGATATATCGCTCATCTCTAGTTACGATGGTGCGGCTGTCATGAATGGTACACTACAAGGAACACAAGCGTATGTAGCAGAAGAACAGCTACAGGATGCTGTTATGAAAGACATCGCAACCAAATTTCAAAACAACACAATATCGCCTCTCGCATTTCAACTTATAAAAACAATAAAAACTTTTGATTTTTAAATTGCAATTTATGTGGTCGCAGTTCCAACTAAACACATTTGTGATCAAGATTGTCCATTCATATTCTTTGTTGTTTTTTTCCAAAAAATAATAACTACAACAGAAAAATTTAATAAGCTTATTAATCACTAGTTTAGTAATGTCAATTTAAATGTTTACACTTGTATATTTCACTTTGGTTATGTTGTAGAGTCGCTATTTTAATGTATTTAAAATTACTATTTAAATTAGTACTGAATTTTTTTAAAACACAAACCAGAAGTATTTTCTTTCATTCATTGAATAATCATGTTCTTACCTTAAAGGGAAGGGCCGGATTAAGGCGCAGGCGAAGCAGGAAGTCGCCTAGGGCGCCAAACTTCGAGGAGCGAAAAAATTACATCTTAAAAAATTAAGTTAGTATCTACTTAAGGGGAAAAATTGGAAGAAAAAAATTAGAAGAGCGAAAAAATGAGAAGAAACAAAAATTGGAAGAGCGAAAAAATTAAGAGTTAAAAAATGAAGGGAGAATTTAATAGTACATTTTGTATTAAATTTTCCAACACCAAATTATCGTACAATAGAGTAATAGGGAAATATATGTCTGTGCGTTTGATGCCAGTCAAGATGACAAATTGGATGAATTCGCACGAAATACTGCAATGAGAATTGCAAAAAAAAAGTAGTTTTAGATTTCTTTGCAGTCTGATAACTTGGTACTCAATTTTTTCTAAAATCAACATTGTCAGCAAAAAGCTGCAAGAAACATATATGAAACTTATCAAAAGTGTCAAAAGTTTTTTTTCAAAAGTTCAGATCAGAAGAGGGTATCAACAGAATTTTAACTGATGCGAAATGATAAGCAGATACACTCGGTTCTAATCCAGAATTCGAGAAAGAAACAACTCTTCCTTCAAGAAAAAAAAAAGCAATTTGACTACGAAGGTAGCGATGAACCTGTCACATCAGGAATAACATCTTTCAAGTTGAATTTCTCTTACGTCATTTTGGACATCATCATCGAATCCCTGGAAGAAAGATTCGAACAACTGGGGAATCACAGCCAAAATTTTGGTTTTTTGTACGATATCCACAATTAGGTGAACTGCGACAAGAAAGATCTTCGTAACAAGTGTTTCAACCTGCAAAAAATGCTAACTCATGAAAACGAGCGTGACATTGGCAGCCAAGATTAAAATGAAAAACTTTTAATTTTATCGCCCCTGCTGCCATCTAGAAGTTCTCTGGCAGATGATTTGAGTTATATAACTAAAAATAAGATGATGGGCATCTTTCTTAATACTTTTGTATCTCTGCGAATCCTACTAACATTACCAATGAGCGTCGCAAGTGGGGAGAGGAGTTTTTCCAAATTAAAAATTATAAAGATCTATATTATTATGATCTACACTTTCTCAAGAACATTTAAATGGATTAGCTATCATGTCCATAGAAAAAAATTTTCTCAAATCACTGAACACTGCCAGTATTATAAAGAATTTCGCGACGATGAAAGCTGGAAAAGTACATCTGTGCAGAAATACTAAAATTAATATGTACTATTGATAAATACTTATGTATCAGAAACACAACAAATATGTAAATTGATAAAAAACCATTTAAACTTTCAATTGAATTGGTAAAATTAAAGAATTCTGAAAATGTTAAGATATAATTTGTTTCTGCGTATTTTTTAAAATATGCGTTAGGGAGGGGGGCGCCAAAAATAAGTTTGCCTGCAAGCAAAATTTACCTTGATCCGGCCCTGTTAAGGGAACTTGTAATTGAGTCTTTAAAAAAAATTTGATAAGACCGTTTTATTAAATATTGTACAAAAACTAAAACCTTGTATGAAAATAAGTCCCTTTTCTTATTTCTTATTTATTTCTTATTTATCTCTTATTTATTTCTTAGGCTCTTTTCAACAGAAACATAAACTTTTATGCACAAAATATTGGAAAAATTTACGATTTTCTTAATTTTTTTTTTTTTTTTTGTGCAAATGATAAGATTAAATATTTAGTCCCTTTTGTTCAAATATCTTCAAAAATTTTCAGTATACATATTTAGGCCCTTTTAAACAGAAACATAAACTTTTATGCACAAAATATTGGAAAAATTTATTATTTTCTTAATATTTTATTTTGTGCAAATGATAAGATTAAATATTTTAAGTGCTACGCCATAGTAAAAACAGCATTTTTCAAAAATATTAAATAGAAAACTTTTGGCCAGACACTCCTCATTTGTGTTTAGTGTTGTATCCGCAGATATTTCAACAACATTTCAATGCAATTTCTCAAAATTGCATTTTTTGCAATTTTTTTATTGAACCAAGAAATAGAATAATATTATTCGAAAAGTAAAATATCACAACTCTGGTACTTTTAATCCGATATTTATGTTTGTTAACACATTTTAAAGAACAATTATATTAAAAACGAAATGCATACCTATTTTTTAAAAATATTTACTTCAAGAGATGTTTTGGACTCTTGTAAAACGCTCCATTTATTGATCTCATGAGCTAGTTTTAAAAGTCTATCAATCGGCACGAAACTTAATAGATTTTATTTTTATATTAAATCGACTATTTTTAGTCTATGGCATCAACAATTTGGACTATACAAACGTTTAATGTACATATATTAATTAATTTTGATTTACCGATATCAAACACTATCAATATATTTTTTTAATCAAACCACACCCCGCCCCTTGGATTAATCCTGGCTACGGGCCTATCTGCTGGAATTATTTCCCTTGTTCTTCACAGTAATCGCCAATGTTATCAGGAAAAGGTTTCCGAAACTATTGAGCTAATGTAAAAACAGTGTAAACGTAACTTGGAGGTAATTTAGCTGTGGATTTCCGGATTTTTCATTTGACCAAATCGGACAAATTGTTCTTGGGTTATGCTAAAATATGTCGTGAAACCTCCTTCATTTTTAAAATAGCGATTTATCTCGAGAACCAAAGTCAAACAATGTTTATTATAGCATTAGAACGTCATTATCCCATATATCTAAATTGACTCCAAAAAGTCACGCCGCAGAAAAAAGCTTCATTTTGTCTCCTTGTTTAATTAGTGAAATAGTTAACTCTGGAATTGAGCACAAATTTTAACCTGAAACTATATATTTTATTGTATTGTATTTCTATTCACAATTATCTAGTAAGTACAAAAATAACTTATAAATGATTATAATTTACATTTCTTTAAATGGCAATAAAAAAATTTTAAAGCGCTTAAGATAAAAATAAAATTGCAAACTAAATGATATTCTACAATTATTACAAATGACAAGGAATTTAGAACAGGTAGTAAAGTTCATTACTGTGATAAATAGCCATAATTATAAGTAAAGTTGAGAAAAAAAGATTGAGTAAGAAGGTGGGGCCAAGCAATTGCAAATACAAAAAGGAAAGAAAACATGTAAAAAACATATATGTGCTGCCTCTACGCTCAATGACGCAAAGAAAATACATACTGAAAATATACATTTTCAGCGCCAACATTAATTTTGATTCTATAACTTTTTAGATATTCTTAAATTTTCTTTAAATGGAGTCTGTTTGCTAAAACGGACCCTTAACTTAGATTTAAAGTGAAATCTGTTCAATTTTGATGGCTTAGTCAAGGTTAAATATTTAGTTGACCATTCAGCTTTGTTTACTGGCTTATATGTGATTATTTTCACTTCAGAACTTGTAACTACCAACTACAAATTATATCTAATCTAATTATTCGATATCAGCATTGTTTACCCTAAAACTCAAAGATACCGCCATACTTATTAATATGATATTTAATATCAATGAAAAAACACACATTTTAAAATCACAATTGAAAATTTTTAATAGTTGTGAATTATAAAAATAGGTACGAAGCACTAGGCTGTGTAAAAATGACAAGAAATATATTAAAGTTTTATGAGAATTTAAATAAACTTTAAAAATTTTCTTAAAAAAATTAACGCAACTGTAGTCAATTTTAAAATAAGTAGATTTTTTTCAGTGTATAAATGTTTTTGGTGTATAAACTGAAGTACCAGTGTACACACAGATACAAGTGCCAAGACAAACACTTAAGTGCTGCGACGCCAAGAGACAAGCGCTGGATGAATGGCAGCTCCAAGAGAAACGTCAAATGATAGGTTTTGAACTTATAGACTTATATAAATTAAAATAAATATACTTTTGGAGTGGTCACAGCATGTTGGCAAGTAGAGCTGTTTTGATTTCATTTTTATCTTTGTATTGTGGAGCTGGCACACACGAATAAAAAATATTCAGCCTTTTTTTACAGATTTGGCATATTTTTAGGTGAAGGGGTTTCTCGAGAGGGCTCAAGTGGCTTATGTGGCTTATTTACGTTGCTGTGGTAGAGCTATTTAAAAATAGATATTAAAGATATTAAATGTTTTTTTAATTCATGACACGAGATGATACAGTATTAAGTTCATGCCTAGCAATAAAAAAATATTAAAAATAAATAAAGATAAGCGAAAGTAGGCACTAACATTGTTTCATTTCTTTTATTTCCTCGTCCTTTAGTGGCCTAAAATTTAAAATATTTATATTGGTAAATGATTTTGTCCCCTTTGTTTATATCCTTTGTAGAGTGCATAAAAACCCTGATTCTCGAATTAACAAAGACAGCATGCTGTGCAAGTTAGCAGCACAGAAAAGAAGAAATTATAATCCTTTTATTGAAGACAAAACATTCCGTACGATAATAAGCGGCAGCAACAAACATACGGATGAAAACAATCAGGTGCTAGCTACAAAAAGGACCACAACGAGATGAAATGCTAAGCTCTGTTGCCAGGATAATCTTGCAGCTCTGCAAAGCATTGCTCAGTTTTGTGTTTTAGTACTCAAAAGATACTGAACACTTGAAATAATTTTTAATGCCTCATTGTTTGGTTTGCATCTCTCATTGTCGTCCTTTGTTTCCTTCGGCAATTATACAATTTAACTTGTAGCAGAAAAATGCAAATCCTTGCAAAGTCCTTGCAAGCTCATTGCTTAGTTGACAAGCTGACATTTCAATCCCATCAAAGACCACTTCACTGTCATTGCTTAACGCGGTAATCGCACTGTATTGCCGCTATATCCTTTTTGAGTTCTTTGTTTTTTCGAGCGTCAGGGGCCGCAAACATTGATTGAAATCAATAAACATGCATTTGTTGTAAAAAGAATTCAACCTGTTGAACTGACACAAGCAAGAGAGACAAGCGCCATGCGCTACGGCTTAGATTTTTTTTATAAAAAGGACATCAGTATGGACTTCAAATACACGTATTCAATGTATAAAAAAAAAGATTTTTTATATTTTCTTACTGCTTCCGTAATACAATTTTTGTTACTTTAACTTTAAAAATTTGCATGTGTATTTGTATTTATTAATTTAAACTTTTTATTAGTACACTAGAAAGAGTTTTCTAACGGTATAACAAATTTCAACAAATTGTATTTATTATAATAACTTTAGTTTTTTTTTCCACATGGCGTCTATCTCATAATCTTTGCATCTTCTAGAACTAGTGAATTATTTTAACAAATACTTACTTGATGTTTATTGCCAAATATTCTTAGCCATTATGCATTCATGACTGTTTCAAAGACACCGGAGTTGAAAAATTGGATTTTGTGCCTTAAATTTTCTATAACTAAGCGATAGAAGACAAATCGCCTTAAAAACTGTTGTCTTGAAGACTGTTGTCTTGTTAGAAGACTTTTTTGCATCAATTCTCAAAGGAGATTTTTACAAATAAATAGATGTTTGAAAAGGTTTATCACCTCTGAGGTATATACTATATTTCTATGACCTATGAGAAAACTCAATTAAAAAATACCTCAGAAAATTCAGAGAAAGGTAGAAGTGGCATAAAATTGGCTGTTCGTAACATTTTAAAAAATCTTTAAATTATATAAAAGACACCGTTCTTGGGGGTCGTTCATAAACTACGTTACCAATTAAGGGGAGGAGTTTTTAAATGCACTACGATAAGCAACGGTAGGAGGGGTTTTAGATATTGTAACGTGACCAAGAATTTTAAAAAAAACAAAAAAAAAATTAAATTTAATATTATTTGAGACAAGCTGATATTAACCCGTTGTTGTTCTGGAATGTTAATATTTTTGAAAAATTTTTATTTTGCGGTTACGATTTTAGTTTTCTTTAAAAATTGGGAGGATTTGCAAAGTGTGTTATAAAATGGAGAAAATATGTCTTTTAGAAAAATATGTTTTTATGATTTGTAATTTGTTCCCGCAGATGGGGCTCTGCATACGAAAAAACCAGAAATTATTCTTAAAGGCTAGGCATTTTTTAAAACTTATAAAAACAACATGTTAAAAAGTCAAATTGTTACAAAAATCAAAGGGGGTACCATTATATTTTTCTTAAAGCGTCAAATTTTGTGCCAAACAGAAAAGGTTTTTTTTGTAAAATGATACGTCAAATGAAAGATTATACAAAACGCAATTCTCAGATATTATTGTTTTTGCGACAAAAACAACTTTTGCACCGTTTTTGGAAGAAACAGAAATTTGTTGGGCCTATTTTGAAATAAGATTAAAAATGTATTCAAAACTTTATTGTGCAAGGACTTTCTGTTGTTTTCATGATATGAGAATGTTTTTGGTGTCAAACAAACGGAAAATTTTTTAACTTAATTATCATTTTTAAGTTGTTCTCGTAAATTATTGTAGGCACTAGGGCCTGAAAATAAGTAGCGTTGCTTTGTGAACTCTCGATTGCATCTCGCCACAACGAACTTATTTCTGTTTCTAGTACCGAATGCGTGAGTATGTTAATTAAGATTTGTAGTATTATAGTTTATACTTCTTATGTTCTTAAAAACTTGCAGATCAGATAGACATTTTTAAACTCCTCCACATAAAGTTGATGGCTAGGATAAAGTGGTGGTAGCCCGAAAACTACTTTATTTGTTTGTTTATTGTGCGACGACTGTTCTAACAAGACTGAAGTCTTATGGCAAGCTAACATAAGTTTATGATTTATAATGACAATTCAATTTTACAATTTTTTTTAAAAAACACTAAGACGATCTAAATGACTTAATTTACATCAATACATTAAATTCAAAGTGAATTAAAAGAGGAATAGGACAATAATAATTAAAACACAATAAAGATGTAAAGAGTGTGAATGAGAAACAAAATGATTAAAATTTAATCATCATGCATTTATTTTGCATTTTTTGTAATTTTTGTCACATATGTCAAAAATTAATGCACTATAGACATATATATGAAAAACTTCGTGTCAAAACAGTGAGCTCATTTTTGAATTTATAAAGTTTTATATGAGAATTCCATACAAGGTTGCTACTTAGGGTAAGCCCTAGGAGAACTTAACTTTATCCTATTCCAGGACTTTCAGTGTTTTCATTTTCCATTTTTTTTTAAGGTAATAGGCCAGTGTGACGGCCAAAATTTCAAAGTTTTTTTCGTGAATTTTTTTAAAAAGAAAATAATATGCGATCGTTTCGTACTTTTTACGTGTTTATATTAGTATTTGAAAGTATACAAAAAAAAATTTTAACTTAATTTTACAATAATTTATTTATTATTTTAAATTAATTTTTATAATTTTTTTTTTTGTACTTTAAAATACTAATACAACATGTAAAAATTACAAAACGATCGCATATTATTTTCTTGGTAAAAAAAATTCACAAAAAAACTTCGAAATTTCGGCCGTCACACCGGTCAACTTCCTTAAGCTGAAAGATGAAAGATGATTAAGCTGTGATAAAAAGTGAAAAGACCAAGTGAATTTCTCTGCATTAGAAATCAGGAAACACTTGAATGGGGCGACATAGAATTTAATGAAGAATTTGAAGAACCCTCAACAAAGATTCTAGTTTCTCAATTCCAGTGATTGAGAGCATCGACTCTTGGATCGAAGATGAAATAGCTTTAAATAATGATATAAATAAATATTATTTTTTTATATTGTACCTTGAATTTATATAGCCATATATATCTATATAGTCAGTAATACTAGTGAAAATTCTGAGTGCTATTTTGTAAAATAATATAATATGTTTGAATCAATTAATTTTTATTTCATATTTGACGTTACTTTATTGTTTTGAAATACAGTACAAAAAGTGATGAAGGGGAGCAAAAAGGTGCTAAAAATCGGTAAAGTAGTTTATGAACGACCCCTTAGATCCTAAATTTTTATGTTATTTAGCATATCATTTCAACTGTGGTAGTCAACAAACAGAATAGAAATAGAAATAAAAATAGAAATAGAAATAGAAACAGAAATAGAAATAGAAATAGAAATAGAAATAGAAATAGAAATAGAAATAGAAATAGAAATAGAAATAGAAATAGAAATAGAAATAGAAATAGAAATAGAAATAGAAATAGAAATAGAAATAGAAATAGAAATAGAAATAGAAATAGAAATAGAAATAGAAATAGAAATAGAAATAGAAATAGAAATAGAAATAGAAATAGAAATAGAAATAGAAATAGAAATAGAAATAGAAATAGAAATAGAAATAGAAATAGAAATAGAAATAGAAATAGAAATAGAAATAGAAATAGAAATAGAAATAGAAATAGAAATAGAAATAGAAATAGAAATAGAAATAGAAATAGAAATAGAAATAGAAATAGAAATAGAAATAGAAATAGAAATAGAAATAGAAATAGAAATAGAAATAGAAATAGAAATAGAAATAGAAATAGAAATAGAAATAGAAATAGAAATAGAAATAGAAATAGAAATAGAAATAGAAATAGAAATAGAAATAGAAATAGAAATAGAAATAGAAATAGAAATAGAAATAGAAATAGAAATAGAAATAGAAATAGAAATAGAAATAGAAATAGAAATAGAAATAGAAATAGAAATAGAAATAGAAATAGAAATAGAAATAGAAATAGAAATAGAAATAGAAATAGAAATAGAAATAGAAATAGAAATAGAAATAGAAATAGAAATAGAAATAGAAATAGAAATAGAAATAGAAATAGAAATAGAAATAGAAATAGAAATAGAAATAGAAATAGAAATAGAAATAGAAATAGAAATAGAAATAGAAATAGAAATAGAAATAGAAATAGAAATAGAAATAGAAATAGAAATAGAAATAGAAATAGAAATAGAAATAGAAATAGAAATAGAAATAGAAATAGAAATAGAAATAGAAATAGAAATAGAAATAGAAATAGAAATAGAAATAGAAATAGAAATAGAAATAGAAATAGAAATAGAAATAGAAATAGAAATAGAAATAGAAATAGAAATAGAAATAGAAATAGAAATAGAAATAGAAATAGAAATAGAAATAGAAATAGAAATAGAAATAGAAATAGAAATAGAAATAGAAATAGAAATAGAAATAGAAATAGAAATAGAAATAGAAATAGAAATAGAAATAGAAATAGAAATAGAAATAGAAATAGAAATAGAAATAGAAATAGAAATAGAAATAGAAATAGAAATAGAAATAGAAATAGAAATAGAAATAGAAATAGAAATAGAAATAGAAATAGAAATAGAAATAGAAATAGAAATAGAAATAGAAATAGAAATAGAAATAGAAATAGAAATAGAAATAGAAATAGAAATAGAAATAGAAATAGAAATAGAAATAGAAATAGAAATAGAAATAGAAATAGAAATAGAAATAGAAATAGAAATAGAAATAGAAATAGAAATAGAAATAGAAATAGAAATAGAAATAGAAATAGAAATAGAAATAGAAATAGAAATAGAAATAGAAATAGAAATAGAAATAGAAATAGAAATAGAAATAGAAATAGAAATAGAAATAGAAATAGAAATAGAAATAGAAATAGAAATAGAAATAGAAATAGAAATAGAAATAGAAATAGAAATAGAAATAGAAATAGAAATAGAAATAGAAATAGAAATAGAAATAGAAATAGAAATAGAAATAGAAATAGAAATAGAAATAGAAATAGAAATAGAAATAGAAATAGAAATAGAAATAGAAATAGAAATAGAAATAGAAATAGAAATAGAAATAGAAATAGAAATACAAATAGAAATAGATATAGAAATAGAAATAGAAATAGAAATAGAAATAGAAATTCCTATAAGCAATAGGAATAAAAATAGGAATTGGAATATGAATAGGAATATGAAAAGAATGGGAATATGAATAGAAATAGGAAAAAGATTAGGAATAGAAGAGGAACAGGAAGAAAAAGAGGAAGAGGCAGAGGAAAAGACATAGGAAAACGAATACCTAAACCAGAAAAGGTAAAAAGTTTTTTGTTTGATCCGCAAAATAAAATATTTCCCAATCTTAATCTCGCAATTCAAGTTTTTTTTATAGCATAAACACCAATGGTAAAATATACCAACATTTAATTTGTACTCAAAAAATATACTTAAGGGCTAAATGTAAAGTAATTAAAATTATTTATTTATTTTTTTAAGAAATTTCGTAAGCAAGGAAACACAATTTATGTGAAATATACGTACGGGATTTTATTAAGCACATATTATATAATGCAAAAAAATTTTTGTCAGCTTTTTTTTTTAAATTTCAATAGTAGAGCGTCGTAATTATAGAGTCTTTAAACTAGAGCTGTTCCGTGGCTGGCAGCATAACTGCAGGAGTTCTTGTGCTAGAACAAAACAAAAGGTATATCATTTCTGTAACAAAAGGTTTTTATTTATAAAAGGTTAATCTAAACAAATACGTCTGGGGCATTAGAAATATTAAATTAAAAAATTTGGGAGGCGTTTTAAGTCAAAGTTGATTTTTTTTACTAAGAAACCATCGAAATGACATAAAACTCAGACAATTTTTGAGATATCAAAAAAATCCTACGTATTTTTCTAGATAATATAACTATAAATAAGTACCTATGTAAAATTTGAAGGTTCGGATAAAAATTGTTTGAGTTGTTCTGCCAGCCGCAGAATTTAAATTTAAACAATAACGACGATCTGCTACCACCATTTAAGATAAAAAATTGTTTTACATTATATAGTATATGCTTAATATGTAAAAAGCAAAACACTGTCTGTCTATCTATCTGTTTATGTGATGCCTATAGACTCCAAAACTACTGGACCGAATGAGCTGAAATTTTGTCAGTCGATTTGTTTCAGGTACGCTTTTACCGCCCCCTTTATGCTTTTTTTCAGACGGTTTTGGTCACATTAAATTTGGTATTTTAGTTTTTATGGCTACTGTCGGAAACTGTTCTAAAAATGAGCGTGGTCACACTATAGCCACTCCCACTTTTTGAGAAATCTTTAAAATTTACTTCTGGGCCGATTGAAAAAAATTTTGGTTTAATTTGTATGGTTAGTGTCAGCAAGTGTACTAAAAATTGGTTTCCACGCCCCCTTTTTATCGCCCACAAATCAATGAAAATGCTTCATTAGAGACGGTTTGGGTCGTATTAGACTTAAATTTTGTAATTTAGTTCATATGGTTACTTTCGGCAGCTATACGAAAAATAGTGAATATATTAGGCATTTCTTGCCATTTTCGTATATGGCAACAAGGCGGTCTATAACAGGACAACGTCGCCTGGGGAAAACTAGTGCTTAATAAAATAAGAATAAATAAATATCATATAACAATGAAATTCAGTATGGAGTTACTTATTGGTCAGGTATTTCTACTGGAAGACTGGCACGGGCATTAAAAACTTGGCGTGGCTTCGCCCACACAAGCTAAATTCAATTCAATATACTTTACTGCAAAAACTAACTTTTTTCTGGCATTTAATAATCAAAATCAAATCTTCTAAACGCATAAAAATTTCTTCATTTTTAATTTTAAAACCGTAACTTTTGCAACTGAAAGAGATTTTTAGTAAATATCTTGCTGATACGCTACTGAAATACTTAATTTTTGTACTTAATAAACTATTACTTAATAACTTTTTTGTATTAATTTTATCACATTAATCTAAATTAATAATATAATTTTCTTAATTGTTTGAGCTACGGCCGTAGCAATTAAACAAAAACTCTTTTGAATTTGTTTATGTTTTTTTTCGATATTTCGACTTAATTTTTAAGTCATCATCAGGATGCAAACGAGTATGTTTGCACCATACAAACGACACAACTTCAAATCCGACACAGAAAATTGCGCTCACATATACAAACATCTTATCAAACAAAAATTTAGTTGACAATAAAATAGCTGACTGACATCACTTATCTGTGATACAGTTTATAATTTTATGTAATGTATTTTAAATAGTGTTTGTAATTTTGTTTAATATTGTTACTTTCCTTCAGATCCTGATGATGACTTAAAAATTAAGTCAAAATATCGAAAATAAAAAACATAAACAAATTCAAAAGAGTTTTTATTTAATTGCTACGGCCGTAGCTCAAACAATTAAGAAAATTAAATCTTAAGAAGGCCGATTACAACAACACATAAAATAAAGTAATGGAAACCATTTACATATAACATATAAAGATCGGCTGGAGGTTTAAATAATCTCTTATTTGTTGGCTTTTTCTTTGCCCCAAATACCAAAATAGCTTTTAAATTATTGGAAAAATTCACGGAAAAAAATTATATGAAAGTTAATTATCTACATTAATAATAATAATTTTCTGTTTGTTTGACCAGAATACAAATCTTAACGGTTGGACAGATTAAACTCAAATTTGGCTAACATTTTACTTGAAACTTAAATAATGCTTTGGCATAAATAGTTTTGACCACGCCTCAATGAAACGCTGGGCCAAAGAATTTAATAGTATGATCACAACTACAGCGCTGTATTATGCAATTGTGCGACCTCACTTAGAGTATGCAAGTCAAGTTTGGTCCCCAAGTTACAATGTACATGTTGAACGTATAGAGAGAATCCAAAAACGTTTTGTTCGGTTTGCTCTAAGGGGCTTAAGTGCAACTGATACTTTAAACCTTCCTCCTTATGAGGATCGTTTAAAACTATTAAAAATGCAATCTTTGAATGAGAGAAGGAAGTCTGCAGATATCGTCTATTTACATCAACTCATAACTGGTGTATTCGATTCACCAGAACTCCTAACTCTTATAAATTTTAACACTAACCGTAGAAGCAGTAGAAATGCTAACAATTTAATTTACTTACCTTTTAGTAGAACAAATTATATGGCTACTGCTCTTTTACATCGCATGAGTACCTTTGTTAACAACTGTAGCTTTTTTGATGTTAACTTATCGAAAGGTCAACTCAAAAGTAGATTGAAAACTAATGTATGATTAGATCTATGTAAATGTATGATTAGTTGTTATGTCTTGTGTTGTCCCTGGGCCCAACCCTTATTATGGTGGGTAAATTTTTCTCACTTTGGATTGTTTTGGACCACTCTTATCGATATCATTAAGGCTATTCACGGTTTGGGCGTGCTTTTGACAAATCGTATTTATAGCATTTGTTATTGTTCAAACTGTGAGCACCTCGCCATGTGACTGTCGTATAAAAAGATTGTGCAACCCTGTGATGTATGTGATTATGCGGCTGTAGACAGAGCATAAAAATGCGAGGTACAAAGGACATGTCCCAAGGGCTGCTTTTATTTACGCGTGCCTGCGTATTTGCATTTGTATGCAAAACAACAACAAAGCAAAATACGCTTTCGTAAATTGGCGTACAAATAGCAAATCGAACAAATGACAGACCAGCGTATTCGAACTGTGAATGGCCTTATTGAGATGTTTTAATGTTATTTGGGCTGGTTCTTAAGATGATCTAATGCGGAGGAAGTGCGAAAAAGCTGTAGTAGCTGAACTCTATTGTTATTGCATTTCTCCTTATTTCTCCTCTTCCAACCTTTTACAAGTAAGGGAAATCAACCAACTAGCATACTTTTTTTAGCGAAAAGCTTCGTTGAACTAATTTTTAAAAAATTCTGTAATTTTAACACCTAAAAAATTCACATATCTTCAAGATTGCACAAATTTTTAGTACAACGTCTTTTTCTAATAACGCCGTTTCCTTAGAATGACAAAAAACCATTTTGCATATTTCCATACGCTTTTCGCCAAAAAATTATTTTTTTCTGGCTAAAAATCGTTATCTTCTGAACAAACAAAACCTAAACATCAAAATTTAACGTTTTTTCCCCCGAGTTACACCGGGTATATCAGCTAGTTTATAATAAGAATTTTGACTATTCCCAAATTGAATAAATATGTAACTCCATATTCTAGTTATTACAGAAATGTAAGTCCAGAGCAAAACAAAAGCAAAATTAAACGATCTGCAGAAGCCATTTTTGTAATTTTACTATTAATTTCATCTTTATCAACACTCAAATTAGTAATGTGATAAATGAAATATTAAATTTACTTTACACTCGCTATGTAAAATAAATTCCTTACAAAATACAACAAGAAATTTAAAAAAAAATAATATTTCCTACGATTTAATCAATTCAGTAATTAAACATAAATTAATTGAAACTATTTATTGCGACATAAATTCGTTTAAATACTAAAAAACTTGATGTACTTAAGGCAGGCAAGAAGACGAACTCAATTATGTCGATAAATTTCAACGATTGGAATAAAATTGAACGATGCTTAAAATGCGATAAAACTTCATTGAAAACGAATTAATACTGTCTTGGCGATAATAATTAATTGAATTCAATTCGATGCGATGAAGTGAAATTGATAATTATTTTCAATAGGGAAGATGACAAGAGTTCAATTATGCGAAAGAGCTTGATCATTTATCAAATATTCTGACAAAAACTGGTCGTCAACCTGAAGGAACATTGAAGGGAATGCTTTGATTTAACCATATACATATATTGTCAGTACCAGAAAATCGCATTGAATTCGTGTTAGTGAGCAATCCAGTTAAGCACTCTGGGTGGGCACAAACAATACGACACGAGGGAATGACATTTTCCAACAGCCAAAAATTACAACAACCGACAGAGCGGTTGAGTTCTTTGATTATAAGTTGTTGAAATTATTTTCTAGCAGCAGGTCAATAAAATGTAATATAATTATATTTTGAGTGAGTTTTCTTTGTTTTCTCCTTTCCTAAAACACGCAGGCTGTCAACACGAAATATGCGCATACCAGCAAGGATCGGTGCGTTTGCTATCGAAAAAAGGAGATCCAAAGGACAAGTAGTGCGACAGCAGCAATTAGTTGCGATGGTGCAGCACTGATAAGAAGGCCACAAAAGGCGAAACAACGTCAAATACAAGCAACAGGAACTTGTATTTAATAGTTTTTATCCCTGCGGCATTTGCTTTGATTTGATATTGTATTTTTATTTTGTTTTTTAATCACACTTTGAGTTTTGCTAAAGCAAAATTTTAATACACAATTAAATGATATATTCTGTTTGACGGTAAAATTGTATTGTCATCACTAATTTAGACATTAAGACCACGTCAAAATGGCAATGCTTAAATATACCATTTGGTTTCTAGGAACAGAAATGCACACTTAGTGTTGTTTAATAAATTAATAAAATAATTTACATATATCTATATCAACTTGTTTGCAGTGTCTGATCGTTCAATGACCCCTTTTTTGATGCGCGACAAGGTTCCAAGGCTATCACCATTTATTGCTGATTTATAATGCTTGCAACTTGCTTCAAGAACCAACGGATTATAAGCTGCTTTATTAATTTATGGCGAGATCCTTTCTTGTGCAACCAGTATATTTGGAAAAATATAATAATAAAAAGCACTCTACCACTTTTTTCTTATAGATACAGATATTTGTTATAAGAGAAAAAACGTTTTAAAATGAAATTATTTATAATTACTCAATTTGTTTTATAACTGTGTTTTATAATATAAACAAAGCTTTTTTAAAATTTGACTACTTCTTTGTGACAATGAAATTTTAACCTAGTAATGCTTAGAACTTATTTTATTAATAGTTATTTTCATGAACGTCTACAGGGGGCAAGATGCACAGGGATAAAGGGGAACTTGCCCCCCTAGGCAGCTAAAATTTTTTAAATATCTTCATATTAAATCAAAAAGCCGTAAGCTACAATTAAAAAATTTACGGTAGAGTCAAAAAACTCTCTATAAGGTGCATCAATAATCAATCAAAAAGTCGACTTTGAATTTATTGTAACTTACGTCTTTTTTTTTCATTATATATATTAAAATATTTTAAAGAGAACTCAAAAATACTTTTTTAAGGTATATCTATAAATAAAGCTGAGCTAAGCCATGCATACATTTTTAAAATATGCGTTGTACCCGTCGCAGTAATAAGATACGATACCTCATTTACCCTTGTTTCACAGGCACTTTTCAATACGTATTCTTAGCTTACGAGCCAAGTACTCTTTCAGTAGACTACGGCCACTTTGCAATCATACATTTTCTTATATTTAATAATTTTTCAACAAACCAGGCTGAAAGATTTCGGCTGTACACAGGGTTGCCAACTCTTGGAAACTCCCCGCCCGGAGCTTTTCTAACATATCTTTTTTTTCATTTTCTCAAATTAATTATTTTTTATATTTATTTTAGAATAAAAATTTAATTTTTTGTACGCAAATATAAAGTAAATATTAAAGTACATAACAATTTGTATATTTAAAAAAAAGACTAAATCTGAGTCAATATAGCACATTTTAAAAATTATATTTGAGTTGCAATTTTGAGCTGTTAACAAGTTCTTGCTGGTCCGGGTGTTGAAGATACAACAGAAGCTGCTATCAATCAAAATAAAAATTTATTCGTTCTTTATTTATTTATTCTTTTACCAAACGAGCGCTCATTTTGTTTCTATCGGCTCTTCATACAGACTCAATTATAATAAACGATTAACAAATGCGTTGCGTATTGGTATTACAAACACTTTCATACCAAGTTGTTTAATTTCTAGTTTTTAATTGGTTTTTAAAAATGCTATCCAAATATCAGCTACCGATGAAATGGTTTTCTTTAATGTTGGCAAGGGTTTATTGATATAGTTAACTTTATCAAAAAGTTCGTCAACATTTTATTCAACATTAATAACACTGTGCACCAAAAAGAGCCTTTATTTTTGTGATTAAGAAACCGACAAATGTTTTTTAATTATTTCCGGTCTCCTAATTTTTTCATCACTTCAGGATTTTGAGAAAACCATGATTCAAGGTCAAAAATTCTCCTAAGGGAAATCAACTTGAATTGTCAAAACTAAAAGTGGTACGCGATTTTTGAATATGGCAAAGATGTTTTTTATAAGTTGATAAAAAAATGTCTTTCATACTTCTATCCCTCCACGCCCTTTTTTACCCTTATTTTTACGTTTTTCAAAAATAATTTATTTTAGCATAGCTGTATTCTGCAAACCATTGAGAAATGTAATATTATGTGTTGGCAAAAAATCATCCCTATTAAAAAACTTATTGGATTTACCAACAACAAAATTACCCTAGATGCACCATGGCACAGATGAAGTCAATTTTTTATCAACTTTTAACAAATATCTTTGCCATAAACAAGAATCGCGTACTACTTTTATTTTTGACGATTCAAGTTGATTTCTGTTAGTAGAATTTTTTGACCTTGAATCACGGTTTTCTCAAAATCCTGATGTGATGGAAAAATTTGGGTGCCATATTCGTAATAAGGAGTTCGGAAATAATTGAACATATTTGTCGGTTTCTTACTCACGTTTTGGCTGTCGCACTGTGTAATTTTCGAGGCTTCTTATACACGTTCGAGTGTGATTTCGAGCTTCACAATATATAAATAATCTAGAATTTCCATAGAAATTCCCTTTTTGAAAGCTTTCCTCAAAATTGTTAAATTTTTTTAAAATACACTAAATTTTTTTAAAACTCCAACCAAATCATTAAGAATAATTTTTTGTTGTCATGCTTTTAAAGCGCTAAAGTGCATACGGACTTTAGTTTCAAAAAAATTTTCAAAGAAAATAATTTTATACATTAAATTTTTATATAATTGTAATTTTTTTATTAAAAAATAAAATCTTAAAGTGCAAAAGCCGGAGAAAATCTGTGAGGGCCGGAGCCCGGAGATCGACCCTTCAAAACCGGAGTCTCCGGGCCAAATGGTATGAGTTGGCAACCCTGGCTGTACACTTTTTTAAACACAGCTTATACTAAATATTAAGAAGCCATTGGTAAATACTACGAATGTAATGGAAGAAATTATGAAGTTATTCGCACGAGAAATTGAGGAATGATTAGGAATGATATCTCTGTTAGTCGGGGCATTTAAGCCAATAACACATATGAACTTGGACGATAAGCAAATTTATGTTTTCAAGTAATTAAACACAAGAAGAAAACAATGTAAAATAAATTTAAAAACTAAATGTTTTCCCAAAAGTCGGCTTAAAAAAAATCGTTTGTCTGTTTAAATTTGAGAAAATTGCAGCGATCTAGGCGAGTGCAAAGCTTCTAGTTCAAAATCGTAAAAAATTAGGAAATTCTGAATAAAGAAGGCTAAAGGTCAAAACTAAATTTTAAAAAAATCGAATGGCAAATTCTTGTTAAGAAAACGCTTTTACATTAGAATATTTTATAGTCAAAAGTTTTTGATGACTAAAATTTAATTAGGAAACTGGATTTGAAACATTTTTTATACTTCTTCAAATTCACGTTTTTTAACATGCGTCCACCTATTTTGAGAATTATCTAGTTTTTTTCGCGTCACGTGCTCACATTACATCTAGGATTCAGAATCAAGCCTTGCGGGGAGGTTCTGGAATATGTTAAGAAAATTAATGGAGCCAAAAACGCATTTATGCATGTACCTCTTTATATATTTATTCATACGTTTTGAATTAAAAAAAAATAAATTTTTTAATAATTTATGTAAGAGGTATGTGTCCAAACTCGATTTTAGTAACTTGCATACTGCTAAAAAGAAAAAGAAACTTGCATACAGTGAAAAAGAAAACTGCTAGATGCATGTTGAAAAAGGAAATAAGTCAGTTGATGTCCATGCGTGGAGCATTTCAAGAATAGCTACAACGCTAATTCTTAATGTTTGCGGATTTTATGGATTTGAACCTTCTTTATCCAAATCTGATAACTTTCAGGCCGCTCGCAATTGGTTTATGAGTTACAAGCCTTCAAAACTGGAAAAAAATGGTCTAAAAATCTTTCTGGTTTTATTAATTTTTCAAAAAAAAAAAAATATTGAGAAAAGTTTGTATTCTTATTTGAAAAAGGAAAACTTGGGGGCTAAGTAGTAATTAACGCAATTTTATTGAAGGCTAAAGGAGGCCTCACATTATTTAATTTACTAAATTTCTACGAATATTTGTTGAGAAAAAAAATTTTCAAATTACCTGAAAAAAAAAATTAAATTTGAAAATGTTTCGGGCATGATACAAGAAAGATTTTTACCCCATCTTTGAAATATATATAATTTTCTTATGTGTACAAGCGTGTGTCTACCGGCGAATCATGATAATAGAATTAGTACCAAAAATCTCAGAAAATAGAATTATATATGTTACATTTTCTTTATGTGCATTCTAGACTCCTTTATGCCTTTGCCCCCCCCCACCCTATAACAAAATTTGCGGACAAAATTCTGTAAATTCCCAAAATAATACTAAAATATATTTAACACAACAAAACTTAACTATTTTGAAGTGACAGAAAACAAAGTAAAGTAAGTTTTACAAAAAAAAATATTTTCCCAAAAGTAGGCTTTAAACAAAAAAAACAGATGCGTCGTTGGATACACAAGAGACGCGAAGATTTTTCGCACTTTCATAAATTTGATAATGTAATGGTTTTTTATAATACACTAATAAAAAATTTTTAATCTCAAATATTTTAAAATATTTATAGTTATTACATGTAATGTATTATTAATTAATTTTATTACATTTCTTTATTATTTTATTTTATTAAATTTTATTTTTTCATTTTGAATTATTTTTGTAAATGTGTTCAATTATTATTATGACTTTTTAATAATGAAATTATAGGTTTTTAATAGCTGAAATAGCAAACGTTTATTATAAATGTTATGTCTTCAATATATAGCAAATACTGCATTACTAGTTGGCCTCGTTTTGTACAAATATTTTAATCGCTTATTATTTGTAAATTAAATTTATCAAAAAGGAATTGTTTAAGTGCCTGTGAACATTCATGTCTTAAATCGCAATTAATATATCCACCTAAAACAATTGGCATTTAGTGATAATTTTCACCGAGTTCAATGAAACCTTGCTACTTTTGTTGTTTGGATAGCTAATGCACAATCTTTTTGATCGATTATTAAGATCTGCTGCATCATAGCTTCACGCATTAACAATAGAATATGAAGAATAGCTAATGTACAATCCTGTTAATATATTTTTGTCATATACTGCAATATAGCTTCAGTTAATACTTAATTTTGAATGAACCACTTAACGTAATGAAGGTGTTTGGATAAGATGGTAGCGTGTTGAACTATCAATCGAAAAGATACGGGTTCGATTCTCATTTCTGTCATAGAAGTATTTATAGTTTTATATTCTCTTTTTGTAATTGACGCAAGCAAAAAGCGACAACAATTCTAAGAAAACAGATGTATGGAAAAAGTGTCTATTTTGAGATTTCACTCAAAAATGGTTCTTATGTCATAAAAATAAACCGATTTTTCATACAAGCTTCATTAAATTTCAAAAAATCCAACAGCACTTAAATTTGAGAAAGTTACAGCGGTCTAGGCGAGGCCAAAGCTTCTTTATAAAAATCAAAAGAAAAAGTTAGAAAATTCTTAATAAAGTAGGCAAGTTTTGGATCGAGACTCTAACTTTTTTAAAAAGCTGATGGCATATTCGAATTAAGCAAACGATTTAACATAGGAATGTGTTATGGATAAAACATTTTGTATGACTTAAATGTATAAAGGAAAATCAATTTTAAGCCACCTTTTTATACTTCTTTAAGTTCACGTTTTTTAGCGGCGCCTATCCAGTTTAAGAATTTTTTGACTTTTTTCGCGTCACGTGCTTATATTAAATCCAATATTGAGAATTTGTCCTTGCAGGGATGTTCTGGAATATGTTAAGAATATGTATGGAACCCAAAAGCCATCTAATATATATATAAAGAAACTATGTTTTGGTTAGTCAATAACCAAATAAACGTTTTTCTTAACTAGAAGGCTCAAAAATGCAAATTATTTCTAATAACGACACTTTTATTTCGACATTACCAAATATGCCGTTTGTTAACTATAACGCGATCTTGGTTAAAAAAACTCTTTTCTCAGTGTAGCTTGATTGACTTTACTTTAGTTAAAAGTTTTGTAGAAAAAATAATTCAACTGTCACACCTGAAAGACATCTTTCAAAAAGATATATACATTTATAATAATGATTTGAAAATTTTTTTTACTAGTATTAATAAATGCATACTAACTTTATGAAGACTGTTTTAATTGTATATCTTAAAATAAAAAATTGAAACACATCTACATGCGCAAACACGACATTAAATAATGTGAAGGGATTTTATATGTAACATAAATTAGAGTCTTTTTAAATCTTGCCAATGAATTTGTGTCGAAAATATTTAGTCTCAAGTAGGAGTGGACGTTCCCGCATGTAAGTTTTTGTCAGTTTCATCTAAAGATGACTAAAATTGTTTTACTTATAAATAGACACAGATTTATTAAAGATATTGCTTGCATTTTAACCTCCTTTTTTAAAAAAAACATTATGGAGAGCTTCTTTTTATGGTCAAAATAATTCGATATATCATATTTTCATTCTACTTAATCAGTAGAGAAATTATTAAATGTAAATAAATCTCTCGTGAAAAATTGTTTTTCTACAAACGCAAAATTTTATTTTCAATATTTAAAATTTTTAAATACAGCTATTCCATTTTGAACGTACCAGCCTTACGGCATGACCATAGCCGATTTGAGTCAAATTGAGCATGGAACATCACTGATGGAAATATGTAACTTAATTTGGAGGAATAAAGTATGATGTAATTTTTGGCGAAGTTACAGGGTGCACAAAATAGACAAAAATCGGCAAAAACGTCGAAAATTGAATTTTACGAAATTTCATATCTCGAACATTTCTACTTGAGTGTTAAGTTTGGACTGCCGTTGAAAACTAAATTAAAAGAAATTGAATACATAAAATAACACGCAAAGGAAACAGTGCAGGAATATACAACAAAGTATATGTGGATACTACAAAGTCGAAATCACGAACAAGAATGTCTGCGCAAAATCAGAACACAAATCACAAGGAACAAAATACAGCATTGGCGGCCCACTTGAATACTGTCCAGACTTTGACTATTTACAAATTCTAAAACAAGAGACGAATTACGCGAGACAATACATTTAGAAATGTTACATATTATAAACAAACCACCAAAACAAAGAATGAATTTCTAATCGGACACAAAAGATGTGCTCAAAGCTACCGACATCTAATTACAAAACAAACAACAATATAGAAATCAGTAGATAACAAAATGGCGAAATCGAGGGTGCTGCAATTTAGCTTAAGGCAATATGTGTGACCTTAAGCCCAAATTAAACTCAAAATCAATAAAACGGACGTTAAACTATAAACAATTTCGGGAAATTTTTGAAGGGAAGTTGAAGGTTCCTTCCCTTTCGGCAGTTCCGGATTAATCCATAAGCAAATTAAGCAATTGCTTAGGGCATCACATCTCGGGGGGCACCATAAACATCACCGAAAAAAATATTTGCTTCCATTACTATTTGCAACATTACTTGTTGAAGGATACCTTATTCAAATAATGATAATTTACTATCGTTTCTGTTACCAAAATACTATTTTTCTACAAAAACAATAATTCGGTTATTTTCCTCAAAAATCTTACATGAAATTATGTACTCCTTGAGATTATGTACTCAAGATGTACTCCTTGAGTCTACAGAAAAATGATGGTGGCACATAAAATTGTGTTTTATTGAAAATATTTTCTGCGTTAGCGATATTACTTTAGCCATTATATTAGGGCTGCTGAAACTCATAAGCCAATTTGATCCCTTTCTAGTGACATACATAACCAAATATGGAAACACCGAAAAAGGGATCGTCTCATATATATATAACCCTTTGATGACCGAATTAAAATGGGTGGGGCTACACATTTTCTGAGGTAACATATGTTATTATATCTCACATATTAGTCTTTACTCAAATATGAACTAACAAAAATTTTAAAGTTAGTTGTTGTAGGGTGTTTCGTTAGTTGTAGGGTGTTGCTTATTTGCAACGTTGTGCAATTATCGAACAAACAAACACTTTTCTCTTGATTTTTTTGTGTATATAGCTCTCTCGTATCTATTTTTTTTTATTGTGCACTTAATTTTATAATTAAACGATTATTTTAATGTTTTTATGCACTTTTTGTATAAACACTTTTTTTTTTTGTGAAACGATCACGATCTTGATTTTGACCATTTTACTCTACGAAGAATGGCTACTGAATCGACAAGTGCAAGACACATATCCATAAGACCTTAAACCAATTAAGAATCCGAAATTCAGCAGTTTCACCTTCAAACACCTTTGATTTTATGTAACGTAAGAGACGTTTAGTGTCAATTTGACACTATGCATTTCAACCGAAGATTTAAGTTTTATACTGAAAACCAAAGTGTTTTAGCTTATATTAATGTTATATTAAAAAATTTATTTTCAAAAAACTCGAAAAGGAATCGTTTGCCACATTAGAACTATAAAATAAAATAATTCATAAAAACTTAAAAATAAAAATTTGATACTTATTCACTAATTACACTACTACGTTTGAGCACATTTTTTAGTCCAAAAGATGAATTGGACAAACATGGGAATCGCAGTTATCACATTGCGTTTTGTTGAGATTCGCTCTTGATTTATACGGATAAAAATATTTACAGTCAAAATTAAAATTTGTTCTTTGTGTTCAATTTTTAACTTAATGTCAATTTGACACAACTTCGTTTGAGGGAATTCTTTGTAAAGCTTAACAACGAAATCTGTTGGAATTTTTTCTTTGAAAAAAGATACTTTTTGATGATTTTTACACTGAGCCAAAATCTTCAGTGGATTTGAGCATAAATTAAAAAATATTGGCTTTTATTTTTAAAAATAGTGTCAAATTGACACTAAAAGCGATTGAGGGTCACGATGCTACAGGAAAGGCCCGATGCTTTATCAGTATTATATACAGAGGCAGATATGCTAAAAATGTTGAACTTAAATACTAGTATGCGCGAATTTAATGTCCGTAAAAGCCGCAAGTCGCATTTCAATAAATAACAGAATTTATTCTTTGGTTTTTCTTCTTATGTGCATTTTCTTAGGTAAGTGATCTTTGTCATTGTAATAATACGTTTAACAATTTTTAAAGACCGATACAAATTTAGTATTGGATAGTGGGCCCACAGGCGTGGATAACTTAGTGGATTGGCATCAAGTAGTCTTC
Organism: Dichetophora obliterata; assembly: GCA_963920525.1. NCBI lineage: Eukaryota > Metazoa > Arthropoda > Insecta > Diptera > Sciomyzidae > Dichetophora > Dichetophora obliterata. Next base: position 75,317,111 of record OY986439.1, on the reverse strand, counting down.
ATCCGGCACTGCCTGTCGTTAAGGTAATTGATTTCGAATATGGGTTTCGAAGAACACAATTTAAAAAATAAAAATTATTATTAAAAATAAAATTATTTTTTAATTTAATTTAAAGCTGGTAAAATTACCTTTTCAACAATATAAAAATTAGGGTGGGGACTCAATGGACTTAGGAGACATGGTCATTTTATCATCGTAACACAAATATTTTTGGAATAACAAACGAATTGCTTAATCGAGTTTCAAGTTTGATCTACTGTTGAAGAGACAGTTAAACGGATTTTAATTTAAAATATTTGGGTAACTTTTGTGGGTGAAGGTTCCATTCGTTGTGGTAAGGTAATTGATTTCGAGAAAGGGGTTCGAAGAACAGCAAGTAAGGCTTGTAAAACTACCTTTTAAATAATATATAAATTAGGGTGGGGACATAATGGGCTCTTGAGATAAGGTCATTTATCATCAAAGCAAAAATATTTCTTAATTTTAATTTTTGTTCGGTTTCATTCGGTTCAGAAGGGTTTGAGATATAAATTTTCGTAAAAATCGACTTCCGACTTTGTGCAACTCCGCCAAAAATCATGGCAAACTATTTTCCTCCAAAGTAAGTTTTCTTATTTCCGACAGTGATGTTCCATGCAAAATTTAACCCAAATCGGTTATGGTCATGCCGTTATTTTTATTTTTCCGGTACGTTTAAAATGTATTTGCTGAATCGATATATAGATCAATATAACACAAGCATGTTAAGCAAAGAGCATAGTTATGAACACAGAAATATACAACTGTAATTTGTTTTTGTTGAAACAATTTGTCTGCATTTTCAATAAATCCTTTTATTTGTTTTCAGTTAATTTTTCTTACTTTGTAATATTTTTTAATGTTTTGTTTTAAACAAAACAATTGTGTCTTAAATTTTGGTATTGTTTAAAATATTACACAAAGAGTGAACAGTTTTTAGCCCATAAACATCAATTTCTACACGCAGAGAAAAACCATAGTTGCAACACCCAGATTTTAAGATAATCACAGTATGATTCGGATTATGTTTGTAGCTAACATGTTCTTAAACATATAATTTTTTCTTTGATCATGATAAAATGATAACAACAACCCTATTTAGAAAAGGAACTTTTTTGTAGGAACCAAAGTATTATTGAAACAATCATTATTCTCTTATTGGCTCAAAAATAGAATTATTGCAAAAACTATTTTATGAATTTATTCTTAGGATCCAGAATATTATTAAATATTATTTATTTTTATGCACTCCAATTTCCACAGCTATTTATTAAGATATCTCCAAAGGTTTGCCATTGAGTAGGCCGAACAAAAATATTAATTCAATTGAAAAATCTTTTTGATAAAATTTTCTGTCCGAGCTGGGGTTTGTGAACCGCGGCTTTTTCGCTTACGAGCCACGCACACTACCAGTAAGCCACAGCCACTACTACCGCTCGCCTGACTTATGCCATTCATAAACATGGTACATTAAGTGCATTGTCACAAAAACAGCAATATTTGTGATAAACAAAATATGGTCAGAATTGCCAAATATATTTACGATAAATAGAAAAATGTTTGCTACAATTAAATTCGAAAATTTCACTTTTCTGCTTCATGTTTTATAATAAGGCGATTTAAAACAAAACACAAGAATTGAACAGTTGACAAACGAAACGGCACATAGCCAGGAATCGATAAAACCTATTGTGTCTGAATGAAGTGAAAGTTTTTCCTGCAGACTGTTTAGACACAATAAATTCTTTCGATTTTTGGTTATGACCTGCTTCGTTTACCAACAATCAAAAAATAGTTCAGACAAACATTCAAAATTCTAATATGTTTCTATATGTCTCTATAATAATATTCACATTTATCATTATTGACAGAGCTACAACATTTTTGATGCAACTAATAGTTGAGGCAATCATAGTATGTTGACGATTTCAATGATGTAATGATTTCAACTATAGTGTTATTTTTGGTACCACCATTAGTAAATAATGACTTTATTAAGGCAAAAATTTGTGTTTGCTGAAATAGTCCAATGATTTTAGTAAAAAAATTATTATTTCATAATCATGTCTCAACCATGTATTTTCTCTGCGTGTATGTTGAATATTTATAATAAATATTAACATAATAAAATAACATAAATAAGTATCAAACAGGAAATTTTTTCTCTCCGGGGATTTTTATAAAAAATCGAAGAATTTGGTCAACTTTACGGGACAAAGTACAAAATACGTTTTTCTATCAAATATTCAGAATTCATTCTTTTCACAATAACTTCGTTCAGACGAAGCAGCCGTAAGTTTTATTGGCCTTACAGCACTTTTTCTGAACACGTCTGGACCACACGCAAACACTGACTTTTTTTGTACTTTTTTTATAAAAATTTGACAAAGTATTATCGAAATCTTATTTTTCAATACACAAAACTTTTCAACCAATAAATTGATTTCGTACTCTCAAAACTCGTACTCTCCCTTCCTAATTTCATAAATTGATCTTGTCGAGAAGTCGAGTAAAGTATTTTAGTAGTATTTTAGTCCGAAATAATGGTTCAAAAATGGTTCTTTCCCGAGTGTCAAATAAATAATCAAGTTAAAAAAATATACTCTTGATTCAGCAGATATATTTGCGTTTTACATTACAGAGAAGCCAGGACCAGAGCTTTAATAATTTAATAGTTATATTTAAAATCTCTCTCATATAACTAGAATTTAATATTTGCTACAAGAAAAATTTTTTAATGTAAACGACTTTCTTTAAAACTCACATTTGTCATCATTGATTTATAAAGTATTTGAAAAAAAAAACATAAAAAGTTAAGTGCTGATTTATACAAAATTACTAAATAGAACCTAAATTAAATTAGGTGCCTGACATTGCAAGTTGGTATGGTATCCAATATTTTCCATAAGAATGGACTATAAGACACAGAATTCTCAATTATGTATTGCTGAGAAACTCAAATCAACAAAGATTTTTTTTGCTCTCTGGACAAAATGCTCTTTGCCACAACTTCAACTCTTACTAATCCATTTTCGAACTATATTAAACTGCACTGTGTTATCGACACTTGGTTTTTTGGCCAGCGAAATGGTTTCTCTTTAGATAAGATTTTTCCAGAGCGACCTGCAAACATCTCCTACTGGCTTCACCTCCCTCTACCATAGTAGACTCTCTCTACAGTGTTCCGGACTCTGAAATGGTTGCGGCTCATGCTGGGCGACACAATTTTTAGAGTGTCACACGTGAAAAGAGACAGACAAATATGCGGCTTTAGTGGCTAAGAAAGGAAAGGCAATAGCGTAAATAAATATTTATATATACAACGACATAGATGGGCATGTTTGCATGGGTATGAGTGTGTATCTATGCGCTTTCAGATTGTTTATATAGACGCTAGTGTGTGTCGCTTAAAATCCTATAAACTTTGTTGTTGTTGCTGCTGTAGTTCCTGTTGTTGTTGTTGTTGTTGTTGTTGTTGGTGTAATTGTGCTACGACATCGTTGGCAATGTATTGGTCATCAACGTCGCGCATATCTAGCTAAACAGAGAAGCCCATCGAGAAGGACGGCAGGCATGCGACTTTTAATGGTTGCGACCGGGACACTGACTCAGTTGCGTGAGTTTGTCATTCGTCTAATTTTATTATTGCTACGTACTCTGTTGTTGTTGTTGTTGTAGCTGGTGCTGGTTCTGTTGTTGTTGTGGTTTTTGTTGTTGTACATAAAGAGACAATTTAAAGTCTTATGTATGGATGAAAGTGTGTTTTATTTGTGGCTTTTGTGCAGAACAGTCTTTGGGAGAGCTATGTACAAGGCCAAAAGATTAGCAGGGAACACATAGAACACAAGGAGTATGCAATAAAGAGGATTCGAAACATTTGAAAAATGTTAACCCCTTACAGGCTTTTCCTGGGAGTCTTCAGAGAATAATGAAAAAGCTTTATAACTTAAAGTAATTCAAAAAAGCTCAGGTGCTTTGTCATTTAACTCAACTTTTTTACATTATAGATAAGAACATATAACAAAGTTTAAATATGAATTTCATAACAAATTTCATCTAACATCCTGATTAACTGAAATGTACTCAAAATAAAAGTTTTTGAAGGATGTTTGTAAAAAAGTTGACTGCTTTTTCATAACCAATCTTAAAAATGTAAAAAAATCAGTGATTTTCTCGCCTTAAATCATTAAAACCATAATATCTCCAGAGAATCAATATAATTTTGAAAAAATTTTAACGCTTTTGGACAGCCTCGGTAGTAAAGTAGTAGCACATCAATATGCAAAGAAAAAAAAAGTTTATGGAAGTAGGAAAGTTTTCTGAGAGGACCGCTTAGTAACTTGATTTTGTGATACAAATTCACATTAAAAAAATACGGCACAAAAGTTTTACTTGATAACTCCTTCTGTGCTACCACTATACTGTGATACAAATGGGCCGGTCTATAGACCAGCCGCCGCCTTAACCTAATCTAAACACTCCTAAAAATTACTCTATCATTGTGTGTAATGCATGCTTGATGCAGATACAAAAATCATTGTACGATGGACCTTTAAGATAAATAATATGGTAGTTCCTTTTCTATTGTTTAATTTTTTTATATTAAAAACTGATTGCATACTTCCTTTTTTAAAATAAAGATGAGGATGTAACAATGAATTTTCGAATCTTTCTTTGTGTATTACAATCCCCATGATCGTTTACTCTTAGGATAAAGAGGAGATGCTCTTTTTTGCAAAATCACGATTTTAAAATCGCACGTCGGAATTATTTTGGGTTTATTATTATGCACAGTTTATTATAATGCACAGTAATAAAAATCTGTGTAAATCATGATAAATGTGAATATTATTATAGAGACATATAGAAACATATTAGAATTTTGAATGTTTGTCTGAACTATTCTTTGCTTGTTGGCAAACGAAGCAGAACATAACCAAAAATCGAAAGAATTTATTGTGTCTGAACAGTTTGCAGGAAAAACTTCTCACTTCATTCAGACACAATAAGTTTTTTCGATTCCTGGCTATGTGCCGTTTCGTTTGTCAACTGTTCAATTATTGCGTTTTGTTTTAAATCGCCTGATCCTAAAAACAGCACGCAGAAAAGTGACATTTTCGAATTTAATTGTAGCAAACATGTTTCTTTTTACCGTAAATATATTTCGCAATTCTGGCCATATTTTGTTTATCACAAATATTGATATTTTTGTGACAATGCACTTAATGTACCATGTTTATAAATGGCATTATTCAGGCGAGCGGTAGTAGTGGCTGTGGCTTACTGGTAGTGTACGTGGCTCGTAAGCGAAAAAGCCGCGGTTCAAACCCCAGCTCGGACAGAAAATTTTATCAAAATGATTTTTCAATTGAATTAATATTTCTGTTCAGCCTAGTCAATGGCAAACCCTTTGGAGATATCTTAATAAATACCTGTGGAAATTGGAGTGCATGAAAATAAATAATATTCAATAATATTCTGTATCCTAAGAATAAATTCATAAAATAGTTTTTGCAATCATTCTATTTTTGACCCAATAAGAGAATAATGATTGTTTCAATAATATTTTGGTTCCTACAAAAAAATTCCTTTTCTAAATATGGTTGTTGTAATCATTTTGTCATGATCAAAGAAAAAATTATATGTTTAAGAACATGTTAGCTACAATCATAATCCGAATCATACTATGATCCTCTTAAAACATGGTTGTTGCAACTATGTTTTTTCTCTGCGTGTAGCTTATTATATGGAAAAGGAATTGCGGGAAAGCATGTTTGGAGTGCGTTTGATATTTAGGATGCTTTGCTATTCACCACGGAATGGCTTTTCAATACGTATAACAATATTTAAAGGTGTACAAGAAGTACAAGAAAAAATCGTTTTAGTAACGCAAAACTGGAGCTATATATTTGCTTCATGCTTTTTTTTTAGATTTGCGTGCTTTCTAGATAAATGGAATCAAAGACAGCATCCAACTTGTCTTGCGGATCAGAAATCTGTTTGTATATATGTATGGTGGCTCACATTAACCTTGAACGGAATGCAGTTTGACTGCATGCTTAAAGTATAAAAATGGTTAATTTTTAATGAATGCTAAAATTATGGTATTTGTTAGTAGTGTTTCATATTAATGAATAACTTCTTTTTTAAGTAAGTTTTAATCAATTTATAAGCAATATGATTTTTTATTTAATTCCATTCATTTTTCCTAAGTGAAGACAAATTGATATAGGTATTAAAGCATACCACTACGTCATTGCGCTAACGCAATTTGCTAATACAGTAAACTGAGCTTGGATTGGTGTATCAGCGCAGAATTTTTTGATGCGTTACCCATGTCCATAGTGCAGTAGAAAAAATCCCTTAAATAAATGCACCCTGTATATGCCCATAATAACAAGTATAATCGTAGTTTTTTACACTTAAATATATTGATAAGGATTTACCGATTTCATAAAATAAGGTTTTTATTGGTAATTGAGTTTTTTACGAACGTAAAAAGTAAGACAACTACTTACGATATGATTCTTACATAAATCTTGTTTAAGTGATCTAAAGTTAAATTTTGGAAGAAACATTTGAGTACACTATTTTTACCCTCTCAAATATAAAACAAAGATCAATTTTTGATGAATGTATGTCGGTGTTGATATTTTAACGATATCACTTTGTATTAGAGGTAGGTGTAGTTTTTATCCGATTTAGTTCATTTTTTGCAGATTAACGCGTTTTTTTTTTTAATTTCAAAACAATCATGTATTGAATACTTTGGAGACAGATACTCATTAGAAATGCAAACCTAAGATAAACAGTCGGTTTTGGAAAAATCTACTAATGTGGTGATATTAATTAAAAAATATAAGCATTACTTATATGGCCGTTAAAACGTTTTGAATGTGAGGACGGGATTTAACCCATTTAAATATGTCATTTTTATTAAAATATCCTAGAATCTGTTTTGAAAGATATGAACTTTTATATAAAGTTCAAAAAAGTTATTCTAAAAATTTTTTAGGATTGTAAAATATGCAAAAAAAAAAATGCAAATAGAAGTTGCATGTATTTTTCAGCTCAAAATGTCCCTTTCAAAAAAAACCCATCTAAAGACCGACTGGGAAGATATCGGGTTAACGTTGTAAAGCATAGACGACACTACTCATAGCTTTCTAAATTGCATTCCAGATTATGAACTTGAACGCAAATACATTTAATGGACTTTGATCACATAAAAATAAACAAAAATTGTCATTCCGTAGCGTAACATTCAAACCGAAATTGGTGCGTCAGCGTCGTTTATCTGTCAAAATTGGTTCATGTACATACATTTTGTATAAAGCCCATCGAAATACGCAACACACTAGCGCAACTCGATTCGAATTCCCGATATTGACAATGCGTTCGCTAGTGAAGTTGTCTGCAACAAAGATAACAACAAAGGCAATGATTGTTGAAGTTGACGCAACGTTCAGTTTCGGTAGCGCTCATTGAACAACGTGGCGTTTTTAAACGCAACGCAAGGCTCACACATTTAGATTGGACTGTAGGCTTCACTTAAAGAACCGTTTGGCAAATATTTGTCTGAAATAGTTTATCTATCTTCCGAATTAATTCCTAGAAGAGTATATTCAATTTATAGCTTCCCTGAGTTGTCTCCTAGAGGCCTCAAATGTGTGAGCTGATCCTGTTATTTTTTGCCCCTAATATTTTTTCCAAAATACCCCTGAAGAAGAGGGGTTCTTTTGATTGTTTCGTTAGCGAGTGGGGCTAACTCAGTTATTCGGATTTCGGTATCCTAAATTGAGAGAATTCTATCTTGTGTTTCCAATAAAGGGTTGTAGGAATTTTTCTAAGAACACGGCGGGATTCTTAGAAAAATAACTCTATAATAATTTATGGAGAAACAACAAGTTTATTAGAGAATTAAAATACATTTATAAATGATAATATAATGATAGTAATTTATTGTTGACAAGTTGACATAGATTATTGAGGCTGCCTGCAACAAGAAGAAGTCTTGAGTCCAACCTAAATTGGTGCGTCAGCGTCATTTATCAGTCAAAATTGGTTCATGCATATACATTTTGTATGAAGCCTAACGAAATTCGCAACGCACTAGCGCAACTCAATTCAAATGAAGTTGGCTGCAACAAACAGAACGAAAAGAAAAACAAGAACAAAGGCAATCATTTTTTAAGTTCACACAGCGTTCAGTTTCAGTAGTGCTCATAGAATATTTGCTTGGCGCTTTTAAACGCAACGCAAGGCACACTTATTTAGGTTGTTACAAAGGACTGTTACAAATTCTTAAGAATAGATTTAGACCTGTGATCAGCATAAGGCTGGGTTCAGTATGTTTCGTTAAATTAAATACATATTAACCTCCTTATTTAATAAATACTGAAAAATTTTACGACAACTTTCGTTCTTAGCGTATTAATATATCATATAATGATAAAGATGTTATAGTCACATATATATTTTTTTAAAGCTTTTAATTCATAAAAGATATTTAAGAATTTTTTATTGAAATAATTTTATTAGCGAATTAATAAAAAAAAACATTTTAAAAAATTAATTTTGCCCATGATTTTTAATGATAAAAAATGTTATTAAACTTTTGAGCTTAAGTGAAACAATTTTTGCAAATAAATGATTTGTCATGCAAAAGGCTGTAAAAAATGTGAATTTCAATTTAAATTATGTTAAAAACAAATATATACATTTAACCCTGTTTTTTAAGGCGTAGGTAAATATTTTAGAGGGTTTTTAAAAAAATATAACAAATATAAATGATGAGGAAGCTGCAAATGTTTACTGGGAAATGGCGGAAAGATGCACCCTACGCGTCATAAGCTTAAGGACAGCAATACTCATTTGTAATTACTGTAGTAAAAAAATTACACACAGTAAATTTTTAGTTTTTGTTTTTTTTAATTAATGAACATAAAAAAAACAAAAGAGATATAAAATTAAAAAATCCGCTGTAAGCAAATTGGACACTTTGAACTTGAATCCAGGTTAAAACGAGTCTTGCCGTGTGAATTGAGGCATTTGAGGCAACACACTTCGTGTGTTTGTTCAGTCTTTTTTACATTTTTGAAGACCAAGTCAATCGTTCCATAACAGGAAATAGCACCCCTTACCATTACACCACCCTCTCCGCTATGATGTTTAGGTAAGAACCGTTCTGCTTTTCTTAAATCATGAAAATTAGAAATTGTAGCCATCAGAACCGAGAAAACAGTTCTTATCCACTGCGTACTCCAGGACATTAAACATTTAGCAAATTCAAGACGAAAATGCTAACTTGGTTGATTAAGCGGTGTTTTTTTTTTATTTTTGCTGCAGACTTAGCCAAAATGGACACTGAACTTACTATTATTAATACATTTTCTGCTGCGGTTGCTCTATTAGCGCACTCTTTTTGGTTTTTCCATAGCTTTCAATATTTCTCAGTTTTACCTTTTTTAGCTTTACTTAAAACTTTCCCTCAGCCATTTTCCGAAAAAACTATATTATGGATTTGCTATGTAAGTAAAAAATAATCACTATGAGAAACTTGGCACAAATTTTCGCAATCGCGCAAAAGTCAGTACTGTCCTTTTACTAATGACGCCGTTTCAAAACGTTCATGCTCACATGTTTGCAATTATTTTTTGAAGGAACTTAACGGTAAGATTCGGCCATCTTATTTTTGCATTGAGGAGAGGAGGGATGCAATTTTTTTAGGCTTTTGATATGTTTTGTTATTAGAGGTCTTCTACCTACTCATACCAGTAGTCAAGAATGGGGAATTTCGTATTTACAAAAAATTTTTTGTCAGTTTCGTTTTTATTGGCGAAACCACCGCACGGAAGCCCATTAGTAAAAATGAATATGGCACGCGGTCTATTCATGTGACTCAGAACATATTTTCATATATGCAAGAATGATGAATTGGACGTAACTGATAAACGCGTAAGTGGCACCATTTAACAAAATACTCAATACGAAGTTCATGCAATTAGGTGTGCAAGCGTACCATCTGAGTATTAATCAACATATGATCACTTATAACGGCCAACGCCGTTGATAGGTATTTCATATGGGGGGCTTACTGAAGCAAAAAAAAAAAAATTTTCATTTCCATAGAGATTTCTGAAGCCCTAAGATCTTTCCAAATTTCTTAACCGATCTCAACAGTCGAAGTGGAAAGAGTTAATGAAATTTTATTATTTTAATTCTAAACATACAAAATTTATTTAATAGCTCGGTTTTGAGCAGGACGACAAGTATTTACTTAAAGCAACGAAAACAAATTTTTTAAGAAGATAAACATATTTATACATAGTTATAGATACGAAGCCCATTGTGTAGAGCGCGAAGCCAATTTGTTGCTAACAGATTCCTCTTACACAGAAATATCCTCAAGAGTGTTTAATAGCGCTAAAATAGTAAGGCGTTGCGTTCTAATAGCATTTCAAAACAAATTTACCAAACACTTTAGGGTTGTTAAAATTAAACTTATTTATTTTTGATGAACTTATGTTTTCAAAATTTGCCATTATTTGAAGTACTTTGGAAATCGAAGTTCATTTGATTAGCAAACTGATATACGAAAGGAATGAAAAGCTTAATTCAATAGTTCAGAGGTTTTCATTTTGTTTTATTTAAAACAAAAAAAGTTATTGAAAAACTTGTAATTTTCTAAAATCATGTTTTAAAATAAGCAGTTTTGGGTTATACATTGTTCCATCAATGTTAGTTTAAAGATTTTGCTCATGAATTTTCTGGCACCACATCTAACAGTGCTTTCACAGTAACACGAGTATCTATATCACACATTGATTGTTGGAGGCACCAAATGATATATTTTTTAAACCCAACTTTTATCAACACGGAAAACCTTATATGTCCTTGTAGACTAATCGCATTTCGACGTCAATTCTTTGCTTTTCCCTCTTGAGCTGCTCTTTTTCGCGTGGAAGCGTCTCTTTTGCACAAATAAAAACTAAAACAGCATATATGACGAAAATTTACAGTGTATAAAATATTATAAATGTATGAGCATTTCCACAGAAAAGTCTACCGTGACCAAAATATTAAAACTTAATAAAAACTCATTATCTTATGATACTATCTAAGAGAAACATTTTAATTTTATTAATTTAAGCAATTTACACATCAATGCATTTACCACGATGATCAAATCGTCAGCACTGTTTAACAAATGTAGTTTTTCTTTTTCGTAAATGTTAAGAAAATGTTTCGTAAGCTTTTTTGTTTTAATAAAAATGGAAGGCATTGGCTAAAGACAATGAAAAAATGGTTGAGGCAAAGACAGAACCATATATTAAATTTGTTTTTTAATTACTAAATTACATAATTTCTGAACTCTCTAATTACTTAATTACCAAATTAAACGTAACGTAACGCCAGATCAAAACCCTAAAAAAACAGAAAAGATTTTTAAGTTTGATGACAATAAAATAAATTTATGTTATTTGAAGCCCTTTAATTTGTACTCCACCTTACTGCAAACTCATATGACAGTTTTTGTTTCAAATAAAAATTATTTGTTTTTTTTTAACTATCCATCTGCATTTTTACATGCTCGTCTGAACCTTCTGTTTGATTTTGACAGTCCGTCCATTACACATTTATTTAATTTTGCAATATAAATCAGAGTAAAAAAAATCACCTTAGGTCTCATAAGACTTCTGCAAAAAGCTTTTTAATTCTTTGAGGTACGGAAAAAATGGAATATTTTTCTTTTTTATTATTATTTATTTTTATTATGTTTTGAATTAAAATATTTTTAAATAATCGACTGTAAAGTTTTGAATAAATTAATTTTTATATGTAGAAATTGAATTCATCACGGAAACTTTTACAAATAGGTTCGACATTTTATAAGAAATAACCGAAATCTCTTCTGTGGTTGTTGGCAATGCATTGAGTAATGTATCGAGCATAAAAAACCAATTTTTAAGATAAAAATGAAAACAATAAGATATGGTTATGAAAACAAAAAGAAATATGTACTATAGCAGAGGAAAAGAGAGAAAAAGGTTTATGCTGCTAGTGTGTCTTTTAGCATTGTAATAATTTTTGTGTTATGTTTTTTTGGCTACTTTATAAACTTCAATTTTAATACCCTTTAAGAGTGTCTTTACAAAATTAATGACGCAAGATTTTAAGTTAAACATGCAGCTTTATATTAGTGAAAAATTACTAAAATCGGTCAAGTAGTTCTTAAGTTTAGCGTGGTCACAGATACGTGAGAAGCCTTTTATATAATAGTATATAGATATCTTTAAATGCTTCTTTATCGTTCTTCTGAAAATCTTCCAAAATTTCGACTACAATCACCAGTAAATTTTTTGCAACTGTTTTGTCTGATTTGACGTAAATGAAAATGTTTTACGTAATTACAAAACCTCAAATGTAACCACAAGAATTTGAGGTAAAAAGGTATTGCAAGAACTTGACAATAGTCACATACAGCTCAAAAAATCGTGCAACTGTCATATGTACCAATAAAATGCACTTTTACATTAAGTCAATAACTAAATGAACAAGGTAGCAAAGCTCATTTTCATATACCATAGGCATATGGCACGTTAGCAACAATACAAAATATTTATATTGTACTAGATGACCCAGCATCGCCAGTTATCAGATCCAAATTTTGCCAAGGACTTTCTTTAAATTTATTTATAATACAATCCTGATTTTGATTCTCTGTGAGAATCTAAATACCGATTTGAAATAAACAAAATTTAAACAAAAAGGAGTTTTTGTTTGGAATTGGACCTTAAGCCCGAAGAACATAAATACAGCGGTCGACTAAACTCATAATCAAAATATTAAGACTATACTTAACTTAATATTTAATCAATTTATAATTTAGAATATCTGTGTTTTTGTTAAATATATAAAAGTATTCTGGATTGCTAAGGGTAGGGTTTGAGCCCCCTGAACCCCCTTATCTACGGCGTTGATTATGGTCAACTGGGATGCAATAGGTCTGTTCCCGTACTAACTTCAAGTAATTGTAATAGAATAGAGAGTAACGTTTTGCATGCATTCTTTCCTCTCGAGCTTCAAAAATTTTTAAAAAAGCTCTTTCAAGCAACTTCAAGTTACTTTAATCGAGTACGGGAACAGAACTAATATGTTAATACGCGGAAAATCAATATGCTTTGGATTTGAATATTGGTGAATGTAATGATCTAACCAATTTGCCTTATATGGATGCCATGAACTAATACCTCCTAATATTTTAAATTACAGCCGAACACTGTTCTGATGACTTTCCTCGATATAGAGCTATATCACAATATCAAGCTATACGAAAAGAAGGCAAAAGCAATTGTTACTGTAAGCCAACCTGCAACCAACCTGGGCCAAATTGCAACATCTGTGATCGAGCAAAATCGTCAAAATTTAGCGGCAGTTGTCTCGTTGACCCGTTCGTAATTTTGCTCGATCACGGATGCTGTAATTTGGTACTCTATGCGATATTCCAGCACAATAAAGGCATCGGCGGCGTCGATCTATTTGTCAATTCGATAAGTAACTACAGAGTCAAGTTGCATGAAAGAACGGTATTGGTCATTGATTACGAATGGGTTGGATGCTGTATTGGTCAACGCATGTAAGTTGCATCGGACAATTGCGAAACACAAGCGGGGTATGTTAGAGATTGAACATAGCAATCGCAGAGACCAAAGTATGTCAAAGCTCCAGTTCCGAATTGAAGTCACTGAGGCTCTTTTACAAATCATCAATATTGCTGTAGCTCGTTGCCTAAAACAAAGAATAAAGCGGCTCCGTTTACGAACGGATGAGGTTGGCCATGCTATTGCAAAGCATGACAGTCGAATTCAATATCGCCAATGCAACTCCCATGTAAAATATTTTTGCCAAAAATGCAAAGCAGCCATGCATCGAAAGTGTTCTATACTATACCATAGCAACATCTTGTATTTCCAACCCAATTTTTTTCCAATAGTAACATTGCGGCCAAAGTGTGTGAAAACGCACCTTCGTTTATCTAATAAAAGAGGGTGTTGTGGGCGTGGCAGTGGGTATTTTCGCGCAATGATTGACTTAAATACTCCACACAAAAAGTTTTAACCTCCTGCGCCAACGGTTTCTACATTAATACGTTTTTCAACAGCTTTTTTATATTTACTATATTGAAATACTAGGCATTTCATACTTATTTTATGCTAAAATTTATTCCTAAATCATACTAATTTCCCTCTTTAAGCAAAAATGTCTTTGCAAGAAATAACAGCTGACCAGTCATGATGCCCAAGGCTATCTGTAATAGATATATGGTTATGAAATAAAGAATTCACTGAAATGATTAATTATTACTAAGACGCTGTTTCCTTACACCGAGGTTACTTAAGAAATGAGGCCCATGCCAAATGCTTCTGGAGGACTTGCAAATTCTGTAACTATCTTGCTTAAAGGACCCATTTTTTTGAAGGACCAATTAATTTTTTTTTGCTTTTCGGCAGCTTAGTTTTAAAAAATAATATACTAAAATTGTAGCATATATCTAACATTGGTTTTTAGACACAGCCTTGAAAAGAGTAGCTGTTCATCTTACAACTACTTACTACTTTTATCTTTATGCGATTTTTTCTTAAAATAGCATATGTATTTCAAATTTGAAAAATTTACATTTTATTCAAAACTCCGCTGTGTTTTTCATTTAAAATTTCTAGTTTCACGTCGTCTTTTTTTTATTTCCGCCACGGTGAAGGCCGAAATCACTGTAGCAGTGGTCTACTTTTTTTTTTGCTGAAAGAAACTCAATTAGTGCGACGAAAAAAAATGTAATGTGTATTTGAAATATGTGCCTATAATTGCATTAGTTTTCTTTTCAAAAATGCCCGACAATTGTCCATCTCTTAAGGGATATGGAAAGCAATTCTCAAAAAAGATATTTACGCAACTCTGATGATGGCATACAAAAAAAATCATAACCTTTCTCAATATTTAATAGAGGTCTGATAAAAATCACTGACAGTACAAATCTCTTCAATATGCATCCAATTAGAAATTTCCACACACATTACCACAAGCCGACAAGCGATGGCAACTCCACATTAAATTTAATTTATACTACATGCTGCCGGTTAAAGTTCAAACCCTGTCGTAGTTCTCATCAACCCAATCATTTGAAAAAATAAAAAAACACAAATAAACCAAAGACACAAAATGCTTATAATCGGGCAAAACTTAAACAACGATTACGATTTAAAGAATTACGATTTAATTAAATTATGCAAAGAAAACATTGAAACAAGTGCAGCGGTTCTCAAAAAAAAACAAAGAAAAATAAACGCAAAAAAGTATCTGCAACTACTATATTGCGACTAGCTACTAGCTGGCAATACATTTGCATCTCATGGATATGCCGTGGTTAGGAACTGGTTAGCCGCTCACCAAATTAAAGTCTGATATAAAAAAAATTTATAAAAATTTTTCTAATGAAAATAAAGAGCAAAGAAGAGCGTAAAAAGCCGCAAAGAGCAAAATGACTTGGTGCTCTTCACAGCGACCACATTACCACTTGAGTTAGGCCGTAGTACGCCTTGTTTTTATTGTTGTTGTTGTTGTTGTTGTTGTTGTTGTTGTTGTTGTTTTAACTACCTTATCTGAGTATCTCACGGGTAGAGTGTGCGTCTTGGCTACCCTTCTCCTTGCTGATTCTTCATCGACGACTAACTGTCGATTATGTGAATACGAGTATGCGTTTGTGTGTGAGTGTGTGCACGTTGTTTGGATGGTGTTGTTTTGGTCGCTCTGGTCGTCGTCATCGTCATTTGGTCGCATTGCTTGGTCGTCCATTGCTTTGCAGCCAGCAGCCGCTCCAGTGGCTTGCGACTCGTTTGTTTCGTTCGTCGTATGTACGTCGTCGTTAGTTTTTTGGTTCATCCGTTGGATACGTTCGATAGCTCGCGCACTTCATTTGCCGTCGCAACAACACTCGTCGTTGTCGTCGCATTCGAATGGATCGCAATTTTAAAAATTTCGGTTTTGGTTTTTCTTCAGCGTATTTTTGATTTTATGCTGAGTATTTCTTGGGATAGACTCAGTTGTCTGAGTCGGAGTCGCTGCCGTCGAACGAACGCATCATTATAGATGCAGCCGGAATTTTTTTTTCTTTTCGTCCTTGTCGTTAGTTGGTCGCCATTTGTCGTTGGTGTCGTTAAATTGCCGTTGTCGTTCTTTCAAATTGGAATCACGGAATTCTAGCTACGCGCTGTCTAGAAACTTGAGCAAAGTGCATGTATCTGTGTATCTGTGAGTTATATACATAAAGTAGAAGCAGGAGAAAAAAACATAAATGTTGTCGTTGTTGTCCACACCACCATCATCAGCACCAGCACCAGCAACAGCACCATCGACAACAAGAAAAAACAACAACAGAGCACCAAGAGCACCTCTACCTAAGCATCCGTAGTTGTCGTTGTCGTCGTTTTGGCTCGATGTCGTTGGTTTGTCGCTGCTAATGCTTCCATATATATTTACATGAGCGCATTCGATGTTTTTTTTTCTGTTGTTTTTGGTTTATTTTTTTAGCCAGCGCCTGAGTATTTTGTGCGACCTTTTTTTTTGTATCTGTGGTGCTGTTGTTGTTTTTGTATTTTCGCTCTCGCTCTCGAATTTGTGAATTTGTCGTCGAGTGTCATTGGTCGAGAGATTTTGTTGTTGTTGTTGGTGTTGTGTTTGTTGTTGTTGTTATTGCTTCTGAAACGATTGTATGTACGGCAGTAGGTGGAAATCGTTGTCGTCGTCGCAGTCGTTCTAGTATCGCACACAGAAGTCATTCGAGAGATGGCGACAACCACCAACAACAACAAAAATTGTGACTTCTTGCTTTGTGTTGTCTTTGTTGTTGCTTGCGTTGCGAGTTTTAGCAAATTGCCGACTTGCTTTTGAGCGACGCTGGTGGACACACACACACATGCAGCTACCAACTAAAATTAACGCATTAAAATTAAAATTTGATGAAAAAAAACACGCTTTCAACGATATAAAACAACAATTAATTTTTTTTTAAATCATGAATTTATGTCATAAAAAAAATTATAATTATAGGTTCAATTAAATAAAATGGAAAATAACGGGTATTAGTGCAAAAGATACAAAAGTATCTGAAAGATTAAAATGTGTCTACGATGGATTTCGTAGCAGAAAACGTTCTAGATATGCTTGTTTTGCACAACTGATGAAATTTAACTAAAAATTAATGCAAAGTTTTAACAAATACATGTGTGCAAAAGTAATCGTTACATAACAAAACTACAAAAAAGTTTCGCAAAACTGCCAGTTTAACTGTTAAAAATTAACCAAAATTTAAAAAGTAGGCAGTTAAAAGTGTTTAGCCGATATCCGCAGTGAAAAACGAAGATAACTGATAAAACCAACAGTTAAATTTTGAAGTCCAAAATATTTTTTTTTAAATAAATAGGTGATTAGCTTTTACAAACTGAAAAAAAAGCATCAATATACAAATATTAAAACATCTTTTAATCTCAAAGGCTGCCTTCAATTGGTGCTAAATTAAAAAAAAAGGATTTTTACTTATTTAAAATTGAGGTAAGTGTCTGATTAAGAACTTTCCATTGCCAACAAACACAATTTTTTATATCGTAAAAGTAAGGATAAAGTATTTAATTAGTGCAATAGTTATGTTATACATACTAAGGTTTTATAAAAGTTTGGAGTCTACTTTCTCGAATTTCTAATCAATAATTTTGTTGTTACTCAAAAATTAATTTTTTTTTCTTTACTATGCAAAGCGCTTACGACACACAGTGTAACGTCCCATACATTTCTTGGACAAAAATAAAAGGAGTGATCGTAGAGCTATGAAAATTGGCACTAATATCTCTCT
This sequence comes from Dichetophora obliterata, assembly GCA_963920525.1. Classification (NCBI taxonomy): domain Eukaryota; kingdom Metazoa; phylum Arthropoda; class Insecta; order Diptera; family Sciomyzidae; genus Dichetophora; species Dichetophora obliterata. Next base: position 75,299,188 of record OY986439.1, on the reverse strand, counting down.
TGACAAAATTAAGAACTTTTCAAACGTTTAAGAAATCCGCCCACTGCCACACCCACCTCTCATACAATCGGAACCCATTTTTGAGAAAAACTTTATTAAGTTTTCAGTCAGAACAACGAAATTTTAATAAATGAATTTATTTTGTGATTATAAATAGATGGAAAATTTTATGGGCGGATGCCACGCCCATTAATTATATTTTAGCTACTCAGCCTTGGAAAATAGATACTACGAATATAAACTAACTACATTTTTTAGTTTATTTGCAAGCTCTTGTGGTCAGAGCAAGAACATTTTAAAAATTGACTTGTTTTGTGGTTGTTTATAAGTCGAAATTTTGAAAAATAATCAGCTGCGATCATTTTAACTACTATTTCCAACCGCGCTTACAACAAAATTTAAGCTTATGGCAAACTCATTTTTATTCATAAACACATAAACATACTCATGATATCATATTGATACATTAAAAAATAAAAAAAATATTTTTAACAGATTAAAATAATGTTCACATACATTCATAGCAAAAAATATAGTTTTATTTTAGAATGTTTATTTCATATTTTATATTTATTTTATAAAGTGAAGATTGAAAATAAAAAAAATATATAATTAAACTTTAAAATAAATTCGCAAGTAATAAAATAATAAAATCAAAATAGAAAATAGAGAAACATTAGGAAAACAATTAATATAAAATATACAAAAATCAAAAAATTTTGCAAATGAAAACTAATATCAAAAAATTAATCGTTTTCAATTTCAATTAACCAAAAATTAAGAAATGCCTCAAAATCTATGTGCAAAAAGATAATGTAAAAACTTTTTTCTTCTTCTTATTCTTTTTCTTCTTCTACTTCTTTTTCTTTTTTTCCTTCACAATATATTTGTTCATTTCTTTATCAGGTTAAATTTTTTAGAAAATATTTTCCAGTGCAGGAAAATAGTTTGCTCTGGCAATATTAGCAAATGCTTCAAAATTTTTGTTGTATTTTTTAACTTAGTTTCTCGAAATTATTTCTGCCTTTCATACAAAGCATCCTATGAAAGCATTCTTATAGGAATAGAAAATCTTTAAACTATAAGGATCATAATGAAACTTTACGTCATAATATAGCAAGTGCTTGAGCTTCTGAAAGAGTTTTTCGCCACGATAGCCTACCCGATGCTCAAGTACTTTATTTGCATCTTTATTTTTTCAGGCGAAGACATTTTTATTATTTCTGCTATTTTTCTGCGTTTTGATCTATCAGAAGAAATTTCGTAGCTTTTTATGGACTTACCACTACTTGTACTTGGTTGCTGGACTAACAATAATATACAACATTTAGAAAATATTTTTAAAATTGTATGATAAACTCACTTCGTTATCAAAGAATGTAACGATTAAATCGTCCTCATTGTGTTTCTATTTTTTGATCAATATATAAACTTATAATTATGTATGTAGTATGTATGTATTAGTATCGATTATAAGAAAAAAAATATTTTTTATATAATAAAATAAATAGAAAATGAAGCCATTTTGATTTCACAATCAGAAAACTTAATATTAAAAAAATCTTTTGTTCCGACCGCAAACTATCGACATACTTCACATTAAAGTTTCTAAATTATAAAATTTTTTTACGAATTTCTTCTGGACAACTTTTTGATTCCAAAACATTCTTTCTTCCATATATATAAACATTAGATTTATTTTCTCTGAACACCATATCACACCATATCGGCCCGATCGCCATATATCAAATGAATCGCATATTTTTACCTAACACTTCACTGGAAAAAATGTATTTTTTTTTTTTTTGATTTGGTTTAAATCACTTCTAATGATGTTTTCGTGAAAAAATTATAGTAAATTTTAATCAAAATTGTTTTTTAAATACTATTAAAGTTGAATATTAAAAAAACATTATCCCACTTTTAGTGTTACATCTATGCTAAACTTAAAACCATATATTTAGGGTATTCACAAGGTGTGCTATCATGTCATAATGTCATATTGTCCTAAGATTTTACACTAGTTTAAACATTTTATTGTTGCCTTCCATATAAAAAGTACTAATATATATTACAACTCTGAAAGCTATGTTTATTGAAGTGTCGTGATCAAACAGCTGTTTCTTATTTGAATTTATTTATCTTGTAAATTTTAGTTGCAAAATTTTAGGACAATATGACATGATAGCACACCTAGTGAATACTCTAATTGAAAATGTTAACAGAAACAAAGTTGTTGCCAGACATAAAAAATTTTAAGCTTTATTTTGATGTGTAAAACATAATAGTCGGAGCACAATTCGGACTGCTACAAAATTTTTCAAAAACAAAATTAAACCAAATGTGTACTATACAACAAGCGAAATTGTATTTTCAGAAAATGCAACTTTGATGGCTTGTCATAACGAAACGGTTGCTATTATTAAAATGATTTTTTTAAATTTTTTTCACTTAAGATATTATCTATTAAAAACTATAAAAATTTTGGAAAAATTATATCATCAATATTTTGGATTTTTGGCTGCGCATTTTACACTGTGCGACACTCTTATTCTATTAAAAGAGCCTGTGCCACAACATATTCTTAAATTTATGTCATACATTTATTGCTATAACTACGAAGATTTTGATTACTTTGAAATAGTTCTGATCTTTAAGTGATTTAATAAATTTGCTTTAATAAATAATGCTACAGATAAAGGACATTTTTTATAAAAGGGCGAAATAATAAAGATAAAAGCAGCATCTCAAAGATCTCAAATTTTAATCAAAACAAGCCTTTTCAAAACGGACGAAACTGAATAATAACAAAAACAGCTCCGAAAATTAGGCACATTTAGCTAAATACTAACATTTGCATATTTTTAGCAAAGTTATCGCAAACAAATCGTTGCGCAGTCTTGAAGAATATTAAATGTCTACTATTTAAAACAAAAACTCTTATCTAACTTTAATTTTTAAATTTATCCAACTCAATTAAAATGTTCAACTGTAACTACTTTTATATATGAATTTGACCAACTTTCTTTTCACCACAACATTTCATCGAAGTTATTTCAACGATATTCGAAAATGAGTAACACTTTTTTTTTCTTAAAAACAAATATTGTAGTTAAAGATACTATAGTTAAGTAGTTTTTTTGGATAAAATATAAATTATTTTAGATTTATTTTAAGAATAAAAATTTTTTAAAGTTTATTTTTAAGCCACACACATTTTTTTAAAAGTGACCTTAGTACATTTTCTTGAAAAGGTCAATCTAGCTATTCTATAAGTATTTAGATTTTAACGCAATATTTAATGGATTAATCAAATAATTAAAATTTTATTTTTAAAGTGACAAAAATTTTGTTCTGAGAATTTCAAACGGATATGAAAAAAAATTTTTCCATCAAGTTTTACGAGTGATGAAATGCCAACTGAAATGCCCGAACCCAAAGTAATATATAAGTAAATGAGCATTTATATTTATATAAACAGGTTTTTTATACCTTAAATACCAGATGGTGTTGTAGTACAAATCTTTTACAAGACCGTGAAAACTCCGGCCGCTCATCCGATTATTATGAAAATTTGTACACAAGGGTTTTACGAGTGGTTTGGTACGAGTGGTTTGGTAATAAAAATTATTTTTCAAAAGACGCCAAAAGCTCTGACTAGTATGACAAGTTGTGAATAGTGGCTTTGGATATAATTATAGGATGGTGTTTTGGCACTATTTTGCTTCATATCATTAATAGGAAAACATAAGATACAAAAATTTATTAAGGGATAGCACCACTGTAAAGTCGTTTAAATTTGTCATGTCTTTAGAATTTTTGTAAGCATATATTATACAGGGTGTCTAGTGTAAGGGTACGAATATTTACGAAGGTGTAAGAGAAAGTTAAGTTAAGCAAAAAATAGTATGGAAGGAAGGTCTATTCTCATACCCTTGGGAGTTACGGGGTTAATTGGTATTTCATGACTTTGATTCATACTATTGTTTCGAGCAGAAAAACTAACTCACGGTGTATCAACGAGTTCTGAGCTGCATATTGGTCATTTTTTTTAATACCGAAATGATGGCTGGCATCGGTTGCTTCTATAGTATTAATATTAGAGCAAAAATTTAATCCAAGCACCTTTTTTTAATCAATTAAACTGTTTCAAGAAACTCCCCGCTTGTAAAAATTTGTCGGTGCTGACATTGTAATGCAGAACTGTAAACAGAAACATAATCTTGTTTGTGCTCACATTATTTTCTTTTCATAGTTTGACTTTATTCGCATGTGAAGGAACATCGAGTTTGCTAACAGTAAGGTTTGCGGTAAAGTGCTCTTGTGAAAACTAATATGTATTTATTTATTGATAAGTCTTTGCAAACAATATCCTTACAGACTACTTAAAAAAATACTTTTATTTGCTTCTTTTCGGTTCTCTCCTTTCTTGTGCATACCTACTTCCATCGTCACTTACTGTGTAAGGTAAATGTCATCAGTTTTTTAGCGGCCCCGCAGCTACATTGTATATAAGAAATAACTGGTTACGTCATGTGTCCATTTACCACTGGGTCTATGAATATTTAAGAGATTCATTGAAGCAGTGCGCACACCTGCTTGTAAAAATTAATTGGTGATGATAATGTAATGCACAACTGTAACGGAATGTAACAAAATCTGATTTATGTTAAGATCGAAAGTTTCTTTTTATTGCTAAGACAACCGTTTGACTCTATTCGTCTGTGTTACTACACCTTGTTTTCTATCAGGAAGTTTTGCAGTGAAACGTACTTGTGAAAATGATTAATCTTTATGTTTGAATCAGAACAAAGTCTTATATGTAATACAACTAAGGATTTATTATGCACTAATTCTGATATGGTAGAGAAGAAGTTAATAAATCCAACCAACTTATTTCTGTGGACTTTATTATAAGTCTTGTTTTTATGAAAAATGTGCAAGTAAATATGAAACTCCTGACTGAATCTCTTGATCCCATTTTACTGAATATTTTAAATGCTATGAAATTTATTTCTTGTACCCTTAAATCATTAGAAATAATAAATTCGGACTCTGAAGGTACGGATAACCTAATTAGTAGTGCTGTTGCATTGTTAAAATCTTTTAATGTTGATGCTGAAAAGGAAGTCTAAATTCGCCATCGCAGTCGTCTTGCGCCGAAATGTTTGGATGATAACAATGCCAACGCGGCTTATTTTTCGATAAACTGTTTTTATAAAAGAGAATTTAAACTTGCAATGGTTAAGATAACCTCACTGATGCGAGATAAATTAAGCAATTGCTTAGAAACAATAAAGCCTCTGTATGAACTCTTTAATCTAATTCTATCTTCTACTAACTTGACCCAAAAACGATTTCTAGAATCAATAAAATTGTTACCAAATATTTTTTGTTGGATTCACTTCAATTGAAAGCAGAATTTGAAGTATTCTATGATCTAAGCGAAGGCGTAGAAACTCTATCGGGTACTGCTAATGCTTCAGAATGCAATAAAAAATCTCTTTCTGCAGTTAAGAAAATGTCGCGTTTGCTGTGCACAGTGCCTTTTACAGTTTCAGGAAATGAGAGAATGTTCAGCAAATTAAAATTATTAAAAATTATTTAAGAACTACTTTCATCGGTAAAGGACATAGTTGATCTCATTAACTTAGATAATATTGCGCAGCAATGGGCTACCTTACCAAAAGAAGAATTGACATTTAAACACTATTTTTTTAATTAATTTAAAGAATTAAAAGAACAAATGTAAAAAAAAAATTATTTTTTAACACATGTAAACTATGAATTTAAAAAAAAAACCAAAAATAAATTTTGAAATGCTGATTCGATAATGTTGAAATACTTTTATTTTATTTTCTTTTATAGAGAGAACGATATGAAAACTGCCTTTAAGGAATCTTTTTCACTTGAAAAGGATCTAAAGATTGAAAAGTGTTACCATATGATTTAAAAATTTCAGGATTTTTTAAAACGGTACCAAAGATTAACGAAAAAGGCCATTTGAGCTGAAACTGTTTTGCATTATATATATTATAGTAAAATCTCTAAGATTATTAACTACAGTCATCTATTAAAACCTAAAACTTGAATTTTTAGAGCGTTAGAAATGTAAAAAATAGGGTAATTTTGTAATTTTTGTTTTGAAAATGGCGCCAAAAACAGGCATGAGGTTTAGTTGGCTGATTATCGTAGTAATCTTATAGTTTCAAGTATTATCGTTTAGATGAACTAAAAAAAAATTTTAGTTACCTGTTGTAAAAGCTGAGAAATCGTTGCCACCTTTTTGGATTCGAAAAGTGATGTCCAAATTGCTAAAAGCTTAAGAGAGCAGATAAAAGGCTAAACCAAAAAAAAAAATTCAAAAAATACTTAATTATATGTATTTTGATGTACACAAATTTTTTTTTCATCATTAAAAAAGTTTTTAGTAAAAATAATTACAAATGTTCAAATGAAGATTTATTTATATTGATCGAAAGTAGGGACTTAAGGGTATCCAGTCGGCCGAAATATATTGATACCCCCCCCCCCAATCAAAATGGCCACGGTACGCTCTTGTAAACGACTCCCAAAAAGGCCTTTTACTGAATTCGAGTTGAATTGGAGTGATATTAAACACTTTAAAACTTTATTGGTCGCCATTTTGAATTCGCAATTGTTACTATATAGTTTTTGACTTCAAATTCGTAAACACCGACCCTAGAACTTAAGGCTATTAAATTTCATGTAGATAAGAGGTCATCTGCCAGTATTGGCAAATTTTTCCTGCCATTTAAGAAAATATAGGATTGACCTCACTCATATTCCACCGATTTTTTTTAACAGTAATAGGCTAGAAATGGTTGCTATGGTTAAGAACTTAGGTTTGTATGTCAATTCGAGGCTGTACTGTTCTGACCATATAAATAGTGTTGTCCTCACAATTTGTTCCCATTGAGACTAAGAAGAGACTTGCTGTTCTTTTAATAGTCCCCTTTTGTTATTTCGAATTTGTCTATAGCAATTTTAATTCACAATCTTCGCAAAAAATCCAAGTTGCCTTTGAAAATGTGACACGATTTGTGTTTGGCTTAAGCCACTGTATCTCATGACCATGTATCTCATGAAAATTTGCATTATTAACTATTTAAACGCAAGAAATTATTTATTTTTGCACAAATTAATACATAATAGGACTCCATCTTACTTCTGTACTAAACTACGTTTCAATGTTTCAAACCGAACTGGCAACCTCATAATACCGAAATTTACTGCCTAATGTTGTAAATCGAAAATGCTAACCAACGACACGAGATTGCAAGACACGAGAAGCAATAGAATTTAGTATAGAAAGAAGTATTGCTTCTCGTGTCTTACTTGTCGTTGGCTTGCATTTTCGATTTATAACATTAGGCAGTTAACAATTTGTATTCAAAACAGCTATTTTTCGTCAACGCCATAAAAAAAACTTTGGAATTCATTATCGGTAGCATAAAAATCTACTGTTAATGCAAATAACTTTAGGCTTTCTCTAGTGTCATACTATTCAAACATCTATTACTACTATTTATTAATTATCTTCCTAGACATATCACTTTATGGTTTTATTTCATGTTCACTACTGTTTTTCTTTTTTCTTTATTATATGCTCAAATTCAAACTCAATCCAACCTAAATCAAATTCAATCATAAAACTAATTATACCATTGCTAGTATTAGCTAGCTTTTTTATATACTTTTTATATTTTTATTTTTTTTATTGTATGCAATTAGTTGATTATGTATAATATTCGTTGTACTCTAAAAGATTTTACTATATCTTACTGTACTAACAAGTGTTAAAATAAAAAACTACGAAATATATACGAAATTTTCAAATGGAGTAGATTAAATGGTTCAGTGTAAATTGAAAAATTATTATACAATGCACTCGTATCAATAATTTCTTTCTCACTGTGAGATACCTTGACAAAAATGTGGGAGGGAATGGACACTAGTATGTCGTTAGAGGGTTAACTATTATTATTATAAACTGAATAATAATGTTAGCAAAGTAGTTTTAAGAAGTAGAAAGATCCTATAAAAAAAAATATTAATAACCTGTCTAGAGTTGCATTTATTGTATGCAGTTAGTAATCCTTACCGCAGAACTCATAAAATTCGACGACTGACATAAGTTTCATTACTCAGCTTTGCTTAGATTGACTATGCAAAAGGAACTGAAGTTAGCTATTTTATTGCTTCTAATTACAGCCTTGCGAAGAGATACACTCAAAATTGCTAATATAAAAGTCACGTAGTTATGCGCCATAAATAGTTGATTCAGTTTGTTTCGATTTTATGTATCTCAGAGTAAATAGTTAACAAGAACTCGAGCATATTAACGGATACAAAATCATTAAAATCAATTAAAAATTCAGGAAGAGAAGAACACGAATCATTACTGCTAAAAAAAACAATACTCTAAAACTTAAAGAAATCTACGCTAGTGTTAAGAATAACCAATTCAAGTAATGTGCAAAAGTATTGAGCAGCGGTTTCGGTGTTGCCGGTGAAATTCAGTTACGCACAAATTTCGTATCTCTGCCGGTGAAATTCAGAGATGCAAAATGCGTTTTATAGTTGTTGTTTTTAAGAGTTTGAATTATTTTTTTAGTACTGTTGTTGTTAAGTATCTGTAAGCAGCAGCAGCAGTATCTGACAGATGTATGTAGAATTGTATGCTGCTCTATTTGTAGTCATGAGTCTATGTGTGTGGGTGCAAAGTTTTGCGCGCCAAACATTTGTTGTTGCTACAGTGTGGTATGTGTTGTTGTAATTTAGCAATTTAATTATTGCATTTCATAGTTGAGCGCACAATTAGAACGTTGTATAGCCTTATTGTTGTTGTTTTTATATTTCTATCTATGTAATGCATTTCTGTTTTGTTTTTTTTCTTGTTTCTTTCGATATGTTGATTATTGCCAAATTGCAGAAGATTTCGTTACAACACTCAGTTAAAGTTGTTTTTTTTTTCATTTCATTTCAATTGCAAACGTTAATTTTTTTGCTGTTGCTGGTTGCCACAGCTACATGTTTTCGCTACTTGCATGCATCAATGCAAAAACAATTGTCGATCAAGCGATGAGGCGTCGATGACGAAGATGCCGGCTGCCACATTCGATGGATGACTTTTTGATATCAGTGTGTGCGTGTTTGCAGTATGTTTGTTTTAGCAGAGGTACGCGTATCTGAAATTAATCTAATGAGGTGGCAGCTCTGCCAGCTAAGGTGCTGATTATAGTTGTTAATATTGAATTATCAGAAAGAGAAAATAAGTGTACTGTATGCTCAGGTTTTTGAGCGAAAAGTAATTTATACTTTTTCTACTCTTCTGCTAGCACTGAGACCAGATGCAGATCCAAAACAAGATTTTCATTTGTCTGAGACCCTTTTACATTGATCAAGAAAATGTTCTTTGCTCCCATTTCTATTATCTATTCCTTTCGACACCAACCTTTTGCGGCAAATTGCACGGCAAAAACAATATTGATTTAAATTTTTGACCCATTGTAAAGGAGTTTTTCTGTGATTTTTTTACTATAGATATTTTTTTACGGCCATTTGTTACATAACGATACAATTATTTTCCATTAAAAAATTGCTGAAAGGTTTTCAATGTATTTTAAGATGATACATATATTTATCGATTAAAAAAGTTAAGTAGGGTTCAGAAAAAAAATACCTTGAAAATTTAATATTTTTTGCGCTGCAAGTGGTGTAGCCCCTTAATTTTTTCATCAAATTTAAAAATCAAAAATTTTGTACATCACCTTGCGTTACAATAAAAATATTGCATTTTGTACTAACTTATTCACAAAACAAAAAAAAAAATAATATTATTTTATAAAAACATTGAGAGGCGTAGGAAATGCAAGCCGGATACAGCCAGTTTTTTATAATACCTTTTTAAATGTTGATGAATAGTTTTTCACTCCTAAATATTTTTATATCTTAGAACGACAAATTTTTGGAACGAGTAAGAAAACATAGATATTGACAACCAAAAAATGTCAGATTCTGGAATTTGTTTATAATATCATTTAGGTTAGTTGGACTTATATATATGGGAATTGAACAAATGTACATCATTATTTTTTTTAGCCTAGTTACCAGTTTTTAAGACTTCAAAGAATTGTAAATTGTACTTGGTACAATTATAATAGTGTTAATAATAGAATAGTGTTTATTTGAGAATATTAATTGTTTTTCTTAGAAATTGACTTAAATTTGAAACTGCATTTTTTTCATATAGTAAACCAGAAGTTAGTTTAGAAAATTATATTTTTCCAACTTCCAATTTGTCTATATTTTTTATTTTTACTTGAAAATATAGATTGTAGCATAGAAATACTTATTATGTAAAAAATTTTAGAATGATATCTAGAGCTGCTTAAAAGGTTTTTATGTCAATTGTATTGCTTGAGGTTATATTTGATAAATGTTAGCATATCTTGATTTTCTTGGTTGTTATATCACAGTTTTAAACAACTTTACTTGTGGCAGCGCTCCTTTTTTCAAATCTTTTTTATAAATAAGATGAATTTAAAAATTAACAGAATCCTAGGTAAAGTATTACAAAAGGTTAAGATTCAATATATTGCACAATATATTGGGGGTTGGAATTAATTTTAAAGGTTTTTTCGGTTTTTGAGCATTTATTTAGAAACAACGGTACAATGTATATTATTCAAAGTATTGTCCATCGTTAGCTACAACATTTTCCCACCTTTCTGGCAGCATATGGATTCCGCGCCGGAAGAACGATTCGTCTTTTGAGGCAATCCACGAATCGACCCATTTTTTGGTATCCTCGTAAGAAGTGAAGCGCTGCTCAGCCAAGCCATGCGTCATCGATCTGAATAGGTGGTAGTCGGAAGGGGCTATGTCTGGGCTATAAGGTGGGTGGGGTAGCACATCCCAATTCAGCGCCTCCAACGTATCCTTGACGGTTCTTGCAACATGTGGCCGAGCGTTGTCATGTTGAAAAACCACTTTGTCGTGTCTTTTGGCATATTCCGGCCGTTTAACCTTTAATGCTCGGCTCAATTGCATCAATTGTTGTTGGTAGCGTTCCCCAGTGATGGTTTCGTTAGGTTTTAGCAGCTCATAGTACACGACACCCTTCTGATCCCACCAAATACACAGCATAAGCTTGGCGCCATGAATATTTGGCTTGGCCCTCGATGTTGATGCATGGCCGGGTGGTCCCCACGATTTTTTTCGCTTAGGATTATCGTAATGGATCCACTTTTCATCGCCAGTGACAATACGATGCAAAAAACTCTTCCTTTTATGACGTTGAAGCAGTTGTTCGCACATGCAAAATCGCCGTTCAACGTCTCTCGGCTTCAACTGGTACGGCACCCAATTTCCTTGCTTTTGAATCATTCCCATGGCCTTCAAGCGTTTGCCGACCGTTGATAAGTCGACTCCCAATGATTCTGACAATTCTTGAAGGGTTTGACACGGGTCTTCATCGAGCAGAGCCTCCAATTCCTCATCTTCAAACTTTTTCGGCTGGCCCGGACGCTCTTTGTCTTCCGTATCAAAATCACCACTTTTAAACCGACGGAACCAGTACTCACAAGTAGAAATCGATGGAGCATAGTCCCCGTAAGCCTCAGTAAGCGTGCGTTGTGCTTCAACCGCTTTTTTCTTCAAATGGAAGCACAAAAGTAAACCTTCCCGCAAATTGCGTTTTGTTGGAACGAAAGTCGACATGTTCACAGAGAAAAAAATATATGTTGTTTACACTTCAGTGGAATGACACATACTAAAAAATGAAGCTTAGACAATGTGCTTTGAAATGAATATAGTCACAGGTGTGCCCGATGCGATCTATTGATAGTTACGCCATCTCTTAGAAAACCTTTAAAACTAATTCCAACCCTCAATATTATCTAAGTCAGATGACTAGCACACAAGATTTCAGAAATTACATTCTGTCAAGACAGTTTAAAAGTTCGCTTAAAGGAACTTTCAATGCTCTCAGACGCTGACATTTTTGAGGGATCTGTCGCACAGTGGGGTTTTGAGCCTGAAAATGGTTAGAATAGGTTCAAATAAGAAAAATTAGTCTGCCTGTCCGTCCGTCTGTCTGTATGTCGACACGATTACAGCAGTGATTTTGAAGCTATCGTAATGAAATTAGATATTTAAGCTTGTATCTAAAAATAAAGATCAAGTTCAAAAATGAACTAAGTCACTGACAAAGTTCCAGAAAAATTAATAAATGGACTTGAAATTCTGCACATAAGTTTTGATTTTTAATATGCATTCTGAGTAAACAAAAAAAATATTTTGTACTTCTTATTTATCTTATTTTTATTTTTCTTAAGGAAATCATAGATTTGTGACACGATGTTATAGTAAAAAATTGAAATACAGCGAAAATGAACAGCAATAATGCAACTTTTTTTACAGAATGTAAGTACAATGTCCTTAGTTTACGTTCATCAAAACAGTTTTCCTCAATTCTACTTAATTCACAACTATATTTCTATTAACATAGTAAAAATATTAGTTTTTTTAAGGTAAATTATAATTAACACTATGCCACCAAAAAAATTGATTTTGTGTTGCTTACATACCTAAAAAAGAGGGTTTTGTCTTAGTTTTATGAAATTATTTTAAAAATAATGTAAAAAAAAAAACTTTCAAAAACAGGTTTGTCACTGCAAGCACTCAAAGTGAAAAAAATTATGATTTTCAAAGTACGGGTAAACGGTACAATATTTTTCAACAATTTTTTCACTCAGTGATGCAAAATTTTATTTTCTTTCCTAGGGTACTAAAAACTACTTCAATGTACCTTCAAATTTTTTTTGAATTATTGCTGATTTTTGCCATAAAATACCCCATTGTGTGTCGCTTAGTTTTTCTTCTGGAATCAACTTATGTTTTTGCCGCGAATAAACTTTTAGGTCTTCTGTCGACTGAAAACGGATGCCTCGAAGTGGTAATTTTAGTTTTGGAAAGAAAGGCAAGTCAGCCGGAGATTTTGGACAGAAATCCATTCACAACGTTATCGTTGTGAAATGGGGCGTATCGTGGCTCAAAATCCATAAGTTTTCTTTTCACAAAACTGGCCTTTTTCGATGAGTTTCCTCTCTCATAGCCTCATTAAGCTTAGGTAACATTATTTCTTTAATTTCTGACCTTCTTGCAAGAATTTCTATGATTCCTTTAAGCTGGAGTCTTAAATTATTGATTCCCGGTAATTTCTAGACATAATGATAATTGAAGTATTAGTTTCATAGACTCTTTAAAAATTGTTGAAAAATAAAAACATATCGATCCATCCTTTTGCACGAAATTATCGAATGTGCCATTTTTTTGTAAATGACTTTTTGATGTTGCAAGCTTACATACGGAAAAGTAAAAAAAAACGCTTTCGCGCAAAGAGGTCGATATATTCTATGCTGTATAGTGTTATATTGTGTTTAGGTGTTGCACAAGTAACTTAAAGAGATTTTAATAAGAACACAAAATTAAAAAAATATTGAAGTTAAATAGAAATTTTGTAATATTAAACGTTATCTTAAAAGCACTCAAGATATTTACAAGAAACATTACACCAATGGTACTAATTTGAAATTTTGAATTTTTATAATCTAACAAAACCAAACGAGAAGGATTTGGAGTTCACTATAATTTTCACAACAGAAAATGAGTCAAATACTTAAGATGATAATGAATACAATTTTGAATTATGTCTTACAGCGTGGTTTGTATGGGATACTTCTTTTTCTTAAATTTTTTCAAACACATTTAGCGTTCTTGTTTACACTTTGGGGTATGCCTACAGCCTTAATTATTAATCGTACAAAGACAAAATATATGTAAAAACATCAGTTATGTGACGAATGAAATGAAAATCTTATTTTTTTTCTGTCACTTCTTTAATAAAGTCACAGAATAGCAAAATCTATGAAGACAAAATTTAGATTTTCGTTTGAGAAAAAAATTAATAAAATGCTTTCGTATCTGCTTATGTTGTTATTATGGTTGTTGGTTTGGGTCGTGCCGAAATCATGAATGCAATATCGTGTCGTTAACCACTCAGGTAGGTTCTGAACTAGAATATTTCCATAATATAAAAAATTGATAACATGACGCGATTTTAAAAAAATTTCAAAAATTAGCTGTTTTGGGGGGGCTTTAGCCCTACTACTCGGTAGTAGAGTAGCCCAATAACCCTAGTTCAGGGCCAGCTTGACGTGATTACCTACAAAACACCGCCCGCTGCATCTTCATCCGACTTTTGGTTCCCGAGAAAAACGACACCCCAGTTTGAAAAAAATGATTTCGAGAAAAACGCATTTAAAGTTTTATTACTGCACTTCGATGCGAGTGTAATATACATATATAGTTCCGTAACTCCAAAAACAATTCGAATTTTAAAAAACCCTTGTAAGGCATTATTTTTGAAGGATTTTAGAAGACATTTATAATAACAAAAATCTAAACAAATTTTTTTTTACCGCAGCTCATACCTTAAAAAGCTATATTCTTTTAAAAATTTAAACAGCAAATATGGCCATATTTTTAAAATTTTGATTTTTCGTGATATTTCAAACTGAAGAAGCAAGTTTAAAGCAAAATTTTGGCAGAATTCGAAATTTTAATTTAAAGCAAAAATATGAAAATGTGATATATCAGAAAGAAATATCAAATTATGCAACAATTGAGAAAACCTTAGTCCTTTAGCATTTTACAAATATCAACATTTTTGCTTTCAATGAATTAATTTATTAACACTTTATTAACTTCCACCAATACAAAACAATAAATCTGAAATTGTTTTTGTCTCTAAACAATTGAGTTGACTGTTTTGCTTTAAAAGAATTTTCTTCGACTCAAGAAATTTCAAAATGTGTATGTTGTTCAAGCCATTACTCAGAAATTGCGCTTTCAGAGAAAAAAATTTTTAGATGTCGATAAAAAAAACTCATAGTCTTTTTGATGGAAATTTTTTTTATTTTAAACAAAATATAGGAATACAAAATATATTCCACTTTTCCTGCATATTTTTTTAAAGAAAATAGTCTCTCCAAAAGAAAAATATTCCAAACTGGAATATTATATTCCACTTTGGTCGCACTGGTTGCCAGCAGAATGGACGTAGTTTGATACATATTACGAATATTTTCTTCATTTGTACGTATGTATTATTGTACGAATGCATTTGTTACATTTGCGAATGATCCTAATATCTAATTACGAAAAAAAATATTTCTGTCTGAGCTGGGGTTAGAACGCCGATTTTTTAGCTTACGGGCCACGTACTCTTCTAGTAGGCTACGTCCATCTGGCAATCATATATTTCCTTATATTCGGTAATTGCATAACTCGTGTATTCTACGAATAAAGCGTTTAATCAACTTACGAATGAATTTGTTTCTACTAATATTATTTTTAATTCGTAAATAGTACGAAACCTTTAGTTAATATTATGAATGCAATGAAAGAAATTCCGAAGTTATTCTTTCGAAGAGCTGGCGAATCTTATTATTCATATGTACATAATAATTCGTCCAATCCACGAATCATACAAATTCTATTATTTTTGTTTACGAATATCATTAGTATAGACAACGAATAAATTCGTAGATGATGAATGCACGAATATTTTTGACATTCGAATGTCATTCGTAGCCATTTTACTAATGGTATTACTTAAAATGGTATTTACTAAAAATGGTGTTACTACTACGCAGGTTTACATATGCAAAGACAGCGTATAGTCATTGTGTTACAAAACTCCATTAGTTTTTTAAATATTTTATAAAATATTTTTGAAATACTTAAAATAATTTCGAATTGTTTATGTATTTTTTTGTAGGTATTTATTATAAAAATTAAATATGTATTTTCATTTTTTGAACATAACATTGAATTACATATAATTTTAACCAAAAATATTAAACAAAACTTATGATACAAAATAAATTTGTTTTATATAATTTTTATTTAGAAGATGAACTTTTTTAAATAATAAAGTAAAAAAAAAAACATTATGTAAAATCACTGCACAAAAGTACTACATGTAAAAAAAATTACTGTTTAACTTTTCACTGCTCAAAAATGTAACGAGTTTTGTGTTTCTAAGTTTTCTTGTTTTACTCACAAAATATTACTTGCTATTGAGTTTTATTTTTTTCCTCATAAAAAACAATTTGTTGTTTTTTTTTCTTACAAATAATAGTTATTTTTTTATGTTTTCTATTTTTCTCACGAAATAAAATTTATTTTTGATTTTTTTTCCCTCACATATTACTGCTATTTCTAAAGTGTTGAAAGGTGAGAAGTGTAGTTTAAATGTAGAAAATTTTGAAAAAACTACTAATTATAAATTTGAATAAAAACAAAATAATGTTTTCAAAGATGTTTTTCAATGAAAGAAAAAATAATAAAACATTTTTTGATTAAAAAATAATAGCTCGAATATAGCTCAAAAATAATTTTTGTTTTAAAAAATTAAAATTATAAAATAACTGTTATTTGTTACTTAAAAAGTAACTGAAAGGGAAAAAAATTAGGGCATCCAATTTCGGGACGCTTCGGAAATCCCGGGATTTCGGGATTTGAAAAACACAATCCCGGGTTTGAAAAACCTTAGAAAACGAATTTTTAGGAAGATGCAATATGAAGTTTGAAAGTAGTTATGCCTTGTTTTACAACACAAAACATTGCAGAAGATTTTAAAATAATAAAAAACACAGTTTCAATTAAATTTTTTAATAATATTTATTGTTTATTTCTGAAAAACTATGACCAAATCTTTACAAAAAAGAAGGTTCATAAAATTACTGAAAAAAATAAATAGTTTTTTAATATTTTGTACAGTTAGTTTATATGTTTATATTTTTCACGTCATATTTTGTTCAGCTAGTTAAAATATTTTTATTTTAGTGTTATTAAAATTGCATTTCAGTATTTCTAAGGAAGTATCATGTGTTTAAAAAATTGTGTTATTTTGTACAGCTTGTTTAGAAAAGGTTTTTATTTAAAAATTTTTCAAATTCACATTCAGGTTTTTCTTATGCTAAATTCACACTGAGAGCTAAATGCGCATTTAGAGCATTTACTATATATATTTGTTCCTGTTACTCCTACAACGAGTAAAGGGCCGTTTTTAAATGTGGATTTCGTAAATGTGCATTTAGCTCTCAGTGTGAATAGCATTAGGTAGCATCATTGCATTTTTTGTACATGTTTTAAAATTGGAAAAAAACTTGATTAGCATAATAATTTTAGTATATCTAAGTAAGAATTTTTTTGATATTTTGTTTTGTTTTGATATTTTGTTAGCGCTTGTCTAAGGAAGTTTTGGTTTTTTAATTTTTAAGGTCACATTTCGGTATTTCTAAGTTAGTATCACGTCATATTTTTTACAGCTGATTAAAAAAGATTTTTATTCTTGTATTATTAAAACCGCTTTTCAGTATTTCTTAGGAAGTTCAACACATTGCACCTTACCAATAGTTTAATGCCAACTCCAAATTGAGTGTGAGCTTTTCTGACATTATTTCTATAGAAATTGTTGTCAAAAAGCTTATACTAAATTTACAGCCCTATTCTGGCAAAGTAACAATTCTTACCCAGTATTTTTAATATTTTTATGTGTTTTTGTTAAAATTTTTGTTTTCAAAACAAAATTTGAAGCTCAATAACAAAATTTTTTAATGAAATTGTCACTATCAGAATAGCAGGTGACAATTTTTATTAAAATTTATTATTTTCGATATTCAAATTTTGTTTGAAATCAAAAAATTACCGCAAGCACATAAAAATATTAAAAATACTGGGTAACAGTTGTTTCTTTGCAGAATAGGGCTGTTAGAGTCGACATTAAAATGACTATTGGCAAGGCATGTTGAGTTATTTTGTACAGACAGTCTTAGAAAACTTTTAATTTTAAAATTTTTTAACAACACAAATTTTTTCTTAGGTTTTTTGTAGGAATTTTTTTTTTTATTTTTTTTTAGAAGCAATCCTAGGATTCGATTGGATGCCCTAGAAAAAATATAACCCAAATATAAGTTATATTTTGTGAGGGAAGAAAAACATACAAACTTACTATTTTTTATGAAGAAAAAAAAAACGCAAAAATAATTTTTTTTCTGAGCAAATAAATAAAAGTAAAAAATTAACTTTTTTTACTATAAGGAAGATTTTATATAATCCAAAATGTTCGTAATTACTTTGGATACACAACTCCATTCTTAGAAATTAATAGGGACGTTCAAACTATACAGAGAATTTTCACACAAAAACTAAATTTTATTAATAGTCTGGTATGAAAAAATAGATTTTTAGCCATAACTTTTGATTGGAAAGAGATATTGGGGTTTTTTGATGACAAAAAACAGTAAAATAATTTTTGCGCTTAGCTGGAAGAATTTTTGCAAATAAATGCTATGTGATATGAAAGGTAGCCAGATGTGCAATTTAATTGATTTCATTTTTACAACAACAACAATTTTTGAGTCATTTTTTGAGTAAAAAAACAATATTTTGGACCTTTTATGACATAATCATAAAACATATATACGCTGACTTAACGGTACAGTTTATTGAACTTTTGAACAAAAAAAATTTGAATGAAATATATTAATGGACAGCGGAGATATTTGCATCGAAAGACCAAACTTTGATTTTCATGTCGTTTTTTTCTCATTCTTAGGCAACGATGTTTTATGAAAAAGTCGTTGTACTGAAAATTTCTCCAATTTTAAAGATATGTGAATGTTTTTGATGTCAGAATAACAAAAATTTTTTAAAATTAAATACACAAAAATCTCCGACGGTAAAAAGTTTTATAATTACAAAATTACCGTTAGTTGAAAAATTTCAGAGGGGGCGTGGCAAAAACTAAGTATGTAACATTTTAAGTTGGGATGAACTTAATATATATACCTAGTTGGAGTAAAATCCGTTGAGCCGTTTAGATTTGTATAAAGGTCAAACAAACAAACAAACAAACAAACAGAAAATGAGTTTTATTACTATAGATTTCTGCTTAGTTTTTGTTCTGTGTCTCATATCTCGAAAACTTTAAGAGATAAGAACAAACTGATTGCACAGATCGACAGATTTCGTAAATTTTGCCTTAAAATCAGTCTTATCTCAATTTTTTCAATTTTGTGATATAGAACACAAAAACCTACGAACGACGAAATGTAAAAATGAAACAGATTGTACTATGTAGAATGTTAAGTTACCAGTATTTTAATAATGTAACAGAAAATGTAAAACAGTTATGTTAGGCTAACGCGAAATGTTATTTAAAATATTAATGCTCTTTTTAGTGATTTTTTTTAAATAAAATTTATAAAAGTTATGGTTCCTGATAATAATAAAAACTTAAATAAAGTTACTTAAGCCAAAAAAAACATAGTTTTTCTTTATTACTATATAAAAAGGAATTCTACGTCCACTTACAATTCTATTGAAACTGTATCTTATCCCAGTAGACGAATCACCCTACGTAATTTTTTCAATTTTAGAAAAGACTTATTAACAGCAAATGCATAATGGCTTAAACTAAGAACATTTCTTTGAAAGGCAAAAAGTTAAAATAATTCTGTTTTTGCAAATCAGAAGTTTTGACTATCAGCTTGTCAAGTTGAGTGGACTGCAAAAGCCACAGAAGACTACTGAAGAGTTGATGAAGCGATCAACGAAACAGCTGTCTAGTCTGCTTGGTGGTTTGTTCTGCAAAGAACTTTTTGTTGTTTCAACATGTTGCTTCATGAACTTATTTGGCATTAAGGGGCCATAAAAGTTTTTCGCCATAACATCGTTAAAATATTTTCGGAAAGTTTTAAGTCAGTTGAATAAAAATTCGCTGTGGTTATAAATAAGCACAAACGAAGAAAACTGTACCTTACTACTTCTAAATATTTAAAAGCGTTTTTCTCCAAAAGTGCTGCTTGACACCGGGGACAGTATGGAATGTAAAAATTCACAAATTGATACAAATAAAAAAGAAGCTTTCCATTTTTGTTTCTTTATAATAATAAAATACTGAAAATAGTTTTTTTTTATAAAAGTAATACAATTCTTGCTTAATACCTGCACAACAATTTGTGTTTACCTGCACAACAATTGTGAGCGAGCTACTAACATGTGCACAAAATCCGAAAATTGTAGTAGTGTGTGTTTGGGGACCACTGCTCTAAAACTATGCTAAAGATCGCTTTAAAACTGTACGCAATTATTAAGAAAATACCATTTATAGTTTGGCTCGTGCAATTTTTAGTTTAGAGAAATACGTTTTAGTTTAGGTTTAGCGGGCTTAAGGTAAAAAAAAAAAAATAAAACAAAAGGTAGATATATACATAAAAAAACATACAATTAGAGATATACTGTTTTTTATAACCTAAAACAAATTACTTTTTCAGTCAAAAATCTGTTTTTAACTATCATTTAAGTTCATTTAAACTATCATTTGAGTATCATTTAAACTCAAAATTTTTCAAAAATCTTCGATTAAAAGCTCAAAAAATTTTAGCATACATTAAATTTTATTTTTTTTTTTTTTTAGATGAACAGCTCTGAAAAATAGAGTCTACCGCATATTTTTGACGCTTCACTAAACTACTGTTTCCTGCTAAAATAATTAAAATTTGCTAACCAATAATTTTAAAAATTTCCTGCAAAAGATATATAATTATAATGTTAAACAAAGCATTACATGAAACAGTCCCTTAAGCTCAAATGTAATTCTAAATACAATTTTTTTTTTAATTATAAAAAAAAGTAAAAATACCACCCTTTTTTTTGTTCACATTTGCGTTGCCATTTATAATAACTTTCTTATATGGAATATGAAAAAGATGAAATGATATGAAATATAGTTTGCATAAGTCTATCATACTGTTAGATAATTTCAATGCCTCATTATTATATTTGCTAAGTTGATATTATAATTGTTGTTGATAATTTTTATAACTGCCAATTTTACCACCTTTTATTGTCTTCGCTAGTGTGTGTGAAATCAACCAATGTAATCGAAAAAACACATTAACACATACAGTAGCTATAAAACTTACACTTTATGGCCATTTGTTAAGTATAAGTTTTTTGAAAACTCTGCTAATTAGTTGGAAAACTAAAGGTAAGACTTTGGTATAATATGAATGTCATATTTGGAAAAATTGTCGGTTGGTTATAAAACAAACAAACAAACACATTTCTATAATACGTTTAAAGAAAGTTTTATAACTAAACGAGGAGATGCAGAACTTTTCATCTTAATACAAAAATGAAATAAAAATTTTTGTAAAACTATGTTCAAATATTTTTTATTTCAGCCTTCAACACAAAGAATACTTAAGCATTATCATTAAATTAAATTGTAAACTTAAGTTTATAAGCTTAAGTGTGAGCTTCTAAAGAAATCTACACTTAGGCAATAAAACTAAAAATTAAAATATAAACCAAAACATTTAAACATGCAAACTCAATGGGGGGAAACTCTAGATTTTTACGATGGGAAACACTGAGTTTATGATGGGGGCACATGTCGTAAATTATAACAAAATAGCACAAAACGACTTAATTAAACTAATTTTAACAAAAGTGTTACAAACAAAAAAGCAACAAGAACATAAGAGAAAGGAGTTAGTTTCACATAAAATATTTAGTTTTAAATGAAAGTCAACAAGAGCAATTAAAAATCTAGAGCTCATCTAGGAATTTTTAAGTATCACAAATTTGATGACATAAAATGAGTGGCAACCAAAAACAGATAGTCATGAAAATCAACAGCGACAAAAAAGTTTTATTTTAATAAACATTTTAAAACCATGCCATGTGGAAATTTTAAATATAAAGCAATGACAGCAAAAATGGCGTAAAAATAAAAAAAATTTGCATTTTCATTTTTCAACGTTTTCATTTAATATCGGTGTGAACAAAGCATTTCAAGAGTATAGCCTTTAAAACAAAGGCGACTGACTCGTCGTGAATAAAACAAATAAAATGAAAATATTACAAATGAAACTTGTGTCAGAATTGTTTTGACAGTCAAGATTAAACGAGCGCATTTAAATGGCGCACAGACAACTTTATTGTCTATAGAATGTGAATTTTTTTTTTGTTTAAATTATAACTCTTTGTAATTTTTAATTTATGCATAATTTTAACCGTCCCAAACTTAAGCGGTATGCGGCATAGAATGGAAGTCAAGTTCAGTTTTTCCGAAAATTTAATTAATTTTAAAGAAAAAAAAAACAAGAAACTATTGTAGACCCATTGAAAAAAACTTGCTAAATGAGTTTTTATTCATTTGACTGAATTTTAAGGTTGATGCACAGAGGCAGTTTGAGGTTGTAGTATTTTTGTTGTTGTTGGTTGAGTTTTGTGGTTTTAATATCATGTCTTTGCTTATGACTGAATAAATGATAAAACTAAAATTTGTCTTCATGGTTTTTGACTAGGTTGAATAACTTCGAGGACATTGTTATGAATTTATTCCAACTGTCAGCTGAACATGATGATCATCACTGTTTTCAGGGTCATTGAAAAATAGCTTTTTTTAATATTGTCATCAGAAGAAGATACATTTTTTTAAACTCTAGTTGTTTTTACACTTAGTTTCCATTTTTGTTTCAAAAGAGTCTCAAAGTGGTTTTGGAGCATATCTTATCTCACCACACGCTCTGCATTTGGTCTAAGACCTTTGAGAAGAAAGTTTTTTAGCTAAATTTTGAATTTATGTTTTTAAATTGACGTTCCCTGAATAACTAACGCTTGATCTAGCTAAAAGTATAACAACTCAAGCCAATTCTAAGCGTGTGAAAAATAGTGTATACATTTTAAAATTGAATCATCATTCGCTCAATGTCATGATGAATACCTTTCATCACCGGCATGTTGACTATGAAAACATTGTATGTATGTATAAAAAACATAATTGCAAGTGAAAAAGTGATAAAATATTTGCACCTTGACTAATGAAACCTTTTTAAAAAAATAGCAAATTGCAACATGCAACCTGTAAACAAGTGTTTTTTAAAAGAATTTTCAGGAAATTTAAACAGCAAAGCTAAACTTTACTATTAAAACTAAAAAAGTATTAAAAACAAATACAAAACTCTGTAAAATGAAGTCGTCACTCTACCATTTTAACTTCGCAACCCACACAACATGCTTAATACAGCAGCTGCATGGCATGTCTGTGCCCATTAACTTCATTGTAAGAAAGGTCACCAGAAAATGTGGAAAAAATAGCATTTATTATAATAAATAATTAAAGTTTTTCCACCATTTTTAACATTTAATTCAATGTTTAGCACGATTACCAAGTGGAAATATTAAAGAAAAAAAATTTTTCGTTGACTTTATCTGGCGAGAAAATCTTTTGTTCCGTTTGATAGTTTTTGTTGTCTCTTATTTAAACATAATTTTCGTTCGCATAAATTTTTAATTAAATTTGATTTAATGTTTGTCATAGTTTTTCTTTATAAAATTTGTCTTGCTTTCCATTGTATAGTTAAAGCTTGCTTTTGTTATTAATTATTTTTTTTTCTTCAAATAAATGCGAGAATCATAAAAAGTTGGTAACACGCAATTGCATAAAAAAGTTATGAAGAAATTAAAAGGAAGAATATTATAATAAAACTGAATTTGTTATTATAATTTCTTTATTTAAAGATCATTAACGCTTCGGGTGCTGAAAGGCGTGTCATGGCGGTCTAGGGCTAAAGTTTTTTATTCCACCAATTCTTGTTGTCGTAATTTGCAGGTTTTAAAGTTTTCCATCAACTTTTTCTATCGTAATTTGCAGTTTTCGAGCTATTTCCCGGTATGAGCTTTAATAAGCTACCTTATTGTATATTTTTTGGTCTAAGTGTGCCGTGTTCAGTTGTGACTGAATGTGTGTGGTTGCCGTGCCAAAAACAAATAATGTCATTCTAACTAGCGGCTTATGACACTCTAAGGTACGTAGTTAATTATAGAAAATCTTAAGTCTTGTTTCGAATAACTAAGGTTTAAGATTAAAACATAAGAAAGTGCTCATAAAGCAAAATATTGTAGAAAAAGAAGAAGAAGAAAAAGACGAATATGCAACAAAAACAAATGCTGTTAAGAAAAGCTCATATGCAAGACAAAATTATTTATTATCAGTAATAAACATAAAAATTTGGTTAACAGATATAAAAGTTACAGGTGCGCTTTGTATAAGAATTACTGGTTGCAGAAAAGCATGCTGCATGTTGTGTTTTTTAAGTAGTGCAATTTTCAAAATACATTAACCGATATAATTTCAACTTAATTTTTTTTTAAAATCACATATAAAGTATATTTTTCACGATTTGTGTACATCTTTTTTTGGCATTACCCAAACGAAAAGTTCAAACAAATTTTGCACTGATAAACTTTGTTGATAAACTTACACCAATCTATATTTTGTATTTATTTTATACTTAAGTGTCAAACCAATTAACAAAATAATAAACATAAGCTTTATGAATTAGTGGAAATAACTTAAGTGGTGGAAGTTAGAGCTTTGAATTATAGAAATAACTTCAATACATTTATTTATGAGTATGAGTAAAATTTTCCGATCAATGCTTAGAAATCTTTTTTCAGCTGTAAGAAAAAAATTCCAGTATCACTTTGATATTGAATAAATCAATTCATAGTCTTAGCCA
Source organism: Dichetophora obliterata (assembly GCA_963920525.1). NCBI lineage: Eukaryota > Metazoa > Arthropoda > Insecta > Diptera > Sciomyzidae > Dichetophora > Dichetophora obliterata. The sequence goes on along the minus strand of OY986439.1, from coordinate 75,274,499 downwards.
GTGGTGCCAACTACACGGAAATGACGGATTTCTAAGAATATTTAAGCCTTGCACAGATAAACGGACAACAGTGGCAAAATAAGGTAAATCTACGGATTTTTAAGAATATCGTACACAATTTTCGTAGATTTACCTTTTCTTACACCAAATTTTATGTCAAAAATTTTGGAATAATAAAAAAAGTACTTATCACTAAAAAATGCATTTACATATTTTGTAAAAACTTTGCGCTTATCAACACTTGCAAATAGAAAACTGTTTTAAGGAATCTAATTTCGAAGTGAGCCAGTGGGCAGCCTCATTTGAGGCGAGTGTATATAGCTTAACCCATTAATGCTCACCACCAGAACGGCATTAATTTGTATTAATGTTAGACGGAAAACTCTGAAGTTTAGGAAAAAATTCAAAGGATTTGGGTGTGGCGAAGTGTGTAAACGTATAAGATCATAAACGTTTAAGTTAAGAAATAAAAAAACTACTTAAAAAATTAGAAAAAAATAGAAAATGGAAAATTTTCATATCGTAGCGCAGCCAATCAACTCTAACCTAACGCTTTTTTTAATTATATTTTCTTTCTTCTTGATGTTTATAAATAAAATAGCTAACCTGAGTGGAATTTTTCACTTTTCTTTGAAATACTGCACTTAAAACTGGTCGGAAAAAATAAACGAAGAGACTTTAAAAATACCTTTAAGAATTTTTATGGAAAAAACATATTTTTAGCTTTCTCACACTGTTGGAAGCAAAAGCTTTACAGTGGCAGCGAATTTTTGAAAAATGCTTTCATCGCGTGTGACATATCATACATTGTCATTAATGGGTTAATACAAAGTGCTTGTAAAATGTGTTTCAATGTTATTGTATTTATAATGACAATCGATTTAAAAAATCGAATGTTCTTTTCAAATGAATAAATGTTATGTTTTATGTTTTGTTTTTAAGTTTAAATTATAGTAAAATAACTAAAGGTAATAGTTTTTGACTATTTTTACTTTTAGTTATGTCTTACGTTATTTGTAACTTTTATAAGTTTAAAGCAAATTTTATAAAAAAAAATCATATAAAAAATTTATAAAAAACTACAAATGATTTCAATTGAGTGCTTTTAATAGCTGTTAATTTTAAATTGAAAAAAAAAATATATAAATTTGCTAATACGGGATTACGCGGATTTTTTATGTCGCACTTGTGGATTTTTACTCTCTTAGGGTTGGAATCACTGGTTTTAGCTGAGAAATTATAAAAGATCATTCGTCAGTTTAACAGTTTCATAGTGGTGGTTCTAAATGCTTCACATATTTTTAGTCATATGCTGAAATTAAGAAGAGAAAAAGCAACATAACAACAGCAATTATATGCAAACTTCAACACGCGATAACTTACAAAATATAAATTTTTAAGAAATAAAAAGACCAGTTTGCACATCTACATGTCTGAACCAGGGTTGATATTTTCGGTACAATTGTACTTTTTTGGTACAGTTTTACATTTTTCCTACTTTCCTACTACCAAAGCATTTTTAGTACATTTTATTTAGTCAACAATTTTTTACTAAATACAGAATTTAGAGCAAACAGAATTGAAAAATTATTTATTTCTGAATTTTTCCACTCTGTAAAAAATATTTAAATTGAATTTAAAGCATAGTAATCTGTTCAATTTCATGTGAAATTCCACTCAAATCCCCATACAAAAAGTGACAGCTGCGAAACAAGCGTGGAAATTTTCACAACATGTTCGTCAGAGCAGTACTCTGTTCCGCTGCGTGAAATTATCGCAACATGTTTCGGAGCAACATTTTTTCACAACAATTTAATTGTACTGCCTATTTATTTTGAAGTGAAAAGAGAGATATCATATGAAATCACCCAACTTATTCTATGAGTCTCTCTGAGAAACGTTACCATAGAAATTCCTCGCAATAAACTTTAAGTCAGAAATTTCACGCAACAAATAAATTGATGTTGCCAGCGAAATTTCACGCAAACGAATAAAGTACTAGGCTTAAAGAGTAAATTTCCTCCACATATATAAAATTGCTCAACGAATTCTTTCAACTTCTCATTCGTCAGCAAAAATTAAAAGAATATTTTCTATTCAAAATTCAATAAACCAAATGCAGAAAGAGACTGCATATTGCAACAATTTCTTCTTTAATGAAATCGACGATTTTTTATAATCTAGTGAAAAAAATGCCACAATATTGATATCAGATGTAATATATCAAAAAAAATTTTTTAGAAAATTTGACCGAGAGTGAAGAATTGCTTGACTTAAAGGTTTCCCCATTAATTTCTTTCGTTGCCTTAATATAGAAAAGCACTATCTAACACTTTTAAAAATCTATTTTTCAGCTGGATTGGATTGGCACGTTTGTAGCAAACATTATTTGCGTTTTTCACTTTATTAATTTTTGTTTTTTAATTATAAAAAGACGTAGACTTCATGCTTATTTGATGTTTTAATAGATGTTATCAAGGGCGTAGCCAGTATTCACCTGTTGGGGGGGTTTGGATTAACATTTTTTTATTCAATATTAAAAAATTAAAATATACAAGCACAGTGAAACCTCTACTAACGGACACCTCTCTTAAGCAGACACTTCTCTTGAGCGGACAGTTTTTCCACGACCAAGTTTTTCGTCCGCTTTTTCGAACAAATTAACCTCTCTTAAGCGGACCCTCTCTTGAGCGGACGCGGACAGTATATTTTCGTCTAATTGGGCGAAAAACCTCTGTTAGGCGGACGCGAACCTTCCTCAAGCGGACACAAACGTCTGTTGAACGGACGCGAACCTCTGTTGGACGGACGCGAACCTCTCTCAAGCGGACACGAGCGAGAAAAGTAACTGACAAAATGTGTGAAAACATACAGAAATGAAATTGGGGATTTCCTTTACAAAGCGCCTCGCTTGTTTTTTTTTTTATTTGCCTTGCCATCGCTTCACTGAGCTATAGAACGTTGCAGTGAATAGACATTGAGATGGCGAACCCATATGCAAAATCGTTTTTTTTAAAGAAAAACAAAAAACTTTCGTCATTCGACGATTTTTGAATTTCTTAAGTCATGAATTACAAATGTAAAATGCTGAAGTTTGTCAATTACATACTTTTTTTCATGATATGAACTGAATTTGTTTTATTTTAAACACATATGCGTTAAAAGAATATAATATAATGCGAGATTTTGTTAAATACATAAATACAATAAATGTATTTTGCATTGAAAAAAATTTCCTTTAACATTTGCTCATTAATCTATAAAAAAATTTAAAAATAAAAAAACTCAGCGCCTCTCTATTAAGCAAACTATTGGGCGGACAAAAATGGGCTGACGGTGAGTGTCCGCCCAAGAGAGGTTTCATTGTACTTGTTTCATTTAATTTTCAAGTTAAGTTTTTTTTATATATTTAAGGTATTCACAAGGTGTGCTATCATGACATAATGTCATATTGTCCTAAGATTTTACACTAGTTTAAAAATTTTATTGTTGCCATATAAAAAAGTATTTAAATATTACAACTCTGAAAGCTATGTTTATTTAAGTGTCGTAAACAAACAGCTGTTTCTGATTTGCATTTATTTATCTTGTAAATTTTAGTTGTAAAATTTTAGGACAATATTACAATATGGCAGATAGCACACCTTGTGAATACCCTAATTATATATGTAAGCATATTTATTAAGGTGCCTCGACTTTCATTAGAAAAAAGTTGCATTTGTATCCCTCTAAAAATTAACCTTGGTCTTGATTCCCAAAATATATTGACTGCTACGATAGCCGTCGGTGAGCTAAACCATTTAGCAAAAACCTACATTAATAATGTTTTTCGTAAATATATTTTCTAGTATAATAGTTGTAGTAAAAAAAAACTGTCAGAAATTAAAGACCGGAAAATGCTCTTCCAATCTGCGTCAAAGAATTTTAAAATTTTCAAAAGCATTAAAGACAATGCTGTTTCTCGTGCCTTATTTTGAATTTTTTTAACTTATTTTCACTTAAATTGAAATAACTTCATTGTTTCTAATACAATCTTCATTTTCAAGATATTGTTGGAAAGATTTTGAGTGCTTGCATTGATTTAATACCAAAATTTCTAAAATTTATACATATTAAAGCTAAAATATTAATTATAAAATAAATACCTTCTGAAAAAATATTGTGAGGAATAAAAAAAAAATGAAAACGAAGTTATTTAAATTTTGAGAGTATACGATTGCAATAATATAAAATTTTTATTAATTTTTGATCCTCTGGGGGATTTGAACACCGAAAAACTCCCCTTGACTACGGCCCTGGATTTTAGTGATATCTTTCTCTGAATATTATAGACCACTTGTGCTTCCTTTTGCGATTATAAAAAACTTTTTTATTAATTTTTGACCTTTTTTTAAATGACCTTTGTCATTTTTGTTTATGAGCTGAATTGATAAAAACATTAAAATTTAAATAAAAAAATTTATTTCATACTTTATTTTTTCATTTAGTACAATTTTTTCAAAATTTTTATACCAAAATGAAAAAGTCATTTATCAACTCTGGTCTGAACCTAATAAGCCATACTAAATTTACTAAGATTGGACTTTTAATTAAAAAGCCTTACTCCGTACAAAATTTGCCTTTGCGTAATATATATAAGTATATATATTAGGGCGGGTCAATTTGTATGGACGAATTTTTTGGAGGTCTGGCTCAGCGAAATTCGTAAAATACATGTAATTTCAAGACTTTTTCTCCACTACAGCATATACAAATTCTGAAAAAAAGCTGTGCGGACTTTCGTAAATAGATTTTGTTCTCAATTATAAAATATGAATGTATGAATGTATGTGTATGAATCTATTTACGAAAGTCCGCACAGCTTTTTTTCAGAATTTGTATATGCTGTAGTGGAGAAAAAGTCTTGAAATTACATGTATTTTACGAATTTCGCTGAGCCAGAATTTGACCCGCCCTAATATATATATATATAATCATACCAGCAACAAGTATAACCTTATAGAGCAAAATTTGAAATGAAGACACACTTTGTTTTGTAGTTAATCTTTATTAGTCGTAACAATATTACTTCCATGAAACTTTTAATTTTGCATAAATGATTTGATGATGATTGTTGTCGTGTTTGGGTAAATGAGTCCAATTTTTTTCGTATCACATTTAGTGTATAAAAAAAAGCGATCATATGTTTATTTTATCATGCAGAAAATTCGAACAAATACATCTCTGCAATTGAAGAGCTAGAAGTTAATTGTAACAAAATTAAGAATATATAATTTATTTTTTAAAACATTTTATATATGTGGATTATGAGTGAAATTTTTAATAATCACACTATTTAACTAAGTTATTAAAAACCAAAATTAAAGAAACATGGTTGATTCTGAGGAAAATAATTTTTTCAAAACAAGTTAGCTGCTCCAACTTGCTCCGTACATCGATAAAAAATGTATCTTTTGGGCGACGTAAAGGCTTAGCTTTACTTATGCTGGTACGACCACGACGGAATTCAATAAACTACTTTTTTCCCCATAATATATTTAAAGAAATGTATTAGTAAAATGGCTACAAATGATTTTCTTGCATTCTACGAGTTATTTGTATATGGGGCATTTCATGTGAAGCGGACAACAAAAAAAAAATTTGTATTCTGAAATTCGTTCACATTCCGCCTAAGTGTACTTCTGGAAAGTGTGATTGTAATCACACAAAATTTTTTTTATGTGGCCTCGTTGTTAAGTTATAAGCTTTAACAGAATTGGAAAATATGAAAATCGAATTTTTTTGAAGCACTTTTTCGAAAAAAACAAATAATTAAAAAATATTAAACATCGTGATTTATATTGCAATTTAACGGTTCTTTCTTATTATGAAATCATATTTGAAACTTGAATTTTTTTTTTCTCTTAGGAGACCGGAAGTTAAGATTAAAAATTCAAATTTTATTAATTAAGCCGGTTTATTTTTTTTTTATTTTAATTTTAAAATATTTGTTAAAGTATATAAATAACACAATAAAAATTTCAGAGTGGGATCTGCTTTACTTTAAGAGATAAATTAATTTATGTTTATACGTATCGCACTGATCGTGATACCAAACGCTTGCTTAGGTCGGTTGGTATGCGTAAAAGCTTATTAAAACGCTGCAATATTAATATCTGCTAACCTGTTTAAGCGTACTTAAGCTATAACAATGATCTATGATAGGTTGTGACGATGCAAAATATTAATATCAATTTTGCCACACACAATCTTCGTTTAATTAATTTGTGATAAAATACATATCTGCTATTTTTTCACTTATTGCAATTTATATAAGTTGTATATTTATTTTGTTTTACGTACCTGTATGGAGGCGCGAGGAACAAGAACAACATAAACATTGACGAGGACGAGTTTCACGCGATCCAAATTAATCGGATCTCAAAAATTAATATTCTATTGAAATTTCTTCATTTTTTGTTGTGTTAGGTTTTGACGAATTTCGTTTATCTTCGGATATGAACGCTTCAACTTGAGTGTCTTCCGAATATTCACTAGATATTTCAATGCAAGGCAACTGCAGTAGATCTGTTTAATATTTTTTTAAGGAGCTCTTTGCGATGCTCTTGTGCAAAAGCGGAAAATAGAGCTACAAACTGTGAACACATTTCACATACAGACAAAATAGTAGGAAACTGCTTTGACAGTTAGTGGTGTGGAATTGAGTTTTCAACCAACATGTTGCACCAAATTTTTGCGTTATGTTTTAAAATCGACGAAAGCTTTTGATATTTTTTTAGTTGTTTGTTATATTTTTGCTGATATTAGCTGATGCTTCAATAAAATCAATAAAATAATTTAAATTTACCGGAATATGTTTCATTATTTGGTACTAAAAATGTACACAATTCATCATCACTATGTATTTGCTGCCAGTAATCACAAAGTGCAAAAAAGACCTCAAGAGCACAACACATGTACTATAAGGCATTCACGATTCGGAGCTCTTTTGCAAAAAAGCACAACTGTGACAGCACGTGCCAATTGCTATTTTGTTATTGTATAGCTCTTTTTTGCAATAATAGCGCTTTTTTGCACAACGGCTCCGGATTGTGAATACCCCTAATGACAGTTTTACATGAAATCTTTATTTAATTCTTTTTCTTACTTCTGCAAAAGCTTCCAACACACATTTGTTAAAAGAAACGTTAATTGAACCGCAAATTTGCAGTAGCGTAGTACGAACTTTCAAACATAATATCAGGAGTGCTTTAGTTTTGCCCGCTTAAAATTCTGGCTTAAAATTTTTCTTTGTTACTAAATTTTTATTTAAAGGACTCTTGGGAATTTCTTAAAATTTTGTTTATCAATAACAAAGGTATACATAAATAAAATTAATACACAACTTAAACCAATAACGTTGTTTAAAAAAAATACGCTTAGGAGCGCTTACGTTTTGGTCAAAACTATATACCTACATGAACCGCAACCCAAAGTAAATTCTTATAACTTTATTGCTTCCAATCCAACTAACTACTAATTTTAAGCATCAAAAATATATGAACTTTCGAAGTAACACAAAATAAAAAAAAAAAACAGAAACAACAAAATCTGCAATCAGTTAGTAAAAATTTAACTCCTGCTGTTTAATAGACGCGTTAAAATACCGCTTTTCTAAGGCAAATAGCTTCCGCTCTCATATAAAACGTTCGTCATTGATCAGCTTTCAAAGCCGCATTCAAAAACCAAGCTACATAGAAAAACCAAGCACATTCACATACACATGCTCACAAGCCGCATTAGTTGTTGCAATGCCAGTGCATTATTGTTGTCATTAATATTGAGTTTATGACTACTTTTGATGTTTTTGACGTTCTTGACACTGCGGGCCATATTTTCCTCTTGATTACGCTGGCGCTGGTCAAAATACATATATATAGTAGATATCCGTGGTCAGAATACACGGCCAAACATGCACACACATATATACATATATGCACACACACATACTCACAACTACTAACTACTTCATTTGTATTGATTTCGACTAGGAAAGTAGTAATAAAAACGATCATAAAACTATGACACAAACAAACTGATAGTGAAGGAGCTTTAGACAATCTCCAGCCAGTTACAAAAGTTCGCAATATATCAAAGGTTCAACGACAGAGCACAGTCGATCAGCCAACAACAAGCACAGCTATAAGAAATGTCATAAAAATCGTCACATGACTGCCATGGTTAGGAAGCCGTTTTTTAAGTGTTTTCAATGAAGCCTTTAACCTGCGTCACAACGTGAGCATGTCTTTGAGCTAAAAACTTTGTAGGAAAACTCGTATGAATGTTTATGACAAGTAGGCGTTGAAGAAACAGAAATCATGTTTTGCTGGAAGAATTTCATTAATTCCTCATTCTTAAGGAAAGCAACTAGATTATTAAAGAAAAGTTAAGCCGCTGTGCTCTCAGAAGGACAAACACAAGGAATAACTATGTTAAAATCAACAGCGGGACATTTTACATATTTATGTGATACAAAATGGGCAAAGTTTCATAAAATGGATATTTAAAATTGCTCATTTGTCTATTTTACTAAAGGTGATGTTTTTTTTTATCTCATTTGTCTATCAGAAGGTGCTCATTTGTCTATTTTACTAAAGGTGATGATTTTTTTTTTTTAAAAAATTGACGTAAGTAGGCTACATATATTTCAGGATCTGGTAACGCTTTTGTCATTTCAGTCAAACTGACGTGTTCATTAGAAAGTTTGACATTTCTTGGCATATAAGTACACACAATGTTAAAGTGTCTTGCACTATTTGTATTGTTAACAGTGTTTTTCAAATTGCATTTCAGCAATAAAATTTAATTAACACGTGAACATTTTTGAGCGATTATTTTTTTAAAAATTTCGACGTTAAGAATCTCAACAAGAGTGCATCGATGAACTCAATTCCACTTTTGGCGATAAAGTACAATCAAAACCACTGTATATGGGTTGTATACAGAATTCAAGCGGGATCGTACATCGCTTATTGAAAAATTTCGTGAAGGGCGTCCCAAATCTGTTGTTTTACCACAAATCATTGTTATTGTGTGCGAAGTGATAATGCTTGATCGTCATGTGATGTTCCGTGAGACTTAAGGCGAATTTACACGATTCACTATCATCGTTCACTTTGGATGAATCATCTAATTTGTAAAATGTAAATAGAGTATCATCTTTAAAATGAAGATGATTGTCATCCACATTGAACAGTGAAAGAAGTAGAATGTCTTCCTACTTTTGATGAAAGTGAAAGCAAACCGAACTGATGTGTCATTCGTACTAAAACACAATTGAAAGGTGTTAACATAATTTCAAGCAAAAAGGTAATATTTTTTTATATAATTGCTGAATAGCTTTTATTTATTTAATTTTTTTAAGCGTCTATAAAATTAATCAGCCAACGAATATATTTTGACATTCAACACCGAATCATCCATCAAATTTCAAATTTACACTTTAAATAATGTAAATTAAAAATTGATTCACTGTCATCGTTCAAAGTTCACTATCATCGCTTTGAGTGAAATGTGTAAATTCGCCTTTAGACATCCCGGGATATTACTTGCACCAGCCTACATACCATTTTACATGATTTCACATAGTTGTGAAAAAAATTTCGAACGTTGTTCAAACGGTCACCTGTTTTTCCCAAAAAAACTGGTCATGTAGCACTTGAGACATGTAGAACAGCCAATTCGGAATGGTACACAACCATTTGTTTGCCAGAAGTGTTCCGTGAAATCAGGAAAAATAAACAAGTTCCGAATAATTATTCTTCATCAAGACAAAGCGGGAGCTCGTCAGCTCATCAGCTTTTGATGATTAAAAACATCGATTTAATTTATCTTTTGCCGAACAGTTCTGATTTGGCACCCAATGATTTCTTTTTGTTCCCGCACATCAAGGACAAACTGCGTGGACAACGGTTTTCGACGCCAGAAGAAACCGTTGATGAGTTCAAAAACTGTGTTTTGGAGATGTCTCCAGCGGAATGAGATAAATGCTATGACGAATGGATCGAACGATTGCAAAAATATATTAATTATAACGGAGAATATTTCGTAAAATTATATAATTCGTATGATTTGAATTTGCAAACCTTAGGAGGCATGAGCACAAAAGGTGCTCCAGGGTCTCCACTTTGCCTGACTCCTTTCACTTCCTGCAGTTGTCATCCGTGGTGATGCCCAATTTCCTCACATGGGCTACCACCATAGAGTGTCCTGCAATCTATGCGCGGGCATGCTAAGATGAACCGCGTTCATTTTCCGCATTCTGCATTGCACATTATTTTCGAGATTTTGCACGATATCGTATCCAGCCTCCAAATAATATCTCAAACTAACTTTTTATGTATCGATAATTGTTTGGAACTGCCTGAGCGAGCGAGGTCATCTGCTCTGCATATAAACCACAACATATAAAGATCCTGAGCTGCATTGCCATCTCATTTAGAAAAATGCGGAAGTTGATAACTGTTTTATATGTTATTGCAACTGTTTCTAAGGCTTTCAAAGTGGCTTGACTATCAGATAGTATGCAAATATCCATGGAAGATATCTCGTTTGCCTGAAGCAAAATTATCACTTCATGTGTTTCAGCGCCATCAACTTGGAATACACTGCAATGGTCAGGTAGTTTGAAGGCTTTATTAATAGTTAATGTTTCAGATTAGACTTCTCCAACTACTTTTCCATCAAATTTTGATCAGCCGGTATAAATCTCAATAACTTTGTTAAGTGAAAGGTTTCCTAGTTCTCAATCATCTCAGTTGGGAATGGATACATCGAACTTCCTGTCGAAGGATAGTTTTTGTGTGTTGTAGTCTATGGACCAGGGTATAGCGTACCTTCTGTCCACTGTAAGGTGTCTTCTAGGCAAATGTCCTTATTAGCGGTCATCTGTTTTACTAGGATATCAAGTGGTGTAAGGTGGAGAATAATGTCTAGTGTGTCTGACGGAGTAGTTCTTAGTTCTCCACTGATAAACAAACAGTTTAGGGTTTCTTTGATGTTGGTTTAAGTTGTTATAAGAGACTAGTATAAATGCTCGACCTACGACGTTTCCTCCGCACACTTACTTTTTGAAACAATTTGCCGAAAGGACTTTTTTCTCTTCTTAAAGCTTGATTTTTTATTCAATTGATTTTTGCAAAATTCAAATATACTACTTTAAACAACTCTTTAAGTATTGAAGCAGTGTTGAAAAATTAGCAACCATCTCACACGTAGCAACTCAGATGTCGTTTTGCGGCTGATACAATTATATTTTTTGTTACAATACATCAAAAAAATTTCATTAAATTCGTCATACCTTATTTATAAAAAGAATTTATAAATTACTAAAAACCCTATAACTAATAAATAGCAAATTAATTTTCTGTAAATACTTTCAGGCTGAAAATTTTTAAAAACAGAATGTCTAGTGAAAGTACAGTACTGCTAAAATATAATTACAGTTGTAGCGATATTGGGCACGGAGCAGCATGCTTGCTTTTTATATTTTAAGATAATATTCGATAATATTTATGTAGTTCATTGTTAATGGTATTTGACTATTTAAAAACTTCTGCAAGTGGCAAGGTTCGTTACTGTATCTATTCTTAAGAAAGAACTTACTTACTAACCAATTCTCATATGGAGCTTGATACTTAAAAAAGCAGATCACGAATAAAATTTCAAAATAGTTTCTTTATTGCATTCGAAGTTACTACGTATCAAGAGAACGCTGATAATGAAATGTGGTTTTAATTGTTATCCTATTTTTCAATAGACGACATTTAAGTTCAGTATGAATAAAAGCGACCGAAGTCTCCTGGGTAGAGTGCGTGGCCTGTAAGCTTAAGAGCCGCGGTAGCCCGGTTTCAATTCCCAGCTCAAACAGAATATTTTTCCAATTGAATTAATATTTCTGTACGGCCGATACAGACAATGGCAAACAGACATGTAAAGCTTCTTGAGAACATAAGCCCGCACGAAGTCATTTGTGTTTAAACTTTAAATTGATCAATAGAAGCTAGGTCAAAGTCCTTTCTGGGGCTAAAGGAAAATTTATTTATTGATTTATAAAAAAAAATATGTGTGCTAAACAATTTGTTTTGGAATTTAAACGACTTTGAAAAAGAATTAGTTCTATATAATTACTGCAAAGTTTAAATATAACTTAATGTTTGCTTGCAAATTATACACAGAAAGTGTTGCCTCCAGCAACCTCTAATTTCCTCACTCAATTTTAAATATACCCATAAAAATCTTTAGTAAATCTACACATTTATATGAAGGACAATTTTGCTTCATCGGTAATTTACGATTGTGTACTAGCTTATAATCAATGCGACAATTTCCCAACAAATTGCATGTAAAATGACATCATTACCGATGCAACGATGCAGCACACAATCAATTGAACATGTTGTCGCCATAGATGCAGAGACATGTTCTTGTCGCACAATTACATTCATTCACGCGAACAAATTGTAATTGCATGAAATTTCCTGACAAGAAATAAACGAACGCTCAACCATATATCTAAGGCCGACCAAGACCGTGGACGACTGCATACACCAGAGTAACGACAGCGTCAAACAAATTACAAAAGCCAGTACAGTGATGAACGTCACCAAGCCAACCAACCAAGAATGATCAACGTCTCACAAATAATTGCGGAACACATTCCCAGCTGAACTGCTGGGAACACAGCTGGCAAAAAGGATAAACGTACGCAAAATATATACGCTTGTATGTATGAGACAAACAAGTTTTATAATGCACCAAAATGCACCACGGTATCAAAGTTGCAAGCTATAGCAATCATTCGCGCACAAAATTAACACTTGCGACATTCTTGACTACCCGAGCTAATGCTTGACTTGTTTGAAGAAAAAAAATATTTCGACCATCTTCACTCGATCACACCATCAGTCAGTCAGTCACTAAATTTTTCCAAACATTACGGAGAGCGCATTCAAAGCCTTACTTGAAAAATGGACGGGTTTAATCAAGAACTAAAAGTTTTCAGGTCAGCGAGGTCGACATCTTCTAATATGCTTGCTAGTTATTTGCAACTAGCTTGGCATATGTATCAGCGCCTGTCACACTGCAGGGGATTCCCAAACTATTTAAACTAGGAGGCATATTATTTTAGCACATCGTGATTAAATTCGGGTATTTCAAAGTGTTTCAAAGAGGTAGAAAGTAAACTAAATGAAAGAATCTTAATTAACAGCTTTATTTTGTATAACGAAAATGCACACCAACGACAGGCAAGACACGACAAGCAATACTTTTTTCAGTAAATAATAAGTTTTCTATAAACTCCATATTATCGAACAAGAAACGTCGCTATATTTTATCGCGCCTTGACATTATACAGCAGATTCTTACAAAAAAATCTATAACTATCCAGTGTTAGGTCTTTACAGTATTTAATAGGATGCCGAATATGATGAGCATGAAAGGAAATCCAACTATATCATAATCATACATAGTGAAAATTCACAAAAAATATGTTTTAATGTGAAATTTATGTGTATGCAATCATTAAATGTGTGTGTCAAAGTCTTTTTAAGGGTTGAAATAACAATGAACGGAAAGTATCCTACTCAATTATGAACAACTATGGTTAATCCTTTCTTTCCTTGTATTTGTGACCAAAATTTGTCTGCTATTTGATCTAGATGGCTACTTTAAGAATCTTGAAAGTATAAGTTGTCAAAGTAACAAGATTTCGAAAACGTAATTTTGTAAACATTAAACTTTTTTTACGTTATTTTGAAACACCCCATAACTTGTAGTCAGTTTATTCGTCTCAAATCGGCAGATTATTTTATACATTTATTTATTATTATTTATTTAATTTTGAGATTTACTGGTACAACAAGACTCTCAGGTAATTTTACGTACAGCAACAGCAGTGAATAGTACAGACACAATACATTAATCTTTAAATTTCATTATTTAATTATAAAAGAAAAAACGATAATCATTTAAAAAACAAAAAATGTAGAAAAGACAATATTAAATGAAATTACAATATTAAATTAAAATTTTATTTATTTATTTTTAAATTATTTTTTTTATTTTATTAATTTTATGAAAACTTAAATTTATGAACTTGATTAAAAAGGAAGTTATAACATATATACGTTCAACAGATTTTTGAACTGCACTGCGTTACAACAACATCTTAAGCTAGGAAGTACGTTTCAAAGACGAACAGACTGTACATAAAATTGTATTTCCGACGTTAGACACGTATGCCGCGGATTATTAACTTTTTTTTGTGCGATAAGAGCGAGAAAAAGTAAATCTTGAGTACAAATAGAAATGTGGGATTGTTGATATATCAAAAATCTTTCGTGAAATCACAAGGCATTTGAACTTCCTAGGGTTAAGTCTTAAGCCATTATTATTATGCCCATTCACCAACGCTATCAAGGATATTACTTAAGTGAATAGTGAAGTTGTGTATGTTATCTTTTTTAGAAGAACCATTGCATTGCACATCATCGGCGTACTTTGTATTCTACAATTATCTAAGGCACTGGACAGAGGTCTACATACAAAAAAAGAGATTTCCCAAAACTAACCCTCCGAGAGGTACACCTCTCCTAACGGGAAGAAATGTTGATAAAATATTACAGCTTGCGACCTATCTGATAAGTACGACGAGAAAAGCTTGACTAATTAAGGAAAAATTAAATATTCTGGTAAGTTTAATCAACAAAACATCATGATTGACACTGTCAAAAGCCTTGAAATGATCCAAAAGAACGAAAAAGTCAATCTCATTGTCATACGTACTTCCTCGTTAATCCCCACATACATCGATAAGAGGAGTTGTACAACTACGTTTGGCCCTGAAACCTGACTGCCTCTCAGTTAAGAGGTTGTACTTATGTAGGTGTACGTTAATTTGATGGCACATGATTTGTTCTAGAGATTTCAAAAGAAAGGGAAGGATAGCAATTGAACGGAACTAATTTCCAAAGCCAATTATGGTTTTTTTCCAATACTAGTACTAATTAAGTGGTCTTTCCCATTATTCAGTTAAAATATTCAACTATTGAGATGGCCCGAAAATATTTCTGATTTAGGCTTCGGTGGAAAAATCATTTCATTATTAATAGGATATCAGGATGGCGTTTGACCAAAGTTTTCAAAAGCCTTTGATTTTTTCAAAGCCTTTGATACTGTAAATCATACTTTTAAGCTTTGTCGGAAACTAACTACATATTTTAATTTTAGTCATCATGCAACTAGTTAAATAAGACATTATTGAAACGGAAGAACACAAATAGAGCAGGCAATAGTTTTTTATCTTTCAAAAACATTAAAACTGGTGTTCTACAGGGATCCATCTTAGGCCCCTTTTATTTTCAATATTTTTAAATGACATTTTTGAAGCAAGTAAATATGCTTCTATTCATGCATATACTGATGATATTCAGCTGTACCCGTCTCGTCCTGTTGGCCTCTTAGAAGATTTAAACTTCAGACTTAACTCGAACTTATTATCTATTAATAATTGGGCTGTTGCTAACTCGCTTGTAATAAACCCCTTAAAATCCACAGTTATGGCAGTTGCTAAAAATTGCTCTAGCTTTCTAAACATTCCGCCATTATCTATCGGTTTTGACCAATTAGAAACTGTTGAAATCTGGGCTTTATAATGAACTCTAAACTTACTTGCACTGAATATATAAATAATACTGTTGGAAAAATATATGCAACTCTTAGAAACTTACAACTCTCTTTTGCCTATACCCCAGTTGAAACTCGTCGCAGACTTATTGTGCAACTTATAATGCCACTTATATCTTTTGCTGAAACTGTTTATTGTCAACTTGACTCACAGTCACTACACAAACTTGAAGTGGCGTTTAACAGCGCAGCAAGGTATGTCTATGGTGTACATCGGTAAGACCACATTTCTGCGAAAAGTAAAGATATATTGGGATGTGATTTAGTAGACTATCTTAAAATTCGCTATCTAATTACTTTGTAAAATGTCCAGAATATCTTTATGTTAAACATATTTTTTTTTCAGTCCGTGAGATGTATAAATTTTATTGTCCCTTGGCATAATTATCTTAATACAAGTAGGTACTGTTTTATTGGCATAATTAGAATTTGGAACTTTTTGCCAATTAATATTAAGCAAATAACCTTAGTCAACAGCTTTAAAAGAGAAAATTTCAAATTTTTCGATCCTTGAATTAAATCTCTTAATCTTTCTTTATTCTCCTTTACTTTCCTGTTTATAATTTATACTCTAGTTTGTTTTTCCGTTCTAATATTTGTTTCTCTTACTTTACCTATTCTTACATTTAAGTTTTTAAATTTTTTTTATTGCCAATTTAATTCAGCTTTGATTTTAATTAACTTTAATGTTTATCTATTTAAATAAATTATTCTTGTAACGTAATTATTATTATAATTTTTGAACTTCAGCTAACTCAGTTATTTAATGCTGTTATAGTATGTTCATTGTTGTACTTTAAAAGACCAAGTCTTATTGTACAAATTTAATTTAATAATAATAAAAAAAGACAAAAATAGCATTACCACGTCTATTAGTTCCTCTATAATACTTTCGAACCAGACTGCATCGACTTTGGGTCCAAATATATTCACTTCTATTTCACGACTTTTAAACACATTTACATGCATCGAATGCGCTTGTTACTGCTTATGATTGATTGTCTGGCAAATTGTTTCGCTATTCGTTTTGCGTTTTTTTAAATTTTCACCAAGTTCTCGCGTCACGTTTAATTTTTTTTTTTTAAATGAACCGCTGAAGATTTTTATTTTTTATTGTTTTGTTTTCCCGAAATACTAGTCGCGCAATTTTAGTGCAGTTACGACACATTTAAGTTAAATTTTAGTGCAGTTATGACACATTTAAGTTAAAAAAAAATAATGTATTTTAACACTTTACCGGGTAAGTGCTTATTTTTCGGAAAATGTAATTTAAAGTGATTAAGATAATGATTTTAATATGAAAAATTATATGATCAATTCATTTGAATTTTATTTGTTAAAAACAAAATAAAAATTTATTTGTTAAAAACAAAATTTCTGAACACGTTTTGGGTAAAAAGTTCGCATTTTTTTCATAAAATGAACAGCCCTATTATGGCAAAGTACCTATTTTTACCCAGTATTTTTAAAATTTCTGTGTATTTATGGAATCTTCTGATTTCAAAACAAAATTTTAAGCTCAAAAAACGAAATTTTAAATAAAATTGTTACTCTCTGAAAAGCAGGTGACAATTTTTATCAAATTTATTATTTTTGAGCTTCAAATTTTGTTTTGAAATCAAAAAATTACAACAAACCATGGCAGAATTAGAGAAGGTATATGCATTTCGGAGAGACAGACTGCTGAAACTGTCAAAATGAAGTTGACAGCTCATAGAAAATCTGAAAACGATGAAAAAGCAAAAATTGACCGCATTCAGCGCAGCTGTAAAGCTAATTTTCCCTTTTTGTCTTAATTACATTCTTCAATTTACGCTGTTACGAAAAAATTATTTCTTTGGTGTAAATGGACCATAAAGTGTTTAATTAGGAACTTATTCGGTTTGTCACAGTTCTGCCACACTTCCATACACTTAGAAAAAAGTTTATCGGAATATGAGAAAAAAGGCATCATATTAAGTGAAAAATGGTATTGACTTTGCTCCAGAGAATGCTTTTCTCTAAATGTGATCCCAAAAATTCCCTAAAAATGGCAAAAAGCTTCCATGAAAAAGAGAATTATTTTCTCATTAACAAAAGACACCTTCTCTTGAATAGAAAAATATTTCTTTATAATACGTTCAACCGTTTTCTTTATTGTATAAATTTTTCCCGAAAACAGAGAAATATTTATTTAATTTTAATAAATGTTTTCTTTAAGTTACTGAAAAATTTATTCTGAAAAACGATTTTGTAAATGCATCCAAAGAAACAGTAGTAATAAACAACATCAATTTGTGTAGTTATGTTAAGTAAAAAAAAACCTTTTGAAAGAACAATCGTCATAATATGCAGATTATGCAGCACTTGCTTTTCACAACATTAATCAATCTCACGCTTTCTATTTTTTTCGTACCTCATTCAATATAAGAAAAATATATCCATTTTTGAGAAGAAGTCTTTTTAATTTTTGAAATTTGATTTGTTGTTACTGAATAAAATATTTCGCATAGTGAATTATTTATCAACAATAGAAAACATTTTTCATTTTCTATAAATTTTTCTCTATAAATGAGATTTTTTCAGTGAGAGAAAAATACTAATCATTATTAGAGACATGAAATATTTTCATTTCCCACAAGGAAGGAAATATTTCTTCGAATATGTGAAAATTTATTATAATTGAAGTAAATTTTATTTGAAATAAAGAAAATTTCTATTATCGAAAACAGAGAAATTTTTTATCACACAAAGATAAGTGTTGTTTTCTGAGTGTATAAACGGTTAAAATCATAAGTCATTTTGTGCAAACGATATATGGTTTAGTACTAATTTTCCTTGAAAGATATGAAAATATCAAAATGTATGCAATGTATTTGCCTAAATTAATGCATTACCATCTCCGATTTAGCTCAAATTTTTTAATGGATTGGTTTATTGATTGCAAGTTATAAATTAAATCCGAAGTTATAAATTTTTAGAATCAGTTTTCGCAGCCAAAATAGAGTTTATTTTTTTTTTAAACAACGTAGCTCAGTCAATTTAATTTTTAGGGCGTGCCATTGGTTACTTCGTCTATTTCCAAAAATTTTTGCTCATTTTCAATATTTTCATTTTTTATGTTCCATTACCTTTTCAACGATATAAAACGAAGGTGCGCTCTTTAGTGATTTAGATTAAGCTTTTTAATAATCTGAATCATTTTTCGCTGAGAGAATGCAATTTCTAAGTATTTAAAAAAAAAAATATTAAGGATACCTGCATTTTTCATGAAGTTTTGCATTGATTTTAATTTGAGAAGCACTGACGTATTAACACACACGCGCAGAGCTGACATTAAATGCTGCGTGAAATGAAATCTGCTCAATTGGTAACCAAATGTTGGCAATACAATTCAGACCAGCCGTGCAACCAGCTCATGCCTCAAGATTGAGTGATGCTGATGAGGCTTTGAAACCGAGCATGATTTAATATTGGCCCCCAGAGATTAACGAAGAGGCCGCAAAACAGCAAATAAGATGTAGCGAGAGTGAGAGCCAAATAATAGTACGATACAAGTTGTTGCAATGGCAGCCGGAAGATTGCTACAACGTCTTTTGCTAGCCGGTTGCTGCTGCCGCCAAATGACTTTGCTTTATTTTATAGCATTGCAAGGTCAAGATGCGGCTGTAGTAATCACTCTAAAACGAGCAGTGTTAAAGAAGCTGGACTGGCAGCCTAGCAGGCCGGTCAGGCAACCCAGTCAGCAAGCGTGGCTCATAAGTCACAAGGCAATAATTGCTAACTATTGCCAGTTCCTGGTTTTTCTATTGCACCTGAAAACCGACTGCAACGTGTTGCTTATTATGATGATGAGTTGGTTGTACTTGTGCTTTAGCATTAGTTGTTGTTGCTGTTGTTGTGTTACCAATGCTAAATAACTTTTTTGGCCAAACTTGTTTAAAATTTCCTAAAGATTTCTTTCGACTGCAATTGAAATGGAAACCGAAACATTTTGAGCTCTTGATGTTAGACACCGGCACGACTTGGCTGCAGGCAACATACATACTCTAAACACTTCAATGAAGAAGCATCATCATCATCTACTTCTTCGTTTGGGTTTGTTGAGAAAAGCAGCGTGCTTGTTGCTATGCTTCCAGACTGGTTGTTGTCTTGAAGGCGCGCCAATCGAGGCTGTCGATCAACGCCATCAACATCACCTTCAAAATCAACGCCTTCAACGACTTCAACCAAAAGCTTCGCAGCGATCCTCTCGAAAAGCGCTGTGAGGTAAATAAAACAACAACAAGAACCATGAAAATAAACCCCGCTTAAGTGACATTTACTCGCATATCCAAATTTGCGCACTTCAACACTTGCGTTGTTCGTTTGCTTGTTCGATACCCTAACCACACACCCGGCAAGATTTTGACTTACAACAGCTATGGACAATACGAAAAGCCAAGTGCTAGTAAAAAGCAAAAGTAAGCAACAACATAAAATGCGGTGGGGTATTTGTTGGTTATGGCAGTGGCGGTGTCGGTGTCGGTGGCGTTGGTGCGTACCTGGCAATCAGTCGATTACAAACACTCGAGGCGTTTTTCATTTTTCCCTCATTCCATTGATATCTGTCCGTCCATATGTCTGTCCGCCTGTTCAGCGAATTTCATTTGCTACTCGTGTACATGGCGAACTTGATTTTGCGTCATTCTGTTCATCTGTCCGTCCACATTTTGGCCATGTTCAGTCTTTCCCGTTCCCATGCTTGGTTGAGGTACTTTTTACAATTTGTTGACAAAATGACAACCAATCGTGTTGTTCCCATGGTAAGATATAGTATAGGCACGGTATAGCATAGACTCTACAACTGGTTTGATGACTGACTAAACTTGTATGTAGCAGCTTTGAATGCTTAACCAATTTATGTATGTTCAGGTTATAGAAATATTTCTTGGTTGTCATTGTTGTTCTTTTGAAGTTATGTTATAAACGTACCGCGCGTGTTGGTAACATATGAAAATGATTCGTTTGAATTAGAAGTGTTGTGGCTCTGACAACATCACAACAGGCATGCGTTGAGAGTCAGGCTGTATTTGAGGAAGATGTAAATAAAAAGACCAATTGATGGAGATGTAATTAAAAAGGATCTTAACCCATTTAAGCCTAAATATTTTTTTAAAAATAAGGCAATATGTAGCCAAGTTCACGGAAAATTCCGTCCAAAATATCAATATTTTTAGCTTAAGGGTCGGCATGTGATAATCACGACAATGCATTTATCAACTAACGACGCGTAAGTTGACAAAAAAATTTATGCCCCGGCATTTCTAAATTGATTTAAAATTTCCAATTTAAAATATGTAATCAAACATGACTAAATGCTCATATGTAAGTGTTTGGAAAATGACTATACATATATGAAAAAAATATATTTTTGGCTAAAAGTTTTTAATGTAGCCTTTTCAAATAAGTAAATAATCGAGTAATATTAATTTCTTAGTATTTTTATTTTATTTATAAAATCGTAAAAGATCCAGGATATGGCAAACATTGAGGTTTTTTATTATAAAACCTAGTAACTTGGGCATACTACCAAACAACTATTTATAGATAAGGCAAGCCTTGGTATTACTCTCACCACATGTAAACTCCTTACACATGAGTTATCCGGCATCAAAACCGACAGCAGATGGTCAGGAGGTAACACGCGTAATATAAAGCGGCAAATCTGACCCAAACTCTCCCTTAAGCATTCAAAAGAACTCATTTCTCTCAGTAGAGACCACATAAGCAACATGGTAGAATCTATTCTAATTTTTCTTTGACGCTGACGGATCCTCTCTGAGTGACTTAAATGTTGCCATATTTTTGCTAAAGATTGGGTACGTTCAGTGTTATTTTCTTAGTTTTTACTATGATCTGACATTATTTTGTTGTGTCTGTGTTGCATTCATGTGAATTCAAAGAAAAATATAAAATAATTTGTATAATTTCCAAAATGAAATGCAACCGTGATCCGACAACCGCTACCGCTCTAATTCTGGACTTGTTCTCAGCGGATTTCGCCGAGAGAGGCCCGCCACCCGACATCAGCTTTGGTTCTGTTCGAGGCCTTAGGGCGGGAAATAGTCTGTCCGCTTTCTGTTACTTATCCTGTGGGGCTCCTCAAGACTCAGTATTTGGTCCATTTTTATGTTCAATATTCATAAATGATATTTCTGCAATTGCCATCATGTAACCATGCATGCATATGCTGTTGATCTTCAATTGTACTTGGCCAGTCTTATTGGCCTTGTCGATAATTTATGCCTCAGGATGAACCAAGATTTAAGCAATATAACTAAATAGGCAAGCGAGAGACAGAAATGGCTGGCGCAAATTCTTAGATGAGGCTAAGACCGACATACGGTTGTAGCGCCAACTAAGTAAGTAAGTAACTAAATGGGCTAAAGCTAATAAGCTTAATCTTAGTCCGCCAAAGTCATTTGTTTTACCGATTTTTAAATCTATTAGCTTTTTGTCTGATATACCAACGATTTATCTAAATGGTGTAGGACTAAGATTCGTTGATAAAGTTGAAAATCTTGATTACCACATTAACTTCTCACTTTTTTGTGAGGACCACATTAATTCGGTTGTTTCTAAGGTTTACTATACCCTTTGGAATCTCGGGTGGATAGCATCATTTGTACCTGTCGACAATAGCAGAATCTGGTACTTCAGCATATAATGCCAATAATTTCGTACTCATATGTTTTGTATATGCTGAACCAAAAAAGTACATATTATAAATGAAAAAATTCATAAATGATATGAAAGTATCATTACAATGCAACCAAAGAAAAGTTTTATATAATTTATGAAGCGTTCTATATAAAAATCTCATCTTCATAAACGTCAAAAAATTTTATGAAAATGTGTGAAAATTTCGTAAGATATAATGAATTTTCACACATGTATGTAGCGTTTCATTTGTTTTATTAAGTTTTTATAAAAAGTAAGAACAACTACATAATATGTTTATGAAGAGTTCAATGGTATATATGAAGTTTTCATAGCACCACTTAGCAGTCTCGGGCATTATCGAAGAAATGTTCTTTGGTGATTTCTTAAAGAAACTTTCTGCATAAGCCAAGCTTTCAGAATATTCTTAAATGCGTCTGTCTTGTATTTGTCAATAACATACTTGAAGAATATTCTTTAACTCATCTGCATTCGTTCGTCAACAATAAATAAACAAAAAGAACAAAGCAGCAAAGAACACTGAGAGCTCGCGATAACTCTTCTCTCTTGTGTTTCTTGTCGACGCATGATTCCTTAACGCGTCTGTCTTGTGCTCGTCAACAAAAAAAAACAAAGTAACAAATTAAAAACACGTGTACTTGTATGCGGTTGAACAAAACCAAAATGCAACAAAACTTTCTTGTCGACCTTTGTGGTCTAGTGAAGAGTGCGCTAGACTATCAACTCAGGGGTCCCCGGTTCGAGTCCGGTTTCGGGCATGGTTTTTTACGCTAATAGAAAAAAATAATTCACAACTGAATTGTGGAAACTAGCCTCGGTTATAAGCAATTTTTATTTTTTAAAAACTTTCGCCTTTCACTTCATAAACGAAAGTTCTTTAACTTTCTCAATATTTTAATGAACGAAGTTCCCTAAACATTTCGGTCTTCACTTCATTAACGAAGTTTCGTTAACTTTCTCTCTCTATTCGCTTACGAAACTTACACAAAGTTCTGCATTGCGTTCTAGCACGAATTTGGAACATTTATATGAGATTTTCGTCAATGAAATGAATGGCCGAATCAGCATGTTTCGTCAATGAATCGTAAAAATCACGCATGATTCTTTTACGATTTCTTTAAGAACTGAACTACCAGGCAATGATCAAAATATAAAAATGTATGTTCACATTTCAGTAGGCGGCACAGTTGAAAATAATTAAAAGAAATATTATGCATATATTTTCTATGACCGAGTTGGTGCAGTGGTTTTTAGAATATTGATTAAGTTAAACAAATTTTTCTTTGTTGTATTTCAGTTAAACAAAATAATTGCATAAAAATATATTTATTTATTTATGGAGCATAAATAAAAAGCACATTTTAAACTACGCCAATTCGACAAAATATGCATACATATTTAATGGTATACACATTTTATTTACAATACACTAGGGCTTTAACTAGGGCAATCCCGAAGGATTTTGGCGAATACCGCAATTTCGGAATTTGAAATTTTGAATTCCGAAACGCCAAAATTTTAAAATAATGGCATTTAGCTACATTATTTCTGCATTTTAACAAAAAAGAATTGCATATCAATTTTTATTTTTATTTTTTATTTTTAAAATAGAGATTCAAACGTAATGGTTATTCAAACATACAACATTCAAAAACACTCAAAAGCTTATGAGACAAATCCAAGACAAAATCATAATTACTAATGCAATAAAAAATTAAAAGGGTTATGAAGCATTTATGATGCACAAAGGTATGAAATATAAGGAAACAAAATTCAACAATAATTTAAAGATAAAGTAAAATTCTAAAATTCCATTTTGTTTTTTAAGGTGATCCACTTGAACACTTGTAAATTTTATGATTGAAAAAAATATCAACTGATAAACCAAATCGAAAAAAATTAAATTAGTAAATAACGATCATGGTATGATAATTTTTCTAATAAAAATCATAACCTTTACGATCATTAATTAAAGATGTTTGTAAATTTTTTAATATTTAAATTATTCTTATAATAAATTTATTAAATAAAAACGTTATAATTTCTTAAATTTAAGAAAAATTCAACATTTATTTCAGAATGAAAACCAAAAATATTTAAAAATATCAAATAATATTGCTCATCATTATAAACATAAAAATATTAACGTAAATAAGGTAAACAAAACAAGCAACATAAATTTATATTTCAAAAAAATTTAAAAATTAATCAAAACTTCTTATTCAAACAGATTAGTTACCTCTTAGAAAAGTATGATGTGAATAAAACATTTCTTTTATACTAAAAAACTATAGCATAGTAATAAAACCAGAGCTACTTTAAAAAATCCATCAAAGTTAAACAGCCTAGTGAACAGTTTGATTTCGATAATAAATGAAAACATCGTTTGCATTGCAGTTGCATTTATTACAGTTACGTTTACAAGTTACTGACAATTTTTATATTTTCTTTTGAATAAATCTCGTTATTTCGGGTTTGGAATCCCGGGACTAGAAATTGGTTCGGGATCACGGGATTGAAAGCCCTACTATACACCAACTATTTACCAATTGTTCGCGAGACGCACAAAAACCAACTGACAACGAAATGTGAAAAAGCCGAATCAAAAAGTAGAGGCACTTTCGGCCCATGCTTTTGTTGTACATACAAAAATTTTTTGAAAGACTCTATGATTGTTTCATGGAGTTAATGAAATGTCATAAGATTTCTTTATAAAGATTTTCATGTATTCTATGTAAAGTGTTTCATAACACTTGTGTACGGTTTCATGGAATGAAAACACCTAATAAAAAATCTATGAAGAAATTCACATATGCTATGAATATTTTCTTTAGGGCTATGAAAAAATAGCTAAAGAATATTAGTGAAAAATATTTTTGAATATTTATGTACTTTGTTGGTTCAGTGTAGTAAACTTTATTCCAGGTCCTAACTAAAGCTAAAAAAGTTTTTAATAACGCTGTCAGATATGTTTATGGCCTAAAAAAGTTTGATCGCATTAGTCATAGCCGATACACATTAGAGGTATTCACGATGTGTTGCATTTGTGAAAAATTTTTACAAAATTTACAATACTTACAACTTATTGTGAACGAACCTTCACTAAAGCATTGTATTTTTTTAAAATCAGCTGCTCTTTTATGTTCTTTTGTTTGGGAACATTAATTTAAATCATCATTTAACTAAAGGAAATCATACACAAACTGAAACGAAACACTAAATTATATAAATTTTTATTAAAGAAACTTACAGCGTTGCCGGTAGCTTCCTTCAGGCTGAGTAGAAATGCTTTGCGATCAGCTGATCTAATACACAATAAAATTTACAAAGAATGCAATAGGGTTCTATCGTTGTATTTTCGCCACATGGTTATATTTTGAAAACTGTTCTTTTTGTTTTTGTAATTTTATAAAATTTACTACAAATATCAGATTTATCAATAATACACAATACAAGGGCAAATACACCACATTGTGAATACCCCTATTGACTGCAGCAGGCGTCCACCGACAAAACGAAAATTTGCCGTCAGACTACTCGTCACGACTATTGATTATAATGAACGCAACAGCGACAATCTGTATTTCATACAAAAAATAAACAAACTCTTCTATGTTCGCTTTTGTCGTCTATCAAATTCGAAATAGATTGAAGTGTGCGGCAGCAACAATTGTAGTCGTGTTCTCTCTTTGTCGTGCCGTCTTCAAAAAATACATCTTCATAAGAAAACATGCGTTCTATTTTTTGACAATTGCCTTTCGTCGCTTGTCGCAGTCAATGTGTATCGGCTATCATTTGAGCAATCAAATACTTGGTTGCAAAATTTTCGATTATCTGGATGCCAGAAACTGTATATTTTTGAATAATTTAATTTATACTAAAACACATAAATACTTATTTGATCAGTTATAATTTTACAGGTCGAATAGAAACATGAACCCTATAATCTCTTTATATAATCTAAAAACATGAAACTATGAAAGTTGTTGTTCTGAACTACTTAATGCATTCAAAAGCATCTGTCTTTTATGTTAACATTATTTTTAAATAAATAAAAATATATGTATCGTTCCAAATAAATATTTCATTCACTATTGCAAGGTTTCTGTTTTGTTTTTTTTTTTTTTTGATTTTCTGAAAACAAACGCTTAAAAAATTACCCTTTATAGTAAGGGTAAAAGATAAATTAGGAGTCATCAACATGGAGTCGCATCATCGTAAGAGGGCAGCCCGAGTAACTTAGTGTATTCTGCTAGTAGATGTTACAACCATACAAGATTTTATTACATTATGTTTCGCACGGCTTCGGTTTGAAGCCTTTTTGCTAACACTTCATTATTATGGTCTAGGTATGTTCTCGTAACGCAACGCAAGGGGGCGTTACGTTCCCGAACTAACTTCAAGTAATTGTAATAGAATAGCGATTTACGCTTTCAAGCAACTTCAAAATACTTGAATCGAGTACGGGAACATACCTTTTATTTTAAGATATTGTTCTAATATATGAAGTATTCAATATGTACTCAATCCATAAAGTTAAATATAGACTTTAAAGCCTCTTGCAGAAGTTCGTATTTGTATTTCAATTGGTGTAAAAAAAACACGGAAAGTACTCCAGTAGTTAAGGTCACTGAACTAATTATAATCGCGTTTTGAACTCCAGCATCACGGACAAATACTGAAGCATTCTGTCAAAAGTTCAACTATATCAGCCTTATTCATAATCTCATTTTAAAGGCTGCCTAACTTTAAACCAGCTTTAAACAGCACATCGTTATTCATAAATGTTTTTTCGCCTTGTGTTAGATCCGCGTAACTTAAACGCAGAAATTTGCGTTAAAAGGTTGCGTAAATGTAACCTTAACTTTTTTGTCGTCTTTTCGATTACGGTTGATGTATATGATATTTATATCATAGACATGCTCCATATGCGACCTTTTTAGACTTTTTGCAGTAAAATATTCGTAAATGTACAAGAATTCTTCGTTTTTGTAAAAGAGTTTCGATTGTTTCGATACAAAACTTACAAAATTAAGCAATGAATAAAAAAGTGGTTATGAATAATAATTTCAGCAATGTTGCGTAGAGGATGCTTAAAGCCTTGAAGAGTGCGTTACTGAACAAACGTTGAACGTTTGTTTTAGAAAATCTATTGTATAAGGCTGCATTTCTTTTAATCTTCTTCTTACTCAAAACTTGTACAATTTTCTTCATCTACAAAGTTCATTATGTATCTATCGTTAAGAGTGTTTATGCATTATACGATCATAAAAAATTATTTATTTTGCCAGCCGAATATATAAACAGCCGTGGTTATACAATTTGTACGATTTTGTAAATTTTTATTAAACTATTCTATGAATTAAGAAAAGTAAGGTAAAAACTTTAAAGGACTTTTTCATTCGATATTAAACATAAAATGCCAGCTTTTTTTTCGAAACATTGTTAGGAATAATGTTTTTATAAACGTTACAATTCCTCCAGCACCCACAAACAACGTCACGGCAAATAAAAAAAAATGGTGGTTCCTATCAATATGCTGTTAACTGCTGTAACTCGTTAAGTTGTTGCAACCTCATCGATTGGCACTTCAAAGTAATTTCCAACTGGTTTGGTGGGCGGGAGCAGCTGAGAAGGGCTGAGAACTTGGGTTTGGCACATGACAGTTACCAAAGAAAGAAAAATCAATCTTTAGTAGCCTCCATTCATACCAACCGTCCTCGTGTCATACGAGGTATGCTTGGCTGCTTGACTGCTCGACTGCCTGACTACATGTTGGGAACAACACGCAGCTAAAAGGCAGGCAGGCGACAGTTGTTGCCGTTTTGTTACCATTTGTTGTTCATTGCCTTTCTGTCCGTCTATACGTCTGACAAAGTTGCTCGCAACATTTTTGATTGACGTGCAAAATGATGTCGTGTTGTTTGTCGTTGTTGTCGTCAACGTTTTCTACTTGAAGTCAATAATTTTTGCTGATGTTGCTTTGGATATTTTGATGCATGTACAATTTAAAAGAGACGTTCTCGTAAAGCAAATCATAGCTAGCCTGTTGGTTGCAACAAAGAGTTCCATATTTTGTGTTATTAACAAAAATAATATTGCAACTTTTTGTACAAAATTGTTTAGCAGATTGACATTTAGCATATTGCCTGATTTTAAGTTACATGTTTTACTTTGTGGATTAGCATTAATCGTCACATTGTTATATTGAAATGACAAACATTTAAAAATATCTGCTTTAACTGAAACGTAATTAATATACGAGACGGTCCTACCAAAAAACGCACGTCAAACTCGCACATCGTGCAAAATATTAAGATTTTATCTAAATAAATAAATTAATCGCCTGAGTAAAACAAGATTGTGTATCACATTTCTTAAGCTTTTTGAAATTGCAATTAAAGTTTTGAATGCAATTACTCAATAATTTCTACGTAAATTTTTGCTAACTGCAGTTACTTTAAGGTAAGGTTAGGAAAAATTAGCGGCCGGTCTAGAGACTTAAGCCGCTGAGATATCACAAGGACTACTAGTACAAATCCGAAGGACTATTGTAAGGCCAGCTAGTGTGTCAACACGTGGATCAATGGGATTAACTGCTTCTCTCTTCTACGGGAGAGAGCGTGACATGAGTATGTCCTAGGTTAAGTTGATACATTTTTTGTCAATATACAGTCAACAAAATCGTTTGTCAATTAGATTTAAGGGGAAAAGTTGAAATCATATTGACAAATTTTTTTTTGTTACTTGATAAATAAATGTTAGAATTTGATATAAGCCTTTATCACGAAAATCGTGTTTTTATTGTTACTTTGATAAACAATCTGTCAATATGAATACAAAATATTTCAACATGAAAAAATTGTTTGTTGAATAGAAAAATGCTTTTCTGATGAAAACATTTTTTTATCAACAATACTAAAATGTTTTGTTGTTCTGATTAAAAGATTTTATTACATTTTATATATAATAAACATATTACTTATAAATATATATATATGGAATTCACAAACGTTGATGTTATCCATGATATTCGTAATTAGCGGCTACTCGTACATGATAAATCACAGTAAATCACAGTAGGTATCGGTCACATTGCTGAACAGCAATAATAACGAATAGCACGAATAGCATAAACAAATAATGGAAATAAATAACAATGTAATGGAAATTAATAAATAACAAATAGTCCTGCCAAATTTATTGAAGAAGAAACTCAATTTGTAGTCATTTCATTTACCCAGAAACTCAACCAAAAATGTCGAAGTAGCATTATAGCAAAATTGTGGCAGAAAAATAACATTTTTTTCACAAGATCACATTTATTGTTAGTTTAATAATGTTAAGGAGGGAATTAGCTTCCATACACTTAAAAAATTTAACTAAATTTTCAAGTTTTCACGAATTTTATGTTTTTAACTTTATAATTTACTTGATTCTAAATAGTAAATGACGCCACCGAAATACCAAGCCCTTTTTTTGTTGTCATGATTAATGATATCATTATGTAATTTAAATTTTGTCCACTTTACTCAATCGAGTATCAATAACATGAATTATTTATTTACTATAACAAATCTATTTATCAAGCCAACAAAGTAGTTTCTTAATATTATTTATTAAAATTGTAAAATTTTATTCCGATTGATTGAAAGTTTAACAGAGGGAATAAGATTATATCAAGTTAACAAACGTTAATAAAGCAATTTCTTCAAAACAACGCATTTAATTTGATGATGTTTTAAATTAAATGGATAAATATTATTTTAAATTGACAAAATAAATAAAGCATTTTTGATAAAATTGAATTTAATTAGGTTTTGTTAGGGATTAATAAAAGTTATGTATCAATTTCACCAAGAATATTCTTTTAAGTGTAAAACTATAATTTTAAAAATACTCATTTAACTTATTTTAAAGTCCAAATTATTTAACAAAATACATACGAATTTCCCTATTAAAACCTTGTTGGGGTGTGTGTACATTAAGGTGGATCGTTTTGTTCAGGGGTAAAAGAACACTTTTTTCGACACTCATATTCTGGGAATGGATGCAAGTTGATCTTAAATCCGAAAGGATATCGAAATCGGTGCAACCGTCATCCAGCGGTTTTGATTTTAAAAAATCACTTTTTCGCCAAAAATCACCGGTTTTTTCGCCGTAAGTTTTTATTAATCTAAAATAACTACCCAAAAGTTGGGTAGAAATGAAAGGTATCTTGGACCCCAAGGTTGTAAATAGGAAGATGGTTAGATTCAAGAAATTTTTTAGTGCAACAGTGTTCAGAATTCGGTCAGAATTTTGAGTATTTTTCACTAAAATCACTACTAATTTGCCATTTTTCAGTAAATTTAGAAAAATTAAGTATTGTTCAAAAAGACTTGGTGTAATCTATTGGTATATAAAAAAAAAAATAATAAATCAAAACAGAAGAATTTTTTTTAAACTTTTTTGGAAAGTATTTTTGAAAGGGTATTTCTCACAAAAATCTATAAATCCACTAATTTTCAGTAAATTTTAGAAAATTTACTATTTTTTTAATGGTGTGGCTTTGAAGAGGCTTTCACCATTCGTGGTGAATAATCAAAAATTAACATATTTATAGCGAATGAACAGCATATTTATAGCGATTTTAGTGAAAACTACCCAAAATGTTGACCGAATTCTGAAATGTTGCACTAAAAAATTTCTTGAATCTAAAAATCTTCCTATTTACAACTTTGGTGACCCAGATACCTTTCATTTGCACCCATTTTTTAGGTAGTTATTTTAGATCGATAAAAAGTTATGGCGAAAAAACCGGTGATTTTTGGCGAAAAGCGATTTTTTTAAATCAAAACCGCTGGATGGCCGATTTCGATATCCTTTTGGATTTAAGATCTACTTGAATCCAGCTCCCAGAATATAAGTGTCGAGAAAAATGTTTTTTGATTATCCAACTTAATGTACCTACATATAAAAAAAGGGTGGTTAAATTTTAAGGGCCGATGTTGATTTTGAATAAAACACAAATTATTTAGAAAAATACTATCATTTCTTTTTATTATGATAATATCAGTATGGTTTAATTATATAATAACAAAATTTCGGCCAAATGGCCGCCGCGACCTCGGCGGCACACCTCCAGGACCTCATGGTCCAAATTTTCTATGACGCTGAGGCATAATTGAGGTTCTATGCCGTTAATGTGCCGAATTATCTCATCCTTTAGCTCTTGAATTGTTGCTGGCTTATCAAAGTACACCTCTTTTTCAAATAACCCAAAGAAAGAAGTCCAACGGTGTCAAATCACATGATCTTGGCGGCCAATTGACATCGCCACCACGTCCATTGAATTTGTCGCGCAAAAGAGCCATTGTTTCGTTAGCTGTGCGGCAAGTGGCACCGTCCTGTTGAAATCACATATCGTCCACATCCATATCTTCCAATTGGGGCCATGAAAAGTTCGTTATCATCTCACGATAGCGAACACCATTCACCTCATTTTGGCCTCATTTTGGAAAAATACAGCCCGATGATGCCGCCAGCCCATAAACCGCACCAAACAGTCATTCTTTGTGGGTGCATTGGTTTTTCGACAATCACTCTTGGATTATCATTCGCCCAAATACGGCAATTCTGCTTATTGACGAATTCACTGAGGTGAAAATGTGCCTCATTACTGAAGATGATTTTCTTCGAAAATTGATTATCCACTGTTGCCATTTCGTGCCACCATTCTGACCATTGACGATGCTTGAAATGGTCAAGAGGCTTTAGTTCTTGAGTCAATTGCACCTTGTAAGCGTGTAAATGCAATTCCATATGCATTATAATGTTCATCAACGACGAGCATGAGAGGTGCAATTGTTGGGCACGACGACGAGTTGAGGTGGACGGCTCTTCAGCCACACTATCGCGAACAGCAGCAATATTTTCTGCAGTAGGAGCTGTACGAGCATGCACTGGTGTTTTCACATCTCCTAGAGACCCGGTTTGCTCAAATTTTTGCACGATTTTTCCGATTGTACGCACATTTGGACGATTAAATTGACCGAAAAAATCACGAAGTGCACGATATGCATTTTGGTTTGAACGACTACATATGTTCATAATAAGCCTGAATAACTTTTACGCGTGGCTCGATTGTGTATCTTTCCATGGTTCAAATTAAATTGGTCTTTGAATTGAATTGAGAAATGTCAAATGAAATGCAGAAAAAACTTGACGTTCAGGTGTGGTTCACATTCAACATCGGCCCTTAAAATTTAACCACCGTTTATATACAAGGTGGCGCAAAAGTAATCTTCCTTTCAGAAAATGCTATAAATTTTGCGATTGGCCCCTAATGTCAGTTCTGTTTTGACATTTGTGTAGTAAACACATGCGAAATACACGTTAATAAACAATGTGACTATTTATTTGACCAATAATCGGTCGGTGACTTTGGCACAACGTGAATTTCGTCGCAGATTTTCTGGCCGTCCAACGCCTACTGGTGAAACACTGAGACGTTTAGCCGCTCGCCTCGAAGAGACTGGCACAACACGAGATGCTGCCAGGCGTGGCAGACCCCGGAGTAGCCGTTCTGCAGAGAATATTGCTGCTGTAGCCGAGGATGTCATGGAAGCGCCGTCGACATCGACCAGAAGACGTGCCACGCAAATGGGTATCGGTCAACGGTCTTTACAGCGAATTTTGGTACACGATTTGAAGATGTTTCCGTACAAAGTCCAGACGGTGCATCAGCTGTTAGCTGCTGACCGCCAATCGCATCTAACATACGCTCAAGCCATCCTTAATCACCACCAAGAGGAAGATGATTTCTCATCAAAAATAATCATGAGTGATGAGGCCCATTTCCATCTTAGCGGGTACGTAAATAAGCAAAATTTACGCTTCTGGGGCACTGAAAATCCGCGTGTAACCCCCGCTCAAAGTCACTATATGGTGTGCTGTTTTCGCTGGAGGAGTCATCGGACCTTTTTTCTTCGAAGACGTCGCGGGCCAAACGGTTACTGTGAATGGTGAGCGCTACAGAGCAATGATCAACGAGTTCTTTTTGCCGCAACTTGATGAATTGGGATTGGAAAACATGTGGTTCCAACAGGACGGTGCAACGGCACACACTGCACGTGCCACAACCGATATGCTGAAGGATGTATTTCCCGGGCGCCTAATCTCCCGTTTTCGCGATTTGCACTGGCCAGCAAGATCGCCTGATTTGACCGCTCCAGACTTCTTTTTGTGGCGCTTTTAAAAGTCGCGGGTTTATGTCAACAAGCCTCAGACTCTTGCAGCTCTTAAAGACAATATCCGTCAAGAATGTGAGGACCTATCGCCGGAAGTTTTAAACGAAGTGATGAAAAATGCCATAAAAATGGCTCAAATGACAATCAACTGTGGCAGCGGCCATTTACATGACATCATTTTCTCGACTTGATGTAAAAAAAATTAAAAGACCAAATAAAAATAATCCACAAGAAGAATCAAAATTTTTTATTTTTTTTTAAATTACAGCCAAAAAACATCGCAAGGTTACTTTTGCGCCACCTTGTAGTATAGATATAAGAATATATAATGTTAAGTGCAAGCTCTCATGAGCCTGTGCATATGATCAAAGAGTCAGTTAAAAAAAGTTGGTAAAGTAAATTTGTTCATGGCAAAACCTCCAATAAAAAGTAAATTCATCAGAATAATTAAACATTCATAAATTCCACAAAAACGATCATAAATTCAAATATTATAGGAAAATCACGGTTGCTGAGTTAGGAAAGAGTTCAAACGTCAACAGTCATACAAAAGGGCATGTTATACGGAAAGAACTTGAAATTTTTTACCTTCTGAACATGGAGAACTCTTAGAAAATATCCACTGATATCAGGAATAATTTTTTACTTATCTCCGCTTTCTACAAAAAAAAAATAAAAAGAAAAATTCTTGAATGTCAAAGAGTAATATTTTTGAAATTTTTGTTCATAAATTTTGCAGTTCCAAATATCCAAAAGGGTTGAAAATCGGCATCCTTCATGACTAACATATGTTCTTTTGAAATAAAATAAGTTCAATAACGTACCTTTTAAAATGTGGGCGCTATGAAACGGTATTTAAGGATATATATGCTTAAGAACGGACAATCTGGTAAAGCATTCTAGAAAATAATATAAGAGCAACCTCATATTAGCACATTTTTTTTTAATAGCTTTTATGTCAACTTTAAACCCAAGGTGCGCAACTTTTTTGTAAACTTTTTATAAATCTTTACGCAGCTTGCGGGTAGTGCGATTTGGTAGAAAAAAATCACGTAACAGTGTAATTGCTGTGTGTATGCGTGTGAGTATTTAACAGCCCAGTTGGAAAAGAAGCCCTGTTGTATGTTTGCCGGCAACATGCCTCGGAAGGTCAGGAGACATGATCGCCTCCATACCCGCTTATATCTGTTTTGTATAGGCATGTCCTAGGCCGGCATGTCAGCCAAATGAATTGCTGCAGCAGCAGTGCAGCATGCATCTTATGGCATGAATGGCAGAAGGTATACATGTCTGCCAAATGAACTGCCCTAGCAGCAATGCTGCACTGATCTCTCGGCATTAATGCTGAATTCATATCATGAGATGCATGCTGCATTGCTGCTACGGAAGTTCATTTGACAGACATACTGTCCTAGGACATGCCTAAAGAAAAAAGATATAAGCCAGTATGGAGGCGAGCATGTCTACTGAATTTCCATGTAATGTTGCCGGCAGTTAAAAAATTACCATTATTCTGAGACATGAACCTGGACCGCGTTAGTGTATGCATATGCTTATCCATTCGCATATGCTTATCCATTCTACCACTGCAGCTGTTAACTAATTGTCGCTTAATTTGCTTCATTAAGAAGAAACGTACGAGCAAAGAGTAAGGTTAAAAGCAAAAATTTACTTTGGTTTTTTCTAGAATGACTACCGATCAGGTTTTATTGTATAAAGAATATATTGCTTCAAACTTGATTTTTCAAAGAAAATTTACCATTTTCTCACAGCTGTATCTCGTAAGCCGTTTGGAATTTTCTGTTCTAGTCTTCAGCAAAGTTCTAGCTGTAAGCTAGGAGAAAAAAATGTAGAACAAACTGGTCCGAAAAAACTGTATCGAAGCTCAAAGATTGCAAAACTGCTGAAAATTGCCCACCTTTTTTACCTTTTTTGGTCCATATCTGTCAAACCGTTCCGAATTTTGGCAAATAATTGATAACAAAATTGTAGACAATAAAACGTTCGTATAAAAACTTCATTTCAAATGTGACATATTTTTTAAAAAAAAATTTAATTGAATTTTTCTATAATATTATATTTATATAAGTGTTTGCACTCATATAAGACACTTTTGGGCACCCCTGTTTTGAATCATACGTGAGAATCTTTATTGCAATTAAGTTTTAAGAAATGGATACAGCAGCAAATGTGTGCAATCTGATGTTAGAATTTCAAAAAGTTTTTTTAAACTAGGGTGGACTCTAAAAATGCTTTTTTTTTTTTGCTTTATACTCTTTGTTTATGTGCTCGCAGTATTAAAGGTCGCTGATTTTAAATCTTATGTTAGAATTTAAAAACATTGTTGACTCTAAGGTGAACACTAAAAATGTGTTTTTGTTTTATATTTCCCTGTAGAAACAAACTAACTTGTTTTTAAAAACAACTAATTAAAAACTAGTTTATTTTAAACTAGTTTTTAATTAGTTTAAAATAAACTTGTTTATGAACTACTTTGAATTATATTAAGGCGGCATCCACTTCAATTTTGAATAGTTTTTATTACATTATATATGAAGTAATTGAAAAACTACTTCAAAACAAGTGGCTTAAAAACTACTTTGAATTATATTAAGGCGAGGCCTACTCTGATTTTGACATGTTTTTATTGCAAATTTCTATTAGATTACAATTTTATATATATTTAACCATGCTATTTCAATTGACTTATTTAGCGGACATCACCATACAAAATATGTTAGTTCGTTCTATGGAAAAAAGTCAGAATTTCAACTAGTTGTGGTTGACAAAAAAATACTTTTTCATCAACTTTTAAATTAGTTGATTTTCCTACAGAATTCTTTAAGATGCTCTGGTTGCTGTTTTCGAATCTGATGTAAGAATTTAAAAAAGTTTTTTCGACACTAGAATGCACTCTAAAAATGTGTTTTTTTGTGTTATACTCTAAAGTAAGTCCAGTTTTTAATCCAACTTCAATTCAAGCTCCATACGAGGAACATGATGAATGTTCAATGCTCAACGCCTTGTTGCATCATGAAACAATTATCGCTTACAACGGTAGCTGCCAATTTTCATCTCTCATGAGAATTTTACATCTTAGTTTTTAAGAAATAAATCTTTTTTCCTAAAATATTATTCTAAATTTTTTGATTTAATTGCTCATTTCCATTATTTGACTTGAAAAAATTGTATAAAATAATATATAAATAAAAAGATAATAATATACGGATTTTATTTCGAATTACATTTCGAGTTGAAGAAAAAGCGGGGGTTCCCCAATTGCACCACTTTTTTATATTTTCAATTTCCTACACTAGAATACTGCCTTAGACTTAAGTATGGCTTAAACCTTAAGCTTTGATTGTAAAACTGGCCCTAAATTTCGTTATCGCTGCTTGTCTCCTTTCTAAGCTATTGGTTAAAATATATTTCACATATGTATATGGGAGGTACTACGCCTACTTTTCCAATCCTATCGAAATTTTGCAAGAATTTTAAAGATAACATATTTGTTATCTACCAATAATTCTGTTAGCGTTGCTGTTAACGTACGTCTAAGGTATAGCGCAAAATGTATTTACGTTTTATGCATCTGACAGGCCCAATTGACCAATCATGCCAAAATTTTTAAAAAAAATTTTAAAACACATATTAGTCGTCTATGTTTGATTTTGTTATCGAAGTTTATCTCATTTCTAAGAAATAGCTCAAAATATGTTTAAGTTGTATTGCAAGTGCCACGCCCACTTTTCCAAAAAAAAATTAATACTTTTTTGTACTTTCCTATACCTTAAACATCGAAAACTACCAAAAAACCCACAAAATAATATTTTCTGTCTAACTTCACAATCACAATCTGTGCGTCATTGGGGTAGGTTCTCAATAAAACCGCAATCTAATATTGTACATCACAAAATACGATCGCTATTGTTCTATTATACTCAAAGCTTCTAAAAACTAATTTGAATTAATTCCAGATTTTTTTTTAAATTTCACACTTGGCTAGATACTAGTTCTTGACTGGTTTTTTTTTACACGCCTGCTATGTGTTCACCAACTTTACTCGTCTCTCCTTTCATTTTCTAAAACGCGCTATTTTCTGTTTAATTAATTAATCAAAGCAAATCAAATCAAGCCATTGATTATTAATCAATTACTACGTGGAAACTACAAAAAATATTGCGCGAATTTCCACAAGAAGCGTTTAACCCATTTACTGCAGTTGGGTATTTTTTACCCATGAAAAGACTTCTGCAGAGTTGATCATATCTCAGGCTTGGTAACAGCTAAGTGTTTAATTTTTCTTTTGTTGCTTTAAGAAAACATAGAGCTTTAATGTTTGTTGGAGTGTGTCAAACAATTTTTTCGTTAACGACTACATTTTAAATGACAAAATTTATTAAGTTTAAAAATCAAAAAATATGTGTTATAATCTCTTTTATATATTAAATATATATTAAAAATTTTATATACATAGTAAAAAATGTAAAAGGTTTTTTATCCCTTTAAGCAACTTTAGCTGCTATTGATAGAAAAGTGCTGATATTAAACTGTGCTCTCGTTGCAGAAGGAAGTTGTGCTCATTTAGAACACATAAACGATGGTTGCGTGTTTTTATACCCATCTCATATCTCGACTACGGTGAAAGGTACAAAGTTTAAATTTAATGTGGTAGTTCCTGTGATCAATTACAGAAAGCACATGAAAAAATTCGTACGAAGCGTTTGGGAGCCGCGGTTAATGGGTTAAAACTGAGAGTTAGTCATTCAGTCAACTAGCTAGTTATATTTACAGTGTTGGCAGACGTGAAGAAAGTCTACAATGTTGATTTTGTTGTTGTTGTTGGTCGTTATGATGATCATGCTGCCGATGTTGCCCGCAGGAGGAGAAGGACACCCCTTTTAACTGGTTTTAACTCTATGTTTTTTTATTATTAATATTTATGCTATTATTGTTATTGTTGCAGTTGTTGTTTTTAATTTGCCGCTTTACTGATTTGATTTGTGGTAGTAGCTTACGTTTTTTTCGCGTCATCAACAGGTTTCGCACGTTTCTTATATTTTTTTAAAAATTTTTGTTTTTATTTTTTGTTTTTTTTTTCTTTCTTTGTTGCTTAGTGAAGTTTGCGTGAAGTTTGTGCGGCTTTTCATTTTAATCATTGTTTTTGTTTTAATCTGAAACTAACACAGCATTTGAAAAAAAATTGTATATGTTGAATAAAAATAATTAAAATGGGAGGATTTAGTGGGATTATTTAAAGACAATTAAGCAAAAAAAGATATGCAACAAATTATAAGCTAATTGGATTAATAAATTAATGCAAATTGTATGTCTCTGTTTGGAAATATGGGATAATTACGTGGAGACATAACTGTGAAGAATATGAATCAAGAATAATATATTATTTTATTTCTTTTAATCAATATTTATTGAACTTTTTTAAACATTTGTACATAACAACTGTCAATCATTTTAGTTTGTATTAAATATTTCTATTATAAAAATCTACTTTTTGATTTAAAAAAAAATTCATTTTAAAAAGAAAAATTTTAGGGGAGTACATGTGTGCGGTACAGTTATTTTCCCCCTAAACTGCATTTAAAGAATTTGATCATATATGAAAGTTCATCGTGACGTATGAGTGTTTTTAAACTCAAATACATTTCTTTAAATGAAATTTTGCTAAAATTTTCTTCTCATAGTATCATTGATTTTTTAGTTCTATGTTAAATTCTTAAAAAACGCTCGTCGGAAAAATACTCGTGCAGTCTTCTTATTTTTTAAAGTTTTTTTTAGAGAATTTAACTGATGTATGGAAGTTACCGTAACTTAAGTGTCATTTTATCTGATTTTTATTTTATGTACTTAAAAATTATGAAAAATTCAAATTGAATAGCTTATTGCACGTGATAAGTCACATTTTCAAAAAACTTTTTTAGTCTTGATAAAATAGTTAAAGAATGACCAACATACACTGAAGAAATTTTAGCTATTCGCTTCAATTTTTAGAACACTTTGAAGGAGTTTCCGTGTTCAATTACTTTTTTCGTACAAAAATACATTTTTTCATAACTCAAGACGATTATTTCAAAATTATGATTATTTATGTAGAATTTTATCAGTGTCTTGCAATAAACCCTTCAATAATAATGCAGAATCAGGTTCTCTCTACTAAATTTTGCTGATACTATTTTAATTTGAAGGTACACTGTGACGTATGAGTGTCATTTAAATCGGATCAAAATTGAATCAAATAAAATGACACTTGTAAAATCACATCAAAATGTCGATTTAAGAATTTGAATTTTGGTTTTAATTCATGTCTCCGATTTTACTCCAATTAAGAGGGTAGATGGGATATCCAAAAAGAGGACGAAATGTAAATTTTGCATTTTTTTTATGCATTTTTGTTGATTTTACAGTATAAGCAATGCAAAAAAGCATTTTGTCTTTGAATATTTCTTATTTAATAATTTATTATTTATTAAATTCACTATTCGCTAATGGCTTAGCTTTTTTCTGAAAAAAATAAATTTATAGTTTTTTTCAAAATTTGGAACATAAAAGTTTATAAAATTTTTTTAAACAAATTAACTTTTTGAAAAAGGCTATTTTTCAAAATTAACATTTCGTCCTAACTTTGTGTATCCCATAAACCCTCCAAAATTAAGGACATGAGGGTAAATCGGTGAAGGTTTGGTACGAAACACCCCTTATGTAAAATATTTGATTGCAAATGGTGTCTGGTGCAAGAGTACGAATATTTACAAGGCTGAAAGAGCAGGTTGAGTTGAGTAAAAAATCTTATCCATTTTTCACAGGAGGGGGTCTATTTTCACAGTTCTTTAATTAAATAGATTTTACCATTTTTTATAGTCACTTTGTATAGCAAGTAGTCTTAGTTTTAATTAGATTTTGCCAAAATCTAAACTAAGCATGCTTATTTGAGACAGAAGCTTATGTACAAAGTCTTAAGTCATTAAAAAATTTATTGTAGAGTTTAAAGGGATTTTAATAATATTATTAAGCAATTTTGTAAGGAAGGTAGACGTGGTTCTTTTGTGATTTGGCTCATTCTCGAACTTGATGTTTATATTTTAGATTAACTGAATATGATAAGATAAATTTCTGATAAGATAGAAGCGCATATATTGAATGGTATAACGATAGCTTTAAAATTACTGCTGTAATCGATCGACAGACGGTCAGACGAACAAAAAAAAACAGACTCACAGATGCACGGACATGACTAAATCGACTCAGGATGTGATACTAATCCCCTTCTTGGGTGAACTTCTTTCTCAACACTTTCTACATGAAAAATTAGACATAAAAATAGGTAGAATACAACCAAATCTACTGAACATCGTCGTTTTGAGAAGATCATATATTTGAGGTGGTTTCAATAAAACAACACAACACTTTTTATATCTGTCTGTACACTAAGTTTAAGTTGTTTTTCCGAATAAAGAAAAATCAATCAAGTGGAACCACATGGTTCAATTCATACTTCTTCAGACTGGGCTTTTCGAAACCTATTTTGACTTTGAGAAGTTGAAAATTTTTTTCTTGGTTCTGAGTGCCGATATATTTTATGCCAACTACCGCTAATGTTTTCTAAACGTAACAAAACAAATTAAAAAGAATTTGCATTACTTTCGTAGAACAAACTTATCTGCTTTTATAGTAAGGACGTAAGTAAACCTACTGGGCCTCACGAGGCCCGTACGTTAAATGTATGGGAAATGTCTTTAAGCTGCTAATCAAAACATGTTCAAACAAAATCGATCACGTGCGACGACTTTATTACGCTATATATGTATAGCTCTTGTGTACATATAGTCACTTTACATATTTATTTTTTATTGTAAGTAATATTTGAAATGTGTAGATTGAAATTTCAGCAAATTTGGTCGGAATTGTATTTAAGTCTAACTTTTGGCCAGCAGGCGTTCGTGTAAAACCATTTCAAAATTTTTCAAAAAACTTCAAGCACTCGGCGGTAAAGAATCAGTGCACATAAGCAATTCTTTGCCGACCTTCTCAAAAAATGCTGCGTTATTGAGCTCTGCATATAAAAATATAGAAATCTACTACCAAAATGCTGGTGGTCTACGTACTAAGTCAACAAAATTTGCACTTAATCTTGCGGACTGCTTACATGATGTCATTGCTTTAACTGAGACCTGGTTGCATCCAAACATTTTTACCTCAGAACTTTTCGATGATCAATTTGAAGTTTTTCGGCGTGATCGCTGCTTACTTCCATCTGGATTGACCCGTTGTGGCGGTGTTCTAATTGCCGTCCGTGCGGGTTATCGTTGTCAGGAAGTAATTTTACAACACTTGTCTGAACACTTAGAGCAACTATGTGTACGAGTGGATTGTCCTGTTTCGAGTTATGGTTCTAGTGTGTCCTCGTTTATAAGTATTTATGTATTTATATCGTATATTCCACCCTGCTCTAATAGTGAAATTTATTCGATGCACTTTAGTAATATACTTAATATTGTTGATCGCCTTAAAGATAACGAATACCTCTTAGTTTTAGGTGACTTTAACTTGGATAGTACAAATTGGTCTCAGTCTGATGAGCTAACAAGTATGATTCCGAATTCGAGCCTTAACTCGGAGATTGATTTTATTGATTCTATTTTATCGTTGGGTATAATTCAAATAAACTCAGTTAAAAATAATTTGAATAAAATATTGGATTTAGTTTTTTCCGATCCTGATCTTAATGCGGTTTGCGATGAAGCAGATTTCCTTTTGTCTAACAATAGTTTCCATCATAAAGCGTTATTAATTAAATTGGATATTCTAACAATAGAGTTATCTGCTCTAGAAGAAGATACTTTTGTTTTTGATTTTCGAAAAGCTGATTACGTAGCAATTATTAACTACTTATCAAGTGTAGACTGGCATGCACATTTGGGTGACAATTTGTCACAAAATTACCAGTTATTTATTAATATCATAAATGAAACATTTATTAATTTTGTTCCTATAAAAAAAGTTAAGAAGAATTCTAAGCCGGAATGGTTTAGTAAAAATCTTTCCAGATTAAAAAATAGAATGACAAAGCTATTCAAAAAAAGTAAGGATGATATAGCTTTTCGTCAAAGTTACCACCAAGCGCGAAAAGAATACGAATCACTCAAGAAGCACCTTTACAGAAGGCATATACGTGGTCTTGAATCTGATATAAAGTGCAACCCTAAAGCATTCTGGAATTTCTTGAATAAAAAAAGAAATACCAAGGGTTTCCCTAAAAATATGTTTTTTAAAGAAAAAATATCGAACAACTCGAAAGATGCTTGTAACCTGTTTGCCGATTTTTTTTTAATCAAATTTTGTCTTTGATAGAGATGGCGGGGTTGGCAACTATCCGCTCTATTGCGGTGACCCCATCACTGATTGGGATCTTTATCTCTCTCTGAAGAGGATGTTTTAAACGAAATGTTAGCTCTTGACATTAATAAAGGTATTGGTCCGGATAATATCCCTCCAATATTTCTTAAGAAGTGTGCAAGAAGTGTACGCCACTTGCACTTATATTTAATTTGTCCCTCAACAAGGGTCAGTTTTTAGAAGTCTGGAAGGAGTCTATTATAATTCCTATACATAAATCTGGTTCCCGACAGAATATAGCCAATTATCGTCCTATATCTAAACTACCGTTAATTCCAAAATTGTTTGAAGCCGTTGTAAAAAAACAAATTTATACCTGCATAAGAAACTCAATATCCGAAAAACAGCATGGTTTTGTATCTGGGAAATCCACCTCGACAAATCTTACTTTATTTTCTCATTTCATAAAAAATGAATTAGAATCAGGAAACCAAATTGACGTCATTTTCACAGATTTCGCTAAAGCCTTTGATAGGGTGCAGCATCATATACTGGTAAAAAAGCTACGGCTGATGGGTTTTCATTCTTCATTATTATCTTGGATAGAGGACTACCTCACAGGTCGATGCCAATCTGTCCGTATTGGGAAAAGTTTTTCAAAGGATATTATGAACCTTTCAGGTGTACCACAAGGTAGTCATCTTGGACCACTCTTGTTCGTTTTATTTATAAATGATCTCCCTAACTATATTCAGCACTCGGAATGTCTTATGTATGCAGATGATGTTAAAATATTTAAATCTGTACATTCACATACGGATCATTTGCTTCTGCAACGCGATTTAAATTATGTTCATAATTGGTGTTCGGTTAATAAACTACACTTAAATATTTCAAAATGCAACATAATGTCGTTTTATATGAAACTGACACCTTTCTTTTTTGATTACTCAATAACGATCAATGAACTCCAAAGAGTTGAGTCTAAATCTGATCTAG
This sequence comes from Dichetophora obliterata, assembly GCA_963920525.1. NCBI lineage: Eukaryota > Metazoa > Arthropoda > Insecta > Diptera > Sciomyzidae > Dichetophora > Dichetophora obliterata. The sequence goes on along the minus strand of OY986439.1, from coordinate 75,230,490 downwards.
GTGTGTTATTTGATAAAAAGATTACGTTTGCCAGCCACTACGATACCATTATCAACAAGTCTAATGCAATGATTGGATTTATAAGGCGCAACACAAAAGAATTCAACGACCCATACACCCTTAAAACTTTATTTATCTCTTTAATAAGATCAATCTTAGAATATGGCTGTGTCATATTGGATCCATATTATGAATCACACAGTGCAAGACTTGAGAAAGTACAGAGACGTTTTACTCGTTTTGTAATTGGTAAACTAAACTGGGATTTTGTGCCAAATTATTCACCTAGATGTGCTCTTCTTGGCCTCAGCACGTTGGCCTCTAGGCGAAAGTATTTTCTAATAATGTTTGCTCGCGATATTTTGATGAACCACATTGATTGTGCTCCTCTTCTTGCACTTTTTGGAATATATGCCCCCGAATACCATAGAACTAACTATGGCCGAAGTGATCCAATCTATAATATTAGCTCAGCGTTTAATTCTATATTTGCTCGAATAGATTTCACACAAAATATAATAACGTTCCAACAAAATGTAATGAATATTGTGTAGGATAATTTTGATACTATTTGCTTAATTTATATATTATACAAATGCATGTAAATCAATGACTGTTAAACATTTTTGTTGATAGAAAGTAAATAAATAAATAAATAGATAAAAATGTCTAGTTTTATTCTAAGATGGTGTATAAATAAAAAAAGAATTAACTGGATTTAAAAGTTTCTGTTAAGCAATTATGTGCATTTTTTTATTTAAATATAAAAAACAACTTTTTTAATACGAAGCCATAAAAGAAAGTCCTTCAGAATGGGTATGTCTGAAACTGTCATTATATTGTGAAATTTTTTAGTGATTCTAAAACCATGTCAAATGATTTTATTGTCAAATTTATAGCAATACTCAAACTTTGTGGTTCTAACGATCAATACACATTTCTCCACTTAACAACTTCCATTTTGGAATATTTTGAAATTTGCACAATTTACAAAGCACATTCTATTTACATGCAAAAAAAAAATTACAAAAATAAAAAATGTTATAAAATTCCGTTGACATGTGCCTTCATTGGCACTGAATTTGATCACACGTAGTGCTAATCAAATCACCAAATATTGTCAATATTTTTATGTTAAAAGGAAATAAATAAAAGCTAATTTAAAAAATAATAATTGCTTAAGCAAACAGAAAAGGGAAGACACAACCAACGACATTAACATTTTTCGTCTGTTTAGTATTTGGAATTTTTTCTTATATTGAAATTATCAATTCGATGAACTTGTGCTAACAAGGCTTTAACGTGCTAACTAATATTTTATTTTATTACCTTGTTTAATGCAAACTTTTGTTAAATCAGTGATTTTGTGGGCTAATGCTGAGGCTGATCGTCATCATTAATGTTCGTTTTGAACTTGTGTTTGCATAATAATTTGTTTTTTATCAATGCATGTTGATCGCTGCGTTATGATCGACACGAACATTTGAAGCAGCCGAACCCGCATAACCACAACACTTTGACAGTTTATAAGTAAACAGATATAGTTGAAACATTTAGCATACAGACTCTAATAGTTCAGCGTGTTTTCTTTTTTATTATACTTTGATATACTACATTGATAAAAAGCTATTGTGGTTTACTGCTATTTACTTTCGATCACATCACTGGTCATATCTTTAAAATTGTCATTTGACTTTAATTAACACTCTGATCAGAAGCGAAGAGCGTGTTAAATGATGCAGAGTTTTTTCTTTTTATTTGATGACTCTAATTTAAATGTTTTATTATTTCAATGTTTATCTATTGTCAAAACATGCTTGTTCTAGCTGATTTGAAAGTTTTGGGTGCAGACTTTGTTTGGTGTTCGAAATTGGAATATAATCACGCAAGTGAGATTAAATTGGTTTAATTTACACAACAAAAATCAAATTTAAAAAAAACAGTTTATTAAAGCAATTTTGCTATCAACTTCAAAACGCGTTAAGAAAAGCTTTTATTATTGCCATTATTTCAATTAAGAATACAATAAAAAGTCAAGCTTAGAGCAAGTTTTGCATCTAGTTTTATTTAATACATTATTTTTAATTGGATTTTGAGAAATCTATTTAAATTGTGCCTCATTTTAATGATGTCTTCTAATAAACCATTCCAACAGTTGTTTTTGCAACACACACGAGTTGTTTTTTATGTTGGAAATAACCTTGATTTGAAGTGGTTTTTTCTAAATTGTCAATTTTATTTAAACTGTTTTACAGTTGTTTACATTGCTAAATGAGTTACATCATCATCGTCATTCACAGTGGAGCAAAATCGCCACTTTTGGCTGAGTATTTTTAATTACTTACGCCTTCAGGTCTAATGCTTGTGTGAAAGCTTAAAACTGAAAATAATACTTACTAAACAATTTTTTTAAAAAAGTAATTCACAAAATAAAATTTTATCTTATTTGCATTTGTGTAACCCTTTTAGTCGGGAAAAAATATAAAATACGAGCTGAAAAACAGCTGATCACCACATTGAGAGATCAGAATTGTATTTTTTCTTGTGGAAATAAAAGCTATAGTTATCATTTAATTCTTTATTTATTTCGCATCAAATGTTTTGTATAAGAAAAAATCAATATTGTAATACACACATAACATAAATTGTTTTCTGCTGCAAAATTGTGTGAACGGCAGTTGTGCTAAAAACTTACTTCAAGTCCTTTTTGTACTTTTTAAAAAATTTTCTCGTTTTGACTGATAATCTAATACAATTATTTTTGTAAAAAAAATTTTATTGCGATAATCGTGTCTTAACCATTTTTTTTTTTTTTTTGTGCGTACATAAAGGTTCAACTTCTTATTGATGTGCCTTATTGCAAGCATGCTCGTTTGTGGGAAATCCCGTTTGTGGGAAATCTTTATATGAGCAGTGGAGAATCATTAGAATAGAAAAAATTTTATTATTCTTGCATGGCGCACGTTGAGAAAAACAGAGCAAAACTGCTCGCATCACCTGTTTTTACCTCCAAAATCTATACTATTAATGCTAGATACTTAAATTTTGGGTATTGTTTACAAAATTTTTCATTGAAGAGACTAATATAACCTATGTTTGTTTTTATTTACTAGTTCCTGATACCCTACCGCCGGAAGTTATGACTTTTAAATAACTGCGCTGTGTGAAGCTAAAGAAGAATATCAAAGTTGCGTTAATGAACTTGGAAAGCTGGACAAAAATAAAAATAGACATGCTTCAGCGTTTTCTAAGTTAAGGCGCAATAATTGTTTTTATGAATTTTAAAGTCGTCATTTGGGGAAAACATATTATGGAATTATATGAAAATTCTTTCTTTATACTGAGCATAAGGTTTTTAGAATACTTATATTTTGTTAAGGATTATCGTAATTCATTATCAGCCATTTTAAGTGGTCTTAGATGCCATTTCTTGAAATAATTAACCATATATTAATTATTATTTATATTTATTAAAAAATATAAATTAGCAAATTCATCTTGCATATACTTAGCTTTTGAAAAATATTTGAGTAAATCGTGATATGTTTAGATTAATATTTAATTATCATAGTGTGTTTATTCAGTTTCATAATCTGCCGCCAGTGCTCTACGATCGGAAGTTAAGACTTTTTGAAAGATTTTTAATTTACAGGACAAAAATCTTAAGTATAACTATGCTGTATATATTTTTTATATAAATATATATAAATTAAAATATATTGGGTAATTTAATATATATAATTTAAGTCCAACACAGTATTAAATATTTACAAAAGATAACTCTCACCTTGCAGTACTTTAAAATTCGAGCCTACTTCAGTGGAGTATCCGTCTTTTTCCGATCGTAAAAGTTAGCGTTTTACCGTTGTATCACGAATTATTAATTTATTACAACTTAAATACCTAGAATAAAAAATGTGGCGGCCGTAGCCTAGTGGGTAGAGTGCGTGGCCCCTAAGCTAAAGAACCACGGTAGCCCGGGTTCAATTCCAGCTCAGATAGAAAGTTATTTCAATTGAATTAATTTTTCTGTTCGGTCGTCACCTCTCTGCAGACAATGGCAAACCTCAGAGAGTAAAAATTGCCATGTAAAGCTTCTTGAGAACATAAGCCGTTCGGAGTCGGCATACAACTCGTAGGTCCAGTTCTCGATTATTTGTGATGAAACATTTAATAACACGCACAACACAATTGATCAATAGATGCTAGGTCAAAGTCCTTCCAAGGGCTGAAATGGCCAGTTTATTTTTATTTTTATTTTTTTTTTTAGTAAATAGCTGACTTCTTCACTTCCTCATTACAAAAAATCAGTGCTTTCCACATTTCAGTCATTCAAGATAATTTAGATATAAATATTTCTTTTATTTACTAAACAGAGTGTATAGCATTGCATTGAAAATTCTCTAATTCTCGCAAATAAATTTGGTCTCATCTTCACGGTGAAAGTTTGAAGTTATTAGTTCCGAAATATTTCAAGGTATCGGGATTAATCAGAAAAGTTATAGCTGAATAAAAATAAAAAAACAAGAAATAAACAAAAAAACTTGAAAAAGGTGCAACTTAAGTAGTAGTACCCTAGTAGTCTTCTAGTGTAGAAAATTTAAAAAATTTAATTTTTCGACATTTTATATATAAAAAAAATATCTTCATCAAAAGATTTTTTGAAATTTGAACTATTTTAAAAGTTTTAGACATTAAACGAGTTTTTCCAACTTTTTCCTAGTTTTTCCAACACGTTTGAAAACGTTAAACTTGACATCTCAAGATCTAATAAACCGATTAACATAAAATTTAGTGTGGGCCTTTTTTATATATGGCCCTCTATGGCCCGAACTAGGATTGCGTACAAATTTTTTTATATTTTTAAAAAATTCATAGATTTAAAGAAAAGGATAAAAAATTACTTTTTTTTCAAACAATCGCCATTTCACAAATAATGGCCATGTCACGAAAAATGGCCATGTCAGGATGTTCCTAGTCCGGGCTATAGCGACATTCTTATTTATTAATAATACTTTTTTCAGATGACTAGAACGGTTGAATCATTTTAAGAAGACACACTGTTTTTAGCACCCCTACTCCACCAGGCTGTAATTTTTTAAATTTTTATTTTGTTAAAAAAATTTTTTTTTATTATTGAAATATTAAAAAAAAAATAATATAAATGCATATTAAAAATATTAATTCGTTCGTTTTATCGACCGTCAAAAGAGGAACGACGATATTCGGGACTACACTAGAATACTACCTTAAGCAACCTGTATCTTACCAGCTGAAAAAAAATTATTTTTGGAAAGCACGTCTAAAAAAACCTTTATTCAAAAAAGTTAATTTTGAGTTAAATCCATTCTTAAATAAATAATCTACAATCATTCCTGCACAGTATTGTTAACAAAATTGTGCAAAAACAAAAACACGGGAGCAATCCTTGGGATCATTTTACACGCAAGGTGTGTTTTTCATATGTAAGTTATATCCAGATCGCAACAAGTAGAAAATATAAGATAACTGCGCTACTTTGGAATAACCCTGAATCCGGAGGTTTTGTCTATATTTTACCCAACGTGCGGCGCGAGTATATTTATATAAGTTATTACGTAAATTGCAGTAGCTATTTGTAAATTTTCAGACGATATTTCAGACGCTTGAAACTTGAACTTGGCATGAAAAACAGACGCTTGAACTTGGCATGAAAAACACGACAAAGAAATTTGGCGTATGGATTCTTCAGGCTGTCATAAACGTTCTTAAATAAGATTAATTCAAATAATACGCACGGGCTCCCATTAATTGGTAAATTCAAGTCCTAGTTTTCTAGTCCTGTTCAGACAACCTAGTTTTTTTAAATTCCCAGTATAAACCCTAGTGAACGAAATCTTACAGTGGAACGACTTTTTAGAACGACATCATGTAATTATGTTATTTTAAGCTCAGGAAAGCCGAGGGTTCCGTGGATTTTCGTTTAAATCAATATTTTCCCGAAAATCCGTCGACAACTCGATGCCCCTTAATATGCAAAGTACTGTAGATAAGCTCATATATTAAAATATCTGAATGTTTCTAATTTTTATTTTAACCCTGGAAGGACAAGCTAATTTTTTATACAAAAAAGTCATGCTACGTAGAATCGAATACGCCATTATTCAACCTACATATACGCCTACGGACTACCTACATATATGTCATAATGTTTCAAAATCACTTGTTTTTGTTTTGTTTTTGACAACAATTTATATAATACATAATATTTTTTAATAAAAGTAATAATTTTTCACAGATTGAGTTAATTTGGATTGTTTTACAAATGGAACATTTCAAAAAACAAAATGATAATAACTAAAAGCACATATTTAACATAAAATTTGTTTTTAACTTAAAAGTAATGTACTAAATTTTAATGAAATCATATTTTTATAAGGTTGGGAATATATTATAGGCAAGAGACACAAAGCTCTATATTATGCTCCCCACACAAGCTTATATGACATTTTGAGCACTATGATTTGGTCATGCGACGGTTGGAGAGGGGACAAAGAGCACATATTTTCCTCTTCTTTTCAGAATTTAATTCTGGAGTGTTTCGATCTTTATTCAGCCATACACTATTGATGCTGTTTCGCACCGCTGTCGGCAAAGTTGGAATCCGTATCCTATTATATAATTGAACTTTAATAAGTGAAAAGTGTTAATTTTTTTAAGCCAGCACGATTGAAGGCCTTTTGATTTGCTTGGAACATGTTGTTCGCATAGATAACAAAGCATTAATGCATTAAAGTTTGCCATGTTCAGCAAACCATAGAATTGACATATTGGCTATCTGTTAGTGAACAGCACATAACGCTGCACATTTCATCAAATGCATCGACGCTTCCTTAAGCAAGCGGTACATCGTCTTCATCCAAGATATTTGAATCTTCTGACGAGCTTTAATCTTTAAATCTTTCATTGAAATGGTTCTCTTGACCAGTCTCCTCATTATTGTTGTAGCAATCCTTGGCTCATCGTCTAAGTCGTTCTCCAGATTATGTTGAGAGTCCTCTGTACCTAATCTATCTTTGTTGCAATCCAATTCATCGTCGAATTCGTTGTTGTTCGAATTTTTCTGTTCCCATGCGTCGTTGATTCGACGAAACATGTCCTTCTAGGGTTAAATTTTTACACAACTACGGCCAAGCAAAAGGATCGGTATATGTGTTTGACCGGTATGCATGCATGTTTGTATATTTGTATGTATCTGTATGTATATGTTCATCTGTTCCTCTCTCACTTCTAAACTACTAATCATAAATTGACAAATGAGAAACCGTGTTTTGATTATCTGCAGGATATAAGCGTTGTTACGTCACATTACATTAAATATGGGGCCCTCTATAAGACTTACAGCCATGAACTTAAAAAAAATTTAGTGACATAATAATATTATGTCACTAAAGTGACAATAATAAACATTTTTTATTATAATCTTTCGATTATATAAAAATTATATGCACAAAATATTTTATATAAAAAATTCGTACAAAAAGTAAAACCCGATTACTAAAAGGTGGTTAAATTTTAAGGGCCGATGTTGAATGTGAACCACACCTAAACGTCAAGTTTTTTCTGCATTTTATTTGACATTTCTCAATATCAGACTAATTCAATTTGAACCATGGAAAGATACACAATCGAGCAACGCGTAAAATTTATTCAGGCTTATTATGAAAATGGACATTCAAATTAAAATGCATATTATGCACTTCGTGATTTTTTCGGTAAATTTAATCGTCCAAATGTGCATACAATCGGAAAAATTGTGCAAAAATTTGAGCAAACCGGGTCTCTTGGAGATGTAAAAACTCCAGTGCATGCTCGTACAGCTCGTACTGCAGAAAATATTGATGCTGTTGGCGATAGTGTGGCTGAAGAGCCGTCCACCTCAACTCGTCGTTGTGCCCAACAATTGCACCTCTCACGCTCGTCCTTGATGAACATTATGCATAAAGACTTGCATTTACACGCTAACAAGGTGCAATTGACTCAAGAACTAAAACCTCTTGACCATAAAGGCAAGAAATGGCAACAATGGATGATCAATTTTCGAAGAAAATCATCTTCAGTGATGAGGCACATTTTGACCAGTGGACAGTGGATTCGTCAATAAGCAGAATTGCCGTATTTGGGCGAATGATAATCCAATAGTGATTGTTGAAAAACCAATGCACCCACAAAGAGTGACTGTTTGGTGCGGTTTATGGACTGGCGGCATCATCGGGCCATATTTTTTCCAAAATGAGGCCGGTCAGGCAGTTACTGTGAATGGTGTTCGCTATCGTGAGATGATAACGAACTTTTTATGGCCCGAATTGGAAGATATAGATGTGGACGATATGTGTTTTCAACAGGACCGTGCCACTTGCCACACAGCTATCGAAACAATGGCTCTTTAGCGCGACAAATTCACTGGCCGTGTTCTCTCACGTGGTGGCGATGTCAATTGGCCGCCAAGATCATGTGATTTGACACCGTTGGACTTCTTTCTTTGGGGATATTTGAAAGAAAAGGTGTACGTTGATAAACCAGCAACAATTCAAGAGCTAAAGGATAAGATAATTTGGCACATTAACGGCATAGAACCTCAATTATGCCTCAGCGTCATCAAAAATTTGGACCATCGGATGGAGGCGTGCCGCCAAGGTCACGGCGGCCATTTGGCCGTATTTTGTTCCATTCATAATTGAACCATACCAATATTATCACAATAAAAAGAAATGACAATAATTTTCTGAATAATTTGTATTTTATTCAAAATCAACATCGGCCCTTAAAATTTAACCAACAAACTATTCAATATTTTTTGTCTATTAAATAAAAAACTTTCACATAAAATATTTTATTGTATGTATTACTAATTCATAATGATGTTTAGAAGATATTCGTGGTCGCATGCCACCTACCCTAACAATAGCTAACCCCTAACCCGTAAGCTTTAGTGCAAAGTCCATCACGCTATATATCTAGAGGGCGACATATGACCTTATATATGAGGTGGCATACTAACACGTATGACGATATGACATTATAACACCCCTTGTGAATACCCTAATTATGTAAGTTGTTTATTTAATAGACAACAAAAATTTAATAGTTGGTTCATAACAATTTCAGATAAGAATATTTTCTTGTTTCATACTTTTCAGAGCGTGCTTTTTAGTAGTCGTGTTTTAGTTTTTCGAAGTAATTTTTTTCATCTTTACACCGTGTTACACACATTCTGTCCTATGAACCAAATTTACTTTTTCGGAAAGGGGATAAAAAATAAAAATACACGTGTATCGGCGATTTTCATGTACACGTCAGAATTTTTTTTTTTAAGTTTGAAGTATATATTTTTTTTTAATGGTTATCGTCTTTTTTAAGGTTTCAGTTCGTTAAAAAAACAATTTTTTTTATTACTTTCTTTTTATAAAAATAAAGAATTGTTACATTTAAAATTTTAATGTTTTTAAAGAAATTTAGGCCTTTTATTTTTGCGGTTTTATATATGCGTAATGTCTTTTCCTTTAAAGCGCTTTTCAATAGCCGCAATGTCCTGATGGAACCTTTCGCCATGCTCATCGCTACAAGCTCCTAAATCATCAGGGAAAAAATCTAAATTATTGTGAAGAAAATGGATCTTTAGCGACATTAAAATGCCCATTTCGCCATATGCCGAAATCATTTCTGCGACAATATTTTTATAATTGGCAGCTCGTTTGTTGCCAAGAAACTGCTCAATAACGGCAACTGTACCTTTCCATGCACGTTGTTCCATAGCATTTAGCGTTGTTCCATAGCATTTTTTGATGAAAATTCAGAACTTGCAATTATTTGTTTTATCTGCCGACCATTGAAAACACCTTAAATCAAAAAAATCATTAAAAAACATAAAGTTACTGAATGACTTCTTAAAAAAAATACCTGCATGAATCCTTGCGCCGCTTAATTTCGGGAAAATGTTGCGCAAAGTTGCAATGGCCTCGCCATCACGATCCAGTTTTTTAACAAAATTTGATACGAGACCGAGCTTAATGTGTAATGGAGGCAAAATGATTTGAGACGGCTGCACCAATGGTAGATTCTCTATACTTTCTACGCCTACTTTGTAGCATGTTCGCGGCTTCCACTTAAATTCAGTGTAATGCTCATCTCTTTTTCGACCTTCCCATGTACACAAAAAGCACAGGTGGGTTGGAAATCCACGCTTAACACCCATGAGTAAACCGACCACTTTCAGATCGCAGCATATTTTCCAATTATGCTCTCTGTACTTTATCAACTGTAATATTAATTCCATGCCTTTGTATGTTTTCTTGAGGTTTGTGGCATATGCGATCGGGACAGATGGATGTGTGTTGCCGATATGAAGCAGCACGACTTTAAGGCTGTTGACCGATGCATCGATGAAAAGTCGCCACTCCTCTGAAATATGTGGGTAACCGATTTTTGCAAACAGCAAATCAATGTCACAACAATAAGCCAAGTTTTTTTTTCCGATCTTCGTGCAATCTAAAAAATTGGTCATATGGAATAGTGCTACCCCGATCACGAGCGGCTGTTATTTTAAAATCAGCCGCCACTATATTCCACTGCTTAAAGCGTGATGCAAAGAGTTCTGCTGTTCTCCTCGACAAATTTCCGTCCCGTACGAGGTCATTGAAGTCGGCTTGCGTTATAAAATGCGGCATTGCAGTCCCAATTTCACTGGGTGTTGCCACAAATTCCGATACTTGTGGACTCTCGCATCTCGCATTCGATGGAAGAAAAGTTGATAGCAGTTTTGGTACAACTGTTGATTCTGCATCGCTTATTTCGGGAACATTATCAAAAATCTCCACTGAAGCCGCTACACGGTCTTCTGGTGAGTATAGAACTGCTGGAATTACCGATTCTACATTAGCGTAGCGAATTTTGTTGCGGTGAATGTATTGGTACCCTTTTGTTTGAGCAAAAGTTACACAAAAGTAGCACAATTCATTGCAGTGCTCCGTGCGTGGTAGCCAAATTGTTGGTACAGCGTACTTTATTGTTGACCTTGTCAGTAAACTTGCACGAATTTCTGTAGCAATAGTCGCACACGACTTCCGGAGTATACCACAAGTAAGGAACATAAGCAGTCTTAAATATTTTCTGAAACGAATTCACCACTGTTTTAGTAATATTTTTGAAATTTTTACTTGGTGCGAATAAGCCACAAACGTAACAAAAGTTATTTCGCGTCGGACACTGCATTTTTTTCAGATGAAATATATAGAAATACGTTTTCGCACAACAGAACTTAAAACAATATTGCAATTCCTTATTTCATCTGTCTTAAGGGGCCCTCAAACGATACTACATGTCCATCCGACCTGTCAAGTCATCACACATGTAGTATCGATCGTGTGCAAGAAATCAAGGCGGATGGACATGTCCGATGGAAGTTGGATGGACATGTAGTATCGTTTGAGGGCCCCTAGACCAGTTGTAAGTGTTGTAAAAGTTAAAAACTGTTTAGTATTAGAAGGTTACTATTGATTAACTACAACTATATCGAGTAGGATGGGTCAAAAAACATTTTTTTTTCCTAACGCTTTAGTAGTTTAAAAATTTGGAGTCCCTTCAAGTTATGCTAAGAAAAGTGAAAAAAATATTATTTTTTTCAAAAATAATAAAAATTGGGGAAAATCTGAGAATTGATAAAAATTGTTTTTAAAAAATTTGACGTGCTACAGACATTTCCACGAGTCTGCCTGCAAAAAATCAGCTTGATTAGATCACTGAAAAAGGGTTAAAAATCGGTCCAAAGGCTTCCACACAGGCCACTACGAGCTTTATACTTCAAACTTAAAAACAAAACAAATTCTGACGTGTACATGAAAATCGACGATACACGTGTATTTTAATTTTTTTCCCTCTTTCCGAATATGTGCATTTGGTTCCTAGGACAGAAAAAAATTTATTTTTTGTAACACCGTGTTATGATCCATCTATCTCTCTGGCGTCTACTGCAGTTTATCATATTTTGAAGAATTAATGTGATTGACAAATTTGGAAATTACTAGTTAGTTTAAATGTGTGTTAGACATATTCCCGATGTTATATTTCTAATATCTTAAATCTGCTTGAAAATTACCCCGTCCGCTTGCTCGCGATCGGCCCCAAACACAGCTACTGGCTCTTGGCTAGCTACATCTAAATTTTAAATTTTAAAATTAATCATTGAATCATGAACAACAAAAAAGATGTCGTAATTATCAAAATGTGGGAATATCAACAAACAAAAACTTTTACCTTGAATTGGTTCGATCTACGTTATGAACTTGAAAATTATATTAGCAACAACAATATTTCACAGAGGACCAATAACCTCAAGTATTTCCTTAAATGTTAGCTAATTGTGATGATTTTGCGAAGAGTTGGACTTAAATGATTATTATAACAGTAATTATGATGGTTGAAACCCACGTTGAAACTGACAAAAGTTAAAAATATCTTATGTATGTGTACATGCACAAAAAACAACAAATATGCGGATATTCAACGACTAATGTTGCCAGTTAGAATATAAATAAAAAAATGTTAAGCACATTCAAACAAGACACATATAAGCGCTTTAACTAAAATAACATTAAAAATATCGATTAATATCGATTAACATCGATCGATCAATGAATGGAGTGATTATATGACTTTTTCAATGCAAATCTGCTTCCAGTCAGCATGCAGCTCGATGATTAAAACCAACAATAAGATGAGATGAAAAGAAAAATGTCTATTCACTGCTTTGCTATTCCGACTATTGTTAAGTGCCATTAAGACCATGACAAAGACAAAAAAAAATTAACCGCAAACATTAAAAAATAAATTGATTCGATGTTTTTTCAATATTACAAGAAATTATTATTAAATCATAGCATATTTTTAAACATATTGAATTTTTCAAATAGACAAAATAAAATCAAAACATATAAAAAAAATAATGTAGACGACAAAAAATACACATTATATCAAAAAACATATTATTTTTGCAGAGTAACTCAATTAATGGAAAGCCATTTGTTAACCTTGAGATTAAACTTCATCGAGTGCCTTGATTTTATAGCTTTTAGTGAAGAATAAAAAACAAACTCTTTTCAGTTCACTTTTAATAGCACTCTAAGAGATATAAGTGGTTATTTCTAATAAATTTGATTTTATACCTCCAAAATTAGATACAACAAATTCTTTACAAATTTTAATAGCATGTCACAATTTCAATGACTTTGTGACATCAAACATAGTAGCGGCAGGCATCAAAGTTGTTGCCAGCATTAATAGATTCATTAAAAATATTTTAATGGTCGGGTGCGTTTTTCTTAATATTGGTCAATTGTTTATTGTGTTTTATTTTTATTCGAACCATTTAATGGTTTTTATAGACTCGATTGGCTGCTTTTATAGCCATTAAAATTGTTTCCTTCTTTAGGGCAACAAAAGTTAAGCATAGCATGCATCCATTCAGCTATCTATAGATAAAGATTGTTGAAGTTGACACTTTGTAAGTGAGAAAAATACCTCTATTTGTGGCTATTAAAGCAAGACATGAAAAGTTTTAGATTTAAGCTGGCGGTTAATCACATAAAAGATAATAAATAAAAGCATCAGTTCTTGTCTAATTTATGCATAATTTTATTGAGTTGTTAATAATTTTATCTAACCCAAAACATATTGGAAACAAGCAGTGACGTAGAAAGCTTTTGGTTGTGGGGGGAGAGGTCCGGAAAGAATATAATAACCTTAAAAAAGATTACTTTTGAATACCTGATTACATGACCGTTTTGTGACGCTAAATGTCATGTTTCACATCCTTACTTTGTTGAAACATCAAAAACGGTAGATGCGTACAAAAATTGTGGGCTTGTTGAATTAAATCTAAGCAACACCAAATTTCTGGAAGCTATATATGTTACTATATTTCTAGTAATTGTTGACCGATTAAGAAAAATAAACACTGAACTAAATCAAGTTGTGATAACTTTCTTAAGAAAAAGAAGAATTTTTGGCAATACATGTACACTAGGCCGGGTTGGAAAAAAAGTGTTTCATAAAATCAGTCTAAAATATTCCTTGGATCATTATTGTACTCTCCAAGAAAGGATTTTGCAAAGCATTAACCCTTAGAATAGCTGGAATTTTTTAAGAAAGTGCCTTTTTTGGGAAAAAAATAACTTTTTGCATGGACAAGTTTTTTATTTCTATGAATTATCAAGAATTCAAAATTCCACAAAAAAGCTTCAAAAAATATTACTATCTTGGCTTTCTGTTAACAAGTTGGCTAAATTTTGAATATTTTGTTGAATTTTGGAATTTTTTTTAAAAAAATTGCCTTTTTGGGAAAAAAAAGTTTTGTATGGACAAGTTTTTTTTTTGTGAATTTTTAAAAATTCCAAAAAGAAAGCTACAAAAAATATTACTAACTTGACTTACTATTAAAAAGTTGGCAAAATTTGTATTATTTTGTTGAATTTTTGTACAACCACGTAAACATAAATAGTCCGATTTTGATAGGATAAAATTTTTTGAAAAGGTACTCAGATACGGTTAAAAAAAATAAAAAATAATTAAAAAAAATAGTTACGGCACCAATTTAACCATTTTTCCTCAATGATTTAATTTTGTTTCAAAATGTACAATTTTCCCTTCCAACGGTGGTAAAACGACCACAATCAGACGATAAATGGCGTAGTTATGGCGATTGAAGTCGAAATCGTATCGAAATGTTTCCAAAAGAAGTCCCAAAAAGTCACAAAAAATATCCCAAATGAGCGATTTCTCAAAATTCTTTACACTTACAGTCACCATATATAGAGCTTAATTTTTGGTTTTATTTTTGTTTAGGACAATTCAAAGAAACAAAAACTTGTTTATACAAAAATTGGTTTTTTCCCAAAAAAGCCACTTTTTTAAAAAAATTCCAGCTAGGGTTACCACATCTCGAAACCATTCGTAAAGGGTACTACAATGTCTACTACTACTACTACAAAGGCATATTTTAGACCGATTTTATCAAAAAATTTCTTTTTTTTTTTTGTATGGAGACATTTAGAATCGGGCTTAACTTAAGGGGTAATACCAATATCAAGTCATTAAAAATAGTTATGTCTTTTAGAATTTTTAAAATTAGTTATGTCTTTAGAAAGCAAGGAAACACAATTATGTGAATTTTACATACAGGGTATTATTAAGCATTTATTATATAAGCTCAAAAAAATATTTTTTCTTTTTTTTTAACAATGGCGGCAGTAGAGCCTTTTAACTAGAGGTGCTTTGCGGCTGGCAGCACAACTGCAGTAGTTCTTGTGCTAGATCAAAAAAAAAGTGTTTTTTAATTATAAAATGTAAATCTAAAGAAATACGTAAGGGATATAGGAACTATTAAATTTAAAAAATTTGGGAGGCCTCTTAAATCAAAGTTGATGTTTTTTAACAAAAAACCATCAACATGACAGCATAACTCATAAAATTTAATTTCTAGACTATATAACTATAAAAAAGTTTTTGAAATTTGAAGTCGATCGGATAAAAATTAGTTGAGTTGTGCAGCCAGCTGCAGGTTTTAAAGGTTCTAAAATAATGCCGCTCTACTATCGCCATTAAAGGTACTCTTACAAAGTGTAAAAAATTTCATTGGAATATGGTTCTTTAAGGTTTTAAGAATACGTTTACAAAATTTTAGAAAAAATATCAGATAGAAAAAAGTTATAACATATATTATATTCGTATGTTGTGTGATATTCAAGAACCTTTAAATCTTTAATCGCGTTTTTCTCGAAACAAGGTTTTACGAATCGGCTTCTAAGATATTTTGAGTTCTACTTGATCGATTTCGATGAATCTTGATTCATTTTGATCCTTATAGACTCTGTTAAGCACTAGACCTATAAAAAGACAAAAATTTTTATATTTTTTTTGTATGGCTGAAGGTTTTGAAAAAAAAGGGGATTTTTGTACATTTTTTTTTCAACGCATGCCATTTCTTTTTATTTGCGTAGATTGAGTGCTCAACTACGACCCTTAACTCAAGAATGCACTTTAATTTTTTCACTTTCAGACGCTTTGTAAATGCTGGAGTCGATAAACCGATTGCAACAATTTTTTATACACGCTAACTTCAACGCCCTGTAGAAAATTAACAACAAATATAAAGACAAAAAAATTTTTTTTTATTTCTTCATGAATAATTCTTCATTATGTAAAAAAAAATCCTTAAAATTAATAATACTTGGTAAAAAAAATTAATAAAAAATGTGTTTTTTATAGCTATACACTGTAATAGTACCTTAAAAAAAAGCAGACAACATTTTTTTGCATTATATAATATAAGGCCATTTCCATAGTCGAGAACGAGACATTCGTATGCCTTTAATGTGTAAAAACATAAAGAAATTCAACAAAAATTTTTTTACTTTTTATTTTCCGATAGCATTGTATGTAGTAGCTGGAACTCGTTTTCGAAACGGAAGCTGGAAGCTACGAAACGGAAAAAAAATTATAATACGACTTCTTTTAAACTAAAATGGGTTAAAGTGGCTTCCTAGTGATAGTTGTCATGTTTAAGTTAAGTAATAGTTAAGTAATTATGCAATTTAGTAATTAAAAAACAAATATAAATAGCTTAATCACTCGAAGACTACTGAAGAGGAAAATGTAGCGATTTTCGAAACAGACTGTCTAGTCAGCTAAGTGATTGACTCTATACAGAGTTGTTGCTGTTGTTGTTGCCTTCTTTAAAAACTTACTTGATCTAAAGCTCACAATTTAATTCATTTAATATATTTTCCTTTCCTTGCCTCAACCATTTTTTTCATTATATTTAGCCAATGCCTTCCATTTTTACCAAAACAAAAAGTTTACGAAACATTACCTACACATTTACGAAAAAGAAAAACTACATTTTTGAAACAGTGCAGACAATTTGATCATCATATGCTTCTTATTCATCATATGCTTATTTGGAAATGCCCATATGCTTAATAAAAACCCATATGCATATTTCACATAAATTGTGTTTCTTTGCTTACAAAAAGCCTAAACGACATAACCAATTTTAATTTACTTTACAGTGGTGTTACCTCATAATGGAATCAATTCATAATATCGTGAGATATTTAGAAATGTTTTCATGGCCCACGGACCCCTCCATAAATACGCCACTGGAAACAAGTAAAACTTCGATTTTGTGCATTTTCATAGCTTGAACTTAATCCGAGGTGTGATATTTTTTTAAATTAAATTAACTTTTCGGTTCTTAATTTTGTAACAAATTTTGAGATATGTAAGGCTTATTTGATGTTAAACATTGTAAAAAACCAATTCACTTTTGGGGTTAAGATTTTGTCGGTGATGACATTGTAATTTTTTTTCTTCTATACTGTGCGTTATAAGCAGCATACCAACCCATCGTCGCTTACTGTGTAAGGTAGATGTGATCAGTAAGATGAGCGATTTTTTGATACCGATGGTTGAAAAATCAATAAGAACTGCGATGAAATGCTTTCAAATACCGGGATCAGTGATTGAGCTTTTATTTAGTTTTTGTCGTTTGCAGTGGAGATGAGCAATATTTTGATATATATAAAAATACATTTTTTTCTTCAATGTAAGGCATTTTTCCTCAAAATAAAGAAATTTTTACTTGTAATAAGTACAAAGGCACGTCTTTATGGTAAAGGAACTCATTCCTTTATATCAGAGAACCTTTGTCTTCAATTTAAAGATAGCGAAATTCATTTCAAGGAAAAATTCTTTAAATTAATGAAAAATTCTTCAGTTTAAAGACAAAAACGTAGACTAAAACCAAAGGCAGCCTTTACTCAGTTTTAACACTGTCTTTTTTCTGAGTGTACCGTTAACTTAGTCATTGCGATTGAAAAATCACTGGTACCTGCGGTGATCAAATACTATCAAAAACAGTGATCAGTGATTGAGCTTTTGGTTTATTTTTGTCTTATGTCATTTGCAGCGATTCATGATATAACCAGTGATTTTTTGTTTGAGCGAGAATTTTTTTCTGTCTCTCAAGTAAGCATATCTCATAACTATTGGGGGTTGGAATTAATTTTAAAGGTTTTTTTCGGTTTTTGAGCATTTATTTAGAAACAACGGTACAATGTATATTATTCAAAGTATTGTCCATCGTTAGCTACAACATTTTCCCATCTTTCTGGCAGCATATGGATTCCGCGCCGGAAGAACGATTCGTCTTTTGAGGCAATCCACGAATCGACCCATTTTTTGGTATCCTCGTAAGAAATGAAGCGCTGCTCAGCCAAGCCATGCGTCATCGATCTGAATAGGTGGTAGTCGGAAGGGGCTATGTCTGGGCTATAAGGCGGGTGGGGTAGCACATCCCAATTCAGCGCCTCCAACGTTTCCTTGACGGTTCTTGCAACATGTGGCCGTGCGTTGTCATGTTGAAAAACCACTTTGTCGTGTCTTTTGGCATATTCCGGCCGTTTAACCTTTAATGCTCGGCTCAATTGCATCAATTGTTGTTGATAGCGTTCCCCAGTGATGGTTTCGTTAGGTTTTAGCAGCTCATAGTACACGACACCCTTCTGATCCCACCAAATACACAGCATAAGCTTGGCGCCATGAATATTCGGCTTGGCCCTCGATGTTGATGCATGGCCGGGTGGTCCCCACGATTTTTTTCGCTTAGGATTATCGTAATGGATCCACTTTTCATCGCCAGTGACAATACGATGCAAAAAACTCTTCCTTTTATGCCGTTGAAGCAGTTGTTTGCACATGCAAAATCGCCGTTCAACGTCTCTCGGCTTCAACTGGTACGGCACCCAATTTCCTTGCTTTTGAATCATTCCCATGGCCTTCAAGCGTTTGCCGACCGTTGATAAGTCGACTCCCAATGATTCTGACAATTCTTGAAGGGTTTGACACGGGTCTTCATCGAGCAAAGCCTCCAATTCCTCATCTTCAAACTTTTTCGGCTGGCCCGGACGCTCTTTGTCTTCCGTATCAAAATCACCACTTTAAAACCGACGGAACCAGTACTCACAAGTAGAAATCGATGGAGCATAGTCCCCGTAAGCCTCAGTAAGCGTGCGTTGTGCTTCAACCGCTTTTTTCTTCAAATGGAAGCACAAAAGTAAACCTTCCCGCAAATTGCGTTTTGTTGGAACGAAAGTCGACATGCTCACAGAGAAAAAAATATATGTTGTTTACACTTCAGTGGAATGACACATACTGAAAATGAAGCTTAGACAATGTGCTTTGAAATGAATATAGTCACAGGTGTGCCCGATGCGATCTATTGATAGTTACGCCATCTCTTAGAAAACCTTTAAAACTAATTCCAACCCCCAATACATACTTGGATAAGTATTTGTTTTGTTATAAAATAACGTAATCAAGATCAAGATATAAAAGAACGGCGATTTCAAAATCACGTTAAAAAAATAGTGAAAAATACACTTTTTTGGAAAAAAACGAACAATTTTAAACTTCCAATAATGGTTGAATGGAAGATGGGCGTGCTTATTGTTCAATTCCGTTCATTCATTCAGAGAATATTGCCTCTTACTACGTGCATGTATTCAAGTTTAAAATGTTGTTGTTTTGTAACCTGAATTGATTATGATTATTATGGAAGGTTTGGGTGGTCGTTGTCTGATTACGCCAAAAATACTATGCACCAAATTTGGTGCCTATACGACTATTATTTCTACTTATATCCATGGCTTCAATGGAGGCTCGACACTTCGCGTCGTTAAAGGCCCGAGAGTAAAAATTACCATACAGAGCTTCTCGAGAACATAAACCACTCGAAGTCGCCATAAGAAGAAAGAAGTTAGTCAAAGTCCTTTCAAGGACTAAAGTAGCCAATTCGTATTTTTTCATCCTTTCAAACCTAATGAATTTTCGAAAGATATATGGTTCCTTTCATACAAAACATTAGAAACCAATAGACGATTTTTATGCCATTGTTTGAAACCGTCATAATACCAAAAATTTATAGTTCTGGTTTTTTTGAGATTGTTAGATCTTTTACGTCCAATTTAATTTTTTTATCACACAATCGTAAAAATTTAACGTGCAGCAAATATCTCAAAACTGAAATTACTACAATGTGACACATTTTGCGACTTTCTACACAGTTTTAGCACATTTTTAACCACAAACCATAAAATTTAATCGAAATATTTAAACGCACCGAAAACGCGTTCCAAGAATTTATTAATACTTAAATTTTTTGGTAACGCTACTACAAAGTGACACAATCTGTAGCTTCATGGCGTGGCAACTAATTTGAGCCCACAAATGTCTACATAAAATTAATAAAAATTTAATTTGTAACAGCAAACAATCGGGCGGCTTTATTGTCCCCTGGTGGTCAGTTTATTAACCACATTAGTCATGAAATTATGAGATTATGTTGATTTTAACCAACGGGTAACAATTTATTCAGCGTGCCCAAAAGTGTCAACGCGGCAGAATGCCAGCTCTGTGTTTCTTTTTTTTTTTACGGTATTTGCGGTTGTTTTGTTTTTGTCTTCTCTTAATATCTTGTCAGGTATCACATCTTTCTCTATCCTGATGTCTTTTTGGAATATACAAAGTTATTTTTAATGATTTCTCATGTTAATCACACGCGTGGTTGTGCTGCTGCTTCATTAAAGTGGTCATTAATTCAACGTTTGCCCTCCCAAATTGGTTCGATCTGGTTGAATCTTCTGGAAATGCATTTCACTGCCATACAACAAAATATTAAGAGAGGCATTAAAGACAGATCAAAGACAGGCTACAAAATAAGCAATTAATCGAAATCGAGTGACTGAGAATTTGACCAATTTGTTGTGATCAGATTTCGGTAGCTTGGAAGCTTATCGTTTACATGCCGCCGCTTGAGATGAAAATGTTAGGCTTCCGAGAAGCTGCTACTGCTGCTGACCATCCGTCCATGCTGGTCGCTTTTAATCTGGCGTTTTGATTAAATGTTCCTTAAGCAAAGAACACAGAATCTAAGCGAACGTGTTTCAATTTATAGGCCAGCGGTTTTAATTAGTTACGCTTAAGGCGATAATTCAAATGACTTTCGTAGAATTTCCCAGAGTATAAACAAAAAGTAGAGATTTTGCTTGTCTTAAAGAGAGATTAAAGCCAAGTGTCCCCAGCTTTGGTACTAGTTGGCTTGGCCTAGAAAAGTATGTGGAATTGTGTGTTTCTGCGCTGTGGTTAGTGTTTGACTTTTTTATGTTGTCTTTGGTAATAGCTTTTGTGATCGATTGAGTTGATGTTACGTTCAGTTTTCTCAAAATTTTATGTTTTTTCAGAAAATTGCTTCGAAAACGTCGTCGCTGCTTGAATGGGTCAGATTATTGGCCTTCAGCGAAGATGAAAGCTGTAAATCAATCAACAAATTTAATAATTTATTTCCGTTTTAGTTTTGCTTAAACGACACGCCATATTTAATATTTTTTCGGTCTTGGAGTTGATTTTAGGGAATGTGAATGAATAAGCTCAATTAATACCTTCACTTTTTTCCTACATCTGAATGAGTAATGATGTTAAATTTGAATCAATCTATACTAATTTTAACGGTTATTCGTACTAATTTAAAAAGCGGTACATTTTTAGTGATGACTTATTGACTGCAGCATGTTGAAACCTGTAAAAGATACAGATCATAGATACAGATACAGATAAAAGCTGGAAATTTTAACAAAATTTTGGACGAATTTCAGTTTCAGTATTCGTATCATCCCAAGTATCAGTACCGGGACCAGTAACAGTGTCAGTATCTATATTAATATAAATTTCAGTATCAGAACCAGAGTCAGTATCAGTATCAATATTATTACGAATTACGTTTGCCTGTCTATTCTTGCTATTTCTTAGGAATTCAATCCAACATAGAAAGGATTTAATGATCTTTACTCCTGTGATTGCTGTGATAGGTTTTGGCAATCATCCCTTCTTTCTCTTTATTACAATTAAAAACTCTTCCCCTAACATATTTTTTTTTTGAAGTGAAAACTTCTTTAGGCGCGTTGAACGATTTTGGTAGAGGGTAAATTTTTGATTTGCGTCATCGTATTTTTCCGAGGAACTCTCGTCATCAATACAGACAGCAAAGATAACAAGATATTAAAATTATAAAACATAACCTCAAAAAATGTTTGCATGTATTTGTGCATAAAAATATCAACAATTATCGTCACTCTCTTTCTTAATCGGCAGCAAGCTCACAAAGAAATCACTTGGCAACTCCTGAAAGTAATACATATAAACTGTTTGTTAGTATATAAATACTTAAGTTAAGGAACTTCTTAGTTTGGAACTTCGTTTGCAAACAAGAAAAAATAATGTATGGATTGAGTGTTTTAACATTTTAATATTTAAGTTGTGATAAAGGCATATGTTGAAAATTTAAATAATTACATGCATGCTCTTATTTTATTATATATCAACCAACAAAAGCTACTGTCCCGCCAACTGTCTA
This sequence comes from Dichetophora obliterata, assembly GCA_963920525.1. Classification (NCBI taxonomy): domain Eukaryota; kingdom Metazoa; phylum Arthropoda; class Insecta; order Diptera; family Sciomyzidae; genus Dichetophora; species Dichetophora obliterata. The sequence goes on along the minus strand of OY986439.1, from coordinate 75,207,989 downwards.
CAAAAAACTTAAGCAGTAGAGCAGACAGTAGCAAAAGTTAGTGTGTGTGGGTAAAAATTTGTGAATGTGTTGCCACTGTCTTAACAATACTGTCTCGTGTAACCTCCGTGTAAAGGGTAAGTGTCAAAAGGAAGCTTTTCAGTCGTGGTAGGATAGAAAATATCAGGTTGAATAAAATTTGTGAGTGCTGAAATAAATTTGTCTTTTTTGCTGTGTCAAATGGACGATGAAATTTTGACAATAGCAAATTTTGACGTTTCACATTTCGATCGTGCCTTAGCGCAAATATTTTATTTAAAGTGCATTTTATTCAATTTGCGACATATTTCTTTCGAGTGCTTGTACTTGCAACCTACTTCGTAATTTTGTAATATTGTAAACTTGAAAAATTTAAAAAATTTTAAAAAATTAAACTTAACAAAATAATAAAAAGAAATAACGAAAATGCTTGAGTTTGTGTGTGCGTGTGTGTGGGCCAACGATCTCCCGGTGCATCAGCAAGTGCAGCAAAGTTAAATTGGCTTTCTTTGCTGGCGAACGTCCTCCAAATGCTACCACCAGCAAGTGCAGTGCAAAATTTGTTGCTAGCCAACATCCTCCAAGTACCATGCACCAGCAAGTGCAGCACAATTCAATTGACTGGTCAACTCTCCAATATTTCAGAAGCACCATTTCAGCATGTCTCAAGCGCAGAGGCAAATATCTGCCATTATACTCCGGCGTGAATTAAATAAATTGAAAGCGGAGAATTTGCGCTTCATTTGCTTGTGCTGTTGCTGGTTGCACTTGTTGGCACATGTTGGCTAGCAAGAAATTTGCACTGCACTTGCTTGTACTGTTGCTGATGGCACTTGGAGGATGTTAGCTAGCAACAAATTTTGCACATCACTTGCTTGTGCTGCTGGTGGTGGTACTTGGAGGACGTTCACCAGCAAAGAAAGCCAATTTAACTTTGCTGCACTTGGTGATGCACCAGGATATCGTTGGACCACGCACACACAAAATCATTTTTTTACATATGAATTAAAGAGTATATTTAACATTGGTAAAACTATTTGTTTTTAGTAAAAGTGTTACAGTATCGGAAATATATATTCAATATATATGAACAATTTAACTCATTGAGGAAATTTAAAGAGTATTTATGTATATTTATATAATAACAATTACGTAATAAACCTGCAAATAAATTAATATTTTAAGTAGTAATTGGATAACTAAAGTCTTCTTATCCTATGCATTCTATTTTTTAAACTGTTTAGCATCAATTTCTTATATGAATTATATATAATTTATATGCTATAGATATTTTCTAATTTTATAATATTCTATTTTTAATACACAACGCAATATTGAAATGGTGAACATGTATATTGTATTAGTGTCATAATATGAATAGATATAAATAAGCATTAATTTTTTATATTAATTCAATAATGAAATAATTTAAATATTGTAAATTACTTAAATTATATGTATTTTTGATATGGTAATACTTTTGCTTAAAAGAAATAGTTTCAGTAATATATAAAAAATGTAATAAATTGCTATAACCTCTTAACAAAAATCATTCTAATTTCATATGCCGACTGTAGCTACACAATTAGAATTCACAACGTGTACAAAAAATTTCCAGCTAAGTGCGCCAACAACAATTACCAAGGAAATCTACAAACAAGGACGCACAGAGAAGAACTTTTTGATTTTCATCCTGCATGAAGTATGAGCTGCAGTATGAGCTTTCGCACATTCCTACATGTCCATCCGACCTGTCAAATCCATCCTACATGTAGGATAGTCCGAAACCCTATATTAGCATGAAAATTCTTATATAGCAGTAAGGCGGTCGTGGCAGGACAACGTCTTCCAGGGAATACTAATATTTTATATATAGGTTTTCGCTTCGGTCGGCAGTCCCCTCACTGCTATACTTTTTTTTTTTTTGTTTTTCTAAGGTGATGAATTTACCTTACAGAAATGAATTTGTCAATGTTTGTTTCATATTATTAAGAAAATAGCAAATAGCAATAATTTAAGAACTTATCTTACAAGAAAAAAAAATAATTTTTTTACTTTTTTGTTAACACTAGAAGCTCTGGTGGGTTTCACAGTTCTCCTAAAAGGTCAGTTTTTGATAAAAATGTATTTTTATTTGCACAGTCACAGTAAGAAGTTAAAATTTTTTCTTTGCTAAATTTTGTTTTGTGAAAGAAAATGATAAAACATGTATTTACTGCAATTTTAAAAAGTAAAACAAATTGAGTTCAGTATGTTTAATTTTGCTTAAATGTGTTAATTATTACATGAATTTAATTGTGAGCTTAAGATCAGGTAAAATTTTGAGAAGGCAACAACAACAGCAATTCTGTATAGAGCAGCGCTGGGCGCCCCATAGCTCTCTGAGCGTAACTCTTCACATGTACACCAAGGTTCATTTATAAGGTTGTGGCACTTGAAAGAAATGCACTCTTTTTCCGCCTTTGCTCGAACTGTCACTGTGCTTTTCTTTGTTCTAAGCATTCATTTTTTCATTTCTTTTCATCCATTCTGACAGTCCGACCGAACTTGCTCTCAAGTGCCACAACCTTATAAATGAGCCTTGATGTACACAAAGCTCACAACAGAAGAGAATATAATTAAGGCATTCGCTGACGGCATGGTATAATTATTTGACGAGGTAGTAGCGTAGACTGGCTTTTTTCTCACGAGCGGCGATGGGTAGTTGTCAAAATTAGCAGTTCATGCTCTGAGTCGCAATGTGATTTCTGTTCTGCAGAGAACCTTTACTTTTTGCTATTTACTATTTGCCACTACAAGTTAACTAATATAATTTATTTGCTTAGAAGTAAATGCTGGAGCATTAATGACATAAAAGAGATAATGAACAATACCAATGACTAAAAATAAACAAATATTACAGTATGTGTGGAGGTATAAACACAAAAACTTGCAAATCTAGATAATTGTGACAACTATTTCGCTCTGTGTGCGCTATTCGAGAGCGCACCAATACTAACAAGACAAAATAAATGTGACTGTGTTAGAATGCCCAGCACTGGTATAGAGTCATTCACTTAGCTGACTAAACAGTCTGTTTCGGAAATTGCGACATTTCCTCTTCAGTAGTCTTTGAGTGATTAAGCTGTAATCATGGTGTAAGAAACCATGTGACAGCGAATTTTAGTTTTTGTTGTAAAAATCCAACACTTAAGTTGTCAAACCATACAAAATCAACTTTTCTGTCTTTTTCACTCATTCATCAGTTTGACAGCTTTAGCAAACGCCTTTTCAGCTTTACACCTTGATTTCTTGCACCATGTCTGTGATCAATTCACTGTTAAAGTCGTATATGATTTCACACATGTTTGAACAAATTTTTTAGAATTGTACATCAATTTGGCTACTTAATCATATGACATTTAAAGCGGTAAGCTATTTATAGATCACAGCCATCAAAGCTTACTTGATCTAAAGTTCACAATTATATTGACTTTATTATGTTGACTTGATATGATTTACATACAAATTCTAAATGTTTGATAGCTTAAATCATACTTAAATTCAACATTTAATTCATGTAATAATTTAAATAATAGATCACAATTTATTAACTAACTTAAATGTGTTAATATAAACTTTTATTTAATTTTTTTTTTTTTGTGTTTATATGTTAATTTTTTGCTGTTTTGTTTGAACTTGTTGTTGTGCTACATTTAAAATTTGTTGAAAATTGTTTATTTTGCTTAGATTTGTTTCTGCGTTGCGCTAGAAATTTGTAATATATTTGTTTATATTCATAGTTTTACATGCCTGTAACGGCATATAAAATCTTATGTCACAGAGATGCCGCTATCAACTCCTGCATAGTACAAATTTGTCAACTAACAGAAGAAGCGCAAGAATCTCAAAACAAGGATTGTCTTCATTTCAGGGAATTTAATAAGCACAAAAACCGCTGAGAAGTTACAAATACGAATTTGTTAACAATGTTTTTAATAACATCTGACCCTTTTAGTAATTCATACCGGCAAACACCATACAAAAAATCTGTACCCTTGCTTCCAAAATCAAAAAATTTGTTTACTAATTTTGAGCCTCCAGACAAACAAATGAACCAAGCGCAGATGTTGATCCTAATGATGGTTTATTTAAAGTAGATTCATCTGACTATGAATTCGACATTCATAACAGTGATAAATAAATTCAAACAGTGTTATGCATATTATTTTTTATTTTTTTAATTTATTTAATATTATATCAACTCATTTGAGCAAATTTATCGTATATGCCAAAAAACAAATATGATAGGACCGATTTTTTTCTAATTTTCTGTGCCTTAGCTTGCAATATCAAAACCAAAATTAGCATGCGCTTAGATTATTAAATAATTTACTATAAAGATTACAACTACAATATTTTACCAGATGCATTGGGGAGTGTAGAACAAATTTGAATCAAAAAGTCAGTTTTAAAAAATGGCACATACGATAATTATGCCCAAAAGGCTCGATATTTATATTCGATAATTTAGATTTGCATAAATGTATATATTTTATTACTTTGTCAGTACCTATTATTATATGCGAAGACTTCGTATAAGGTTATTTCTTTGCCAAAAAAAAAAATTTCTCTCGGTTTTCAATTAAAAATATATCGGAAAAAAACTGCGTATTTATAAAAACAGTTTTGGTAAGCTCTAAATATTTTTTATTCGTACAAAGAAAAAAAAATGTATATGAAAATATACATTTTTCAAATTCATGCATTAATATATTTTTTAAGCGAATCTATGATAAAAAAAGAATTGTTACAAACAATTTGTCGTGAAATTTCCTTTCCAATTTATAAGAAGTTATGTCGTTATCTTCAGTACGTTAAAATTTATAGAAGAAAACATAATGCTACTTTTTTTAAATAAAAGAACCCGTAGAGGATCAGGACTTCATATGCGACCCGGACTCCTTACAATTTTTGAAGCGAAGCCTGTTACGCCTCGTTTTGTGATTTGCTTGAATGCAATCTCAAAAACGACACTTTTTTCCTTACATTTTTTTTTTAGAATTGTTGTTTTTTCATACAAGAGGATATAAAATTAAAAATATTTCATCGTAAGCGTAATCAGTGAGAATCGAGCTCGCACCATTTCGATCGAGAGTTCTACACACTTACCACTACTCCAAAACAACTCTTTGTGTTATGATGTGATTCATTCAATATTAAGCATTAACTGAAGCTATGTTGTGGTAAATGACAGGAATTTGATAAAGGGATTGTGCATTAGCTATCCTACATGTGAATGCGTGAAGGTATGATGCAACAGATTACAAGAATGTATTAAAAGGTTTGTGCATTAGCTGCTTTAGTGCACATATTCGATTGTGAATGCGTGATGCTATGATGCAGCAGATCACAATGATCTATCAAAAACATTAGCTGCGTTCCTTTCGCCTTAATATAATCGCGATAACAAATTTTCTCAAAGGAACGGCAAGAAAAACGACTCGTAGAGGGCATTAGCGTTGCAGTCAAAATTAAATTCAACCAAGCAATCATGATACAATAGCTATTAGGTGTCATGAGAAGGTGTGTCGTTCAAAACTGTTGTGAACTGTTATGGTAGTTACCTTAGTGAACGATGTTTTTTCTGAATGTGTTTTGCTCTAAACGTCAGAAAAAGTGTAAATTATTTAATATAATTATTAATATTATGCAACTATATAAAAAGTTTAAGTACAATTGTTGGCTCCGCTGAATGCGTCCAATGTGTGTGATACACGCGGTTTGTTTTGTTTTCTTTTGTTTAACATTCGATGGTCGCAGCTCGTGAGAAAATAGGTGGCTGTCATAGCTACCTTATAGTCATTGTATCAAACAAACAGAATATTCAAAAAATAAATGTCAGCTCAGAGAAATATACAGGTACGACACCTGTGTTTCAAATTTTATAATGGCTATATCACAATTTTATATGGATAGCAAAAATAATCCAATTTGTTATAGGATTATTATTTTTGTTTTTGCTTTGCATGTAAAAAAAAATAATCTGGATTATTTTGAAGCGAATGGAACGCAGCTATTGTCACAAGATGCTAATTTTTTTAGGTGTGGATTTTAATTGCGAATTCAGACATGTTCATTTAAGGCAAGGCAAGGCGCTCGAAAATTTAAGGTATTTTTAGGATTTTTTTAAAAAGCTAAATATTTTGACCAACGATATTTAAACTATTAAAGTATATTGAAGATAACACTCATTCATCATAAGAAAAATTATTTTTTTAATTTAACAAATTGTTGATCTTGTTCAAAATGGCGCTCAATGAAACGCTCTCAAGAAAAAGGGGCATGGGCGGTGTTCAGTAGTCTAGACAGTCTGTTTCGGAAATCGCTACATTTTCCTCTTCAGTAGTCTTTGAGTGATTAAGTTGTGATCAACGCACTGTTTAAACTAGTATATGAGTGCGCAGATTTTGGAATTCATGATTTTGAATTGTATGGCTGCTAAAACAGTGAGTTGATCACAGCTTAATCACTCAAAGACTACTGAAGAGGAAAATGTAGCGATTTCCGAAACAGACTGTCTAGTCAGCTAAGTGATTGACTCTATACAGAGTTGTTATTGTTGCCTTCTTTAAAAACTTACTTGATCTAAAGCTCACAATTTAATTCATGAAATAATTTCATAGATCATAAAACTAATTAGTTTGATATTTTAGATATTAAAAACCAATAATTTCATTAACATTTACAAAAATAATGTACAATAACAATGTAAGGTAATAAAATTTACTGGTGGGAATAATTTTTTTTTTCAATTAACATTATGGTATTTAAAATGTTTTAATTAAAAAGTTTTTTTATTAAAAAAAAACATTAAATTATCAAACTTATGAAAGTGCGAAAAAGCTTCGCTTCTCTCGTGTGTCCAGCGACGCATATGTTTTTTATTGTTTTAACTGAACAAATACTATAAACTAAAAAATAATTTTGTCCAGTTACTTTATTCTACTCGGAAACACTGTGCGTGAGTCAAACCTTTTTGGATTATCTGTACATTTTATTTGCATTTGCCACATCATCTGATACAAATGTCTATCTGTGCTTAGCTTTTACCATCAGTACATTTTTCTGTTCATCTTTGAAACATCTTTAACCAGTTTCAGATACAATCTCTTTAAAACCATAAATCACACGTATTTTCTCCGCATGGAAGATGGATTCCTAAGATTTATTTTCGAGCTTAAATTTAAGCCAGTGCTAATTCAGTCCAAAAATCAGCAGTATATCAGCTTTGAAGACTAGTCGGCTGATTAAAATAAATCCGCACAAATGAAAGTTTATGAATTCTATAGAAAACTTATTCACATATCTTTTATAATCCCATCTATAAAAAATTTCTTTTGACGCAAATGTCATTTTTTACAATAACAACAAAACATAGCAACGTCTTAATATGCCAACTAAGAATTTGCAAAAGGCGATCGGTCAAACGATCGATTAAGCTCATGCCGACTAAAAACATGTTATACGCTATAAAAAGTGTCATTTTGACACTTTGACAAGCCATAAATTGAGACAAACACAATTTAATTGTCAGTCAAGATTTAAAGCGTGATGCATTGCGGTCAAATGTACAGGGTTTGTTTGTCATAAATATTGACAACATTCACACAGATACACTAACAACACGCACACTCGCGCACTCATATCAATAGCAGATACCGCTTTAAAGCGATTAAAAATATATTTTTATAAAATCTTAAGACTGTCATGACGCTGCTACAATCATTGCGACATTTTGATTTGACGTTTCAAAGAGTTGACATGGCTTTTGTGTGAAAAAATGCGGCTTTTTAAATGAAGCTTTTGAGACTTCCAAGTACAGACATATTCATAACACACAGATATACAAACATAAATCGTATCAAATAATATGGCGACTTAAGTCCTCTGCCAAGTCTAGATAAATGCATTTAACGAAGTTTTTTTTTTCACTTTGAGTGACTTTTATTGTCAATAGGTTAAAATAAAAAAGTTTAGCGTGCATGCGCAACAGTAAAATTTTAATCGTTATTAAAAATTAAAGACATTTATTGGAAACAAATTGATATTATTTTTTTTTTTATTATTGACTAAAATTGCTTTGCGTGAAATTATAGAGGAGCCGAGTTCCGTTTAAGTACGTGTTGTTGGGGACACAAACACAATATTCAATCGCAATATTTTTATTACTGCCGCTGTTGTAAACTCCACTGCTTTCATTGTTGTTATTGCTGATGTTGTTGGGACTGCTCAGTTCCTAAGGCTAAAGCATATAAATGCCATATTAAAGCTTTTTTTTTCTTGTTGGTAGCTCTTGTTTATAATTATTTCTTTGCAATTTTCTAAGCTGCGATTTGTATGATTCACTCAACAGCAACAAAAACTCAATGACACTCACGGCAGCAGTTGTTGCAGCAATATGAAAAATTGTCTTTCTTGTTGTTGTTTATTTCCATCAGTACGGTCAACTTAATTATTACCACGCCATCTGTTGTTGGCCATGTTAGTTTTATTACTCGTCGCATTGTGCTTGAATGTGTCCGCATGTATGTATGAATGTCTGTCTGTCTGAGAGACAAAATGCCATTCACATACTAATAACAAAGAGTAAAGAAAAACCAAAACACAATTAGTTGGGTTGGATGGATCATTTTATGAATTGACTGTTTTGAGGTATTGAAAAATGTGTTGGTCTACTTGTTTTAGAAGAACAGATATAGTGTAAAGCTGTAATCTATTTAAAAGGGAAAAATAATAAACAAAATTATTATTGTAAACAAAAATATATGAAACACGACTACTTGTCTGTGATATTCCAAGGGTCAAGAGTTTTGCCTTAAATTTAAAGATTACCAAATTTAACCTATCGTCGGCTGAGAAAATAAATGTCGTATGTGAAAATTTTCACTTTTGAGATTATTGAGAAAAAGGGGCTATAAATTCTAAGAAAATAGCGGTAAGACCACAAAAATTTCCATACGACATTTATTTTCTCAAGCGACGCTATGTATTATGTAACTTTTCAGGAAGGATGTTGATGGTATTGCATTTTTCCTGTCGCAGAATTCCGGAACTGATGCCGAGCTGATGTTATATTAACGTTTAATTGTACGAAACATCTGAAAACTATTTCATTCTCAATACAATTTTAACAAAAGTTTTTGGAAAAAATATTTTTTCGTAACATAAAACTTGTTCAAAAACTTGAAATGTTTTAAATTTTTATAAAAATTTTTATAAAAAACGTCGGAGTAAAATGTGTTTGTCCACCGACTTCAAATATAAGTTCTGTACAAGAGAGATGAACAGTTTTGACTTTCACAAAGAAATAAAAGTGTCAGTTATCTCTGTAATTTAAAGGATATCTTAACATGAACACATCATCCGTTCGCAACAAAATCCGACTGATTTTTGCATAAAATAGTGACCATGGATGAAACCTGGATCCACCACTATACACCAGGAACTAAGGAATCAGCAAAAGAGTGGGTAGGTCCCAGTGGAAGTGTACAAAAGCGAGCGAAAACTCAAAAAACTGCCGGAAAGGTGTTGATGTCTATTTTTTGGGACTCAAGTGGCAACATCGATCGAAACCATGTTCGAATTTCACGAATTACGCTCCGAACTGCTTCCTAGTCCTCTATATTCTCCAGATTTGGCCTCAGGGACTATTTTCTGTTCCCAAACTTAAAAAAGTGGCAACTGGGAAGGAGATTGGCGACGAATGAACAGGTCGCATTGGAAACTGAAGCGTATCTTGAAGATCGTAAGAAATCTTACTATTCAAAGGTCATCGCAATGTAAAAAAATCGTTAGAATAAGTAAATCGAGCTGAAAGGGGACTTTGTGGAAGTGTAAACAATAATTTTGTCAAAAATAGCGTGTTTTTTTTTTTTTTTTTTGTTAGGCAGGCAGCATCTGGAACGCCCTAGTATTTTATGTATTTATGAATTACAAATGAGCTTATAACACTGGCTTACAAATAACGAAAAGTTGTTTGTACAATGAGTGCCACTATCCATTTCTATTGAAAAATCGATCGGTAGTTCAGGAAATTTCATTTTCTGTCACTTTGTTTTCGAGACATTGCGCACTGTAGTTTTTTTACAAAAAAAAAAGAAGGTGGCTCCACTTAACAGCATATATTTCGAGAATCTACAACAAAAATCAAATAAGTAGTATCTTAAAAAAATTTACTATAAACAATGCTTACTTAATTTTCTGATTTAACTGTTTCTTTCGGCGAAATAAATTAAATTATTGCTGATTTTTCGTATTTTTCAAAAAAATTTACAAAAAAAAACAAAACTAATTGCAAATTTTTTTAAGAAATCAAAATATTTTGTAAATTTTGATATATTTTACTCTTTAAAAAAAAAAAAGAAAAGTGTTTTATTGAACGAAAGCACCAAAATTCTAATTATGCATTACGTTTTATTTTATTGTCATTTAAATCAACATCAAGTAAAAGTTTTACTTTTCATCATTAACATTGTTTCCTACATTATTTACATTCAAAGGCGTAGGCAGGGATAAGGGGCAACTGCCCCCCTTAATCTGGGATTTTTTATATAATCGATGGATTTTTAAGTAATTTCTATTTGTGATCCTTTTTTAATGTGTGGTTTTACGTTTTTCTTTGAAACTAGAGCTGGAAAAGTCAAAACCAAATCATTATTTTTAAAGTATTTTTATTTTATATAATTTTGTCCAAGCCAGTTAGTATGTGTCTAATATTTTCTGGAAATTTATACAATTTATACTGTTAAAACGGAATGTTAAAAACTTAGAAATGTTAAATTTAGAATGTTAAATTTATACTGTTAAAACGGAATGTTAAAAACTTAGATCTTCCATGGAATAGATAATATTAATATTTTTTATTTAATTTGTCGTTGTACAAAAATTAAAATAACCTATTTTAATAGGTAACCGAACCGGTAGACAATATTAATCTGCACGATTGACACAAAATACTTGGCGTCCATGGTTCATCAATATTCTCATTCGCAATTACCAAAATAATGAAGATATGACGTTTCACTAAATTCGTAAAATTGAGTGTATTCTTTTCGAAAGTAAATGTATCGCACAAGTAGCAGAAAATATTTGGATCATTCTTACACTGGAATTCTTGGCGTCTTTTATTAATTTTATTTTGTAGTTAAATTTAATTTTTATTATTTTTTTCTATCGTTGGAAATTGTGCGCTTCTTTTGCTTGCCACGATTTTTGCTAGAATGTTAGAATGTTCTTGCTTCTATTTATTTTATACAACTCGCCAGCGTTGCAGGCATGGTACAATAAAACCAGGTAGGCTCACGACTAGCTGTGCTCTCCTTCTCATAGTCATTAGTGTAAAAATCAGGCGTTGCGCTTTGACGGTTTCGGCGGTCGCTCTCTAAGTCGTAGGCCTACCTGCTCTTACTGTAGAAGATGCAAACAAATGTATTCCGTTCCGTTTAAAAAGTATCGGCGGGTGCACTCTCAGTCGTGAGCCTACCTGGTCTTATTGTACCATGCAAACTTATGTATTCCGTTTCGTCGGTCACGCTCCCAGTCGTGAGCCTACCTGGTTTTATTGTAGCATGTATGCTTGTATCTTTTGTGTTCTTTCTCAAAACACCTGATTTGACACTTATGCCTTATGAACAATAAAAATTTTAAGAAAAAAATTCTTTTACCTACAACAACTCTTACTTGTTATGTAGTTATATGGCAATAAAATAAGGCAAAATGCATAAATAGACAATCACTCAATTTTGGTGCTTTCGTTTAATTAAACACATCTTTTCCTTTTCTCAATAGATTTTCTTCAGCAATATCTTATTGTTTTCCAAAAAGTTTAAGCAAAAAATATCAAAACTAACAAAATATTTTGAGTTTTTGACAAAATTTGCAATGTTTTTTTTTTTTTTTTTGTAAAATTTTCTGTAACACATGAAAAATCTTAAAAATTTTTATTTATTTCGCTGAAACTAAATGTACATTCCAAAATAGAAGGAGGCATTAATTATAGGGAATTTTATTAGCTTAAATGTGATATATTATTAGTTTGATTATTGTTCTTGGTTTTGGAGATATGTATATGCTATTAAGAGGAATAAACTTTTTTTTAAAAACTACAGGGGGCAATATCTCGAAAACGGAGTGACAGAAAAAATACCTAAATTTTCGGAAGCAAAGACAAATTTTACATTAGCAATGTATAGTGGCATTCATTATACTTATATATTCTGGCCGTAAACAAATGTAATTGAAATAAAAAAGTTTTAAAAAGAAAATAGCAGGAACAAAAATAAATTATGTCCTTTAGCTTAGAGATGTTGATTAATTTAATTGGAGCGAGCGAGCGAAACTCCCATGAAACAGCTTGTTTGAAGAATGTTTGACTAAACAAAGATATCTCTGAAATGGGTTGCGCGATTTTAAAATTTAAACTGTTCTACGCTTCCAAATTTATTTCCTTATAAAGTCAAAATTTGGAAATTCTATTAACTTTATAAGTTAGTTTAATTGAAGAAAACCGGCAATTCGAAAATTTAATTTTTTTGTAGATTATGAGTACTAAGACATTCTAAGCTCGTTTGCAAGTGGTTTAAGGGTTAAAGGGGTCGAAAGTCTGAAACATGTAGTTTTTTAAATTTATCTTCTTAGCATTATGGGTATAAAAAGAAAGGTTATTTTATTCAATAAAAATCAATAAGGGCATTCAGAGGTAATCCTGTTACGGTCTTAGATGCTGAAGTGTTGATTATTTCAACAACACAACAACAAAATGGACGTCTTGCCATATTTCAGCAACTCAACACTCCAACAATACCTCCCCTATTGTTATGAATGTTGGTACGGTGTTGAATATTTCTGTTGCCAGTTAACAATCTAATTTTGACAGAAGTGTAGGTGTAGCTAAATAATTTAAGGAGTGTGTTCACACGTACATCAAAATGTAAACCATCTAACACCGTAACAAGGCTACCTCTGAATACCCTTAACGCATTTTTTTTAAGATGTAAAATTTACATATTATGCATTCTTGGCAATTCACCCTTTTACGAAGAAGCCAAAACGTAAGTATAGAGATAATATTAGCACACCTTCTTTGAAGTAATTTATTTTTTCAATTATTAATGTTCTAAAAATAGAAAAAGAATTATCTTTAAAAATAATGCTTGTTGAAATTTACATTTGGAATGCCATATGTTGCAGTCTCCAGTTTCGTATTATAAGTGGGCTTTTTATCGAACCAGCTTTTTCTTATGATCGCCGTAACCCTAGAAAAATAGTCTGCGAAAAATTTATGCATGAGTATTCACAATATTTTTGTTACATATGGAAGAGGTTTGAAGTTTTTTTTTTATATATGAATAAATACATATAAATACAGAATAAAGAGGTTTAAAGTTTTTGTTTTTTTATAATAATAAATAAATATAAATGCATAAATTGTGGTATTTATTATATCACCTATGTATAAATATACAAAATCTTTAGATTAGTTAAAATCAATAAATAAAACTTGACGTTGCAGCTAGTTAAATTGACGCATGATTATCTTTCTGGGGTTCAAAAAATATATGTCAAGAAGGCGTTGGTTGAAAAACGTCAAAAATTAAATAAATGTAATGTTTATGAGATCGGGTAGTTTTATTCATTACACACATTTTCCTTATAAAGAAAAAACTTTGGGGTATTCACAAGGTGTGCTATTGATATATTGATATATTGTCCTAAAATTTTACAACTAAAATTTACAAGATAAATAAATGCAAATAAGAAACAGTTGTTTGATTACGACACTTAGACACAATAAACATAGCTTTCAGAGTAATATATTCGTACTTTTTTATATGGAAGCCAACAATAAAATGTTTAAACTAGTGTAAAATCATAGGAAAATATGACATTATGAAATGATAGTACACCTTGTGAATACACTAAATATATTGACTTTTATAGTTTCGGGAAAAGTTTATTGGAGTGAGTGACCTAACTTATATGCATCTTCAACGTACCAATTTATGTAGCCAGCTTACGCATTTGCTAAGCAACTGCTACACCTACACGGAGATAATTATTTTGCTTGTTGAATCAAGCAAATGTTTTCCCTGAAAGCAAATCAGCAAAACTTTGTTCAATCACGGTGTGATTTTAGAAAAAGATTGCTAAATTGTAATCACTCTTCATGTATTTAGGAAAAAGCAAAATTATATTAAATTCAAGCACATATTTAATAAGTTATTATTAACTCAATTAGCGAATTTTTATTAAACTCAAGCAAATATTTGCTGAGTTATTATAAAATCAAATAGCACATTTTTACTAAATTCAAGCAAATTTCTTCGCAAGTCAATCACATGAGCACACTTTTATTCTTAATGAAGAAAATTTAGTGACGATTAGTTAACAACTAAGATGGCAAATGCACTTTCACTCACACGGTCGAGGTTGAAGTCTCTGGATAAAGGCAATTTTTCAAATTAATTTAATGCTAATAATTATTTCACTTCAAAAATATGCTAGATATCAGCAAAAACTAATCAAAATTTGCAATTCCAATTTATAATAACTTTGCAAATATTTGCTTGAATTAAGTAGAAATTTGCAAAATTTGCTTGAATTTAGTCAAAATTTTGATACGTTATTATAAACTGGAATAGCAAATTTTGATTAGTATCATATATTCAACCATACAGTCAACCATAATACAAATTTGGCAAACACTTTTCTCCGTGTAGTATTATGTCATACCTAAGTTCAATAAATGAAAGTATTTTGTGACATTTGAGGTGATCGGCAATTTTCGTTATTTTATCTACGGTAGGAAAGGAAAGTTAGGACGTTGAAACAATATTGGGGAATGTGCTTGATCTAAGTCTATTGATCTATTGATATTGTATCTAATTGTATGCAGATGGAAATGGTGGTGTTAAAATATTGCCATAAAGAGAAGATTGAAGGATCGAGAAGGTGTCAAAGAGTTTAAGAGTTATGGCCTAGTCTTAGGCGTACAAATATGATTTTTCTTTTCCGGAAAAGCAGTCTATGTGGTTTACTTTTAAAAATGTTTTGATGTTGCTTTTGTTGATGTTTATTTGTCTATGGGTGTTGAACCAGGGGGTATGACACCTCACATACAACCCAAATATGCTATATTGAATACTTTTGAAATTATAGGTCGCACAGCCTCGAAATTCAGTATTCGACCTTAATTAACACAAGCAGTTTCACTGATAGCATAGCGTGAGGGTCAGCTAGTAAATAATAAAAATTTAATTGTTTTTTTTTTCCCACCATAGTCTACACCTTATAACACTTTCTAAACTCATTAAAGACTATATAAAGAAATGCAATGGTATTTTTTTTATCTTTCATTTTCATTACCTCAAACAATTTATATTCATCGAAAGGATTAGACTCAAAGGCCCCTCGAAAATATTTTCTCTCCATCAATACTTAATAACATTCCAACTGAAGCCTGGAAAAAGACAAAACTTCACTTAAAAAAAACATAAAATTCCTCGAAGGTCCTTGAACAGCTCTGTTGTTTTAAAATATTTGTATTTGTGCAAATACTTTACTATCTTATTTGTCCACAAATAATTTGACAGTTTAGTGCCATTGGAACCATGAACAGCCCTTGAGAGCAAACGCGTAAAGATAGGCAGCCGACAAAACAAAGTCACGTCAACGCATTGCTCTCTCAGACCACAAACACACTATAAACATATATTCAAGCATAGAAATGAAGGCCACTTGTGTTGGCTGTCTGACTCCGGTTGGATGATTCTGATGGTTAGACGACATTGGAAGAAAGGAATACTATGGACAAGCGACACACCAACACTTCATAAATCGTCGTAGTAGTATTCCCACTGAACCTTATCTTATTTTTTTTTTGTGTTGTGAGCATGAAGCACGGGTTACACCAAATGCCAACCATGTAGTTTTTATGCTCTGTTTTTTTTTTTTGTGAAGTGGCCATAAGCCGCACTAGAGCTGTTGACGTTTCTTATGACTATGATGGCTTCACGTGTGTGTCCCCTACAAGAGATCCTATTCAAAAATTGTCACATCATTATTGTTATACTTCAAGTGTGTGTGTACTTTGCGCTTCAACTGTAACTAGTGATGGCAGACTGAGGAGGTAAAACTTGATGGGAGGTCCCTGCTTAAGGTGTTTTCCAAGAATCGATGAAGCGCTTGGATTAATAATGATTATTATGAGTCGATATTAACATAGATATTGAGCAAGGTTACACGGAGAGAAAATATAAAGCATTCTATGCTTGAATCAAGTAAGAAGGGTATCGATTGCATAAAATGCTCAATTTAAATAATATTTTCTCGTGCTGAGAATGTCATTTAGAAAATATTGCTTACTTTCAGGTTTTTTTTTCCCTGATTCTACTTAACTATTTTGGAAAGTGACAATATTCTGCTGACCAAAGTAGATAACTGTATTTAAAAAAGAAAATTTAGCTTATTAATAAAAAATAATTTTCGTGGGTATAGAGAATTTGCTTGATACCTTAACTTTTATTTTATTTCTTATTTAAATTCGTTTATATATTTCTTTGATATAGGAGTCATTACGAATATAATTAAGAATTGCTACCCAAAATAAATATACATGCTTTTATTTTTAAAAGAGTTATATAGTAATGTCCGCAACATTTAAAGAAAAAAAATTACCTTGAAACATAAAGTCTTAATTGTATAAATTCAAGTCTTAAACTAGCTATTTGAATCCAGAAATTTGTTCTGAATTCAAAAAATCGTTATTAATAAGAGTAATACTTATAGTAGGAATTGTTTTTCTAATAAATATTTTTACATACGTAGTTCAAGTGTATTTAGATTGATTTGACATATTCTTGAATTAAGCAAAATACTTTTTCATGCCAGAAAATTATTTCTCTGCATGTTAGAGACGTGACAAGATAGAAGCTAATTGATACAAATCCAGTGTGGTAATAGTATCTACACTCAGAAAAAAATTTCCAGAAAATTTAGAAAATTAGCACCCAATCGTTAGAAAATCGGGCTTCATTTAGCGCCATGGCCGATTTTTTAAAAATAAAGTACACATATATTTTTCGTTAAATTGACACCAGAAGTGGGAAATAGTTTAGGAAAATTTTCCAATCATTTACAAACTATTTTGCTAAATTGAAGAAACTTATCGTAATTGTGTTGAAATCTTATAACATTTTAGTAAGTTTTTCTACCGTTTATTTATCATCGGCTATAACTAAGAGCAACATTTTCTCTTAAAAAAGAAATTTTCAACCGTTTACTAATCATCGGATATAACTACGAGAAAAATTTTCTCTGAAAATAAGAAATTTTTCATCGAATTCCTGGAAAAATTTTGGAGTTTTTGCGAAAACAAAAACACATTTTTTAAGGTTTTAAGCAGCATCTTGTGAGAATTATGATTTTTATATAGACGAAAAACTGCAAACATTATTATTAACATTAAATTAAATTGAAAAATTACCATTATCCGGAGACTTGAACCTCGGCCACGTGAGTGTCCATTCGACCATAGGCTTATCCATTTGACCATCGCAGTTTTTGAGCAATCGTTGCTTAATTTGCTTCATTAAGAATCAATCATTCGCTTTGTAAGTAATTTCAATGTATTTTTTTCTAGAAATATATGAAAAGCTTCCTTAAAATAAATCACTTGCGGTGTACACAAAAAAAACTTACATGTATTAACTTATTAACTTATGTTTCTCCAAATTTAAGAAATCATGCAGTAGAATAGTGCAAGCGGACTTGATATCAATAAAGTTTTTCTGTAAATTATTTCTGCTTGTTTACAATTTTTGGAAATTTAACTATTATCATATCTTCATCTCTTATATTTAAGTAAAAACTTGTTTGCTGCTTTGATAACGTTGTAACGACATCAAGACGTGAGGTCGTTGAATCATGTAAAATTTATCTACATTAAGGAGAAACCTCTATAAAATATAGAAAAACCCTTACCTATGAATTGAAGCCACAGTTTGTTAATTTAAAGGAAGCAGATTTTTTTTAGTGTAAGTTCATATCGTGCTCGCATGCAAATCAAATTTGTCACTAACTAAAATGACACTCAAAAGTGAACTTTTTTGTGAAGAAAATTTTCTTAGTAAAATTGTTTGTGAAATTATTTAAAGTTTTAATGTGTTATTGAACTCAATTTGATGGATTTGTGAATTATTAAGAGATCTTTATTTGAAAATACGACAGATATTTTTGCGATAAAATAATTTTAGTTAAACAGAATATTAGAGTTGGAAGTAGTGATGAATCCGAAAACGTAGACAAAGGGACGTTAAAGGTTAATATTTCGTTGAAATTAGAAAAAATAGCATATTTTTAGGGCTTTATCTAAAAACTTGTCTTTTAAATGATTAAACCGTCTAAATTTATATTTTTCTTTCTTTCTCTCATTTCAGATTATCTTACGATTTCTCACCATAAATGGCTAGTTGTTTGAATGCACCCCCAGAGATGCAGCAAATCAAAACGTGTTACAATAAAACGCACACGCAGCCTCAGTCACAACACCAACAACGAAATCTTCTAGTCTTCAATTCGCAACAGCAAAGAATTCCTCGACCCCAGCAGCTTAATGAATATTAATCAGGAAAAATCCAACAACGGATACCAGCAGCGACATCCACCGCAACATCCGCCGCCACCACCACCACCACTTCTGTCATCACACCATCACCATCCACTCGAGGACATCGAATTGCAATACCTTAAGAAAGCTCACTCCCACGCTCAAGCTCAGGCGGTGTTTGCCTACAACTACGAACGCCAATTATCAGCCGCTAGACGTGCTGAATTCGAGGCTTCCACACAGAAAACGCACTGCTCCCAAATGGTTATGTCCCCCAGTCGCCGAACTTCGCCACCACGTGCTGCTGCTCATCCCATGAATATGCATCTGAACTCTTTGGCTCATGCACAGATGCAGTTTCAATCGCAGCTGCACCAGAAACTCTCCGCGGCAGCTGCAGCTGGTGGTGGACTGCCGCCGCCTAACCATTTGGGCAACTACTTTCGCAATCCTGCTTCACCGGCTTGTGGACTGCCGCCTCCGCCACCACCCACCAACAATAATCAACAACTCCAACCGCTACCACCAACTTCAAGTGCTTCCAGCAATGTGCAACAACACTCCCCAACATCGGTCAATGCTGCTGCTCACAATCCGCTAAATCATCTCCAGAATATGCAACCGTTTGATTTTCGCAAAATAAGTTCCGCTACTTTGGGCGCCTTTCCTCCCATGCCTGCACGCATCAGTCCAAATGAGCTGGCACATCATCAACACTTGCAGCAGCAAGCCGCTCAACAAGCTGCTGTTCTGGCTCAAGCACGGCGACGCATGAATGAGGCTACGACGCCGTCAGAGAAAAATGCCGCCGTTGCTGCCGCAGCTGCAGCTGCTGCTCAAAGTAATCAGTTTTTTAGCGCTATGGCAATGAGCGGACATCCGTTGCCCTTTCATTTGCCACCACCACCACCACCATCCCATGGACCCGCGGTTACAGCTGCAGCGGGTGGTGGGCAGCCAAGTTTGCCACCTGGCCTGACCAGCAATCAGGTGGCCGCAATTGCCGCAGCAGCAGCTGCCTCCGGCAACCCTGTCCCTCACAGTTTACTCGCCTCTCACTTTCCTGCAATGAACCCAAATCTAGCTCTTAACAAACAACAACAACAGCAAACACAACAGCGCTTAAAGTCTCCTGATCTCGAAAAGTCCACAAAAAGTGGAGGTCATCGTGCGGATGCTGTGAATTTAAGTCATCTTCGCGAGAGTTCTTCGTCAGCAGGCCGCTCACCGGGACACCAACAGCAGCAACAGTCTTCCTCAGCTTCTTCAACGTCGTCGGCGAATTCGGTCAATTCAAATTCATACCAAAGTCAACATCATCATCACGAGGCATCCAGCCAGCATCACGGTCAGCGGTCAACGCACTCCCACGAACCACAAACTTCACCGCAATCACAACGTCTGTCACGCCTGACCGCTTCGAGCGGCGTACGTCCCGGTCGCAAGTCAACGCATTCACCCGGTAAGCGTCAGTGGGGTTCGCTGCCCGCGAACTTGGGCACGCAGTTCATCAACCCGGTCACAGGCAAGAAGCGTGTGCAGTGCAACGTCTGCCTGAAGACCTTTTGCGATAAAGGCGCGCTTAAAATTCACTTCTCGGCGGTGCATTTGCGAGAGATGCACAAATGTACCGTAGATGGCTGCAGCATGATGTTCAGCTCGCGTCGTTCACGCAATCGACATAGTGCTAATCCCAATCCGAAGTTGCATTCGCCACATCTGCGTCGCAAGATCTCGCCACATGATGGAAGAAGTGCTCAGCCACATCCCTTGCTGTTGCAGCCTCCAAATGGCTTAATGGCAGGACTCAATCCATTTGGCAGCTTTCCGTTGCTTACACCACCGCCAGACATGCGTCATCATGCAATACCAAACATGGATCTGAAGCACGGACAAGATTTCCTGCATCGCTCTTACATGGATGGCGCCATGTTGGGTCGCTACGAAGAGCGTCATCATCGGCACATGCATGGCAGCGGTGAGGGTCAGATTGAAGATGATGATGATGGCAGCATTTTGGATGGTGGCATACAAATTGCTGATGACGATGATGATGACGACGACGATGATGATGATGGTGAAGAAGGCATTGTCGTGGTGGGCGAGGAGGGCGATAGCATGTTGGACCGAACGAACTCCGAAGACTACAATACCGATGGTTGTGGTGATGAAACTTCGCTTGGCGATAACAGTCGCGACATCGCCGATAATACAGCCAACTTCATGATCAAAGATGATGAACGTCAGACCAAAGAACTTAGTGTGGATGCTAAAAACTTCACCGACGATGTAGAAAACCAAAGTAACGAGAGCAACGATGACTCGCTGAGTGTAACGGACTCGCTTAGCATGCGTGAGGACTTTGACGGCACGAACATGCCTCATGGAAATGCGAGCAGCAGTATGAGTGCTGCACATGCGTCAAGTTCTATCTCAAGCAAACGTAAGAGAAAGTCGCAGAATCCAGTTCGTTGCACAGTGCAGTCGGTGGAAAACTCCTGTGATAACTCATTAGATTTTGAGGTGGCGGCGGATTTATCTGTGAAGTCATCTGTTAAACTTGAGGCGCTAGATGAAAAATTAGTTGATGCAGAGAATGGAGCACGTTCACTAGATCTAACTAAACGTCCACGCAAATCAGAGAGTCCAATCTTAAGCTCAGGTAGCCCAAATAGTAGTGAAACGACAAAAGCGCTGCCCTCACCGCCTCTAACACCCTCGACGGCAAGCTTGATGATGGAAACAGCACACAAAAAAGAGTCACAGTCTTGTGGCACGTTAAAAATTGAGCCAAGCGATGCCGAATTTGATAAACTGGAAACACATGAGGAAGATCGACGAACTCAAGAATACTCGTTGGATCTTTCGGCAACGCATAAACGCTCTATTTCCATGACTTCTTCACCAAAGCACAACGTGATACATCGTCCATTGCATTTGGAGCCCACTGAAAGTGATACCAAAACGATTCCACCTTTGCCACCCATCAAACAGGAACCCTTCGATGGCCACCCACCTAGTCCGACAGTTACACCCAATGAACAAGCCGATTTAGAGGACGAAGGACGTTATCTCCGCATCAAAAAAGAAATCTTAGAGGGTGACTCCAAACTAAACATATCTCCCGATGACGCAATTAGCGCCAACAACAACAACCTGCCCGATAATCTCACCACCAAACTGCATGTTGCGGAAAACTCCTCCTTAGTCAGCAACAGCGATGAGCTCAATGGTAGTGAGTATCTGGCAGAAGAGGCCGAAGTACCCATTGACAAAGATAACCCACTCAAATGCACCGCATGCGGTGAAGTCTTCCAGAATCATTTTCATCTTCAGACCCACTACCAAAATGTGCATCTAAAGCTGCATCACAAATGTAACATTGATGGCTGCAATGCAGCCTTTCCCTCGAAGCGCAGTCGCGATCGTCATAGTTCCAACTTGAACCTACATCGCAAACTGCTCTCGACCAGCGATAATCATCATCTGGATCACTTGCCTGAGCAGCATAATAACAGTAAGAGTAGCTACAGCAATCCAGCCGTCGGTAACAACGCCCATCTACCCAATTCAATACAAGCGGAATTTCTAGCACGCCTTTACGCCGGTACGCACACTTTACCACCGCTAAGTTTTGAAGCTTTGAAACAACACTTTCCTGGAGGACCCACAGCTCCACCGGGATTTCCTGAGGCTGCCGTTTTTATGAGTGATCCACGTTTGCTGCTCAATCACACCGCTAATCCTTTGCTTTTTCACGGATTTACGGGCTTACCCGGTTTTCCACCGCTGGGATCACATCTTCTGGGTGCACCTTTTAATGGCCTTAATCCATTTTGTCGTCGTCCATCGTCAGATTCGCATTCACCGCATTCTATAACCCCACCGTCTTCGGCGAAATCGCCAACGGGATTATCCAATGGGCCAGGCAACGCTACCAAACCTTCACCCATCTACTCTAGACACACCACACCGGAACAGGATTTACACACAGCAAGTCCAAAAGTGCTGGATCAGTCAACCACTTTACACCAGTTCCCAACGAATCTGACGAATCAACATCAGCGACATACTCCCGATCGTATATCATGACCGTATCCTGCGAATTTTGCCGAAGTGATGTCCTTCAGACAGTGAATGGTGTCAGTGTGGTGAAAAACTTTTCGACGGTAGGTGGCTGTTTGTGGTGGAAAAGGCAACAAAAGGAAGGTGCAATATATATATAAACATATATCTCGATATAAGAACCCTAAACAAATTTGCTCATAATGATGATTTTCTTTAAGTTCACCTCAGTTATGCGAACCTTTTTAAAAATTTACTATAAGATTGTAATAGAAGTAAATAGTTCCGAATTTCTCTAGAATTCAAGCAGTAGAGATTAGAAACACACAGTTTTTTCTGAAAATAGCTATTGAAAATGTGTAAGATAATCCCAATATTTTTATTTTGCTCGCTTCAATTTTAAGTAGTTCTCTAAAATGTAAATTTAATTTGATATAATATCTATTTATAAAACAGATAACAATAATAATAATATTTATTATAATAACAAAAATAAAAATATTGATACTTAAAAAATTCGCAATTGTATTTGTAATAAAAGTGTAATATTTTCAACTAAACGCAACGATATTAAATGATACTTTTTAAGCATATCCTCCTGATTTCACAAACTTGACCTCATTTTTGTAGTTTTACTCGTATTTTAACTGTTTTAACAAAGTAAAAAAAAAACATCAAAAAACAAACGAGCTTTTATTTATTGTATTCTATTTTAATGAGATATAGTATTTTAGTGTAGCTTAATTGATTAATGAATGAAACGATATCACTTCGAAACTTAAATTAAATCCAATACTAGTTAAATATTCTATAAAAAAAATAATAACTAAATTATTGTAAGTGAATTATAAAATGCTGTATGAAATATATATGATTAGAAAATACAAATATATATATATATATATGATATTAATAATTATAATGAACAGTGAACACAATAAAACTTTAATTATTGAATTAAAACAAACTATTGTTATCATTATTTTTTCAAAAATTTTTGAAAACTTTATTTTACCGATATGAAGATAAGTGGTAAGAAAATACCATACTTGATTGGTAAGTTTTTTCTAGAGATTTTAGAGAGTTATCTTTCATTGAAAAAAATGTTCAAGGTACGAAGTATACGATGTTAAAATTTATTGGTGTTTTAATAGACCTATATTTGAACTATAATCTTCGATTTCATGTTAAATTAAATGATACAGTTCAAAATGTGATTAATGTGATTTACATGAAAAAAGTGATATTTTTGTAAAAAAATTCCATAAATTTTTTTAGGCATTAGTTTTGGGAAAAATGGTACGCGTCTCATTTTTAATTTTTCTTATAGTTCTACTAGCAAACATAAAAATTGAAAGAAAAAACTAGCAGAAAAGTGGCATTCTCGTGGCATTGCATTTTTGATAAATAATGTTTTTTATAAAAAAAAAATTGTAAACCTGAAAATAAATTATTTTAAATACTTTAAAGTTGGTTTTTAAACTTCTCAAAAGTGTCCGAAGGTATAAAATCAATCAATTCAAATATGACAAATTGAAAAAATTTTAAAAATATTTTGAAGAAAATCATTCTTGTGTCCAAACCAGTGCCGGGCAGCTTTGCACACTTGAGATTGTGTTTGTGAAGTAAAATATGTATTCATCTCACCTACAGAATAATCAAAGCTTCAGTGTTCAAGCGAATGTTAAGCAGATAAGATCTGCGCTTGCGTGTTCCTTGAATATATTAAGGGTTTTCATGCAAATGGGCAATACCCTTATAAATGGTATAAACCTTATAAGTTTATCAGCCTTATAAATGAACTGTCAAAATTCGTATGAAAAAGCTTTTGCACAAACCAGATAAATTTGCTCTTCGATTTAGGTGAGCAAACGAGGTGGCAAACTTATATGATCAATCAGCTGTTTTCTTTTTTGAAGGAAAAGTTATAATTTGAGCAAAACTAATAAAGATTTAATTCTAAAAATTTCAGAAAACAAGCAAACAATCCGCAAAGCGTCCCCGTTTAAATGGAACGCATCGCTGGCAGATCGCACAGCTGACTTATATGCTGCAAATGCACAATCGACTTTAAGGGCTGTTCATACAACCTGTCTGATAAAAATAACTAATTGCCCAAATTAGAAGCCTGCCACTTTGCATGAAAACCCTTATTATATTATATCTGTGTCGATAAGCAATAATAGCTTAAGTCGATTAAAGACAGAACTGAGTTATTGATATAGTTGTGTTCCACGTATATATCTGGCGATTGAAAGCTTTGAAGCAAGATTTCTGGAAACTTTGAAATAAGACTTAAGCTGTTATTGCTCATCACCACAGATATAACGTAAGATTACACTAGGGCTATTCCCGATTACGGGCAAATAGCGTGACATCGTGGCATTTGCAAAATATGATGGCAAATATTTTCAACACAACAACAAAATGTACAGATTTGCATTTGCCCGACTGTGTCAAATTTGCAACACTAAAATCGCATTGCATACAGTCGAGCATGGGCAATACTTATTTGCCAATCAATCAGCTGTCACATTTTAACCAAACGCCGCTAATAAAACAAAATTAACAGACTCTGATATGGAATTCATTTTGATAAATAATAGACTTTGATAAATAATAATGAAAAACGCCACAAATACTGCTCGTGTTGCTTTTTTTTCCTCCAAAACAGCTGTGAGTTTTGTTTGCAACAGTGTTCTAAAAAGTGTGCTCACAGTTGTTGGCAAATATTTGGTAGGGCATACATTTGCAAAGCTATTTGCCCGTAACTGGGAATAGCCCTACTGTATAAATATTATGTATGCAAAATTTTTGGAAGTATATATGAAAAATTTTTGTATTTTTAAAAAATAACGGCATGGCGCAGCATCAAAGGTAAAATTAAAATTATGCAATATAAGGCCAATATAAGGTAATTGTGGGGCATGCAATGGAGAAATTAATTAATTATTTAAAAGCGGCATTTCCACATATCATATCATATAGTGATCAGTTCCAAGTGCGTATAATGAAAGCATCTTACGCTGTCAGTTTGGCCTTGGCAAATCACAATAAGCCACATAAGCACAATAAAAAAACATATTTGTTTTTTACTATTAGCCTGCCTTTTTACATTTCCGTCTGCCTATCTGTATTTCACATTATCCGTCTGTCGGTCTGTTTCCTTTTGACATTCCATCTACTACTTATTTATTTAATTTCGCAATACAAAAATCGAACAAAAATATCCCATAATGCCTAGTAAGATTTCTGCAAAAAGCGCTTTAGCACTACTTTGTTTTCAGTGTGAGCTTTAAAGCGCTCATGAATACATACTCAAGATGAGAAAGTATAGGTGTGCAAAGCTGCCCGACACTGGTCTAAACATATTTTTTTAAAACCAAAATTTCACCACCACATTACATTGAGTGTCAATAGGATGTGCTCCTTTATCTACACGGCAAGAAATCTTGTACTAAGATTTAGAATTTTCTGTACTAAATACAGGGTATTCCGTATTAAAAGGACAATCCTGCGGCAATTGATTCCTTGGGTTAAGAAAAAGAAAACAATTTTATGCAGGAGGGCTCCATCTCCCCCTGTTCAGAGAATAAGAGAAAATTTACTAAAAATCACTTCAAAGGGTGTAATCAGAGCTCTACGTTTATAACTTCAAAATAAATGCAATAGAAAAAAATAAAGAACTATTTTGGAAAGGTAATTAAATAGTAAACCAAGATTTGTGGCACTTTATAAATTTTATTCAGCTTTTTATTTTTCAAAATTTTTTTTAATTTTTTTTTTATAAAAAATGGATATTCAAAAATTGTTTCTCTAATATCGTATAAGATTTCATTTTTTAATGATGTATGTATTTTGAACCTCCTTAGTGTTGTTTTCAAATCTTTTATTGCAACTTTTTATGTTTAGTCAATAACTAAACAGGAGTTAATAATTTTTTATAGCATTATTTAAAAAACGTTTAAATTCATAATTTATTCATAAAAATTGCTAAAATTGCCCTTATGAAAACTAAGTAAAAGGTGTAGGCCTTTAAACCTTACACCTTTTTAAGTGATTTTTAGTAAACTTTCCCTTATGACTCTGAACAGGGGGAGATGAAGCCCTCCCCTGCCATACAACTTTTTCTTTTTTTTTGTCCCAAGGCCGCAGCATAGTCTTTTTAATACGGAACCCCATTTATAAGTCCACACCAGCTTTGGTTTCAAATCTAGTACTTGCAAAATACTAACTATGGTTCGAAAACAGCTTTGGTTTTTAATTTAGTACAGTCTGGAATAAAAATATTTAATAAATTAATAAAAAAACACCGTGAGACTCGAACATCAATGTTCATTTTTTATGTTCACTACTCTAACAACTAGGCCATTGCGCTGTACGAAACAAAAGCGATAAGCAAACATATGAGCCACATTTTTGGCATTGCCAGGCCTATTTTTTATGGGTCCCCATCCAAATTTATGCCCCTAAGAATTGAACAAAACTTAAGACGGATTCGCCAAGTTGGTATCACCGTCAGCGAATGTTAAAATTTTTTTCGACATAAACGTCAAAAACAGGCGAATGAAAAAACTCCGTGATATCACTGTTCACGATTTTCGCAGATGTCATTCGACAACAAACGAATACAAATGTTTTATTTTTTTTTTAAATAGCTAAATGTTATGATTCATTATTCAAAAATAATTGATACGTATACTTTTATTTAAAAAAAAAAGGACTTCACGAGAAAATAATTTTTTTTATATTCCGTTTTTAAAAAAGGACCTTTTTTCAATCGCTTATACTGCAATAACTAAAGAAGATAGAAAAATTTGTTCTAAAGAAGAAATGTCCACCTTTTTTTTAACTTTCGAATGATGTTCACTAAAACTTGATTTCCAAATTGATTTTTTTTTAATTTGGGCCTAATTTTTTTTTTTTTCTTAAAAAAGGCAAGATCTTTTTCTTAATACTGGTAGAATTTCAGAGTGGGCACGTGAATACTTACGGAGCAATGAATTTTTCAATAGCAACTTTTTTTAGTCGCTTTTTTAGCATTCAGAGTATACTCGATTCAGAGTATAATCGTTCGTAATCCGTTAAAAAAGGTTTTATATTCGAATAACTTAATAGTACGAGAGATATTGGCAACATAGACATATTAATTTTTCGGCTGGGTGTTCCCTCAAAACGTCATAAGTCAAGTACTTATTTATATGATGAATATTTTTATGAGTATGAATGGATACAAGTGCAGCTAAATCATGAGTATACGATAAGTATACTCAAAGAATAAATCACTCGTTGCACATCTCTGGAGTTTGTTCAAAGGTCTTGTAGAGCTCAAAGAATATTTATTAAACAAAATTTTATCGCCAAAAAGCAAGCTTCGTATTTTGGGAATGTAAAAAAAAATCTGAAGAATGATGAGAGTTAAATAGTTTGCAATTTTTCGAAAAATTATACGTTTGTTATTCAAAATGCTATAACAGGTTTTCATTGGAACAACGATCAAGCAACCATATTCCCAATCGTTTTTTATCACAAAATTAATAACGAAACGAAACTGCATGAAACATGATGCGATAGCTGTGTAAGTTTTTCTTTAAACTCTTAATGAGTATTTTTCACAAAACTATCCACACATACAAAAGTGCATTTATTTTTCTGACAGCGCTCCTCAGCAATTCAAAAATGTCAAACACTTTGTGAATATTTTTCATCACGAATCTGACTTTAACCGCCCCGCACAGTGGCATTTTCACGCAATGGCACATGGCAAATCACAAGGCCCGATGAGGCTGGAGGAACTATTAAAAGTATAGCACGTCGAGCATGTTTGCAAATGATCACTGATGGAAAAATACCCTCCGCAACTGAATAGTACGAGTGGGCTATGAAAGCTTCTTCTTTGCCAAATATTGCAGTTATTTACAAATGTTCAGAAGACTATGTAAAAGCAGAAAAATTTCTCCAAAATCGTTTTGAAAAATGCAAAACCATTCCAGGAACACAATCATTTCATTATGTTGAGCCGATCGAAGTCTTTAAATTGAAAATGTAAGTATTTTCATTCTGCGACACTTTTGAAATATTTACTTCAATTGATCCATAATTGATGTAATAAGTCCTTCAATTGTAACATGAGTATACGATAGTGGAGAACACTTAAGTCAAGCAAGTCGCACTTCGCACGTGCAAGATGCGATTGAAACATCATTGCTCCGTTAGTATTCAAGTGCCCACTCTGGATTTCTACCAGTATTAGGAAAAAGGTTTTGGCTATTTTTTAACAAAAAAAAATTAGTACCAAATTAAAAAAAAATCCACTTTGGAAATCTCTATTTTCGCAATCAAAAAGTGATGTGATTAAGTTTTAGTGAACATCAATCGAATGCAAAAAAAAGCGCACATTTCTTCTTTAGAACAAATTTTTCTATCTTCATCAGTTATTGCAGTATAAGCGTTTGTAAAAAGGTCCTTTTTTAAAAACGTAATATAAAAAAAAACTATTTTCTTGTGAAGTCCTTTTAAAAAAAAATACGTATCAAATATTTTTGAGTAATTAACCATAAAAAATAAGTTTTATTGAAAAAAAATTTTGGTGACAAATTTTGTATTGAATATATATTTTTTTAAATTGATGTGATTTCAGCGAAGCGGAATTTTTAATCTACTAAACATAATCTTTGGTAAAAAAGAAATATTCTTTTCTTGCTACTTTTTTAACAAAGAAAAAAATTTCATTCATAGAAACGTATTTGCTTAGAAAAAAATATAAAATAATGTTATAATAAGTTATATAATGTTATAATTACCCCTAATTTAAATCAGAAATTCGACATTCTTGGCATTTGTTTTACCATTTGTGCAAAAACCTCAGTAAAAAATAGATTTTTATGGCTTTTGTTTTAAAATAGTCCAGATATCATTCTCAAACTTTGGAAATTCCTCAAATAAAGTATTTATCGGTCCATGTCGATGGAAGAAAGATTCATCTTTAACAAGTTCAATTTTATAAAAATCAAACGAGAAATTTTTGTAAAAATTCTGTTTTTTGAGATTGCAATTGCGATTTTCGCGGTAATAAGCGTTATAAAACAATGGAATAAAAATATGCCCTAAGCATTAATTTTGATTTTCAAATAAAGGGTGGTTTGATTTTAAGGGCCGATGTTGAATGTGAACCACACCTAAACGTCAAGTTTTTTTTGCATTTCATTTGACATTTCTCAATTTCAGACTAATTCAATTTGAACCATGGAAAGATACACAATCGAGCAACGCTTAAAAGTTATTCAGGCTTATTATGAAAATGGACGTTCAAATTAAAATGCATATCGTGCACTTCGTGATTTTTTCGGTCAATTTAATCGTCCAAATGTGCTTACAATCGGAAAAGTCGTACAAAAATTTGAGCAAACCGGGTCTGTAGAAGATGTGAAAAGTCCAGTGCATGCTCGTACAGCTCGTACTGCAAAAACTATTGCTGCTGTTCGCGATAGTGTGGCTGAAGAGCCGTCCACCTCAACTCGTCGTCGTGCCTAACAATTGCACCTCTCACGCTCGTAGTTGATGAACATAATGCATAAAGACTTGCATTTACACGCTTACAAGGTGCAATTGACTCAAGAACTAAAGCCTCTTGACCATTTCAAGCGCCGTCAATAGTCAGAATGGTGGCAAGAAATGGCAACAGTGGCTGGATCAATTTTCGAAGAAAATCATCTTCAGTGATGAGGCACATTTTCACCTCAGTGGATTCGTCAATAAGCAGAATTGCCGTATTTGAACGAATGATAATCCAAGAGTGATTGTCAAAAAATCAATGCACCCACAAAGAGTGACTGTTTGGTGTGGTTTATGGGCTGGCGGCATCATCGGGCCGTATTTTTTCCAAAATGAGAACGGTCAGGCAGTTACTGTGAATGGTGTTCGCTGGTGTGAGATGATAACGAACTTTTTATGGCCCGAATTGGAAGATATGGATGTGAACGACGACAACAGGATGGTGCCACTTGCCACACAGCTAACGAAACAATGGCTCTTTTGCGCGACAAATTCAATGGCCTTGTTATCTCACGTGGTGGCGATGTCAATTGGCCGCCAATATAATGTGATTTGACACCGTTGGACTTCTTTCTTTGGGGTTATTTGAAAGAAATGGTGTTCGTCGATAAGCCAGCAACAATTCAAGAGCTAAAGGATGAGATAATTTGGCATATTAACGGCATAGAACCTAAGTTAAGCCTCAGCGTCATCGAAAATTTGGACCATCAGATGGAGGTGTGCCGCCTAGGTCGCGGCGGCCATTTGGCCGATAATTTGTTCCGTACATAATTGAATTGAAAATAATGACAATAATTTCCTAAACAATTTGTGTTTTATTCAAAATCAACATCGGCCCTTAAAATTTAACCACCCTTTATATAAAACAGAAATTGTTTTTAAGAGGTTCTTCTATATTTTCGATTCCAAATGGTGGAATCAAAATTTCGGTTTGGTCAAAACTGATACCGATAGCTATCGTATCGAATTTTTACAAGTAACGCAAAATTTTCCGAATGAGTCAATTGACAAGTTCTTTAACTTTTATAGACTGGAAAGTATCTTTACAATTATTATAGTAATGAATTAATTATTTACTAATTTTTGTGTGTGGTTCATAAAAACTGAAAATTTTAAGTCAGAATTTTTTATGATTTTCTATAAAAGCTGGACTCTCAAAATTTGTTTTAAAATTTTTGAAAATTACATATGCACATACTATTTTAACAATGTGAGATTATAGATAAAGGCTTTCTTTATCATTCAAGCCCAATTAAAGGATATTCCCATCATCAATTCTTTTTTGTAATTACTCGAAAACGCATATTTTTGTTTATTTAACACTGCAGGGTTTTCATTTGACTAACCCTGGAATAAATTTTAATTCAAGCTTAGTATTACAGAGTTTTTTAAAACAAAAATTATTAAATTTAATACTTCTCAATTGATAACAAAATTGTTAAATTTATTTTGGCTTACATTTTAGTACAGTTCAAATATTACAACGATATTTAATACCCTTGGAATCAATTCGATACTATTGCAATATTATCTTTAATTTTAAAACATGCTGTATTGTATTTCAATACAATTTTGTATTAAATTTTAATACATTTAAAATATTACAACGACATTTTATTTAATAATAATACTATATTTAATACTTTATTTACTATTGTGCTTAATTTTTATTACAAAACCAGAATTAAGAATTTGTTTAAACTTAAATTTCATTAAATTTCAAAATATATTTCTATTAAAAATGAATTTTAATATTCGGCCAGTATTTAATTTTAATACAATTTTGGTGTGGTCATATATGTAAGCCAAAAAGTATTAAAATTTATTCCAAGATTTCTAACCATGTACATATCTTAAGATCGAACAAAGATAAAAAATTCTGTTACCAGAATCGGAATCAGCGTTTATAAATCATTACAATCGTTAAATTATACACTGAGATAATTATTTTGCTTGAATCAAGCAAATGTTTTTCTTAAAAGCAAATCAACAAAACTTTGCTCAATCACGTTGTAATTTTAAAAAAAGATCGCTACATTGTAATCACTCTTCATATATATATTTAGGAAAAAGCAAAATTTTGATTAAATTCAAGCAAAATTTTGCTATTTATTATAAATTTTGATTAAATTCAAGCAAAATTTTGCTAAGTTATTATAAACTGCAAAAGCAAATTTCTTTCTTATTTAAGCAAATATTTGCTCAAATAGCAAATTTTTACTAAATTCAAGCAAATTTCTTCCAAACACACGAGCACACGTTTATTCTTAATGAAGAAAAGTAGGCGACGATTGGTTAACAACTGTAATGGTCGAATGGATAAGCCCATGCCCTTACACTCATGCGGCCGAGGTTCAAATCTCCAGATGGTGGTAGTTTTTCAATAAATTTAATGTTAGTTATTATTTCACTTCATAAATATGCTATATTTCAACAAAAACTAATCAGAATTTGCTATATTAATTTATAATAACATCAACATAAATTTATAATAACTTTGCAAATATTTGCTTGAATTAAGTAGAAATTTGCTTTTGCAGTTTATAAGACCTAAATCAAGAAAATTTTGCTTGAATTTAGTCAAAATTTTTAGTTATTATAAACTGGAATAGCAAATTTTGATTAGTTTTTGCTGAAATTTTGCGTAATTTTGAAGTGGCTGAAATTCAAGCGCAAGTTTTGCTTAACCACAATACAATGTTAGCACACAGTTTTCTCCGTGTAGACATTTTGGAATAGGAAGATGTTGTCATATCGAAACCAAATTATTTAGAGAAGATTTTCTTATATATATTTATTCATTTTGCTTATGTTTTTGCAATAAAAATAATTTTTGGAAATCTATTATTTCAAAGGACCTGCAGCTGAACATGATGAAAGTTTTTATTAATAACACTGCTCCAAAAATTCACAAAATGTTCTGATTTAAAAGTTGTTCAAACTGAAAGTCAATTTAGATGTAAATGTAGACTGTAATTTCAAATATTAGCTTTACAAATTATTCTGTAACACCGTTTTTAAGTTATCGATAGGTTATTATTTTTAGTGAATTTCGAAAAAGTGTTCCTACATAATTGCAAATAAGACTTGTTTTAATTAAATGATTTTAATAAACGGTATTTTTAATTAAAGATAGTTAAAAGCCTTTCATTTATTATTACATTATATTCTAATTGCATAAACATCTTATGCTCTATTAATTAAAACATTTTAATTTTTTATTTTGTTTCTAAAAATTTTTATAAAATGGAACATAAGTTTGCTTAAAGTTATCAAAATTAAAGAAATTATGTGAGTTCATAATTTTATTTTAAAGTTTGTTCTATTACAAAAAAAATGGAATACAATTTTAAAAAATATGTCACGAAATTCAAAAGTAATAATTTCCGATGTGAAAACGGAAAAAAAACTACTTTTTCAATTTTATGTTTGAGCCGCTTAGGCTTAGTCTGGTGCTCGAGTTTTAAAAATAGATATTTTTTTAATGGTTTTTAAAAATACAATATAAAACATAAAATAAAGTATTAACGAAGTCGAGTGCGCCTTATATTGCGTGCTGTGTGTTGTTAAAACTTTAAAAGCTTTTTTTCTCAAAACGTTTTTTTGATCGGCCCGGGTGATTAAAAAAGTTTTATCGAACCGATTGAAATTTTAATACGTTATTTTACACGCCAATGGCTTTTGCAAATTTCCACAAAAAAAATACGATTTTTGAAAACTTCTATTTAGAAGTAAGCCATATATTTTAATGAAAATTAAAATTTTATTTTATTTTTTTATAAAAAACTTTACGAAAGAAACCTTAAAAAAATAGGCCGGAGCACCTAACTACATCCTTAAATAAGCTCAAAATAAAAAATAACAGATAGATGACATTAACAGAAATTGTCTACTTCGTCTATTGTTTGCTGGTGGAATCTTTCTCCATGCTCATCTCTTTCATAACCAATATTCGGAGAGAAAAATATTTTTTATTTAAAAAAAAAATACTTTATAGGTACTTACCTTGTAGAGCCCAATTCGTTTCCAGAAAGTCAAGATTTAAGTGGTTTTGTATTAATCGATTTTGTAATTGATTTTTTTCTATTTTCACTCAGGTAGATTTTACACTTGTATTTAATGACAGATTTTTTAGAATTGTGCGTTATTTTCTTCGTAATAGGACATACTTCAATATAAAATTATGAAACCATAAAATTTCTTTTATTTTTATAACTTTGTAAGCAAACTAATTTTCCATTTTATGAAAATTTTCAGAAAAAAAAGGAAAAAATCAAATGTTTTTATTAATAGAGCTTAAGATGTTTATCAATTGGGATATAATGTAGTAATAAATGAAGTTATTTCAATTACCTCTAACTAAAATTATTAATAATTTAATTCAATTCATAAAAACGTGTTTTATTTGGAATAACATGGGATCAACTTTTCGAAATTCACTAAAAATAATAAACTATCGATAAATTAAAAATGGTGTTACAGAATTATTTTTTAACCTTATATTTGGAATCAGCGTCCTATTTTAAATAAGGATTGCCTAATGTTTAACCCAAATCAGAATGGCTGTCGCATAGTGTAATTATCGCTCCAATATTTATCAAATCCATTCATTAGATATTTTATAAAAAATCGGTTAAAAAAATGTCATGTTTTGATGAAGACTTATCCTTTCAAAATTTTAAATAGTTAATGAATGATATCATATCTATCGATCCCCCCCTGAACCAGTTCGATACGAGGGTACTTTTTTTCTCATATATAATCCCTCCGCCTTAATGTACAGTAAGGCGGGTCGAAATAAAAAAATTTCAAATTTGTTCAAGTTGGTAACGGATTATTAAGTTTAATACTTCTTGCAGTATTTTTTCAGAAATTATTTCAACAACATTTTACAGCAATTTTACCAAATTTTAATTTTTACGATTTTTTTTATTACATCTCATTCTCATTTTAAAGAAAAACTAAAAAAAACCAAATGGATAAAAGTTTTTTAAAAAAAATATACTTCAAGCATTGTTTTCATTACTTCTTTGTTTAAATATTAAGACAAACCCTTCAAAGCGCCTCTCCAACTATCGGGCTCTTGAGCGAGTTCTAAAAGTTTATCAATCGGCACAATTCTTTACATGTTTTTGTCTTATATCAAATGGAATATTTTTAAATATAGAGCTACTTTAGTGGTCATATAACAAACTTGTTACAAGAAAATGCCGTTTTGAACGCCACTGAAGTTTTCAATAGCTATAACTTTTTTTTATGAATAAAACTAGATACTTTTTCATAGAAGTTTGTTAGTTTTATATAAGCTAATATAAGGAGAGAAAAGCACTAAAAATAGACATAACTACTCGAATGTGACCTTAAAGAACAATACCTTTTAAGAACAACACATTCTAGAAGTTTAGATATTTACAACGATGTATTAAACTTGATAACCCGTTACCAAATAACGAAGTTATGACAAAAAGTTCTGGCTGTTTTTGAGACCATATAAAAAAATTTATGGTGCCAAAATACGGTCGCGATAAGCTTCCATATTAAGGGGTTAGAATTTTAACTTTTTTTTTCGACCCGTCTTAATGTACAGTATGTGCTAAGATAATATGAGTAATATTTGTGAGGGATATAAAATTTTGAAATTTTGTACATGAAACCTCTTTTTAACTCATAATATAATAATATAATAAGTTGGGGATTTGCCGAAGCAGACCACAGTGGGTCCCTTTTCGTCCCCCATTAGAAAAAGGGTACTACTGCTCGGAGTACTCGTACGTGAGCATGCTCCATGTGTAAGCATCCTTTGTCACCTCAAGCATATCCTTAGTTGAGGATAGTTGACCAATCTCGGCTTCGCCAATAAATGGGCGTCCCAGAGTGGTCAATCTTATGCTTGCCAGCGCCGGACACTGACACAGAATGTGTGCTGCTGTTTCCGGCTCCTCTAGGCATAACCTACACGCATCGTCCTCGGTCAGAGTCATCTTCCCGAGATGGTTCATGAAGGGACCGTGTCCTGTGACCAGTGCAGTAAGCCAGCTTAAAATCCTTCGATTGTATCGGATAACTTTTGCTGCCTCTTTACGAGACCTGCGATTACGGTAAGGCCTTGTTCTTGACACCACTCCTCCACCATTCGGAGTGCTCCCTTCATGATGTCAGAGATGGTGTCAATGAACTTGCCGCGGACCACCAACGCAATATCATCTGCATACCCTATCGTGTGTATGCCCGATTCATTCAGTCTAACCAGTAGTGAGTCCACAGTTATGTTCCACAGGGTTGGCGATAACACCCCGCCCTGGGGACATCCTCTACTTACTCTACCTCTAGTCTTTACTCTACCATTCTGCATGTTGACAGCCCTGTGTTTGAGCATATTGTCCACACAATTTGCTATCATTGGGCTTACATTGCGTTCTGTCAGGGCTTGCCGCAGCCTTCCAAAGCATATTTTGTCGAAAGCACCCTCGATGTCCATAAATGTGGCCATCGCAATGCCTCCTGAAAATACCTCCTTTTCAGTCACTCTTACCAATTCGTGAAGAGTACTCTCCGTAGACCTACCTGCTCTATATGCATGTTGGCATCTACTCAGAGGATTTTGTATCAGCGAGGTGCTCTCAAGACAGTCAACCATCACTCTTTCCATCGTTTTCAAGAGAAAAGATGTTAGGCGGATCGGTCTGAACGACTTCGCCTCCGCATAATCTTTTTTTCCGGGCTTCGGAAGAAAGACAACTTTCGCCTCTCTCCAGACTCTCGGAACATACCCAGTCGCTAGGCAAGTAACGAATATACCCCACAGCATATGTGCAATGAGATCTTCTCCCCATTGCATCATAGCAGGGAATATACCGTCCATCCCTGATGTTTTGTACGGAGCAAATGAGCGTATAGCACTCCTCACCCCGTCCATAGTGATCATCCTTTCGGCTTCCAGCCTGTCAACCCTGTGCATTCCTTTCTTCAAGGGTGTCCACGGGTCATCAGACTTAAAACTTCCAGGAAAATGCACCTCCATCAGAACTTCCATGGACTCCTCTAGGTTCTCTGCCATGGTTCCATCCTTTTTCCGGATCAGTCCCACTTTGGAGAATGGGTCTTTTGAAACCATTTTCTGAAGCCTACATGCTTCTGATATAGTTTCTATCCCAGAACAGAAGTCTCTCCACGACTGCCTTTTCCGTTGTCGTATGAGGTACTTCAGTTCCCTTTTCCGTGCCTTGTAATTTGCCCATGTTTCTGGGGTTCCCCCTCTCATGTGCAGGTTGAAGGCCTTCCTAACCTTCTTCTTCAGAGATTCGAGTTCCGTGCACCACCATGGCGTTGGATCACCATCGTCTACTGAAAGTATTGGGCATGCCATCTCGTAGGCTTCGACCATGACCGAGCTAAGGTGTTTGACATGACTTTCTACTTCCACCGTATTCCCTGGTACTTTTATCGCTTTTTGGGTCAGTGTTTCCCTCAACTTCGCCTTATATTTCACAGGATCTGTATTCTTGGGAATCCTGCCCTTCCTGCTATTCCGCTGGCGTCGGATTCCGTACTTGAATTCAAACTGTATGGATCTGTGGTCCGACATGGTTAGCCTATCCACGACCCTCCAATTTTTTATTCTGTTCAAAATCTTCCTGCAGATGAGAGTTACATCAATGACTTCCGCTCGCCTCGCATCAACGAAAGTCGGTTGTGCTCCTCTATTTGCTACCAACAGATTGTACCTTTCCACAAACTCAAGCAATTGCTCTCCTCTGTCGTTGTTGTTGGTGCTACCCCACGCAGTATTGTGCGCGTTAGCATCACATCCTATCATCACTCCAATGTTCCTTCCCTCACAGTACTTTACCAGATTCTCCACCTCTTTTGAAGGTGGTTGGTCTGGAGAGTCGTAGGGAAGATACGCTGAAGCTACCATACAAGCACCTGCACCATCCCCAATTCTCACAACGGTGAGATCCGGGGAACATAGGTGTGGCGTATGTACCGCTAGTATACCATGTCTCACCAAGTTACAAGTCCGTCGCCTGCCATCTGTTACTGGTTGGTACAGCGTGGCCTTTCGCTCTGAGAGACCTTTAATTCTATTGTGAAAAATCCAAGGTTCCTGAAGCATTGCTATGTCAATTCCATCCTCCTCCATGCAACGCATCATCATTGCTGATGCTGCCCTACTATGGTGTAGATTGAGTTGACACACAACGAGGTTTTCCTGGTACGGAAATTTCCTCTTTTTAACTCACTGAATTTAATCAAATTTTATCGTCGATTTCTTACGAAACATTTCTTCTCAACTTGAAACTTCTCTGGGAGTTGTCTTTCTTTATATACTTTCACTTAGCACACATTTAGGTTTGGAATTCGAGACAATTTGTACTTATTTTGGTCCATTGTTATGATCTTTGATCCTCAATCAAAAAAATATAATTATTTTTGGTATAATGTGTTGTTATTAAAAAAATAATGGAAAGCCATATTCAAGAAAAATTTCAAATGCAATAAATTTTGAAGAAACATTCTTAATTATAATATCGTATTGACACCAATTAATTTTGTGTTCAAATTCCCCCCTTTGAAAATCCTAGCTACGGAGTCACTAAAATATAAAAATTATTCTTTCTATCTTATTTTTCTAAAAATTTTGTAGCTCCGTTACTATCTGCGATAAAAACCCTATTTTGATTTTAGAATATTTTAAAAAGACTACAATTTTTGGCTTTCCGAATCAAAATTTTGCACATAAGTTAGGTAACTTATATACAAAACATATACAAAAAGAAATGAATTCAAGATAATAAATTATTTTTGTTGTATTTTGACTTCAATATTTTTATTAAAAAATACTTTTGATTTTTGTGGGAAAAATGTTTAAATTTCAATATTGCCAAGATAACAACAGTACTTTAGTAGTTTTAAGGTTAAAATTCATCAAAAAAAATCGAAAGAAATCTAAACATAGGTTGCATAGATGTTCCATATAACTTTTAATATTAGTATTTGGTTCAATAGAATTTCACATCAGGCAAGCTCCAGACTTCAAAGAGTCAAAATTGCATTTTCCAAAATTTTCTGGAAACAAACAACTTTTTTGAATATGTTACTTCGAATAGAAAAATATTAGAGATATAGGTAAAATATGAAATTTCACGTTTCTGAAAGGGGTTTGGTAAAATATTTACAGGTAGAGGAAAGTGCTGTGTTGTGAACCGGGCTGGGTAGTAAACCATTACTTATTTTCTTTTCCTAATTGGCATATCGCCATTCTTTTAAATGTAAAGTTTGTCTTTTGACATGACTCAGTTTTTGCAGTTACACCTTAGTGTAAAGACATATTGGTTGTGGCAGCTACAGACATCGTGTTTGAAAATTTGTAGCAAGCACTTTTTAGATTTTTTTCAATGTTCTATCCAAGTGAGTGAAGTTAATTCAAGAGGATGTGTGTATTGCATATTTATTCAGTGTTTTGATTCTATTTTATGATCCAATATTTGGTTATGTCGAAATATGATTGGAAGTGTTGTTGTTTTTGATGTTTCCAAAATGGTGTCTTAACTGAGTTATGAACCACTGTGGTGACAGGGTTATGAACTATGCGTTTTTCGTAGTAGATTTCTAGTAGAAATATCAAATATCGTCAGGATATTTGATATTTCACTGTTTCGTCACTTCTGGATAAAATTGGGCTACTACAAGCAGCCACCCCAAATAAACCATTGAAACGTGTCCGAAAGGGAATGTAGAGTCTCCAGACAAAATGGATAATGTTAAGCAGAAAAAAAATTTGTCAAAACTGTCAAAAATGCAACACAGCGAAAGCATAACCAGCACCACCTAAGCGTTCCAAGGTAAAAGAAGCATAAAATTCATCTGATGAGGATGTTGTTTTTTGCACCATCTGTTTCTGTTTTTGCCTGAAAAGCTGACCCCCAAAAAGTCCACCGAGTTCAACAAAAGTGGCAGGCCTGTTCCCTTGAAATGGGCCAACATGGTAAAGTGATCGTACTTCACATGCAAACATTGCGACACTGATTTGGATGAAAATGAAGAAAATGGAAAAAAATTAACAAAAAATTCGATTTTTTTAGTCCTAGTGTCTTCATTAAAACTTTTTTTGTCTCTTGTGGCTTTCAGAATAAATGAAATCTTTACTTATTATAAAACTATGAGTGTTTTAATTCGTATTTTCAGATTTTTATTGGGATTTTACGGAGGGTTCGCAACCCAGCCACTTTTTTGGAAGAGCCAAAAATCACGTCCCTAAAAAATTGGCTGTAAAGAGTTAAATTTTAATCAAAACGCTAGTCTGTCTGCATAAAAAAGTGAGTTTTATGTTAACCTTTCCAACGGTATCTTGGATTATTGGATACCTTTATTCTGTGAAAAGTTAGTGTCCAAAAACAAAACCCGGTTCACAACCCAGCCTTTTTCCCTACATATTATTGTATGAAATGCAAATGTACACAGATAAAAATCACCGCATTATCTTTGAGACTAAAATTAAAACCTTAGCAAATTTTAAAGTGAAACCGCATCACCTCAAAGCCGCTGGCACTTAAAAGACAATTAGTATGAAATCGAATGTAAACCCTTTTAAATGGACCAACAATTTTATACAATCAAATCGAAGCAACTAAAAAAAAATTTACAATGCAGCAACGCCCTCTCGCCTTGTGATAAATGATTTGATTTTTTTCTTCTTTTTTGACATTAAAAAATCAAAATGAAAAATTAATCGTTTTATAAATCTGCTTAGAAAAAAAAAGTTATAGTGCTGCAAACTACTTATATACTTATATTAAAGCGCTGAAGATCAAACCACTCAATAGATACAAATAAACAGAAAGACAGACAGAGCTAGACAAAAATAATATAATAATAATGTTGCTGAGAGTTGCCACACCTGCACAACTTTACCACAGTGTTGTGATGTTACTATTATTTTTATTATGCAATTTTACCAACTCCACCAAAACGATTGTTTATACTTGATTAAAGGCTCAGAAACTCAATTTTATTACTGAAGAATCATTGATGAACAACGATTGATTGGATATAATGTTTATGCTTGCAATCACATCAAAGGTCAAAACATTAGGAGTCAAAAAAATATAAATTAAAAACGCGCCAAACTGGCCTTTGAACCGTTTCTGTCGGCTACACAACAAATGCACAAACGGAGTCATAATACTTAAAAACATTGAATTTATTTTGACAAACGGGCTAAAATTAAGAAGTTGGCCTGAATTGACTCTGTTATGCGGCATCTTTGAATCATTCGAATGATGTCAGACTTCATCTGTGAATGTGTTGAGGGCACGTGTAAGGAGTAATATCACACACAAACAATATAAAATAACAGTGTTTTGTAACCAACATGTTGTGCCAAATATTTGTATTATGTT
This sequence comes from Dichetophora obliterata, assembly GCA_963920525.1. Lineage (NCBI taxonomy): Eukaryota > Metazoa > Arthropoda > Insecta > Diptera > Sciomyzidae > Dichetophora > Dichetophora obliterata. Next base: position 75,166,304 of record OY986439.1, on the reverse strand, counting down.
TAAAAATCGACGAAATGCTTTGATATTTTATTACTTCCTTGTTATATATTTGCTGTTATTAGCTAATGCTTCAATAATATTAATAAAATAATTTAAGTTCACAGTTTTACGGGATATGTTTAATTTTTTTTTTTTTTTGTTATATACTAAGAAGAAGTTGGTACTAAAAGGGAACACAATTAAACATCACTATTAATTTTTTGTAAAAATCACAAAGTGCAAAAAAAGAAAGAATTATATAAGATTAATATGATTCCACATTATTTTATTAGATATTTTATTTTATTACACGCTCAAAAATCTTTGATTAAATTCCAATAAAAACTGTATTGTATATATGACCACACCAGAATTGCATTAGAATCTAATATATGTCAAATATTAAAATTGAATTCTAATCCCATAATACTAAATTCTAATACAGAATTGGAATAGAAACTAAGTTTAGAACAATACTATTCTAGTTTATATTTTAATACATTTGTAATCAAGTGTAATACTTCAGTTATTAAAAAGAAATACGAATAAAAAAATTTTTATTAAATATTAATACAAATTGTATTAAATAGTGATTCAAATTGTATCAAATTGTACTATATAGTAATACAGATTGTATTAAACAGTAATACAAGATGTATAACATTTAATACATATTGTCCTGAAAAGGTGAAAGGAAAAATCAACATTTATGGAATAAATTTATGGAACATTTATGCAATAAAGCTATAAATCTTTTATATGTTTACTTACTTTTAAAATTCCAAGTAAAATAAAAAGAAAATATTTGGTCAACCAATAACAAAATATTTATTCATTTAAAGTTTCTTTTATAACATACGGTTTTTCGTTAACAAAAACTATTTTTTTAGGTTTTATTTTGACAATGTCAGATTTCAGAATCAGAATGACAATTTGACAGATGCTTGATAGATATTTGTATTATATTTTAAGACAATTTGTATTATAACTTGTATATAAAACAATTTTTATTATACTTTAATACAGATAACATTAAATCAATTTTTTAATATTTTTGAAAGTATAAGTTTTAATAAAAAATATATTAAAAAATGCATGATTCCAACGCTTGTCTTAAAATTAATTCCAAGATTTCTGACATGTAGACATAAAAATGAGTACAAATAAGAACAAGTTCTTTTCCAGTACAATGGATAACATTATATACAACCAACCAAATATAGAATAACAACAAATAGAAATCATAAAGTTTAAAAATAATCCTAGACTATAACAGAACATAATTTAAAATCTAATAATAAAATTAATTTGAAACCTTTAGATAACATTAAAGAAAAAATCTCTTGCATAAATATAAAATAAGCTTAAAACTTATATAGAAAAGGGAAACAAGAAATACCAAAGGGAAATAGAAAACAGAATTTAAGAGTTAAGGAGAAGAAAAGTGGGTGAAAATAGATTGCCTAAAATTTTCAGTCCGAGAAATCTCTCTCAATCTACGAGGCACCGCATTCCAAAGTCTTACGGCATTAATGAAAAATAGATTAGAACTAGCAAGAGAACTATGCCTAGGTATGATTAAAAGATTACATCTTCTGGATATGCTGAATTGTAATTTTACATAAAGATAGTGAGGAGTCTTGGCGTGTATAATTTTGTGTAGATAAATACAGTTCCTAGCATTTAAGTATCCAGACAAGCTACAACCGAGTATCGTATTTCTAAAACTTGACAGATGGTCAAATTTATTTAATCCATACACAAAACTTGTTGCATAATTATAAGCGATATTAATTTTAAGCAATGAGGATGAATCAAGTTTGTTGTATACCACCTCGGAGTATGTTATTACCGGCAAAACAAGTTGCTTCACTAGTCGAGTCGAGTTTCTTTAATTCGAGAGTGCAACAATTAGCGGACAATCTTAAATTTCGCAGGATTTAATAAACTTTTTGGACTACAGTATTTGATCGATATATATGATCGATACAAGACAAGGACGAATTCATACAAAAACCAAGATGAACAATTTTCGACACAACATGGAGTTTGGTAGTACCAATGTTTAACTCAGGGATAACATCTAAGATATTTTTATTCTTACAGATGGGTAGAATATAAGATTTGGCTGCATTGAGTTGAAGACAATTACTACAAGCTCAGTTACCAGAAAGGTCATCTATGAGTTCAACACTACTCGAAAGATAAAGTTGATAAGACATTAAAACCAATTTTAATACTAAAATGTGTTTAATTGACATACCTAGATTGTCAATGGTATAAAAAAATAAATTTTAAGTCATAACTTTTGATCGGAAAGAGGGTTTGCGGGCATTTGTTCACATAAGTTATTTTTGAGACTTGACTATTTCGTACAATATTAAAAAAAAAAAACTTAATGGAAACAATAAATTTAGCCAAAAAAAATCAAAGGGACAAAATATGACAAAAAAAGTTAACAAATTTTTGCGCAAAAGTGGAAGAGTTTTTGCAAATGAATGTTATGTCATATGAAAGGTTGCTAGAAATGCAATTCTTACTTGTTTTTTTTTTAAGAACAAAAGCAACTTTTGAGTAATTTTTGAGTGAAAGGCAAATATTTCGGACCTTTTTTTTTTGAAAATAGATGAAAAAAATATATACACTGACATAACGGTGCAGTTGAAACTACTTTTGTTAAGTCTCTTTATTGGACTCCTGAACAAAAAAAAAAACATTTAAATTATATATATTTTAAAATCAATGAGATATTTCCATGTAAAGTCAAAACTTTGATTTTCAGGTCGTTTTATATCATTCTTAAGTTACGATGATTTATGAAAAAGTCGTTGTGCTAAAAATTTCTACAGTTTTCTGAAGGTTTCGCTTCTACCGCCACACACATACCTTTTTTTCTAACATAAAAAAATAAAAATTTTAAAAAATTGGAGTGGTTTTCATTGGACTTGTCGCTTTTTTAAGTGAAACTTCTTAGGTGGCAGTTTGATATTGAGGATAAAATTTTTCGAGTTTCGTCACAAAAATTTTCGTAGCAAAAATATTCAGAGTCTCGTCACGTTTTTATATACACGAGCAATGATATTTTCTAGTTTTTTGTGTTTTCTTTTTTTTTTTGTGGGGTCCCTCAGAAAAGTGGCAGATAGAGTGTAGGTGTATTCAGAAAATATGTTGAGAGGAAAAAATTAATATGACTACCTCATACATTTCACCCTCCCTAGGGTTTAGAGATTTGTTGATATAAGCAATAATAGATATTTTGGACGTAGAATTACGTCTTACAGCGCGATTTGTATGAGGGTCATTTTCACAAATTTTTCAAGTACATTAAAGGATTATAGTTGACACTTTGTGGTATACCTACAGCCTTTAATATTCATCGTACAAAAAAAAATACATGCCAAAATTTCAGTTAGAGTACGAATAAAACGAATATTAAACTTTGGCTTTTGTCACTTCTTTAATAAAGTCACAAAATAGCAAAATTTAATAAGAAGAAATTTATATCTCATTTTTTATATCTTATATTTCTCGTATGAGAAAAGTTATACACAAGCTGCTTCAGTAGCTGCTTATGCTGTTGTTATGGATGCTGGTTTGATTATTGTTGTGGTTGTTGGTTTGGTTCGAAATCGTGTTTATTGTTGTTGTGCTGCTTTTGTTGTTGTTGTTGTTGGTATTTACATGTATTTAAAATATACATATATAAATACAATTCAGTTGCTTTCATGTTTTTCGTTTGTTTTGTTATCGGTTTTGTTTATTTTCAGCAAGATAAATACATATATATTGTACAATTAAAAAAAAAAATTTTGCCGCACCTCTTTCACCGCCCAAAAATCAATAAAAATTGTATATTTCAGAGGGTTTTGGTCGCATAAAACTAAAACTTGGTAAAATTTAATTTGTACACGGATAGAAATATATTCTCATATTCAGTAAGGTTTAAGAATATCGCGGTCACAGATAGCGCTCAGCGAATATAAGCTTAAATCAAGTAAATTATGTTCTGAAGTATCAAGATAAATATTCCAGTCAAAATCTACTTAAATCAAACGGATATTTGCTGAGCTATCAAAATTCCCACTCCAAAAAATATCGCCTCAAATGAAAACAATATTTTCTGTGATATTAAAATAAATATTCCAGTCGAAATTTTCTTATATTAAACCTTTATTTCCTGCAATATCAAAATTAATATTCTATTAAAAAATTACTTTAATCAAGCCGCAATATGCTTGGTATTCAGGATCAATTTTTCAACTGAAATATAGCGTAATTTTGAAGTGGCTGAGAAGAGAAATAAGCGCAAGTCTTGATTATTAATTGCATATATAAATTAAGCTAAGAGATTTCTACGTGTATTATTAACATTAAATTAAATTGAAATGAAAAATTACCATTATCCGGAGACTTGAACCTCGGCCACGCGAGTGTAAGTGCATGGGCTTATCCGTTCGACCATCGCAGTTGTCAACTTTTCATCGCTTAATTTGTTTCATTAAGAATAAACGTACGAGCACAGAGTAAGAAAATTAACGCGTTCGCTTTGCTATTATAAGAAACTAATGCAAGAAAAATAGAACGAAATCACGAAACACACTAAAAAAGCCAAAACAAAATTAAAAGCAATTAAGAAAAAAAAATATGTCTCTGAAGGGATTTGAACCCACTACTCAAGATTCCAAAAAAAAATAAGAGCAAAAACTAAAGCATTAGTCAATTGAGGCACTAGCACTGTTATGATGTTAATGAAATAACATACATAACAACATAAAGAAAGTAATTTCTCAAGATTAAGCACATAAACTGGAAAATAGTAATCTTATAACCGAAATTCGTTACCAGTCTTATGCTATGTTCACACTGAGAGATAAATGCGCATTTAAAGCATTTACTATATATATTTGTCCCTGTTACTCCTGAATTTCTTCGGTAATAAGATTAACGTTACCTCGACAGAATCGATCTGTTGTTAAACATAAGTTTGAATTGCATTAAACCAACATAAAAATAAACAAGAACAACAAATTCATCACTAAAAATATCAAACAAAAAATAACTATATAAAACAAATTTGTTTTTAAATTATTTTCATTTAGAAGATGAAATGCTTTAAAATAGTTTTGAAAGATATAAATGCAAATAGCATAATTTTTTTCTTTAACTGTATAAAAAGGAATTCCACGTCTATGCTTACGATGATATCGAAAAGGTGTCCTTTTTTTCTATCTTTTTATTTGTTTAGTATGGTGGGTGACCCCATATTGGTGACAGATAGATATAGGTGCGTTGAGAAGAAATGTTGATAAAGAAAAATTAATAGGACCAATTCATATAGTTGACCCCCCTGGGCGTCAGAGTCTTTTTGATATGAACTATAATAGACATATTTTTCCAGCTCATACATTTGGCCTTCCTAGGGGTGGTATTTAAAATAAAATACTGGAATGTAGGTTTATCGATCATTAATACCTTTAAAATCTTAAAATTAACCCTCCGTTTAGTGGATGCGTCTGGCCAGACATTTTTTGAAATTCACTTAAGTTTTAATACATTTCTAATTGTGCTAGCCTATTCTGTTTTCGTGACATTTCCTAAAATATCATTGGCTTTTAAATTATGCAAAAATCTGAGTTAAATAATTATAAAGGAGAATTATTCGAAGGATTTTTCTATATACACATCGTATTAAAAGTGGATGTGTCCAGCCAGACACCTCTTTTTTGTGGTATTTTGAATTTTATATCATTAGTTTAGTAGCCTGTGCAATGCATCCTTTTGCAAATTTAAAATTCAAATTTCTAATTTTCTTCTATCAATAATCAATGCGTAAGTGAACGTATAGTGAAAACAAGTATTCCAAGAAAAAATTAAACTCAAAAAATGTTTGTATATATGATTTGAAAAAATAAATATGAGTGATGAAATAGACTTTTTTATATAACTCGAGAACACTAGGAAGTCGCTTTTCAACAGATTTCTATGAAGGAATAGCAATAGTACTAGCGACTCAACTGGAAAGAGAAAGAGGATCTGAAGAGGAGGAAGACAAAGCAAATCCTTTTGAATATGAAGGCGATGATGATGACTTTATTCCAAACGACGATGATGCATCGGATATAGAAACTGACATAGTCAAACAACTGTGAAATTATAAGCAGTGATAATGGAGGCAGATTCTTTCAGTGAAATTCAACATATAAATTTTTTTAATTTTTTTATTTATTTCCGGTAACTCCAAGCTATCTTCTTTTGTTCAGACTCTTCCAGAAGTTATCTATGGTTTTGCTGGACCTAATTCACTTAAACCTAAAAAGGATTGGAAACTTTGTTTACAAGTATATGAAAAGATACGTAGAGGTACTCGGTTTTTTTTGTTCTAAGTGTGCCATTGCAGTGGTCAAAAGCATTCAAAAGTAGAATATATATGTTTCGGCTATGTTTCTAATAATACCTAAATATGTATTGTTCATTTTTGTTATAGTCCGTACTAAATTCAATAATTTACAATAAAAGTTAGAAAACTTTTTTTAATCTACATGAATATTCTTTATATGTAGATCCATACATCTGCATACATAAAAAATATAATCCAAAGTAGTATATTTGGAAGTTTATTTCCAAACCAAATCTTTGAAGAAACCCCAAAACTATACAAAAACGCCATATTTGCATAGAAGTGTTTATAGGCGTCTGGCCAGATACATCCACTGCTAATGTGAAAATCGCAACATCCACTAAACGAAGGGTTAAAGAACTGTCAATTTAAAGGCAGTAAGTAACCTTTTTCTTGTATGAGGATTCATGGTAATGTTAAATATTTAACATTTTAACAGTGAGTTGATCACAGCTTAATCACTCAAAGACTACTGAAAAGGACATGTAGTGATTTCCGAAAAAACTGTCTAGTCAGCTAAATGATTGACTCTTTACAGAGTTGTTGTTTTTGTTGTTGTTGTTGTTGTCTTCTTAAAAATTTACTTGATCTAAAGCTCGCAATTGAATTCATGTAATGTTTAACATCCTAAAAACAAGTTGAGCTTCACGTTTGGCGTTTTTGTTACAACTTTATTTGTTCTTATTGAGAATACATTATTTTTTTTATTTGCTACTTATGTTATACATTGATTCTTGACTACATTAATTTTATTGAAAACATATCCGAAACGATAAATTTACTGGGACACACGTCCGTGCAACAGATACTCCTGATGCATTTTTAGCAACTGCTGATGCTGCTGTTGAATCTGATGATAGTCAAGTTGCTGTTGTTGTAGACTCTGTTGCTGAATTTGATTTTGACTTAACTGCTGTTGCTGAATGTGTTGTTGTTGCTGATGATAAAGGCTCCATGCAGCCTGCTGTTCCCGTTGACTATGCTGAGCCATTCGAATCTCATCCGGGGTGGGAAAGTAGACTGCATTTGGTGTGAAGTAGCGCGCATAAACTGAACCGTGATGCTGGTATGGGTGCCCATAACCAGTCCCATATAGCATATTGTTCTTCAAACGTGTTGGTGCTCCAATCAATGTGTTGTGGCGTCGTAAACGACCAGTAGTTTCTCCAATTGTCACATCTTCGGCCGAGTGATCGAGAACCCAGTAGGAACCACGTCCTGGATCATCCAAACCACGTGGCACACGCACAAAATGCGAACTCAAACTAAGATTGTGGCGTATGGAATTCTGCCAGGCGCTTCTGTTGTTTCTGTAGAAAGGAAAATGGTTTTCGATCCAATCACAAATACCACTGAGTGTTAAACGTTTTTCAGGGCTGCTGCGTATCGCCATCACGATGAGGGCGCTGTATGTATACGTTGGTTTTGCATCGCAAATTCCGTTACTGCTACTTGGTGATGATGATGGCGATGATGATGGCGATGATGACTGTGATGAAGAGTCATCTGATGTTAATCCCTCCGATGATAGATTGGGACTTGCCGATGTAGACATGTCATCATCACGTAGACAGATATCGGTATCCGACAGTATTGCCTTGATCGAGAAGTTCGTTTTTAAAGCAAGTGCTGGCATTTTCATATACATAAAATGTAATTTTTTAAACTTATTGCTTAGCTTCTTGGTTGTGCTCCTAAGGATAGCTTGTCTGTTACTGATGTCATTTTGTCCTGCCAACTGGCCTTTTATTGCAAATTTCAAGTCTGGAAGTGTAAAGATTTGTTGTTTTGCAATATTCAAACATGTTGATTTAAATCCGTTAATTTTCAGAATTAGAACACTTCTTAATCCAGTTGACGCTATAGATTTCACAGCACAAGTGAAATCTTGGGTCCACCAACAGCTACCTAAAATATCCTCGCTAATCCCCCTCAATGAAAAATGCGTTCATTCACTAATCCGGGTATTAGTTAATCCTGGTAAAACACACATGTTAATTGCATTATTCAAACGTAGCTGATGTGATTTGATCAACCTGTTTTATGTACACGATTTTTCGAAAATTTACTTTTTACTTTTGGAAACCTAAACAGAAAAAATTTCACATGTATTTAAAATTGACAACAGGTTTCAAAAGTTAAATAAATACTAGTATAGCATTTTTTTTTTTATTTTTTTTTTTTATTTTGACGACTTGTCACTTATTGTTTGCTATTTTTCAAACATATTTTTCAAAACATTGACTACAAAGTATTCAAAACATTATTACACATTTGTATTTTATAATATTTGTTATAAAATTTACATGGTAATTTAATAAAAAGAATTAAACTTTTCTTGAACAAAATAACAACAATTTGTTTCAATTGTCGTCAGTTTTAAAGCATGTGAAATATTAAGAGCAAAGCAAAAAAATTCAGAAAATTCTCAAAATAGGTGGACGCCGGTTAAAAAACGTGAATTTGAAGAAGTATAAAATACATGTTTCCTCACGAAATCTAAAATCATGATATTTAGAACTTGTGCTAGAATAAGTAGAAATTTGAAATGGTCTTATGGTGATGACGACATTGAAATAGTTAATGAATGCAAATACTTAGGAGTTAATCTCACTTACAATTTGTCGTTCAACAAGCACCTTGATGCTAAATTAGTATCGTCTAAAACTGCTATTAACGCATCGTGGCTAAGTTATTTACATCACCCTAAAATATCTCTATCTAACAAGCTTAAAATTTTTAACACTGCAGCAAAATCGATTATGTTTTATGGCGCAGAAGTTTGGGGTTTCAAACAGTATGAGCAAGTAGAGAAGTTACTACGTTATTTCCTGAAAAAAATGTTATATTTACCAGCAAATACTCCTAATTATATGCTACACATAGAAACAGGTCTGGCTTCTCAATTTGAAGAAACGCTTAAATTACATTTTAGTTATCTGAGAAAAATTCTTAATTATCCTTTAAACAGGCTTCCGCGAGTACTTGCTGAAGAAACAATCGTACAAAAAACTTTCTGGTTACCACAATGGTTCGCTCTATGTAGTGATCTTGGTTTTAGGCTTGATTTTGAGAGTTGGAGGCCTGATTTGTCTTTACACCATGATCGTATATTACAAGCATTGAGATTAAAAGTGTATGAGAAACACATTTGCAGAGCAAGAGAATCGAGGTTTCATGATTTGTATCGTCACGTTCGATTCGATGTGCCCTCCTACTTTGTCGATTTAAATTCGGCTCATCTTATAAGTTTGATATTCAGATGTAGAGGTGGCTTACTCAACTTTAATTTAAGCAGATTTGGTGAAAGTACTTTTGATGTGTGCACATTATGCAACTTGCAAGAATATGAAAATACACATCACCTTCTAGGTATTTGCCCGATATTTGCATACATTCGTTCATATTACCTTGGTAAAAGTTCACTCACGTTAGGCGAAGTTTACGAAGTTTTGAATGGCAAAAATTATTACATTTTATATAAATATTTAATCCATTGTTTAAAATATAGACAACTTATAATTTCTGAATTTAATTAAAAAAACCTTTTTGTAACATAATCTATCATAAATTTTTAAATTTAACATGATTCATGCCAATCTAACACACAACTTATTATGTTATGTCAAATTTGATTTATTTAAAAAAAATACTATTGTAATAATATTAATATTAAAATGTTTATACTAATGTAAGCCTTTATTTAAATAAATCACTCATTCATTCATTCATTCATAAAATACATGTTTCAAATCGAGTTTCCTATTTACATTTTAGTCATAAAAAAAAACTTTTGGCTATAACATATTCTAGTGTAAAAGCGTTTTCTTAACCAGAATTTGCCATCAGACTTTTTTAAAAATTAGTGCTTGATTTTAATTTGGCCTACTTTATTCAGAATTTCCTAATTTTTTCTTTCGCTTTTGAATATGAAGTTTTGCTCTCGCCTAGATCACTGCAATTTTCCTCAATTTAAATGCTGCAAGATTGTTAGCAATTTTATTAAGTGCACGAAAAATTAAAAAATTATTTAAATTGGATCATCTTTAAGACAGGAAAACGATTTTTTTAAGTCGACTTTTGGGAAAACATTTAGTTTTTATAAAATGTATTTTACCTTGTTTTCTTCTTATGTACAATTACTTTAAAACATAAATTTGCTTATCGTCCAAGTTCATATGCGTTATTGGCTTAAGTGCCCTTTGCCATCTGTTGCTCCAAAGAATGATATTCAACTAATAGGGATATTATTCCTTATCATTCCTCAATTTCTCGTACGAATAACTTCGTAGTTTCTTCCATTACATTCGTAGTATTCACTGATGGCTTCGTACTATTTACGAATTAAAAAATTCATTCGTAGAAAAAATTCATTTGTAGATTGACCATACGCATTATTCGTAGAATGTACGAAGTATTAGTAGAGTTTAATAAATTTACAACCGAAATCTTTCAACCAGGTTTGTTGAACAATTACCGAATATAAGGAAATGTACACAGTTAAAAATTTTGGAAATATTTTAATCCAGCTAAAATGCTACTGCATATTTTTTAACCTTGAGGTATAAAATTTAAACTTTCACAAATACTAAACCATAATTAAAACTTTTCTATACTAAAATTTAAGCCAAGAAAATATTGCAATGCTAAAATTCAATATTAGGCTATTAAGTTCCTTTGCTTGTTTATTGCTTTTGTTTCGTATAGCGCAATAGCCCAGTGCACAATAGTTTGAGTGCTTTAGTTTTCTGTCTGAAACTGATTTTTTGAAAGTTTGAATTTTTCTTTTTTTTTACCATCCCTGACTTGATACTCTAGAGATCATCACCATTTTTTTTTTTTGTTTTTTTGCATTTAGTGTCACATCACTATGTTATTATCTGTTAAAGTAGACACTTATGAAAAATAATTTTATAATTAAAAAAGTTGATAAAATAGTTGAGTTCAAAAGTGAAAATTTTGCAAAAAAAGTGACATTTATAAAAAATTAAAAAATGGAAAATAACGTTGAAAGTAATTGTTTTTAAATGTATTCAAATTAAATTATGGAGCTTTCGCTTAGTAAACAAAAAAATGTTTTCAAAATCAATTCAAATTTGAGCAAAGTTTTTCAACTTCTCGTAGAGCTGGAGTAAAGTGCCTGCGTTTGCCGGCCTTAAAATTTTATATACATCAAAATCACTCAATTTAGAGTTCGTGTACAAAAAATTACGTTGCAGCTTATTGCAATCTTTGAATAATCCCTTTTTTCGAGTACGATGACCTGACATATTCGAAATTTGGAAAGATGTGACTAACAAAGATCAGAGACAGTCAATTGTTTTCGACTTTTTTTTAGAGCAATTTATAAAAACAACAGTTTCCACTTCGTATGCAGCCTACTTGAAGGAAAAAGTAAGAAAAATATGTATAAATTAAGTGACAGGTGGGAAAAAAGTCATAGAAATTTGGATTTTTTTCCTTGAAAAACACGCGGAATGGATTTTGACAAAAGTAGTAATAAAAAAGCCTGATTCAAAGCAGGACGTAAGATCCTTCCTTTTAATGAAAATAGTGGTCGAACGTAAAGAAGAAAAGCTGCGGATCTTTCGAAAGAGAATCACGACAACGTTAATTAATTGCTTTGCGCTACTTCAACAGCAGCCCATAAAAGTGGTCAAGTAGATTTGGCAGTTAATTTAAAAAAGATTTTATAAAAACCTTCAGAAGCTTCTAAGATTAGGAAAACCCTAACAAGCCCAAATGATGGGCCTATTCGCTTGACTGCAGACCCATATTATTTTTGTGAAAATGAAATTTTTTGCTTTCTAAAGAATATTTTTATGAGTTTCAGCTATCCTTATTTATGCAGTTAAATAAAAAAAAATTGTCACTTTGACTCCTCTTAAATGAATTTCTATACATATGTCCATTAATATATATATATATATATACTGCTACTAGTTTTTATTTTATCCATAAAAGTGGAAGATATTTTAAAATGTAAGTTGCCATATTGGATTTTGAACTAGTTTTTATTTTGTCCATATAAGTGCAAGATATTTTAAAATTTAAGACACCATATTGGAATTGTGAATTTTTGATTTTTAATATGTGATTCAAAATAAGTGAGCTTAAAACTCTTGCATACTGATTTTTACGCAAATCGAATCATATTTTATAATTTAAGTCGCCATATTGGATCCGCCATTTTTAATTTTGCAATTTCGACATCAAATTCAAAATAAGCGACCTTGAAAATTCATGCATACGGATTTTAATGAAAATCGTAGGATATTTTAAAATTTAAGCCGCCATATTAGATCCGCCATTTCGAATATTAAAATTTTGACGCCTCGCAAACCTTTGCATATTCATTTTCAAGCCCGTATTGTAGTGACTTATAATTAAGGCAAAATAAGTGAATTTGGGACCATAGTGCAGTGGTTAACGTAGTGAGCTTACCTACTGGATGACCCTGGTTCGGATCTCACTGTATTTGTTATTTTTTTTATATTTCAATCCAAGCTTGTACTAAATTTTAAACCAAAGTAAATACTAGATTTGAAACCAAATCTGGTGTGGTCATATATAAAGTACAGAAAAGTTTCAATTTTATTCCAAGGTTTTTAACCGTGTACGATTGCGTGGCCCGTAAGCTAATAAGCCGTGGTTCAAACCCCAGCTCAGATAGAATATTTTTTTTCGTTAATAGTAAATGTAACAAATGTATCTAATATACATTTGTTTATTAACGAATACGAATAAAATATTCGTAGTATGTACCAAACTACGTCCAACCTACGAATTCTATTCGTGACTGAAAACTACGAATAAAAATCGTAGAATGGATGCAGTTACAAGTAATATTTACACACTAAATTTTTTTCAGTGTAAGAATACGTATTGAAAAGTGTCTGAGAAACAAGGGTAAATGAAATGGTATCATAACTTATCACAGCGACGGGTACAACATACTATTTAAAAATGCATGGTTTAGCTCAGCTTTATTTATAAATGTACCAAAAAATTATTTTTGTGTTTTTTTTTTTTCAAAATATATTAACATATACATATAATAAAAATATCGTCATATAAAATCAAAAAAGCCGTAAGTTACAATAAATTCAAAATCGACTTTTTGATTGATTATTGATACACCTTAACGAAATACATGTTCCCACTAAATTTTGCACTCCTACAACTAAAAACGACGTTTTTATTAAAAAAGTTCTAACATCCCTTTACGGCTTTTTGATTTAAAAATCTTCACTGCTGGACGCCCGTGGACGCCCATGGAGTAATTCGAATGGTTGAAACTTGCGCATCACATGCGCCAACTGTACTAAATGCACATGCTAACTGTAATTTGTCTTCCGTGCTATTTTTATTTGTTGTTTGAATTGAAAGTCCCAAATGTTTTGACATTGCTTATAAGTAAGGCTCAGATTTTGATGATTAAAAAAACTGACAAATATTACCTACAAACTGCAGAAAATTACCAAAAAAACTGACAAAAATTACGTAAAAAACGCAAATAATTACTGTAACGAACCCTTTTTCGTCCGTTACTTGTTTGCTGAGGTAAGCTCAGTGAGTAAACCAAGGGTTCTTACAAAACAATTTATATTCTAACGATTCCAATATTTAAATGAGAAAGCCGGTGTTTTAAGTTTTCAACTGTAATAAAAATCTGGTTTTATTGTTATTTTTCATTAGTATTTTCTTATATTAGTTCAATAATTATTTACTTAATTATACTGTAACATATATATATATGTTATATATATATTATAACTTAATATAGATCTTATGTTTAATAGCTTCTGACTTCTATACTGAACGGTGGGTACACGTTCCTATGACTTCTATGCTGAACGGTGGGTAAACGTTCCTACGACTTCTATGCTGAACGGTGGGTACACGTTCCTATGATTTCTATGCTGAACGGTGGGTACACGTTCCTATGACTTCTATGCTGAACGGTGGGTACACGTTCTTATGACTTCTATGCTGAACGGTGGGTACACGTTCCTATGATTTCTATGCTGAACGGTGGGTACACGTTCCTATGACTTCTATGCTGAACGGTGGGTACACGTTCCTATGACTTCTTTGCTGAACGGTGGGTACACGTTCCTATGATTTCTATGCTGAACGGTGGAGACACGTTCCTATGACTTCTATGCTGAACGGTGGAGACACGTTCCTATAGCTTCTAACTGAACGGTGGGAACACGTTCCTATAACTACTAGCTGAACGGTGGAAACACGTTCCTATGACTTCTAACTACGTTTGAAAGGTGGAAACACTTTCGCTAGCTAGTCTCGACATGTGCACGCAGCCGCGCTTGCACCCAGACTGATTTTTGTATGCCAGCGAGTTGCCTTATATATGTTCTCGCTGTGTTCTGTTTCACCGTTCATGTGTTTTGTTTTCCCTGCCTGTGTGTGTGTGACTGTGAACATGCCTTTGCATGGTTGTATGTGTGTATTTATTATTTATTTACTTATTTATTATAATTACAATGTATTTATAATAATTTGTTGTATTTTATACATTTTATGTATATAATATTTTAATATTTACATTATATATTAAATTTAGTTAAACTTATTAAATATACACAATTCATTTACATTGCATTTATTATTACATATCATTATATATATCATTTGTGGGGCACAAATCGTACAACAATTTGTGTCCTCACATCCCCCCTTTTCTTTCCCCGTTGGTGTTGACTTTCGCCTGAGCTCTCTTGTTGATGTCGTCGTTTTCTTCAGACGCACGTTGCTGATGATGTGGCATGTCACAAGTGCCTGCTGTGGTGACGTTGACTGAGGCGTTAGCTGTAGAGTCGACTTCATGCTACTGCTTTTGTGTTTGCAGCTGCTACTGCGCTGCTTGCTGATTTCGATTTAATTTTGCTATTGATTTTGCTGATACAGCGCCGCTATGAGTCTGTTTGCTGCTTTTTGGCGACGTTTCTCTGCCGTTGCTTTGCTGAGCTAGTGGTGTCGCAACTGCTACTATGATGCTTTGCCGACGCTGCTGTTATGGCGCTGCTGTGATGCTTTTTATGACGCTACTGCACTGCTGTATTGTTTTTGATGATGCTACAGCGCTGCTATGATGCTTTGGTGACGCAGTTGCTACTGCATTGCTGTGATACTTATGATGACGCAGCTTCTACTGTGCTGCCGTGCTGTTTTTGCTGACGCAGCTGCTACTGAGCTCCCGTGCTGTTTTTGTTGACGCCGCTGTTACTGCGCTGCCATGCTGTTTGGTTGACGCAGCTGCTACTGAGCTGCCGTGTTGCTTCGTTTACGCAGCTTTTAAGGTGCTGCCGTGCTGCTTTTTCTTACGCTGATTCTAATGTGCTGCCGCGCTGCTTTTGATGACGCAGCTGCTACTGCTCTCCTTTGATGCTTTTGTTGACGCAGCTGCTACTGCGCTTCTGTGATGCTTTTGTTGACACAGCTGCTACTGCGCTCCTGTGATGCTTTTGTTGACGCAGCTGCTACTGCGCTCCTGTGATGCTTTTGATGACGCAGCTGCTACTGCGCTTCTGTGATGCTTTTGTTGACGCAGCTGCTACTGCGCTGCTGTGTTCTCGTGCTGCTTTTGATGGCGCAGGTGCTACTGCGTTTCTGTGATGCTTTTGTTGACGCAGCTGCTACTGCGCTCCGGTGATGCTTTTGTTGACGCAGCTGCTGCTGCGATGGCAGTTGGTGACGCTTCCTCCTCTCCATGGTATTCTTTAAGATCGCTTATATGACTGGTGCGTATTTTTGTTGCTGTAGGGCTTTGGATCCGTACGATGACTGGTGAAATGAAGCTTACTACGGTGTATGGCCCATGATATTTTGGAGCAAGCTTGGATGCAAAATTGTCGACAGCTTTCGAAAGGTGGTGTTCTTTTACAAGAACTTGGTCGCCAATTTGTGGGCTCCATTTGCGTCGGCGCAAATTGTAGTATCTGGCCTGATCCTGAGCTGCGCGTTCCATGTTGCGGCGCACAATTTTAAAGATTTCTTGTAAATGTGATGCTTTCTCGGCAGGTGTCTGACTGATTTGTCCGGTGCCTAGGGTATGTTGATCGTAGAGGGCGTTGGGAAGCCTAGGCTCTCTTCCTTGGATCAAGAAGGCGGGACTGTATCCTGTGGAGTCAGATACGCTTGTGTTGATGGCGAGCGTGACTTCTGGAAGTAACTCATCCCATGTACGGTGGTCGCTGCCGGTAAGTTGTGCTATTACTCTTTTGATGTTACGATTTGCTCGCTCGGTGGGATTTTCTTGTGGCGTATATGGTGCCGTGAACTGGTGTCTGATGCCCATTTCACTCAAGAACTTTTTGAAACCTTTTGACGTGAATTGCGTTCCATTGTCCGTTATAAGAACTTTTGGAATTCCAAAGCGAGCTAGAATACGTTCTCTAAAAGCTTTCTTGAGGGTATCTGTGGTGGCTTTTCGAAGTGGTATTAGCTCGGCCCATTTTGAAAATTTGTCAAAGAAGACTAATAGCATAGAGTTGCCATGTTTTGACCTGGGCAATGGCCCGACGAAATCGGCACATAACATGCCCCATGGCTCTTCGGCGATCTGTGTAAGCATTTTCCCTGCGGCCTGCTGCTGGTTTGGCTTGTATTGTTGACATGAGGAGCATTTGCGTACATACCGGCTTATGTCGCGAAACATGCCTGGCCAGTAGTACCGGTTGGCTACTCTTGCGATGTTCTTGCGGATGCCCATGTGGCCGGCAGTTGGATCATCGTGATTTTGTTTAATTACCTGGTCTCGCTGGAAACTTGGTACACACATTTTCCAGGGTGCGCAATCGTCGTCATGTGCATTTGGTATATGGCGGTATAGCATTCCATTTTCTCTGATGTAATCCGGATACTTCTCTGGATTTTGTTGAACTTCAGCTTCTCTCTTTGATAACCATTTGCAAACCTGGGCGTTCTCTGCAGAGGCGTCTGATGTTCGAAGCAGTTTTTCTCGCGGTTGTCGTGATAGCGCGTCGGCTATTACGTTTAATTTTCCCTTCCGGTATTGAATGTCAAATTTATGTTGCTGTAACTCCAGCGCCCACCTGGCTATTCGTCCTGAAGGACTTTCAATGGAATTTAACCATTTCAGGGAAAGGTGGTCGGTGATGACCGTGAATTGGTACCCCTCTAGGTAGGGTCGCATCTTACGGATAGCCCACACGATGGCCAAGCATTCTTTTTCCGTGGCTGAATAATTTTTCTCTGCATTGTTTAGGTGCCGACTGGCGTATGCGATGACACGTTCTTGGTCCTCATGGTCCTGAGTGAGAACCGCACCTAGGCCGTAATCACTAGCATCTGTTTGTAGCTTGAACTTCTTGGTGAAATCTGGACATGCTAGCACTGGAGCTTCGGTCAGTCTAGCTTTTAGTGTTTCGAACGCTTGTTGTTGTTCCTCTCCCCATTTCCAGTGCTTACCCTTCTTTAACAATCCTGTGAGTGGGTGCACTACGTCTGAAAATTCCGGTACAAAACGTCTATACCATGAGGCTATTCCAAGGCACCTGCGTAGCTGCTTTACGTTGGTTGGTGGTTCAAGCTCTTCAATGGCGGCCACCTTGTCCGGGTCAGTGTGAATACCTTGGTCGCTGACGACGTGTCCTAGATACTTTAGCCTATTTTTAAAGAATTCGCATTTTTCTACGTTTATTTTTAAATTCGCCGCCTGGAGTCGCCGAAATACTTCCTGGAGATGTCGCATGTGTTCCTCTAGCGATGTCCCGATCACTATTATGTCGTCGAGATAGGCAAACGCATGTGGCTCCATGTCGGGTCCTATGACCTGGTCTAGTGCACGTTGAAACGTCGCTGGTGCTGAGTGTAGCCCAAATGGCATAACGCGCCACTGGTAAAGCCCTCTTCCTGGGACGGTAAATGCCGTGTACGGCTTACTACTCTCCTCCATAGGAATCTGCCAGTATCCATTTTTCAAGTCGAGCGTGCTTATATATTTGGCGCTTTTGAGCCTATCCAGGATATGGTGGATTCGCGGCAATGGGTACGCATCGGGGATAGATTTGGCATTGAGTTGCCGGTAGTCTACACAAAGTCTCCATTTTCCATTTTTCTTTTTGACCAGAACAATGGGCGCACTATGTAGGCTGTTCGACGGCTCGATACATCCTTTGTTTATTAGTTCATCAATTTCTTTGTTAATAATTCCTTGTACTGCGGGGTTTCTCGGGAAGTACCTTTGCTTGATTGGGTGTCCATCTTTCATGATGATCCGATGCGTGGTGATATGTGACAATCCGGTAAGATCTTCGAATTTGTTCAGTTCTGCTTTTAAAAACTCTTCGATTTTCGCTTCGTCGGTTGGACCTTCCGTACCTAACTTGATTTTCCTGGTGCATAGCCTCCTTGATGCTTCGTGTGGATCACCTGTACTTGATTCCACTTCTTGTGCTTGTACGACTTTAGCTGCTTCATGTGGACCACCCGTTTTTGATCCAATTACCTCTTTTCGTACAACCGTACAGCATGCCGTTTCTTGTTCTTTATTACCGTTCGTGTTTTCTTTGAGAGTTATCGCATAATCTCCGCATTGTAACCTTGTTTCCATTTTGACTAGAAAGTCCATATCTAGAATAAGATCGTCGATCACGTCGTGTAGTATGATTAATTCTGTATTGCATTGCCTTCCTCCGAGTTTTATGTTTATAACGAGTTGCTGAGTAACCTCCTTCGTGGTCCCGTCAGCCATTCGTATTCGTGTAGATATGTTTTCGAGTTTGCCTGATTTCTTTATTTTACTTGCCAGTGATCTGCTTATGAAACTCCGTGTTGCCCCAGTGTCGATCGTCGCCTTCATCGTGTGGTTGCCTATTGTGACTAAAGCGACCACGTGGTTCCCGTTTTGCGTGCTGTTGTTTAGTTGCGAGGCCGCTGGTTCTGGGTATCCGTTTGTACTCGCCTGGAACGGTACCCTGGGTAGTTTCCCGATGATTTTCTGCAGCAGTTTCTCGTCAAAATTTCTCTTTTCCCACACTCCCAGCAGAAAATTACAGAAGGGTTTCTGCACTCATATTTGTAGTGTCCATCCTGTCCACAATGTCGGCATGCCGTCCGTGGGTTAATTGGGTACTCAGTTTCTTGTGTTATTCTGCGGTGATGCTCTTCTCGATATCGTGGTATGGCTGCTCTGGTCGGTAGAGGTTCTTTCCGCAGGCTTTCGAAGTCTTCGGCGAGGCTCATCAACTCCTCAAGATTCTCGAAGTCTTTTCTCTTTATATAGAGCTGATAGTCGTGGAGACTGTTTCGATATATACGCTCTAGCTTGCCTTGCTCAGAGAAATCTGCATGTCGCATTAAATTTTGTAACTCGATAAGGTATTCCTTGAATTTTTCTCTTGGCCGCTGGTGTCGTTGTCTTATTTCATCTTCCAGATGTTCAAAATATTTAGATGGCAGGAAGAACCGTAGAAAATCCCTCTTATATACATTCCATTCCTGCCACTGCCGATTATTGTTGCGGAACCATTTCAGCGCGTTATCTTTTAAAAGTTCGGGCATTGTTCGAGGTAAGAGGTCCTTGTTTAACCCGTATACTTCGGCTAGCTCCTCTACTCTTTCAATAAATGCCAGTGGTTCCTTTCCACCATCATATTTAAAGGACCACTTCCTGACCTGGTCTATTACCGTGGAGTATGGTATTTGATGCGCTCCTGCGTGTTCTGCGTATCCTGCGTGCGCGGCTCCTGGTTGCTCGTATGACATTGTCGGGGGCTTAAATCTTGTTGACCGCCTGTGTGTGATACCGGCACATTTATTTTTGGTATCTCGGAATTTCTTGCCGGTGATGGTGTCCTCCCGTGTTTTGCCTCTAGTTCTGCAAGGCGTGGTTGCAGCTCCGGTTTCTGCCCTTGATCTGCGATGAAGGTCGCAAAATTCTTCCTTGCTTCTTGCACCGTTCCTGTACTGTCAAACCCGAATTCTTCTCCGTAGCTTTGCAGCTCGTCTTTCCTTAAAAAGTACACCCAGGATGAATTGACCATTTTTCTCGTGTGTTGTTTTACGCCAATGTTTCTTATTACTTTATCTTAGCTCTCTGGCTAAAGCTTTGTTCTCTGATTTTCGTGTTTTTCTTTGTTTTTTTTTTTTTTTTTTTTAGAGTCCCTGCTCGGGCGCCATTTGTAACGAACCCTTTTTCGTCCGTTACTTGTTTGCTGAGGTAAGCTCAGTGAGTAAACCAAGGGTTCTTACAAAACAATTTATATTCTAACGATTCCAATATTTAAATGAGAAAGCCGGTGTTTTAAGTTTTCAACTGTAATAAAAATCTGGTTTTATTGTTATTTTTCATTAGTATTTTCTTATATTAGTTCAATAATTATTTACTTAATTATACTGTAACATATATATATATGTTATATATATATTATAACTTAATATAGATCTTATGTTTAATAGCTTCTGACTTCTATACTGAACGGTGGGTACACGTTCCTATGACTTCTATGCTGAACGGTGGGTAAACGTTCCTACGACTTCTATGCTGAACGGTGGGTACACGTTCCTATGATTTCTATGCTGAACGGTGGGTACACGTTCCTATGACTTCTATGCTGAACGGTGGGTACACGTTCTTATGACTTCTATGCTGAACGGTGGGTACACGTTCCTATGATTTCTATGCTGAACGGTGGGTACACGTTCCTATGACTTCTATGCTGAACGGTGGGTACACGTTCCTATGACTTCTTTGCTGAACGGTGGGTACACGTTCCTATGATTTCTATGCTGAACGGTGGAGACACGTTCCTATGACTTCTATGCTGAACGGTGGAGACACGTTCCTATAGCTTCTAACTGAACGGTGGGAACACGTTCCTATAACTACTAGCTGAACGGTGGAAACACGTTCCTATGACTTCTAACTACGTTTGAAAGGTGGAAACACTTTCGCTAGCTAGTCTCGACATGTGCACGCAGCCGCGCTTGCACCCAGACTGATTTTTGTATGCCAGCGAGTTGCCTTATATATGTTCTCGCTGTGTTCTGTTTCACCGTTCATGTGTTTTGTTTTCCCTGCCTGTGTGTGTGTGACTGTGAACATGCCTTTGCATGTTTGTATGTGTGTATTTATTATTTATTTACTTATTTATTATAATTACAATGTATTTATAATAATTTGTTGTATTTTATACATTTTATGTATATAATATTTTAATATTTACATTATATATTAAATTTAGTTAAACTTATTAAATATACACAATTCATTTACATTGCATTTATTATTACATATCATTATATATATCATTTGTGGGGCACAAATCGTACAACAATTTGTGTCCTCACATTACATAAAAAATAAACAAAACATAAAGCTTTAAACATCCCTGCAGTGTAATCAACTAGATTTATACCAGTCAACAACTAGTTGGAAATATCCAACAACTAGTTGGAAATATCCAACAACTAGTTCGATTTATGTCCTATTCTCATAGAACCGACTGGTATTTTTTACGTGGTGATGTCATTGGAAAAGACAATTGTCTTACTGTAGATAAGGTTTTAACTAGTTAACAACTCATTTTTTATGTAAAATAAAGTTCTAGTTGGGTTGTGACTAGTTTTTAACCAATATAGTAATTATCGAATTAAAACTAGTTCATAGGTTCATATTTTTTCAATAGTTCATAGGTTCAAAGAACATATATTTTTACAACAAAATATTAGCTAAAGGCTAAAGTTAAAGCTATTTGATGAAATACCATGTTTATGGTATACTACATGTTTTTAAATTAGTTTTTATATGTTTTAATTTGTTTATTATTAGTTTGTTCCAATGGGGTACCCAGCTCCAACTGGTTTTGGAACTGGTTGATTTTGATAATATGTAGTATAGTTTGATTTTGGCTAGTTTTACAACTGGTTTAATGTGACTTGACAAAAACTAGTTGGGTTTAAACTACTTTTGCAACTAGTAAATCGTGACAAAATATAAACTAGTTTGTTTTGACTAGTATAAATACTACTCATGTTTTAATGCTGACTAGTCTTACACTGCAGGGATAATACATTACTAAACTTAAAATTTATTTTATTTAATTTACATACATAGCGTTACAGTATATTACAAGGTACATTTTTTATTTATTAAAATTAAAAAAAACGAATTGTATAAATTTTATATCATTTCAAAGATAATGCTCTTATTAAGGTAAGTCCAAAATATTTTTGCTTAAAAATTACAAATGTAGACACGGCATCATGTAAAACCAGTCTAATTTTTTAGTATTTGCAAGGTAGTGTTTGATGTGTTCTTGATGCTCACAGGATAAAATATTCTTAAAATTCATTTTAATCAAGAATAGATATTAAAAAAAAATAAAAGTTGTTCTATTTTTTCTTTTGAATAGACATTTACTTATATCATGAACATTATTTACGGCGGTTTTTTTTAATTGATAACCCTGAACCTTTATCTTAGAGGCTCTGAAAGGATAAATTCCGCTTTGTTCCGCCTTTTTGAAAAAAGTCGATTTTTAATATACTACTAAATCTATAAATTGCTTGAGAATTGCTTGAATCTATATTCAAGGGAGCTACAGCTACAAACTAATCGATTTGAACCATTTTAAGTATACATTTATTACTTTAACGACTGGTCAACTTTTGTGTCTACCTCCCATACAAAATTATGTTAAAATTTAATATAGGTCCAAGGGAGGTAGCCCTAAAAACTAATAGATTTAAACCATTTTAAGCATACATCTATTACTTTATATTTTAAGTCTTTTGACCAAATTTTATTAAGATTGGTCAACTTTTGTGTCTACCTCCCATACAAAATTATGGAAAAATTTAATATATTACCAAAGGAGGCAACCCTAAGGACTAACCGTTTTCAACCATTTCACATATTTTTCTTAGATAAATTTGTATGAGCGCAAAGTACTGTGCGTCGATTGTCTGGTAAAATGTTTTTGTAAACAGAAAAACTTATTTCCACTTCTGCACTGATGAGAGGTACATATTTATAAGAAGATATATCATCGGATGTAAGTTCCTCTTCTAATTTCATATTATTGAAATTTTACCCCCTAATATTTCAGCAATAAAGCATAAAAATAGAGTTGATTAAAATTAGCATATCCTGAGTTTTTATCTTACACGCTCAAAAATCTTGGACTAAATTCTAATAAATCCTGTATTGTATATATGACGACACCGAAACTGTATTAAAATTTAATCAACGGTATATATTACAATTGATTTTTATTCTCTCATGCGACTTAAGTTTAATACATGCTTGTAGTAAAATATTTTTTACAAAAATAAAAAATTAACGAAACATGTGGGATTCGAACCCACTACGTTTAGGTTATAAGTTTTTGGCTCTACCAACTGCTCTATGAAGCCACATGTATAAAGAAATGATAAACATGCATAAGAACCGAACCAAGCCGAACGCTGTTTTTAAAGATTTAATCCAACCTAAAAAAATGTCTAGTATTTTGAAGAGTTTGAATTCTAATAGAAAGGTTATTAAAAAATGCATGATTCCAACGATTGGATTAAAAATTAGTCCAAGATTTTTGACCGTGTACACTTGTGTCATCTCTCTACATACCCTTCCGTAAGTTTCAACACGCGCAGAGCTTTTTTTCATCGAGGTCTATAAGCCAAGCAACTCCTTTTTCGAGAGGTGATGTTTTTAATTGAAGGGACTATTGTTAAAGGAATATGTTAAAAATTTGCATTTTAACATTTGCAGAAAAAATAAGAAGAAAAAATTATTTTAAAATTACACTAAAACGACCTAAAAACCAAAAAATGGTCTAAAAATTAAAAATGTCCAAAAATGTTAGTAAAATAAATTAAAAATCGCTACAAATTACCAAAAAATGACCCAAATCTAGTAAAAATTACCAAAAAAATAAAGCTGGTAGAAAACGATGAAAAGTTACATAAAAATTACATCAAAATTTTTCATATTTGGAACATAGGAAACATAAATGGACGTTCTAAATAACCAGGAATGTCTTAGAAGCAGCAGAAAAAAGATGGCATCTCATCAATTCTAGCCTTGCTTATAAGTTTCCTATTTTTTTATATATTAAAAAAAAAACTAAAAATGCAAAACTTAATTCTAAAAGACACACCCGGGTTCAAAAGTACCCATTTCCAACTTTAAGCTGCAGTTTCTTTTCAACCAGACCATATAGCATATTAAAACTTCGAATCTAGGAAGGATGTAACTATATATCGTTTGAATCTTAGTTTACTTTCCTATGGCCAATGGTGGGGGAGCTATAAGCCTCCAAAGTGTATACCTAAGACTTTACACACCCGAGAAACGTTTATACCTGCGTGCGTTTAATGCCGAAATAAAGTGGTTTATTGTAAGATGCAAATATTCGCCCTTATTTTTGAACCTGCCCTCGCTCCCAAAACGACGTCGAAACAGAATTGTTGTATTCTGGAAACTTTCAATTTCGACGTTGAGATCAGCAGTGATTGTTCATGTCAATTGCTGAGCAAACGTCGTCAAATAATTATTAAAATTTTTGATCGTCGCAATGATCTTCGACGACAATTCATTGGTGAAAGCGAGCTCTCGACAACGATATTAACTCGACGCGGTTTCAAGAATAGGGGTGATTTAATATAATTTTTTTTTTGGTAAATTTGAAAAATTTTGTTAAAAAAAACCTTAACCTTAACAGAATTATTAGTATTTTTTACAGCAAAAGCACATAGTAGTGTTTGTTGAATGTTCTGAGCATATTGGTTTTTTGCACGAACTGCATGCATTTCTTGTTTTTCTAAGAAAAAGGCGCACATTGATTTTTTTTTTTAAAAGGAGGCATAAAATATTAACATAAAATAACTTGTACCATAAAATACTCAATAATACTCAAACTAACGATATAAATTAAGAAAAAAAAATTGTTTGAAAAGCACTTGAAAAAAAGCGAAATATTGTTAGTGGGTACACAGTTAGAAATTTTGGAATAAATTTAAATACAAGCAAAGTATTACAAAGATTTTTAATTCAGGAAGTATACAATTTAATACTCCTAAATTGATTACAAAATTTTTAAATATAGCTATTTTATTTAACATTTTAAAGCAGTTCAAGTATTACAACGATATTTTATACCCTTAGAATCAATTCGATACACGGAGAAAACTGTTTGCTTAATTTGTATTGTGGCTAAGCTAAACTTGCGCTTGAGTCTCAGCCACTTCAAAATTATGCTAGACTTAACTATATAACTATATAACTTAATAATTTTGCGAGCAAATATTTTCTTGAATTAAGTAGAGATTTGCTCTTACAGTTTATAATAACTTAGCAAAATTTTGCTTGAATCTAATCAACATTTTGCTTTTTCCTAAATATATGAGGAGTGATTATAATTAACAATCTTATTCTAAAATCACACCTTAGTTGAGCAAAGTTTTGCTGATTTGCTTTTAAGCCAAACATATGCTTGATTCAAGCAAAATAATTATCTCCGTGTACCATTGCGATATTATATTAAATTTTTAAGACATGCTGCATTATATTTCAATACAATTTTGTATTAAATTTGAAAACATTTCAAATATTACAACGATATTTTATACCTTTTGGAATCAATTTAATACTATATTTACTATTATACTTAATTTTTAATACTAAATCAGAGTTAAAAATTTGTTAAAACTGAGCATAATTTCCTTTTTTTTTTAATTAAAAATTAGTTTTAATATTTGGCCAGAATTTAATTTTGATACAACTTTGGTGTGGTCATATATGTAAGCCCAAAAGTATTAAAATGAAGATTTCTAGATTTCAAGATTTCTAGCCGTGTACCACGAGTGTGTACTATCATAGTATATTTTTGGGTGTGTCTCTTAGGGTTAAAAAATAAAAATAAAAATTATTTATTTCGGTATGAATATGGCTGAAATTTGTTTTAATATTTTTATAGGAAAGTACGAAAAAAATTCTTTAAAAACATTTGACTACTTTTTTGTATATATCGATATTATTTGACTAATAAGCCTTAAACCCCTTTAACTCAGGAACCCGTCCTTTTTTCTTCATCTCCTTTTGCACTTTTTATGTACTCGAATAGTAAAACATCATTACCGAGTTTCATCGAAATCGGAGCGATGAACGTTTTTAAATAGGAACTCGACGTATTTTGCGCAATATTTTCAAAATTGAATTGTGTGTTAAGTCATAATGATCGAAGAAAATTAACGTATTATATATAGAACTTGTGGACGAACCATATTCTATCCAAATCTTCTTCTAAGATTAACAACTCTAAATTTGATGAGTTTTTCTTGGAACAATATTGGTACACCCAATTTACCATTTTCGCTTTTCATTAATAGCATGAAAAAAATATGCATAAAAAAATTTTTACAAATGAGGTCTAACAGTATGTAACTACTAATTGACGTTTATGTGACTTATTTGCATATTTACTAATTTATTATACAAAACAAAAAATACAAGCTAACAACAGAAACTCGTTTTATCCTTAGGCAACAATTACAAGGTGCTTAATAACTACAACGAAATAGAAAAACAAAACAACTCCAAACTATTCCTTGTTAACAAGTTGCATCGTAATTATATGTTACAGCTACAACAGCAGCGACAAAAAAAAAACAACACAATTTCTTTACAGGAAATGCGCGATACAAATGTGTCTAAAACATGGCCAACTTCCGCAAGAGATCCACTTTTGATATGCGCTCGTGCATAAGCAAAAAAAGTCAGGGAGGAGTGAAAAATGGCGCCAAATGCGTTGCAAGAAGCTCCTTGAAATGCACTACTAGTCGTTGGCTTTAAGTTTGTTCCAACAAACTCCATCAAGGACAACAGCCAACAACACAACGAATATTGTAGCCCTTCCCCCCCCCCCTCCTTCCTAACCCAACAAGATGGAGTACACTTCCGTTTCGAACCAACACGACGACCTCGCCAATTGTGCGATTTTGTGCATTACTGAGACGCCCCTATCAGCCATTCATCGTGTTGCAACAACACAGCAACACTTTTTGGTGCCATTAATTTGCCAAAGTTTTCCCAAGCGGACTAGATAACGTACAACAAAAAGTCGTTAAAAACTACCTTAAACAGCGCCTGCAGCTCCTGTCCACCCCACCCACGAGGCATGCTGTTTGCCATCCATTGTGTGCGTCACTTAATGTCGCACCCATTCTCTGGTGTTGCATTTAGGTGGCTATAGTTCAAAGGATTACCCTTTTCTTATGCCACTTCGCTTCCTTTGCTGCCTTTACTACCTTTACTTAATTAGTTAGGAAATTGCACAAAAATCGAAAATGCAAGACAATAAAAATGCTTTTTTTTCTTTTGTTTTGTCCTTATTTTGTATTAGCTAAATTTACAATTTGCATTTTCCGCCACGCTGCGGCCACGCCATTCAATTGGGGCGTTTGTTACCTTTTCTACCAGTTCTAAAGTTTGGACTAACGATTTTGCGATTGCATCATTGCAAAGACATTAGCGGCGGCTGGTCGTCCATGTTGGCTGCTTTGTTTGTTTGCTACGCGCAAACCGCGTTTGTTTGTAACGCGCCCACACAAACACATGTAAAACAATAACAACGCTGTTTGCCAGTTGTATTGTTTCACTTGTTGTTGTTTGTTGCATTGTTTTTGTTGTTGTTATTATGCAATCACAAGATTTGCATAATGTTCCTTAGTGCTATTATGGTAGCTACGGCATAAAGAAAGGCAAATTAATGAGTAGATAGATGTTCAACAACATGTTCGAAAGGTCCAAGTATAAAAAGGTCCAAATTTGTGTTGATTTAAAGCAAAGATACCTGCAGAACAAAGGTAAGTGCAGAAAAAAGATACCATGCTACTACCTCAGTCGAATATTTATATGTACACAAATATTATTTTTTCTCCCTGAATTAAAGCAATTCCATTTTTAATTTTTGAGTGCACTAAAATTTTTTTTTTAAGTTTAGAGTTTATTAGTCGTTAATTAGAAGATTTTCAATTTTTCTATTTAAGTTTAAATCGTCACCGTAAGAGGGCTTACACATGATACAAAGAACTACAGATAAAGTATTGCGCATGTCCGCCATCTTTGTTGTGACGTAGTTCGAGCTTGTCAAAGTGGATAAATAAAAACGTAGTCACAATATATTTAAAGGGGATAATTTATTTATAGCGATGAAGAAATATCGACATTTTCTTATTGAAACTTGGTTTATTGAAATAAAATTAATTACATTATAAATATATTTAAAAATAAATTTAAGCAAATTTATTTTTCAGTACTATTATTGAAAAGATATGCATATATAATAGGGGTGTTTTCTCCCATTTGTTCTCCTACACAAAAAAATAGCTACGTTACTTGATGTGTTTGACAGCACTTTTTGATAGCTTCTTTGTTTTCATTTTCTTGTTCTTCTCGTTTGTTGAAAAATTGTAAATTCATTTTATGGCCCGAATAAAAATCGTTATTCTCATCAAAAGCTCTGAAACTTTAGAACTAATTTTAATTACATAAAATATAATTAAAAATTATAATTTACGCGTACTATAAGTGCACAATATTAGAAAATAAATTAAATATTTCTTAAATGCTTGAAATTGTGCTGCTTGCTGCTTGTGTTTACTTTTTGCTTTTTCACATTTTCTTTTGTATGTATGCACCTCGTGTTACAGCTGACAAGCTCGAGTGACGTAGTGCGCTTGATGATTAAGAAGCTAATTGACGGTGTGTCGAACCTGTTGCAAAAATTTTTGATTTTCTTCTTCAAACTAGGGTTGTGAAACAAAATGATGGCGAACAACAACCAAAATTCCTCGCTTGTTTGACGAACAGGTTGCTTAAATTTCAACGCTACCTCTTTCAAACACGTTAGACCCGCCATTTTGTTTGAGGAACAAGTTCGCTTATGTGTAAGCTGCTTAACAGCATAACAAACTGTTTAAAAGACCCTCACAACTATGCATGTAATAGTTGTAATCAAGCGAAGTGAAAGAAAATCGGTTATCGACCAACTGTGCAAAAGAAAAATGCGACATCTTGCTGTTTGGAAAGGGATGAGTTGTGGTGAAATTGCAGCGCATTTGGATCTAAATGTTACAAGAAGCAGAATTTAACAAATTTTGCACGAAAACGACAAGTCAGTTATGAATCGCGCTCCTCTCAACCTAGGCTTCTACCACGACACATTGTAGCCCGTCTGGTCTTTGTCCAAAAATGCAAATTTTGAGAGAAAAAAATTTCAGAATGTCATAATAAGTGATGAGAAAGAGTTTAACCTTGACGGCTCCGTGGTTGCCAAATTAGGTCTGTTCCCGTACTAACTTCAAGTAGAGTTGAATCTATAAGAGTTATTTGTCCAAATGTGAGAATATTCAAAAAAGTACGGAAACGACTTCAAACAAGTTTCGAGCAGAACAGTTGCTGTTGACAGCTGATTGACAGCAATGACAATAAATTGAAGCAATTGGAAGAAGAAGATTCGTGCTCGAAAAAATTTTTCAAGTAAAGTTTAAGCCAGTTTCGGGTAATTGTAATAGAATAGAGAGTGACGTTTAGCTTGTTCTTCTTCTCTCTCGAGCTCTAAAAATGTGTAAAGAAACGCTTTCAAGCAACTGCAAGTTACTTGAATCGAGTACGGGAACAGAATTATTAACATAGATAATTGATGATAATTGATGATTTTGACCGCTTTCGACAGCTTGGAAATTCTCCGCTGCGTTTTATTCAAATAATTGCGTTTCGTGTAAATCAAATTTACAAATGTATATTGAGTTCTAAGATGATATGCTTATTAATTTCGCAAGATAGCTGTGCGAGGATAACTGAACTTTTCAGCAGGACCATGCACCAGTACATACTGCTAGAATCACAAAGGACTTTATACAATCCCAAAAGTCCAATTTGGCTTGCTGTTAGTCCAAACTTGTATCCTAAAAAGCTTTTGGGGCATTTTTTTGTCCCAAGTTTATAAAAACTGATGCTTGTTCGAGTCAGTAAAGCATCTAAAAACAGTTATTCAAGAGGAATGGCAAAATATCGATGAATTCATCCTCAGATTGTCGATAGACTCCATGCCTTTCAGGCTAAGTCAAGTCATATATAAGAAAGAAAGACATATTCCTCTCTAAAATAATAATAATAGAATAATAATAATAAAATTAATAGTAATAATATTAATAACTATAACATTAATAATAAAAATACAAAATTTTCGCCATGAAGTTTTCAAACGCATTATCATTTTTTTAATAACCAGTTTTTAAATAGGTTTTACCTTGTTTTACATAGTAGACCATAATACTATTTCAATAAAAAATTTATATAAAAAAAATCAAGTTATGTTTGCTTAGAATTGCATTTGACACTTGCACATGTAAATATATGGCTGATGTATGTTTAGAATTTTTATACACATACCTTTTATTCCTGAAAGAGAATAAAATTTTTTAAACAAATTTTTCGCAAATCTAGTTTGTGTTAATTTTCTTATAACAGATTTTTATATAAGTTTATACTAGTGATATTTTCAATAAAAAAAAAGAAGGGGGAAAAAAATGTATTATGTAGTCATAGTATTTTAAGGTCCCGTAATTCGGCGGAATAGCCTTTGTATTCGCACCTAAATATTTTAAAACGCGTCTGACAATTTTTTTTTTCATTATAATAAATAGGTCGACATTTATTAGAACATAACAATTTTTTTGATAGAAGAGTAAAAAAACTGAACTGAAAGAATTTGAAAAGAATCTATAGAAGCAATAGTAGCCAATAAGGTGGACTTAGGTCCAATTTTTCAGTGCGAGTTTAAGCTCTAGTCAAATTAAACTGAGGTTAACTCACCGAAATTGGACGTTTAAGCTCAGTTTAGGCAAAAAAGAAACACATTATATGACAATTTAAGTCAATTTAACTTCAACGAATGCTAATATATCTACCTCAGTTTATATCTACCTAACCTCAGTTTAATTTGAATAGAGTTTTAATAGTTTTTGGTGAAATGGTTCCAAAAATTTTAGCTGGATATAGTATATTACAGATCATTAGTTAGGTTATTATTTGTTACAAGACACTGTAGTCACAATTTAGGGTTGAATCAGGTAAGAACTGCCCAAAAAATGGGTCTGAATTCCTTTTTACCAAAGATAAATCAATAAGAGAACTTAAAAATAAGCAAGAGATTTTGAACATTCCGATGCAAAAAAATTTGCTATAGCAGAAAAAAGACACTTTTATGTATGGTTATTAAATATGTGAGTATGTTTAACTTTTAACGTGCTGGACGGATTTACGAGCAAGTAAATTTTCTCTAAAAACTTGTATTTTCTGCAAATAAATTTTGGAGTCTGGGGTAAAGTTTTTATTTATGTTATCCTGTTTAGAGCTTGTAAATCTTTAGGAAAAGACACATATGCCTTAGTACTTGGAAAAAAATACTTCAACCCCGTTTTTGGGCCAGTTTTGACACCAAAAAGAGGATTTATTTCAAATATTTGCAATCAAATATGTAATAAATTTTGACTACGCTAGGATCGTGTCTACCGAGACCACATCCTTCGAAAATGACATCTGCATTTTTCAAGTGTTCTCTAAAATTCGTCATTGAGTCATTACTCAAGGTTTTACCTACGGCCATTGTATTAAAAATGACGAAATTCTTCGAAAATGATACCAGTTGGTAGAATGGTATTAAAAGCAACACCTTTTAACCAGTAGAAGAATCAAAATTAAAACGCCATTTTAATATAAGCTTTTTCATTTGAACACACAAAATATTTTATTTCGATCAGTCATTTCATTCTTTGTTTAAAAGCCATTTCAAGTTGAAGTGTCAGTTTATTTTTTTGCAATAGAAAAAACCGAATGAAAGGAAGGTTTATCAGTGTACAGAATAATATATCTATATATCCATATAACTTGTTTTATTACTTTTTTATAATACTTTTTATGTTCAGAAATTGTTTTAAATTTGTTTCAATTTTTATTTGTTTCAAGTTTCAATTCATTGAAATTGAAACTTGACAAGGTATACTAATCCAGGTACTATACATGAACTCTCAGTCATGGGAGTATAATTTTAAACAGAGGAAATGACAATAAGCAATGTTGCTTCTGTACTAAAAACAAAAAAAGGGTAATTTTATTTTTAAATGGCACATCTAATTTACTTTTGTTTTCAAGATTTTGAAATTGTTTGAAAGAAAATATTTCCAAATATAATACTATGGCAACTTGTATGTTAATTATAAGTGTGTAGGAAATTAAAAAGCATTTTTATAATGATTCTATAAGGTCTTCAGAATACGTATACAAAATTTTAGAAAAAAATGTCAAATAGAAAAAAGTTATAGCATATATTAAATTCGTATGTCGCGCGATATTTAAGAACCTTTAAATATTTAATCGCATTTTTCTCGAAACAAGATTTTCCGAATCGGCTTCTAAGATATCTGGAGTTCTAATTGATCGATTTCGATGAATCTTGATTCGTTAAGATCCTTATAGACTCCGTAAGGCAACTTAGAGATTCTAAACCATCAGAATTTTTTAAAGATATGAAATCTTTAGCAGGTTTCGATTATCAGTAGCGCAATACTTTTTAAGTTGTGGCTTCCTACATGCCACAATATTTACAAGTGCATTTGATGACTTCAAGTGATAAAATTGTTGAAGAAAAAATTTTACTTGCTGACAAAATTCATGAAGTAACAAGTAGACCTCAAAACTCAACTACAATCGCAAGTATTGAGAGTAAATCGATGGAACCACAATCAGCAACAAAAATTCATACAAAAATGATGAAAGTGTTACACCTCCTTCATTTCAACCTATCCTTCGATGGGCTTTATAGTTTAAACGTACTGGAACAAGCGTTGAAGATGAGCCACGTAGTGGACGTCCAACACGTGCAACAACACTAGAGATCACTGAGCAAGTGTATAATATTGTTTGTGAAGATAGATGTATGGTTACAATCGCTTGTACAATAGGCATCTGAGGTGAACGAGTACTTCATATTTTTCATGAAGAGTTTCATATGAAAAAGTTGTTCGAAAAGTTAGTGCTGCATTCAACAAAAGAATTCAACAATTAAACAAAAACGAAATCGAAAAAAGATTGCTCAGCGTATATTGCAGTGCTTTAAGCAGAATAAAATAGATTTTGTGCGTCACTTTATAACTATCGATGAGGTTTGAATCTGCTACTATAGCAAGAACGATTGCTGTGCACTAAAGTTGGTTGTTTACTTCCAAAACAGGTTGAGACAGAACAATCGGCATAAAAAGTTATGAAGTCAGTGTTTTAAGATGCAAAAGGGATTTTGTTAATAAATTATCTTGATAAATGTAAACCATTTAAATCTGAATATTTTTGCAACCTTTTGGGTTAACTGAATGAAAAAGTTGCTGAGAAAAGATCTACTTTACAAAAGAAAAATAAGTACGTACTGCTTGAACAGCCACCATATTCACCAGATTTGCCTCCCAGCGACTACTACCTCTTCAGAAACTTAAACCATTCCTTCCAGGAAAGTGTTTTTTTTTTTTCGAATGAAGAAGCTATTGCAGCCGTGGTACAGTATTTTGCAGAGCTTCCTGAAAATCATAACTATCTCTGTAAAATATTGGAGGATCATAGGAATAAGTGTACTGGATACATAAGTGCATAGGAAACAATTAATTTCATTTGAAGATTCCAACTCTTTCATTCTTGCTTTCAATACTTTTCAACCAACCTGTATATAGGTATCTTAGGTTTGCAACTCCTTTTTTGTGTGCCGGTGTTATTTATTAATTTTCTTGACCGCTGTATTAGAAATGTTCCATATATGACTGTTTTTAATAAAAAAATTTTAGAAATTTTAAAAATAATTGCGTTTTCTCATTTCTTGCCCAGTAACTAGATCCAATGCTTTTTTTCTTTAAATTGCATTTTGACTACCTCATCATTGAGCAACTCTTTTTGCCTTTGCACAGATATGGTGTGCGTCCTTTCAGTACCAGCTCATGTGTTATCTATCAAACTGAATTGCAATTCGCGCATATCCAGCAACTTCGGTTCGGTGTGCAACTTAAAGCTACAGAAGACCAGACCAGACCAGAACATAGTGGTCCTTCTGGTAATATATCTAAAACAACATTTTAGTGTTTCCTTCCTGTGCCTTCGTTCCTTCCTTCCGGCAAGGTTGGCAAAAGAAAATTGCTACTGAGCACAGCGAACACAAACACACACCACACACACACACACACACACACACACTAACCTTACTCATCGTCAACAATATCGAGAACAGCACCCACGTACACAAAATACTAAGCTGGAAGCCGTCGAAGCTGAAGGACCAACAAACACAGCACAACATAAAACAGCGTATTGTTATCCTTGCTAATACAGGATCAATAAACACGTAGCTGTTCAGTGGATCGGGCTTCTTGTTGCTTTTGTTGATGATGTTATTGTTGTTGTTGTGTTTGTTTTGATGCAAGTCGTCACAGTAAATTCAAAGGAAAGCGCATTCTGGGGTAGATATACTCCCAACAAACATGTTTATAAAGAGGACAGCCAGCCAGCCAGTCAGCCATAGGGGCAGACAGACATTCAGACAGACATAAACTTAGACGAATGCAAGCCAGAAACTTTTCCAAGGTAAGCGATGCGCGCTGCAAGCGCACCGGAGCATAAGCCCAAACCAATCTATGGTGTACCATACCGGAATCAGTGTCTCAACGTAAGTTATATGGAATCCTTAACCAGGACAGTATGATTAAAATGGAATTGCAATTATACAACAGTTGCACTGAACAAGTGCAGACCAAGCACAGGTTGCAAACAATTGATGTGGTAGCATGTGATGGGCTGAGTATGGGTTCAATATAGAATCCAGAGTATGGAGCGGCGGCGTCAAACCACATTTGTTTTGCACAACTTGACGCTTAGCAAATAAATTACATTATTTGTTGTTGTTTCTATTGTTATTGTTGTAACTATTGTGATAGGTGATGGTCGCAAGTTGCACTGTGCCCTGTGTTGATCTACAAAAATGGGAACATTTGGAGTTCTCTTCATCAATGTATACATGCATGCATGCATTGGCAGTTGAACCCTAACCTCAGCTGTTGTCTATGTGTCTGATTTTGTTGGATGACTCAACCAACTATGTAGCTGCACTTCATCACCAAAGGTATCTACAACAAAACTTGGCAATTCATTAAGCATTTATTTAATTTTACTGTCCGAAATTCTTTCACTTGCATTCCAAATCCTTTTCCTTGGTTTTTTTTTTTTTTTTGCTTGTATTGCCAAAATAATTATTTCCATGGCATGACCGGAAATACGAGCTTCTTCTATACCTTTTTCCTATATATTTATTTTTAATGAATTTAAAAAGTTAGTTTCCAAACCAGATATAATCTAGAAGAACATTATTTTATTTTGATTCCTAAATGATTTTAACGGCTTTAAAGAACCAACCTTCAAATGTCTAACGGTCGGAGAGTTGTGTGTGATTGAAAATGCTCGATGCCTAATAATAGTTGTACTTAAACCATAATTTAAAGGTGCTACACCTCTACTTTAAAATATGCCTCGGTTCGGAAATGGAATTTGATACCGACATTGATAATTTCGTTGCATCGAAAAATACCTAATAGGTAAAGCTTAAGTTTTGATAAAAATTTAACTCA
The DNA here is from genome assembly GCA_963920525.1 of Dichetophora obliterata. NCBI lineage: Eukaryota > Metazoa > Arthropoda > Insecta > Diptera > Sciomyzidae > Dichetophora > Dichetophora obliterata. Next base: position 75,130,222 of record OY986439.1, on the reverse strand, counting down.
AGTTGATCACAACTAAACATAAGCAAAACCAAATCAAATTATTTTGTAACATCTGTAATTTTAGTTTTTCCCTGAAGATGGTTTCCAATGAAAACCGAAATATCGGAAATAAAATGTAAATAATTTGTAAAAAACTGACTTTTAGTTTATGTTTCGTCAGTTAAAATACCCTGAGTTAAAGTACACGGTTCCGGACCACAGAAGACGAAAGTGGTGCTATGTGTAATTTTACGCACTGAATTAAAACTCGCAGTCCATTTTCTCTATCAGGTCTAGTTTAGGAGTTATAGGTTAAATTAAAATAAACATTTATTTTCTAATAACTGGACTGTATCTTTTAAACGCATTAGCCTATTTTAATTGACTTTAATAGGTTTGTCTAAAAAATACTAGATCTAACTATAACTGTTTACAAAAATTCGTTGTCTTTTGTAGTTTTAAAGATATCAGCCTTCAAAGATCAAAAATTTTAAAATTGTTAAATTTTGTTCATGTTTGCAACCCTTTTTTTCCTTAAATTTATTTTCAAAAACATTCTTTTTCAGATAGAACATCTTATCTTAGCTTTAGCATTTTTTATATTTTTTATCAATATCTTTGACAGTTAACGAGCTATTTAGAAAAATCTGGATTTTCAGCCGCTTGAAATTTTTTACAAAACCCATAGTTTTTTAAAAAAATTTCTAAAACTATCTAAGATATTGTCAGAAGGTAAAAAGTATACTAAAACTTTAAAATTTTTTTATTATTCGAAAGGAAAACACAAAAAGTAATTAATAAAAATGCTTAGATCAACGTGCAAAGTCGGAGCAAATTCTTTTTGTTATATTTGTGGCAGGTTTGCCCAAAAAGGGCAAAGTAATAACTGATTTTATGAAAAATGCTTATCTGCACTAGTTCGGATTCAGTTAAAGTTACGTAGGAAAGTCATGGGTTCCGAAATTGTTTTGCAACGCATGCCGAACCAAACTGTACAAATGATAAATAGGCGAAAAAAATATTTTTCATTTTCATCTCCGATGCTTTTATTATTTTCGCCGATTATTGTTGGTTTCTTATACGTGAAACGGAGCATGGCAATTAAAAATGGCGCAGTTCCACCGCCCTTTATTTTTGAAATTTTTCCAAATAAAGTAATAGTTTTTTCTTGAAAATTGCTAAAATGTCTCATTGATTTTTTTAAGACAGAAGTGGTAAGAGATTCGTAATAATTATCAATAAAAAAATAGAAAAATTCTGGAGTTTTAGTTTAATTTCAAGCGGCTGAAAATTCTGATTTTTCCATATAACTCAAAAACTAAAATAGATATTGGGAAAAGTAAAAAGTTTGGTAAAGCTTATAAAATATTCTATCTGACAAAAGAACGTAATTGAAAAAAAATGGAAGGAACACAAAAAACAGTTAAAAAAAATTTAACAGTTTTAAAATTTTTGAACTTTGAAGACTTTATATATTGAAGACATATCTTTAAAACTACAAAAGACAATGAATTTTTGTTAACAATTATAGCAAGGTCTAGTATTTTTTAATTAAACCTATTAAAGACAATTAAAATCGGCTAATGCGTTAAAAAGATATAGTTGCAACCATTATCAGAAAATAAATTGTTTTTTTTTATTTTGCCTTAACTCCCAAACTCGAGCTGATAAAGAAAAACAGACTGCGGATTTGAGTTTAGCGCGCGAAAATACATACAGCACTACTTTTGTCTTCTCTGGTCCAAAAGTTGACCATTATTTGTAAACCTGTGTGATTTGCCTTTTGACAAAAAATTATTTTGTGAAGAAGGGACCATTTCCTTGCATCAAATAAATCACTTTCATTGGAATACATTACATATTTTTTTTAAGGTTTTTTTTAATTTTATTTTTTTCAATATTTTCTTATAATATAGCGGTCATGAGGATATAATATTATCATGACTTAAAAAAAAAATTTTACAAAATCATTTTGTTTAATTTGGACTAGAATATAATGAATATAAAGTCATTCAAAAATTACTTGAGTTAAGCATTGAATACTTATTATTACAAAACGATTGTTATTATGAGTATATATTTCTAAAAATCAGTTTTATTGATGATTTCCTTAAAGTAGAATAAATTGCTTGAAATTTCTTCAGCAGGAGAAAAACTTAAATTGAGACACTGGAAGAAAAACTATTTATATGTTTAATTTAAAGAATATAATCACCCCAATTCTGAATGATTTTTCCTGAGGAATCGGAACATGGAATTTTCATTTTTAAGATAAAGTTGAAATACATTTTGAAAATTTTTAATTCCAATTTGTTCATCTGCCGTCAATATTCATGAGTGTAAAAAAATGTGATATCTTTATCTGCTATCTTAAAAATGAAAACTACCTTTTCCGATTCCCTGGGGAAAATCATTCAGAATTGGTCTGAATTTGTTTGAGTTTTAGTGTGAAATAGCATAATTAAAGCATTTTAAACTAGATTTGAAGACTGTGATTAGATTGGGATCTAAAAACTTATTACATATCTAGTAAACTAGGAAATTCATTTGAGCAATCTTTTGATTTCAAATATGCACCTGGAGTTTGAGTTTTAGCAAAAATGGAAACTACTCCTTTCTTTCATACAAAATGTATTTCAATAACGTCACTTCACGTAGATAATTATTTTGCTTGAATCAAGTAAATGTTTTGCTTAAAATCAAATCAGCAAAACTTTGCTCAATCACGGTATGATTTTAGAAGAAGATTGCTAAATTGAAATCACTCCTCATGTATTTAGGAAAAAGAAAAATTATATTAAATTCTACACTAAATTATAAGCTTAAATAGAATATTTTGACTAAACTCATGCAAATATTTGTTTTGCATGAAAACAAATTTTTAATAAATTCAAGCAAATTTCTACTAAACTCAAGAGCACACGTTTATTCTTAATGAAACAAATTAGGCGAGGATAAGTTAACAATTGCGATAGTTGAATGGACAAGCCCATGCACTTACACGTTCAAGTCTTCGGATAATGGTATTTTTTTAATTTAATTTAATATTCATAATTATTTCACTTCAAAAATATGCTAGATTTCAGCAAAAAACAAATCAAAATTTGCTATTCCAATTTATAATAACTAAGCAAATATTTGCTTGAATTAAGTAGAAATTTGCTTTTGCAATTTAAAATAACTTAGCAAAATTTTGCTTGAATTCAAGCAAAATTTTAATAAGTTATTTTAAACTGGAAAAGCAAATTTTGATTTATTACCTAGGAAACCTAGCATAATTTTGAAAGGGCTGAGATTCAAAGCAAGTTTTGCTTAACCACAATACAAATTTAACAAACAGTTTTCTCCTTGTTTGCATCGGAGTTTTCAAACGTAATTTTCAAACAAAAATTCAAACTCGAGATGCATATTTGAGATCAAAGCTTATATGCCAAATTTCAAGTCATAAGGTTGTTTCCTACGCCTGTACTAAAATAGAGTTTTCTAGGAAACAATAATATATAAAAATTATTTGTTGATACATAAGTCATATTTTGAATGTTGGCTATCATAAAACGAATCAAAACTCGACATTCCAGTTTATAATAACTTAGCAAAGTTTTGATTAAATTCAAACAAAATTTTGATAAGTTATTATAAACTGTAATAGCAAATTTCTACTTAATTCAAGCAATGTTTGAACGTTCATGTTTGAAAGTACAGTAAAAAAACAGAATGTAGTCTATTAAATGAGACAAAAGGACTTCACTTCTTCCAACGAATAAATTTAGAATGGCTGTAAAATAAAAACAAAAAATAGTTGAATTTGTCTGAACGTGACCGTGGAATGCTCCTGCTGCTTTTTTGATTCTAACTAGTTTTTTGAGTGTTTTGGGTTTAAATGAAAATTGATAAATAAATTTAAATTAAATTTATTTTAAGATTCAATGAAAGTTCAAACACGGCAACATAATTTCGATTTGTAATTTATTTTTTGTAGAACATGAGGCAACAAAGGGCGTTGAAGTGAAGGAAATAATGGTGTTTTTAAATTCGTCTGAAGAAGAAGATGAAGTTGGCACTGCTGTTCATCGATCCGCCGAAGTTAATGTAATATACATGCCACCAGAAGCAGATGAGATGATCAAAGAAAATGCATCACTTTCGATGAATGTGGTTGACGAAGAAGAGGCTCACGATGCACCGGAATCGCAAGCGGATGGGGAATCACCTTCCACAAAATTTGTGATTTGTTAGACTCATGCTACAAGATAAAAATATGGTCTCAAAAGTAGTATTCGGGTTTTTTTGTCATTTGATAGATACAACATTAGTAAATGCATGGCTAATATCGAAGCGTGCGGAACAACAAAGCGGTAATCATGAAAACTTAACATTAGCCAACTTTTGTTTTCACGTGAAAGACCCTGCGAATTACCAAAAATCATTGAAGAAAAGCCGAAACATTCGAGAAGTTTCCCACTGCCCCAAACAGAAGTTCGGTTAGACCATTTCAATCATTGGCCACAATGGGACAATAAGAGTTTAACATGCAAATTACTAGGGTGCAATGGATACGCTCATGTTAGCTGCTCATGCCAGAATAGACTATTTTTTAGTCAAGATCGAATTTTCTTCAAACCATCTCATAGCTAAAAATATATTATTTATTTAATAGATTGCAATGAGCTTCAAATTAAAAAAAAAATCCTTGCAAATTTAGCTATAGATAAAGGTGCATTTTAATTCTTTATTTTTATTGAATACATAAAAATTTTGGAACTATTCTTAGTAAAAGTAATTAAAAGCATATAATTTCATATCACATATGTAAAATAAATATTAAAATTTAAACCATCATATAGAAATTTTGATTACTTTCCAGCATGAAATTGTATATATGCAATGTTGCGTAATTTCGTTCCTATACATTGCAGAACATCCAAATTTCGTTTATTCATTCTCTAAACCACTCCAATCACAAATAATAACACAAAACATTTTCATACACAGGGAGAAAAATCATGCAACGACATATATAACTTACAGTAACTTTAAAGTTTACATTTACAGAGTAAGTAAGAGTTAATAAATAAACTAAAAAAGGTGTTATGTAAAAAAAAAACACATTTTTGCTATACATATGTGTACATTGTGTGTTCACAAAGTGTGCTATCATATCATATTGTCCTAAAATTTAACAACTAAAATTTACAAGATAAATAAATGCAAATAAGAAACAGCTGTTTGATTACGACACTTCAATAAACATAGCTTTCAGAGTTGTAATATATTAATACTTTTTATATGGAAGGCAACAATAAAAAATCGATTTTTATCAAGCAAATATTTATTTTCCATATTTATAGTGCTACTTTTTTAAAAATTAAGAAATGCTGATTATAACTTAAACTTTTTTAAAATCAAATTAAGCAGTTTGTTGTTCAAACTCAACATTTGAAAAAAAATGTGTAAATAATATAATGTACAATAGGGCGTATTGAAAAATTTTGATCGTATCCTAAGAGGTCTCAAAAGTTGCGTGGAGTTGTTGTGATTACCCAAAAAAAAGTTAAGAAAAAAGAGGATGTCTTCCTTTCCCGCAAGGACTAAGTTGATTTTGGAGTAAAAAAGTAAAAAGTAACGATCTCAACATGCTTTGATTTTTGTAAGAAAAACTGCACACCATATGTTCTAAAGAAAAAGTAAATATAGACTTGATATTGTATGAAAAGTCGCTTATTTAAGGGGACAGTACACCCTGGGATTTAAAAAAATGAAATTTTAAAAGCAAATTTTTTTAAGAAAAAAACGAGAGATCTTATTGAAACTAATTTTTATTTTATTTTTTTATGTTAAAAAAGTATACAAAAATTTTTTTGGATTTTTCCCGCGTTTTTTTCTTTTTTTGCTGATGCGGGTTTTTGAAAATAACATCAGAAAATCACGGCGGGCTTGATTTTGGCTCACTGAAACGTCTGGAAAATAAAAACGAGGTTTTAATCACCATCGAAGCCGCTATAGATTGAACTAAATGAAAATTTTTGGCGAAAATTAAAAAATAACGGCGTTTTTTCGCAATTAGCCGATTTTTGGGACCAAAAAAGCCCTTGAAAACCAAAAAATACTTAACTAATCGTTCTATCCGTAGTTCAATATATAGATTTATATGTGTACAATAACATATCAAAATTTCAGAACGATAAGTGCAGTAGTTGTTTTTATCACGCCCGCCAACTCAAAAAAAGGGGATTTCTAGAAAAAGCGCTTTAAAGTATTTAACAATGATTATACGACCTTGACGCTGTGCGTTTAAAACCTTTTCCATTTAACATAGAAATTAATTTTGAATTTTAGATCATAAAAAATAGATTTTTTGAGGTCTTTTGAACAAAAATCAATCATAAAAAAATGGATTTTTTGAAAATTCAGGTGTGTACTGTCCCGTTAAGCGAGTATGAAGCGACTTTTCATACAATAAGTGGCCGTTTCTTTACAACTAGCTTAGAAAAAAACACAGCCAATATTTTGCCAAACACGAAGCCACTCTTGGTTTTTACCCACAGTATCCTGTGTGAAGTATATTCGAACCTAAAGGTACACTCGAGATAACACAGAATCTGTCAAAAAATATCTTAAATCAACGGGAAAAGATCAATACTTTTTTCCAATTCTGATTTAAAAAAAAAAATACTACCCAGCATGAAATTTAAGAATTTTGTTCATATCTCTTTTATGGTTATTATTTCATTAAAACACTTCTTAACAGCAATTGTTAAGTCAATTGAGACCCATCGAATGGCATGCTCAGAAACTCACAATTTTAGTAAAACATTTTCGTCAATACTATGATGTGTATTAACGAAATAATAAAATTCATGCTAGGAAGGTATCACTTCTGATTCCCGAGACATAAAACCTTATATTAATTTTTTCGAAAAAGTTAAAAATTTTCCATCAAGTATATATTTGATGAAAATATTTGTGAAAAATATGCAAATTATTAATTCGCCAAATTTAAGCAAAACGTTAACACTTTAATCAATGTAACCAAAATTTATACAATCAGAAAAACTGTCAAAAATTCTGTGCTATCTCTAGTTTACATTTAGATTCGAATATCCTTTACATTGGACACTGTGGGTAAAAATCGATAAAGGCATCATGTTTGTTAAAATATTGTTAGCTAAAGTCTATATATACTTTTGCTTTAAGACATTTGTAGCTTTTTTTTAAAAATATAAGCATCAAATTGAGATCGTTACTTTTTACTATTTTTCACAAAAATCAACTTTGTCCTTGCGGGAGAGGAAGACATCCCTTTTTTTCTTAAAATTTTTTTCGGGAGATCTTTAAAACCCTATGCAACTTTTGAGACCACTTAGAATGTAAAATTCGAAAAAAATTGTAATTCGATACGCCCTAATTTACAATACAAGCAATAAAAAATTATTTTCATTTTGCATAAGATAGAACCTTCATTTTTTGTAGTCTAATTCACAAATAATCGACCATTTATTTAGAACTTTTTAAATGGGAAAATGTCCATTAAAAATGTCATGATCTCATTTTTAAACATATTAGCGCAATAACAAAACAAATTGACTAATTACAAGAAAACAGTTAAAAAATCCTCTAAGCTCAATACAACTAAGAACACTGCAACAATTAAAAAATTTGGTGAGCTAGGAACTAACCTCAGAATACCAAAACATTGCTTTTTCCAGCTATCTGTTACTGTGGAAATAAAAACAGTCATAGATTTTCAAGTTCAAATCCACTGTAAATGTGAAGAACATGAACACATGACTTTTTTATTGTTTTCTGATCTGTTTTATTTCATAATGTGTTTTTTTAAGGCAAGAAAACTTGAAACAATTATGTTGCAAACAAGCGCGTCGGAAGCGAATTTCATCTGGGGGGCAGTACAAATGGGGGAGGGCAGTACAAATGTTGGTGCAAAAAAAAGTTCACCAAAATTCCTTCAAAGAAACATGAATGTGAATAAACAAATTTTTTATTTTAGTTTAAAATAAAAAAAAATATAAAAATATATAAAAAATATTAAAAATTCATTATTTTTAAAAGTTCTTCCAATTTCAATATTAGAGATCATTCTTTAAAGGATCTTTCATATGGCAATATGAAAATATAAGAAATAATGGTTGCTTTCATAAAGCAAGACTAGGTATATCTTTACATGGTTTAAATGCAATAAGGTACAAAAAGTTATATCAATTTAAATTATTCCAAAATGTTTCTTTCTGTACTTGCGAGAAACAAACTCTTTCACCACCTCCATCGAATTCAATTCTTCGGTTTTATCTTTGTGAATGTATATAAGTACCGCATGAGTGAGTCGTTTCTGTGTCATAGTTGCTCGAAGATACGTTTTAAGTCGTCTTAGTGCACTAAAAAAACGCTCAGATGAAGCTGCTAATGCAGGCACAGTCAAAAGCAAAGCAATAAGTTTTTCAACTTAATTTAATAGTTTTTTTACAGTATCCGAATTTTTTGCAAATTGGGATACAATGCCACTATAATTTGAAGGTGTTTGGCCAGGCAATTGCTTCAGCATTTTAAGTTGCGCGTGGAGGTCGCTCCCATCAAAGTCATCTGCATAAAGATCTAGTTTTGTTTTTAGATTTTTTTCAGAAGGCACTTTTCCGTTGAAGGCTTCGATTACTATATTACAATATCTTTTTGCAAACACAGAGAATGAAAATGGTTATCCGCAAGCATGCTTATGAAGAAGAAAGAAAGAAGAGGAAAATATATAATACAAAAATATTATCGTTGTAAAAAAAACTGATATTTTGAATAACTTTTGAAGTTTTCTTTTTAAATTGCAACTGCCCCCCTTTCCCCCCCAAAAGCAAACCAATGGAATCTTTTAAATTACGACTGCCTAGGCGTGGTACAACACAGGTACCCACGAAAGACAGGTGGGTGGGTTGTCTCACTAGCCCCATGTCTGAGTGAGCGACGTGCTTGTGTGCAGATTTCGGCTAACATTTTATTATTGCTTGCAATATTTTAGGCTAGCGATGTTATAGAGCAAACTCTATTACCATTATAAGAAAACGATCTGCAAAATAGTGCACCAAAATTGAATGTCAATTATGTGCAACCAATATTGTTACCAAAACTATTATAGGATTTGATTGTATTTGCAAACCGTTAGCTTGTCATAGGTACAATGTCACTTTTTTCATCGAATATTGTTAAATTTGTTGTATACCTGCTGCGACTAAAGCTACAGCTTATCCACTTTATATCTAACGCCAATTGTTGCATTGGTTAACTCAAAACAAGCAATTTACTCTTCCCGCAACTAAAAATCCTTTGGCAAAATTCAGCTTAACTTAATGATCCTTTCATAGCTAAATTCGTTCAAGTTTAAGTTCTGCACGTTCAATTTCTAGCCCACATCGGAGCGTAGACACCGCTAATCTGATCATAGTCTTTGCTGCGGCTGTTGCAGCTGCAGCTGCTGCTGGCTATAATTGTTGCTCTCCTACAATTTGGCGACTCTGCAGCAATACGATAGCGCAATTACGCCTCGATCGATCTCTGGCCGCTTGTCGCATGTCGCAGCATAGCAGCGTGTTCCTGAAGTATCTACTGCTGCTGCTGCTGCGTTGATTACCAAGCACGGCAGCAGATGACCGCTAGCTAACATTTATGTTGATGACGTCAGCGACGAAGATTATAATGATAATGTGTCCATAATATATAATTTCATTGACGAATTTAACGACTTCAAAGTAAGTACATTTAAAAAATATTTTAAAATTTATATGCTATTTTTTAAACATTCAAACTCAGAACGTTATTTTGCAAAACTTGTAAAAAATTAAAGTAATTTTAAAAATATTTCTTTTTTAAATTGACATCTTTAAATTTTTATCTTAAAGGTGAATTATAGATCTGTTCCCGTACTAACTGCAAGTAATTGTAAATAGAATAGAAAGTGACATTTTGCTTGTTATTCTTCTCTCTCGAACTTCAAAAATTTGTAAAAAGCTCTTTCAAGCAACTTCAAGTTACTTAAATCGAGTACGAAAACAGACCTTTTGTAACCTATAGGGAAGAGAAAACAAAAAAATCAGATTTTTTTAAAAGTTTTCTGCAATCATATCATATTTTACTCAAAAATCAACTTCCGTTTTTTAATTAGGTACATATATTGTCAAAATTTTGTAAATAAATTTTAAAAATAAAGTTTTATAGATAAAATAATAAATTAAACGGTACCATTTGATACTTAAAGATCGAATTATAATAGGCGTTATGTAAAGTAGCGAAATGTTGTCAAATGTCATCGTGACGGGACGTAATATAAGAAAACGTTATAGCAATTATAATAGGGAGTAGCCAGGCGGCTGTTTATCGTAAGTAATTGCACGTTTCCGTACAAGTTCAATCATAACTTCGTAATCCATAGCTGTGTTTATCACATTAATAACGAAAACTCAACAAAAAGCTTAGTTCAACAATATAAAATAGCTCAATAACCGAATTAAACCTCAATGTTCAGTTGCTCTTTGCAACTGCTCGTTGCACATTGCGTTACGTTTATTATAATCACTTGTATAAGAAAGTATTGTTTGAAACAATAAGTGAAAGAATGCACTGCTCAATTGACACTATACCACATTACGTTACTTCTATTATAATTGGACCTTTAGTTGGTGCTACAACCGTAGGTCGATCTTGGCCTGATCTAAGAATGTGGACATTTCTCAGAAAACAGCTGCAGAGCCACTAGATGTCCTCTATCTACCAATCAGTGCCAGCGTTGACAACATTTCTTACTTGAAAAATGGAGGAAAACCACAGATACACTTGTTGTTTGAAAAGTGCTTGTTTTTTCTTTGTTACCACTACCAGCTCAAAATACTGCTCCTAGCTTTTAAAAGGAAGCTACCAAAACCCTTCAATCAGGTGCTTCCTTTCTAAAGCCTTTGTTTTGGTGCATTTATATGTAGGGACTATGAAACGTTTTAGCATTCTTTTGTCAGAGTCTCTTTAGAAATAGTTGTCCAGTCGCAATAAAAATATCTTAGAAATGTACTGTGATGAAGTGAAGTGATGTATTTCGAAACTGAGACACACAGTCATGTGAAAATAAATAGGGACACCTATATTTTTATATTTGAAGCTGCATGAATTATATACAAGGTGCCCCAGATATAGCATTAATTCCCTCGGCTGGTGATTCTTCTTGATAAAGCGAGTATAACACTTAATGGAGTTTCCTCCCACATTGTAAAACTTTCAAGATACAGAGTGTTTTACGGTTTTGGTACGTGTTTGGTATTATTGATATAGAATATATACTATTCACCATAAAATAAAAAATAATATTTTCTATTTTAGAAAAATATCAACTTTTTCATCAGTATATCAACCACTTTCGTATCATGTTATATCATGTAGCGGAGCTAAAATTTTTAGATTATCTAACGAAACATCAACAAATTTTGTATCTTTTGTTTTAGCGGAGCTGTAATCGTACAAATTTGAAATGTCTTTTTTTCATGTAAAAATACACTTAATCAACAGTTTCTTTCTCAATTCTAACTTTGGACAATAACAGCTCCGCTAAAACAAAAGATATAAAATTTGTTGATATAAAGTTTGATAATCTCAAAATTTTAGCTCCGCTGCAGCACATGTTACGAAAGTGGTTGATATGCTGATGGAAAAGTTGATATTTTTTTCTAAAATACAAAATATTATTTTTTATTTTATGATGAGTAGTTTAGATTCTAGATCAATAATACTAAACACGTACCAAAACCGTAAAACACCCTGTATCTTGAACATTTTACAATGTAGAAGGAAACTCCATAAAATTTTATACTCGCCTTATTAGGAGCAACCACCACTTGAAGGAATTAATGCTATATCTGTTGCACCTTGTATGTAATTCATGCAGCTTTATATATAAAAATACAGGTGTCCCTATTTATTTTCACATGACTGTATGTAGCTAAGTCCGGAACTTTCAAATAATTAATTTTTTAATAATCAGTTTTATAATTTATTAAAACAACTTTTAATACAACATTGATTTTAACAACTTTTTCCACAAATCCGCCATTTTTAATTTTTTTTTAAAATAACTTTCTAACTTTTTAAATTGGATTAGAAATTATTTAGTTGACAGACGTTGTTTTGTCAAAGTCGATGATGTTAAATCTGCATCATTTACTGCAAAATCCTTTTCGTGATGATTTCTTGAAGGAAGTTTCTGCATGAACTGCTGGACTTAAAAAAAATTCTTACAAAATATAAGCGCCTAACTTTTTCCACTCTATTACAACAACTTCAAGATATCCATGATTGTTGTAATTCGCCGAATCGTTCAGAGGCTAAACTGTAGAGTTCCCAAACCATCGATAATTTCACACTATCAGGACTATCGATAGTTTTGGACTGACTATCGATGGTTTTCGATAGTATTTAAATATTCATTGACACCACTGTTCAGGTGTCATTGCCATTGCTGTCGTATTCGTTTGACTTTGACAATTTGGTATATTTTTTTTCTGTTTTGTAGAGTGAAAGCTCAGGTGATGTTTCTTATAAATGTATGAGCATTGTGTTGATTTGGAAGATGGGTGATAGTTAGTTAGTTAGATAGTTTCTGTGAAGATTTGTTTTAAATTTGCACAGCTCAAAACTCGCAGGGAGACTATTTGCAAAGCTCGCAGTTAGACTATTCCACAACTTTACCGTACGACTAAAGTACGTGAGGTTCTGCGTGGCATCAAGGCAATGGTAAAGTAGTGTGCTTGGACAGTTGCCCGAGTGGACCTGTAAAACATACGGTGTGGTGGCGTCAGACCATTACGAAACCAACATTACGTCGATTTCCAATAGAGTTGAGAGAGGATGAAATATTTTTATGCCCTATCAAATATATCGCATGATGTTGAATTCGGTCCAGAAGCACGTTTCGATTTTAATTACTTGACGAATTTTCTTTAAATTTCTGTCTACTTTTCGTTAACGAAACTTCGATATTGGGTTCGTGCATGATAAATCCCGACGTTCTGCATTGCGTCTTGCATGAATTTGGAACATTTATATGAAATTTACAACAATGAAATGTATGGCCAAGTCAGCATGTTTCGTCAAGAATCAAGAAAAATCGTACGTGATTCATTTGAGATTTCTTCAATACTGGAACTACTGGGTATCTGAATCTTATTCTATGTATGCATTCCTAAGGAGAAATTGTTCGAACTTCAATGATCCAAATACTTTAAAGTGTCTTTTTCTATCCTTTGTTAGATCACGTTTTGAATATGCGTAGTTTATATGGAATCCCTTCTATGCGGTCCATAAACTGAGACTTGAACGAATACAGAAAAAATTTCTAAAATTTGCTCTGAGATCATTTAATTTCGCTGAATCTATACCTTCCTATGAAGATCGCTGTTTGCTTCTTAATTTAAAATCTATGGCAAACTCTAAAACTAGGCAAACTATTTAGTCTTTAATATTTCTGTATGACATTGTTTGTGGTAATATTAATTGTCCCTACTTGTTACGCTCAATTAATTTTAATATTCCGACAGGAAACTTGCGTCATTTTGACTACTTCAAGATTAACTTTTATAAAGCAAATTATTTGATGCACGAACCTTTACTAAGAGCTCTTTAAAAATATAATTCACAAAAATATAATAGTAAGAATGTATTTATTAATGCTCTTAATTCATATTGCTGTTAACTTATTGTAGGTTAGCTATAATTCAATTTTTAAGTATTAAATTTTGTTTACTATGCTTGTCTGAAAAAATTTTAAAAATTTATAGACAATAAACAACTAAACTGAACATAAAAAAATATGCATATTGTAGGTTAGCATGCAGAACGTTAGCATGCAGAACGATATTCACTTTGAATTTTTTATTTTTGACAACTACGTGAGGCTAGGCCCTTCCCAGAACAACTCAGCTTTTTTTTCGAGGACTCTACTTTGATATAAATAATAATTCTTTGGCGTAAGGTACAAAGGACTTAAGTCAAAAAATCGGAATTTGGGCTTTTGATTGGGTTATAATCAGTTATTTTTCCTCTTTCGATTGCTGTTAACAACTTTGATGTAGTACGACTGCATCCCATTTTAATTAATAAATTAAAAAAACTTCATCCAGATTTGCAATTAAAAAACAATCTTAAATTTCAATTTACTAAAAACTTTATTTTTTGACTTAAGTCCTTTGTACCTAACGCCAAAGAATTATAAATAAATTAATGTAAAATTAAATAACAAAAAACATTTTTGCACTTTGAGACACCAATAAAAACATGTTAAAATTTCAAAACGATCGCATTTTGGTTTCCTATTTAAAAAGTTTTTTTCGCTCTCTTCGTTGTTGTTGCATTGGCAGCCACTGACTGAAGTTGGTCCGTTTCCGCTGGACTAGTATGCAGTTTTGATTCACGAAACAAAGCGATACCGTTCTAGGGTTTTACTTCTATATTATTTGAAATGTTAAAATTACTTTTAGTAAAAGACACCAAAAGTGGGCAGACATGGCCGGCTTTTAATCTTCTTGCAAGGGTCGGTGCAAGTGATGTTAACAATGATTTCAGCTTATGACAAACTGACATTATATCGCCATAAAATCTACATAATAGTTTGATTTGTGCAATTATTTGTATATATATTAAAATTTATCTGTTAATAATATTGGTCGTTATAACCGATGCATAGCATTATTATTGTGTATTTTTGTGCGATTTCAAGAGTTTAACTTCTAGCTTTGCCAGGTACATGTTTTTACTTCTATACATTGTTCTATTTATGGGATAAGGGTATTTTTTCTAAGTTTTGTATTGTACTGAACGAACATAGGGTTTGAATTACTTTCGAGCATGCTGATTCTTGTTTTTTTGCAAAGATTGCATAAATGCATTACAGCTCTAATAAAGAAAAATAAACCTGCAGGATAATTCTCACAAATTTACTTAAAGGTCTGTTCTCGTACTTGAACATTCGTACTATTTAGTGTCATTTTCTGCAATTTCCTGTTTCCGTACCCAAAAAATTCGCAAAAGAGAGCGAACATGACCAGTCAAGTCCTTGTCAAATTTTTCTAATTTCTGCTATACAAATTTGAATAAGCAGAAATTCACAAGCTGCCATGTTTCGATGGCTTATGTTAAATTAGAGTACCAGCAAAATTAAAACAACACAAACAAATTTCGAGAAATGTGCGAATTGATTGTTCGCCAGGCACATTTAGTAGGATGCAATCAATTAACTGAAACAGGAACGCAAATTTTTATCAAAATTTTTTAAAAAGAAATAAATATATGTTTTTGACTTTTCCTCAAAAGTTGTAACTTTTTGTGAAAAACCTGTTCCCGTACTTTTTGCAATTTTTTCACGCAAAGAGAGCATTTTTGCGCTTACTCTCTCAAATTTGAAAACTTGCGAATTTCTGCTACAAAAGTGCTATTTTCGCTAAAAAAAATAGTATAAGTAACAATTTTTTTATTTTCGAGCTAGACCGTAAGCAATTCTTGAAACAGAAAATTTATTTTTAGTTACTTTGAATTTTTTTTATATAAAAAATATGCTTTGCTTGAGAACTGAAAACAGGCCTCTAGAGCAAGACAATTCTAAACCAACGTTTTTTGCTCAAAATCAGATTAATATTTTTTTAAATAGTTTTTTTTCGTTCTGTTCTCTTTACCTTTAAATAAAATTATTAAAATAAGTATTACAAACTATCTTTTATAATTGACTTTAAATACTTTTTTAATTCAATAATAACCTTATCTCATAGGATGTTATAAGATTGTTGTGATATATTTGCAAATATGGATAAAAACAGTTTGCATTGTAAAGCTAATGTAAAAAATATTTCTAAATTTATCAGTCAAAATGATGACAAATCTTTTTTGATTTAGTTTTTTGCACTGTATTTTACAGCCAACAGGAGGACAGGACAAAATCTGCCAACTACTTGGCCCAACTTGACTTCTGCTGCCTTGTAATCATTTCTAAAAATCTTCCCATAGGCTTCAAAAATGTATGTTGTTGTAGTGATGGTTTTTCTTTTCTTATGATTCTCTGCTAAACTATCAGGCTTCAGCAGCCGAGCAGATTGAGCGAAACATGACTTGAAGCCATGTCAGTGTGTTTGCCAAGATCTCATGGTACGGCTACAGCGAAGGACAAAATGCTGCCACCGACTCAAGCCAAACTAATCCAATTCATGTGTAGTATATGATCAGCAGCTTGCATGGGGACATTGCCCTGAGTAGATTGATTCCTAGTATAAAGGGTATACTTCGTGGTGATGGTGATGCTGGTGGTGCAGTACATGTAACCGCCACCGTCAACGACACCAATCACGATCGGCCACTGCTGCTCCTGACTGTCTCTCTCTCTCTCTCTGTCTGTCTGTCTGTCTGTTCAACTAAGCCACTAGCAGCACTACCACCACCGCCATCATTAGGATCGTTCGTGGCTAGCAATGATAATGAATGTGGTCGCGCGAATGGTTATTGGAATTGAGAATGAAAATTGGGCGAATTCGATGAGGTTTCGTTGCTGCGACGCGCGCTAGATATATGAAATTATGATGGAACATTCTCCGGATACATCAAGATATGACCAGGAAAATTATATCGGAAGACAGTAGAAAGAGATGCTTTTTTTTCTGTTTTTGATCTTTTAGCTTTTGTAAAATGCAACTAGAAACGATATACATATAATTACAGTTGAATGCTATGGCATTGATGTGTTTATGCATGTATGTTTGTATGGTGAACTATTTAAGTTTGATATCGAAATCATGACCAAGCTTATCATACGGTGGGCATTGTCTTAAAATTGCATCGTAATAATATGATAGTACTTCTGAGCTACTGATGAAAAAGTTAGTGATTGGAAAGCGAGAATTTCTCATTCTGTTGTAACGATCTTGCTTCCTTTTTTCATTGTAACACAAATAAATTTAAATTAAAAGAAGAGTCCGTTATGTTGAATATAGTTAGTCACAATTTTTTTATATATATTAAGCAAACGCAAATTTCGTCCGGCGTAAGGCTTTTTAAGTACAAGTCCCATCTTAATAAATTTAGTATGGGTTCGTATGTTTAGACGTGTAGATGTGCAAACTGGACTTTTTATTTCTAAAAAAATTCTATTTTTTAAGTTATAGCGAGTAAAAGTTTGCATATAATTGTTGTTATGTTGCTTTTTCTCTTCTTAATTTCAGTATGTGCCTAAACATATGTGAGGTATTCAGCGCCACCTATCGGCTAATAGCTTTGAAACTGTTAAACTGACGAATAACCTTTTATAATTTCACAGCTATGAATTGATATATTCTGATATTGAAAATTTCTGTACTGTTCGTAAGAAAATTTTTTATTTTTAAAAATTTACACAAAAAAAATAATATGAAATTTAATAAGAAATAAGAAAAATGTTAATTTCATATGATTTAAATACAAATTCTAACTGTTTGATAGTTTAAATCATACTTGATTTTAAATACAAATTCTAGTTGTTTGATAGTTTGAAATCGTTTATTGAGCTTAAGGTCAAAGTTAGAACAATTAATTGTACTAACGAAATAAGAAAAACTTAATAAGAAATTGGAAACGGGTAATGAAACATTTCTGTTCAAGCATTTTTCAACTGAAAATCAAGAAATATTCTTACTCTTGTATATTTAAAATAAATTCGGGTATGAAATAAAATATGCTAAATTTCGCGTGCAATACCGCGTACATTGCAAAAAGGGCCAAAATTAATTTCATTTCAATTTTGATCAGTTAAAAATCTATTCAATAGTAGTTAAGGAGTTAAAGAGGCGAAAAATATAAAAATTGTATAAAAAAAATCTTGTTTTTTCATTATAACTCCCAAACCATACATCATACAAGGACGATTTATACACGGAGATATTTGCTATTACTCTGCCTATAAGACTGCATCCTTAGAAAAAAGGAAGTCCTTGATAGGATTGACAAATATTGCGAAAAAATCACTTGTTTAAAATTTTTTTTTACTACTGATAATAATAATATTTGTAGAATATTCTCAACTTATAACACATCGAGCAGAGCTGCGCTCTTTCCTATCTCTTCATTTCACATTGACATTTAATCCACCTATTAAATTGGCATATTTCGCCGTAACTTATTGTAGCAAATCCGTTGGACTAGAGACTGATCCATTCTAACTATAATCCAACGTTAGAAAGTTAAGCTTGACTATTTTCGTTTTAATTGCATTAAATTTTATTACCTGCTCGCCACGAATTTAGCACGTTGCCACATGTTTGGCACTTCAACCCTATTAATATCGCATCTTTTACCTGGTAATAAGAGAAGGTTTCAAGTTCAAAGTCAGGCTTTAATTTGAAATAATTGCGCATTTGGACAACACTTGAACAATGTTGTTGTTATATTACGCATAATAACAACATTGGAAAATATATAAAAAAATAAATGTCATAGCTTCAACAAGCCATTTAGAGAACAATCTTTCAGAAAATATTCATATTGCTTGTACCTCTTTTCCACACGGATAGTTTTCTTGCCAGCAAGTCGAAAATACAAAGCAAAGAAGAGCACAGCATCAAAGAAAGAACAGCACAGAAGAAAAACTTGCCAGTGCAGACTTGCCTGTATCGCAGAGTTGCTGGCAAGAAATTTTTCCGTGTGGAAAAGAGGTATTAGGAAAAATTTGCTGCGCTTCAATCTTTTCCTAACCAACATTTCATATACTAACCCATTTGTGCTCAGTGGTAATTTAAGCACATATTTCATGTTCTTTTCAGATTTTTATCCGAGATCTTTAACACACCGTGTTTGAATTATAACAAACTCATACCTTAAATATTTATCTTTAAAATCATTATTCTTATTACATGATCCAATAAATTTCAAAGTTGTTAACTAAGAAAGTTTGAAAATTTCCACTTTTTAATAAAACAAATATTTTATTCAGAATATTTTTATTTAGGTTTGGTAGAAAACTTAGAACGGAATTTTAAACCATGTTGTTTTATGTATAGGAATTATTATATATTATATATGATTTTGAAAACGATTAAGCTGATCATCAATTATTATAATCCGATTATAATTGAATTAGTTATGGCATTTAAAAGATGGATTTTGTAGAAATTTTTTATTTGTTTTTAAATAAAAGCAAAAAAAACTACTTTTTTAAAATAACCCCCTCCCCCCCTTCCCGGAATGAACGAATTTTAACGAGCACCGAGAACAACTCTCAGCACAACATGGCTGCCGTTGTTCTTATCAAGGATCTTACGACAAGGATCTTTAGATGACACAATGCATAAAAAAAAATTAAAAAAACTCAATTTAAAACATTAGTTGTAAAAAAACTATAATACACAGTTACAGAATTACATTTTTTTTTTTTTTTGCGTAAATGATATAAAAAACAATATTCCAAAATACAGTTTTGTTTGTTTTCATATGCATCTTCTTCTCGCTAGATTGCATCAAAAAAGTAGTCCTTTTCAGCCGGTGCCAAGATATTTTCATCCCAAACTATTAGAAATAAAAAAATCAAACTGCATATTAATAAGGGTAGATACAACCTTTACTAGAATTATTTAGGTTGGCCCGATAGGTAAAATTAAGCGCGTCTTTTTAATCAAACTTTATAATAGTATTTAAAATTGCAGCGACAAGGAACCTTATTAATATGCACTTGAATTTTTTTGTTTCCGATAAATTGGGAAAAAATTTTGTGGCACCGGGTCTTTTCACAATAAATATCAACTCTAGTTGAATTTGTGCCATAACTTCTTAACCCTTGAAAGGCACACTTTCATTTTATTCGTTGGAAAGGTAATTTAACGAAAAAAATATAAATAATAAAAATGAAAACAAGTTATAGCGCCTGTTGGTGGCATGGTATTAAACTTTGAAATTAAGAATGGGTCAACTTACTGTATTTTTTTCTAAAGTTATATATCTTTTCCTTAAAAAATCCAAAATAACGAAAATTGCGTTGAAATTGACTGAGCTACGTTGTTTCTACAAGTCCGCGAACAAAAAAATTTTCAAATCTCAAACTCCGGATTTGGTTTTCTATACAATAAACTAATCTAGGAACAATATTTGAGCCAATCGGAGATAATCAGTGCAACTGATATTATACTTCAATGTTGAATGGGCGATATATTGAAAACAATTTTTTCCGACTTAGACGAAATTTGTTTAATGCAAATTCTTTCTTATTACAAAAAATTACTTGAAAAAATATTTTAAATTTTGTATGAAAAAACATATTAAATGCATTGTGTTGAATTTTAAGACGTTATAATTTTTTCAGTGTATCTGTTTATTGATTTTGACCAATATTTTGTACCGCATATATGTAGGCAATGCTTGAATAAGACAAATCAACCTAAAACGTTTATCGAATCCCTTAACTCAAAAGGTACCGGACTACTTTTTGTAATATAAGGTTTAATTTTTCGTCTGGCTACTACTATGTATTTTTTATTATTAATGATGGTTATGGAATCTTAGTAATATGCATTCGATATACAAAAGGTCATAAGTTAAGCTGACGAAACCGATATCAATATACATACATATTTGTATTTTTAAAAGCTTGAACCTGTTCAAATGACCGGGGTCGGTACGTTCAGTGTTAATTTTTGCGATGCAATGATATATTCATCAAAAAGGCGATTCCTAAAGATTGGTGCAACGTTGCCAGTTTCAGTCGCTTCAAGCGAACGCTCATTTTCGTCGCTTCGACTCAAACATACTTGAGAAGTAAAACTGGAGAAGAAAGGTTCAATGCGTTAACTCTTCTAAATGTACACAGGGATGTCGAAGTGAACACCGAAGAAATTTAAAATACACTAGCCCGAAATAAAAGAAGACTAGACATTATGATATAAAGATTATTTTATGTAAAAAAAATTTGGAATAAGTCTAAATAAAAAAATAAAATAAATAGCCCCCAAACTGTTCTCTGGATACGCGCCAGAAATACGATCAAAATTATTCTTGTTATTTCATTTATTTAGTAGGCCATTTTATTGCAAATATTAAAAACTAAAGTTTAACAAAATCGAATGACATATCGAAAAGTAAATTTAAATTGAAGTAAGGTTATTTAAATTTTTAATTTAATGCAATAGCACATGCAGATAGATGGCATAAGCATAATTATAGTGGGAAAATGTTTATCAACAACCCGCTTGTAAAAATTGGTGGGTCATGAAATTGTAATGCAAAGCTGTAAGCGGAAACGAAATCTTGTTTGTGCTCACATAATTTTCTTTTCATTGTCAAAACAATAGTTTGGCTTTACTCGTCTGTGTAGCAGCATTGTGTTTTCTTACAGGAAGTTTTGCAGTGAAGTGTTTTTGTGAAAACTATCAATCTTTATTAATTTTATGATTTTTTGGAAGTTTTTTGGAGAGCGCTTTTTAAACTGCAATCAAACAAATGATCCAATTTTATTCCTAACGTTTCTTCGCTTATTTGGCGACTTTCTCAGGGGACTTTTTATTGAGATATCTGCTTTATAAATACATTTTAATTTCAGCACAAGATATTCTAACTTTCACGTACATTAAACATAAATAACATAACACTGAAAAAACATTCAAATTTTGCGATTCCGGTTTCAAAAAAATAGCGTAAAAAACGCTGGGAACAAAATTGGATCATTTGTTTGATTGCAGTTTAAAAAGCACCGGCCAAAAAACCTCTAAAAAATCATAACATTACTAAAAATATTGGACCATATAATATATATTAATTTTTATGTTTAAACCAGAACAAAGTTTATTTTCATATAAAATAAATTATTATTAATCATTAACTCTGAAGTGCTAGATAAAAGGTAATAAATTCCTTTATTTAATTGTAAAAATAATTGTGGAAGTCATTTGTGGTGTCATTTGCTTTTGTTTGCTTCTTTTTGGTATTTTCTTTTTCGTTGTGTTTTTGGCGTACAGAGGATTTTCGGTCAATTTATTTGTGTTCTCTCCAATTTTGTGCGTCATTTTTTTGTTCTCTCCTATCTTGTGCATACCTACTCACATTTTCGCTTACTGTGTAAGGTAGATGTCATCAGTGTCTTAGCGGCCATGTCCAAACAAATGTAATTGAGACTTGTAAACAGACTTCCGAGGCCCCGCAGCTAGATTGTATTTAAGAAATAATTGGTTACGTCATGTATCCATTTACCACTGGGAATAAGCTCTATAATGGAGAGCACACTTAGGGCCATTTTGTTCACAGAGAGATAAATTTATCCCCGAGTTAATTCCATGATTTTTCCAGTTTTTCATTTGTTGACAGTGAGTTAAGCATTGAACTTTTCAAGCTGGAGATAAAAATGGTGGCGAGATGGCTTAACCCCAGAAATACTTAACTCGTGAAAATTGGTGAGTTAAGATTTTTAATTCGCTCTCATCACTCTCATTTTAATATTTTTTATATACTGTGTGTCACAATATTGAAAATACAGATTTTTAAACATAGGGAAAAAGTATTGGGGGTTACTGATTTCGAAATTGGTGGCAGAATTTTAAAATTCAAGATGTTGGATAAGGTTGCCACCTTAATTTTTTATTTTTACGAATTCGGGGCTGCCAAAAAAAATGGTATACCAAAAATGCGTCTCTGAATCCGAATCCGCGGCTAGAATTTCAAAATGATAAAGGTTTGAAATAATAGGGCTGCCACCTAATAATATGTGTTTTATAGAATTTTAAACATCATTTAACAGTATTAGGGAGTCACTGATTTCGAATCTGAAGTCAGAATTTTAAAATTCAAGATGGTGAATAGGGTTGCCACCGTAATTTTTTATTTTATGAATTCGGGGCTGGTGCGAACTAAAAGGTAAAAATGGGTTGCTGAATCCGAATCTGTGGTCAGAATTTCAAAATGATAAAAATTTATAATAATAGGGCTGCCACCTAATATGTATTTTCAAAAGTAAAAGCAACCCTTTTATTTCAAAATTTTATGATTTTGAAATTCTGACCACGGATTCAGATTCAGCGACCCATTTTTGGCATACCATTTTTTTGTCAGCCTCGAATTCATAAAAATACAAAAAATTAAGGTGGCAACCCTATCCACCATTTTGAATTTTAAAATTCTGACATCAGATTCGAAATCAGTGACTCCCTAACACTGTTAAATAATATTTAAAATTCTTAAAAATACATATTATTGGGTGGCAACCCTATTATTTCAAAACTTTACAATTTTGAAATTCTGACATGGATTCGTATTTTTTTTTTGTAGCATTTTTTTTGCTAGCCACGAATTCGTAAAAATTTAAAAAATTAAGGTGGCAACCCTATCCACCATCTTGAATTTTAAAATTCTGACTTCAGATTCGTAATCAGCCACCCCAATACTCTTTCCTCATGTTTAAAATTCTTAAAATAAAACATTTTTAGGTGGCAGCACTATGTGTAGAAAAATTTTCGAGTTTTGAAATTCTGACAACGGATTTGGAATCAGAGACCCAATTTTACCTAGTGTTTCTCCCAGAGTTGAATTCGCATATATAAACAAGAAATTAGGTGGCAACTCTATCCGCCATCTTGAATTTTAAAATTCTGACACCAGATTCGAAAGAAGTAACCCCCAATACTGTTTCTTCGTGTTTAAAATTCTTAAAAAAATGTTTATTTGGCAGCCCTGTGAAGAAAAATTTTAGAATTTTGAAATTCTGACATCAGAAGCATAATCAGCGATCCATTTTTACCTAGTGTTCACTCCAACCCCCAAATTCGCAAAAATAAACCAAAAATCCCCACACATTTTTTAATTAATGAGCAACACTCTAACATTCCAATGGAAATCGATATAAACTGAGAGCGAATTTATGCTCTAAGCATAAAGCCGGGATAAAATGTGAACAAAACCATTTTTTTATCTCCTGATTTATACGCTTGGTATAAAATTAACCTAGAGATAGTTATCCCCGAATTAAATCATATTTATGCCCTTTGTGAACAAAATGGCCCTTAAAGAGTTACCTAGATGGTCAAACTCAGACGGTCTAAATATTAACGCAGAGAAAACGAATCTGGTTCTGTTCACGATACAGTACAAGATACAGTCGGTGATACCACCAAAAATAAACGACATACGCCTCATACAGAAAACTCTCACGAAATATCTAGCAGTCGTCCTGGACAGCAAGCTGACATGGAAAATCAATGTACACAAACTTCCAGGTGGAAGCATTCGCCATAATGAATCACTCTTGTATTAACATTTTCATCGACAGCCGAACGGCCATTTAATCCATGCGCTCCACTACCATCAAGTCCAAACATTACATGGCTGGCAGAAATACACTATGCTCTTCGAAAAGAGTGCGCATCTACTAGGTCCGTAGCCACTAGGGCATTGAGGGGAATGAGATGGCAGACGGTCTAGCAAAATAGGGCGCTGGGGTGGAATCAGAATTCGCAGAACATGTACCTAATTCATTACAAGAGATGTAAAGGAACCCCGAAAAATAAACACACAAGCAGTGTAGATGCATTCGTAGATACAAAAATACGACATCGTGTAAAATGTCGAAAATCATGTGCAATGCAAAATGCGAAAAAAGGGCTCTGTTCATCTTGGCACGACCATGTAGAGATTGCAGAGCACTTGTAAGTATACTCACTAATCACTGCATGGCGGCAGACCACGCGAGGAAGCTAAGCATCACCACGGATGACAACTGCAGGAAGTGCAAGGAACCATGCACGGTGAAGACCCTGGAGCACCTACTATGCAGATGCTCCATCCTACTCAGATCAAGACTAAAATACCTAGGCTCATCGACGTTTCTGTCATTAAAAGATGTAGCCAAAATATCTCTCGCATCCCTCCTTATATTTGCGAATAAATCGCAAATCTTTACAGTCTTCAAACAATCCCAATGGTTCCTTTGTTCGCAACCAGTACCACTAAGGACCAGAATTGG
The DNA here is from genome assembly GCA_963920525.1 of Dichetophora obliterata. NCBI lineage: Eukaryota > Metazoa > Arthropoda > Insecta > Diptera > Sciomyzidae > Dichetophora > Dichetophora obliterata. The sequence goes on along the minus strand of OY986439.1, from coordinate 75,105,264 downwards.
TCTATGTGAGCCTCTTATCAAAAGGAACCCGGATCAACCTAACCAGTAGCTCGTTCCTGTAACTCGTAGCGATCGTAGTTACCGACTCATATTACCGATTTGACTTCACTCTGATGTCACTCTCACCTGCAATGTTTCTGTACGTATCTGAATCGATTTCTGTTCGATTCGTTCGTTCCAAATCGATAAGCTATCAAATGTTCCGATTTCATTTTAATGGAACCTTTTAAAAAAGTGTTTCTGTACGTAAGATGAATCCATAACAATGTGTCACTTTTCTAACTGGCTTCGCGGCAAGTGAGAATTCTACCGGTTTATCTAATATCTGTAATGTTGTGTATTATTAAATTATAAGCACTCGAAATATACCTTTAAAAATGGTTACTCTCATATAAGTCGAATTTTTTTCTGATTGAAATATTTTGTTATTCTTAAAAAAGTTTTAGTTTAAAAGGTAATGTAATTTATAAATAATGCCTATTTACATAAAAGTTAAAAATTTTAGCAAAACACTATATGTTTGAGCTATGAAAAAGTACCCATTTTCATATATTTGCTAAGTTTTTGCACAGCACTAAGTGTAAAATTATTTACATTCATAATCGTTGATTATTTCCGCAACCATTACACTTTTTACTAACAAGACAAGCACCTATTTATTATAAAGTTTTAGCGCAACTAAAATAATATATTCGAGTAAACAGCTGCTTGTCATTTGACTCAATTTCGCAACTTTTCTTCTCGATTTGTGTTTTTTTTCATCACGGTCCGAGTTTTTACCGATTTAAACGTACAGAAACATTAGTTGTCTCGAAATCGGTAACTAGGGATCGATAACGGCTGACGTTACACAAATCGGTAACTTGCCGATTTTGTTACAAGAACAACTCTTTTTATTCATCGTTAGTCTTTGTGTTTATAATATTTTTTAAAAATTATCTGTATTTTGCATATTCATTTCTAAAATCATACTGATGAATAAAATCATGTTTCTCACTATTTTTGATTTTCAAAATTTTAAACAGTGATCTTCTAATATTCCCGTCTTTTTTAAGTCTTATGGAAATTATTTCTGGTTATGTGGATATTTGACTAATTCGTTTCCTTAATTTGCCAGCTGTGTATTAAAAAAAATGTTTTTTAGGTAAAAACTTTTGCAAATTTTTTAAGCCTACTGTGCAACGAACTTTTAATGTCTCTAACCTACCACTTTTAGCCATTATAGCAACTTTGTTCATCCAGATTCAGAAGCAAATGCACTGGACCACATGCTTCAACAACAGCGACAACAACAATATCGACAACAACATCAACAATGCTCAATAACAAAATCAAAAACAACAACTACAGATTAAAGAAAGTATTGAGCAAATGAGTAGATGAATCGTGCTCTGACATGCCCCAAAAACCTCCATCATAAGCAATTTATGTGGATGATGCAGTTGCACTCAAAGCTCCAAACTGGGTGTATGACGAGCATAGTAAAGCGCACGTTAAAATTCCATAGCATAGCAGCCAGTGCATGCGGTGCAGCACAAACCGCATCCACCCAATTGCAGCGCCATAATAACAACATAGCAACAAACAATGTGCTTGGTAGATGGATGCAACGCACTGCAGCGCGAAACAACCTTCACTGACAGCGAGCGAGACTTCAATTGATGTTTGTCCGACAGAGCGATCAGTTGAGTTTTGGGGGAGCCATACTTGCACTTAAGATTGGCACTTGTTGTTGCTGTTGCTGTTACTGTTGATGTAGCTGTTTCTGTTGTTGTTGCTTTCCACCTACCAGTAAGCACTGCAAGGCATTGAAGCTAACCATCATATTGCCCGCCTTACTGCGCCTGCCAGTTTGCTTGACGATTTGTGTAGTTCCTACAACTTGCAACAAACAGAGATATCGTTTAATGGGCGACAACGCAAAATCAAACGCAAGAGCTGCACGCTTTCCCAAACTATTTTGGTGGAGCTCCTGTCGCTCAACCCATGACGAAGACGACATCAACAACAGCTGCAGCATCTATGAAGACTTTTCGACCATGGTTCATTCGTTGGAAACACTGAAAGTACTTGGCTGCAACAGCAACGACCAAGCTGATTATAACTTGCAATACATAAAGTATGAGCCGTTGAGTGTGGTTTTTCAAATTATAAACGGAACTTTAAGAATATTTTAAATGCAATGTTGAAGTGTTGGCTTAAATACTAATTCTCTGCTTTTAGCCAATTAAAAATAAACATAATAGGGTAATTCACGTTCTTGTTGCATCGTTGCAAATGCGTGTTTGCAAGGGACGATTTTTGTAAGCACACCTTTAATATTATGATCTTGTAAATGCCTTAATACAGCTCTTTGTTTGGTTAAATTTTTTTCATCATCCGTTTGTGAAAATTATTTAGATAATTAAATGCAATATTTTACGAGTAAACAAAATGGCATTTTCCCTTGCAATTTTGCTTCTAAAACTCCCTCCAATTGGTTAACACTTCTTTCTTTTATAACCAATTTAACTTCTTTTGCCGCTAAAAATGTAAGCAATGAAAGAATATGCTCAATCAGAGTTGTTCAAAGAGTATCATTTGTGGTGTTAAATGCAAAGTGAACAAATTTATTGACAATAGATATGCATACAATTAAATAACGTTATTCAGTATAGTTGAATTTGCATATGCAATAACCTTTTGGTATAGTAAATGCATGAATGTTGCAAATGCATATAAATGCTTTGTGTTTTTGTAAAAGCAGCTAATTTTGCATTTGGAACGAGGCAACAAGATCGTGAATTATTCTATTATGATGTTTTACAACAATGCTTTAAAACAGCTGCTTGTTTGATACAATTTTTTTCATCATTCACTTGTGAAAAGTGTTTGGATAGTTGACTGCAATATTTTACGAGCAAGCAAAATGGAATGTTTTCTCTTTTAATTTTCTTTTAAAAAACTCCTTCCATTTTTTACCACTTATTTTTTTTAATTATAAATTAAACTTTTTTCCCCGCTTAAAATGTAACGATTTAGTGCACTTACCTGTGCAGTTGAGGACTTGTGGATTTGTGCAGTTGTGCAGTTAGGTTTTCGTGAAAATACCACTATCAATTTTGGAAAGCTGTCAAAATTTTCAATGTGCACAAGTACACAACTGCTCAAGTACTCAAGTCCCTGTTTTTGTAAAGTGCACAAGTCCTCAACTGCACAGGCAAGTGAATACTCCTAATGAAAACAACTCATTTTACGTTTGCAACAATGAAACAAGATCGTGAGTTACCCTTACATGTGTGTTTTGAAAACGTTATAATTAATTTGAAAATGAAAGAGAAATAAGGACTAATAGTACGCATTATAAGTTGATTGCTTTCACTTCCTTAAACAACTTTTATAAGAAGGTTATGAAAAATATCCTTATGTTTTTGAAAAAAAATTTAGAACGATAAATTATTTAGTATCTTGCCTGGAAAAAACTCATTGCATATTATTTCATTTTACGCTATTAAAACTTTTTGTTGAAATTCACTGAAACAACTGTAGTAACTTTACACACCTTTATTAAATTCAACATTTTATGTACTATTAGCTGCGTTCCATTCGCTTCAAAATATTCCAGATTATTTTTTTTTTACATGCAAAGCAAAAACAAAAATAATAATCCTATAACAAATAGGATTATTTTTGCTATCCATATAAAATTGTGATATAGCCTTTATAAAATTTGAAACACAGGTGCCGCACCTGTTTATTTTTATGAGCTGTCATTTAGTTTATTGAATTATTTGTTTGTTTGATACAATGACTATTAGGTAGCCATGACAGCTACCTATTTTCTGACGAGCTGCGACCATCGAATGTGAAACAAAAGAAAACAAAACAAATGCCGTGTGTTACACACATTGGACGCATTCAGCGGAGCCAACAATCGTTGGACAATTTTATATCGTTGGAAAAATAATGGAACGTAAAGAAATTAAAATGAAAAAAAAATTGCGCCTGTTGCTGGCATGGTATTAAACTTTAAAATTATTAATTGGTCAACTTACTGCAATTTGTTTCAAAAGATTCATATTTTTCCCTTAAAAAAGACCAACTAACCCTATGATACCCTATGTTACCGTCAATGATACCCTATTTACGAAAACAGCATTTTAATTTACTAAGCTATGCATAACATTTTCGCACGGCTGTTGGTCCACGAAAAAAAAATCTAAAAATCTCAAACTCCGGACTTAGTTTTCTAAACAATAATGCAATCTAAGAACAAAATTTGAGACAAATCGGAGATGGTCAGGCAACTGATATTACACTTTAATGTGAAATGAGCAACATATTGAAAATAATTTTTTCCTACTTTGATCAAAATTTGTTTAACCCGAATCACCCTGTGGTTACCATATGGCAACGCAAATACAAACACTTCAAATGCGCTGATTTTAGTTTAAGTCATTCTACATTTACCGTTAACAGCTCATTTTGAAAATTAAAAAAAATTTATTACAAATTGTGGTGAACAAATTGTTTGGAAAAGTTACTAAAATTTTATATGAAAAAACATGCATTGATATTTAAAGGTAATAAGTTGAATCATGAAACATCATGGTTTTTTCAGTGCATACATATATTGATTTTGACCAATATTTTGTATCCCATATTTATAGGCACTCCTTAAATCAAACAAATCCACCTGTAATTTTTATCGAATCCCTTTATTTTTGCGTTCCATCAGTAAGCCGATTCCTGAAGATTGGTGCAACGTTGCCAGTTTCAGTCGCTTCAAGCGAACGCTCGTTTTCGTCGCTTTGAAGACTAAAACAAAGTCATGAAGAGTAAAACTGGAGAAGAAAGGTTTAATGGGTTTGCTCTTCTAAATGTTCACTGGGATGAGGAACTGACAAAATTTGAAATGCACAAGCCCGAAATAAAAGTAGACTAGACATTATGATATAAAGATTATTTTATATTAAAAAAATTGGAACAAGTCTAAATAAAAAAAATTAAAAGCCCCTCCGAAATTTTTTCTGGGTACGCGCCTGGCGCAGGTAATTTTGGGTATTTTCACTAAAAATATTTTTTTTAACAAAAAAGAAAAAAGGAAACCAAAATAAACGTCAAAGTTATATTTTTGCGTATTTTAAAATGGGGAAATATTAAAGAAACGGTATATTTTAAACTCTTTCAGAAATATAGCATTCAGAAAATTTCTAAAAAAAAATCAACAAAAAAGCACAAATGCTAACTTAAATAAAAGGTATAAATATCTCATTTGTAAAAATATATAAAATTTGTAATATTAATAAATACTAATAAAAAACTACAAAAAATCGAAAAATTCATCAATAACAAAAAAAATTTCGAACCAACCTGGAAAAGTCTTAATGATTTTTATTCTCTAGAAACAATACTCAATTGCACTAGCAATGTCATTTTAGCCGCGCAAAAATTTTTTTCCCAAATTCTTCACTAGTGTCATTTTTTCTTTTTTACATTTGACTTCGGAGCTCCGTGTAACAAAACGAAAAAAACAATAAAAACCCATTGGTGTTGTTTTTTTAGTTGAAGTGTGTTCTATCAGAAAAAAGTGTTTTGGTCTTTTTGGGAAATTTCAGTTTATTCCGTTTTTTGGCAAAAAGAGCACAGAGTGTGGCACTGTTTTGAGCTTATTTTTTATAAAGTTGGCCTTTAGATGTTCTTGTTTTTTTAAATTTCTTTAATAACAAAACAATCAGGTTTTTTAAGAATAATATGTTAGTTTTGTATATAAGCATATACAAAGTTATTGAAAACCTTATGCTTGAACTAACCGCTATTTCAGTTTTTGATTTAAGCTTATCTCAAAAAAGACAATAAAAATAAAAAAACAAAAACAACTGCAACCGTTTTCATTGTAACTTTGACTCATTATCCAGCAAAGTAGTTGGTTGTTTTTCTTTTAAGCCTCCTATCAATTTTAGGCTTAATACCGCTCATTTCGATTTAACCCATTTAAGAAGTAATGCATGCGCAACTGATTGCCATGTAAGACGTTGTGGCCGCCATATTGCAGAGCGCTAATGACACGGTCGCGCGCGTTTTCTTTAGGGGATTCAAGTCAAATTCAACTTCAACATCTGTGGGATGATCTCAAGTACGGTGCAAGCCAATGCTGGCCACATAACGCTGTTCCACCGAATTAGCTACTCTGGCTGCTCCGCTGCTGATTGGTTCACCTGCACGATGATCCGCTACGCTGAGCTGCTGCTGAAGGATGCATGCATTCGTTCGTCAGTGAACAACATCCACCAACAATGCAAAACAACAGCAGAACAACTTATCTTGGCTTTTGACAATTACTTACATGTTGTGGCTAAATAAGACAGACATACAAACTCAAACTGACAAGCGGACAGACGGTCAGAGTGACAGACGGACAGATTGACAGACAGTTAGGCTCATCCAGCAATAGCGCAAAAATATGATACAAAAGAAAAACAAAAGTAGTGCATTTGTGAGTAAGCGGGCGATCAATACCTGATGATCCAAAGCTATCAATATTTTTTGTGTTGCTGCTGTAATTGTTGGTGCAAGTGTTGTTGTTGTTGTTCCTGTTGCTGCTACGAAATTGTGATACTGCGCGAAATTGGTATTCGACATTAATTTTCGTGTAAAGCCAGTAATTGTTTCTTAACGCTACTTATTGCCAGCTTAAGCCACAAGATTTTCATACACTATATCCACTACCCCCGTTCACGACCCTCGATCACCAGTCGTCAATCATGTCCTCTGCGTACAGCAGCGTTTGCTTTTTGTCATTATCTTCTGAGCAGCGCTCTCAAATTTTAAGTTAGGCTATAAAACTAAAAATATGTTTCAAGCTATCGACAAACCACAGCCGTCGACTTTAATCATGAAATCGTTTTTGTTTAACCTGAAATCCATTAAAATGGTCGCTTGCTAACAGTAGTTATTGGATATGTATGGTCAGCATTATACTGGTGCACACCGATTCCAATACAGTTCAGCACCGCTTATTAAATTAATTCCAACTTGATACTATTAAATTGTTGTTGAAAGGTGTGCGAATGCTATGCGTTTTGTTGTTGCTGTTGTTATTGTTATGCTTATTGGTTATTGTTGAAGGCAAGGTTGGATCAAATGCTTCAGTGTCTGCCTTCTGGTTGACTGTAAGGTAGGTGCAATAATTTGTGCACCGAGACTTGGTTAGGATACTGATGAGGTTATAATATTGTAAAACTTATTCAAATGGATGCTTTTTGTTTTCACACAACGATGCTTGCAAAATTTCGTAGGGTTTTAAAGGTAATACTGCTTTTAAATCGATTTAAATTAACATGCTAATCAAAGAAGAGCTTTTCTTAAAATGACACTGCAAGTTGGAAAAAAAGAAAAAGACTTAATTTTTAACATTTGTTGTATAGAGACCTGAATTTTTTACGTAAATGGTACAAAAAATAACATTCCTAAATAACTTTTCGATTTTGTTCTTTATGCATCTTTTTCTAGCTAGGTGGCAAAGAAAAAGTAGTCGTTTTCCGCTGGGGTCAAGATATTTTCGTCCCAATTTATCATATTACAATAACAAGTATTTCGAAGTACAATACATTGCACGAAGTAATCGCACAAAGTCATGAGTGCCTCATAATTGTGCGCTGTATCTTGTTAAAACTTAATACAGCGTTTTTTCGAAATAACTTTTTTTCACCAGCCCCGTTGTTTTTATAAAAATGCTATCGAGCTGATGAAGCCGAAACTTACCCTGCAGACACACGTGATAGTAATGGCATGACAGTTGAAAATATGTATTAACTTCGGAAATGTTTCAAAACAAGCTAAAAATTACGCTGCGGCCATACGTGATACTAAAAGCTTATTTTCAAAATGTCGTCAAAGGCAACAGTTCTAGCAAAAATAAAAGTTCTGTATGAATTACTAAATGAACTCATTTTTCATAAAAGCTCACGTTCACGATACAAAGCAATTAACTTTAATATTTGCGCTCTATTTAGTTTCACCTCCATTTTTTTTCCCAAAGTAAGTTACCAGTGTTGCATATTGTTAAAATAGCAGATATCCTAAAAAATCCAAAAAATTTCAACAAAAATACAACAAAATCAACACTTTAATCCCTTTTTTTGACTTTTACTGTCCGCCAGTGCCAAAATCCACTGTCTATGAATTTTCGTTGACAGTAGCTCAGACAGTAGGCAGACAGTGAATCAAATGTGAGTGTGTTAGTAAAAATGTTTAAATGTATTGAGTTTTTCGAACTTGCACTGTCACATGTGGCTGCAGGGTTAAATGAGTTATTTTACACACCAATGTGTCTCGTAAGTAGTTAATACTTAATAATTGTTTCCTATTTTTTAACCCGATTTTAAAAAAGGAGCAATTTCTTAACCCTTTATTGGGCAAGTGCTTATTTTTCGCAAAGTATCATTTAAATTGATAAACATAGTGGTTTTAAAATTAAAACCCAAATTGAAAACATATTTGTTCAATTTATTCGGATTTTATTTAAAAAAACAAGTGACATAACAAAATCTCTGAATACGCTTTGGGCTAAAAATTTGCTTTTTTTTGTAAATTGTGAACATTTTTAGCTAATTCAATCAATTTTCTATTTTTGGAACACTTTACTCAGTATTGATCTTATCACAATATTTTGTATTATTTCTTTTCAATTTTCTGTTTTTTTTTTGCACATAATTTTTTGATCATATATTTTTTACTAATATGGACTTTATATGATTAGTAAAAAAACTTAAATTAATTTTCCCTTTCTTTCTTTCTTAGAATCATATTCTTCAATTTGTGACTGTTATGCAAAAATGATTTTTTTGGTGTAAATATACCATGAAGTGTTTAACTAGGGACTTATTCGGTTTGTTACAGTTCTGTTACACGGCCATACAAAATTGTGTTTAAAATTTGTGTTTATAAATACACCATTTGGTTGTGTTCTTAATTAAAAAGTTTAAATCTTCTACCTATCAGAATGACAAGCCTATGTAACAATACTCTTTTAAAGTTTTTTATTTCAAATAACTTCAAGTGCCGTTAACATCCGGGCCAGCAACACATCTTATTTTAATGTGTCCACTTAGAACGTAAAAAAAATCGTAAAATAAAATAAATTTTTTTGTACAGTTAAGGATGCGAATAACAACATATAAAAAAATTTAAATGATTGCATTTTATTTTGTTTTAAATAAAAATTCGCGAAGTGAACCTTGAAAATTTGGCCGGAGCACCAGACTAGTTACATCCTTAATTAAGATAAACCTTTTTAATAACTTACAATTTGGACTAAGGCAGGGGTTGCCTACAGAAGATGCTCTCCTAAAATTTTTTACAAGCATCTATAAATCCATTAACAAAAAACTATCAGCTGCACTATTTGTTGATATTACAATAGCTTTTGATAAAGCTGACCATAAGATACTAATAAGTAAATTAGAAAAATGTGGCTTTAACCCATTTTGTACCGCTGTTGCGTTTTCGCAACACCAACTTTGATAAATATTACAAAAATAACTAAAATTCCGAGAGCTATAAATTATACACCAAACTATTATTTTGAGTTTTCTCTTTAACCCTCTTTTATTTTTTATCGGTATTAAGCTTACCAGGGTTGCAAAGTTCCTTTTACTAAATACGTCCAAAAAAGGACTTCTGCAAAAATGGTCCCAAAATAAATAATTGAACAAATTTTTTTTTTGTTATAAATCAATTTTGTTTTGGAAAACATTGCAAAACATGTTTTTAAAATTAATTTTTGAAAAGTCATTAACGCTTCTTCAAGACGCTATGTTGAAAATAGCTGTTGCGAAAGAGCAACACTGGCTAATTGCATGCAAATCTGTTGTATCAGTGAGCCATGAAAAGCATAGCAATGAAATTGAGCATTTTCTCGAGCGGTTTTTATTGGAGAAATTATGAATTCGAAAAATGTAATGGAAATTAAAATATTTTTTTTTGTTTTTATTCAAATAATTTTCAGTCGTTTTGCACCCTTATACAAGGGTGATTCTATAATAAAAATTTAAAATTATTTCTTTATATCTGTGACGTTGCTGTGGTAGGGCTTATTAACGAGCATGAGGTTTTAGAAAACATTGCACCTAATTTGGAAATTTGTAGATAAATCGAAGTTCAATTTCCTTCAATTTTCATGATTTTACTGTGCTTGCTAGTGCCACTGAAAGTCGATCCGAATAAACGTTTTCACAGCGAAAGTACGCTTTAGAACAGAGTTTTTCTGATCCAAAATGGAAAGGAATTAAGCGCCTCAATCTGAGCTTTGAGCAGTCAGATGAACAAAATGTCAAAGAACTGCAAAAAGAAATTGTGCGATCAATAAGTAAGTCTGAATTTTTATTTATTTAAAATAATGTTTATTTAGGTGGAAAATCCCCATTGTAAATGATATGCTTATTAAATATACAAATATTTACGTTCATTAAAGTAACATTTCAATACATGTTCAATACATTCTTATTTTATCTGGTCCATCATACTGTTCCCTACATACCCTATTTTGGGTATGCCGATAGTAAAGCAATTAATTTCCCGAACAATATTTTAAACAAAGTTTAAAACCAAAAAGGGATTATAAGCAATTTGGTATATTTTTAATTTTTTTATTCATAGATGAAGAACTGATTCCCTACTTTGGAGGGCACAACTGCACAAGATGTTCATTCGTGGTAAGCCAATATGCTTTTGTTTTAAATACTGGTATCTTTGTTCTGACTCTAGCTATCTGTTTGGAGTTAGTTCATATGCTGGCACAAAACCGTTGGATTCGGAGCATCTTTTGTTTTGCAATTGTTTGAATCAGTTACAAGTCCAGGAAATCGTGCCATATACGTATAACTTTTTTTCGTCGTACTATTTGTTCCGCTTACTGAGTGAAAAAAATGTTCTCGCAACTGGAACAGTAAGATCAAATCGGCTTAAAAGTGCAAATGTTATCCTTGCAACTATCCTCTCTTTCAAAAAGTATGACTACGATTATTGCATTAACGCAGTCAACGGGTTATTCGTTGCGCGCTGGCGTATCAATGACTACAACAAACATGGGTGGTGTAGATCTCCATGATAATACTGTATTTAACTACCGTGCTGTGGTTCGTGGTAAGTAGTAGAAGTGGCCTTTGTTGACTGGTTGATACCTTTTATATTCAGATCGAGGCAATGAAAAAAAGCAGTAAGAGGATATGGAATTGTAAGATGTTAAATCTTCAACGTGCAGATGTCCAAGTACACGTGATTTGGAAAACTCCAGACGATAAAAGGAAAATATGAGCTGAATGCAGGGTTGCCAACTCATACCATTTGGCCCGGAGACTCCGGTTTTGAAGGGTCGATCTCCGGGCTCCGGCCCTCACAGATTTTCTCCAGCTTTCCCACTTTAAGATTTTTTTTTAATAAAAAAATTACAATTATGTAAAAATGTAATATAAAATTATTTTCTTCGAAAATTTTTTTGAAACTAAAGTCCGTATGCACTTCAGCTCTTTAAAAGCATGACAACAAAAAATTATTCTTAATGATGTGGTCGGAGTTTATAAAAAAAGGTTAGTGTATTTTATTTCCGGACTCCTTATCACGAATCTGGCACCCAAATTTTTTACCACATCAGGATTTTGAGAAAACCGTGATTCAAGGTCAAAAAAATCTACTAAGAGAAATCAACTTGAATCGTCAAAACTAAAAGTGGTACTTGATTTTTGTATATGGCAAAGATGTTTGTTAAAAGTTGATAAAAAATTGTCTTTCATACTTCCATCCCCCCACCCACTTTTTTAACCTTATTTTTACGTTTTTCAAAATGAATTTATTTTAGCCTAGCTGTATTCTGCAAACCATTGAGATATGTAATATTACGTGTTGGCAAAAAATCATCCCCTTAAAAAAAACATATAGCGTCTTCCAACAACAAAATTACCCTAGATCCACTATATCAAAACAATTCACCCCCAAAAGGCAAAATTATTTCTTTTTCACTTATATGATGTAAACTGTTGAAATATGGACTCAAAAGTTGCATAGGGTTGTCAAGATCTCCCAAAAAAAGAACATGTCTCCCTCTACTGCAAGAACAAAGTTGATTTTTGAGAAAAACAGGTAAAAATATAGATATAAAAATGCTTAGATTTTTGTAAGAAAAACTACATATGTCTTAAAGTAATAGTAAATACAAACTTTAACTAAAAATATTTTGCCAAACACGATGCCTTTCTTAATTTTTACCCAGAGTGTAAGGTGTGAAGGATATTCGAATCTAAAGGTACTCCCGAGATAGCTCAGAACTTTTGATTGTTGTCTGATTGTCTAAATTTTGGTGGTATTGATTAAAGTGTTTACGTTTTCCTTAAATTTGGCAAATTAATAATTTGCATATTTTTGCATATGCATTTTCTTGTTTCTGAGAAATTTATGCTTTACTGCAATTTTTCAACTTTTCCGAAAACATGAATATAAGGTGTTATATATCGAGCACCAGAAGTGATACCGAAGGTAATTTTCTCAATTTTGATTCTTCAAATATTTCTGAAAAACACCCTTTCCAAGAGTATCTATTAATAACACCAGGATAAAGTCCACCTTTTTTTTCTATTTCGATAACTTGAAAAAATGTTACTTTCTAGCATGAAATTTATTATTTCCTCAAAACACCTCCCCTCAGCATTGACAAATATGTTATACTAAAATTTCGAGCTTCTGATTTAGCCATTCAATGGGTCTCAATTGACTTATTGTTTTTAAGAAGTGGTTTAAAGAAATAATTACCATAAAGGAGATATGAACATAATAGTTAAATTTCATGCAAGGAAATATTTTTATTTAGATATAAAAATAGGAAAAATATTTTTGGCCTTTTCCTGGTGTTTTAAATAAATATTTTAAGACAGGGTTTCTTTGAAAAACATTTGAAAAATCCAAATTGAGAAAATTATTTTCGGTACCACTTCTGATGCTCGAGATATAACACCCTTTATTAATATTTTTGGCAAAGTTAAATAATTGCGATCAAGTATACATTTCTCAAAAACAAGAAAATACATATGCGACAAATATGCAAATTATTAATTCGCCAAATTTAAGGAAAACGTTGACACTATAAGCAATACAACAAAAATTTAGAAAATTAGATAACAATCAAAATAATTGTGCTATCTCGAGTGTACCTTTAGATTCGAATATCCTTCTCACAGGAGACTGTGGGTGAAAAAAGAGAGTGGCAACGTATTTGGCAAGATATTGTTAGTGAAAGTTTGTATTTACTTTTACTTTTACTTTTAGACTTTAAGACTTTTACTTTTCTTACAAAAATCTAAGCATTTTGAGATCTATATTTTAACCGGTTTTTCTCAAAAAACAACTTTGTTCTTGCGGTAGAGGTTGTTGTTTTTTTCCTAAAATTTTTTTGGGAGATCTTGACAACCCTATGCAACTTTTGAGACCTCTTAGAATGTGAAATTCGAGAAAGATATCTCAATTCGATACGCCTTATTGTCTATATCTCAATAGTTTGAATTAATTTTGCATTTTGGGAGACTATAGTTTGGATATGGTGGATCTTGGGTAATTTTTTTGTTGGAAGATCTTATAAGTTTTTTAATAGGGATGATTTTTTGCCAACACATAATATTACATTTCTCAATGGTTTGCAGAATACAGCTATGCTAAAATAAATTATTTTCGATAAACGTAAAAATAAGGGTAAAAAAGGGGGTGGGGGGATAGAAGTATGAAAAACAATTTTTTTATCAACTTATAACAAACATCTTTGCCATATTCAAAAATCGCGTACCACTTTTAGTTTTGACGATTCAAGTTGATTTCCCTTAGGAGAATTTTTTGACCTTGAATCACGGTTTTCTCAAAATCCTGATGTGATGGAAAAATTTGGGTGCCAGATTCGTGATTACTCACAAAAATAAAGGCTCTTTTTGGTGCACTGTGTTATTAATGTTGAATAAAATGTTGACGAGCTTTTTGATAAAGTTAACTATATCAATAAACCCTTGCCAACATTAAAGAGAACCATTTCATCGGTAGCTGATATTTGGATAGCAATTTTAAAAACCAATTAAAAACTAGAAATTAAACAACTTGGTATGAAAGTAGTAGAAAATACCAATAAGCAACGCATTCATTGATCGTTTATTATAATGAGTCTGTATGAAGAGCCGACAGAAACAAAATGAGCACTCGTTTGGTAAAAGAATAAATAAATAAAGAACGAATAAATTTTTATTTTGATTGACAACACTCGGATCAGCAAGAATTTGTTAAAAGCTCAAAATCGCAACTCAAATATAATTTTTAAAATGTGTTATATTGACTCAGATTTAGTCTTTTTTTTTTAATAGACAAATTGTTATGCACTTTTTGTTAAAACAACAAATTATAAGATTGTTTATTATATTTACGTGTAAAAAATTAAATTTTTATTCTAAAACAAATATAAAAAATAATTAATTTGAGAAAATGAAAAAAAAATTATGCTAGAAAAGCTCCGGGCGGGGAGCTTCCAAGAGCTGGCAACCCTGGCTGAATGCCACTCTCATTAGTGCAAAAAATGTAATAATGAACTGCAATCCAAGCAGTGCTATCCATTTATTTGAACATTTTTAATAATTTATATTCAATAGTTCAGTAATTAATTTCTACATTTTCTTATATTTCTCATTGCGGTGATTTTAATTTTGTATCTGATGTTATATCCTTAAGTGAATCCATGGACTCAATCACACATAAAATTATATATTACCTGCAGTACCGACGTTGATTATGTAAAGTTCTTTCAAACATATATCTGATGCATCTGGTGATTAATAAACACATTATCATTAATATAACAATCTAAATGGATAAATCACCTAAGCGTAAAATGGAAAATTTTGGTGTATAAACATCTAAATAATCTGAATGGACCTAAACCTGGGATCTTCAATTGCCTCTTATCTTCATGATGATTGTGACTAATGAGTGGCCGATAAGACCTAGTTTGTCTTGGTGCCTGCGTTCGCAACTGGTTTTCTTTATTTTATGAAAATTGGTTTGGTGAAGTTGACCTAGTTTGTCGAGTAACCACCCTGCCAAGCCAGGATCTCACCGGCTTCACAGAACGATATATATTATATAAATACCTATTTGGAGTATTTGGTTTTATTGGGTATGAGACTTTGTTTGTCACACGACTCCGCCGTATACAAAAATTGTTGCTAACTTGACCTTGTTTGTCTTGAAAACGCAACCCTGCTTTGCGGTCTGATATCATTCGATTTGACTTAACTTTTTTCTTTGTTATTTTTTATACTTTAATAAAATTATATACTTTAAGCAATTTATTGAAACTTTTTAGTTAGTTAATAATAAATGATTTCAATCAAAATACTTTATATTTTTGAATTGTATTAAATATCTTATTTTATAATTTTAAATTTGCTATAAAACCTGTTAAGGTTTAGCAATCAAGTAAATAAATAAAAAAAAAAATAAAAAACAGATAACGAAAAATACATTTGAGTACATTTTTCAAAAAGTGATTTGAACCGTATGAGCCATCGTTGCGTTTTCGCAACAGCTACGGTCACCCTAAGTCACCAATATTTTTTTTTTATGTGATCAGGAAGTGCTAAAATGCTAACGCACAAAACTTTAGAACGATATCTAAACGGAATCGGGTAACGGTACAAAATGGGTTAAGGGCATTATTTATAATTGGCTTTCTTCACAACTTTCCCAAAAAATACAAGGAACTAAAGTACAAAATCAGTTCAGTAGTTACATTAATATTAATATAGATGTCCCACCCGATCCATGTGGGCCCGGTTCTATTTCTAATTCATTTAAATTCGTTGTTTTCACAGAATCTCAATAGAAATTCTACTGTATTTGCTGATGATATAGCTTGCACATATCCATGTGTTTGTCTTTTTGACTTAACTGCAGCTATTAATCATAATTTGGAAGTGCTAGACACTGGTTTACAATGCATAATTTGGCCGTAAGTGATAAAACAAAAATTATGTTATAAAGGATGATCCAATACGAGGTACCTTTTTCAACTGGGTTATTTTGACAGCTGTTATGTGTCAAATGGCTTGCCCATATGACGTTTGTGTTCAGTATTGAATACGACTAAATCATGATTAGACCTACTCCTGAAAAACGTTTATTATTTGTAGAAACTTACTACCAAAATCAGTCATCAGTTAGAGAATGTTATAGAGCTTTTCAACATCATTTTGGTCGTTATGAGCGTCTAAACCATCCAACCATCACCAAATTTCAAACCAATTTTACACTATTGGACATTCATCATTCAACCAGAGTACATAGAGCCTGTAATTTTGGGAATATTGCTGCAGTAGCAGAGAGTGTTCGTGAAAACCGTGAACAATCAATTCACGAAAAAATAATATTTTTTGAGATTATCCATTTTGTATCTTTTGTTTTAGCGGAGCTATAATCGTCCAAATTTAAAATGTCTGTTTGTCATGTAAAAATACCCTTGGTCAACAGTTTTTTTCTGAATTCTAACTTTGACGATTACAGCTCCGCTAAAACAAAAGATACAAAATTTGTTGATATTTCGTTGAATAATCTCAAAATTGTTGTACCGCTACCGCACATGACACGATAGGTTGATATATTGAAAAGTTGATATTTTTTCTAAACGAGAAGCCGTTATGGAAGGGTATGGTCCTTGTATGATTCCAATAAACATACTTGCTATCACCGCTGGCACACAACAGAGAAAGGGACTCAGACCCACTTCCTCTTCATCAGCATCATAATCAAGAAACCGTTAAATTTTCTAATATTAAAAATAATATTGATTTAAGTTGATTTAAATACAAATTCTAAATGTTTTATAGTTTTAATTATACTTGATTTTAAATACAAATTCTAGTTGTTTGATAGTTTAAAATCTCATCACCTCTGTGGTGTAGAGCGCTGCGCTTGCACCGCGTATCACAAAGATTTCTGATAAGGCCTGTAGCAGGGGCGAAATTGCAGTAAAATCAGCTAGTGATGTTTTCCTTTCCATATTGAAAACGTTGTTGTTGTTGTTGTTGTTTCTTTGGAAAAATTCGTTAAAGCAATTATTTGTTCTAACCTGACCTAAAGCTCAATAAACGATTTTAAACTATCAAACAACTAGAATTTGTATTTAAAATCAAGTATGATTTGAACTATCAAACATTTAGAATTTGTATTTAAATCATAGAAAATCAACATAATAAATAACAAGGTCATTTAGAAAACTTTAATTAAAAATAATATTAAAAACTAATGTTAAAAACTTCAGCAAACTGCTCATCGTACAAGCTGCTACATAAACAATTCATTGTGTGCAAAAAGATAGCAACACTCCACAACTTAAGTCATTAGTATTCAAAATGAATCCAAATGTAAGACAAAAACTAATTCCCACTAGCGAAGTCTAAAAGATGAAGAGGGAAAAAAACAAAGAGGCGTTTCTAAAATCTGTCTGAGCCATGTTAGTACAGCGACAAGCAACGCAGATTTTTTTTTTTTGTCCATTCCAATTTAAGCAGAATTTATATTTGATGCATTATAAGCGTCATTTATCAGACCGCGTCTGCCAATGTCAGAAAGAATGGAGAAACGTGGAAATTGCCCGTTCCTCACATTTAATCCCAACGCAACGTGCCACACAGACAATGTCAAATTTTAATAATAGGGTTTGTGTCCTCAAACGTCGCGCTCGGTCATCTATTTGTGTTGTTGTGTCCTTAGAGACGGCGTCTACAATGTCTTTTTTCGGTTCGTTGTTAAGTCATTATGTTCTTGATCAACGGTCAACATAATCACCATCACCACCACCAGGCCAGCATCGTCATTCGTTCGCAGATCCACTAAGTTTGCCAATAATAAAGTGGACACAAAAGATTGTATATGGTTCATGGCTCTGGGGCAAAAATTCTTCATCTACTACAATCTGTATTTCATTTAAATTTTTTTATTTTCTTTTGTTTGGTTTTGTCTTGTTTTTTCCATATGCTATCTCCTGACTGTGTTTTTTTTCCAATTTTGATTCTCCCGAATACCTTCAACATCATTTCAATCTTAAACTTAACCTCAGTCAACTGTCGCTAGACACATCTTTTTCTACCTTTGCCTTCATCCTTGTGATATTTGTTTGTGTTGGCACTGTGAATGACCAACTGCAATTTGCAACCTAAAACCATTTAAAGTAATTTATTTCGATTTCGGTTCTGCTACTTTTTTTATCTTTCCCCCTCCCCCCTTTCTTTTTCGTTGAGTTGACTCTGTCTCCAGCGTCATGGCAAAAAGTGAGACACGCAGAAAATCGTTCCTTCGGACAGTTTGTGACTGTGTAAATGACTAGCCGGGCGAAAGACTGACATTTTGTGAAGATCTACTTTTAAATAAATTAAGTTTCAGCATTCTTTCCCATTAGTAGTAAGCTGGAGAGACACGCCCACTTGTTGAAGTAGCTATGCGTGCTGTTTTTGAAAAGATGTATCATCACTAGGTTCTACAGACGGCAATGTTTTGTATGAGTTTTAATAAAAATAATAGACTAATGTGGCTATTGAAGGTAACTGAGAATAAGAAACAAATTTGAGACATAATTTTATTTAAAAATTTTACAGACAGTTTTTTACGTTTTTGAAAATAATATGCATTTGATTCATTTTTAGTTTAAAAAATCAAGTAAAATATTTTATCATACAGAAATTTTAAATTTATTAAAATTTTTTTAAAATTCATCCACACTCTTATGAGAAAAAACAACGGCGTTGAGAAAATACGTTTCTTCTTCCTTCTAACAACTTCTAGTAGAAGAGACAAAAGGAATTCACACCTGTATCGACCTTTTAAAAATTTGCTCATATGTCTGATGAAAAGTTATTATTGACTTTCACTTAAGATTGATTTGCAAAATAAAAATAAGTAAGAAACTTCTGAATATTCATATTTTTTGTATTTACCACATAATTTTTGTGTTGAATAATTTACAGAAAATTTTTTTGTAGAATGCTTTACCTTAACATTCCTTCTTCAAGATATAAATTGGTCAAAAATCAGAAAAGTTGAAAAAACATTTCCGTCTCTTTCTCTATGACAAATATACTATACTATACTATACTATACTATACTATACTATACTATACTATACTATACTATACTATACTATACTATACTATACTATACTATACTATACTATACTATACTATACTATACTATACTATACTATACTATACTATACTATACTATACTATACTATACTATACTATACTATACTATACTATACTATACTATACTATACTATACTATACTATACTATACTATACTATACTATACTATACTATACTATACTATACTATACTATACTATACTATACTATACTATACTATACTATACTATACTATACTATACTATACTATACTATACTATACTATACTATACTATACTATACTATACTATACTATACTATACTATACTATACTATACTATACTATACTAAACTATACTATACTATACTATACTATACTATACTATACTATACTATACTATACTATACTATACTATACTATACTATACTATACTATACTATACTATACTATACTATACTATACTATACTATACTATACTATACTATACTATACTATACTATACTATACTATACTATACTATACTATACTATACTATACTATACTATACTATACTATACTATACTATACTATACTATACTATACTATACTATACTATACTATACTATACTATACTATACTATACTATACTATACTATACTATACTATACTATACTATACTATACTATACTATACTATACTATACTATACTATACTATACTATACTATACTATACTATACTATACTATACTATACTATACTATACTATACTATACTATACTATACTATACTATACTATACTCTCTTTTTTTGTTGGACGTAGTGATAGCGCGCTATCATCTAGTGGCCCCACGATACTCCACCAGCTCCACCCCGGAACCGCGTCAGCATTTCATCAGGACGGGGGTTTGATTTCGTAAGATTCCTACGTCCTCCTTAAGCAAGGAGGTTCGGAACTACTGAAGTTTCTCTCCTTTAATATTTTATTTATGTGTCTTTCACACAAAGTCCATGCATGTTCAGATTTTAGCATTTCGTTCAACAGATTCTCTTCAGTTAATGTAACACCTAGCATATCATTTAAAGCTCGTCTCTCCTCCAACCACTTTTCACATTCGAAAAGTATGTGCTTTGCATCTTCTTCTAGCGCTGCGCATGAATCACAGCTGCTTATTTCTTTAAGTTTAAATCTATGCAGGTATTTGTTAAAACTACCATGGTTTGTCATAGCCTGAGTCAGAAAATATCCCATGCTTCCATGTCGTCTTTCCAGCCAGACTTTTATATTGGGGATAAGGCTATATGTCCAGCTCCCGTTCATGTTTTGATTCCAACGTTCTTGCCATTTAGTCACTACATTGTCCCTGGCATTAATTTTTATTTCTGAAATTTTTTGCTTTCGCTCTTGTGTATTAGTGTTCGCCCAACTTATAAGTTTAGTTTGGGTATATATTTCTTCTCTTTCCAGTATTAATAAGTCTATTGGTGGCAGACCTGCAAGCACTAAAGCCGCACTTGTGGACACTGTACGGTACGCTGATATAATACAGAGAGCACTAACTCTCTGTGCTTTCTGTAGTTCCCTCATATTATTCTTCAGATTCAGTGCCCTGACAAAGGTTGGAGCAGCATAAAGAAGCTGGGAGTGTACTACGCTGTTTATTAATTTTCTCATCTGCGGCCTTGGGCCACCACAGTTTGGCATTATTCTGGCCAATGATGCTGCCGTTCGCAAAGCTTTGTCACGAATATTTACTACGTGCTGTCCAAAGCTAAGTTTGTCATCTAATTGCACACCCAAATAGCATAAGCTTCGTTTAAAGGGTATCTCTCTATCTTGTAGACGTATTTTCGGTATTTTGAAGACCCTACGATCTGTCACTAGAATTGCTTCCGTTTTTGGAACTGCAAGTTTCAAACCGTTTCTTCGCAGCCATCTGTTACAACGACATAAGCTATCGTTTACCACTATCTCGATTAATTCGGCAGTTCGCTGGTTTACTACCAGAGCAATATCATCAGCGTAACCTATTAGTTTTGCACCTTCTTATAATTCCAAATTCAGTAGACCATCGTACATTACATTTCACAGGAATGGTCCTAATACTGAGCCCTGAGGTACACCTGCTGTTATTTGGTGCTCTTTTATACCATTTTCCGTCTCATAGATTAAAATTCTGTTATCCAGATAGTCTGATACTATGTTAAAGAGATAGTTATCTAAACGTCGGTTTCTGAAAGCTTGTAGTACTACTTTCCACTTTACTGTGTTAAAAGCATTTTTAACATCTAGTGTTATTATTGAGCAGTATTCTCCTGTTGTTTTGGCCTGTATAGCTTTATTGCATATTGCGCTAACGGCATCAACTGTACTCTTCCCTTTGCGGAAGCCATGTTGCATAGGGGATAGTCCGCCAAGGTCATCTATGCGCTCTTCCAAACGTTTTAGCATTACGTACTCTAATAATTTTCCTATACTATACTATACTATACTATACTATACTATACTATACTATACTATACTATACTATACTATACTATACTATACTATACTATACTATACTATACTATACTATACTATACTATACTATACTATACTATACTATACTATACTATACTATACTATACTATACTATACTATACTATACTATACTATACTATACTATACTATACTATACTATACTATACTATACTATACTATAGTATACTATACTATACTATACTATACTATACTATACTATACTATACTATACTATACTATACTATACTATACTATACTATACTATACTATACTATACTATACTATACTATACTATACTATACTATACTATACTATACTATACTATACTATACTATACTATACTATACTATACTATACTATACTATACTATACTATACTATACTATACTATACTATACTATACTATACTATACTATACTATACTATACTATACTATACTATACTATACTATACTATACTATACTATACTATACTATACTATACTATACTATACTATACTATACTATACTATACTATACTATACTATACTATACTATACTATACTATACTATACTATACGCAAAAATACAAAAATTTTGGTGACAACCCCATTACCTATTATGAATTTTAAAATTCTGTAAATTACTGTAAGTATTTATATAAGTCGTTTATCTCAGATATGTAGATACCGCACTCTTCCTTGTGACGGCAGTATACTATCTACGAAAAATTTAAAAACCTCCCTTTAAAGTAGAAAATTTTATTCTAAATCGAAATACTGAAATTAACGTAACAAACTTAACAAAATAAAAAGGTCAAAAATTTAAAAAAAAAAAACAATATATAAGACTTTCCATGCAAATTTGCCACCAATTTTTTTCCATATTAGTTTTTTTTTTATGGTTCCTGAGTCAAAAATATTTAATACGTATTTTTTTTTTATTTCAATATAAAACAAGGCATTGGGTGGTATGAATTAAATATAAGTGAACACTCTGGTAGAATTCTCTTAAGAAGAGTGTTTCGGTGTGAATAAAAATTTCAAATTCCAAAGAGATTTCAAATTTGAACTTTATTCACACCAAAGTTGAGAGCCTTCTCAAACGTCAAAAAGTAGGAGTGGAGTATTTTCGTTTAGCATAACGAAAGAGATTGTACTCGCCCAAGTTGAGTATTCTTTCAAAAATCTTGAGTGAACACTCGCACTCAGTTTTTATTCACACCACCCACTTTCGAAACAAATTTTTTTTAATTTCAATTTTATACTGCAATAACTGACGAAGATAGAAAAATTGTTCTCAAAGAAGAAATGTGAGCATTTTTCTTAGCTTTCGCATGATGTTAACTAAAATATAATCAAATAATTTTTTGATTGCGAAAAATAGAGAAACAAATAGGATTTATTTTCAATTTTTATCTTATTTTTTTTCTTGTTAAAAAAAGCCCAGTTCGTAACACTACTAACTTTCTCAAAGCAAAAAAATTTTAGCTTTAGTATTGAAAAATATAGGAGTTAATCTTGATTTTAGTCTCTTCATTATTGGTATAACTAGTGTCCGACCGAATATTCGGTTTCGGTTACGGCCAGTTTCGGCCCTTTTTGGCAGTTTCGGCTGGTTTCGGCTATTCGGCTTCAATATGGCCGAATAACCGAAACTAGCCAAAACTTTTGGTAAAAATTTCGGAACATTTCAAGGATAGCGACAACTATAATTTTGAATTTTTTTGTTTTGCAGATTACATGGATTTTGGCCTCCTTACTCCAAATCTAAAAAAATTACAGGCCGCTCGCAATTGGTTTAGAAGTTATAGGCCTCAAAAGTTGGAAAAATAGCCTACAAATCTTGCTATTTTTCTAAATTTTTCAACAAAACTACACTCTATGGGTATCATAAGAATGGTAATTTAAGTACCTATTCAAATATGAAAATCCATGCCTAACTTTTAAAGATACACACATTTTCAGTGTCACAATATAAAAGGTATATCTTAAAAATTTATGAATGGATTTTCATGTTTGATACATACCTCGTTGTAAGGTACTCGCAATACCTTTCTTTTAATACCCATAACGCGGAACACTAAAAAAAACAGAAAGATTTGTAGCCCATTTTGCAACTTTGGAGCATATAACTTCTGAACCAATTGCCAGCCGCCTGAAATTTGGATTTGGATTTAGGAGGTTAAAAAAATATTAAAAAAGAGAGTTGTCGCTATTCTTGACTTATACCAAAATTTCTTGCATCAGTCATTTAATTCAAATATATAAGTTTGGTTTAAAAAAAAATAGTTACAACGTATTGTACAAAACAAGAATTCTGAATTCGTCTAAAATTTGATTTATCGTGTTAACGCAAAACATTTTGGTTCATTTAATGCGTTCGATACTATCATTTTCGATATTATCATCTCTATTGCAATTACCATTAAAGTTTTATAGATACTTAAGCCAAAAATTGATAATTAAAATTCCGAATGAATTCTGTGTGTGTGTGGAATAAAGGAAAAGAAAACGAAATACATATTTCTATTTTTATAATACTAAACCTTTAAGAAAAACAGAAATGCTTTGCTTTGTAGTTCTAAAAAATGTACATGGTAGGTGCATACTATTTTGAGTGTGTACGGAAGTAAGTAATAAAAAATTAAATAAAAAGTTATCTCATTTATTATATAGTAAACTTCAATTAATTATTATAAACTTCAATATTCAAATAATCCTTTTTTTGTACTAAAAAGGTAGTACTTTTGTTTTCTTTTAAGAAAAACAATCATTTGTAAAAACTTAAATTTTCATATTAATAACCAGTTTCGGCCGAATATTATAAAATGGCCGAATATTCGGTTTCGGCCAAAATTCCGGTTTCGGTCGGACACTAGGTATAACGCTAACTGGGCCTGGCAATTTGTTGGTGAAGAAAATATTAATAGCCTATTACACCGTACGACAGCACTATTCACACTCGAAGTAAACCATATACAAGTGAAACTACAGACAAAGGATAGTAAAACTGCGTTCTCGCTTTTTTATTCGTTAAGCTTAATACAAGCTGATTAACTAAGAACTAAGCTTATTCAAACAGGTTTTATTTATTTATTATTTTTTTTTCTCCCTTTTCCTTGCTTTAGTGTTCGAAAGATATTTAATTCATGGTGGGCGTAATCCGCCCACCTGAATGATTTAATTTTAAGAACACGACAAACGTTGAAAAGAAGATACGAGAAGATAAAGGGATCTTACAAATATCATTAATTACAATATGTACCATTTCTTAATTGTAGGAAAATCATTAGAGAGGAGGAAAATGTGGCGTAGGAGTTAAGAAGAAGTGGCGTTTAAGTTAAGAAGGGCATTTCAGAGTCGAGATCTGCTCAGATGAAAATCGAATTCGGTGTTCAAATTATTGGTTATACGAAGCATCCTGGTTGCAGGTTCACTGCATCCGTAGTCGGTGCGGTGAAAGTTGACGTGGGAGAGAGGAATAGACCTAAGGTTACGTGGGTTAGTATTAAAGGATTTTAATTGGAGTAGTGCTGGGCAGTTAATGGTTCCACATACAATTTGATGAATGAAGAGTACATCGCCAACTTCCCAAAGGTAAGTTGAAAGGTAAGTTGAAACTGTCAGAATTGGGAAGACCCCGAAGTGCGAACCGAATGAATCTTCGTAGTTGTAGATAGGAGACCAAACCTGGCTGGCATGTTCAAAGATGGGTCTGACAAAGGTAAGGTAGAGAGATTTAGTCACGTACAGATTGGAGAACTCTCTGGACCAGTGTTTCACGAAACCCAGTGCAGACTTGACTCTACTAATGATATTATCAATATGAGACCTAAAATTAAGTTCCTTGTCACATATTGCACCTAAGTCCCGTAAATAGTTTACAGGAGGAACTGGCTTGCCGAGTTAGTAATAAGATCTCGGGGGAAGCTGGAGACGCTTGCGTGAATATGTAATTGCTTAACATTTACTGATGTTGAGTTCAAGAAGATTTTTTTGACACCAAGTGGAAAAACTAACCAGATCATCTTCAAGACTGCAAGAATCGGCGTTGGTTTGTATGTGCCAATAGATTTTCATATCATCAGCATACACAGAGAGATTGGAATCTTTGATGATTCCATCTACATCAGAGATTTTTAAGACGAACAACAAAGGACCAAGATGACTACCTTGTGGGACACCAGAGCTAGCTGTAAAAGACTCTGAATTGGAAAATCTAAAGATGACACTGTAACGACGTTCTGCGATATATGATTTAATCCATGATATAAACAGTGCTGGAAAATTAAAGGCTTTAAGCTTAAGAAGGATCATAGTGTGTGAGATTTTGTCAAACGCTTTACTAAAATCGGTAGAAACTACATCAACTTAGTACCAGCTTTCCAACGAGCATTAAGTGTTTGAAACAAAATTCTGTAAGGTTAGTGGCAGTCGAACTTCCCTTGAGGAAGCCATGTGGCTAGGAGGAAAAATAGATTTGCAGTGGAAAAAGAGAATGTCATAGATAATACTTTCAAAAATTTTGGGAGCACATGACAGTTTTGCAATAGGTCTGTAATTGGAAATATCATTTCCAGGTCCTTTTTTATAACTTTTTACTACATATTGCTATACTATATTTGCTATATTTTTTGTAGGTATTATAAACGAACTCTTCCATAACTTAGGGAAAACTGATTTAGAAATAGAAAGTTGAAAAAGAGCCAATAGGGGATGAGCCAACAAGTTCGCGAATTTTTTGATAACAATAGCAGGCAAACCATCGAGTCCAAGAAAAAAATCGTCCTTTATATTATTTATCATTCCTAACACATCAGCTAGTGTAATATCAACAGAAGTCAGCGACGTTTGAGGACAGTTCCTAAGCAAAGAAAAATATTCATAGTCTAGCTCATCGTTACGATTTGTGCATGGCTGACTGAAAAAATTTGCAAATAGGTTTGCAATTATTTCCGGTTTTCTTTTTAAGTTATAAAAATTAAATGCTTAAAATAATTTATTTGAATAATAAAACCCATCAAAACATGGCAATATGGGTACCAAACGAAAAAAAAACAATATCTTTTATCTTTTTGCTGTTTTGGTTTGGTACTAAAAGTAATGAAAGTTTTTTACTTTACACAAATTAATTCTATAAATTTGCAAATAAAACATAAGTCAATTAAACTAATCTACATACATATTTGGTATAGATGTATTATACCTTCGTTTTTCTGATAAAAGAGATTGTCCTCTTTCATTTGATACTCATATTGTCATGTTTTGACGTTTTAAAGTATTTCAATACATTTTTTTAAACAATTCCTTTTTGTAATTTAAAAGTCCTTTAAAAAAAAATCCTGGCGTTCTAGAGAATAAGTGAAAGCTCAGTTCTACTTAACTTGTCTCTGGTTTCACGTGTACACGGTTAACTTTGTGTGTGAAAATTTTTTCCTATAACTGTTGTACGGAAAAATTTTCTTAATAAGTTACAATTCCCTAGATTATAACTTTTAAGTTATTGATTTAAATTCCATGAACTTCTCAGGTTAAGCCCCCTAAGCTATACCTTAGATTTTATCCTTAAACTATAAAAAACGGCTCATAGTTTTTAAATTAAAAAGAATTTTCCATTAAATATTTATAGGAGAAGCACTATATAAAATTATACTCATAATTTACTATTAAGACGTTATACAGGAAAATAAAATTTTCTTGTAAGCCTCAACAAACTTTTCAATTAGTAAATATTTGAGTGTATTTATATTAATTCATTTATCTATTAAACGCCCCAGTTCACCCTATATTAACTTTTTTCTATATCCCTCCCTTATAAAGCATATTAGTTCAATAAATTTTAATTGGAGAGATTTCTATAATAAATAAACCTAATGAAACGATTAAGAAAAAAATACAGTTCTATTGAATAAAAATTATTTCCCGCCATTAATGATAGGTACTCTCAGTGAACAAATTTATATTAATTTAATAAAACTAAACTTTAAAATACCCAATAAACCTCAAAGTAAACAATAAAGCTTATTTTCCCCATTAACTTTTCTCAGGTAATCATTCACAAGGAAGTCCAATTTAGAAGAATAATAAACGATCCATTACAATAAAAATTTTAAAAATTCTATTTCCCTTCCTTATAGGAATCTACTTTTTCCTTAAATTTATATATGAAATTTTGCTATAAAAAAGTCTATAAAACCACAATTTCTTTATACCAATCTAATTATTATGTCTAACATAGATTTTTCTTTATATAAAAATTACCTAAAACAATTTAACCTGATAGTTCATCTAACCATCTATAAAATCATAGAACGACCAAATCTCTCTTTGCACATCCTCTCTTTGGAAAAGCGTATAAAGAGTTGAAGTGTTCGTTGAAGTAGGTTTAGTAGAAATCTACCAACATAGTATAAATGATTACATCATACTTTCTTATTTATTAGAATTATAAATGCGTTTAAGAATGCGTATAATGCATTTTTTTTTCTTTTTATATTGAAACAACGCTCAGGGGATGTTCCCTACAAATGGTCTATCATTGTGTTGATTCGGAAGATGGGTTATAATTAGTAGGAGGATGGATAGAAAGTTATCAAGTGAAACTTTTTGTGTATAATGTTCTTAGTGAGGTATAAAGCTGTACAAACATGATGCCTTTGCCAACACCCAATACAACATTTCGTCGTTAATTGATGTGTTTTAAAGTTATTTTGATTACAATTAAGAAAAAAATTTTTGAAGCGTAGGATCATGGCCTGATTTTTTAAAAATTATTTTAAATATATATTAATCTCTTTCAGGGTTGCCAACTTTTGAAAAGCCCAGGCCCGGAGCTTTTTTTATTTAATCATTTTTTATGGTCTGCTTGCTTTTAATTAAAAAATTAATTTTTTCTTTAGTTTTTTCATACAAAGTCATGTTTAACAATCATGTTTGACAACAAATGTGACACAACACAACTTGCGTTTTCCCGTGAACTCGTTTTCCTTTAGCAACCAATCTTTGTAAAGGGTCCGCCAAATAACTTTTATTTTTAAAATTCTATTAAAAAAACTACTGGATATTTTCTCAAATTTCGTTTTTTCTTTCATTCATTCATTCAAGTACGTACAATCCTTCCGGTTAATAATGAAAAATAATTTCATTCAAATGGCTGCCTCGGCTGGCCATGCAGTAGCCTACACGATCGGTCCAATTTTTAAGCACATTATCGATTGTGTGCAGCTGTATTTCACCAATGGCTTCACGAATATTGTCCTTTAAAGCGTCAATTGTCTCTGGCTTGTAGGCGTAACACTTATCTTTGAAGGCACTCCACAAATAATAGTCCAACGGTGTCAAATCGCAGCTCCGAGGTGGCCAAACGACATCAGCTCTGCGGCTGATAATGCGATCTTCAAAAACAGGGCGCAAAACATCGAGTGTAGCTTCGGCTGTGTGGCACGTAGCGCCTCCTCCGTAGCGCCTCCTCCTCTTCAATTTTTGTGAACAAAAATTCGTTCAACATGGCCCGATAACGATCGCCATTGACTGTAACGGCCACTCCTTGCTGATTTTCGGAGAAAAATGGCCCAATTATGCCTCTGGACCGAAATCTGCACCAAACAGTGACTCGTTTTGGGTGCAGCGGCTTTTCAATGTATGCGTGCGGGTTTTCTGTGCCCCAAGTGCGACAATTTTGCTTGTTTACATACCCGCCAAGATCAAAATGAGCTTCATCTGAAAAGATGATTTTTTTGGCAAAATCGACATCTTCTGTAAGTCGATCGCAGGCCCACTTAGCGAAGCGAAAACGCATTGGATGGTCAGTTGGCTTCAACTCCTGAACAAATTGGACTTTGTATGGCGTTATACCAAGGTCTTTATGCAAAATTCGTCTCAATGATGTCTCCGAAATGTTCAAGCGTATACACAACCATATTCGTTCAGCGGAAGGATAAAACTAATTATCTGTCAAATCAGACATGAGCTAAGTATTACCATTCACGAAATAAGCACTAGTTGAAAAAAAAAACGTTAGATGGTGGACCCTTTAGCGTCGTATCGAGAGCCAATCGTTGTTAAAAGATGTTAAGTTATGTTTCCTCTTGCGACTAGATTCCATTATGCTGTTCTCTAAAATAGTTTTGTATCAGTTAATACACAAAACACAAATAACTGACCGAACTTACATAAATTGAACTGCAAACATTAATTAAAAATTCAGCCGCAGACAAGGTTCATTTATAAGGTTGTGGCACTTGAGAGAAATGCACTCTTTTTCCCGCCTTTGCTCGAACTCTCATTGCGCTTTTCTTTGTTCTAAGCATTCATTTTCTTTATTTCTTTGCATCCATTCTGACAGTTCGACCGAGTTCGCTCTCAAGTGCCACAACCTTATAAATGAGCCTTGGCCGCAGAACTCAAAAGAAAAACAGAAACCAGTTCGTCAAGTTACCAAAAGAAAAGTAACGACTGGTTACGACGTTCCTTCAAAAACGAAGTTCAAGAAATAGAAAGAACGTCAAAGTTAAGTTAGCATTCATTAAGACAAATGGTTCAAACATTCACTAAAAAAGGGTAAATCAACACTAATAAATAAGTTAAACAAATTTTTTTGTAAAAAAACTTGATTTAAATATAGATTAGAGCGAAAGCCGGAGAAAATGTGCCAGGCCCGAAGTCTCCGGGCGAAAAGGTATGTGTTGGCAACCCTGATCTCTTTAGTTTAAATAAAAAATCTCTTTCTGTTTCCGACTTTCCTCGCGCAATTCCTACTCCTCAATTTTGAATACTTTAATGGATGGGGCGTACTTTTTTGTGGCACTTAAAAACACAACTCAAAAAATTACATCGCAGAAACAACGAAACAGTCAAGTCGCTTGGCGGTATTTTATGTTGGCCAAATCAACTGCCAACCAAACGAGGATGAATAGCTACGTGCTATGCGAAGAAAACAGAACAGAACAGTCAACCGAGTCGATCACGCATAGAATGTCCAACTAACTGACAGCCGTGACAAGTTCCTGCGAGTTATTTAGATGTTGTCGTGATACTCGATGTGCCTGTGACGCTGACATGCTGACGGGCTGGTGCTCTTACCACACACTAGAGACATGAAGAAGGAGGAATAGGCAAGAGAACCACAGTAAAATAAAAAAAAGAAACACATCGTAGATATGGCAGAAACGTTGACTGTCCATTTGTCTACCATATTAGCTGACTAGCAAGTTGGCTGAAATGGTTTGGTAAAGAATCGCGCAAATATTATAACTTGACGTTATGATTACACATGCACACACATACAAACATTCAAACATATATACGTATGTCTGCAAAGGTCAAAGATGACATTTTGATTATTAATTGCTTTTGAAATGCCATTAAAAGCGATCGAGGCGATTGAGTTAGGGAGTCGCCGTGGTAACAAAGCATTGCGGCGGCATAACATGAGTGCGACAAACAGCCAGACAGACAGACAAATCGAACGCCCTCTCTAGCTAGCGACTTTACTTGGGCGTCTTGCTCCCATAGAACTGAGAAGCTCCTTAATTGCCAGCTAGACGTCGCCGCGTCCCCAACGTTTTCAACTCTTGTCCAACACCACACTCACCATGGATCTGGTTTGCACGCTCCAATAGAAGCCGCCACAGGCGCGTTCAACTGCAACTGCGGGCGGCAGACAATCAATTTGTACATTTGTCAAAATCATTATCGATGGTTGTGATGCCCGATATCGAGCGAATACTTGAACGATATCGTATCACGTTTAATGATCACTGGCTGGATTTTTCGCACAGTGAAAGAGGCGTTTTTACTGTGTATGGTGTATGTATAAAAAGCTTATTTCTTTTAAATGCTATATTTTTTTACTTATGCGAAACAAACATTCGTTCATTTAAGCATTGGATATGTAAGCGACTCAATGTATGTCTGTCCTGTCCTCTGTTTGTGTGGAGCTGCCTTTGGCTGGGAATATATGTGGCACACAATGGGCCAAAAAAATGATGACGCGCGCGCTTTCGTTGAGAATTGTCTGACTGTCTGACTGTCTGACTGTCTGCCTCGTTGCTACAGCTTTAATCGCGTCTATTTGATCTGTTTAGCTGCAAGTAAGTCAAGTAGTTTACTTGCTCAACTACTGCGCATGCGCAGCTTTTATGCACGTTTAAAATTGCCCATTTGTTACTTTTATTGCCGTCGTGCTTTTATTGTTGTTAGTTTTTATTGGTTGTCGTTGGATTTTTTATTTTTGTTGTTGTTTTTGTTGGTGCTGTTGGTGTTGTTGGTGTTGCCAATAATTATTGCCGTTCGCTAATATTTGATATTTTAAATTGTAATTAATTTTTGGCAGTTTTGATTTATGAGATACCATAAAATCGATATGGTCACCAGCTGAAGTATCGAATTTCAATTTTTTAACCAATGCTGTCATTGCTTGATTTTTATTATCTAATTGAATTTATTAATTTATTAAATGCAGGTTATAAAACGATTTGTTCCTCTGTTGGCATAAGATATATTAGAGACTATCTGAAGTTTTTGATTGTAGCTTTGCCGAATCTAATACTGGTGTAATACACTCTAAATAAGCTGTGCACATTTTGAACTTGGCAAAATTAGTCTATAAACGTCACTGGTATGGGAAAGTGGGGTACATTTGACTTTGGGGCACATTTGACTTTAGCGTTTTCGGTGTGGACGCACCATAATATTAATAAATTTTATTTGTGCAATTTGACAGAATGTGATTTCACGAAGTGTCACAAAGTTTAACACTTTTTACATAACTCGAAGAAAAGCAACTCGTGTTTTTGTGTTTTTTGTTACGCTGATGTAACTTTATGGTATAGATACTCAAGGATTTTTCAGAGTAATTTCAGAGAGTTATATCAAAGTGTTTTATAAAAAAAGGTAAAAATAACTCTTTATTTATTTACATATTCATTTTAATATTAATATGACTAAATAAAAACGAAAAAATATATACAAAAAGTCTCCGAGAGCGTATGGGGCACAATTGACTTTTTTAAAAGGGCCACTTTTGACAAGGTTGTTGAGGATATCGCTCTAACTTTACGCAACGAAATTGAATTAAAGTTGCCGTATCCTGAAAATTCATCTTTCACATCACGATGCCGCACAAAGTACATTTTTAAAATAAATTTTGGAAACTACTATTTTAAATAAGTGGATATGATTGGTTTTCGTAAGCATAATCAACCTGTGATAAATATAATCTCGTTACTTTTACTTTTTTACTTTTATTACATTTTTTTCATTACTAACAATATGCAAATACACAAATTTATTACAATTTTGTTTAAATAATATTATGTAGTTTCAGTATAAACATTTTATAAGCTGGTATTTCGAGTTCTTAATGAGAATAAACATACTTGTCCAATGCTCCCCTTCAAAAGTTAATTGTGTCCCTTCCACGGGACACATTTGACAAATTTACTTTTTTTTAAATGGTTGAATAAGATAGATATACGCTTTTTTATAGGTTACTAGCTGAGACCCGGCGCGTTGCTGCCACGCTCCCTTGCATGTGCAAATTGAGATCAAAAACTGAATTTCGATGCTGTGCGACCTATAAATCCAAAGCTGCTAGATATCCCAAATTTAGGTTGTATGGGAGGCGCAACGCCCTCTTCACCAACGCCCATTATATGTGATCGATATCGCAAATTTGGGTCCCTTGGCGAACGCCCATAAAATTTAATCAATGAAATGGAATGTGTACATTTAGGTTGAATACTTAGTTCCGAAGCTGTGCGACAAATAACTAAGAAGCTATTCGATATCACAAATTTGGGTTGTATGGGAGGTGTCACTCTCCCCCTTGTCCAACGCCCAAAAAATGTTACCAATGAAAGTGAATGTATAAATTCGGATCGAATATTGAATTCCGACGCTGTGCGGCCTATAATTCCAAAGCTATTCGATAGCACAAACCTGGGTTATATGGGAGATACCAGTCCCCCTTTTCCTACGCCCATAAAATGTCATTAATGAAAGTGCATGTATGAATTGAGGTCGAATACTGAATTCTGTCGCTGTGCTACACATAATTTTAAAGCTTGTGAAAATTTAGGTCGATTACTGAATTTTGATGCTGTGCGACCTATAACTTCAAAGCTATTCAATAGCACAAATTTTGGTTGCATGGGGGGAGGTGAAACACCACCGTTTCCAGCGCCCATAAAATGTTATTAATGAAACTGCATGCATAAATTGATGTCGAATACTGAATTCCGATGCTGTATGACCTGTAACTCCAAAACTATTCGATATCGCAAGTTTTGGTTGTATCGGAGGTTCCACTCCCCTTTGTTTAACTCCCATAAAATGTCATCAGTGGAACGACATGTGTAAATTGTGGTTGAATACTGAATTCTGACGCTGTGCTACCCATAATTTTAAAGCTTGTGAAAATTTAGGTCGATTACTGAATTTTGATGCTGTGCGACCTATAACTTCAAAGCTATTCAATAGCACAAATTTTGGTTGCATGGGGGGAGGTGAAACACCATCGTTTCCAGCGCCCATATATATTTTTTATATATTTGTGGGCGGTAAAAGGGGGTGTGGCAATTTTTCTTTAATCCACTGCCAAAATTTTAGCTCGATCGAACCAGTAGTTTCAAAGTCCCTTTATCTTTTCTTAAAAGTAGGCGTAGCTATAGTGGTACCACGCCCATTTTAAGTATTGTTACCAATAGTTATCATACAATATTAATTACCAAATTTAAGTTTAATACGACAAAAACTGTCTCAAATATAGCATTTTTATTAATTTGTGGCCGGTAAAAGGGGGTGTGGCAAATCTTAAATATACCTGTTTTGTTCGCGTAAGTGCAAGCAATAAGTTGACAAAGTTTTATCGCAATCGGATGAACGGTATTGCAGCGCATAGCGAACGAACAAACGAACAAACAAACAAATATTAAGGGTTCTCATTTTAATTGTGTTGATAATAATTAAAAAAAAGTAATAATAAAAAAATTATTTCAGAATGTTTTTGTGCATCAATACTTTTTAAAGACACCAAATATATACCATATTGGAAGCAGATTAATTATAATTAAAGTAAAATGGGGCGAAAAAGGGGGATTTAGCAATAAAAAAATCTATGGCTACCTTACCTGTAGATAAAAAGTATATAAAACTTTAGGTAAATACATATCACAAAAAAAGTATTTTGTATAGCAAACATTGTTAGTGGTATAAGTAAGTATCTGAATTAAAAAAAGGGGCGGTGAAGTGTACGTGGTTCAAAGTAATATGGAGACGTTAACAGTATTAAGAGCAATATACTACCAAATAAAAAATAATCCGTTGGAAGGAACAAATTTGTACAGAGAACAAAGAGTTTAAAACTTAAATTTGGCGTGAAAAGGGGCGTGAAAGGGGGCGAGGCGTAAGAAATGTTTATTTCTACCTTGCCTGGAGTATAATGTGTATACAATTTGAAGTTAATCTGTTAAAAACTATATGGGAGCAATTCCATAATTTTAAAAAAGAGGGCGTAAAAGTGGGCGTGGTCGAAAAAAGTACCTTATTAATCATGCCAGAGTCCCAGTTAAATGCTGTGAAAATTTCAGGAAGATCGGTCCAGAGGTTTGGTCTCCTATAAGGTACAAACAAGCAAACAAATAAACAAACACACATTCCATTTTATATATATAGAAGAAGATGGTTACTCAATAACTGAGATCAATAATGAATGTTTGCGATCAATTATTAAACTCTCAATTTTTGCGCAAAAGTATACGATAAATATGACCCCGTAAAAAAGGTATCAAATCTGCCCCACTTTTCCCTACATTAATACATGTTTGTAGACAGTAAACTTTTAAAAGATGTGAACCACCGCACTAACATACAAGCTTCGATAGAGCCTACAGCAAGCTATATATATAAAAAAAAATATTGCAATTAGTTAGTTATCATAACTAACTAATCATAAAAAGTCACTTCTATATGAGGCTAATTTTCAACTTTTTATTGTTTTATACAAGCAATTCGCAACATTTTATTCTGTTGAAAACTGCGGCTTCTGCAATACTATGTCTCACAATGCGAATCAGAGGTTACAGCATTCAATCCAATGAAAAGCTTCCGTAACAATTCTATAAAGATAAAATTAAAAAGGCTTTGTACAAAGGTAAAACTAACCCTTATGTTATTCGAAAAATATGCGCTGCCATTGACTTATTTAACTAAACTTTCTCAATTTTTTAATAAAAAAAATTTATGTTGTTTTAATATTTTCGATGTTGGCAATGCAATACTGTCAGCAAGGGCTGATTTAGGGAGGAGCTAGGAGGGGCTGCAGCCACGAGCAAGCAGAGCCCCCGCGGGGACTTTTGTCAAAATGTCTAATATGATTTTTTAATGCATTTTTCGATCTAAGAACAAAATTTGCATTTTCTTTAAATTTGTTTGCCCTCTATGGGTATGAAAATCATACTTCATCGCGTGACAGTTTAGTGATATAAATCAAAAATCTGAAACGCAGCATGAAGGTGCTGCTCTATTAAAGAAATTAATAAAACTTTATAACGCTTTCATGATAGTTTCTGGAACCGAATTTTGAATTGCTTCCATGCAATCAGGCAATATTTGCGATAAGTAAAGGGTGTTTTTTATAGAGTGATACAATTTTGAGTTGGCATCACTGCTTTGTTTGACAACCCATTTAACAGATAATAGTTGCTTTTTGTTTCATTTGCTTTAAAATTTTATTATAAATCGACTTACACTAGAGCAACGCGTGCAAATTGTGGAAATTTTTAATCAAAATAG
Organism: Dichetophora obliterata; assembly: GCA_963920525.1. Classification (NCBI taxonomy): domain Eukaryota; kingdom Metazoa; phylum Arthropoda; class Insecta; order Diptera; family Sciomyzidae; genus Dichetophora; species Dichetophora obliterata. The sequence continues at coordinate 75,068,820 of OY986439.1, read as the reverse complement.
TGGTTCTGTTCGTCAAACTTATCGTGCACTTCGTCCATTTTATGGCGTACATAATCGTCCTTCAGAGCTGCTTACTCGAAGAACAATAGATCGTTTTTGGACCACATTTACTGTTACTAATAATGTGCATCCTGTGAGAAAGCATTGAAAGCATTGAATATGATCCTAATCAATCAATTCGTCGCCGTTCTCAGCAACTGGGGTTGTGTCCTTCCGCTTTATGGAAGATTTTACGAAAAGATCTTGGCTTAAAACCTTTCAAGATTCAACTTGTGCAGGAATTAATGCCAAATGACCATCGTATGCGCCCCCAATTCGGCGAATGGAAAATTTTATTTTCCGATGAAGCCCATTTTTGGTTGAATGGGTACGTAAATAAACAGAATTGTCGTATTTGGAGTGAGGAGAATTCACAAGTTTTTGTCGAAACACCATTACATCCACAGAAAATTACTGTTTGGTGCGCTTTATGGGCTGGCGGAGTCACTGGCCCATATGTCTTCAAAAACTATGATGGTCAGAATGTTACTGTCAATGGTGAACGGTACAGGAACATGATTCGAAGTTTTTTCGTACCTCAATTAGCTGGCATTAATCTTGCTGATATGTGGTTAAAACAGGACGGAGCCACATGCCACACAGCGGGCGCTACAATTGATTTACTCAAGGAAACTTTTGACGAAAAAATAATTTCACGAAATGGCCCAATCGGCCCCCAAGATCGTGTGATTTAACCCCATTGGATTATTTTCTTTGTGGTACATAACCCCAAATCACTTATCTACGTCGATAAATAACAAACAATTGAACACCTGGAAATCAACATTCGAAAAGTTATCGGTGAGATACGGCCGCAAATGCTGCGAAAAGTTTGTGAAAATTGGTGTTCCAGATTGCGCCTTATACGCGCCAGCCGTGGCGGCCACATGGCCAAAATCATATTTAAACAATAATGTCATAAAATTTTCTATCTAATAAAGCTCATTTTATTGATATATAAAATATATTACTATGTTTTATTATGATTTAAACTTGTATCACTTTATAAAAAACACCCTTTATATATTAATTTGATAACTGCTAACGATATGTTAGCTTCTCTTATCGAATTCGTAACAGATTTGTGAAGTGAATTTTCAAGGTTTGAGAATAGTGCTAAGTACCTGAGTCGATTTGTTTGCCAAGACTATGAGAGAAAAATAACTAGAAAACACAGCAAGACAGAACCCAAAACAATCAATTTGACTGGTTCTGATAGATTCAAAATCGAAACATTCTTTGTTTTAGTTGATAAGTTAGGAATTAAGAAAAAGAAGTAAAGCATATGGACACATAACAAAACAATTTGGATTTGGTCTCAGACATGATCGACATTTTTCCAAATGTTTAAATATAAAGCTTACCGATTGATTGTAACAATACCGATAGCAAATTGCGAAGCTGAAAGGTCATTTTCAGTATTAAAAAGAATAAGGAATGTGCACCGATCTTCTATGTTAGATGAACGTTTGTCGTCAGTAACGCAACTATGTATTGAAAATGATTTATTGCAAACGATTAGTTTTGACGTGTTGATAGAAAGTTTTGCCACAGTTAAATCGAGAAAAAATTTTTTACATAAACATTTAAAAGTTAATAACCAAATTTTGTTTTACTTTTAGACATAAATGCGTAAAAATTAACATTTTGATTATTAAAAAATCCCAGCTAAATGCTCTGTCCTTAAGTAGGCCCCATGTCGACTTTAGCCCCAGGCTATATGTTAATCCGGCGCTGACACTCAGTAAAAAAACAAATCAAATTTAGTTTTGAAAAATATTTTTTTCATAACATTAGGTTTGTTAGGAAATTTAGAAGCGTCATAAGTCGAATATTTAAGTTTCCTAACCTTATAGAAATTTGTGTGTTAGTTGGGTTGGGTAGGGCTCCTGCTATACCATATTTCACAGTGCAAAACAATGGTTACAGCGTTGAATCCAACCAAAAGTTGCGGTAACAATTCCATGAAGCATTGGCAAATAAATTCAAAAAACACTTTTATACCATATTTTACAAAATGGGTTTTTTGTTTTTCAATAAGTGACATTTCTATTTTTAATTTTCGTTAAATCGCTTGACCAAAAATGTGTTCACATTTTCAAATTGTTCGTCAAATTTTATTCTTGTCTTGAACACCGAAGTTAACATATCGCGATGAAGTAAAAATTGTTAGTAGCACTTTTGTTAACTTTGTATTGGAAGAAGAAGAATAAGAAAATATTTTAAAAACTATTATTAATACTTTGCCTCAGCTTTAAATATGTCCAATAAATTTCTATAAAGGATTTCTAAATCCAAAAATATTTTTCTGCCTCTTCAATTTCCTATTTTTATTTTAACTATTTTTAATTACAAATGATCTAATGTTTATTTGCAACTATATAGTAAATAAAAAAGTAAAGGTTATATTTTATAATCATAAAGTCGTGCTTTGTAATAATAAATGCTACCTGATTTAGCCTCTAATGGTTCTCTGGAAAAATCACTTTGAAAATTTTTAACACGAACACCAAAGAAGTTTTATGTATTCTTTTGTGTTAATATTCCTGAAGCAAATATCGGAAGGAAACATCTGAGATAATTTTAAAATGTTATGCAAACAGAGAAGACACGCCCCTTTAACCTAACTAGTCAGATCGCAGATCGCCTTTTTTTTGGATTCGCCCGGAGGTATGAATCTTCCAAAGATACGTAAACCCGACCTATACGCATGCACGATTTACACTCTAGATCCTGCCCGGATCAGTCGGGACAGACAAAATGCACCTGCGTACTAAAAATACCCCCTATTGGCAATTAGGATTTTCCACTAAGCACATTAATTGGCTTTTCAGCGGAATTTAAAAAGTTAATATATAACAAACACGTATTTAAGTATAATTAATTCTATATAAATAAGCAACATCGAATTAAAATAATAGTGTTTTTTAATTTAAGGTACTCGAAATAAGAATCCTGAATTCAAAAGCAATCCAAAACACTATACTCATTTTAACTGGTTTGCGGCCATGCTCCAATCCAAGGAGCTACGTGGAAATGAGATAAATCTCATATCCGCCAAATCAAAATCCCAATTAGTTGGATATGCATTTGGGCCAACGCAGGCATAAACTTGTGTGGAAAAGAGATATACTCTGGCACACCAATCCAGGTGATAGTGTGAGTTCAGTCTAATTTCAAATCAAGAAGCCACGTGAGCACGTAAATCACAATTCGATTTAAAATTAAAATATTGAATAATTAAAAAGTAAGTTTTAAAAACGATTCATATTTGATGGTGCTTACTTAATAAAACATAATATAAAGCTTTATAATATTTGTTCGACAATGCTCTATGAATTTGCTTTTTCTAAAATATACAAAAAGTCCTGAATTTTACGAAATTTATCTGACAGCACAGATTGCAATTACTCATTTATAATAGAGTTTTTCCTTCGCATAGCCTTTACGATCTTATCGCAAACATTATGAATTTTTATGCGGCGGCGAAGCAAAAGCTTATTAAAGAAAATGTGACATCACATTAAATCAAAAAATAAAGCCATGAACTCAAAAAATTTTATGGTGACATAAAAAACATCTTTGTTTATAATTTGATCATCAAACAATTGATTAGTTGTAGTAATGGGGAATTTTTCGGTATCGTTTGTTTTTTATTTAACAATCAAAAATACTCGTTATACTTAATACCAAAAAAGACTTGATACTTTTTGTTTTTCTCTATATTAAAACGTCCCCTTCATGCCAAAAACGCCAATGTGCTTTTGGCCAAAACTTTTTCTCAAATTTCTTTTTGAAACTGAATGATGCATGCCTTCGTAAAAAACAGCGAAAATTTGATTTCCGTTGCTCAACAAAATCACAAAAAAATAAATACTTTTTGTGCAACCATTTAACGTTTATTGCTATAAAATTGTATTAAAATAATTGTAAAAATGATATCATAAAATTTTTTCCATACATACACAGCTAATTATGTTCTTAGTCACGATCTATCTATAAACTGTGATATAAACTCACTGATCTATCTCATTTGTAGCGGAAATAAAATCACTTTTAGTGAAAATATGTGCACATTGGCGTTTTTGGCATAAATAAATTTAACGATTATGAAAATTTTGTGCTTACGACTCTGTAAAAACTTTGGTAATGAAGATAGCACTGCCAATATCTTGAATAAATAATTAAATATATTGACTTGGAAATTATACGGAAAAAACTGAATACAGTGCCAGAAAAACGCAATTATTGCGTTGTGTATTCAGCTTTTGGCGTATAACTCCCAGGTCAAGAGGTTGATTTCATTTATTTTGCCTCGATACACAGCTCATTATGTTTTTCGTCGCGAGAAAAAAATCACTGAACTATCTCATCTGTAGCGGTTACAAAATCACTTTTAGTGAAAACATGTGCACATTAGTATGTGCAAATCATACTAATTTTAGTACTAGCACTAAGATAATTTTATCGTTATTATTCTAATTATTTAACCGAAAAAGAAAGAATTCAATAAAATTCTCATTTCAGCTTGAACTTTTTTTTTTAATCTCTAAATTCGCGTTTTTATGGTAGTGTATTAATTTTTTCCCCGTTTAATTAACAGGTCAACTTCTTTAATTATTGATTAAATACATTGCCAATGTTTTGAAAACAAATTGCAAAAAGAATGTCGCAATTATCTTCATTACCAAAGTTTTTACAGAATCGTATGCACAAAATTTTCACAACCGTTAAATTTCTTTAAGCCAAAAACTCCAATGTTTTAACATATTTTCACTAAAAGTGATTTTGTTACGGCTACAGATGAGATAGATCAGTGAGTTTTTTTATGACTAAGAACATAATTAGCTGTGTATGTATTGAAAAATTTTAAGGATATACATTTTTTTAAAATTTTTACAATTATTTTAACACAATTTTATAGTAATAAACTTTAAATGGTTGCACTAAAAGTATTTTTTTATGATTTTGTTGAGCAGCGGGAATCAAATTATAACTGTTTCTTATGAAGGCATGCACCATCTAGTTCCAAAAAGAAATTTGAGAATATGTTTATTTTTCGATTTTTCTGAGCCATTTGAATCTTTAAACTCGTTTTACCAAAAAACATAAAAATGCACATTGGCGTTTTTGGCATGAAAAAATATTTCAAAAAACACATAGGTGGTTTTAGCATCGATTTTTATGATTTTTTCTAAACCGAATTGGATTTTCTTGTTTTGAGGGAAAGTTATTTGCATTGAGATGCATCAGATGCTATTAAAAGCTCAAAACCAATTTATTTTCACATTAGCGTTTTTGGCATGAAGGGGACGATATAGGCAATTGAGGTAAGGTGTCTTTTCCCGATGTGCTAAAGAAGTACAGATGGCTTGCAACCACAGTCGCGTTTTCGGCATGAAGAAAATTAACGCTTTTCAAATTTCAGATTTTGCGCATCTACTCTAAAATGCTTTCAATTCTAGGAAAATAACTATTTTTAAAAATTTATTTCTCGAACTTGATGGTGACAGTGTTTTTCATAACTTAAAAATAATAAAAATTGATTTGACCTTGTGAATTTTCATTACTAACGCAACTATGTACTAACTTTTCCAGATTAAATTTATAGGATTACCTTTTAACTTTTTGTATTCAAAACAGTTTCTGTTTACCAGTTTGATTTTATGAAGTTTATCAAAACTTTAGTAAACGCATCATAAGATGATATCCTGATTTGTTAACTCAGGCTAAATTGCCTTAGCCAATTGTTTGCCTAGTTCAATGCTCCATTGGTCAAATGAATTAATATCCATGCAGTGAAAAAATATTTTTTGTTCGTACATAGCTGAAGAAAAATTAATTTCATCAAATCTCTTGCAAAATTACGTTGGTTCTTGGAAAAGTATCGAGTATAAAAGTATCGAGTAAAAAACATCGAGTATCGAGGTTTACTCGATACCAAAAACCATTGAGTTTACCCATCACTAATTAGTAGTTATTAATTTCCATTATATGTGTAACAAATATATCCCCAAAAAAGTTTAAATAAAACTGAAACCCGACTATTCAAAAGCACGATCTAAAAGATAAGAAACAAGAAAATATTCTCACCTGAAATTGTTATGCACAAACTATTTAAAATTTTTTGTCTATTAAACAAACAACTTACATATAATATGTTTTATTGTATTTAATACTCATTCATTATAATGTTCTGATGATATCCATGGTCATATGCCACCTACCCTACCAAAACATTATATTCTAGCAGTAGTAAGCGATCATAATTTTTAGTGCAAAGTGCATCACGCTATACATCTAGAGGGCGATATATGACCATATATGTGGTAGCATACTACTACGTATATCTTCTAAGCATCACTACGAATCAGTATTCAATACAGTAAAATAAATTATGTGCAAGTTGTTTATTTAATAGACAAAAAATATTGAATAGTATGTACATAACAATTTCAGATGGAAATATTTTCTTATTTCATACTTTTTAGAGCGTGCTTTTTAGTAGGCACGTTTCGTTTTTTGAACTAATTTTTTAACATGTAGTTAAAGAGAAAAGTATAGATTAAGAAAAGAAAACTGGTTACACTTTAAGAAAGATTTTGTCGGTAGATGAACATTTTAAATATAGCTTGCAAAATTTTCTATTCCCAATCATGATGAGCTACAGAATTCCATAAACAAGATTTTTTGGTATAATTCAAGAATAGCGACAACTTTCCTTTTAAATATTTTTTTGTTGGATTATACGAGTTTTATAAATCTGCCAAATTGAAATCTGGAAAAATTTCAAACCGCTCGCAATTGGTTTAGAAGTTATAGGCCTCCAAAGTTGCAAAAATGGCCTAAATATATTGCTGTTTTTTAGTGTTCCGCATTATGGGTAATGCAAGTACCTATTCAACTAGGTATCAAACATGGAAATCCATTCATAACTTTTTAAGATATACCTATTCTTATATATACAATTTGTCTGAAAAACTAGTGGTTTTATTTTACGAAAGCACTACACAAAAAATGTTTATATCTTCAAAAGTTTTGCACGGATTTTTTGTACCTTGTTCAATAGGTATTTTAATTACCTTTCTTATGATACCCATAACGTGTTCGTTGAAAAATTTTAAAAAATAGCAAGATTTGTAGGCCATTTTTCCAACTTTGGGGGCCTATAACTTCTAAACCAATTGCGAACGGCCTGCCAATTTTTTCAGATTTGAAGTTAGCAGGCCAAAATCCAAATAATCTGCAAAATTCGCTATTCTTGAAATGTTCCGATTGTATTTTGAAAATCTTTTTGAAGATTTCTGAAGGAAAATAGCAGCTAACAGTCAACAGTCTCAACAGTAAATTAAAATTAATTGAAAAGTAAAATTAAGAAATCAATTTCGAAAATATTTTTTTAATCTTTTTTTTACAAATATAAATTAAATTCAACTTTAAGAAGATTTGTTAACATTATCATATGCATAACTAGAATATTGCAAAAAGATACCCACGCTTAGTGTCATAATTGTGAGCTAAGAAACTCTAAAATATTACATTTACTCACTCTCTTGACAACATGGCGTCCTGTCAACTTTTTAAAGATTTTTACTGCACTCACACACAGGATACACACTCATCGTAGCCATGACTAACTGGTGAAAGACTTCCATCATTCCATAATTTAAATGTCATTTTCAATCATGTTCGTTTTCGCGAACAACCGACAAATCGTAAATCATCGCGTGTTGTATAAAAAAATGCACTTGAAAAACAAAAAAAACATAAGTTTTTGAATTCTGGAAAAAGACGACTGAGCAACGCGACAACAGTTTTCACTCCTCTATCTGTTTAGAGTCAAGAACGGAAATTGGATTGACGTTGGACGCATTGCGGACCACACGGTAGACAATAACTTATACGCGATGCCAAGGATTGAATTTATGATATAGACTAGAACATCAGCGAGTTGTTGTAATAAAGTATGTCAGTTCTTTTGACAGCTAGTGTAGAGTAGTCTATAGCTATGGAAGAAATTGACAAAGCAAATATAGCCGGGAAAGAACAAGAGCTTACGTAGTGAAAAAATATTTTTAATTACTTATATTAAAAAACTGGAATGCATCAAATAATAAAACATAGAAAACTTAACCAGAGAACTCTCTTGCAAAGCCAATCATCAATTTCTTTAAAACTTTGTTCCAAATTCACTTATGAGCACTCTGACATTTTAAATAAATAGCCTGACCCTATGACGCTTTAGCATCACATGTCAATGCGTTACTCATGATCACATCTCTGTCATCTGATTATTGATGATGTTTATTGATGACGATCATCACACGTTTGTTTCTTTGACGAATTTCTCTCAAATGATTGTGCATTGTTTGGTCTCAAAGAAGCAACAATCGAACATTTATGAAATATAATAAAGAATGTCTGGAATCGTAAACAAACCTTGCATGTATTTGTATATATCATTGTATAGAAAGGAGCGCAAGAATATTTATAAATTATCTTTTAAAAATGTCTTTAAATTTATCATTAACATGCAGACGATGATCGTGAGCCCGAGGTTAATTTGGTCGCAAACAGATTGTGGCCTTAAATTTGACGTTTTGCTATAAGCAAAGAAAAATAAATAAATAATAATCTATACAACTAATATTCCGTTTATAAAAAAAGCAAAAAAGCAGAAAAGAAGAGGACTGAGAAGTAATTGATTTGCGCCAGAGGCGGCGGGAAGGTGATATACGAATTATGTAAGGTTAGAGGCTAGATGACTTGATAAACAACGAATACTATTGAATAAATGATGATAGTATTGTTAAGAAATAGAAGGTTTGTGAAAAATTCTAGGCTTTTTGAAACAACATATTTAACTTTATCCCGGACTTGGTATTCCGAATGGGATCTATTGTTTATGAACTTAATGTCCATGTCTAAATGTCCATGTCTATCTCCTTGCAAAGTTTGTAAGCGTATGATTGAGATCGACTATTTTGGGTTTGTATATGAGAATACAGTGACTTTAAACTAACCACTTGCGGCTCTTCTTTCCGCATCTATCATTCATTCTTTGCCAAATCATAGATGGATTCGGGCCTAATCTGTATTAGGAATAGTCCCTCTATTGGAAGGCATCAGCTAGCCTATCCTTTTTTTCTACTGACTCATGTGTTTTACACTCAAAAAGTTTATTAGTAAAATTTCTACGAATGATATTAGTAAACAAAATATTCGTACATTCTACAAATATTGGTACAATATACAAAGTATTTTTTATTGTGATAGCTGCACGAATTCATTCGTAAAATGTTACTAATACCTGATGTAGTATCTACGAATATATTCGTTTTATATACTAATGATATTTATAAACAAAAATACATCAATTCATATTAGTGCATTGTACGAATGATTGTGTACATATAAATAATAATAGCAAATCAAACAACGATATGTGCCTTCATTGATATTCAAGGGGCTTTTGACAACACGTCATACAATGCGATCAAAGCAGCAATGCAGATTAAAAATATACCATCTTTAATCATACACTGGATTCTAATCATGCTGAAAAGCAGAGTCATAACGTTTGAGATTGGTGGAATACGTAACACGATTACCGATTACTGCCACTAGAGGATGCCCTCAAGGAAGGGAACTTTCACCTCTTCTGTGGATCCTAGTCGTGGCCGGACTTATCGCAAGTCTCAAGATATGTGGATGATCTGGTTATTTCAAGTCTGGGCAGTCATGAACCGACGATATTGGACAGAATGCAGAGTGCCCTCCGTATAACTTCAAAGTGGTGTAAGGAAAAAGGGTTAAGCATAAATCCTGACAAAACTATTCTGGTACCCTTCTCCAGGAAAAGGAGCCTAAATCGGGTAAGACCAACCCTGGATGGAAAAGTTATTGACGTTTCAAATGAGGTCAAGTGCTTAGGAGTGATTTTTGACAAGCAGCTCCGTTGGAATACCCACTTTGATTCAATTACAGGCAGCAGACAACAAGAGCCTTTTTCCCCGTCAACGCCTCCATGGCAAAATGTGGCGCCTCAACCCGAAAATGATATATTGGATGTTTACAACAGTTGTGAGACCTATGGTTACGTATGCAGCACTTGCATGGTGGTTCCAACAAGTTCCAACAGTGCACAGCAGCTAATCAACTGACAAAGCTGCAAAATATGGCATGCATTAGTATCACTGGGGAAATGAGAACGTGCCCATCTGAAGCTCTGAATGTAATTCTGAATGTAAGGGCTACCCCCTTTAACGATCATTATCGAAAAAGAGACATGTCTAAATGCACTAAGAATGAAAGAAATCGGTGATTGCAAGGCAGGGAATTTTACGGGTCACATTAAGATACTAAAAACCTTCGAAAATTACCCCTTTTTAAAAATCCCCGACAGGATGCTGTCGAAGGTAAACTTCAGAAAACGCTACAAGGTCGCTATACCCAATAGGCAACTATGGAGGAATGATAGCTTCACAGTTGATCCTGGCTCACAAATATGGTACACATATGGGTCAAAATTCGAAAATGGAGTAACGGGAGTGAGGATAATAGTCCCAAGTTCCAAAAAGCTCTTCTAATCCAAAAAGACTAATCTCCAACTGCGTAGAGCTTTTAAATATGCTGGGACAAAGCAACAAAATAGAATTATGATGGGTTCCAGGTCACGAAGGATTCGAGGGCAACGAAAGGGCGGACTGCCTTGCCAAAAGAGAAACGTCTCGAACTCTTATAGGACCTAAACCATTCTGTTGCTTAGCAAAAGGCTACATTCTAGAAAAAATTAGAATATGGGAAGATAAGAAATGTCAGTGCCACTGGAACAACACAAAATAGACAAAGGCAATCTAAGAAATTTTTAACTCCAAGTAAAGGAAAACCCAAAGATTTACTCAAGCTTACCAAAGCAGACCTTAGAATTCTCACCAGATTCTTCACAGGTCACTGCTCACTCAGATACCATCTTAAAAATATGGGTCTTTCTGAATCAGACGTCTGCAGACTATGCGAGGAGGAAGAAGAAACCCTCGAACACATTCTAGGTGAATGTCCGGCAACCCATAGCCTAAGACGCCTCCATTTTGGAGGGGAAGTATTGCCCCTGTCAACAATTTGGAACACCAAGCCAAAAATATATAATATATATAAATATATAAAATATATAAAAAAGCCTAAATCTGAAGTGTTAATTAAGGGCATGCACAATAGATCCTATAGGTCGCGGTGCACATTGGCCCATTATAAACTAGCTAACTAAATTATAATATTCTTAAATTTCTCGTACGAATAACTTTGTAATTTTTTCCATTACATTCGTAGTATTTACTAATGCTTTCGTACTTTTTACGAATGAAAAATAATATTAGTAGAAATAATTCGTTCGTAGGTTGACCGTACGAATTATTAGTAGAATGTACCGATACCATAAGGAACTGTATGATTGTAAAGTGGCTGTAGCTTACTGGTGGAGTGCGTGGCCCGTAAGCTAAAGACCCGAAGTTTTTTTCGTTATTAATACCTTATCATTAGTAAATGTAACAAATGTATTCGTACAATATACATTTGTTTTTTACGAATACGAATAAAATATTCGTAATATGTACTAATATACGTCGATTCTACGAATCCTATTCGTGGCTAAAAACTACGAATTAAATTCGTAGAATGGACGCAGTTATTAGTAAAATTTACTCACAAATATTTTTGAGCGTATCCAAGACCATGCTTCTTTATTGTTTTGTTCCAGTATATTTAGTGATTTTATGTATCAGAGCTAATATTACCAACTATACTTACTTTATAAGAATCATACTTATTTTAAGCTTGAAATATTTACTAAAAGTCTATACTTATAAGAAGACTTACTTTTATAAGTTATATTTATTTATACTTTTTTTAGTTGAAATTTTCTTTAAAAACAGCGACAGTTTACTGATTGAACAACAGTAAGGAAATTGTAGAGAAAATTTGCTAGGAAAACTTCTTTTGATTTGTCTGCTAAGTCCTCTAAAATCATGAGAGTATTACATTGGTAATTTGATTACATAAAATAGTATTGCAGTAGTGAAAAGCTTGAAAAGTTGGAGTTCTTACACAAAACATAGATGGGTGGAGATTTTCCAACATATGACCACTCATAACGTTGATTTTGAGTGAAATTAGGATTTATTTGACATATTCTTAAATCACGAAAAACAATTTTGTAGATATAAGGTAATAATCTCTCTACGTTAAATCGGATCGAAATTTAGATTTCGCCGGACACCTACTCAAAAGTAAGTTAGTAAGTAACATTATCTTTTGGCCAAAAAAGAGGGTCAAGAGAACCATGGGTATTTCTTCATAGTTTTTAAGAGTTCCTCTTACTTTTGAATCGGCTGAATTTTTTTTCTCCATACAAATCGATCCGGCTTACTTTACGTGTAGAACATTATATATCCAAGTGATTTTAGTAATATATTATTCGATATTAATATAACAAATTTTAAAAAAATCAGGCGATACTTATGCAATAAATTAAAAAAGGAATTATTTTGCTAAATAACTCAAATTTTCTTTTAATTAGGATTTGATATTTTTATAAATTTAAACCTTGTTAAATTGCATGGGTAAAGTATAAAAGGGAAATATAAGGTTAAATCAGTCAGGGTTAAGATAACTTATCCCCTCCTTGCAAAAGGGGCGTATTAAAAGTTTTTCCTCGTAGTTCTGACAGACAAGCAATATTACGTTTTTTTTTCAAAGATTAGTCTCTAAACGCTTCTTCCAGCATCGAAGAAACTTCGCACAAGTATTAACCCTTTATAAGGTAGAGGAGATATTCTCATCACCACTGCCGGTTGAATACGCTCTGCGACTAAACAGCACTTATGTTAAATACTTTATGTTAGAGGGAAAAATATTCATTCTGCCTTCACTCAAAAAGATTTGTGTGTAAATATTACTAATAACTGCTTTCATTCCACGAATTTTGTTCGTAGTTTTCAAAAGGATTCATAGAATCAACGTTTATTAACGTACAAAAACAAATGTATATTGTACGAAAACATTTGTTACATTTACGAATGATCATAATATCTAACAAGAAAAAAAACATTCTGTTTTAGCTGGGTTTGAACCTCGGCTCTTAAGATTACAGGCCACGCACTCCACCAGTAGGCTACAGCCACTTTACAATCGTATGGTTCCTTATATTATTCAGTTGTGCGACAAACCAGCCACTTTGCAATCATACAGTTCCTTATATTCTGTAGTGGTTCGACTAGCCAGGCTGAACGATTTTGGTTTTAAATTTTTTAAACTCAACTGCATTGTACGAATAATTCGGACGGTCAACCTACGAATGAATTTCTTCTACTATATGATTTTGCATTAGTAAATACAACGAATGTAATGGAAAAAATTTACGAGAAATGTACGAATATTATTATTTATATGTACACAATCATTTGTACAATGCACTAATACGAATTGATTATTTTTGTTTACGAATATTATTAGTATGTCATACGAATATATTCGTAGATACTACACCAGGTATTAGTAACATTTTACGAATACAAAAAAACATAATACAAAATTAGAATTCATGATTTTCTGATATTTCTCCCGATCTATGCACAAGTAACCAGTTCAACCATTCAATCATGTTTTATTATCTAAGAACCTCGGATCTTCTAAAGAAGGTCTAAGTTGGTAACGAATAAAAGCTTTACCTAACTGAAAATATCGGCATGTAATGCCAGTCAGCGATCATAATCTCAGATGTGAGCCGTTCACTGATTTTTCATAATTAATCACAATTAAAACAGCTAATGCGCCCTATCAAGGTGACCAACAAACGATCGAAGCCCTTCATTGTGGGTACCTGCAATTACTGCCGCTTGATGGCAATTACAAAACCGCGCAGCTATTTTATAATATTTTATTTTATATACATATATATTCTGATGAATCTCTGAATGCACGAACACGACAATCACGTGTTTATCGACACCAAATCACACACAATTCACAATAACAATCACCAGACAATCATCGTATTGATGGATCAATAAAGCAACGCAAGATCAACGCATTTGTTACAAGTCGCAATAAAGAAAAAAAAACAACAAAGCCATTGTCTCGATAAGATACGCTGTAATCGAACATTATTCGATCACCTGATCGAGCAAGATCAATCGAATGGTACTGTCCTGTTCTGCATGCGCGACGCGACGCGGCACGGCGTGTAAATAACTACAATTTATATCTTTGCTGCAATAATTTGTAATGTTTCAAAACTTAGCGGGATATAAAGATGAAGAAAAAAAATTATTATAAATGTAGTTTCATTTGAACAGAATGATGGAAAACCACATTGTTTGATTTTTAGTTTCATGCGATCATGGATCATTCGCACGCTCAGGGCTCGCTGATGACTCGCTGGCTAAATATATATGGGTGACTCGAACTGTGACTCTGACCACGGTGTGATTGGGTGACTGTGAGTAAAACGAAATTGAAAAATAAAACGCATAAAATTGTGCCCAAAATGATGTGGCTGGCGCTGGCATTGGCACTGGAGCTGGTGGTGGGATTTTTTTTTAGGCCTTGCATGCCTTTATAATGTGATTCGTCACAGAATTTTGATTACCTTTTGACAACATTGCAGTCAGGCATTATTCGACAAGTGATCGTGGCGGCACATAAAATAAGTGTTTTTCCCTCATAATTCTTTAATTTATCATTGTGTGAGCACAATCGAGCAAATTGTTTAAGTTATGGTATTGACTGAACTTGCGTTGATGATGAACAGCGGGCGCCTCAAGTGATAAATTGCTGATTGGTTTGCTTTTGAAATGGAATGGACATACATTTGCAAGCATTGAGCGAGTGATCGTGTGTTTTTTTGATATTAGTGACTCGTCAAGTGCGTGGATGATTTTTACTTCAATTTGAATTTTTAAGCATGAAAGAAAGTTTTTCTTTCTGATTTTGAGCAATAGAAATTTTCTGGCAATAAATAACAATCATATTTTGGAGTCACCTAATGAGCGGCTCAAAAAGGGTGCTTTTGAAATCCATTGAAAGGTAACTAGGTTTAAATTTATAATATTGTATTTGTACTGGTAATAGTTAAGATCCAGAAATTAATATATTTTGTGTTGACTGTGTCTTCTATTAATCATTTGTGTGATCGCCTGGAAAATGAACACAGAAATAAAAATCGCGGGTTAATCTAACTACAATCTGTAGCAGATTGTAGTTAGATTTACTATAAAACTAAAAAGTAGATTCACTACTATAATAAATCCAATTAATAAGTTTATAGATCTTTTTAGTGGGTACAATTATTATATGAAGTCATTTTGTCCATAAATTAAATAATATTATACTATAATTAACAAAAAAAAATTATAAATTTATAAGAACGAAAAATCTTACCCATGACTATAATAAATCGAGCCCATGGCTATGGGTTACGTAACTTTTGGAGCAGTAAATCCAACCCACAGTCACGGATTAGCGTACTAAAAAATAGTTAGCGTACTATAAAATTGTCAGTTAACCCATGACTATGGGTTGGATTTACTACTCCAATAGTTACGCAGCTATTTTGTGGTTATTCTAACTATGGCAATAGTTACGTACCCATGCCAGTGGGTTGGATTTACTACTGCAATCGTAACGTCACCCACATCCATGGGTTAGATTTACTATAGTCATGGGTTAGATTTTTCGTTCTTAGAAAAATATATATATTTTTTTTATTATGTGGATTAAGTAATTTTTGCCACAGCAATAATATGCAAAAAATCGTTGTGTATTACTATAACAACAAAGACAAAAGCAACGGGATGTTGTTATGAGTTCTTTCTTTAGTTTTTTTTTTTTTTTTTTTTTTTTTTTTTTGTTTTGAGCAGTGTGACAATTTTTCCCTTTTCCGTTATTTATTTTAATAAATGGTACTTTTTAACCTTGTTAATAAAAATATAAGAGTATTTGTATAACTTCATAAAATCTATTGTGGAAGTGGTAAATACTGAGAATTCTTCGAAAATACAATCACCAATATTTCAGAATTCGTAGCTGTTTTTTTGATTTTTTCACGAAAAATTCGTTGGAATTCTTTACGAGAAAGAAAAAATTTCATTTTTATAAAATTAAAAAATATGTAAATATTTTACTATAAATACACTTTTGCTGAGTGCTTGTCTCCGTGTACACTTCTTCAAAAATATGCTTAGAGCAACTATTTTTACTTTCTAGGTATGCAAAAATATAGAAAAGTAGAAATTGAAAATTATTTTATTTTCTTCAAAACTCTAATAAATCTAAGAAAAAGCAAAGTTTTAACTAGGTTATGATATCATATTCTGTGTAATCAAATTTCTCTGTTAATATATTAATCTTCTTTAAAAATGTTTTCCTTCCTAAGCAATTTCTATAACCTATCCAGGTGTGTAATTTTTAATATTTTCAAAAACTAATAAAATGTTTTTATTCTAAAGCCTAGTACTCTGTTCGCTTGCGTGAAATTTCGCTGGCAACATCTATTTATTTGTTGCGTGAAATTTCTGACTTAAAGTTTGTTGCGAGGAATTTCTATGACAACGTTTCTCAGATAAACTCAGAGAATAAGTTGGGAGATTTGATATGATCTCTCTCCTTGCACTTTAAAATAAATAGGCAGTACAATTAAATTGTCAGAAATATGTTGCGATAATTTCACGCTGCGGAACAGAATACTGCTCTGACGAAAATATTGTGAAAATTTCCACGCTTGTTTCGCAGCTATCATATTTTGTATAGATATTTGAGTGGATTTTTACGGTTAGATTTGCTCAACCTTATCAATTTGCTATCATCAGTTGTTGTCGTTTTTCGGGGACTATTTCGTGGCAAATCATTAAAACTTTGATGTTTCTCGAAATATTCTAAGGCATTATAAACTCTGGCTCGCGAGACACTCAAATTTTTAGCTACTTCGGCAACTTTTCCAGTGTTTTGGAAGGAACAACTTATCAGTTTCCTCTCACAAGGTGTCGAGCTCTTTTTTTCCCATAAGGCCAAATCAAATTTTAATATTACAAAAATTAATACAATTATCATTTTATGTACACTCCAATGAAGACAAAGTAGAAAGATTTATTATTTACCGTTATTAACTTGGAAGTTGATTGCTTCGCAATAAAAAATGCACTGACCATGAATAACAACAAATTCCTTAAAAAAATTTGTATTTACTTAAAACAGATATAACGGGATAGTTCATCACAAAGGGAAATCAAAAAACAAAATCAGAGAATTGTTATAACAATTATAGTTGCAAATTCTTTTTTGTCTTAATTGTATGAGCTCAAGTATAAAAATGTATATGTAATTAATAATATGTAATAAAAGCGCTCTTAATATTTAGCTTTCTTCCAAATAGCTGAAGACATTACATATAGAAGATTGCAATTTCTGACAGAAATAGATCTAACGAATATTTCAAAAAATCGAAAAATTGGAGAAAAATCTGAATTTCGATATCGATTGACTGAGTGGAGAGAGGCAAATGTAAAAATAATTAATTTATTACTTAATCAAATAAAAATTATAAATTTTTATTTAAGGGATGCGAAAACCCGCAAACCCGCAAACTCCACAAAAGTAGAGGAATTGCAGCTTGGATCTGAAACAGATTTCCTAAGTATTGAATACGATTTCTTACTTTTAAAATCCATTTTTTAATTTCAAAGTTATATTCTATTTTGTTTATAATTATTTGAAAGTAATCTATTACTTTATTTAAGATATGCTTACAAGACAAGATGCAAAAATTAAATTTGTTTCAATAAAAAAAATGTAAAAATAAACAAGTTTTTATTATTGGTGGCATAGTTTTAACTCAGTATGTTATTTTGATACATTTTTTCAGCTAACTACAAAATGCTAAATTAAACTATAAAATAGTAAGCTAGCCCATGGCTGTGGATTACCTACAAAATAGTTAGGTAACTATAAAAATAGTTTCCCAACTATAGTAATTCTAACTACATTTTGTAGTTGATGCAGTTCCAACCCACGTTTTGGGTTAGATTTGCCCATGGAATCTTTTCTGTGTAATAAATAGCAATAGAAGACCACTATTAAAAAAGGCATAGTTGGTCTTGTCCTCGACACACCCTTAAGTAATTTGACGAGACAATGTTTCTGTATCCTTATCATACTCAATGCGACAATTCTTCCTGCCTAGTCCTTGTCCTAATCCTTGTCCTAATTCTTGTCTAAGACCTTGTAGTTATTCCTGTCTTTATTCTTGTCCAAATCTTTATCATACTTTATGTCATGACGTGTACCAATATCATCGGTAATTGTTTAGCAATGTAATGCCTAAAGTCACCGAGATGTAATTTCATGCACCGCTCTTTAAATTTGGTTGCATTAAGCAGCTTACACCGCGATCTCGCGATGTTATATATTTATTTATTATTTTTATTGAAAAAACCGAATTGGCCATTATACTTGAAAGGACTTTGACCGAGTTTCTATCGATCAATTGTGTTGTGCGTCTTTGAATGCCTCGTGTTCTTAAGAAGTCTACCCAGTAGGCTGAAGACGCTACTGGCTGCTATTATTTGTATCAGAACGGCAAAAAACCGTTTCGTGCCTTATAATAATTTTGTGACATGTTTGTAATATATTCGATTTGGCTCGATTTGGCTGTAATATATTCATTACATCATTAATATTTTGTATGTTTTTGTGAGAAAGGCATGGAAGCAGCTTATATGAATTTTAATGACATATGAAGCGAGTAATAACTCTATTTTATTATTATACATTTTTACAGTCCACCGTCGCATCCTAATGATGTCATAATTATTTTTATTTTTGATATGGGGTCAAAGAATAAAGTTTTACAGTCCTACCATAACTTGTATCGCAGTTCTTGTTCTCAGCGAGTTATAATTTCGTGTAACATCGTGAAGTTTTTAAATTTTAAACCTACACCTAAATTTTAAACCTGAGGTAAAAGTTAAACCTACACGGCTAAAAATCTTGGACTTAATTTTAAACTTTTTTGGATTTCATATAGGGCAACACCAAAAAAAAATACTTTTTAATCCAAGGAAAAGTTTAAAATTTTTCAATCCAAAAAAGATAAAATTTCAATCCGCAAAAGAATTAAAAAAGCAATATAAATATCACCTTAAAATAAAAAAAATTTCTGACCAGTTCATGATTTGAACACACGTCCTCTGATGTGCTGGTCCAACACCTTATCCACTCGTCCATCTCAGTTGTTAAGAAAGTTACGCTTATTTTGCATCATAACGAATGCAAGTAAGCTTACACTAAGTAAGCAAGCGAGTAGAAACGTGGGTTTGAGACCCAGCTAATTTAAAGTAAAATAAAAAAAATGTTCTGACCAGTTCTTGATTTGATCACACGTCCTCTGAAGAACTGGCCCAATACCTTATCCACTCATCCAACTCAGTTGTTAACATAGTTTTGCTTATTTTGCATCATTACAAATTCAAGTACGTTCTTTTCAGGAACGTGGGTTTGAGACCCAGCTAAATTAAACTAATGTTGGGATTAAAAAATAGTACTTTTTGGATTAAAAATTCCATTAAACCAAAATTTGGACTTAAAAGTAGTCCAAAATTTTTAACCGTGTACGTATCTGTCAATCTATTAAACTGTCTTATACTTTTGGACTAACGGTGGTTCGACTCTCGCTTAAGTTTCTAAGAGTGAAGTATGTATGTATGTATTTGAATAATTGATCTAAACAGAAACTTACGTTCAAATATTTTTCGATCGTAAAAATTAAAAGTATCTAAATACAGAGACAGAATTCAACAATTTATTGAATTTTTACGTATTTACTATGACTCACACTCAATAAACATATCTGTTAATAATAATTTAACACACCTTTTCTCCGAAAACTTGTAACGATTATTTATCATCGACATAATAGATGGTGAAATTTAAACAAACTTCGGAAAACACAAACAACAAATGCACTGTTTTTTTCGCTAATTTGCAATTTCGAAAAATTCAGCAGTAAAATAATACCCTTAGTGAAAGTTAATAGTACGTAATGTAACGCAAAGCAGAGAACATTGTCATTTATCGCTTCTTTTTATCGAACTAGGTTTGAAAAACAAAGTACAATGCCTTGTTTGAAAATTTGTTGCACAAAGTTTTTCATATTTCATCCCAGTAAAAAAAGGTGCTTCCAAAAGAAGCTAAAGTGGAAGGAAAAGTTATAAATTCCATTCCTTTCACTTTCATACCCAGAAGGCATTCTTTTAATATATGCATGTAATTCGGAGGAGTGCTTTCCGTTCTTCTTTAGAAGTGCTTCCAAAATTGTTTTCAATGGAAGATTTCTTTGAACCCTCCAATAAAGAATTCTAGTAGGTGTTTTCGAGGAGAACTTTAAGAAAGCATTCCATGGCATGAAATGGTTGTTGTGGTTAGGGGGGTTTCCCAAATCACACAGAGAATATCACTTTTCAGGATTTTATTGCATTTCCTGAAGGAGAAGAAGAAGCACAATTGGATCTATAGAATGTCTTCTTGAAGCAGTGTCCGTAAGAATGCATGTTATATTTGTATCAAAAATTTTACTGGTATATTGCAAATTTTTTTGTTGTTTTTTATTTGCTGCTAAATCATATCTAGTAAAATTGCATACTTTCTTTTTTATAACTATTCTAAAGTTTTGCAGATATCAAAGTTTCTTAGATTTTACACAGTCACGTTACACTCAAAATATTTATTAGTATAGTTTCTAGGAATGATATTCGTAATAAAATATTAATACATTCTACGAATATTCGTTCAATATACAAAGTATTTGTATCGTGATTTTTTTACGAATTCATTCGAGAAGTGTTTCTAATACCTGATGTAGTATCTACGAATATATTCATTTTATATACTAATGATATTCGTAAACAAAAATAAAACAATTCGTATTTGTGTATTGTACGAATGATTGTGTACATATAAATAATATTATTCGTAAATTTCTCGTACGAATAACTTCGTTAATTCTTCCATTCCATTCGTAGTATTTACTAATGCTTTCGTAATATTTAAAAATAGTATTAGTAGAAAAAATTCATTCGTAGGTTGACCGTTCGAATTATTCGTAGAATGAACGAATTATTATTTGAATTTAAAAAATTTAAAAACGAAACCGTTCAACCTGGTTTGTCGAACAACTACAGAATATAAAGTTATATATAATTGTACAGTGGCTGGAGCCTACTGGTAGATTACATCAGTCATGTGATTTTCATTTTGCTAAATATCCCAAATCCATGTGTAAAAACCCCTTTTTTTTTGCTTACCTTATCCTTTTCAAAATATTCTGAAATCCAGTAAAAAATCCCTCCAATTTTAATGTCAAAATAAGCAAAAAAAAATAAGTTTTGTTTCTTTATATGTATGATTATTGCGTTGTATAAGCAGCACAACGTATATATAGTCGGAGGTGCCGCAACTTGAATAGGAAGAACAAAAGCTCCATTTATATCCCTCTAAAAATTAACCTTGTTCTATTTTATAATGATTTCCAAAATATTTTGGATGTAACGAAGGCCGTCAGTGAGTTAAAATTTTTTGCAAAAACCTACAAAAATTATGTTTTTCGTAAAAATATTGGCTGCTTTAATAGTTTTAAAAAAATAAACTGTCAGAAATTAAAGGCCGGAAAAAGCTCTTCCAATCTGCATGAAAAAACCCTTAATTTTTGCAATCGGATTAAAGATACTGCTGTTTTTAGTGAATTCGTTGTGCATTTGTTTTTATTTTAAGTTATTTTCATTAAATTTAATAAACTTCTTTATTTCTAATGCGATCTTCACTTTCAAAGCATCGTTGGAAAGGTTTTGAGTGCTTGCATTTTGTTCTGGTCAGAATTGCTTAAACTGTGACATATTAAAGCTAAAATATAAATTATAAAATAAACACTCACTAAAAAATATTGTAAGAGAAAAAAATAAAAGTTTTTAATGGTGTTCTTTAAATTTTCAAAGTTTTTGTATGGAAATCAAATAAAAAATATCAAGATTATTTGAATATATGAAAAGCATTTCCGGCCTTTATTTTATGGCTTTTTATTTTCTGACAATATTTCACCAGACAATATATTAATGAAAAATATGTTTTTTTGGATTTTTTTTTTTCAAAAAGTTTTTGCGCACTGACGGTTATCGTAAAATCAAAAATATTTTGGAAATATCATAAAATAGGCCATGGTTAATTTTTAAATAGAAATTTTTTTGTAAGCCATCTTAGTACATATCAGAGATCTGCAACGAATACTTAAGAATAAGTAGAACTCGAGTACTATTCGCTCACGACTCAGTGATTCACATTAGAGATTTACAATGATTCACATTTTATAATCATGAGCCACTTACTCAAAAATGAGTATGAATAAGAATAAGTAGTTGCCAAAGTAGTATTCATATGTGATTGATTCAAGACAAAGTGAATCACATTTTTTAATCATTATCCACTTACACGAAAATGAGTATGAATAAGTATAAGTAGTTTCCAAAGTAGTACTCATACGTGATTGATTCAAAACAAAGTGAATCACATTTTTAATTCATGGCCACCTATTTACCATATTGAATTTTAAAATTCTGACTTAAGATTCGAAATCAACGAACCCTAACACTGTTAAATGATGTTAAAAAAGGTGGCAGCCCTTTTATAAAAAAATTACATAATTTTGAAATTTTAACAACGGATTCGGATTAAGCGATCCATTTTTAGCTAATATTCGTGCCAGCACTGAATTCGTAAAAATAAAAAATTTAAGGTGGCAACCCTATTAACCATATTGAATTTTAAAATTCTCACTTCAGATTCGAAATCAGCGACCTAACACTGTTAAATTATATTTAAAATTCTTAAAAATACATTTTATTAGGTGGCAACCCTTAATATTTGATTCATTCTATATTTATTTGATTCACTTTTTTTCGAATCAATAACATATGAGTACTAATTTCGAAACTACTTATACTTATTCATACTCATTTTTGAGTAAGTAATTGATTCAAAAATGTGATTCGTTGCAGATCTCTGGTACACATATAATAATATTTTGTTTATTCAAGCTGAGTTATGAATGAAGCTAAATAAAGTTTGAATCCAAAATGTGGAATCAAATCAATTTTATTCAAATTTATTGAGAATTTTTTTAATCAATTGCAACGAAAACTTAACGAAACAAAAAATTGAATCAGCAATTAAAGTACAGCCGCGAATATCGTTACAAAAGCCACTGATTGCAAAACCGATTTTATTGCAGATTACCGTTAACATGACTCTCTTACGTTGCCTTAACACCAAATCAGCCAAAAATATGCACCTTATCGCTATCAAAAAGCAATAACAAAGTGTCAGTCAGTGGAAGAACGTTGTAAGTTACATACAAAATTATTAGAGTTGAATTATCTAATGTAATTGATAAGTGCAACAGATGCACAAAAAGGAAGTCCAATGTTGAAAATTGAATTGATAATAATAATAAAAGATTGAAGAATTGTGGTAATGAAAAAATTTTAAGAAATGGAAAAGTATACCTTCAAAAAACGCTTCAGAGCAAGTAAAATGGAATACCGTTGAAAGTTCACATTGCGTTTTTAGGTAATTAAATTGTTATTATATATATTTGTGATTGTCTATGCTTCTTTTCTTGCAAAAAAATTCAGCATAAGTGCAATAAAGGAGCATTTTTTTAAATTCTATTAAAAAAAAAACTAAAATGAACAAACAGCTTTTTTAACATCTTTAATCAAATTGTGAGAGGTATCTCTATAAGAACTCAAAACTTAGCAAATTATACGATGTCAGTTCTTCGAAAAGAACCCATTCAAGTAAGTGATGAAAAGAAAAAGGATATCCTTGCAATGACTTCATATTTGCCTGAATAGTACGTCGAGTTCTATAAATCAATCTGCAGTTAAATTGAGAAAAACATTGAGTTTGTGTTCAAAAGCAAACAAAGGTTGAAGTTTTAAAAACAGTTTTTTTAAGTTCTTCAAATGAATTTTTGTTTTTGTTATTAAGGGTTTTTTTTCGTAAATAAATTTTTAAATTCTATCATTTACAATTCATTTAACGAAAAGGATCCAATCAAAGAAGTCTTCTTATATGGGTATGCTTTAATTGCGCGAATAACGCTTTAAAAGCCATCGCACTCTCTGCTTTGCAACGTGGAATAACGTTTTAGCAACCAATGGGTTTTGGATATGTAGCGTTTTTCCATTTTATTCATTAAAAATACTTATTTTACTAACCAAATATTATTATTAAACAAATTTTTTTTACTAAAGAAGCTTATTTACCTAAGTTTTTCCATAATTTATTAAAATCAAGTATCTAGAAATTGTCTGCTGCATTTAAAATGTTTTTTACGTATTGTGAACAATTTACTTTTTGTCGCTTAAAACGTTATTCGCGGCTGTGTTTCAATTGTACAAAATTACAGGCAAAGTGATGTCAGTTTTTTAAAGGATTTCAGTTTTTCAAAATTATCCTTCCAAAAACTCAAACGCCCTCTCACCCTTTTTATAGTTAAAAAATCCTGCAAAAAAAGCGAAATCCCACTAAACCACATCACTGAATTGCGTGGCTCGTAAGCAAAAGAGCTAAGGTTCAAACCCCAGCTAAGACGGAATGCTCTTTCTTTTTTTTTTTTTGTTGCTTTGTCGAACAACTACAAAATATAAAGAACTGTATGATTGTAAAGTGGCGGTAGCATACTGTTAAAGTTCGTGGCTTATAAGCTAGAGAGCCGAGGTTCAAAATTCAGCTCAGACAGAATGGTTTTCTTTTTTGGCTGGTTTGTCGAACAATTACAGAATCTAAGGAACTGTGTGATTGTAAAGTGACTATAGCCTAATGGTAGGGTACGTGGCTTGTACGCTAAAGAGACGAGGTTCAAACCCTAGCTCAGACATAATGTTTTTTTTTTGTTATTAGGTATTATGATTATTCGTAAATGTAACAAATGAATTCGCACAATATACATTTGTTTTTGAACGAATACGAATAAAA
Source organism: Dichetophora obliterata (assembly GCA_963920525.1). Lineage (NCBI taxonomy): Eukaryota > Metazoa > Arthropoda > Insecta > Diptera > Sciomyzidae > Dichetophora > Dichetophora obliterata. The sequence continues at coordinate 75,043,704 of OY986439.1, read as the reverse complement.
TATTCGTAATATGTACTAAATATAATTATATATAATATAAAAGTTTTATATAATATGTAATTTTAAATGTATACGAATAAAATTCTTAGAATGGACTCAGTTATTAGTAATATTTACATGCAAATTTTTTTGAGTGTACATGAATTATATGAATTATTATTTAATAAGTTAATCGCAAGCAACGTTAGGTTTTCGGCTAAAAAAATATTAAAATTGGCAATACTTTTCCAACTCTAGTCCACTCAATAAAAACTAACAACACTCAGTTAGCGCGCAATAAATCATCATTGTAACGCCTTTTTTAAATCACTGCCATTGTAGTATCTGAACAAGTGTATGTCTGATTGGAAAATTATCAACTTTGGCTATGATAAATGAACACGATATGTATAAAAAAACAACTTGTGTATAGCTCCAATATGGGCTTATATATTAAGTTTTGTTTAAATTATATTCAAACTTATTTTGATCTTAGACGTTATTTTTTTAACTCTTTCGTATTCAGTTACACCAGATTTATTCTTTAAACATGTTCATTCCGTCGCCCTTTGCCGATCGAGTCTGTTCACTTCCAGCCTCTCGTGCTGCATTGCATGTTGCCCTTTTAGTCTCTCTCCCACCACCAATAGCTACACTCCCCCTGCCCTCTTACACAACAAAAATAAAACCAAATTGCCCCAAGCATCGTCGCATCATTATAATGACCGAGATTTAATGGCCTCTTTCATTGGCAATGGCATCTCAAAAAATTGATCGCACACGCTATGCGCGTCGTGCACTGATCGAAATGCGAGACCCTCCCGCATGCGCAGCATTAATTTTATGAAATTAAAAAAGTAAGCTAAAAATAAAAAAATTATAAACCTTTGGTACCCTCAGCTTATCGTACTCGCACACTTGCTTGCGTTTAATTTGTAACTCTGTGTTTGAGGTTGATGATGATGATGATTGTCTCTCATCATCGCCCTCAAAAGTCAAAGCAAAAAACACGAAATAAAGAAGAAAAAAATGCAGCCAACCACCTCCAGCTAAATTATGATCGTTTGTCATGCGTTCAGATTTTTTGACTGTATTTTTGAATGTTGATTTTTATGGTGTACCCAAAAAAACGCATCTACTCTAAACTGACTTCTTTTTCGTTAACGTGTCGCATTTTTTGAGAGTTGCGTGCGCTTGCAGCGGTTTTGTGTGGTGCCTATATCTCTTTTTTACTTCTCCTGTTTCTTCATGTTGTTAATGATTGTCTTGGATTTTTTGGGACAAACAATTAAAATGACATTATCTCGCTGGCTGTTGGCCGTCGCTGTTAATGTGGCACGTACAGGCTAAAACGGACTATATGATTTTTGAGTTGGGAATTTTTTTTAAACTACGATTTAGTTTGATTGGTATTTGAGTGCTTATGGTTTATAAATGACTTCAGCTCTGTTTTGTGTATTGCGTTAAATGCTATTCAGGGCGTTATTCAATTATCTGTGGATTAAAGTATCAATATATTTAATGTTTTCGTAAAGTTCCGAACAACATTTACTTTTACCAAATTTTGATTTTGGATAAGACTTATTCAATAAAATTTGAAACAACATTCCGACAGTAAATTGTATTTGCAATTTAAAATTTTTGTTTTTTTAATTGAAAATTAGGGAATTTAAAATTGTTGTTTTTAAATTTCAAATTTGGAATAAAGAAATGTCTTTCATTTTTGGTTAGGAAAAACTTCTATATCTTCATGTTGTAGCGAGTTTTTTCAAATGATTTTATTTCTATATATGAACGAACATATTTCTTCATTTTGTTTTAATATAATTATTGTCACAGAACAAATGCTACTCCAACCTTTTTTTTTACATGGATCCTTTGAATTTAGTCACTTCTCGTCACGCCAACAAAATTAAAGAAATCACGCGATACTTTATAGGCTATAATTATATCAAATTGCCTCCTTGCAGCATAGTACATATATTTAAAGGAGCTTATAAACATTAACATACTGTGTTCTCTTACACACACACACACAGACATCTAGCTATAACCTACACAGGGCACCCTTTACTCACGCCTGAAATCTCAGGAATGGGGAAATTGTTAGTTTCACTAAATTAAATGTCGCTCCAACAATATAAAAGAAATCTAAATAAAGTTTTGACACGACATTCAACTGGAACAACCTGCCCGCTCGAAACACTTCCTTATAAGAGGGTGGATACCACATTAAAGTGTGTCGCATGAGTGAGTGACGGACTGAGTGAGTACCTCGGTGACGGTTTGAGTGGGTAAATTTTTGTTATGACAATGTTTCCGTAGCTAAAGTCGGGGTAGAATTTAGCATGGCGGCCTGTTAAAAAAAACACCAAGAACTAAACAATTATGTAGCAAATAGCATGTTTGCAAATACTTCTGGTAGTCAGTGTGCAAAAAATGTCATAGAAAATTCTAAGAACTTTACCAAAAAAGCATTAATACTCGTATAAAAAAAACACATAGAAAATCTATGGAGTGCAAGCAAGAAAAGAAGGCTTCACGCTATTTAAACCTTGCATGTTCTGTCAAATTGCCTGACAAAAAGTCAACATTTTTACGGTTGTTTCTATGCAGTGGCAAGCGAAAAACGAAAGCTGAAGGTGTTGAACCCTTGAGAGTTGACAACACCTTCTTGAGCTGGAACAGAATGTTCATAAAATTGTTTGAGGTTTTTTTTAAGTGTGCCATAATTTCATTGTTTGTCTTAATACTTTGATATTTTATGCAGATTGGGAATTTTCATTTGTTTTATTGTTGCTCTGACTGACTGAAAAATTTTGAAATTGTCTACTTGAAAAATCATAGCTGGTTAAACAATTTTATCGGTTTAATTTTGATCGATTCGAAAATCAATACTAAATCCATTACAGTCTTGTCTGGGAACTGTAACTAGCTCACAAATTAATAGAATGCTCAATAACGCTAACTTCGTGAGTGAAGTCCAGAAGGAGGCGTTTGAATGTATGAGGTTAGTGACGACACATTTCCTTGAAAATTATAGCGCACCCAATTGCAAGGCTTTAATAGAAAACATGCTAACAGCATTTAAAAAATGAAAAGTTCACATGTCACCAAAAATGCTTTTCCTCGCAAATTATCTCGATTTCTTTCCAAAGGACTTCAGAGCGGCTAGCGATGAGCAAGATAAAAGATTTCACCAGGACATTGAAGATTGAAGACAAGGAAAAGGATTCGCTTTCAATGAATGGCACCTACTAATTGTCTATTGCCAGCAACATCAAGTAGTAAACGTACGAGACGTGCACGTACTGTGCACCAACAACAGTAGTAGCAGCATATCATCGCAATAGCAGCAGCATACTTATTCAGCCTTAAATATAGTTTTTACAAGAAAACGAAATTTTCACTCTCAAAAAATCCTCCACATAAAAATTTCAAAAATATATACCAAAAAATTCGACCAGATGGAGGCAAACAAAGGATGCCGAAAAAAATGTCTTCCTCAAATTTTCATCTCCAAGTGGCTTGGTTCATGTTAGGAAAGTTATGTAGAACGGTTTTACAAATAGAGCTTTTGAAAAATTTCAATAGAGAATTTAAAATTCCAAACTTCCTGAGCTTTTGAAATAGAATGATCTATCTTATCAAGAGATTTAGAAAAATATGTATAGAAAACAGACCATCAACAGAATTTATTCTGTCAACATAACGGAATAAATTCTGTTGATGGTCTGTAGTTAATTACTCATATCTAAAGCAATAGAACATCTTTTAAGCTAAAGAGGTATAAAATTTTGTTGATGGTCTGTAGTTAATTACTCATCTCTAAAGCAATAGAACATCTCTTAAGCTAAAAAACAGCTTTCCCAATTAGATGTTTTCTATACATATTTTTCTAAATCTCTTGATAAGATAGATCATTATATTCATAAGCTCAGGAAGTTTGGAATTCTAAATTCTCTATTGACTTTTATTTTCCTTTTAGCCTTTTTTATTTTCTTGTAAGTTTGTATTTTTAAACATTTACTCAGACATGAGCAGTTCCCCATGAAAATTAAAGCGACCTACCGACATGGTTTCTTTCGAATAACACGTTCTAATGTTCTTAAGTTTCTGCTAGCTAATAAGACAGTTTAACAACAAAAATGGTTATAGACTTCGCTCAACGGATTCTGGTAGAGAAGTAAAAAAAATAAGCTTGTGTGTATTTTTTAACATTTAACCAGACATAAGAAGCTTCCCATACAAATTAGAGCAACCTACTGACAAGGTTCCTTTACAATAGCACGTTCCAATTTTCTTTAGTTGCTGCTCGCTAACAACACAGTCCAACATCGTCAGAAAAGTACGTTACCTGAGGGACCTTACACGCAAAATAGTCCCTGCTTCATTTTGCGAAAAAATATTTCGCAAAAAATAATTTCGTAATATAAAAGAAAATTTCCTTTATATTACGAAACTTTCTTTATTATATTTTTGAACTCGATTTTTTTGCAACGAAACTTTCGTGTATTTTACGAAATACTTTCGAATTACAAGATACTATCAAAATAGTATGAATTTTCGATAAAATCTTAAGAAAAAATTCGAAAATCTTAAGAAAAGTTTCGGGAAAAATAATTTCGTAATATAAAAAAACTTTTATTTATGTAACGAAACTTGCGTTACTATATTTTCGAACAGAAATTTATATGTATTTAAAAAAAAATACTTTCGTATTACAAAGTTTTAATAAAATGTATTGAATTTTAAGAAAAATTTCGTACTATGCACGAAATTCTTAAGTTTTATTTACGGAAGACTTTCGTAGACTAAAACCACGAAATATTTCGTTATACTATATAAGCTAGAATTCGTATATTTTACGCATGAGTTTTTTTTTTGGTTGTACCTAAGTTATGGTTCGGACTTTGTTGGCGTTTTGAATAATGGCATTAGGATTAGAGAAGCTATTTTTAGCCATCAACTATCCAGATGTATGCGAATAGGCTAGTAATTACCTGATTAGTTTTTCGTACATTATTTCCAAACACATATTTTCGAAGTTTCAAGACACTGGCATTTTTGAAATGGCCTCATAACCATTAAAATATACAATAACATTGTTGTTGCCATTTTCAATAATAGTTTTGTATCAGTTTCGAAAATGTTAACCGCACTGAGACAAAAATTAGACCTACCGCTTGAGACTATGCCGCTGAAAGAATTCCAAACGAGGCTACGCGTAGAAAATCTTCGTCACCTGGCTGCCTTAAGGGTGTCCAGTCTGGTTAGATAGACAGCAAAAAAATAGGAAATTTTCGCAAATTTTTTTTGGAAAAAGAAAAAAAGGCACTTGAAACTTTTCAGATACATTATTAGTACTTTGAAGAAAATTGCATAAAATTTTTTAGATAATTTATTCAATATCCTGAACCAGGAAACGGGGCACAGTGCTTTGCTCTCATACAAATTTGGAAATAAATAGAATTAAATAAATGATAATGAAATTATATATGCTTAGCAGGTTTAAACTATCAACGAAAAATGAGAGTAGACACAAAAAATTATCGATCTTAATGAAATTTTGACAAAAGGTTGAAAAAATAAAGTAATAGATGTATATTAAAAATGGTTTAAATCGATTAGATTTTGGAGATACCTCTCTTGGACCTATATTAAATTTTTACATAAGAAAGTTGACCAATCTTAATAAAATTTGGTCAAAAAGCTCAATATATAAAGTTATAGATGTATGCTTAAAACAGTTAAAATTGATTAGTTTTTAGGATATCTCCCTTCAACCTATATTCAAGCAATTCTGAAGCAATTTACTGATTTAGATGTCTAATAGGGTATCCCAAAAATATAATTTTTTTTTGTATTTTGACAGATGTCCGTGGCTTTAATACTTCCACTTGACCTTAGAAACATCTCTGTGAAGCGGATCTCAATTGGTAAAGGTTTAGGGGTTGCGAATTCATTTTCTAATTTTCCCATACAATTTGTATGGGGAAAAATTAGTTTTATTGGTAAATTGAATTTAGAGCCATTATCTTTTAAGGAAAATGGTTAAAAAAAACATGTGTTCCCTCAAATTTTGTCTGTTATGACATATCCAAATTTAATTTTGATCGGATTATTTTTTTAGTGGTTGCCAAAAACGATTAAAAAATAAATATATGAATACAAAAAAATTTCTTGTTGAAACTTTTAATCCAAAAACATATCACAACTCTATGAACTTTTTCTTCATTGTGCATTCCAACTAACATTATAAAAAATTTAAGACCAATAACAATAATGAAAATGGAGTACTTAAAGAGATATTGATTTTTTATTAAATAATTCTAAGTAAAAGTATTCATTTATATTGGTATCTCTAAGAAGTGAGCCACAGACCACCAAATAATAATAAGATGAAAATGAGATTTGGATATGTTAGAACAGACAAAATTTGAGGGAATACATACATTTTTTTAACCATTTTTTTTAAAGAGAATGGCTCTTAATTCAATTTTCCAGCACTGATTTTTCCCCATACAAATCGTATTGGAAAATTAGAAAATGAATTCGCGACCTCTAAACCTTTACCAATTGACATGCGCTTCACAGAGGGTACTTCTTAGGTCAAATGGAAGTGGAAAAGATGCGAACATCAAACACGATTTTTTTTAGGACACCCTAATGTATATATAAAATTGATTTTTTAAAAAAGGCTGAAAAAAGCGGAATTTATCTTTTCATAGTCTTTAGGACAAATATCCAAGCTTACCTAAGGTCTAAGCTTATTAAAAAAAAAACGTCGCTAGTAATATATATATGACTATCCAAATTTGCAAAATTTGTCGTTTTGGTAGATTATTTTTGTTCTTTGAAAATTTACCAAGATTCTATTTTTTTATTTATTTCAAAAATTCTAAAAAGAAAAAATGAGACAAAGTTTTTTCTTTTAAAGCTATTTTTATTTATCTTTTCGATTAAAAATGTATTTTAAAAATAATTTTTCCTGAAAGCAGCCTTGCAAATTACTAAAAAAATTAAACAAGTTTTACATGATGCCATGCCTCCATTTCTAAATTTTAAGCCAATCTATTTTGGACTTACCGTAATGGGAGCATTATCTTTGAAATGATACAAAATTTGTACAATTCCGAGACCAGAAAGTTTTTTTTTATTTTCACTGCGCAAAGCACTGTTCGGGACGACGTGGGCCAGTGCGGAAAACACGAACCGAGCTAGCGACCTTTTCACTGGTAGCAAGAATTATCTAAAACAAAAAATTTTTTAATTCAAAAATAGATAATTCAAAAAAATGAGTGTGATTATGGAATAGACCACTTTTATTGAAATCGATTAAAAAATAACACAATGGCGGCATTTGAAACATTTGTCATTATTTTTACGGAAAACTTTCGTTATTTTTTGTTGATAAAAAAAATCCAATATGCAATAAATCATTGAGATTATGGTCCATTCTATGGGCAATTTAACTACGTGCGCTACCTGCTTTGACAAGGTCTGCTCGGAAGTTCATAACTTTTAAACCATTACCAGTTTTAAATTGCCCTTTTATTATGATAATTTACACCATTATAATAAATATATAAACTGGCCATTTCAGCCCTTGGAAGGACTTTGACCTAGCTGATCAATTGTGTTGTGCGTGTTATTAAATTTTTGATCACAAATGACCGAGAACTGGGACCTTCGTGTTTTATGCCGACTCCGAACGGCTTATGTTCTCAAGAAGCTTTACATGGCAATTTTTACTCTCTGAGGCTTGCCATTGTCTGCAGAGAGGTGACGACCGAACAGAAAAATTAATTCAATTTAAAAAACTTTCTATCTGAGCTGGTATTGAACCCAGGCTACCGCGGTTCTTTAGCTGAGGGGCCACGCACTCTACCCACTAGGCTGCGGTCGCCACACCATTATAGCTATCGAAAAAAATTTAACCGAGCTTACTAGAGACCCTTAAGGCTACCTTCCTCCTTTTTTATTTATTTTATTTTTATTTATTTAATTTAATTATCATGTTCACATATAAGACAAAGTCTTTTAAATGCAGAAAGAAATCAAAGAATAACAACAAGTTATAACCAACAAATAAATAAAAACAAAAAATTTTAATTTACTTATTTTAAATTAAAAAAAAAGAAAAAAATTGTAAACACGACTAAATTTAACTTTTAATTTTAAATTTAAGTTATAATCAACAAACAAATGCATTTGACTCAAGAAATTAAATTTAGTTATAAGCTTCAATTTTAACAATAAATTATAATTGAATTGAATTTAGACTTATGTATAAATTACCTTTAAGGAACTTTATCAAAAAATTAAGAAGATAACATTAATAGAATACAATAGAAGAAAGATAGTATCAAGAAAAGTGTTGGAATATTGCATGCTTAAAGTTGTGCTTATTTCGGATACTTTTGATTCTTGAAGGTAGCGAATTCCACATTCTGATAGCGTTCACAAAAAAGAGTCTGTTAGAATTCAAAAAATTGTATACAGGGATTACAAGGTTCATATTTCTGGTCGATCTACAAAACTGTAACTTATTAAATAAGTAATTAGGAGTTTGTGTATAAATCAAGTTTTGCAAAAAAATACAGTTTCTAGCATCCAAATATTGCAACCAAGTACTCGATTGCTCAAATGACTTATACGGTCAAACTTTTTAAGACCATAAACGTATCTGACAGCATTATTAAACACAAGTTGTAACTTAAGCTTTGACCTCGAATCAAGCTTACTGTATACAACTTCTGAGTAGGAAATTATTGGCATTATGAGTTGAACCACTAGCTTTCTTCTAGTCTCAACAGGCACAAATGATGCAGTTCTTCTCAGGTTCCGTAGGATATAGTAAACTTTACAAACAACAGAGTTTATATGATCTTCACAGGAAAGTGAGGAGTTAATATAGTAACCGAGATTTTTAACTTTACCTATAAATTTCAAGTCGACTCCATTCAGAAAAATGGCTGGTATATCAGAAAAAGAGTATCTAGACTTAAAAATCGGCATAACAAATGATTTAAGAGGGTTAAGATTAAGCTTATTAGCTTTAGCCTAATCTACTATTTTACTCAAGTCTTCATTTACCTCAATACATAAATCATCAAAAAGATTAATTGGTTTGGACAAGTACAGCTGAAGATCATCAGCATATGCATGCATGGTTACATGACGGCATTTGCTGAAAATATCATTAAGAAACATTGCAAATAAAAGCGGACCAAGTACCGAGCCTTGAGGAACTCCACAGGATAAATTGTTAAAAGCATACAGACTATTTCCCACCCTTACTCTTTGAGACCTTCCAACTAAGTAATTATATAACAGACGGACCGCAGTAATAGAAAACCCAAAATTAAGTTCTAGTTTTTGACATAGTAATAAATGGTCAACAGAGTCAAATGTTTTTGAAAAGTCCAACATGCAAAGCAAGCTTATATGCCCCATATCATATGATAATCTTATGTCATCTAGGATCTTCACAATAGCTGTAGAGCAGCTGTGGCCAGGTCGAAAACCAGATTGAAGTGGTGACATAAGGTTAAATTTTCTAATGTGTTCGGAGATTTGTACAGCCATGAGAGACTCACATACTTTTGATAAAGCTGGTAAAAGACTTACCGGACGAAAATCACACGGTTCACAGGCATTGGGTTTTTTAGCTATAGGAATGATTGTAGCAGCTTTCCACGCACCAGGGAAGCAAGAACTTGTGAAACAGTGATTCATTATGTGTGTCAAAGGGCTTATGATGAAAGGTAAAATTATTTTTATAAATTTAATAGCTATTCCATCTTCACCCACTGCATTTGATTTAATATTATTAACGCAACGAGCAACATCACACTCATTTACAGCAACAAACTGAAAATTACATGGCCTTTGGGTAGTAAAAACTATCGTATTATCGACAGATGTGTTATAAGTAGATGTTGAGGTAGCGATAAAATAATCATTAAGAATATTATGATCAATTAGAAAATCATTGGATTTCACATTACATACTCCAGCCTGTCTTAAATTGTTCCAAAGATTTTTGGAAGGTTGTGCTAAACTTAGCTTCGACATGAAAAAAGTGCGTTTAGATAATTTAACAATGCAGTTAGCTTCATTTCTAGCTCTTTTGTGCTGTTCCCAATTAGATGTTGTCGGGTTTCTCTTCCAACGATTATAAGTTTTATTACGTTTTTTCAGGGCCAATTTAACATTATTTGTAAACCAGGGACAACTTCTGTTAGAGACACGACGTGTAGTCATATATAGTCATATGTAGTCATTTATATCAACTAATATAGTCTTGGGAACATCTTGTGAAAGTTTCTACGTTTTTGTGGAATTACTGGTTCTCCAGATATTGCTAAAAATGTGATCCATTTGTATAGGAGGCGCCACTCCCACTTGTGCAATCACGCCTTCATTTAACACGTATTATTCAAATGACGTATTTGATGATTGCCTAAATTTTTGTTTTTGTAGCATTACTGGTTCTCTAGATATTGCGAAAAATGTGATCCATTCGTATGAGTGGTGCCACTCCCACTTGTCCAATCAAGCCTTTTTTTTGACACATTTCCTTTAAATGATGCTCTTGATGACTGCTAAGTTTTTGTTATCATGGCTTTACTGGTTTTTCAGATATTGCGAAAAATAAGATACATTTGTATGGGAGGTGCCACGCCCACTTGTCCAAATATTTTAAAACCCTTTGTTTGTACTTTTCTGTGCTTAAAGCACTAAAAACGTCATCAAAATAATTTATTCCCTCTAGTTTCTACCAATCATTCCATTGTGCAGTGCTCTGTATGGCTCGAACAAGACAGGTAGTGCAGATTTAAAACATTTCGTAACATACTTGTTTATGGCGAATACATAATTTTTCTTTCTTTGTATTATTTCTAAATTTGTACAAATATGTAAAATTTTTTTAAAAATTTTCTACGTGGTCCAGAACGTTTTTTTTAAATTTGTTTATAAAAACTTATTAATTTTAAAGAAAAAAGAAATTTTTAACAAATGAATTTTTGTAATTTAACGTGTATTAAGAGTACTTGACACAAAAATCAAGAAATTTTAACAAGCCGTTACTTAGCAAAATTAATTTTACTCAAACAGTGGCCTAAAACTAAATTCTTTGTAACTCAATGAAAAAAAAAACTTAAAAAAAGTTGCAATTTTTTTCATGTGTGACCTTCTCCGAGAAAAAGGACCCAGTGTGCAAAAAACGGGTTTGGACTTAAGAGTGGATTCTGGTACCTAAAAGGGTCTAGAATAAGATGAAATGAGTTAGATTTCTGATAGAATTTTATTTACCCCATAAAAACGTACAAAACGAACTTGGGAAAATCGATAAACATAAGAAAAAAAAATGAGAATCTTTTTCTCAAAACTTAATTTTCACACACTAGGTCCCTTTTCTCGGAGAAGGTCACATATGCACTGTAATAATGTCCATTATATATTTATAAAAATTACGACTTCCTGTTTTAGGTAGCTAGTTTCACGAATTTTCACTCAACATATTCTGGAGTGGTCACTGTTTTTGGTGCTCCCCGGCGTAGATTCACTATAACATTTATCGAGCTTTTCTTTTATTTCTCTCGTACTTTTTTAACGGAAAAGGTAATACTTAATCAAGGACCGACATTCTTCTTTATCCATTTTTATAACAATACTAAAAGTTGTGTAATTTGGAATACTGTAATGTCACTATTCATTGACAGATCGATCTGACATTTATGGTTATTTATGTTAAGGCTGCCACCCGTCAAAAATGATATGCATTTGTAGAGTGGTAGTGCCGTCACTTGGAGGCAGGCAGCATATTGAACTCCTTAATACAATGACCCTATGGTTTTTACGCAATTAATTTTAGCATGCCAAAAATCATCAGATTTTTGCGAAAAATTTCGAAATTTTTTTTCCTATCCTGGGTTGTATTGGAAAAATTCTCTAGTTTAACTTCTGCATTTTTATTGCAGGCACTGTGAAGACCGCAATCAATGTGACAATTTTTTTATTGCTATTGGGATACCAAATAACTACGATATAATTGAAAATGTTTGCTTACATAAAATATATATATGCATATATAGCCTTAAAATTTTAAGAAATCATTGCAATAAATTTCTTTTAAAATACCCAGAGAAAAACCGCACGGTAAAAATAAATATTAACATTAGGCCGTTCCACTTTTTCGACATTTTTCGAAAAGTTTCCGGGACACGTTTATTTCTGATTCTACTCTTAAAAACATGAATTTTTTTGGTATATAACACTTTAATATTAACAAACGATAAATAGTCGCGCAAACGGCTTAAAGGGTTTTTGGCTAAAAATTAATTAATTCGAAAAACAAGAAATTTCTTCTTCAGTGATTTGCGCATAACTAAGAAACTAATGAAACAATTTTTGTCAATTCATACTTGTTTAAAAGCTAATAAAATTTGCCGTCTTATGCTGTAAGAAGCATTGCATTTTGTTTTGTACATTTTTTTAAAAAAACCGTAAAATTCAATTTTGATTAAAATTTTTTCGAAAATTTGATAACTTCAACTCAAATTACACAGCGTTACAAAAGCATGAGGAAGAAATTTTTGATTATGTAAATTTTGTATTTTGAAGAATCTTACACCAAAAATTTTTATGTATAAGTCGCAGATTTATAATACGGTTTTTTCTAAAAAGCAATAAAAAGCACAATTTGTAATTTTTATTTTCAGAACAAAATTTGAAGCTTAAAAAAACAAAATTTTTTAATGAAATTGCTACTATCTGAAAAGCAACTATCTGAAATCAAAAAATTACAACAAACACAAATAAATTTTAAAAATACTGTATAACAATTGTTACCTTGCCAGAATAGGGCTGTTAAAGTGGAATAATTGAAATCAATATGGAAAAATAAATTTAGACTTTATAGAATAATTTAAGTAAATATTTAACACTTCACTTCAAATATTTATAAAAACCATTTCTATCAACTTTTTTGAATGCTACGTAAAAATCAAAGTGGATACACTTTAGAATAAATATTTCACCCTTTGAATGCTAAATCATAGGCAATAATAGTTAAATCAAAGTGTGAATATTTAGATTTACAACGTTTTTTCGGGTGAACATTATCGCAAATTACCTTTTTTTGGACGACCACCTCTGGTAATAAATTTAAGTGGTGCCTCTTAAAACGCCGACACACGTTTATTTTTTTTTTGTCAACTCAACGAGAATGCGTTATGTTTAAGTATGAATTGTCGGAAATGTCAATTATTGTCAAAATAATGGATATAGAAATTTTTATGATTGTAGTTAAAAACAAATGAGGACAACACAACCTTGATTTTAAACAGTCGAAATTTAAATACCGTCAACTTGGCTTTGCCAGCAATAATGTACCAAACAATAAACGCATTAAATTGTAATTGCAACTCAAGTACAACCAACCAATTTAGTAGGGTCCTTCCTGTTCTTTTACGATGGATCACTCTCTCACTGTTCTGCACTAACAAACACATTCACAAAACAATGCCGCCAAAGCTTCTGCGCGGGTAAAACCGTTGGTTTTGTTGTCAGCCGCTTTGGTTGAAAGTCATTTTAGTCGCTTACAATCAGTCAGTATCCAATGGATTAGCCAAGGTCTGTTTCTAAACTTAATGGGCGCGTTATTGAAGAGGTTTCCAAAAGCAGAAGACAATATGTGAGCAAACGTGCACACCATGGCACATCATCAGCGTCGTCGTCGTCGTCATTTTCATCGTCATTATCGTCATACAATTCCATCCACTCTACGAAGATGCATTGGAACAACCTCAACATCAACATTAATTCGCGCAGGGTTAATGAATACTGGGTTCCACCATCATCTACCGCCGACGACTCCCATTGCAGCTTCTGACTGAGCAACCGGGCGATCTCGCCTATAAATGTTGCCAGGATAACGATATTGAAAGATGTTGGAGCTGCTGCTGCTGCTGCTGCACCATGTTGAGTGTAGGCGTAATTGTTTTCACGATTACGTTACCGCGTTAAACAAATAACAGCTTTTTTTGAATGTGCGCCGCACATTCATAGTAGACGACTACTCAAGAAATACTACAACGTCGACTGAGTCGCTCTATTGGAATCCTTAAGCATTTCATACGCCCTTCAACCCACACAGCGGCTGGATTTGCAGTTCTTGTCAGCGTTGTGGTTGTCTTTATGTTGTTGTTGTTTTTGTTGTCGGTTGAAACATTTGCAATGAGCGCTTTTTTCAATTTTATGCTAATTAGCTTGGAATGGTTTTGGGTGCACCTCACCAAGCGCAGCAGCAGCAACAGCATCTTAGTTGTTAAGGTCGTGCCAACAATAATGGTGGCGGTATCTTCACTGATCTCGCTGACTCTTGGAAGCCGTTGCAGCAGGTGTTGGTAATTTAAAATGATAATGATGACGATCCTGATACTTGATAAGGATGTTACTTGATGGAGTTGAATTGAAGATGAGCTGAGCATAGAGCATTTATCTGGTTGAAAGAATTGTAGGAAGTTATCTGATGCTGATTTGTTTATAAATAAAGCTTCTCGTTAGCCAATTGTTGTATTTATAAGGAAGAAAAAAACATTGTAAATATTGCTATAATATACAAATATACGGATCGCTAACTTTTTGAAAAAATTATCGTTTTTGAATTTTTTATTACTTTTCACAATCGGGCATTTCACAATCTTGTGCATTTGCGATTGCAAATTTGTGCAATTGTAAAAATTTGCTACCAAACAAAATTTTTACATAATTATCAACATAAAATAGTCTATCAGTCTATTGTATTTATTCTTGCATTATGTAGTGCCATCAAGTTCGTTGCAACGCTTAAAACCAAAAATTGAAAAAAAAAATAAACTTTTTAACTTTGACAGAGTGCAAGAGATTAAAGAACTAAATTTTTACAAACACTGATAATGGCACTCGATTAAGCGATTAATTTTATGTTGGAATCGGTATATCTAGTTATTTTTAACGGAAATTTAATACCTTAAAAAAATAAATTTGTAAGGTTCAATAAAAAGATGCGGTAAAAATGGTTTTTTTTCCCTTGAGCGCACTCGGTTTAAGAGATATTGAACTCAAAATTGCATATTTCTGATCCTCTTAATAGCCTTCTTCATATTTACCCCCTGGAGCACGGATCATAAGAACTTTTGCATATCAGTACAAAAAAAAACTCATATAGTGTACATATTAGCATTGCATAAGTATAGTAAATATAAACTATGCATTTTTAATGTTGCTTATTTGCAATAGCGTAGTAAATGCATCCCTGCATATTTTGTTAGTGTAGAGTAAAAATATTCTCCACCACTTTGCAAATGCTATGATGCAAGAACATTTGCACAGGATTGTGAACAGCCCTAATAACTTAGTGCATTATTACAATTATCTCAACAAAACGTTACATGACTCCAGTTTGCTGTTACGTTGGTGGCCTTAAACCTTTGCAAAAATATGTCCCAGATGCTATTTATCGGTGAACGTGGTCGTGATTTTGCGAATAATATACAAAATTTGTGAAAATCATGAATAGTGTGAACAAATATATTGATTTTATATTCTGACTAAATTTTTACCCTCTTATGATTTCCGTTGAATATTAGTGTTTCTGATATTCATCTTGTGCATTGGCGTCGGAAGCGGGGGGGCAAGGTGGGCAGTTTCCCCCCCACTTTTTTAGCTAGATAAACAATTTAAAAGAAAAAGTTATTCAAAATATCAGTTTTTTTGCAACGATAATATTTTTGTATTTTATATTTTCCTCTTCTTTCTCTCTTCTTCATGTTTCATGTGAAGAAATTTTGGTGAACTTTTTTTGCACCACTATTTGTACTGCCCCCCCATTTGTACTGCCCCCCCAGATGAAATTCGCTTCCGACGCGCTTGATCTTGTGTGTAGAATTCTCTCTCTCTTAAAAATTTTTATTAGAAACTTGAAAATTATATTGATAAACACTTAGTTTGGAAATTAGCAATAATTAATAAGCAATTTGGAAATTAACAATAATTTTTCTGTTTAAAATATTGCATAACTTTCATAATATTGAAAAAATGAGGTGTGTCAAGCTGGACACTCTCCAGAAGCAAAAGTTATTCGCATTTTTCATAGGTGTGATAATTTAATGTATAATTTTTTGAATGAAATAATTTTCATAATTTTTATAATAATAAACTAAAATGTAAGAAAAAATTTTTTATTTTAATTAAAAAAGTAAGATAAAAGCAGCTTATTTTTTATTATGTTACATTCATAGTTCTTTAAAATAAATCTTATAATGGGGTTTTATTAATGAAAATATGGCTTTATGAATAGTGAAATAACAAACAAATATTGTTTTTTACCTCTTTTCGACACATTTAGTTTGTATCAAGAATGATAGAATACAAAGATTGCGCCGAAGACAAGAAAATGAGTACAACAAAATTGTCGTTCTGCGCATGTACGTCATAATATCAATGCTGTTTTGGAGAGCGTTCACTTTGCATACGATTTCTACACAGAAATGAAAATTGCATACATTTTAGTTTGTATAATTAAAATAAAAGAATTAAGAAGCAATTTATTGGAACGAGAAGAAGGGAAATTTATTAAGTACTCCTTTGCAAACATTATTTTTACTATTATTTTATTACAGCCAGTAAGCAGCTTAGTCAAAAAAATTTGTCGGAGAAACCAACTTCAGTGAGCATTATTTTTCGACTTGGATTTTATAAAAATGTTCATTACAAGTTTAATGGATGTTGTTTAAACATTCCCATATATTTTATTTCCATTAATTTACCTGTGAATTGAAAGGACAAATAAATGATAGTTCCAAGTTTTTAAATAATGAAACAAATTTTGTTAAGTTGATATATTTTCGTTTGTGTGCGTTTTCTAGAATTTCTTGGTTTAATTTTTGTATTTATTGCAAACATCAGGTTTCTGCAAAATATTTGTTTGCTATTGTTACCACAATTAGCAGCTGCACACTTCATTTTTTAAATTTTAAGTTAAAAACTAAACTGACAGACAGTCAGGATTCCGACCTAAGCGTAGTTGCGTTACTGCTCTACTTGACGTCAGCGATGAAATTCGAAATAACCTCGATCGCAATGAAATCAGTTTCTTGGTTTTGCTAGATCATTCGAAAGCTTTCGACACGGTTGATCACCAAATTTTATGTTCGAAATTATTAAATGTGTTTAATTTTTCCGCCACTGCAACTCGACTAATGACCTCTTATCTCACAAACAGATCACAAGCCGTTAATATAGGCAGCGTTACTTCCAATTTCTTACCTGTAAACCGTGGCGTTCCTCAAGGCTCTGTAATGGGCCCTCTTTTATTTTCGGTTTATATAAACGACTTACCAACTGTGCTGCAAAATTGTGGTATACAAATGTACGCTGATGATGTACAACTGTATACTAGCTGTCGCAAATGTGATATTACTACGTGTGTTGATAGTCTGAATGCTAATTTGTGTAAAATTTACGATTGGGCTTCCGCTAATGGCTTAAGCATAAACCCAAATAAGTCAAAAAGTTTAATTATAACGAGAAAACATAACTCTTCTTTGCCCTTTCCGGACGTCACGATAAATGGGTCATGTATTGAAGTTGTAAAAACGGCAAAAAATTTGGGTATTACCTTCAGCAGCACTTTAGATTGGACGAATCATGTCAACATCACTGTAGGAAAAGTTTATGGTATGCTACGTAGCCTATGGGCCACACAGTTTTGTCACCCCCTTTCACATAAGAATGTTATTAGCTAAAACGTATCTTGTCCCCACCTTATTGTACGGATCTGAAATTTTTGCATACTGTGATGCTGCTAGTAAGCGCAAGTTGAACGTTTCCTATAACAACATCGCTCGTTATGTCTTCGGACTTAAACGAACCGACCGTATATCCCAGTATGCAAAAAAAATATTCAATTTGACTTTTGACAGTGTTTTGAACTTGAGGGCGTTAGTTTTTCTGCACAAAATTATTTTTACCAAAGAGCCAGTTTACCTATATAATAAACTAAAATTTTTAAGATCTCAGCGCGGAAACAACCTAGTCCAACCAAAACATGCCTGCTTAGCGTCCGAACGTCAGTTCTTTGTTAATTCCATACGTCTTTGGAACTCACTCCCACCGTATCTACAGCGTATTTGCAATACAGCCATATTTAAATCTAAATTATCAGATTATTTGTCTTCCTTCTAACCAAAACTTTTATCTATTTTTACTTGATTCGCTATTCCATTATTTTTCTTCATTTATCTCTTTTCATTCGATTTCTTACCTAATTCATTTCTTTGTAATGTTATTTTTCTCTCTTAATTTAAAGTTATTTTATTTTTTTAATTTTCAGTTTTAAATTCTTATAATCGTTTTTTTAAAAACTGTTTTTGATCTCAATGTATTTAATTAATTAATTTCTGTTCAAGTTATGTTTAAGTGTTTAATATTAAAAATTTGTTGATTTATATCCACACATGTTATCGGTGCTTAACTATAAGTTTATTTCTTACAAGCGCTTATAAATAAATAAATAAATTACAAATTACAAACTAGCAAATATACTTCGATATATACACAATTAAATAAAACACAACCGATCGCAGTACGTTTCTCAAAGAAATAAAATATTGTGACGTAGTCAACTGAGCAGATGGTTGTCAAACTCGATTAGCAGAAGTAACGGACATGCGCAAAGCGTAATATCTTATTCTATCATTCTTGACTTTGTATCTATCTGTGTGTTCCCTTGCAAAAAATTAAGAAAAATTTAGAAACTAATTCATATACTTAACGAATTGACTACTAGAAGGTATAAACGTGTTAGCTGGTCCTATTATTTTTGTAACTTTCAACATATCTTCAGAATATAGCTGCCCTCTATTTGCCAGCCTTTTGGAAGTCCCCCACAGATAACACAAACATTAAGAAAAAAAACAAAATAGTTTATGTCTCTCCTTAATTAAACCCTTGAGTGATCAAATCTATTTACTATGTGCCACCAGCATTTCTTTTGAAAATATGTCCACGCTTTTGAAGGTCCCCTATAGATCAAATAAAAAAATATCGAAAATAGTTTATATCTTTTTCGAATTTACCCTTAGACTGGTGAAATGAATGACATGTTTCTAATATTTTGTTACACCCAATATTTCTTTTGAACCCAATATTTACCCCTATCTTCCACCCTCTGGAAGTCCTTGTACTAAAAATTGAGAAAAACTCGAAATTAGTTCATATCTCCTCCAATTTAACCCTTAAGAGATTCAAATGTATAAGCTGGTCCTATAGTTTTTTACCACAATATATTTATCATACATACCCACCACATTTTTCATCCCTCTGGGGCTCTCATACAAAAAATATTGTAAAATGTTGAAAGTAGTTTATATTTTACCCGAATTGACCTCTAGCAGGATTAAATGTATGAGCTGCTCCTATTATTTTTTAACCCCCAATATTTCTTGTAAATATACCTACCTCCTATCCATCACCCATTTGGAAATCACTCTACAAAAATCTATAGTTTTAAATTTGTCACGTTTTGTAATTTTCATTCAAGCAAATCAACAAATCGAGATGTAAAAAGCATCGCTTCGAAAAAACCTCAACAAAAAAGATTAAAAAAAACAGTTGTCTAGTCTACTATGTGGTTGACTCTATACAGAGTTGTTGTTGTTGTTTTTGTCTTTATCAAACATACTTGATCTAAAAAGCTTACAATTAAAATCATGAAAAAAATTCTCTTTCGATTAAGGATGCTTTATTTATATACATATACTAGCGGCAAATGCTGTCTTGCCCCAATTCAACTAATTGGTGGATTTTGTGAAAATAATTTTGTGAATTTGTGAAATGTGTGGAAGTGTCCAAGCAAATTGTCATTCGAGCAACACATGCCAGACGTTTCCTTTTGAAACTTCAATTCAATACGATCAAAACCATCGGAAATAAAGCATTTTTATTTAATTGTGGGAGGTAAAAGGGGGTGTAGCTTTTTTATTAACCCAAAAATTAACCTTAATAACAGATACTTTAAATTTGGTGACCTTAGGTGTTACCGTTTCTGAGATCTTAAGAGAAACCGCACGAACGATTGTATATATATAGAAAGGCGGTAAAAGTAGGTGTGGCAACATTTATGTATATAGCCATTATAAAAGTATGCACACCTTAGGAATTATAATGATTTAGGTGTTACTGTTCCTGAGATCTTAACGGACACCAATCGCACGAATGATTTTATATGTAAAGGGTCCGCCAAAAAACTTTTTTTTTTTGAAAATTCTATAAAAAAAAAACTACTGAATATTTTCTCAAATTTCTTTTTTTATTTGAATGTACAATCCTTCCGGTTAATAATAAAAAATAATTTCATTCAAATGGCTGCCTCGGCTGGCCATGCAGTAGCCTACACGATCGGTCCAATTTTTAAGCACATTATTGGTTGTGTGCAGCTGTATTTCCAAAATCGCACCAAACAGTGACTCGTTGGGTGCAGCGGATTTTCAATGTATGCGTGCGGGTTTTCTGTGCCCCAAATGCGACAATTTTGTTTGTTTACATACCCGCCAAGATCAAAATGAGCTTCATCTGAAAAGATGATTTTTTTGGCAAAATCGGCATCTTCTGTAAGTCGATCGCAGGCCCACTTAGCGAAGCGAAAACGCATTGGATGGTCAGTTGGCTTCAACTCCTGAACCGATTGGACTTTGTATGGCGTCATACCAAGGTCTTTATGCAAAATTCGTCTCAATGATGTCTCCGAAATGTTCAATTGTTGAGAACGACGGTGAATTGATGTTGATGGCGCTTCACGCACACTTTCTGCCACAGCAGCAATATTCTCGGGTGTACGCACTGCTTTTGGCTTTTCCCGCTTTGGTTTATCGATGAGGACGCCAGTTTCTTTCAATTTAATTATCTGTCAAATAAGATATGAGCTAATTGTTACCATTCACGAAATAAGCACTAGTTGAAAAAAACATTAGATGACGGACCCTTTATATAGATTAAATATTAAATGATATCATAGCCACTTTCATTTGTATCATTTCATTAATCAGCTAAGTTTTGCTGAAAAAAATCTTGGTGGTTTTAAAAATGGGTCATTCTTTTAGAAATCGCACGAATTTTGCAAAAAATAAAATTTGACATTTTTAAATCGTCTGAAAAGAGTTAATAAGGGAATGAAAAAGACGTACATATATTTTAAATCGTAAAAATTTTTACCGTAGAATCAAATAACAATAAATTATCTATCAAACTGGCTCAAAACGAACTAAATCGGAGAAGCACAACCCGCTCTTAAGTAACACAGACATTGACAAAATGTTGCCGTTTTTAACAATATTGACCTTACGGTCAAGTCAAACAGAAAAATCCCGATACACTTGTATGCTTATTTTACGTAAAGAAAATTTTTAAAAATCTTCGGCCGAATCTAAAACATACAATCCTGGAAGGTGTGCGATTTATTTATTAAAAAAATTATATTAAAATTAAAAACTAAAGTTGCAATGTAATTTTTTCGAAAATATACTACCTACTTCTAGATATAAATCTATTTTCAACATAATCGGCTCATATGTATATCAATTTTATTTTTCATCGTTGGTAGAAACAAATATGAATGTTGTGAACGAACTACAAAGTAATTTAGGGTAATATGAGCTGATATACCCGGTGTTACTCGAGAGTCATTTATATAAACATTTTAACATACACTTCTCGATTATATTTTTTTTAAAATCTGGAATAATGAAAAACATGTTGAATTTTATTTGTAAGCTACCGTTACAAAGGTAATTGAACGAACATTAATCCAAAAAAGTTTTGGGAAAATTGTTGTTGTTGGTGGTTATATCTCTTGCGGTGAGCTAATGGAATTCAAAGAAGGGGAATTCAAGAAGGTGGGGGAAGTACGAAAAACATATTTTAAAAATTAAAAAGAATTTTTATATTTACTTAATCTTAAAGCAAGCAGAATTACCTTTTCAACAAAATAAAAATTATGGTGGGACTCAATGCGTCCTTGAGATATAGACATTTTAACGTCTTAATAAAGATTTATATTAAAAACTTTATTGAACTTTTTAACAAAAAAAAATTTTAATGAAATATATTAAAAACAGCGGAGTTATTGGCATTAAAAGTAAAAACTTTGATTTTCATATAATTTTTTTCTCATTATTAGCTATCAATGTTTTCGTTGTAATAAAAATGATTCTACCTACTAAAATTTCTATTAGCTGCGTATTTTCATTGAAGATCAGGATCATGTAATCGCATTTGCAAGCAAAGCAAAAACAACAAAAAATCCAGCAAGTGAGCTGGACATTTAAATTGATCCAATTCTATGTTTTTAAGTGTTGATGACGCTAGATGACGCTGCGACTGAAAAAGTACTGCAGTACTGCTTTATTTTACTTTTTAAAAGTTTGGTAGCAACAGCATTTTCGCAAAATATTTCGCAAAACTTATTACGCAAAAAACTAAGTAGATATAAGGAAGATTTTATATAATCCAAAATGTTCGTAATTACTCTAGACACACAACTGCAAGTAAATGCTAAGTCATATGAAAGGTAGCCAGATGTGCAATTTTTAATTGATTTCATATTTACAACAACAACAATTTTTGAGTCATTTTTGAGTAAAAAGTCAATATTTTTGACCTTTTTTGACATAATCAGAAAACATATATACACTGACTTAACGGTACAGTTCAACCTATTTTTGTGAAGCGATTTTATTGAACTTTTGAACAAAAAAAATTTGAATAAAATATACTAATGGACAGCGGAGATATTTGCATCGAAAGACCAAACTTTGATTTTCATGTCGTTTTTTTCTCATTCTTAGCCAACGATGTTTTATGAAAAAGTCATTGTACTGAAAATTTCTTCAATTTTGAAGATATGTGAGTGTTTTTGATGTCAAGTAACAAAAAATTTTTAAAAGTAAATACACAAAAATCTCCGATGCTAAAAAGTTTTATAATAACAAAATTACCGATAGTTGAAAAATTTCAGAAGGGGCGTGGCAAAAACTAAGTATGTAACATTTTAAGTTGGGATGCACTTAATATGTATACCTAGTTTGAGCAAAATCCGTTGAGCCATTTAGATTTGTATAAAGGCCAAACAAACAAACAAACAAACAAACAGAAAATGAGTTGTATTACTATAGATTACATCTAAGGAAGATATGGGTCAATATTAATAGATCTATTCTTTAGTTAATTTGATAAAGCGAGCCTTTATTACAACTTTTCCACGTCAGGTTCATGAAATTGAATTTCAAATTAAGTGCATATAAATATTTTCAACATACTCAACATGTATCAACATATTAAATTATTTTGATCAAAGTAATAAAAACTCAAATAAAAATGTCATTGTTTAAATTGCCTCCAAGGTTCTGCCATAACACAATTTTGTACGCCAACCATGCGGCAACACAGGAACTCAAAAAAGTCATTTTGACTAACATGGCATGGGCCAATTTCGCACAACAACAACGACAACAGCTCCAATATCAACAATGCAATGAACAGCAACAACAACAATAACAACAACAACAACAACTGGCAACAGTAACAGTTCAATAAATACGATCATAATTTACATGTCCATGTCTTAGCAGTCGTCGTCGTTGTCGTCTTCGACTTCGTCTCTGCAAGGAAACAAAACGACCGCGAAACCGAAAGGAAAACATTATCACCAGCAACTCCAGAATAACGAACAGAAACATATTTGTGCCGATGTTGTGCCGATTTGTCTTCGAAAAGAAGCGCGGCGCATATTCGCCAATGATTACCATATTGAGCGCTCCCGATTTAAAGACTTTGCGCCTCTCATCTTACCGTGTAACATTTTAACGTTGAATTCTTTTATTTATATAGCTTGTAGTATTTCTTTCTTTCTTTTTTTTTTCTTGTTGAGTACTTTTTACACATAACAAGAAATTATTAATTTTTCAAGTTGGTACTGAAGGGACGACAACCACTGAGTCAACCTGAACGGGCTCTTTGACTGGGAGATTGGAAAAGTTTGAATGTGACTTTTGTGTTCGCGACCAGATCGATAACATGCTCTCACGTTGCGTTGTTAACGCTGCCGTGGAGACACCACAAAGCCGCCGATTATTCATGTGGTCTGGTCAACAAAAGGGAACATATTGTTCTTGCATTTGAATATATATAAGAAAGTAATATGTATATAATTATTTTTTTATTTTTTAATTAGATGCTTTTTGAATTGAAATTTAAAAAAAAAATCATATATACTGTAACCGCTTCTGAAGATTGTGAAACATGTTTAAAAATCATGTCAATATTTGAAAAAATTTTCTAATGAAAGAAAAGTATCTGGTATCAATTGAGCCTTATCTTTTATTTTCATGAGTCCTTATAACAAATACAAAATACATAATTTATAAAATTTTATTAAAATATAATGGGACTCCAAATAGTCATAATTTAACGTACATTTCACTAACTTGACTCACAAATTGTTCTAAAATCTTTTCTTTTTTGTTATGTTGATAGAGGGTCATAATGGCAGTAAGAGGAGTAAATGTTTTTATGTCCTTATTTCTGATTTTTTTTTCACCTAATCAAATAACTGAATAATAGAATAGAAATGTTATTTTTTTGATTTTTGTTTTGTTTTTATTTTTATCTAGCAAACTTTAGTTATGCCTTATGCAAGGTTGAAAAACTGTTTCAGTTAAACCTAGTAAGAAATTATATTCGACTAGGTCGAAGTTGAAATACCCCACAGTCAATACTGTTCTCGATTTTCTTTTTTAACGCCATTTTTAAAAAAAATTTCGGGCTCTGGCATATTCAAGGGAATGTAACGTAGATATAAAAAAAATTTGGCTTTGTTCCATGTGTATAACGTCGACGCCAATTCTAAGATCTGCACGCCAATTACTAGTGTCTGACCGAATATTCTTTTGGTAAAAACTTCTTGCATCAGTCATTTAATTCAAATATTAAAATATTTACAACGCATTGTACAAAACAAAAATTATTAATTATTCTATAATTTTATATCTCGTGCTAACGAAAAACATTTAGGTTAATGTTATGCGTTCGATACCATCATTTTCGATTCCAGCATCTCTATTGCAATTAATATTTAAGTTTTATAAGTACTGAAACCAAAAATGATAATTAAACTTCCGAACGTATTCTGTGTGAGAGGAATAAAGAATCTAAATTACTTTGTTTTGTAGTTCTATAAAAATGTACATTGTAGGTGCATACTATCTTGAGTGTGTACTGAAGATATAAAGTATGCAATGCTTTTGTAATATAAAATAAAATAAAAAATTATCTCATTTATTATTATAGTAAACTTCAATTAATTCTTATAAACTTTAATATTCAAATAATAATTTTTTTTATATTAAATTTTTTTTTTCTTATGTGTATGAAAGTACTTTTGTTTCCTTTTAATAAAAAAAATTATTTGTAAAAACTTAAATTTTCATATTAATAACCAGTTTTGGTTTCGCTTCCGGCCAAAATTCCAGTTTCGGTCGGACACTACCAATTACACTCTGCACTTTAACTGTATATATGTATACACTCTTTTGAGTCATACATTTTTATTTTCTTAAAACATGCTTCAATATAACCTTCAATTTTTAAAAAAATCGCTTTAACCTCTTCAATCCGACACCAAGAAATACAATGAAAAAATATTTTTTATGGTATTATTCTTACTATGAGTAAGAAGAGTTTTGCAGAAATGTCTTAACTGACCTTTAAAGTTAAGACATTTCTGCAAAAGTATGGAAACAATAGTTATTAAATGTGCTCATATATGGACATATTGTACTTTTTTTCAATAAATTCTTTATTTATTAACACTTTCCTACTTTCTAGACGTAGGAGCCTTCTTACGTGACATATTTGCATTTTGCATTAAAAAAATTTTTTGGAAATAATATTTTTTAAATGTGCATATGTGGATATATTGTACTTTTTCTACAATAAATTCATTATTTATTAACACTTTTTACCCACTATGAAGAGGATCCTTCTTACGCGACATATTTGAGAAATTAAAAGAGAACTAATGAGGGAGAATATATTCTCTTTCCATTGAGCCAATATTTAAATGAAATAACGATGAATCAGAAAATATTTCAATACAAAAACTTTTGTCCACATATGTGACCATTTAACCTGAAGAGGTTAATAACGTCCTCTTGAGAAATGTTTATTTTTGAACCTTGATCTCATGTATTGCTGGCCTTGAATAAAATCTGTATCGATAAGCGATAACAGCTTAAGTCTGATCTCAGAGTTTCGGGAAATCTTGATTCAAAGTTTTCAATCGCCATAAGAGTTATATGAAAGGGTCTTATGTTTTTGTGTCTTAACTTTGGCTAGGGTCATGCTAAAATTTTCTGATTTTGTTTACGACTTAATTTACAATTTTTTTTTATATTGAAGAATGGAGTTGTATGCACTTGTTGCTGTAGTCTCACGGTAGATCTGTTCTCGTACTCGATTCAAGTAACTTGAAGTTACTAGAAAGCGTTTCTTTACACATTTTCAAGCACGAGAGAGAAGAAGAACAAGCTAAATGTCACACTCTATTCTATTACAATTACCCGAAACTAGCTTGAACTTTACATGAAAAATTTCTTCGAGCACGAATCTTCTTCTTTCAATTGCTTTTATTTATTGTCAATCAGTTGTCAACAGCAACTGTTCTGCTCGAAACTTGCTTGAAATCATTTCCATACTTTTTTGCATAATCTCACATTGTGACAGATAATTGAGTTACTCTCACATATTGAAATTTACACGAACTTTACTTGAAGTTAGTACGGCAACAGGTGTATGTTTCGTACAAACTGCAAGAAGAGTTTCGTAAAAAACTGCATATAGAACAAAGCATTTTTTAAAAAACGCTTCTTACTCTTACAAGAGTTTCCTAAGACGCAAATTTTTTTGACAGAAAAACCACAAACTAAAGAACTTTCCTTGGTTTTTTTTAATAAACAACTAAACTTTAACATGGATTTACCAAAACAACATTTTTGTGATATAGAACACAATAATTTGGGAACGATGATGTGTTGATCTGCGTTAAAGAAACCAAAACTATGCAGAAAACTACTCATATCACAACTCTTTAACATACGTGCTACTGTATCACTAATGACAATTTAACCAAATGCCACCACTTGTTGTTTAAGTCGCCTGAAGTCGCCGACCATTATCATATTTGCACACAAAACAATTCATGACCCCAAATAAGAATAGGATTTCTTACGTAGCTGCCACATTGTACGAGTAGGTAATCAATCAAAATTGTTTGTCGCTTATCTCTTAAGTGTTTTGTTGTGACAAAAACTACTAGCACAATGACAAAACCAACCATGATGTCAGCTCAAGAGTTGGTGAAGGAATCATCACGGCAGACGACGACGACGACAACGATTGGTTGCGCCTCTTTAGACAACGATCGACAACAATGAATGCATAACTAAAGCAAAAAAATCTCACTAAGCCTCTACACATTGTTGGGAGGGAGAATCGAGCTTATAACTTTTGTACTTAGATAGCTGTGATGATCTTTCGATGCGGTACTTCAATGGATTCAATTTAACAACAACAACATGAGAACAATTGGCGTACTGACAACCAAAACTTTAAAGAAAAAATACATAATAAATGGTCCATCAGTAATAACCTGAGTAAATTTCGACCACCTAAATGACTCTTTTTGAAGGTGGTCTGGCTTGAAAGTCTTTATCTGTATTTTTCAGAGATATCTTTAATGATACTGTCGTTTAATTCCTGTCGAATTGATCATTAGTGTTGATGATTCCATTTATGGTTATGTCAATGTGTTGATTGCTTATGGATGGATTTCAAATGTTACTAAACGATATTTCATTCTGATTGAAAAGAATGTGTACTGTTGTAACTCAGGCAGATTCTTAACGCTATTTATGATAAACTCATGTTGTCAAATGTGTCAGCAAGCTATTGAAGCTATTCATTTTTCAGAGTTGAGTTACATTATTGTGAAGTTGTTGCTTTCACTGGGATAAGTTTAAAAGGCCTGCAGCTGCATAGTAAACGCACTCACTGCCAACAAAGCTTACTTATAATTAAAAAAATGAAGGTTTTATGTATTAAGTTCAATAACGATGTGAATAAAGCATAATAACCATCATAAAACTTGAAAAGAGCACATGTTCTCTCTGTGTCGAAATCTTTTTCTTTTTTAATGAAAAGTTATATTTTTCAAATGACAAGATACACATTCTTTTTAATTAAAACTTACTTACTTACTTACTTAGTTGGCGCTACAACCGTATGTCGGTCTTGGCCTCATCTAAGAATTTGCGCCAGCCATTTCTATCTTTCGCTTGCTGGCGCCAGTTGGAAATTCCAACTTCGTCAGGCTGTCCTCTACTTGGTCTTTCCAACGAAGATGCGGTCGTCCTCTTCTGCGTTGACCGCCGCTGGGTACCGAATCGAATGTTTTCTTCACTGGAGCATCGTCTTTCATGCGCTGAACATGACCAAGCCAGCGAAGCCGCTCGATTTTAATGCGCTTGACTATGTCGATGTCAGCGTACAGCTCATACAGTTCATCATTCCACCGTATTGGGTACTCGCCATTGACGCAGATTGGTCCGTAGATCTTACGAAGAATCTTTCTCTCGAATGCTCCTAAAGTCTTTTCATCTAAACTGCTCAGCGTCCAGGTTTGTGATGCGTAAAGCAGGACGGGCATGATGAGCGATTTATAGAGCGTGATTTTCGTTCGTCGAGAGAGGGCTCTGCTTCTCAATTGCCTACTGAGCCCAAAGTAACACCTGTTGGCAAGAGTTATTCTTTGTTTGATCTCAATACTGATGTCGTTGGTTGAATTAATGCTGGATCCCAGATAAACGAAATTCTTCACAACCTCGAAGGAGGTATAGTCAACGATAACGTGGGTTCCAAGACGCTGGGACTGCTTGTTTGTTGATACTAAGTATTTCGTCTTATCTGCATTCACTGCCAGACCCATTCGACTTGACTCTCTTTCTAATCTGGAAAATGCTGCACTGACTTTGCGCGTATTATGGCCAATGATATCGATGTCATCAGCATACGCAAGCAGGATAACACTCTTGTAGAATATTGTGCCACTACGTCTCAGATCACTACGGCTCGGATGATCTTTTCCATCATTCGGTTGAAAAAGTCGCACGATAAGGAATCACCTTGTCTGAAGCCTGGTTTGGTAATAAATGGTGGGGAGAGGTCCTTCCCGATTTTAACTGGATACTAAGTCGTATTAGTTTTGCAGGAATACCAAATTCAGACATGGTGGAGTACAGGTGCTTCCTTATTGGACTGTCGAAGGCGGCTTTGTAGTCGACAAAAAGATGGTGGGTGTCGACTTGTTTTTCTTGAGTCTTCTCCAAGATTTGTCGTAGCGTGAAAATCTGGTCGATGGTGCACTTTCCAGGTCTGAAGCCACACTGATAAGTTGCGATTAGTTCGCTTACAATGGGCTTCAATCTTTCACATAAAACGCTCGACAGGACCTTATATGCGATATTAAGAAGGCTTATCCCACGGTAATTGGCACAGATAGTGGGATCGCCTTTCTTGTGGATTGGGCAGAGCACACTGAGATTCCAATCGTTCGGCATGCATTCTTCCAACCATATTCTGCATAGAAGCTCGTGAATGCATTTAAGTAGAGCTTCGCCTCCGTTCTTAAACAGCTCAGCAGGTAAGCCATCAGCTCCCGCGGCTTTGTTATTTTTAAGCCGAGATATAGCTGTCAGAACTTCATCATAGTCGGGCAGCGGAACCTCGACGCTGTTATCCGAAATTGGGGTTTCCAGGATATCATCTCTATTGGCGGGATTGTTGTCAACGTCGCCATTTAGAAGCTTAGAGAAGTGTTCCCTCCATAACGTCAGTGTACTCTGGACATCTGTCACTAGATTCTCTTTTTCATCCTTGCAGGAAGAGGCCCCGGTTTTAAAACCATCGGCAAGGCGTCTTATTTTTTGGAAAAATTTTCGGCTCCATTCCTGTCACCATACATCTCAATCTTCTCTTCCTCGCGCATTTTTCTGCCTCTCAATTAAAACACATCTAAATCTAATTAAAACACATTGCTAAAAACTCACACGGATAAGTTTGCATGAAAAAAAACAATAATTCACTTATTTTTTTAATTATTGCTTTTAAATTTGTTTATATCAGGCTATTTATTGCACAGTACAACAATTTTTAAATTTAGGAATGCAACAGATACTTTAACCATCTGACATTTGTGAAAAGTATTTTTGCCAATATCATGCCTAACTTTATTTTTGAAATTTCAACCAATAATATTTATATGAGATATAAATTAATATTATCTACATAATAATAATTCACACACCAAAATAGTGTTTGTTTTTTTTACCTCAAATCTAGATTTTCAAATCTAGGATAAATTCGAAAATGCAAGTATGCAGCTATAAAATCCTCTATCCTTTTTAAAACTACTGCTTAAAACTACAACCATGATTTATTCCAAATAGTAAACTATTGATCATATTCTAGTCTTTTTCTTAATTCATAAACTCTTTATATATGATAGGCCAATAAGCTTCAGTTATCTTTTTAGCAAAGTAAATGTGTATTATAACACTATTCAACACAAAGAAAAATAACAAGGTTCCGCCAAAGGATTCTGATAGAGGGGACCAAAAAAAAAATATACGTGTATCGGCGTTTTGAAAGCTTACGTCTGAGTTTAGTTTCAACTTATCCTCCTTTTGAACATTCTCATAATGAATCGGCAAACGAAACCATGTGACCCTTACGTTTTTGGTATAGGATGTGTTCAACACATTTATGTAAAATATTACGAGTAACATTTTCGTGGAACATTTTAACCCTCTAACTCTTCAATGTATGGGTCTTTTTTGACCTGTTTTTGATAAAGGGCAAACAAAACCCATAAAACAGGGATATGACAGGTTAAAATATTCCACAAAAATATTTGCCATAAAATTTTACTCAAAAACCAACTTAAATGCCAAAAATAAGTGAAAACTGAAAATGTGTTTGAAGGTTAATTTCTCACTTATTTAGAATTGGTGTTAAAATATCCCACAAAACTCAGTGTTAGGGTGTTAGTTTAACAAAAATATTATACGTAAAATTTCACTCAAAATAACCATACAAAAGAAACCTCTACATATAATATCTATAAATACAAAGAAGAGAGCAAATTTGAGTATTTGAGGAAGCATTCATTTATTGCATGTCTTTTAGCTCTAAGCAATTCTATACCATTATCAAACAATGTCCAGCATATTTCAGCCATGAGAGAATAAATTCTCTTGCCTTTATAGCGTTCTTCAATAGGTGCACTGTCTGATGAAATCGTTCACCATGCTCATCAGATTCTGTTGCTCGAAGAATATGAGAATTCAAAAAATGAATGTTTTTAAAAAAAAAAAAAAAGATAAGATTTGTTTTTATTCCACCCAGCAAGTGATTTCATAATTTCAATGGCTTAATAAGTAAAATATTTACGTATCATCACCCTCCGTTGCGCGTGTGTAGATGACTTGAGAATGATGTTGCGCTACCTGGTTAATCAAACCCTTATCCCGAAGTTCAACCAGGGCGCGTTTGGCCAAGGAACCACGAGTCTTCAAACGTTCGGACACCACGTTCGAAGGGGTTATCAATTTGTATTGTGGCACTTCCTTGTATAGCTTTTCGTAGGTAGCCTTATCGAACAGAATCTGATTGTTCAACTTATCCCTCACTTTTCCTTTGGACCACTTCTTTTTCTTGGTTTTGCCGCCGCCACCTCCTTCCTTCTTCTTTTGTTTTTTTTTTTTTTGTGGCTGTTTAGCCGAGGATTTTGTGTCCTTTTTAGGTGGCATCGTGAAAACCTCAATGCAAAAAGGAAAACCTCAATTGTTGTCATATGAACACCTAGTTTTTCAAAAGAACTTAGCATGTTGTCGACGTTACTCTATGCTCATAATTAGTATGCTTGCCGCAGACATAGCAAAACCAATAAAGTTTGTCTAAACATTTTGACATTTTCGCTAAAACTGAAATTTCATTATTCACTGCTCACAAACCAAGTATTTCACAAATAAATTTAATTTCCTTACTTAAGCTTGATGTTATTTTGATTAAGTAAATCACTCAAGCTTTGTTTTAAAATCTGCAATTCTTTTAAAAAGCACCGAAAGTTGTGTACACAATAAGAAATAACACAGTAAGACACTTCGGTACAATAAAAAAAAATGTGGAGCGGGGAAGGGAATTGATTTTAACTTTTGTTTTGATTTTGCTTTTCATAGTTTTTTGTTGAAACGTTACGGATCTTATCAGCCAAAGTGCAGCTGATAAGGTTCATTGTCATTGCTAAGTATGATGCGCCAAATTAGTGCATCAATGGAAAAATGACATAATTTCCTCTCTTCTTTGTATTTATAGACATTATACATATGTAGAGGTTTCTTTTGTATGGTGATTTTGAGTGAAATTTTACGTATAACATTTTTGTTATAGGAACTAATACCTTAACACTTACTTTTGTTTGACATTTTAACACCAATTCTAAATAGCTAAGTGAGAAAAAATAACCCTTAAACACATTTTAAGTTTTCACTTATTTTTGGCATTTAAGTTGGTTTTTGAGCTTTGGTGTATTCAGAGACTTATAGTAAAATTTTATGGCAAATATTTTTGTGGAATATTTTAACCCGTTATATCGTTATATCCCTGTTTTATGGGTCTTATTTGCCCTTTATCAAAAACAGGTGGGTTAAAATGTTGCACGAAAATGTTTCTCGTAATATTTTACATAAATGTGCTGAACACATCCTATACCAAAAACGTAAGGGTCACATGGTTTCGTTTGCCGATTCACTATGAGAATGTTCAATAGGGGGATAAATTCACCCCCTCTAAAATAAAACTCAGACGTAAACTTTCAAAACGCCGATACACGTATATTTTGTTTTGGTCAGAATCCATTGGCGGAACCTTGTTATTTTGGAAAAAAAAAATGATTTTGTTGTTCAGTGTAGCCAAAGTTTACTCTGAGACAGTTTCAAATTTAACTATAAATTGTGAGAATAAATTACAGTATGCATTTCTAAAAAATACTAATTCAGTTATAACATTTAAACACCCCAAGAACTTTTTTAAAACTTTCAAATAATAAATAAACTGTTCTCTTTTAAGCTGCAGCACAGGCTGCAGGTTGATATTTCTTTTTAAAAGGAACAAATGAACTTGTATCTCATTTTCTGCTAATTCATATAATCCACACAGCTAAGAGTCATCAAACTAAGTTTAGCAGTTAATTACACAGTAAATTGTGTAATTTAAGCATTTAAACTGTGAAAGTAAACCAACTCCAAGCATAGATACACACATACACAAGCGCACCACATACAGCTTGTTTATGCGACAGATGCCATTAAAAAACATACCAAATTGAAAACAAGGTAAACTTTAAGTAAGACATTTAACACTCTAACTCAAGAAATGCACTCTGAGCACTCTTTACTAACTGAACTCAAATTAATGTGCTTTAATTATAAGGTACGCAGTTGTGGCAGTGAGGCAAACATTTATCGATGCCACTCATACAGACAAAAATAGCAGCATCTACTTTGAGCTGAAGTACCAAAGGTCATCATATTAAATCAAATCTACAGAACAATGCTAATGATTCCATCGAAGTAATAATTCCGCAGATGAAGAATAATGATATTTGAAACAAAATCACAACAAAATACAAAAATCAAGCAAAAAAATATATGTTACAGAACATGGACTATCAAATATGGACTGACTATGTTTGTGAAAAAAAGAACAAGACTACAAATATCAAAATACATGTATAAAAATTAAAAAAAAAAATAACAAAAACACAAATCAGTCGGAATAGAAATAATGAAGAAATGATTAATCATCTTGTCCGAGTATCGTCAGCGGAACAAAAGTGACTTTGACGACAACAACAACAACAACAATGAAAGCAGCTCTAAAGAGTGACGGTCCGCTTAGGTCCGGCTGTATACTTGGCTATATGTGCAGAATGGAACCAGCTATAATGTGCTCGAAATAGGAAAAACACTCTGCTAAAGCGTAACATGTGTCCAAGAACAAAATGTCGAAAAGGTCGCAGTGTAATTTAACCACAACAAAAAAGTTAGTCGAAGCTAAAAAAATAGTTTTCAAATTTCGGTAGATTGGCGGATAAGCTTGAGAGACAGTTCAATATTTATGTTCTTATAAATAAAAACTGATAATACACCACAGCCATGTTAGTCCAGACAATCTAGACCAAAAATGGGCAATCAGAGGAACTAAAAGTACTAGTTCCAATTTAGTTGGAAACTAAACTAGTTCGAACGGCCCACAATTTTTTCAGATTTGGAGTTAAGAGGCCAAAATCCACATAATCTGCAAAAAAAAATTAAAAATTTGAGTTGTCGCTAGTTTTGAAATGTTCCAATTTCATACTCAAAGTTCATTAGATTATTTTTTGTAGAACTTAATCTTTAATCTTAGAAAAGAAGCTTACAAATTGAATTTCGATATTGCCAAAATGATGGCTTTTATCACAATTATTGTATTCACTGACGGATAGACCTCCTGAACTAAATCGACTCAGGAGGTGATAAAGAAAATATATACTTCTCTTTACCTGCCACCCTTTCTTATGTATGTGACAATAGGAGTGTACGAAGAAACCATTAAAATGGAATATAAAAATGGTTGGCATTTTTGGAATTTAAGCCCTAAAATAAATAGAAAAAACATGATATTAATGAGAGAGCTTTAGGTCAAGTAAACTATTAAAGAAGGTAACAGCAACAACAACTCAATCGCACAGCAGACTAGACAGATTGTTTCGAAAGCGAGGGAGCGTGAAAGTACAGAAGAGCAACTTAGATCATACACAAACCTTGATAAAGTTCAAAAAAGCTTGGATCTGATAAAAACTACTTGAAAAGCACTTGAAATTCGTGAGCTCACAAGAAATTTACTAATTCGAACAGTTGGCAGATCAAGTAACACGTAAAACAGTGAGTTGTTCACAGCTTAAGCATTCAATACAACTTACTATATTCGAAAAAGTCTATGTGATTGACTTTATACACGGAGTTGTTGTTGTGATGGTGGTTGCCTTTTTTCATAACTTACTTGACCTAAGCTTTAAATTTAAATCATGTAAAATCATCATAGGTCACAATTAATTACTATATATCACCATGTTAATAATATATGTAAGTTTGCAAATGACCGAAGACTTGGGGAAAATAACAGAGTGGGCTAAGACAAGCAAACTTAAGCTGAACCCACTTAAATCGTGAACCCACTTAAAAACCACATTAATTCGTCTCTTTCTTGCGAAAACCATCAATCATTGCTGTTGTGTCTAAGGTCTAGTATGTCCTTCGAAATTTGAGGAGGACTACATTATTTGTTCCCTTCGCCAATCATTATCTACTCAAATCTCGTGTAAAGTTAACTTGATTCCAGGTCCAAGCTAAAGTGGCCTTCAAAAGTTATATCGTATCAGTCACTTGAGCCATCAAATACTTGGCTGCAATGTTTTAAGCTGTTTGGATGCTAGGAACTGCATATTTCTACATAATATCTTTTAAGCAAATACACCTAAATACTTTTTTGAAAAGCTTGAAGTCTTTAGATCGAACCGTAATATGAACATCACACACCCTGCATAAAACTTTTTAAGCTCCAGTAGACTTTTCCTTGTAAACGCTATCAGAATTTGGAACTCGTTGCTCTTAAGAATAAAATGTATTCAAAGTAAACGAAACTTTAAGTATGAATTTTTTTTTACTTTTTCATTAACCACAAAATGTTCTTTTTAAGTAATTTATTTATTAGTTGTTTATAACTTGTTGTTATTCTGAAATTCTTACTGCATTTAGAAGACTGAGTTTATATGTTTTTCGGTTACCCGGTTATCTTATATAATATAAATAAAATTAATTCAAAATATAGAAAAACGTTAAAATTAAGATCTAAATTTTCAAATCAACTTCAATGTTTGTGGTTAAATCCAACATTTTTCCTATATCATATTATATGTTCAACTACAAAAAGTTTAACTTTTGAAACTTTCTTGGTTGAAAACTCTATATATCTTTTCTGTGCACTTTTTTTACTATTTAGAAGATGACTTTAACATCTTCTTTCGTGGTTAAATTTTTTAAACCTGAGAGTCGAATTTTTCGTCTTTAAAAAATTAGTTTTGGAACTATTTTGGTTGAGTTTTTTTTTTAGTTGAAAAATTATTTCATCAATTATCTTGTCGAAATTTTTGTCTTTAAAAAAATAATTTTTAACCATTTTGTAAGATTTTTTCTATTTTTTAAGATCTTTCAAATTGATGGTCGAATTTTTCGTCTTGAAATGACAACCTTCTTTTTCTTTGCATTTTATTTTATGCATTTTTTATTTTATTTTATTTTATTAAAGTTTTTTCTAAATGACCTTGTTATTTATTATGTTGATTTTATATGATTTAAATACAAATTCTAAATGTTTGATGTTTAAATCATACTTCATTTTAAACACAAATTCTAGTTGTTTGATAGTTTAAAATCGTTTATTGAACTTGAGGTCAAAGTTAGAACAATTAAATCTTCTAACGAGTCTTTCCAAAGAAACAACAATAACAACAACTTTTCTCAATTTTATTTTATTTTATGCTGAAAAATGTAAAAAACTTGCTCTTTCAAGCACTAGTGGCTTCAAATTTGATAGTTTCACATTAAATTGTAGCATTTCACATTTTGTGTACAAAAAGTTTTGTTTGCATATTGTATTAAAACAAATAAAACTTAATATGAAAACCAAAACTGTTCGCATTTAAATCTTTTATTTCCTGCATATTTGTTGGAGTAAGAGGAAGAACCCCAACCTAAATAGAAAGAGTATTCCTCCAAATAGCTGGAGCAGAGATAAGGAAGGTGAACTAGCTTCTAAGTTCAGAGGCAAAAAGAGGCCATCATCCGCATCGGCTGATCCATAACCGAAATGCAACCTTTGTCAAAACTGGCCTCAGCAGCTCTACACTTGACGAGACAGTCAATATTTTTGCTGATAAGAACAGCTCTAGCTCACACACCAAATTTTTCCCATTTTTATAACAATAAGGGATCTTACCTAAGACTGTAACTGGCCCGTAAACATTGTGAACCTTGTGAACTTACATGCGCATAAACTATCTGCCTTTGGCGCTAACTATTACATACTGAAAGTAGTCGAAGTAAATACAAATTTTATTTATTTTTTTATGCTATTAAAGGTTTTTAAATGATTTGAAATTAAATAAAGGTGATTCATTTAAAAAGTTTTAATGTCTTACATGCTTATATGAGAACCCTTAATAATTTATTGTTTTTATAAAATTCAATCATTGTCCCTTATTATAGCTTGTTTTAAGATCATACAAATACAGAAAAAATCAAAAATCATATGGGCTTTAAAATTAATTTTTTCAACTTATATATATCATTAAATACATACTTTTTCACACCAAAAAGTTTAAAGTTTCAATTTTTTTTTTAAATAATTTATGAGTCAACTTAAAAAGTAAAAAAATTTTACCAGAATTTGGAATTCTCTCTTTTCTGCCAGCTTTTTTTGTAGGGAACAGAATTTAATAAAAAAAAGCGAATTTTTTGCGAGGTTTAAAAATGTTCAAATGTAAAATGTATCCTTATACAGCAATTTAATTTTCACTTAAACTGTTTAAATTGAAAATTGTTTATGCTTATATTAGGCTTATATGTATTTATATTATTAGTCGGTATATGGAATGTATATAAAAAGATTTAAGGACATCAATGTGAGTGAAGGCAAGTTCAAAAGGGAATAGCAAAGAATTCACGCCAACTCTGGAGGAATACAAAGCAGGACTTTGTTATATTTATACAATTTTTTTTCGTAGCGTGTAAGCTCTCTCACTCACACACACACATGCACGAATTTAATTCGCCGCATGTTGAGAAATTGATGATGAAGATGCTGCTGCGACGATGACCATCAGAATTGGAATTTTAATCTAAGAATTCAAGATTCATCTAGAGCTGCTGCTGCCGTTGTCTCTGCTATTGCCTTCTCCGCTTGCCTCGTCTGCTTCACCTGTTTCGCTGTTTCAGCCGCCTCGCAGACTGACTGGACTTTGTCTGATGATCCTGGCAATGATTGCGTTGAATTTGTATCAGTTCGAGTGCATATTAATAGCAGCTGAGTGAATGAGTGACCAGTGTGCGTTTGCTCTGGTACCCCCAATAATTGTCCTGCATCGGTTCAATGTGGGTTTTTCTTAAATTTATTTCTTTATTTTCTTTATTATTGTCTTGCCAACCGTTTTGTCAATCGATGATTTGTAGTTTGCATGATTTTAGAGAATTATTTACGAAACATCATTAATGCAAAGTCGTTAATGCAAACTTAGAGTTCTGCTTGCTTTTGATTAATTATATTTTGTGCTTTGAGCCTTTCTTAGAAAACATTCTTTTCATAAAATGTTAAATGTCTTAGTTTTAAATTTAGTTTAAAAAAAGCTTTATATGTTTATGATGGCACACAATTAATTATTTGTTTAAAGCTGAGCTAATCAGTCAGAACACAAAACAATACAATGCATTAGATTCATAACCCTTTCGTCAAAAAACATCTCACTTTGTCCATCCAGACCATCATCATCAGTTTTGCCTCACGGCAATTTTCCTGTTTTCGAAAATTTAATTAAACCTAAAAATTTTGTTGCATTTATTTCACACATGTTTTGCAAATACTACATACAGGATGTTTGTGCAAACTTAAACGATCTTAAATTTGAATAAGGCAAAGATAACCTTAGACGTATGCATTGTGTATTAAGAAGTTATATTAGATGCAATTCTATGATGTAAAAGATTTCAAATGTTTGGATGTTGTAGAGCATTGAATTGCCATCAATTTCTCTAAGAATAAAAGTCTTATTGGAAGAATATTAAGAAAACGATAGATGATAACATGTCTACGAATTTTTTTTCACAGTGCCCTTAAAAGATGCTCAAAAACAGGCTTTGTTGAAGAGATTTAAAAATTCAAGAAAAACGTTTTTAAGAATACTAGAGAAAACAAACCATAAGATATAATTTGTATAGCACAGAACTTACTGTTAGAGGAACACCTGAACTTAATAAACAAAATATACTGGACATTTCATCTCTTGGAAGGATTTTGACCGAGCTTCTATTGATCAATTGTGTTGTGTGTGTTATTAAATGCTTGAACACAAATGATCGAGAAATGGACCTACAAGTTTTATGCCGACGCCGAACGGCTTATGTTCCCAAGAAACTTCACACGGCAATTTTTACTCTCTGATGTTTGCCATTGTTTGCAGAAAGGTGGCGGCCGAACAGAAATATTAACTCAATTGAAAGAATATTCTGTCTGAGCTGGGGTTTGAACCACGGTTCTTAAGCTTACGGGCTACGCACTCTGCCAGTAGGCCATGGCCAACAGCTGAATTCAATAAGAAGTAAAAACAAAATTATCAAATAAATATCCACAAAAATTAATGTATAACATTGAAATTGTACACATGCAATTTGATATTCAAAAGCGTACGTACTCTGAGTATTAAGATTCAAAAATGTTTGATTAAATTTACGTTCCATAACAGCGACGTAATTAAAATAAACCAACATTTAAAATTTCGAATATACTAAAGCAATACAGTTTGGGTATTATGTGTAGACTCTACATTATAGAATGCCGTGCACAGACTGCAGGACACTGGTGAATATCCCCACTGGCAACTGCATGACAATAGCATCACCACGGATGATAACTGCTGGTTAATAATTGTCATAAACATTTCAATTTCTTGGTTGATAATTTTTCGATTACTTTTTAGCCATTATTTTTGCTTTATAATGGCTTTTTACCAAAACTGTTCATTAAACTAAACTTTACATTAAACTTAACTAAACTTTAAGCTTACCTCAGAAATATCATAGCACCATTTTATTGAAAAGCGACAGAAAAAACTTGGGAAGACATCACATATCACTCCTAAAGATTTCAGGCCTATAAGTCTTACGTCATTCCTGCTGAAGACGTTAGAACTGCTATCAGATTTGGTATTAGATCTGTATCTACGCAGCAATATCGACTCTGCTTTCTTATCGGCATCACGGCATGCATATAGCAAGGGTAGGTCCGTGGAAACGGCTTAAGACTCACTGGTCCAGACCATCAGAAGGTCCTTTCTGCATAATGAATTCACTTTAGTTACTTTTCTAGACAAAGAGAGAGCATTTAATAATTTCACGCCACAATCTATACGACTTGAGTTCCATAGGTTAGATATAAAAATCATTACTGATCTCATAGATAAGCTACTCAACTGACAAGTAATCTTATCAGACCTAAGTGCATATAGCGCTGTAAGATCGGTAACAAGAGGTACACCACAAGGCAGTGTGCTATCTCCACTCCTCTGGAATCTGGTAGTGAAAAACCTACTGCTGTCTCTAAAGAGGGAGGTATGTGTAGTGGCAGCCTACGCCGATGACCTAGCAATCGCATTCAGAGGCAAATTTCTCTCTACCCTACGTGACGTTATGCAAAGAGCTCTTTGCAAACTCGAGCGATGGGCCGAGCCCTGTGGTCTTAGAGTAAGTCCAGCCAAAACAGAACTGGTCCTTTTCACAAGGAAATACAAAATTCCGTCCCTCACACCAATCATGCTAAATGGGTCTGCACTGTTCCTTTCGGAAAGTGCTAAATATCTAGGACTCATTCTTGATAGTAAGCTGAGCTGGAAACTTACTGCATTATTCTGTATCACAAAGAAGTACACCAACGATGAGAAAGACACGAGAAGCAATACTTTCTTCCATACAAAATTGTATTGCTTCTCGTGTCTTTCTCATCGTTGGTGTGCTTGTTCGTGATACAGAATAGTGCACTTAATATTTCTGAGCGTACGAAGAAAGTGACAGTTACGCTGTGTACTTGCAAAAAAGCTATATTTTTTTTTAAACCAGTATCAAAGAACCACGGCATGCGCCTTATACAAACAGCGTTTGGTCTTTGACCTGAAAGGAAAGTGATAGATTATTAGAGGAAGAATTGATTAGAACCATACGTTAATTATCGATTACGTAGAAAAAACGTGAAAGACAATTTGAATTGCTTATAGCCGAGGCTAATATTATGCCTTAACCTCGGTAGCATTTCCAGCTCTCAGTTTTTCCTGTCCTCTAATTCCACATTTTCCACAATTTAGTTGTGAATTTTTTGTTTCAATAACTCTTAAATGTAGTAAAGAACTAAGAAATCGAAAAGAACAATGCCCGAACCCGGATTCGAACTGGGGACCTCTGAGTTGAGAGTCTAGCGCAGTCTTCACTAGACTACAAAGGCCGACAATGGGACAAGATGGAGTTTTTACCCTAATATCGTAAACTAGCTATATACAAGGGTCATTAGACCTATACTTCCATACGGAGCAACGATATAGTGGCCAGCCTTGGGCAAGGTCACATATTTGAATCATTTCTAAAAAGTCTAAAGAATGGCATCTATTTGCATCTGCGGTGCTCTGAGAACAACACCAACTGCAGCTTTAGAGTCCTTACTTCACCTTCTACCGCTCGACTTAGTTGCCAAGCAAACCCCAGCTTTTTCGGCGGTCAGACTGAGGGAAAGTAGAGTATGGAAAGACCTAGGAAAATGACACGCATCCATACTCTACAAATTCAACTTCCTTTCACCAAGGACTGATTACTGCAAACCACTGCTTTACTTTGATGAAAACTATAG
The DNA here is from genome assembly GCA_963920525.1 of Dichetophora obliterata. Lineage (NCBI taxonomy): Eukaryota > Metazoa > Arthropoda > Insecta > Diptera > Sciomyzidae > Dichetophora > Dichetophora obliterata. The sequence continues at coordinate 75,001,803 of OY986439.1, read as the reverse complement.
CACGCTTATTCCACCTAAATATTCCACTAGAATAAAGGTGTGCCGTGGAAACCAGGGTGTCTACACATATATACAGACGGGTTAAAGTTAAATGACAAGGTCGGGTGTGGGGTCTACTCAAAAGCATTTGGGGTATCTCTTGTTCGTAGGCTGCTGGATCACAATAGTGTTTTCCAAGCCGAAATGATGGCAATTAAGGAAGTTGCAACATGGCTTTAAAGAATGTCATCTCAAAACGAGACACATACATTTTCTCGGTCAGCCAAGCTGCGATTAAATTAATGGAGCAAGTATCCATCAACGCTAAAGTAGCCAAAGAATGTCGTGCTGCATAAGGCGTCATATGGATACCTAGGCATAGGGGCATACGTTAAAATAAAAAAGCAGACGACCATGCTAGAAAAGGTATATCGGTGTCTTCAATAGTTTGGAGCTAACCGAGCATCCCGATGGACACTATCAAACTGCTGCTCAAAGAGTAAACCACATCTAGCCAATACAAGATGGGCAGAACTCTCAACATGTAGAACAACAAGGCTTATCTGCCCTACTCTAGACCTAAAGCGATCGAGAGCCCTTCTCATTTTGGGAAGACTAGAGGTTTACCCTTTACGCTAGTGGCTGTTACCACAGGGCACTGCTTAATAGGCAGACATGCAGAAGCTGGAAGAACGAGGAGGAGAAAGAAACCATCTCCCACCTTCTATGTTCCTATTCCGCGCTCGCTACAAGAAGACGATAAATATCAGGGGTCGTTTTTTGCGAGCTTGACAACCTGTCAAGAACAAGTGTCAAACGTCTTATAAGCATCACCAAAAGCTCTAGGCGGCTCTACTCGGACTGAAGGCCAAGTGAGCAGCGATATTGCAATGGAGTTTATTGGTCTAAGTAAGCCGTGGTAAGTGCGGTATGGTTTAAGCACATGAAAAATTAATGCAGCAATTCCCTTTTAAACGTACCGGCCTTATGGAATGTTCATATCATATTTAGTTCAAATTTTGCATGGAGCATCACTGACGGAAAAAAAAACGTAATTTAGAGGGAAAACAGTTTGGCGTGATTTTTGGCGGAGTTACAGGACAGGGTGCAAAAATTTGAAAAAAATCGACAAAATCGTTGAAAAGCGATTTGTACGGAAATTTATAACTCAAACATTTCTAAACAAAATGTTAAGTTTGAACTACTGTTGGAAAGGTAATTAAACAGACTTTCTATAAAAAATAATTTTGGGAAATTTTACTGGTTGGAGTTTCTATCGCTTGCGGTGAGGTAATTGATTTCGAAGAACTTTATTTAAAAATTTAAAATCATTTGTTGCTTAAGGAGGGAACATGCTCCAGAAAAAAGATTTTTTTTAATAATTTTTTACAAAAACAGAGTATTTACTGAGGACGAACAAAAAAATACTCTTTTTTTTATAAACAAACTGTCAAAAAATATAATTCTAGCAGTAATTAATGTAAACTTTTAGGTATATGCAAAGGAAAAATACGTTGATGAATTTCTGTGCAAAATATCAAGTTGATATCCTTATTACTTTTTAAGTTACATTCGACAAAGCGGGAAAAAACCTTTTTTGAAAAAAACGCGATTAAAGTTTTCGTTCTTGTATTCGGTACTCTCGACGCTCATCTATTCACTGACTTTGTGGACTTTTTTGACTTTCTATTGAGCTTAAATCATTGACCTCAAATCTTGTCTTAGGTTGTAAATTAATTTTTCAAGCAAAAAAGAAAAAATGCTAAGCAGTCTAGACAGCTGTTTCGATGATTGCTACATCAACTCTTCAGTATTCTTCTCTGGTTTCTGCAGTCCATTCACTTTGATAAGCCTATACGCACAACTTCTGTTTAATCTAAATAGAATTTCTTGCATATTTTGCCTTTCAAAGCAAACTTATCTTTTCTAATATCTAAAAATTTCAAAGGTGAATCGAGTTAAAGTGGAAATAATCTTAGAGCCGTACTCATAAATAGTCAATAGTGGATTTATTCGTACTTTGGTTGAATGGCCAAATGGTTAAATGGTTTTGAAGTGAAAAATGCCACTTCAAACGTCAATGGCTAACCTTCTGAGGGGCATTAATCAATTTCTCAGGGTAACTTTTTTGACAATAGACATCATTGTTTCAAAAAACATGACTAAATTAAAAAAATTTTACTGCATGTGTGATAACTGACCTACAAAATAATCATCATTTGTGAAATCACAATAAAACAATTTCACAAAAACGTGATGCTTTCGACTTAAAATTTTCAGAGAACACCCTGTTTCTAGATGATGAAACAACAATATCACTAATTAGCATAGATAACAGATGGCAAATATGTTTATGAAAAATGAAGTGAAGGGATGCAAGCTTAAAGTGGTTGCAAAACGTAGCCTTAAGTCATGACAATCTATGACAACTTGCGTTTCAGCAATCGGCTACATAAACTAATGATGGCAAACAACAGATTGCATAGCATACCATAAAGTTATATATTTTATTTTATAGTTATAATTTGTTATTTAATTAACAACATTACCATTTAAAAAATGGTCGATATGCACAATTATTGCTGGAGAGATATGACTCTTACTATAATGCATACAAAATCAGAAAACACTTCAAATTTAAGACCCCTAAACACCAACCATCATATTTAAACTTTTTGTTCTCCACTTTTGACAAGCAATTTTTCAAATGGAAAAGGAAAAAATCGCTTTTAATAACCCACATTCATAACAGTGCCTTTCTTCCTCGACTCTCTTCTACAATTTGAATATTTATGGCAATCAAAGGTGAACTTAAGCCTACCCAAAACAAAGTCCTCTTGCAAAGAAAGGATAATAAAAAATATGTTCAGTATATTTCTTTGATTTCTTCTTCAATATTAATGGATTGCAAGGACTTTGCTAAGTTATATCAATCTATCTGCACTGTCCATTTCCGATAAATAAACCATGAAAACATTTTCCAAAACAAGCCAAACTTCATCAATAACTCAAACTCACCCTTTTGCTGGTTAATCTAATCGACAAAGAACTGTCTGTCAGTCCGAACAAAAAGGTAAGCTTTGCTGAAATGTCAAAAGGAAAATAGAGAAATAGAAAAAAAACAGCAAAAACTTTTAAATTCCAGCCAGTAAAGAAAGACAGCATAACTACAATAACAAAGGACTTAAAGCCAAGTGCAAAGGGTTTAGAGCAAATCTCTATGACATGCGTGCATAAAGTGTAAAACCACCAACACTCAAACACAAAAAACCATTTCACCAGCCAATATATACATATGTAGTGCAATAGTTCAACCGGAAACGGAAATCATCGAAGACTAGAGCATCATGCATAAGATGTATAAACGATGAGAAGCATTTTTGGACAACCCGTTTGCTTGCTTCTTCACAGTGAGAAATCTTATCAAGCAGCTGCAAAGTTTTGCCAGTTTCAACATCCGTCCAAACTTTTTTTTTCAACACTTTTTTACCCATTTCTTGTTGTTATTGTTGGATTTTTCCTTATTTTCTTAATATTGGCATATGCTGCGATAAAAGTTGTGTAAGAGGGGGAGCTTAAGGAAGGGGGAAAAGACGCAAGACATGTTACGTTCAAGATTACCTTGTCAATTGCTTGGTTGAACGATTATTGTTGTTTGAACATTTTAAGTTTTACCAACACAGCATTGTGGGTGGATGAGTGCCTTTGGTGATGGGCAGGGGTGGAGTTCTTCCTTCCACCTTAAATTTATTTAATTGTTACAACTTCTAAGCATGTAGCTACTTCTACCAAAGATCTTTACAAAAATGATCACAAAATGCTGTTGTTGCTGCTGCTGTTTAGCCAAGCCCAATATTGATCCAATAATTGAAAGCTAATTAAAAATTAAGACTCGGACACACGCGTGAATTGCACCCAAATGCCTCCCAGTAAAACCAAGTTTGTGGAGGGTCGTCGCTTACCGTTCAAAAGACTGAAAACAAGTATGCTCAACTGCCCTCGACAGCACTCACAAAAACAACAGGATACAATTTCATGTCGTAACTGCCTCTGTATGTCCGTCCAACTTTCGTCTGTTGCTTGTCGGCTTTGCTCAATATGTCCGCCCGCTTTGGGTGCTGTTCTTCATTGCGCTTGCGAACCTGGCAAAATTTAACACGATCATAAAGTTAAAATTTCGACAACTTTCTGACACTAAACCACAGACGAAATTTTCGTACCCTCGTGTTATGATGTTATACGATACAGTAATGTATCAAAAAAAATTGACAGAGGCAAGGATCACACAGATGCGTAAAATAGTGGGGACTGACTAAAACTCCTTCACCGAGAAAAAAAACATATGCGTCGTTGGACACACGAGTTAAGCGCCGCTTTTTCGCATTTTAATAGGTTTGATAATTTAAAATTTTTTTAATAAAATAATTCTTTAAATTCAAAAATTTTAAAAATCAAAAAGTTAACAAAAAAAATACACGTTAGTATTCACACCAGTACATTTTATTACATTACATTATTATTTTATTTGATAACATGTTACATAATTTTGATTTATTTTTGTAAATGTTTTGAATTCTTTTTATGGAAATTTATTAATGGAATTGTTGGTTTTGATATCTAAAATAGCAAACGTATATTACATATCATCGATATATCTAGCAAATACTGTATCAATATTTGTCCTTAATCGTCTTGTACAAATGTTTGGATCGCTTATCATTCGTAAATTATATTTATCAAAAAGGCATTGTTTAAGTGCCTGTGAACATTCAAACAATTCATACCCTGTGATAAGTTTCGCCCAGTTCAATGGAGCCTGCTTGTGTATAGCATAAAATAATCTGTAAGAACTTGCATAACTTCAGGCTGAACATTTTAGAGGACATGTTGTTAAAGCACTGTATCAATGGCAACGACTTTTATGTATTAAGATGTGCATACTTTCAGGCTGAACATTTTTTTAAAACAGTTTAAGCGATATAGGTGCAGAGCAGTATGCTTGTCTTTTATGTATTAAGATTGCTATCTGGTGCAACATATCTTCAGTTAATACTTAATATAGAATAAACCAACCAATGCAACAAAGAATACTCGATCAGTTGGTAGTGTATAGGACTATCAATTGAAGGGTTACGAATTCGATTCTCATGGCATACCAGGAAATATTTTAATTTTATATTCTCTTGGTGTAACAGACGCTAGCAAAAAGCAGCAACAATTCTAAGAAAAAGGTGTATGGAAAAAAGCGTCGTTTTTGAGATTTCACTCAAGCAAATCACAAAATGAGGCGTACTAACAACAATAATTTATTCACTGATTTTACAGCAATTAGAAAGCGCATAAAGGAATAAGAAAAACAAAACCATATGATTTTATTTATTTACTGGTATAAAAGCCTCTCCTACGACAGGTGCTTCTTTTTTGGAGCCTTTTGCCGAAAGCACGTTTTTCTCTTTTTAAAGCTTGATTTTTACAACATACAACTGAATCATTTTAATTAACACTTTACGTATTGAAGCAGTGTTGAAAAATTAGTTCAAGTGTAAAAGTACAAAAAGTCAAGATTGGTAACAATCATATTCATACACAACTTTTCAAACTAGCCTAGCAACCTTTATTACGTAGCAACTTAGGTGTCGTTTTGCGGCTGATACAATTATATTTTTTAGCACAATCGACTCAAATTGACTCAAAAGTATTTCATTAAATTCGTCATAACTTTTTTATAAATGGATGAAAAAAAGAGGTACTTAGATAAAAAACGTACTATTATTAAAACCCAATATTTTCACTGATAAGTATCAAAAATATTTTCTTTGATACTTTCGGGCTGAACATTTTTGAGAACAGTGTGTCTTGTAAAACTACTTTACTGTCAAAAAATAATTACAATTTGAGGAATACTGCCCAGTAGGCAGTGGCAGCCCTGCTGCTAGCAGGCCTTCGTATGGATTTTAGAGTACTGCCGCACTCATATACAATTAAAAAAAGCAATATAAATATCAATTTCAAATAAAAAACTACTAATAATTTCAGATTTGAACCATGGTCCTCTCATGCGGCGGTCCGATACATTACCCACTCCTCTACCGTGGTTGTTAAGAATCAGTTGCTTAATTTGCATCAATACAAATGAAAGTAAGCTTTCGGGAGCCCGGGTTCGAGACCCAACTAGGACGAAAAAAATTTTTTTTTGTTTTTTTAAAATCTACATTTTTTTTACAAAGTGTTCTGTGTATTTAAAATTTTTTTTTAATTTTTTATAAATTTTCTTCATGCAAAAATATAGGAAAAGACTTAGAGTTTTTCCATATAAATATTTTTATATAATAAAATATGTAATGTGACCCAACTCTAACAAAAAACTTTTTTGTTTTTTTTAAATCTACATTATTTTACAAACTGTTCTGTGTATTTAAAAATTTTTTTGGATTTTTTTTTTTTTAATTTTTCATATAAAATAATATGAAAAGAATAAGAACCTTCAAAATGTAGGCCTTACCATGGAAGGTGTATTGACGCTAGTAATAGCAGTGCTACCTATTCAAATTTTTCGTCATAGCTTCGGTATTTAGAGTTCGATCTTAAAGTATGATACATATATCGATGTTTGTGTCTAGAGGTGACCAATTTTATGCTCCAAAGGTCATTGACATCAAGCACCCCATTCTAGTACTTACCAACCAGATCTAAATTTCTACAACACGAATTAAGAAAAAATAAATCAAATAAAAAGTTTTGGAATTGTTACCCAGCACTTCAAAAACTCTGCTGTCGTTTCCCCTTTAGAATTAGCTTTACTTAATGATATTTAAAATGCCCTCTGCAGTAGAGTCTTTTAATTCTACAAATTTCAAAAAAATGTATGCAATATTCTGTCTGCTTTTACTATTGTATCGTATTAAGATTCAAAGTTTTTTTCTTACAGAAATGCCGGTAGACTCGTCTATTATTAAGCTGTCAAGAATATTTTCAATATCGGAAAATGAACGGCGACAGAAAATTTTTATGAGTAAAGCTACGTGTTTGACAATCCGCCAAAAAAGATAAAAAAGCTGTTTTCAAACGGCAAAAAACTTAAAAAATGCCACGAAGCTAAATCGTTAATTTACAGGCTAAGCCGCAAAAAAACAAGCTAAATTTAGCCTGGAAAAAGCTAAAATGGCCACATTGCTCATGAACTATGTGAACTAGTTCGTGGATTCTCGTTCTTTAAGTTCAACCGATTTTGCAGCGAGTCACATCGAAATGAACTAAAAAAAATTTATTCAACAATGGTTTGAGTCCGTGCTGATAAAGTTTTTCACTAATGGTAAAACTGAATGGTAAAAAAAAAACTTTTTTGGAAAATCAAATTTTTGTTTCAAATATTGTGTGGAAAGTCCCATATGTAGTATTTTTTGATTGATTGAGTACAGTACAGTTAATGATTGATGTAAATGATTAATTCGTTCATATAGTTCGTTTCATTTAATAGATCTGTAGCGCGTTCCTGTAACTCGTAGCGATCGTAGTTAGCGACTCATATTACCGATTTGACGTCATTCTGATGTCACTCTCACCTGCAATGTTTCTGTTCGTATCTGAATCGCTTTCTGTTCGATTCGTTCTTTCCAAATCGATAAGCTATCACATGTTCCGATTTCATTTCAATGGAACCTTTTAAAAAAGTGTTTCTGTACGTAAAGTGAATTGATAACAATGTGTCACTTTTCTCACTGGCTTTGCGGCAAGTGCGAATTCTACTGTAATATACCTATACATATTATTTAAATATTTAATTTACAATTAAAGTATTTCATTATAAAACAAGCTATAAATACTTTTCTCAAAATAAGTAATAATATAAAAACCTCTACTGTAAGAATTTTCGAGAACATGCACAATAATATTCAAACTAAGTTAAAGTAATACACCTCTTCGGTATACTAAGATATTATTCAAACAATAAGAACATATGTTCATACTAAGCACTACTATCTATCTCATTCGCACACATGTACCCATATGGCTGAATACAAAACATATGATATTATATTATACTTTTTACTCCTACACAAATATGTTAACATATGATTATGTTTACTTTTTCTATTAATATAAGTCTACTCACTCACACATATTAAACTATTAATACTAAATTACAAATATGTATTACGATATTCTACTATTACTTTTACACTAATTAAAGAACATATGATTATATTTACATTCAAAACTACACAAACAATTGTTAACTAGCTTTAAGACAAAATACCGTTATGCTTACTATAAAAGGATGAACATATTTGAAAATAAATCAATTAGTTTTGAGCTTCTAACAAGCTGCCTACTAATTTTCATTTTAAATAAGTCTTGAGCTTTAATAGCTGCCGACTTCAACTTTTTAGCCTCTGCACTTTTTATAGTGAACGGCTGTAAATATAATAAAAACAAAAATAGCGCCAGTGGCGAACTTCGCCGGCAACCAATTAGGCAGGACCTTAAAATATTAATAGTAAATCCGCGAGTCCTTTTTTAAATAATCGCGAACCCTTACATGGCGATGCTATGTCGCGAATAAAATTATGTGGCGATCCTATCGCCAAAATACTATTACATGGCGACCCAAAAACATATTTACTACACTACCGATTAATCTAATGTCAGTAATGTTGTGTATTATTAAGTTATAAGTACTCGAAATATACCTTTAAAAATGGTTACTTTCATATAAGTCGAATTTTTTACGGATTGAAATATATCATTGTTCTTAAAAAACGTTTTAATTTTGAAGGTAGGGGAGAGTCGTCCCCGTTGTCTCAAGTACTAGTTGTCACAAAGCCGATATCTTCCGATTTAACATGTTATCGAGTTGGATATGAATGCCATCTCTAAGCTTTAGCAATTTCTACCATCCCAAGAAAGTTTGAGTTCCGTTAGTATTTTTTTTGCAAAATAATAAGTGATTTAAGAAATTACGTTGAATTTGTGTACTTTTGTATTTATTTGAAATTTGTGTTTAAATAAAAACGAGTGAGTATTTTTCAACTCTTAATTAATTTCCAATAAAATTATTGTCGTAATTTATAAATATCTATGGTATTTTGGATAAAACTTCAAAAATAAATTTAAAGAAAATCATTGAAATTTTTTTTGCTAGTGGTACAGGTTGTCTCAGCCGTTGTGGGGCTATTTGTCACTGTGACAACTAACCCCATACAACATATATTTTTATAAAATCATTCTTAAGGAATAGTATGATTTATATTTTTTTTTAGGAAACATGCCGAGAAATCGCAAACGACTTACAAACCGAGGTCAGACATCTTCAGAAGTCATGATGCAAGCTGTAAACGCAGTGTGTCCAGGAGCTTCAATCCGCAGCGTAGCTAAAATTTATAATATAAATTATCGAACTCTCGCTCGTTATTGCACAAAAAAAACAAAATGAGTCTGATAACTTATCTGTTGGATATGTGAAAACACGACAAATTTTTACAAGGGAACAAGAAGAGCAACTGTCAAAATACTTGCAGAGGGCATCTGATATATATTTTGGTTTGAGTCCTGTAGAGGTTCGAAAGTTTGCTTTTGAATATGCCGTTGCTCTTAACAGAAAACTTCCAGAAACTTGGTCCTTAAATAAAATGGCTGGCAAAGAATGGTTTAGAGTGTTTATGGATCGAAATAAAGAGCTTAGTGTAAGAAAACCAGAGGCAACAAGTCTTGCTCGAGCTACAAGTTTCAACGTGCACAACGTTAATATGTTTTTTAATAATTTGACAAATGTTCTTGAGCGGTACAAATTTACTGAAAGCGATATTTGGAATGTTGACGAAACAGGTATTACCACTGTGCAAAAGCCGCAACGAATAGTTGCTCGAAGAGGAATGAAGCAAGTCGGTGCTATTACTTCGGCTGAGCGGGGCACTCTTGTTACTTTAGCTCTTGCAGTATCAGCTACAGGAAACTCAATTCCACCTTTTTTTGTTTTTCCGCGCAAAAAATTTAAAGATCATTTCGTTTCTAATGGACCAATTGGTTCAGTTGGTGTTTCTAATCCCTCGGGCTGGATGAATGAAGACTGTTTTTATATATTTATACTATTATTTATTGTTTATTTATTGTTCGGCAAACTAGATGTAACCTTGAGCGCCCAATACTGCTCTTATTGGACAACCATGATTCCCATTTATCAATCAAAACCTTAGACTTTTGCAAGGAAAACGGTGTTGTAGTGTTGTCGTTTCCTCCGCACTGCTCCCACAAGCTACAACCATTGGATCGTAGTGTTTACGGTCCTTTAAAACGATATGTGAATATTGCTTGTGATGATTGAAAAATAATCCAGGTAAAACCATGTCGATTTATGACATACCAGCTATTGTTAAGACCAGTTTGCCAGCAGCTATCTCTTCTCAGAACATAATGTCAGGATTTTTAACGACAGGCATTTCTCCTTTAAATCGACTGATTTTTACGGACATCGATTTTGCGCCATCTTTTGTCACTGACAGACCAAAAAATGACCAGCAAAACTTTCAAATGTCCGTTCAAAACTACGACAATGCTCTGAACTCAAACAATACTAACAAAGGCTTAGAACAAGTTTCTAAAACACCATCTCCAACTCCTGGAACTAGTTCCCAATTTTTAAAAACACTGGAACCGCCTCATTTGATTGTTGACGAACCAACACCTGAAACTCTTCGACCATTTCCTAAAGCTCAGCAACGGAAGTCAAATCAAAATCCAAGGAAAAGATGTAGTGCAGTTTTGACTGATACTCCAGTCAGAAATAGCTTACAAAAACTCCAAAAGTGTAAGCAGCCAAAAAAAGAAGCTAAAAAAGTAACTAAACGAGGAAACGTCAGAGTCAAGCCAAAAACAACTAGTAGCGATGAAGATAACGAGGATTCGATATGTGTGGTATGTTGTCAAGCACTGTCGAGCGTCAAATCTAATAAAAATTGTCGTCAATGCATAAAATGCAAGCGCTATGCACATTATGAATGCATTAAAACTGAAAATTTAATATATTGCTGCTTAAATTGTGCATCGGAGTACGACAGCGATGACGATTAAGTAGTGTGACAACGAGGACTACGTGTTGGGACAACTTACCCCATGAGTGGGGTAGATTGTCTCAGACGAGTTAAATCTTTTTTTAAGAAAATTTTTTATTTTAATGTCTAATTATGTACGTAATTCATATCAGAATTGAAGAATAAAAGATTAAATTTATGTTTAAATATCTTAAAGTGTCATTATTGCTTGAATTATAGAAGTTACAGTGGTTCATTTAAATTTTGTGACAACTAGTACCACTCTCCCCTAATGCAATTTATAAATAATGCCTCTTTACATAAAAGTTAAAAATTTTAGCAAAACAGTATATGTTATGCTATGAAAAAGTACCCGGTTGCATATATTTGCTAAGTTTTTGCAGCGCAGCACTAAGTGTAAAATTATTTATATTCATAATCGTTGATTATTTCCGCAACCTTTAATACACATCATTATAAAATAATTAATTTTCTTAAACTGCAAATATTCACTTTTTATTAACAAGACAAGCACCTATTTATTATAAAGTTTTAGCGAAACTAAAATAATATATTCGAGTAAACAGCTGCTTGTCATTTGACTCAATTATGCAACTTTACTTCTCGATTTGTGTTCTTTTTCATCACGGTCCGAGTTTTTCCCGATTTAAACGTATAGAAACATTAGTTGTCACGAAATCGGTAACTAGGGATCAATAACGGCAGACGTCACACAAATCGGTAAGTTGCCGATTTTGTTATAGGAACGAGTTACTGATCCTGAACGAGTAAACAAAACGAACTAAATGACCTATCTAACTAAAAAATATAACGAGTTAACATACCTAACGATCTAAAACATCAAACGATCTATAAGACCTAAAGAACTAACAACATGAACGAGTGCACAAAACGAACTAAAAGAGCGAACGAACTATATGAACTAAAATAACTAAATGACCAACCTAGTTCATTAAACTCAACTAAACTAAAAAGAGCGATCTTTTTAGTGAACTGAAATGCCCAAACCTAATAACATATAAATTTTTTACTATTTTGTCTACTGTCTTGCCAACTGTCTTACCAACTGTCTGGACTCTTATTCACAGACACAAAATTTGACAACTAACACGTATTTTTCACTGTCTTAACTGTACAGTCTCGTGTACCACCCGTGTAAAAGCCCGAAAAAATAAGCTATTGTTAAAGATAATTTATTGAGAAAAGGAAAAGTTGGTTTTAATTGAACCGCTGAAACTGTCCAAACTCTCAGTCGTGAACCTACCTGATTTTATTGTAGCATGCAAACTAATTTTTTCGGTTTCGTATTGGCAGTTTCCGGCGGTCGCGCCCTCAGTCGTGAGCCTTACTGGTTTTACTGTAGTGTGTTTCTTTGTATCTTTAGTTTTCTTTCACCTGATTTGACACTTATGTATTATGAACGATAAAAATTTAAAATAAAAAAGAATTGTTTTGCGACAACCTTTACTTGTAAATTATTTATATGGCAATAAAATATGACATAATGCATAAATCACTCAATTTAGGTGGTTTCTTTCGATTAAACAGAACTTTTCCTTTTCTCAAAAGATTTTCTTCAAAAATATCTTTTTTCCGAAAAGTACAGGCTTTTAGCAAAAAATATCAAGAATAACGATATATTTTTATTTCTTAACAAAATTTGCAATATTTTTTTTTTTGTAAATTTTTCTGAAAAACACGAAAAATCCTCGAAAATGTAATCTATTCCGCCAAAACTAACAGCTCAATTCAATAATTATATGAATCTGGAGATGTATAAAATGAAATGGAACCAACTTCTTTTTTTAAAAAAAAAAACTACAGTGTGCAATATCTCGAAAACGGTGTGACCAAAAAAAAGAGACATTTTCGGAGTCACCGACTAATTTTACAATAGCGTTGCTCATTAGACTCGCATAGTCATAAGCAATCATTAATTTCAACAGTCTTGGTTGTCGTGACTGAATATTGCTTTAAAATACATTAAAATCCACTATTTTGGCTTTATTAAGCTTTTAATATACAATATTTACAATAAAGACTTAGTAATAATATGACTTAATATAACTTATGATACAAACGAATATAACTATTTAGGCAAGGATGGCTTTATATTTCAGGGTAACTTTATCATTTAGAGTAAAACTATATAACTTTTTAAACCTCACTACCAGAACCCGTTGCGTTTAGTTTTTGCAATTTTCACTATAAATTTGTATTAATATTAGATGGAAAACTCTATAGTTTAAAAAAAAATCAAAGGATTTGGGTGTGGCGAAGCGTATTATCATTAACGCATAAGGGGTCTGTAGGTAGAGAAATAAATAAAAAATTTTAAAAAACTAGTAAGGAGTTATCTTCGACTGGACCGAAGCATTGGCGTCGGAAGCGGGGGGCAAGGGGGCAGTCGCCCCCCACTTTTTTAGCTAGTTAAACAATTTAAAAGGAAAACTTCAAAAGTTATTCAAAATATCAGTTTTTTTTACAACGATAATATTTTTGTATTATATATTTTCCTCTTCTTTCTCTCTTCTTCATAAGCATGCTTGCGGATAACCATTTTCTTTCTCTGTGTTTGCAAAAAGATAGAACAAAATGTAGAGTTTCTACTGCAAACCCACCACTTCAGTTTAAAAGCACCCTTAAGTATGTAGCTTAATGCTTGTTAATTTTACAACTCTGGTAAGAAAAAATTTGACATGTTCTTAGGGGCTTTCCATATTGGACGACATGTTGTACGATAAGTTAGATGGAAAACTAATGGGACTATTTGATTGAGCGTTCGAACGATCCAACTTGTAAAGCAACATCATTAATTGCAAGCTCTCAAGCAGAACATATCCGGCTAAGCAACTTTTAGATGCCCTAACAATTGAGCAGTAATTTTACATAATTGTACAATATTGTACAATCGGCAGAAAAAAACCAAAAATTTCGACTTTCGTTTTAGCTTACGCATGGTACTACATGTTGTACAATCTGCCATTTTAGTCCAATGTTTTGGACCATGCAAAAGCCCCTACTGTTGAAAATCCACCTCGCTGATGAAAATCCACCTGATGCTGATGAAAATCCACCTCGACGCTTTGAAGAAACATCAAATCCGGTTCCTTCAGTACAGTTGCCATTATATGATCGGCTACGAAAAGATTATTTCGAAATTTTAGATCTTCCCTCAAATGAGATAACGGCTAGATTCGATCAAACAGGTTGATATTTTACTTTTTTTTTTATTTTTGCAAGTTTACACCAGCTTCACTCAACCGACTCACTTTGATTTAACATTCGGTGAGTCGGTTGAGTGAAGCTAGTGTAAACTGGCACTTTGTAAATCTTATTGTACATTTAAACAGATCTTGACACTCTGGAATCGTTGGAAAATATTGTAATCGAAGCCTTCAATGGAAAAATGCCTTCTGAACAAAATCTAAAAACAAAACTAGATCTTTATGCAGATGACTTTTTTGCAGATGAAATTGCTGAAGCAATTGCCTGGCCAAACACCTTGAAATTGTAGTGGCATTGTATCCCAATTAGCGAAAAATTCGGATACTGTAAAAAAACTATTAAATGAAGTTGAAAAACTTATTGCTTTGCTTTTGACTGTGCCTGCATCAGCAGCTTCATCTGAGCGTTTTTTAGTGCACTAAGACGACTTAAAATGTATCTTCGAGCAACTATGACACAGAAACGACTCACTCATGCGGCACTTATACACATTCACAGAGATAAAACCGAAGAATTGAATTCGATGGAGGTGGTGAAAGAGTTTGTTTCTCGCAAGGACAGAAAGAAACATTTTGGAATATCTTAAATTAATATAACTTTTTGTACCTTATTGCATTTAAACCATGTAAAGATATACATAGTCTTGCTTTATAAAAGCAACCATTATTTCTTATATTTTCATATTACCATATGAAAGATCCTTTAAAGAATGATCTCTAATATTCAAATTGGAAGAACTTTTAAAAATAATGAAATTTTAATATTTTTTATATATTTTTATATTTTTTTTATTTTAAACTAAAATAAAAAATTTGTTTATTCACATTCATGTTTCTTTGAAGAAATTTTGGTGAACTTTTTTTTGCACCACCATTTGTACTGCCCCCCCATTTGTACTGCCCCCCCCCCCAGATGAAGTTAGCTTCCGACGCGCTTGGACCGAAGTTAAAATGCCCCTACTGCCGTATTTTAAATTATTTGAATGTTGTATTAATTCGATGACGTCACTTTAATTGGCCGCGATTTTTATCCAAATATATTACATTTGAAACCCGCAGTCCTTTTTATTTATTAAAGCTTTTGTGTACAACATCAAGTTCAAACATTAATTTTTTTGGAATTTATAAATGTTTTACTATTATGATTACGTCATTTTGTATGGAAGATGGACGGAATTTTCAGTTTTGAAACATTTTAAGCCATTGTAGTAATTTTTGTGAAATTTAAGGGGATTTTACTGATTTCATAAAGTCACTTTGTAAGGGAGATAGCCATGGTTTTCATTAGATTTTCCAAATTTAATGCTTAAAGAGCATATTCATTGTTAAAGCTTATGTGCAAAATTTGAAGTCATTTGATTAAATTTTGCGGAATTGATAAAGATTTTACTATTTTTGTAAACTCACTTTGTATGGGAGGTAGACGTGATTTTTATTCGACTTTTACAAATTTTATACGTGCAAAATTTAAAGTCACTAGTTTAATTTTTGTGAGTTCTTGACAAACTCCATTTTGGTAAACTCACTTTGTTTGGAGGTAGTCGTGATTTATATTCGACTTTTACAAATTTCATACTCAAAGTGAATATTTGAGGTTAAATCTTATGTGCAAAATTTAAAGTCATTAGATAAATTTTTGTGGAATTTAAAGACATTTTACCGTCTTGATTAAGTCATTTTGTATGGGAGGTAGTGTGGTTTTCATCCGATTTCGCTCATTTTCGAACTTGAACCTATTTTTTAATAAAAAGCTTATATATTTAATTTCATTACGATAGCTATTAAATTACGGCTGTTATCTTGATCACAGACAGACAGACGGACAGGAACTTTACGAACGTACACAATTATAAAATAGGACCCCAAATTAATGCACCCTCCTCAATAACTCTCGATCAAAGTTTATGCGTATGCCAACTCATGATTTAACAGTCATTATCTGCGTGTTATGCTTCGCATTACAAAAACGAACCCAAAATATTATTAAACACGCTGAGCACGCTGTTAGGTTTTGCGACATTATTTTTTCTCAAGTAATTTTTTTTACATAAGTTTTTTTGCAATTTAAACACACTTAATAAAAAATAAAATTGAATAATTTTTCAAGAGCAAATAAACGATATAATCGCCACAAAAACCAACAACAAACAGACGGAAGGACTTAAGGGATAGCATTGCGAAAAAAAACAACTTTTTCTCTCTAAAGCTGCAGATGCAATTTCAAAGTTATACTTACACACAAGCTGGTGACCCACCGACAAACATCGCGTTGACCATTCATACACACCATCGAGTGTACCATCCGTTTAATAATCCGCTGGCTGAAGCAACCCCGCGGTGCCGAAGACATTGGCGCCTTTAACGTCAGCACTGCGGGACTGTGATCAGTTTTTTCCTTTCTGCTGTTACTGAATGAAATGCAGGGACTGGAATCGGAGCTGCAGTAGATGCTGTTTCTTTGATGGCGTTCTTATACTTTAAATGAACCTGACGACAGGATGCAAATGATCAATGCCAACACACGCAGGATTTGTTTATTGGAACTCAATTATAAATTGTGCCCACAAAGGCAACGAACGATAACATTTATACACGCATTTGGAACAAAATTTATGGCATGCGACAATGTGGTTGGTGGAAGCAAACAAAGAAAGAAGAGCTTAAGTCGTTATTTTAAGCTTTATGGTTAAAAAAGAAATGTTTGATCCGGTTTTATTAAATTTGTTTTATATTAAAATATGTTCTGAATGTACATTCAAAAACTGTATAAAAAACTTTGATTACTCTAAATCTGAATATAAGGGGTATTCATTTGCTCTTTTGTGTATTTATGCATACACCAGTGTACTTCTGTCAAACAAGTGCACTAAATATACACACAACAAAAAATAACATACCCAGTGTACCAATTCTTCCGAATTCGGTCAGAATTCTGACAGAAAGTCGGCAAAAGTTTCCGAGTCTGATGCCGACTTTCGTCAGAATTCTTACCGACATTTGTATGAGTGGTTGACAAGAACTCGGACCGACTTGTCTGGAAAAATTCGAAAGTTTTTGGCGACTATTCTGACAGAAGTCTGTCCGAATTCTGATGGGAAATTCGGAGGGAAATCTGACATTTTGTCAGACAAACATCAGACAAAGGTCAGACAATCCTAAGCTTTGTCGGATAATTTATCCGAGAATGTCCAGACAATTCTGACTTTTATCGGACATTTTGTTCGAGAATGCCCAGACAATTCTGACCTTTGTCGGACATTTTGTCCGACAATGTCCAGACAATTCTGACTTTTATCGGACATTTTGTTCGAGAATGCCCAGACAATTCTGACCTTTGTCGGACATTTTGTCCGAGAATGTCCAGACAATTCTGACAATTTGTCCAATATGATACCTTGTAAACAAAGCAATAAGAGTCATTTGATGGTTTTTGTATACATATATTGTTCTTATTTATAAAATGAAATTGAGATCAAATTACACCGAGTTACAAAAATGAGATTTTGGTTTGTCCTATGAACCCAATATACCTTTCCGGAAAGGGGAGAAAAAATAAAAATACACGTGTAACATCGATTTTCATGTACACGTAAGATTTTTTAAGTTTAAAGTTTTGGCGCCAGAGAAGTGTACATGAAAATCGATGTTACACGTGTATTTTTATTTTTTGTTTGTATTTTTATTGTTTGTTCAGCTTTTATTTTTTCGCTACTGAACAACTTCACTTTAACTTTTATTATTGGTTGTTTTTTTGCGCGCACAATAACCTGTTGACACTTGAAGACAATGAACACTAATAAGCATGTCGCACAAAACAGAAACAGATAATGTGCAAAAACAAACGGTAAATTGTCGGCAGAGGCAGAACACGCTCTGCAGCACAAACTATTTACCATCAAATGAGAAAATCAAAAAAATAATAAGGGAATCAAACACATAAAATTTCCTACAGAGAATGTGCAGACTATGTCGGATAGTTTTCCGAAGGAAATTCAGAGATTGTACAGACTATGTTAGTAAAAAAGATCAGACTATGTGCAGACTAAGTCGTAGAAATGTCGATAGACATTTAAGAGTTATTCGGCTAAATGTCTGATAAAATAACAGACATTTAATAGACGATTTCGGAAATCAGACATGTCGGAAACAATTGCACACTGGGTAGCTTTAAAAGTTACACTTTATGTGTATCTTTACAACATCAAAAGATTATTGTAGCTTTGTTGTATTTTTTGAGTGTAATATTTTGACATTTCATCGCCAGTGTTATTTATAGTTACAATAACAATCAGTACATCTAATACACAAAAGAGCGAATACCACCATTATTCTGATTTTAATATTATTTTGATCTAGGTTTTGGACTTAGTTTTTATCTTAATTTTGGTATTGTTTTATTCCTGTTATATAAATACTGGTATTGGTTTTTTTGAATCTTGATACCTGAGTATTGATTTATGCTTGAATTTGATCTTGATCTTTATCTTCATCTTGATTTGTATATTGATCCTTATCTGGATATTCAGTGCCTGTCCCTGTGCAAGAGTTTATTCTGCGCTTTTTAAAGTCCAATAATGAAAAGCTAAATATGTTATATGTTTTATATCAAGGAATTTTAATTTTGAACTGTAATATAAGTGCAAGTCACATAAAATATTTATATATGATAAAATGCTCTTTTTCTGACTTTTTTGCTCGTGAAATCATTGATAACATCATCGTAGTTGATCGTTTCGGCAATTTCATATTCGATGAAAATAGAAGCCATCACGGTTAAAAATCTTGGACTAAATTTTAAACATTTTGGATTACATATAGGACAACACTAAAAAGGATTACTTTTAATCCAAGGAAAAGTTTAAAATTTTCTAATCCAAAGAAAATTAGTTTTCAATCCTCAAAAATTTAAAAAAAACAACATTATCAACTTAAAGTAAAAAATTTTCTGGCCAGTTCATGATTTGAACACACGTCCTCTGATGTGCTGGTCCAACACCTTATCCACTCGATCACCTCAGTTGTTAAGAAAATTACGCTTATTTTGCATCATTACGAATAAAGCTAAAGTAGGAATTCAAAAATTGTCCGCTTGACTTGAGGAGTAAGCTGGTAAATGTGTGACGTTTACGAAAGTGCAATTATAATAGACATAACGTAATGATAACTGGCGTCGTGATGGGACGCAATGTAAGAAAACGTTATAGCAATTATAATAGGCAGTAGCAAGGCAGTTGTTTATTCAAACTTTGTCATCCATAGCTGTTAATATATAGAACTATCACAAAACTGAACAAAAAATGTAGTTTCCACAATACAAATATCACAATCAATCGAATCTAACCTCAATGTTCAGTTGCTTTTTGACAATACGTAATGTTAAGTAACGAAGAAATCCAATTTCCACGGATCTTACGTTACGTTACGTTTATTATAATCACTTGTATAAGAAGGTATTGTTTCAAACAATAAGTGAAAGAACGCACTGCTCAATTGACATAAGATTACATTACGTTACTTCTATTATAATTGGACCTTAAGACACAGTGCAGGCCTATTGTCTGTATGACACTGTAGGATCAAGAGAGAGCAGTGCGCGAGTTACATCTTCAGCACCACCACCTCCGAAACCAGACGAAACCACCAAGGGGCAGGGTTGCCACTTGTAAAAAAATTTAGTTACCAAAATTTGATTAAAAAGTTACCAAAATTAAATAAAAATTAATTAAATAAACAAACATTTTTTAAAGTAAAAAAATCAATGAAATTATGACTTTTGTTAGTAAAAAACATTTATTCAACATTAAAATACTTAAAATTAATAAATAGATATAGAGGTAAAATAAATTTAGTTAATATTATTGTTACTTAATATTTTCAATAAAGCAATTCTTTTCCAAGTGTTAATAGCATTTATTCAGTTTAATTCAATTTTGATTGTTTAATTAGCAATGCTTTAAACGTCTATAAATAATGAAACATGTTACATGAAGTAATGGAAAATAAGATTAAGTTCATCGATTTAGTACCTTAGTGTTTGAAGTGCAATTATAATAGAAAGTTAAAAGATGTAGAATATACTTGAGCCAGCTTGTCTCGTGGTTTATGAATTATTTGACATTTACTGCTTACACGTTCGTGTCAGTCACTCGTTTGTATTCGATTGGCAGTGTTGCCACATTTTGGTAACAATTATTAAGTATTAAATTTTTCTTGTTTAAAATTTCTTATTTTTAATAACTAAAAATCACGAAATAAGTAAAATTCATAAACTCATATACTTATAAAAAAGAGACGTTTATCTTTTTTATTTGAATTAAATAAAAAAAAACATATATAGAAAAAGTACAACTTTTTTCTTGTTTAAAATTTATTTATTATATTAATATAAAAATCACAAATAAGTAGTAAATTTAGGTAAATGTAATTTTTTTGTCACAAAACAAAACAAAAAATTATAAATTAATGGTATAAAAATGAGATCCTTATCTTTTTTATTTGAAATAAGTAGGAACTAAAAAAATATACTAAAATAAATATAATTCTAAGATTTTAAGAAAGTAAATGAATAAATACAAAGATATGTCATTTAAGGCTTTAAAAAAATTATCGGTTTCCTCAAGTATAAATTTTAATCAATTTTTAATAACTAAAAATCAGAAACTATACAGCTCGTTTGTTTTATAGGATATCAATTCTAACTACGGGCACTGATTTTAAATATAAGGAAACTTTTTCACCATCACCTCAAGTTAAGGAGTTATGAAAAAAATATGATATACAGTTCTTTTTCCAATAACTGCTCCTAAGCGCAAGCTATTGCAAAGTATTTAAAGCTTTTGCTGATATCTTTTAACGTTTTAGAAAAACATATTGTGAAAGAAACGAAAATTTTATTAAATTTATTCAAAGCCATTTTAAGCGGCTGGAAAACCCTAATTTTTCAGTAAGTTACTTTAGAAATTTTTCCTTTGAGTAATGTCATCAATTTTCATGTAATCATTTTTCTTTTTACAAGCATTGTTCGACCTAATCAGCACTATTATGAATAACTTTTCAAGTGGAATCGAAAAAGAGAGTTTTCATTTTTAAGATACACCTCAAGAACATTCAGGAAACTTAACAAGGAAAAAACATTCAGGAAAAAATAACTTTAAAATGTCCAAAATTTTCTAGAGCTTTATCTTAATAATTAAAACTCCTTTTTCCGATTCCGCTTGAAAAATTAAGCATGATAGGGCTGAATATTTCCTAATCAATGCTGTCAAATACGATCGAAATCGACTGATGCAATATAAAGATATTATTCTGTTTGAACATAACAGGTTTTTACATTTTTGCCTATAACTCCTAAACAAGAGCTGATGACGAAAACAAAATATCAATTATAAATCTAAAAATCTTTTTCTGGTGACCACACATAATGAGGGTTGTCTCTCATTTCGCAGAGTTCCTTTGAAATCATTATTTATTTATTTATTTATTTATTTATCAATGGAACAGGTTCCTTACTGACTACAAAATATTTGGCCAAGCGACTTAAAATATATAGACTACAAAATTTTTGGGAAAACCACTTTTATAAAATTAGGATTAACACTTTTTTGATAATAATTTAAGATAAGAAAATAATATTCTATGTATAATATATTATAGTACAGTATATTCATCTATAGAATCTATCTATTAGGACTATTAACGCCTGCTTCGTCATGGCAAAATCAATAGCAATATTGTTAGAGAGCATATTATATTCTATGAGAGTCCTATTCAAAGGAGCATTAATCGCATAGTTTGTTCTGAGCATTTTAATAAAAAAAAGATCATATTTTCTGAGACTTCTTGTTGGAATACTAAAAGTTATCATTTCCAATAATCGAGGGCAGTCAATTGTCCCTTTAATTACATCTGATATAAATAATAGTGATATTATAGTTCTTCTACTTTGTAGCGATTTCAAACCAATATATAAGCACCGAGCACCATATGAGGGGGCTGGATCAAAATTTAAGGACTTAAGAGCGTATCGAGTAAATGATTTTTGAATACGTTCAATACGATTTATATGAGAGCTATAGTAAGGGCTCCAAATAAACGATGCATATTCAAGCTTAGATCTCACAAAAGCAGAAAAGAGTGCTTTATGCGTATATGGATCAATAAAAGCTGAACTATTGCGACGAACAAAAGCATACATCGCATATGCTTTAGGTATAATAAAATTAATATGGCTAACAAAAGAAAACTTAATATCGAAAATCACACCCAAATCAGATATTTCATCGACAGATTTTAAAATGTAGCTATCAATAGAATATGAGGTGTTAATGGGATTTTGAGTTTTTGAAAACGAGATATGAAAACACTTTTTTATATTTAATGAAAGGCGGTTTTTAGAACACCATGCAGATATATTTGACAATTGTTGTTGTAGATCATGAGCATCAGATATATTTTCAATAGTAGAATACAGTTTTAGATCATCCGCATATGTAGGTAGCTGGCATTTGAAAAACAGCTACCAATATAATTGATGAATAAAATGAAAAGTAAAGGGCCAAGAATGCTGCCTTGTGGAACACCATAAGAGGCAACAAAAGGGGCAGATCTTACATTGTCAATTACAACATAGCTAACTCTTCCAATTAAATAAGACCTTAACCATTTCAAAAAAATGGAGTGAAAACCCATGTTTGATAGTTTTGAAACCAAGAATTTATGAGGTACCTTATCAAAGGCCTTAGAAAAATCAGTATAAATAGCATCCACCTGATATCCCCTGCTGAAAGCAGAAATGCAATCTTCAGTGAATACTGCAAGGTAAGATACTGTTGAGCGTCCCGATACAAAACCATGTTGGTTAGGAGAAATTAACCTCTTAACTTGAAAATACATTTTGTTTTTTATTATACTCTCAAAGAGTTTCGAAATAGAAGAAAGTTTTGAAATTGGTCTATAATTAGATACATCATTTTTATTACCATTTTTAAATACTGGTGTTACTAAAGCCATTTTCCAATCAGAAATAAATAAACCTGAAGAAAGCGATTTATTGAAAATTGTCATAATAGGGTCAACTAATGACAAACATCTTTTTAACAATATAGAAGACATTCCGTCAATATCAGTTTGCATTGATGGCTTCAGATCAGAAATTCCCTTAATTATATCATCAAATGAAATTAAAAGTGATCCAAAATCAATAGAAGTTTGAATCTGTGGAAAACTACAGTCAGCAGCATCGTTATCAGTCACAAAATTAGACTGAAAAAACTCACCAAAAAGGTCAGCAGCAGCATTTGGGCAACTAGCTGTTTTATCGTTGTAAAAAACAGAAGATGGAATGTTAGAGCAGTTTCTTTTTTTGATTTTACATATCTCCAGAACGCTTTAGGGTTAGAATTTATGTTACATTCAAAGTCTAGGATATACTTATTATAAAGATATCTGTTTAGAAAGTTAAACTCTCTCATATAGTGCTGGTACTTATCAAAAGCACTAGAATCATTTGCTTCTTTATATCTATTAAAAAATTTATTTCTTAAATTTTTTAGCTTTTTTAAGCCTTTGGTAAGCCAGGGAAGTTTATATGAACCTTGTGAGTTTAAAGGTATGTTTTGATAACAAATTTCAAAGATTTTGGCCTTAAAATCATTAAAGCAAGACGTTACATCAGAACCATTAAACATAGAAAACCAATCAATATTTTTAAAATGATTGTTTAGGATATTAAAGTCACAAAGATTATAATTAAAACTGATTATAGAATTATTGTTATTAAGAGACGGAAATTCATAAAATTCAAGCTCAATGGTTAGTGGTACATGATGTAGGTCAGTAGAAGTAAAATGAAACGGATTTTCATATACTTTATACTTAATATTATTACTTATATAAATTAGATCCAAAATTCTATTCAGTTTATTTGACAAACTATTAATCTGCAATAAGTCTAAGCTTAGAAAACTATCAACGAGATAAATTTCAATTGAACTGTTCACATTAGATGGCGTAAGGATATTATGATCAAAAGCATACGACCAGATTAATTTATTCAAGTTAAAATCACCAAGCACACAAAGGTGATTATCTAGAAGCTTATCAGCAGATAAATTCAAAATATTATCTACATGTGCCTTATAAATATGTTCACCACTGTTAGGTGGTATATAAGAAGCGCAGATTAATAATAGTCCAGACGAACCCTGCACTTTCACACAGAGCTGATCCAGAAGAGAATCAGCATTTTCCAAAACTAAGATATATGCACAATATTTGCGACTAACAGCTATAAGTACACCACCTCCTCTTGAGCAACCAGTTTTAGCAGCATCACGATCTTTACGAAATATATTATGCTACTTATTATGCTACTTATTGTATTAAAACCCAACTTATTTTGTGGGAGAGACTTCATTGTTAACGTTAAATTTCAAGGTTGAAATATTTTGACACTTTCTTTTAACATGATTCGCAATATTTTCAGATGATGCGTTCGGAAAACTTAGAGAAATGTTCAATACAAAACATAAAGGTTATGCTGCAGATTATTTTGAATTTTTTGGAAAAACTAAAGGAAAAAAATTACCAAAACTATAAAAACATTACCAAATTACCAAGTCAAAATATTTCTACCAAATTTGGTAATTAATTACCAAACTGGCAACCCTGCCAAGGGCTACGGCACTGCAAATACCTACATCGCAACAAAACAACAACATCAGCAGACATGCAGCTGCAGCGACCTAGTATGATTATTTTATTTAGCACTTTTATTATTTCTTGATAATCGATTTTTAACTTAATAAGTAATTTAACTAAATAAGCATTTTCTATATTTCACAATATTAATTTGTAAGCATTTTTATATTAAATAGTTTAAGCACTTATATGTTCAGTTTTAAGTAATGAAGAATAAATAAATCAATTAATCTTGCAACGTGAAAGTAACAGCAAGTGTTTTTATTAACTCCAAGTTTGGGAGTTTGTAGTTTTTTTAACTAAATGTCTAGTTGACATCTTATTTCGCGAGCACATTTTCTTTCTCTCTTTCTCTCAAAGGAAGTGCAAATATATCTCAGTCAGTAGTTCGTTTGCAAGATTGCTAGCGTTACGCAAACGGTGATTTCTTGATTATTTCGTAATTTCATTTTGTTCTTGAACAATTTTATAATATAATATTTTATTCGATTCATTAAATATTCTACGTTTAAAGTGAATAAAATTGTAAACTAATTTTAAAGTTCATATTTTGTGAATTTTCGGGAAGAAGCTCCTTCAATCTATTTCAAAAAATTCTAATTTTTGCATTCGGATTAAAGATAATGCTGTTTTGCATTTTTTAAAAACTTATTTTCTTTAAATTAAAAAAACTTCATTATTTCTAATGCGAAACTCGCTTTCAAGATATCGTTGGAAAGGTTTTAAGTGCTCGCATTGATTCCTAGTCAGAATTGCTTAAATTGATACATATTAAAACTAAAATATTAATTAAAAAATAAACACCTACTAAAAAAAATATTGTTAGGAATTTAAAAAAAAAATTAATGAAGTCACAATTACACCAGCCAATATTTTTACAAAAAATTCTATTTTTAGAGGTTATTTCAAACCATTCCAGCTCACGGATGGTTATCGCTAGAGTCGAAATATTTGAGAAATCATTATAACATAATCTAAGTATTGTTTTGAGCATTTGTGACGAACAACTTTTTTTTTATATGGTTTTATAGTTTTTTTTTTTTTTTTTAGAGTGTTCGTTCGCCACTATCAACCGATACAGGTGTTGTCAACAAAATTCGTAATGTGATAATGAAATTCGGTAAAACATTCTCCATCTTGCGCTGCATGATTGCGTTCATTATATCCGAAACATGTGTTATTTGTTCTGCTTTTAGCATAGTTGAAACCTTCGGAAATTCAGTAAACAATTCAGTATCGGGCGAAAGAGCCACTTATAGGTCCTTACACAATGTTAGCAAGCTACCATTTCGTCCTTTTTCTTCATATTGCTTTAAATTATACAAGAGAGAAAATAGTTCGCTGTACGGCCTGTATGGCCTCAAATCGCTCATTCAGTTAATCAAGTGCAACATTAATAATTAATGGAAAGATATCAGTTTCAAAGTGTTCCTTTGAAACTATTCACTGTCTAATTACTGGTCGTTTCTGAGCACCAATTAATTTTGTAGCAAGTGCGATTTTTTTCACAAACGTTCGCTGCCTCTCGTAGCACTTTTTCGCAGCCATAAGATTCATAGCTCTGCAAGAATTCTTGAACACCCTCTAATAATAGCACAGCAGATTGAATAATCAAACTAATTGATTGTAGAGCTTTTGATGCTACAATTATTTCATTCAGTATGTCATGCCAAACGAAAACATAGCTAACGAAGTCATACTCATTTTTATTCTCAATAGATTCAGCTTCGTGTTGGACTTTTTTATCAAAAGTCGACCAGCTTTGAATTTCTTGTAGCGATGCAATGATTACTCCTGAACTATCATCAATTCGGCTTGACCAACGGATTTCTCAAATAGGCTTTGGAGTCAAACCAGACGGGGTATGTGACCTTACAATACGTCCCACAGTCGAAAGACTTAATATTAGTTTGGCCATAAATAGTAAAAATAAACCTACAGCTTTGGAATATGGTATGAGTGCTATGTACAGTTAAATATGAAATATATACAAGTTTGGATCAAATCCGCCTACAGACATGCCCACCTTCCAAACGTATTTTTTTGCCACTCGGTTTGTAACGCCCAAAAGGATAGTATAGGTATATAAAAGTGTAAATATTCCTGATCAGCATTCCCACTCGAGTCGATTTAGTCATATCCGTCTGTCCACCTGTTCATCTGTCTGTCTGTCAGCACAATCTAATGAAAACTTCGCCTACCTGCCATACAAAGTGACGTCATCAAAGTAGTCAACCTTTATAAACTCCTCAAAAGTTAATTCACTACTTAACATGCGTAACTTTAATACTTAAAATGTTCACTGGGTTTCATATTAGGAGAAGTTGAAAGAAAGCCACGCCTGCAAATCCATGCAAAGTGACATCACCAATATAAGAAAAACTTCAAAACTTCGAATATACTTACCCTAATATAAGTTGCTGCGGAGATATTTTAGCTTCAGAGATCATTCCTTACTAGTTGAATAACTATTTTAAAAGCATATAAACCAAATATTTTAACCATTTGTTACACACATCCATATTCTTAATGTATAAAAACGTTGGTGTGTATGTATGTCCGAGCATCACGGCCGAACCACTGAAGCTTGAATTCACAACGTATGTTCGTGTGATGCTCCGGATGGTTTTTTTTTTATGTTAAATCCTACGTGACGCTGGGGTCGAAAATTCATTATCATAAATATCTTAAGACCAAATTCACACCATAAATTGTTTAAATAAAAAATAAGTCTTTGACTTTTGAACCCGGTAGATTGCACTGGAGTAAAGAAATTTACGAAAATTTATTATTTACATACTAGGGAAGTCAATCCCGGGATCCCGAAATCCGTCCGTTTAAGCCACTTAAAATCCCAAGATTTTCTTTTCGGGATCCCGGGATTTTTAAATAAAAATATTTCTACTACAAATATTAATGTAAATGCAACCATTTCAATTTAAGTTGATATGAATATAGAATTAGAAAAACCTTTTATTGAGGCTGAAAAAGATTGTTAAGACGATGAGTGTGAATACTCCAGTGCAAAGACTTTGCAATGTCTTAGAAGAATTCGCAACATCGGGAATCAGCAATGTATTTAAAAATTGTCAGATATTCTGACTTAGGAAATAATTTTGATTTGTAGTGAAGGTAATCGTGATCGAAACTTACAAAGTGCTTACGATTATCGTACAACTATTTCTGCAACTAGCATAGAATCAGAACGGTGCTTCTCATCAACGGGTTATATTTGTAATAATATCCGAACAAAACTCTAATGAAAAATAAGACACGTTGATTAGCTTAATTTAAAATAATTAAAAAAAAATTTAATTATTGAAATGAAAATAAGACTAATAGTATTGAACTAATGAAAAATAAGACACGTTGATTAGCTTAATTTAAAATAATTGAAAAAAAATTTAGTTTTGAAAAGTCTTTTTAGAACCTTAATTTGCTTTACACACATATCACATGAAGACGGTGTCTATAAAAAAAAATTGTAACATTTATATAATAAATATATATACTGTTCTGTACATTATTTTTTTTATATTTTTAGTTCTTTAAATTAATACAATTTGCTATTCATTAACATTATTTGAATTTTTTTGTGTTTATTAACAATAAGGGCGTTCACAATTGTGTGCTATAGTGGTATTATGTTTTTTTCCATAGTTGAAAACCACAATTACGAGCACCCTTTAAAATAGAATTTGTGGTTGGCAACATCCCACTAAAGCTTTTTTTACTATGCAAATAAATTAACTGTCCACTTTGATACAAACATTTTTTTTAATATATGGCATTAAAAAAGTTTAACTTGCATTTTGAGCTTCTTCCATTTTTGCAATTAAAAAATAATTGGCCACCGATCAGTTGCTTATGGAACTTTAAAAACCACGTTTGTTTAATATATCGCTGGGCTACTTAAAATTACCACACTTTTGGTTTTAAGAGATTTCATGTAAAACAAAAAATAGAAAAACCGCTCGGTAAAGTGTGGTAATTACACTGAAAACAACGTAATTGTGAAAACCCTTAATGTGTTTTGTTTTGTTTTATTTTGTTTTGCTTTATAAATGAATTAATTTGCATTTTTTAGTTTGAAGTAATAATTAATAAAAAACTGTATTAAAAATGTTTTGAATTATTTACTTCTTAGGGCCAATTTTTCAGTGCGAGTTTAAGCTCTAGTTAAATTAAACTGAGGTTAACTCACCAAAATTGGACGTTTAAACTTGACGCTTATGTTTTTTTACCTGCTAAAGTTTCCAAAGTTATGAGCTTTTATACCTTATTTATAGCAAAGAAATTTTCTGACTAAAATTTTGAAAGATTTCTGGGTGATTTTTTTTAGTTTTCCTTATCTGATGTATGAACTGTCAATTAGTAAACAACTTTTATACAACATCAAACATTTGACTTTTTTTTCATTTATGTCCACGAAGCCACTGAGCGTCACAGTGATTTGTGCATTCCAAGAAATAGACAAACATTTTCTGAACCATTATCGGGCAGCTCCGCACACCTATATTTTCTCATCTTGAGTATGTATTTATAAGCGATTTAAAGCTCACACTGAAAACAAAGTAGTGCTGAAGAGCTTTTTGCAGAAATCTTACTAGGCATTATGGGATATTTTTTTGCTCGGATTTGTATTGCTAAATTAAATAAATTAGTAG
This sequence comes from Dichetophora obliterata, assembly GCA_963920525.1. Classification (NCBI taxonomy): domain Eukaryota; kingdom Metazoa; phylum Arthropoda; class Insecta; order Diptera; family Sciomyzidae; genus Dichetophora; species Dichetophora obliterata. Next base: position 74,972,184 of record OY986439.1, on the reverse strand, counting down.
TGGACGGAATGTTAAAAGGAAACAGACCGACAGACGGATAATAAGAAATACAGATAAGCAAACAGAAATGTAAAAATGCAGGCAAATAGAAAAAAACAAATATGTTTTAATATTGTGCTTATGTTGCTTATCTGGCCAAAATGACAGAGGCCAAAATGACAGAGTAAGATGCTTTCATTATACGTACTTAGAACTGTATGATATGATATGATATGTGGACATGTGATATGAGGCTTTTAAATAATTAATTAATTTCTCCATCGCATGCCACAATTACCTTATATTGGCCATGCAAATTATCGTAATGCCTTGTAATGCATTAATTTTTTGCATACATAAAATTTTATACAGTGTAACTTTACATTATATCCGTGCCGATATCACGATATCCGTGCAATAACAGCTTAAGTCTTATCTCAAAGTTTCCCAAAATCTTGCTTCAAAGTTTTCAATCGCCATATAAGTTATAAAGTATATAAGTTATGAAAGGTTCTTTTGGTTTTACGTCATATCTTTGGCTAAGGTCATGCTTGAAGTTCAATATTTTGTGTGCTCATAATACGTGAAACACAACTATATTAATAACTCAGTTCTGTCTTAAATCGACTTAAGCTATTATTATCTGCTTGACATTCTCTTGAACACTGAAGAGAACACTTTGATCGTTCTGTAGGTGAAATAAATACATATTTTACTGCACAAACACAATCTCAAGTGTGCAAAGCTGCCCGACACTGTTCTGAACCATTGAAAAAAGCTTGCTGTTGTACTGGAACTAGCTGCTGCATCATTAAAGACAAGATTTAATGAGTGGCTGAAAAATCCCAGTGTGCCAAACGGAACCGTTTCGAATTCGAGACATTTTATACGGATTGCGTTTTCGTATGAATTTCCTCTCAAAAACGTAAATCGCATTTTATATTTCTTCGGATCCGTCCCGAACTCAGAATGGACATCATATACGAATTCGGGACGAATACGTTTTTTCAAAGTAACGTGAATTCGTGTCGGACTCGTTTTTTCTAAATAATGCTAATGCGCAACTAACTCGTTTTTTAAATAATACGGACTTATGCTAAATTTCAATTTAATTTCTTTATTTAAATGTTTTGTAATTATGCATACTAAGTTTCCGGAAAATATCTTGTGTTTGGCTACACAATTGCGCACACAATATCTTTGTCTATAGTTACATGTAACTTCTTCACTCATGATAATTATTTAAAAAATTCTGACAAGTAGTTTTATTCGATTTGAAGGAGAGCTTGAGATGCACGTGCCTTGAATCAATTTTGTATGTTTGGTTATTATAATAATAAATATAATATAATAAATAAAATTTCATAACTCTTATAACTCCCCTCCCCCCATAAAGTAACGTGACATATGGAATTAATTCATTCGAATGATTATATATTTTGACTAGCTCTAACAATTTTCACTAGTATAAGTGACTAGTATGACTAGATACATTAAAGGAACAATTGGAAAAAAATCAATAATTAACATCATCTGTAAAAGCTATTCATTCTGCGATCCAAGATTCGATGCTCTCAATCACTGGGATAGAAGAAGCTGGTAGCTTTGTTAAGGATTCTTCAAAATAGAATTTTTCATCAGATTCTATGTCGACCCATTCAGGTGAATCCTCATTTCTAACGCAAAGAAATTCACCTGGTCTTTGACAGAGTACCCTTAAAGGCTGCACCCGAGCTGCACCAAGTTCTGTGTTTTTGTGTAAATGCTTTCTGAAAATTGATTTATTTAAATAGTATTTTTTATTCCGATTTATTGTAAACGATATAATACAAACTTATGGCAATTCATAGAAGTTTTAAAAACGAAATACAAGCCGCAGGTAGGACACGACCTTGAACCGATTTCTTCTTTCTGAGAAGGACAGTACATGTCATACCTTATCTCCTTTGATCAAGAACATTCAGGCCTTAACGTCAAAGCCTGTCGCAAAAGCAAAGACCATAGATGGACACTTTGCAGTACCAGTAAAATTGCAGTAAAAATAAATTTTTACTGATAATGAAATTCAATTTGCATTACCAGTAAAATTTTACTGATTACTGAAAAAAATTGCAGTAAAAATTTATTACTGGGAAAAAATTGCAGTACAGATAAATTTTTACTGATAATGAAATTCAATTTGCATTACCAGTAAATTTTTACTGATTACTGGAAAAAATTGCAGTAAAAATAAATTTTACTGATAATGAAATTTAATTTGCATTACCAGTAAATTTTTAATGATTACTGAAAAAAATTTGCAGTAAAAATAAATTTTTACTGATTACTGAAAAAAATTGCAGTAAAAATAAATTTTTACTGATTACTGAAAAAAATTGCAGTAAAAATAAATTTTTACTGATTACTGAAAAAAATTGCAGTAAAAATAAATTTTTACTGATTACTGAAAAAATTGCAGTAAAAATTTATTTTTGCAATTTTGTTCAGTAATCAGTAAAAATTAATTTTTACTGCATTACTAAAAAAAATTGCAGTAAAAATAAATTTTTACTGATTACTGAAAATATTGCAGTAAAAATTTATTTTTGCAATTTTATTCAGTAAGCAGTAAAAATTTATTTTTACTGCAATTTTTTTCAGTAATCAGTAAAAATTTATTTTTACTGCAATTTTTTTCAGTAATCAGTAAAAATTTATTTTTACTGCAATTTTTTTCAGTAATCAGTAAAAATTTATTTTTACTGCAAATTTTTCAGTAATCAGTAATAATTTATTTTTACTGCAATTTTTTTCAGTAATCAGTAAAAATTTACTGGTAATGCAAATTGATTTTCATTATCAGTAAAAATTTATTTGTACTGCAATTTTTTCCCAGTAATCAGTAAAAATTTATTTTTACTGCAATTTTCTCCAGTAATCAGTAAAAATTTACTGGTAATGCAAATTGAATTTCATTATCAGTAAAAGTTTACTGATTACTGCTTCTAGTAATGCAGTAAATATTTACTGCAGTGTGCCCATGTATGGCAAAGACCCAAATTTTTCAGACGTGTGCTGAGATGGTGAAGGAATACCAAAAGGTTCCTGTGTCGAGGGAAAAGGTGGTGGAAGAAATCGTTGAAACAAAAGTTAACCATCAATTTAGACGATCAAACATAAACATGTAAGGTTAAAAATTTTTGAAATGATTGTGTTATTAATTAGAGGTTTTTCGTCGATTTTTTAAATTTTTGGTAACGTTACAATATCTAAACACCTCCCCCCCCTTCCGTTACTTATTGTAGTGCATTTCAAAACCCCCTAAATTGGTAATGTAGTTTATGGACGACCCCTAAGACATTTCCTGGTTATTTAGAACGTTCATTTATGTTTCCTAAATTCCAAATATGAAAAGTTTTTAGGTAATTTTTTCGTAATTTTTCATCGTTTTTTATCGTTTTTAGTTTTCAGGTGATTTGTACTAAATTTAATGCATTTTTTGGCAATTTTTAGCGACTTTTAAGTTATTTTATTGTCATTTTTGGACATTTTTAATTTTTAGAGTATTTTTCGGTTTTTATGTCATTTTAGTGTAATTTTAAAATATTTTTTTCGTTTTTTTTTTCATTCTAAAAATGTAAAAATGCAAGTTTTTAAACATATTCCTTTAACAATTGAGTTCTTTAACAGCCCTATTCTGGCAAATTAACAAATTGTTAACCAGTATTTTGAATATTTCTATGTGTTTGTTGTTTTCAAAACAAAATTTAAAGCTCAAAAATCAAAATTTGGTAATGAAATTGTCAATAACTGAAAAGCAGTCGACAATTTTTATCAAAATTGTTTATTTTTGAGCTTCAAATTTTGTTTTGAAATAAAAAAATTACAATAAACACATAGAAATATTCAAAATACTGGTTAACAATTTGCTAATTTGCCAGAATAGGGCTGTTTATCAGAAAAACTACCTCTCGAAAAAGGAGTAGCTTTGCTTATAGACCTCGATGAAAAAAAAACTCTGCGCGTGGTTAAACTGAAAGGGTATGTAGAGAGATGAAACAATTGTTAGATAAAAACTCATAATGTACTAGTTTATATAAATTCTATTTGTATGCTCTGTTGCTAAAATATAAGGGGGTAAAAATTGTAATACTATGAAATTTGAAGAGGAGCTTGCATCCGATGATATATCGTCTTTTAAATATGTTCCTCCCGACAGTGCAGAAGTAGATAGACATTTTGCCAGACAATCAGCGTTCTTTCAATTACAAAACTCTTAAAAAATAAAATTATATAAAATAAATTTTAAGTTTAGTAATGTTTTATTTTAAAACTTTATTTTTTATGTAATTTTTTGACTTTTAAGGTAATTTTTGTCAGTTCTTATGTAATTTTTTGCAGATCTTAGGTCATCAGAATCCGAGCCTCACACACTCTTATACCTCAAAAAGTTTGCTAGTCTTGCAACTTTTTTTTAAAACTTCTATACACATCTTTCGCCAAACAAACAACACTTTTTTAAAAAGGTGTAAAGACTTGTAATCATTTCTTGGTACCTGCACTGGGGCTATTATGACGATGAACATTAATTTAAACAAATAACATTATTAATTAAATAATTATAAACAAGATATTTACTACCAACAATTCCGATCGTCTTCTGACCGCAGCAGTCTTTCTTTCGTTTAAGTTTCGCTCCAGCTACTGGCGAGTAGCACCATTAGTTCTCACGCATGTGCGGTAATTTGCATATATTAATCGTTGTTCGATGATCTAGATTGCGCAGGCGCAACACGGCTTCAATTGACTCGCTGAAGACCTGCGCAATGGACATGATGATGTTCTTCAATGAAAAATCATCGTGTATAATTTTACTGCGCTGATTTTCATGCTAGTGTTTGGTATAAGTTTTGCAAGATTCACACGCATGCTTTGCAATTTGTTATTAAGTAGGCGTGGCAACGTAATGAAGATGTAAAGGTTGCTGAATTGAATGCTTCGTTTATGCTCTCAATCTGCTGGCATGTGGCTGTATTTGGTATTTGATAAATTATTTTGAGTATCCAGAACAAATGCTGCAATCTTCCTTAAAAATGCACTAATTGAAATTTAAGCAAGCTATAATAAATTCTATTTTGTTTTTTTTACACAATGTATTACTTTTTAAATATGTGTTAGTAAACACAAGCAGCTCCTGGTGTTCTGCTTTAGGTAGACTTTGGTTTGGTTTTGGCTGTGCAACGCGACGCATGCGCGCACTCACGCAACTTGCCAGGAGAGCGCTAGGCAAGTCAGCCCACAGCCAGGCAGCCAGCGAACCAGCTGATTGCAAATTGAATAATAACGCTAAACCTTCATAAATAATTAATGTTATGCATGCTGCATGTAGCAGCAACCAGTAAGTTGTGTTGGCAGTTGGCCGAAGCACGTTTTTATAAACTGATGCATCACCAGTGCACTCACTACACACATGCGCCCCACATAGTAGATGGTGGAAGCCCAGTGCCGACATTCATGCCTGCTAACTAAAACTTGATGTTGTTTTCCCACTCGACAATTCGATGGCGGGCGCTAAAATCACCCTCGAGCTATAAGATGCAACTTCATCTGCAACTACTTAGAGGTTGGGGCCGATGCCGAAATGTTTTCCGCATGCGCCTTACTTGCAAGTGTTTATGTGCGCTGCATTAAGCATACATTAAAGCTGCAACAACAACACAACAACAACAACAACATGCCTTAAAACTGTCTAATACCTGAACTGGCTAATAATAACTCGATTAGGCTCGATTGAGACTTCATTTTTCCTAATGTTAACAACGAGTGAGTAATTTTTTATTTTATAAAAATAGAGTCTTCTCGAAATTTTTAAAATAAACGATACTCACCAGTAATTCTCTGCTAAAACATAATCGACCTATTTATGGTCATTAAGTATTCGAAATCATAAAAGTATTTCTATTACGATTCAAAATAGTCATACGAAGAAATTTATGGAAATAAATTACTAAGTTCAGATATGTTCATCCAAGTAAGGTCAAACACTTCTAACACTCTTAAGCCAAGTTGTTATATAATGTGTTATCACTTATAAAACAAGTACAGTACGACCTCGCTCAACGCAACCAATTAAATTCAAGCCAATTGCGAAATCTGAGGTTATTGCAAAAACCGAGGAAAAATTGTATATTGGCCAATAGACCTATTTCCAAAAAAAAATATGCATTTTCTACACATTCAAATTAAAGTGAATCGAAAAATTTTTGTTCAGAAACATAATTTCATTTTATTCAATTTATTTTTTTAAAAATTGGGAAATTTTGGTCTGCACTTTGTTGCAATTTATACTTTGCGTACAATTTGGGTGTTGAGATTATCGAGGAGTTGCGTGTAGCGAGGGTTGCGTTGAGCGAGGTCGTACTGTATTACTCATAAAATTGCATTCCAGTTCAAAATCCAAATTCAAAATCATCGATGGAAATGTCTTTGGCAATTGATGTGGTCTATAAAAAATTTTTATTTTTTTTTGTAAGGAAACTACTCACCTTATCTTACCTTACCTTACCTTACCTTACCTTACCTTACCTTACCTTACCTTACCTTACCTTACCTTACCTTACCTTACCTTACCTTACCTTACCTTACCTTACCTTACCTTACCTTACCTTACCTTACCTTACCTTACCTTACCTTACCTTACCTTGCCTTACCTTACCTTACCTTACCTTACCTTACCTTACCTTACCTTACCGTACCGTACCTTCCCTTACCTTACCTAACATTACCTTACCTTACCTTACCTTACCTTACCTTACCTTACCTTACCTTACCTTACCTTACCTTACCTTACCTTACCTTACCTTACCTTACCTTACCTTACCTTACCTTACCTTACCTTACCTTACCTTACCTTACCTTACCTTACCTTACCTTACCTTACCTTACCTTACCTTACCTTACCTTACCTTACCTTACCTTACCTTACCTTACCTTACCTTACCTTACCTTACCTTACCTTACCTTACCTTACCTTACCTTACCTTACCTTACCTTACCTTACCTTACCTTACCTTACCTTACCTTACCTTACCTTACCTTACCTTACCTTACCTTACCTTACCTTACCTTACCTTACCTTACCTTACCTTACCTTACCTTACCTTACCTTACCTTACCTTACCTTACCTTACCTTACCTTACCTTACCTTACCTTACCTTACCTTACCTTACCTTACCTTACCTTACCTTACCTTACCTTACCTTACCTTACCAAAAGATATAAAGAACTAAAAATGAAAAGATCTAACCATTTTTTTCTTTGGTATTCCTGAATTGAAAAACATCTTTAGTCATTTATTTGAATTTAACTTTTTACTTATTTGTGGTTATTTTCCCTATATAATTACCTATGGAATCATTTCTTTTGCGTCTAGACAAATAATTTGACCAAATGTTTGTGTTAACAAAAACAAAAATCAAATAAATTGCCTTCTAACAATTCTGTTTTTTTGCCAATCTTAAATTTGTGTCAAATTGCACACGAAGTTCAATGCAAAATACTCTTGAAGATCACTTTTTTTGTTTGATATTTTTTACGATCGACTTAAACTAATTTAAACATTTGGCTACCAACTGACTTCCGAACTGAGGCAGTGCCTCAGGATACCGTCTTTTTTGGCATCCTCAATTTTCATGCAAATCATATTTAATCAAACACTCAATAGTAACAAAAACAAAAAGAAACTCCTAATATATGCAAATTGACAAGATGTTGTGTTTTGACGGACGAGATCGATGATCGTTGATATTGAGTTCAAGGAGAACCAACAACACGACAGTTAAACTAAGTAAACGGACGCAGCAAAGTTTTTTCGACATCATTGACAACGAGCTAATACTAGTGAAGAAAGTTGAATTTTGTAGCAAGTTTTTAAATTAGTTGCACGCATGCAAATTAAAGTAGTGCCCAATTTTTTCCAATTAAAAACCCAACGGAAGTCTGAAGGATTTCTTATCTTTCCATATTAATATACAACACATATTCGAAAATTAATCGATAACAAATTTGAATATGCTACAAGTTATAGCAACGCAAAGCAAGAACAGTCTAGATCTTGATTGCTTTGGGTTTGTTTTGTTAGCGGTTGCGGTTTTAATCAATGAGTTTGAGTTGCATGTGGAAAGTTAGCCACAACAATGTCTGCTACTTGTACTGTCCATTGATGCAATCATCATCATTAATAAGCAAAATATATACGTTGTAATAACGAGGATTCGGTAGCTCTTTCAATGTGGTTAGATTGATTTAAAAATAAAATCACAAAAAATCATCATTAGATTCAGTACGATCCAGTTTATCACATTTTCATATAAAAAAATAAGGGAAAAGGATTTATTAAAGAATACACCGATGGAAATTCTGCCTATTCTTACTCATTTGGTTCGCGCTGCAATTGTAACTGGTGCCAGTTGGAAACTCCCAGTTTCGTCAGATTGTACTCTATTTTATCTTTTTAACGGAGGTGTCGCCGTGATCTTCTGAGCTGACCGACGCACAGTGGGGTATTGAACCCTCAAAATGGATATCAAATCACTTAGAAGACGGAGGAAACTTTTGACTTTTTTTTTAATTGGAATGGGTCCAAACAAAAAAAACTGTCTGTCTGTAGACACGATTACAGCCGTAACTTTTAAACTATTGTAATAAAATTCGGTTTTTAGACTTGTGTCTACAAAATAAAGATCAAGTTCAAAAATGACTCCAATCGGATGAAAACCATGCCTACCTCCCACACAAAGTGACTTTATCAAAATGGTAAAATATCTTTAAACTTCACAAAACTTAATGTATTTACTTGAAACTTTATAAATGAGCTTTGATATACACTCAATGAAATTCATCCAAATCGAGTGAAAACCACTCCTACCTCCTACAAAAAGTAACTATATCAAAACTGTAAAATCTCTTAAAATTCCACAAAACTTAATATTGGAATAGTTAAATGTACATCATTTTCGTTATGACATATGGATTCGACATATTGATGCATTTTTTGAAAGCAAATTAATATTTAGAAACTGCTCTAATTTTTCACGGCGCAAACATAACGCAGGTTTTTTTTTTCTTCAAGTTTTAAATAAATATCAATAATTACAGAAAACAATAACAATTTTTACATACACAACTCGCAACTATAGTATATGTCTACATATATGATACAAATGCACACATTTTTAAGCTAAATGGAAAGAAAAAAATAAAATTATTAAAAAAACTTTTCCACAAAAAAAAAATATGTTGTTTCAAAAATAACTGAGCATGTAGCTGGTAGCTGTAGCTGGCTCCATTTAAATTTATTTTAAAAGTTGGCCTTAAATATAGAAAAAATCAACTGGTATATAAAGTTATTTTTCGGATGAGTCTGAAAACATGTCAATCAATTTAGCTAATGTAATTTTTTTGAAGTCATTCCAAGCTCTGGCAATTCATACTGAAGGGGTATTAATTCTCCTACGATAGCAAATTCTTAGCTATTTATACTTTTCATACTTAAGTTATTAAGTTATTAGATGCGTATTAACTCTTGAAAATAGGTTGAAGGTATAAATCGTCCTTGTATGATGTATGGTTTGGGAATCATGTCGAAAAAACGACATAAAAAGACTTTAAATGCTTCTAACTTCTGAAGTAGAAGAGCTAGCATGGCAAGGAGCTTAATTTGGATGATGTTTTGTATCTATAGTAATTACACATATTTTGGTGAATAAATCGTGCTTGTTCGTTAGGGAGTGTAGCACTAGAAAATTCCAAAATTTTTTAAACGGCTATGTATCCTAAATAATAAGGGATACAGCAAGAATCCTTGTGATCCCGTCTTATCTCAGAATTTTGGTGCATGAATCGTACTTGTCCGAGATATGCATATATGTTATACTTCTATATTGGCAGCAACCTACTTTTTCAATGAATAAGAAATCAAAGAGATATAGCCGTTAGCAAAATTCTTTGCTTATGTTAGTATATTTAAATATTTTCGAACTACTACATACAAGCAAAATTCAAACCATTCCAGGAAATATTATTCTCCTGATTATCTGCTATATTTTCAAATTTATATTACAAATTTCTACATGTTTTTGGCGCATTTCTGTATCCTTTGACAATCTGTATAAATATAATATACTAGCTGAACCTGGTGTGCTTCGCTACTCCCCTCGTTATAAAATAAAATTAAAAGTATTTATATATTTTTCACGCCATTGAATTTTCGAAATAAGTCCACCCCAGCGCCACCTACCGTGTCCATTTATACACAAATTATTTTCTTATGATCAAACAAACATACATTCTGAATTTCAGTTAAATTGGTCCATAAATTCAAATGTTCGATAAAAGTCCACCCCAGCCTATCGGGTTCAAATATAGCCTATGTTACCCACCGTACCAAGATGAACATTACCTGAAAATTTCATCAAAATCAGCCCAGCCGTTTTGGAGTCCATACGTTACATACATACACACATCCTATTTTATATACATATATAGATATATAGATAGATAGATAGATTTTATACACGATTCCATGCTATAAAGATATGTAGATACTTACGCATGAAAAATTATTTGATTTGCTTTTGTTTTTCTTTGTGTTTTTGTTTTGCACAAAAAACAGCTATACACAATTTTTCGCTTGTTAATTGAATTAAGCAATAATAAAAAAAACGTTTGAAAAAAAATTCCAATAAGAAAAATTTTATCTGAAAACTTTTTGAAAGCCGCTCCTGATTTTTTTGATTTGGAAATTTCATTTCGGGTACATTCGTTTATGTATTTTCTCGCTCATATAACAATATATCTGTACTCTTATGTTGAGAATTGTACCTTTAGTGTACGGCTAATATGGAAGTATTACATATGTGGATATATGGTTTATGGCGGAAAAACGAATTTGCCAAAAGAGACCTGAACAAATAATTTTAGTTTAGGTGACAACGCTTATTTTTAAAATTTTTCCAAGGATGCAGTTTTGTATCTAGAGAAATTACAATTATTTTTGTTCATAAAGTGTCCTTGTTTGATGCATGGCGGACTCGATAGTCTACTGCTTGCGCGCCTGACTGTCACCCAGGGGTCCTGGGTTCGAATCCTGGCCAGGGCATGGTCCTACGCTTTAACCTTTCTTTTCTTATTTCGCATCAAAATAACTTTAAAATCACATCAATTTACGATGAAAAGTTATGGTTGGTGGTGGTAGGAAAAGTTTGTAGAGAGGATGTGCTGTCCTTCAAGCTTCTGCCACATTAAGAACATCTTACACAAAAGTTTCACTTGATTACTCCCTTCTTTCATTCTGTGGTATCACAGCGGACCAATAATATGGTCTAAGTGGGCTGGTCTAAGGACCTGCCACCACCTTAACCTAACCTAACCTTGATGTATGGTTTGGGAACTATGTGGAAAAACGATAAAAAATATTAAAAAAATGCATAAAAAGTTTCACATACCTCTTGTTTCTAAACTAGAAAAGATAACGCGAAAAGGAGCTTAATTTGGATGCAGTTAAGTAAATACGCGCTAATTTCAAGTCACTTTAGCGGGGTTAAGACTTTACAAGTTTTGTAAGTCAGGAATTCACGAAACATTTATTTAATATTTGATAGTTTCTAAATTTTTTTTAGAAAAATTTTACCATATGATCTAAATTATCCAATTTTTATTTTCGGATCGCTGCATAATTCACTTTTACGATTTTTTAGCGTTCACTACTCTTCATTAAAACTATTTTAACACTATCACCTTGTTCACCATTATTTTTAGTTTTCTACAACTAGTTTGGTGAAGGGGACACTTAAAAAAAAATTTGTGATTTTTTTCAACTATTATCGACACATTCTATATCACCTCATTTAAAATTGTTTTGTCCAAAACAAAAATACACCACACATTTTTTTTAGTGTATGTATATGTTTGCAAAAACAAGCAATCAAAAACACCTTCATATTATGAGGATAATTTTGGAACTGATTACTTTCATGCATATAATAAACATGTATGGTAGCCTGAGAAAATTTTTGCAATTGAAAAGGTTTCATGTGAGATCCTCGAACGTTTCGTTACGGTTCAAACAAACTGTTGCACTAACTCCAAAATAAGCAGCCAGCTATACCGAGCGACGACAACATCCGACAAAGAGCCGATTACAAATTTTAACAAAATCCAGATACGCAAATGTGCATAAAACCAGAAGCCGTTCATCATTTGGTAATTACATTAATGAAAGAAAGGGTGTTGCATACTGTGGAGAAGCAGACTCATGTCCCCTTGAATAGCCAGCCAACCCGATAACATGCGTTTAAATTAAATGCATGATGTGGAATATGAAAAAATGTTTCCCAGCGCCAAAGATGTTGTAGTTGACGATCACCACAACATGATCTTAACTCCCAATTTTCAAACAACTTGAGCTGCCACATCAATGGATGTATGTTTCTTGTTGCAGCCATTGATTAGTGAGGTAGTGTGGAAGCTTGCTACAACAAAGCCAAATTGTATGCAAATTCTTAGAATCATACTGCTTATCCATCGTCAGTTTGATGCGTTCAACTGGTGGCATGGCCTTCAAATGCGTTACCCATATTTTCCTAATTTTGGGCGATAATGGTAATAAGAGCTGCTCCAAAATGTTTTGGGTGATTGGTATGCTGTCGTTGTGCTGCCTGCTCATAATGAGTGTTGGCCTGATCGTGGTGATGGTTTTTAAGGAAGATGCTGTTGTTGTGGTCAGTGGTGTAGCCACAGCTACCGTGCATTTTTATTGTCAGACAAAACGGAATGACTTACAGGCTCATTACGGCTGCAAATTCATTTCTATGCAGCTCGTTTGCCGTATTCGCAGTATCTGTGGGAAAGTTTTTCATTTTTAAAACTTTAATTTGATTTGAACTAAAATTGAGGGTTATGTTATTCTTATTTAAGGATTCTAACCGGATATACTATAATTATTGATAACTGATGCGGTTATGGTAAGCAGTGAATGAACAGATGTTTGTTTGTTGAAAGTACTTACGCATATTCAAAGATTTGAATGGTATTGCTGCCAAAAAACTTGATTAAAGGCCGCTTCACATTAAAGTTTTCTAAAACTGAAGATGCCTGCAGGTGCCAAATTTTTTCAAAACCAGGGTGTGATAGTCTAAAAAGAGAGCATATTGAGCTTCTTCTCTAGGGAAAAATAATGGTTCTCTTATACCTACGGAACTTTAAAAATTGCTTATCACTAGTTTCTCTTCCGCTAAATCAGCCACAAACTTAGAGAACAGATTTTGCAGAGTATAACGAACGTACTTCCGTTAAATCGACTTTTACCTGTTAAGTAAATATATAGTAGTTATTTTTTTTCAATCTGCCAAAAACTTTTCTTTGAGAGAAATCATCAATTAGAAAACCGAATATTCAAGTAAGAGACGATTGTTTTAAACTCTTACTCTATCTAAAATGCAAGTAAAAACGCCTAATTCTCTCTGTGAGTTGTGCTTATGAAAAGTGCTTTGCTCTCGCTACGAATTGAGATGCACAAAAGTGCTTTTTTCGAACAGCTTATTTTAATTGCATGCGTGCTTGGTGTCTTAAAATCACATTTAGTTCCGGGTAAATAGAATGTATAATGGTTTCGTCTGTGATACGATGTGTCTTTACCAACAATATTTCGGGCAACAATGCTATCAAATAAATATTTTTGATCTGGCAATATTTTTATGGTGAGCAAAATATTGCCGCAATTTATCATATTTGAAATGGCGTTGAAAAAGAAGAAATATGTGCATTAAAGCACTAAAGGCTATAAAAAACTTGGAAAGTTAACAATTCGAAACTGTCGTTTCGAAAGAGTACGCTAGACTATCAACCCAGAGTTCCCTGGTTCTTTTCACTTTCTTTGTTCTTTCCTACATTCAAGAATAATGGAAAACTAAAAATCCACAACTAGATTGTGGAAAATGTGGAATTAAAATACAGGAACATCTAAGGGCTTGCCGAGGTTAAGGCATAAAACTAGCCTCCGTTAAAAGCAATTCAAGTTGTCTTTCACAATTGTTTCGCCTAATCAAATAATTCACGTATGGTTCCACTCAATTCCCCTATACCTTGGTTCTTTGATCTTTAAAAAAAAATTGGAATACGCATCTATTATATTCCTATAGGAACAAACCAACTTGTTTTTCTAAACAAGTAATTGGAAAACAAATTTAAAAAAAATGTTGTTAATAAACGCTTTGGATTATATTAAGGCGGCACCTCCTTAATAAAATACTTTTTTTATTTAATTTTTGCAGTTCGATTTAAGAATTGATCGTGTTTAATTTATTAAAAACATACTTGAGAATACATGTATTTAATTCAAACTCTTTAATGCAAAATTAATTTAAATCAGAGATCCACAGTTGTTTCAAAGAAATGCGAGCCTGTTATAGGCTATATAAAAATTTAATTGGTGGTTACATGGGTGTGACATCTCCCATACTACTTGAATCGTTTCTATGGCATAGAGCATGAACTATATGCAAAAACTACCAACACCATCCTACTAAAAAAAAATTTTGTATATTGTAAAAGAGCGTGGGACACCTCCATTCAAACCGAATTGTTTTTATGACTTTACTCTCGAACTATATACAACAGAGTATTGAAACTCGGTACTAGACCACTATTAACTAGCACCATCTTTCCAAAAATAAATGGAGTAAAGGGTGAATTTTTTGCTATTTGTCTTTTCAGTACACATTTTTGACACCTTCCGCGTAATTCGTAACATGTGGCAAAGCCAAAAATGCTCAGTAAGGTTTGCCATTTCACCATGAATAGACTAACAAACGAACAGCACTTGCAAATCATTGAATTTTATTATCAAAATATGTGCTCTGTGAGAAATGTGTTTCGGAAACTACGTCCATTTTATGGTCATCATAATCGACCCATCGAACAGGCTATTGAAGCTATTGTGACCAAATTTCGCACCAGTTTCTCTTTATTGGACATTAATTCACCAATCCGTATGCGGAGAGTTCGTACCGAGGAGAATATTGGTAATGTATTGGTAATTTTTGGCCAGTGTCAATGCAGATCGCGATATGTCAATTCGTCGCCGTTGTCAACAATTGGGCTTGAGTTATTCGGCCACCTGGAAGATTTTACGTAAGGATCTCGGTATGAAACCATACAAAATACAAATCTACTTAACTTAAAAACTTTTTCATATAAAAAACCAAAAAGTATTATTAAATTAAATAACAAGTAGATTATTTTTGAAAAACCGTCAAATCTCGTTAAAGCATTTTTCAAATGGGATGGAAATTGGAGGTTCTATGTTTTCATATCCAAGGTATTGATTTTTAAGTTCCTTTTTGGTCTCCAGTACAAAAGTTTCTCAAAAAGGCAAATAAATGCAATTCGGGGAAGCCGAAATTGGTTCAAACCAGAAAAAAAGTATACCCATCAAAAGAACTTTTTTATGTGCTATTTAATTTTTGTACCCGAATTGGGGGTCAGATTTTTCCTTTACAACTCGATACACTCTACCTTCTGTACAACTAAAATCGTTTATTTTACTTAGCTCTTAGACTTTAGATAATAAAACATGGAACATTTTTATGAAGTCAGAATTTAATAACTAAACTTTGCAGAAACAAACTTACTGACATACAACAAAAGAGATGTTGTATCTGTATTTATTGAAATTCGTAAAAGACAGTTTGAGAAAAATGCTACAAGACCACCATTTGCTTACACCATATACAGTGATGTGCAAAGAAATAAGGACACCTGTATTTTTATATTTAAAGCTGCATGAATTACGTACAAGGTGCAACAGATATAGCGTTAATTCCCTCGGGTGGTGGTTCCTCCCGATAAGGCGAGTATAAAACTTTATGGAGTTTCCTCCCACATTGTAAAACTTTCAAGATACAGGGTGTTTTACAGTTTTGGTACATGTTTAGTATTATTGATCTAGAACCTAAGCTACTTACCATAAAATAAAAAATAATATTTTGTATTTTAGAAAAAATATTATCTTTTCCATCAATATATCAACCACTTTCATGTCATGTGCTGCAGCGGAGCTAAAATTTTGAGATTATCAAACGAAATATCAACAAATTTTGTATCTTTTTTTATAATTAAAAAGTAGATTTTTATACATGAGTATTTTTATATTTTGTTTTAAAAAGTAAATTAAAAATTAGTTTACAGTGATAAAAAAACATCAACAGACTAGGACACGAAAGACCAGGGTTAAATATCTATAGCGGAAAATTTAAACTTGAATATGTCATATATAACGATTAAGTACTGTTTCCTAATAATTTCTAGAAATATGTCAAATTAGAGTGACACTATCCTGAACTTTCATAGGATAAGCAGTGAACTTATAATAAATTCCCTGAAGTCCTCTTAATAATGACTGAAAATATAAGTCTGATAGGAATCACTTTTCAAGACTTCACTGAGAAGATGGTAAATGTTCAAGATAGTTTTCACTATATGCCCAGTCCACCTTCAAACAAGTATTAGCATTCGTATTTATCCCACCTAAAGACTTTTCAGCTCTACATACACAAAAAAAATCCATACACTTTTATGAAATAGCTTCAGCAAAATGTCAGCAATAAATTATTCAATAACCAACTAGCGACAAATAAGTAACAACCTAACCAACTACATACATTAAAGTGGCCAAAACAATGTTGCCCCTAAGTACTGCGTGCACTCTTTAAGGTTTGTCACCCATGCCATCAACATAAACTACCCATCAAAGCCTTAAACATGTCAAATTATACACAGTAAAGACCAGGACACCCACGTAAAAGCTGTCATTCATGTCGTTCCTGTCAAGTTTATGAGCTGATGAAGAAAATATCGACCAGTCGACAGTATTTAAAAGGTAGAAATATGGTAAGAACGTGAACAGTTGGAAAATTGTGACCCTGTGCATTAAACAGCTGTAGTGTAGCAATTGCTATTTTCATTTTATAGTACTTTAGAAGAAGCTCCACATTAAATTTACTATTTCCACAACTAAGGGCGGAGTTTGAAGCCGGTATCATAGTTCACCCATTTTCAATTGAATCCACAAACCACAAACCAAGTATTGACGAAGGTTTACGCGAAGAGCTGTAAAACAAAAACATGTGGGTGGAGTTTGTCACAGTACTTTGTTGGATTGTGTCTTTCTATGGTGCATGTGACATGTATACAGCCCTAATTGACTGCATTATTTATAATTTCTATTGTGGCCGAGGTATAGTAAAAAACGAGACATTTATTTTTATTTATTTTTGAAAAGGGGTGACATGTTGGGTTATTCATTTGAATTGTTGTGTGGCATGCTTCACATTGCAAGTCCAGCAGCTAAAGCATATTAAAAATGTATGACTTCATTTTGAAAATTAGTTTGATTTGATATGCATTGAATGAGCAAGGAAAGGTTTCTAATTTATAGATAATCAAACTATAGAACATTTGTATTGAATATTGTTTGCTATAAATATCTATATCATGGCAACAACCCCTCCACTTATCAATGCTGTATAGCAAAATTTTTGCCATAAATCAAAGATGTGTGTATGTGTTTTTTTTTTTTTGGTAGCAAAAATCGACTTTCGCAAAGAATCTCGTAAATCTTCAATAGATGACCAAGTTGGTTAAAAGGATAATACCCATTAGGAGGTTGCACCGACACCCTTATTTGTCTTATTTTTCTGTGTTGTAATGAACTAAGCAAGATTTGTTGTAGAGACAGACAGTTGATGATTATGCATTATTTTTTAGATTTTCTTAGTAAAAATGCACTTAATTTATTTTCTTATGGGGTTCAAATTTGTTTTTATTCCCAGCTAAGGTAAAAATATTTTTTAGAGTAAACTATTACTGGACAGTAAAAGAGCTAGAGGATTGGAAATCTTCAAATAAGATTACTCTAATTTTTACTTTAATTTGTTTCGAACCTGCATATTACTAAAACAAAAAACCCAAACATTTTCAAATATTTTATTTGAACATTTCAAATATTTAACATATTACATAGGATTTTGTTTGCTTACAAATTAGTTATTTGTTGCATTTACTACCCAAGTAGACTTTTTTCCAAAATTATGAACTATTATTAGTTTGACAAACTTAATGTCCATATTGCCACCTTCCGAATAGTATCATTCTGAGGAGAAGAAATTTTTTTAGATCAAAGGGAATGAAAAAAATTAACTTTACACAAATAACTCTATATTTATGTTAATGTTTTAGACCCCCTACTAGAATAGAAACCTTGGCGCGTTGTAGGAGCTAAGCTTCTGATAGGGTAACCCATGTTGTACAGTCCATTGTGGAGCTATTCATCGCCCTATATTCCCAATCATGCCCTATACCTCCCCCTATCTATCCCATCCCAGCCTCTCTTATAGGCTTAATCAAGGTGTCATGCGACCCGTGCCACAGATTTACTAGGCTGGAAGCCCATCAAAAAAAGTCCAGTCTTTCACGGCCTTACGATCCCGCCTTACTCGAACACAAGGAACTTTATGGAAAACTCAACGACAGCAACAAACACAAAAACACCAGCAGTCACACCTCCTTTATGGTTGGAGAAGGCCATAGCAGTTGTAAAACTTCTACCAAAAACATCGCCAGGGCGGGAGCAGGTGCTGGTGTAAAGCCAAACACTGCCAAAAAACACACACTACTACGCAATGGTGTCATAGTCGATGCAGACTTGGACCACGAAAGTGCATGCTCTTTAAATTCAGTTGACGAATACAGGCTTCTCCTCTCCCCAGACAAGCCAGGGGGTTCTAGCTCCTCTGGCAAGTAAGAGCCCAAGACCATGTCTAAGGAGGGGCTGAAAGCCCCTAGACCAACTAAAAATTGGTACTTTAAATCTGCAGTTGGCTTTCAGGCAAGATCGATCTCTCTTCCACGTAGAAGGAGACGCTTGCCGCCTGGACTGAGCAAAAGGCGGAAGAGGGTCGTATACACTTTGCGAGCAGACCAAGGTTTGCACCTAGAGTAGAGTAGAAGAGCAGGCTGCTCAAAAACCCTAAATATCGGCGGAAAGTGCAAAAGTCGGAGCTCTGGCAAGCAAACGACAGAGAGAAGTGTTCAAAGGATATACATGGCCTGACGCCACCAGCTCGCGTGTTTCCCAAGTCCACTTGGGCAGTTGTCCAAGCCCACCCCTTTACCATTGCCTCGATATCCAACAGAACCTGGCATTACCAAGATAATTCGTTCTTCGGTCGCTCAGTGAAGTTGTAGAATAGTCTAGTCGAAAAGTCGACTAGTCGATTTTTTCATATAATGTTTCGACTAATGGTTTCAACTTCGATTTCAGGTTCGACTAAAGTCGATTAATGATTTCAGTTATTAGACGAAATTCGATTCTTTTTTATAGACTATTTTTGGATTTTATGAAATTTTGTTGTTACTCCTAATTAATATAATTTTTTTACAATAACAATTATGTTTTTATCGATAACACTTAGTTTCACCTTAGTGAAAAACTATTGCTATGCAGGAGTAACACTGCTGCGTTCAGTTCACCAACAACGCAGCCAACTTTGAGAAAACAATACACTCGCGCTCAAAAAAAAACCGAGTTAATAATTTGATAACTATTATTATTTTTCTTGAATTATAACACAGTGTTATTCTTAAAGGAGGACATGTTAAGAGTCCATCGCACCTAATTTGACCTCTGAAGGTCATCACAATTTTTTTCAACATATTTTTAAAGTTGAAGTGTTCGATTTTTGTTGTGCCGACATTAATTGCATTTTTTAAACCATTTGGCCTATTGCAAATGAAAAATAAAATTAACTTTTTCAATTAAATTTGACGTATAATAAGGCTATGTAAAAAGATATTCGATAAAATACAAAATGAAGCGTGTAGCGAAGCAATTTCTTGTACTTTTTTTCAACTTAAAAAAATGGTGTTTTTATAAATTTTAATTAAATAATATTCCATTAATGTCATTTGCATTTTCACAAAAATTAAATGCCTTTCCATTTAACTTAAGAACATCGAAATCGGTTAACGTTAATCGGTCAATTTGCTAAATGGCGGCAATTTTTACTTTTTTTTCTTATTGTCAAAAACTGATTCCTATGTAATTAATGTTTGCTACCATACAAACGCTCCTATTTCATAAAATCTTTTTACATAGCCTTATTTTAGGTAAAATTCTATTGAAAAAAAGGGAATTTTATTTTTCATTTCTAGTAGGCCAAATGGCTGTATAAAAATGCAATTAATGTCGGCACAACAAAATTCGAACACTTCAACTTTACAAATAAGTTGAAAAAAATTGTGATGACCTTGAGAGGTCAAACTAGGTGCGATGGACTCTCAACATGTTCTTCTTTAAAAATTTTTGTAAAGTTTGGATGTGCTTGTTTATTTATGGTTTTGGCGCACTGTGTTATAATTCAAGAAAAATAATATTAGTTATCAAATTATTAACTCGGCTTTTCTTTTGAGCGCGAGTGTGTAATAGGGGTATTCACGACTCAGTGCACTTGCCAGTGTAGTTGAGGACTTCAGGGCTCGTGCAGTTATGCAGTTAGGTTTTCGTGAAAATACTACTATCACTATTTCAAAGCTGTCAAAATTTTTCAATGCACACAAGTGAACAACTGCTCAAGTTTAAGGCAATAGTAGAAAAACACTTGTGCAGATTTTTGACGTACGTGTATTTTGTTTTTGTAAGGTGCACAAGTCCTAAACTGCACAGGCAAGTGCACTGAATCGTGAATACCCCTAATGTTAATTGCTATTTTTGTGTCAGCGCTGCTGAAAGTACTACAATTGTAGTATTTTACTACAATTGGATAGTGCATACTACTATTTCAATTATCAGCAACCTTATAAACCACATATTTTAATTTTTATGGACTTTCATCTATTTTCTAGGGTAGCAGGGTATGAAATAAACAACACAGTAAAGGGGTAAATATGTATATGAAAACTTAAGCAATTGCTTCCATGGACTTTGCAATACCTTTTAAGAATTTGCAATCTAAAATTTCAACACTGAAGCCACTTTTTTCATATTTCAACTACTTATACGTAAATCATTAGTATGGTGTAATATTAAAAAATATGGTGAACAAAAAAAAATATATAAAATTTTTAAATTAATTATGAATAGGTAAAACCAAAATTATAATAACAATCCAACATTTCGAACACACAAATAACAGTCACTGAGCCCGATATTGTGTGCATTTTTGATGAACATACTAATGAAGACTTTTGGGACTATTTTGACGGATCTGTTAGCAGAGTAACAGAACAGAGTAACACTGCAACAGAAGTTGATGGAATTTCTATTGAACTAAGCCAATACCTTGCAAAACCACCAGCAAATAGCAAATTAAACAAAAATCCATTTTTATGATGGGATACAATGCGAGTTGAGTTACCTTTCGTATGGGATATTGCAAAAATAATTTTGCCCATAGTTGCAACGTCCGTACCTTACGAACTCTTATTCTTACATGCAGGGACCTTACTCTGTAATGCGTTTCGAAAAGCAAATGTGATTCGAAAACAAAATCACACCATGTAAATACATGAATTAAGATTACTAAATTGCATTTACTTCGACCTCTGCTTTAAAAGGCTGATTTTTTCTGTATTGAATACGAACTAATCAAAAATTTGTCAAAAAGCAATGTAAATACTTGGTGTTAAATTGCATTTGCTTTTCGAATCGCATTACAGAGTAAAGCCCCAGGTATTATCGCCAACCAATTACGCAACTGCCTTTCGCCAAAACATGTCAATGTGTTAATTTTTCTGCGATCAAACCGATCAAACCGATTGGAGAGGACATCAGGCTTGACAAAAATAGTATCGTAACATAATTTAAATTATTTAATAATCGTAACATAAGTGAAATCAATTCACTTGTATTTTTTTGCAGAAGTGTTTCTTGAAATTTAGTCAAAAAGGATTAATTTAGTTTTATTTTTGCTTTCTCTTAATTTGTTTTCATCTTATTTTATTTTATAAACTTTAATAAAACAAGGATACTTAAAAAAGTTTTATTAAAAAATATTTTTATTTTGAAATATGCATTGAATTGAGGTTAGCACATCTTGAACTCTTTAAATCTCAGTGTATAAAAATGATGTAAGAGATAATAGAAAGTCAAAAACCCGATTTTAATCGATTATTTAGGCAAGAAAAATCGACTTCGAAACAATCGTTCATTGAAAAATTTAAAAGAAAATAAGAAGTCGAAGATAGATTTTTTTATTTGACTATCCATCCCTAGAATAGTCTCCCTGCTAGCTTGTTTCCCGTCCGTTTTAAGCTGCGCAAATTTAAAACAAATCTTTACAGACACTATTCCATCTATCCACCCTCCAACTTACTTTCACCTATCTTCCGAATCAACACAATGCTTACACATTTAAAGGGGGCATCCCCTGAGCGTTGGTTCAGTCTAAAAAAAAGGGGTAGAAACTGATCGCAAGCACAAACTCGCAGCCTAATAATGAGGTCAGAGCCAGGGCAAGCGACGTGACTAAACGACACTTGATCTCAGCACTGATTAAACGGAGCGATCCCCAAAGCATTTAAGTAGCTACGCACGTGACATTCGTACGACTTTTATGAGTGGAAAAACAAAGAAAAATTAAATTTACAATTTTGTTATTTCGATTTTTTTAATAGTTTATTAAGCGCACTATACAAGATGTAAAAGCTTAGAATTGTCAAAAGTTTGACTCTTAGATAGAATCCACCAAAAATGATTACGTGAAAAAAGTGGATTTTACCTGTATCATTACAATCAAAAAGTGAGCACGAGTTTTTTAATGAACGTATTTTAATATAATTGTGTTTTTAATAATGTTGCAACATATTCATAATTGTTTCGTTAAAAAATCTTTTTTAATTATTTTTATACAAACCATATGATACGTTACGTGATATACGTTATGTGACATATAAAGAGTAATTCAGGACCTTTTCAATCGAAAACTGCAAAAAATTTAATTAAATTTTGTATTATATACGTTTTTATAATACTTATAAAATTCCAACTTTCGTTAAAAATTTTTAAATTCAGTCCGAAATTTTTCAACATTTGTTGCCAATTATCAAGTTTGGTGCCACTTGTTTTAAATTCAAATTGGGATCAGCTCTCAGTATTCTCACAATACAAGTTTGAACATTTTTTCTCTATTATAGAGGCTTAAAATATGATTAAGTAACATTTAATTTTTCAGTCGCGGTAGACTTTTTGGTCTGAAAACTAAGAGATTTAAAAAAAGAATGTTTAGACCATTGAAAGTATATTTTTCTTCAAAATGAAATGCGAGGGTGTTGCTGATTTGATAAATAATGTCCCATATGGACTTATAGCGATATATACAGGGTGTCCCAAGAGTATTATAATACATGGGGTGATTCTTCGTGTGAAAACGAGCAAAAAATCGTATGGGTGCGGTGAACGCAAATGCCCCCAAAAGGGGCTATTTGAAAAAAAACAAAATTAATAGGTTTAATCATCACTCTAAAAACTGACTGAAAAATCTCTACAATAAATTTTGTGAAATTTCATGACATTTATTGGCGATTTTGTGAAAAAACCACGCTATGCAGCGAATTTTTTCAATTTTGTCTGAAAGTCAGCGTCTTTTTCCAAAATATGTATATTTACTCTACTATTCACGCTATTTGAGCGTGATTTTGCTCGGAGAGTCTTAAAAAATGTATATCTCTCTACTTTTCACGCTATTTTAGCGTGTTTTTGCTCAGAGAGCCTTAAAATATATATATTCTCTACTTTTCACGCTATTTCGGCGTGTTTTCGCTCAGAGAGTCTTAAAATATATATATTTACTACTTTTACACTACTTTTCACACTATTTCAGCGTGTTCTCGCTGAGATAGTCCTAAAAACGCTCCAGCAGCGGTATTTTACGCTTCTCCTTATATAAACACCTCTGCTTTAACGTCATATGATTTCAAAGAGTTTATTCGAACAAGTGACAAATTATATACAACTTAAACAGTAGATTGGTCACAGCTTAATTACTCAAGCCTACTGAAGTAGGAAAGAGTAGCGCCTTCTGCTGAGTTATTGACTCTATACAGAGTTGTTGTTGTTGCCATGTTCAAAACTTACTTGAGAGACTTCGCGCATTTCTAGCTTTTTTTATAAGAGCAGACAAGATTGGAAGAAATAATTTTAGAAGAGAGTTTTACAGGTGGGCGAAAGAAATAATTGTAGATGAGAGGATTCACGCATTTTTAGCGATAAATATTTATAATTTTGCTCTATGGGATTTAACGACAGTAAATGTAACGACAATAAATCAGTTGCCATCAATTATTGTAGTCAATTCTCGTGAATTTTTGTTAGAGTGATGCTTTAATCAAAAACTGGTAAGAAAATTGAATTTCCTTTAACTTATTTGCGCAAAGTTTTACCATAAAGTAACAACAAAAACATTTATGAGTACTTAAAGTCAAAAAATAAGTTTTAGTCTTATAAAATTCAACTTTCAAAGCAATTTTCTTAAAAAAACAAGCTTTTCATTATACAGGGTGTCCCAGATCAACGTTTCAATCCGAAGCTGGTTGATTCCTTGGGTCAAGACAAAACAAAATTGTATGGCAGGGGGTCCATCTCCTCCTGTTTCGAGCAATAACTTGCAAAGTATTACAGATATAAACCAATTTGAAACAGTTATTTAAAGCTTTTTAATTTGTTTACTAATATCTGTTTAAGTTTTTTGGTATTTTAAACCACGGAATAATTTAAAGCCACTTAAATATGAGAAATATGTTTTTATTTTCTTTTTTTCACTTTAAGCTCGTTTTACAAAAAAAAGTTTTATGTGTTTTATGCAGTTTTAATTTCCAAATAATTCTCTACAATATTTTATTATGAGACTTTACCGTAGAGCAACGAATAGGAGCGAATTAATTATTTTATGAAAACATACACTCAAAAAGCACTTACCAATTAACACGGAAACAGCAACGTTTCTCTTCAGATAATGTTTTTTAGACATAAAACCATACTTTAGAAATGCATATCTCTTTATTTTTTCATATTTAACATTTTTTTATTTTAATTTTCGTTAAAAACAAATGTAAAGAAATGATGAAAAAGTTATTTCAATTTAAATTATAAACTAAAGTTCAAAAACAAGTTGGGAAGGTATTATTTTAAGAAATGCTCAAAATGGCTTCCTGCAGCATTAATGCATGCTTCAGCTCTCTTTTATAAATTTTTTATACATTATAAAAGAAAAAAAATTATAAAATGGATGTTACTCTTATAACTCACTTTCTCTCAATTCTCACTCAAAGAAGTAGGCAGCACTCTGAGTCTGGGACATCCTGAAAAAAGTAAGAAATTAATTTCAATAAAAAGTTTGTAATAAAATTAGTAAAAAATAAATTTATTTATTTATTTAATTTATTTCTTATAATTAAAATCGTTAGTTTTTTATACACGGCTGACTTATATTGAGTATTTTTAATTGCAGCCCTTAAATTTTAATTTTAAAATTTTTAATGGCACAATTTACTTTTTGTTCTTCTTCGCCAAAAATATGGCAACAAAGCATTTTCAAATAAAACATTACAATTTTGAATATAACAAAATACCTGTCACAAACTGCGCTCTCAAAACCACTACAAAAAAAAATTTTATTGTTTGTACTGCACAAATTTTTAGTTCGAATAGGGTTTAAGTAGGTAGAAATAGAAATAACGGCATATTGTTCAGAAGGCCGATTGCACCACATGTTACGAAATGTCATAAAGGTAAAACAGTAAGATCATTGCCTTATTTTCTAATCAAACAGCAGGTCAACATCGGGTATGTGGCTTCAGGCAGTCGTCAGCAACAAGGACCTACCCTACTGCGCACAGCTAATCTATGGATTAGTGAATGAAAGGATTTCAGTGATCCGGTAGGTTAATGGAAAAACCAGTTTTCGTATAATAAACCAACCACTTAATGGCTGGATCAAACGACTATAAATTTGTTGAGTTCTCGATAGCAATCGGGTTAGTATTTGTTCTAGTTCTAAAAATATTTTGTAAATCCATAGTCAATAAATAGGATTTAAGTTAATGTGTTTTTTGGAAACATTTGTAAATCCAGCCAATAAACTTTGGCTTCTTGCGATGTGAAGTGGTTTAACAGCTGCGAATATTTTAAGCTTGTGCATATGGAAAGATGGCTGTCAGGACCTTGTTAAAATTAAGAAAAAAACACCAAAGCATTTCAAGTTATAATTAAATAATTTTTAATTAACCGGAGTTGAGGTCATAGAAATGTTCTGGTTGTACTGGAATTCGCTTTCATTCGCTTCACATAAAAACCATTGTTACCAAAATTTTTCTCGGAACATTTTACCTTTAGCAAAAATGGTCTTTGGGGCGTCCATTAATTATATGAGGCGTTTAGGGGGCCCCCCGCCGGGGGGTTAAGCAAAATCTCACTAACTCTCACGTGGGGCAGAGGGGGTTCTCGCAAAAATGACGTAATTTTTTAACAGCAAGAAACAGTGTAGAATTATGAGATAACTGGTTAAATTTAATGAAACGTGTTTCTCTACTAAAATATGACTAAATTTTACATTATAATACTATGATCGTGACTTTGTAATAGCTGCCTGGCACAAATTGATTCCGAGCGTGTATGCGCTTTGTAATAAAGTAAAGCCCAATGAGATAAACGCAATTAGAAGTGGCAAGCAATCTTCATCAACTCAAAACTTGGACACTCTTTTAACCCTTGATTCATTTAACAATTTTATGAAGAACGAAGACGGTAAAGTTAAGCCTGTTCTTATTATTTCGAGCGATGGTGGTCCCGATGAGAACCCACGATATCTCAAAGTGATCGCACACGCCATAGAACATTTCAGACAATATGATCTGGACTAATGCTCCTGGCAGAAGTGATTTTAATAGAGTAGAGAAGCGTTCGGCTCCCCTCAGCCGAGAGCTAACGGGTATTGTTTTGACGCGGTAATTTATTTTTTTAATTTATTTATTTTAATTTTTTAACGACCAAAATAATGAATTTTTTCAATTATTATTTAAGGTTGTAAATTGCAACAATCGATCCTGCTGTAGCCCACGCCGGAGTGATTTGCACTTGATTCTTCACTACCGTTTTTTGTCACCTCCATACCCTATCACACAGATTGATGGGCATCTGACTATCCCAGATCCTGGTGAGCGTGACGGAAAGTTATTTATTTGCTCCCTTTTTGATTCGCCACTGCACTTCGTGGTATAGTATACGTGGTGATCTAGAAAAGATATTGCAGCATCTCTTGCAGTATTTACTTTTCTTGCATCACAAGAGCTGCAGAGCATCGGCGCGAAGTCCACCGAGCACCAGCGCGCAAAGTGCCACCTTCACAGATTATCACACTTCGAGCTAATGAGCTTCTGTGTGCAAGCGATAACAGCTTAGAGTGGCTAAATTCAGAGCGAGGTTGAAGGAGCAGATGATTTAACTGAAAATCACATGGACATGCTAGTTCCAGTAGTCACTCTCGAGACCGCACATGAGTCCCCATGGACTGAATTAGAATAAATATTCCTTCACAAATTTTAGAAGTTCTCATTTCAAATAACTTATTTTTACTTAATAAGTATTTATTGTTCGATTTTTTTCATTGTGATTTTAAACTACGATCTCAGTAGTCTTAAATTCTAGTCTCATAGTCATTTCTAGTCCTAAATAAAAATAATGAAAAAAATTAATTTTTTTAATAAATCCAACACAATGAAGCATAGATTAACATATTTACACTGAAAACACGCATTTTGAACAATCTCACGTGAGATTAGAGCGGGGGAAAGGGGTCGAGCCAAATCTCACGATATCTCATTAGGGGGTGGAGGGTCAAAAAATCGCAAAAATCACCTGACATAATTAATGGACGCTTTTTTAATTATTTTTTTTTTTTTTCAAAATGTGTATTTAGAGCTAAAAAAGCTAATTGTGAAAAATTAAGGGCCGCTCTCAAGTCGTTCAGAAGTTGTATGGGTCCAAAATTAAAAAATGGCCTTAAAGACATGTGATTTTTTGTTTAATTTTTTAACAAAACTAATATTTATGGGTATCAAAAGAAAGGCAATGCAAGTACCTATCCAACTAAGTATAAAACTTGAAAATCCATGCATATCTATTGAAGATATAGCTCTTTTTGGACTAAGAAAATTTTACGTTTGAAGACGTTTTTGTGATATAAAAATTTTGTCCTTGAAATGGTCCTAAATTGATGTAAGCCCGAAGTTTTTACATTAGCTTAGTGTATAAGGTTAGTGTGTAAAAAGCATTGTGATTTAGAAAATAAGAAGTGTTTTTAAAAATTGCTCTATTTTTTCTAAAAATGTTTCAAAGTAATTATATTCATAAGTAATGTTGAGATGAATAGGGGAACAATTTGTATAAAAAATCGCGCAATATTTTGTGAAAATTTTCGAAGATTGCTCATACGTTATGTAAGGTGGAAGACAAAATTAAATAAAACAAACTTTTTGTTGGGAGATCATTTATGTTAAAAACGAAATAAGCGCCAAAAAACAAAAAAAAATATTATAAAAAATTGCGCAATTTTTTATAGGACCCCTATAATAGGGTGAATTAAAAAAATCAACTTTTTCACAAAACCACCGAGCCCGACTTGAAAGGGGATCATTCTATCAAAATATAAAAATTAACATTTAAAAAAAAAATGTTAATTTTAGATGGTGGTTTTCTGTTTTAGCTGGATAAAATCTACGAAAAATCCTTAAAGTTCAAACATTCATATCTCACTCATTTTTTCACAAAAAATCATGATTTTTTGACAGAATACGCATAATAGATCAAAATTTACAAAAACTTGTTAAAATTTTGGATACTCAATTTTTTTTTAGTCAATAGAGTCTTAAAAGAAGAATCGGTGGTAACTTTGGTTCCCATGGGAAAAAATATTTTTTTAAATGAATACATATTTTTAGCCGAGCATTTATTCCCTTTTTTTAGTACTATTTTACAGACATCGAATAAACTTGGATAGTACAGCTCATTTAAGGTATAATTACAGTTTCGGAAAGGGGAAATGTAAGCCATTTTCTAAAGTTAATAACTTGGGCCCTTTATTAGTTATTAACATAAATTTTTTTAAATTTTGACATCCTTAATGATTTAAAAAAAATTAAAAAAATAATTTTTAAAATTTATATGACTTATAGATGGCGCCAAAGTGAAGTGCTCAAAAAACCGATGTCCATATGGCGGACAGGTAATGTCTGCGCCATTGAATTTGTCGCCCAAAAGAGCCATTGGGTCATGTGAATAAAAATCAGCAAATGCTTTTACTGAATTTTTCTAGTAAAAAGTATGGATTTAGTGAATAAAAAAAGCTATATCTATATAGCTTTTTTTATATCTATATCTATATAGCTTTAAGCTTTTTAAGCTATATCTATATAGCTTTTTTTATTCACTAAATCCATACTTTTTACTAGAAAAATTCAGTAAAAGCATTTGCTGATTTTTTATTCACATGACCCATTGTTTCGTTAGCTGTGTTGCAAGTGGAACCATCCTGTTGAAACCACATATCGCCCATATCTTCCAATTCGGGCCATAAAAAGTTCGTTATCATCTCACTCCAGCGAACACCATTCACAGTAACTGCCTGACTGGCCTCATTTTGGAAAAAGTACGGCCCGATGATGCCACCAGCCCATAAACCGCACCAAACAGTCCCTCTTTGTAGGTGCATTGGTTTTTCGACAATCAATCTTGGATTATCATTCACCCAAATACGGCAATTCTGCTTATTGACGAATCCACTGAGGTGAAAATGTGCCTCATAACTGAAGATGATTTTCTTCAAAAATTGATCATCCACTGTTGAAATTTCTTGCCACCATTCTGACCATTGACGGCGCTTGAAATGGTCAAGAGGCTTTAGTTCTTGAGTCAATTGCACCTTGTAAGCGTGTAAATGCAAGTCTTTATGCATAATGTTCATCAACGACGAGCGTGAGAGGTGCAATTGTTGGGCACGACGACGAGTTGAGGTGGACGGCTCTTCAGCCACACTATCGCAAACAGCAGCAATATTTTCTACAGTACGAGCATGCACTGGTGTTTTCACATCTCCTACAGACCCGGTTTGCTCAAATTTTTGTACGATTTTACGATTGTACGCACATTTGGACGATTAAATTGACCGAAAAAATCACGAAGTGCACGATATGCATTTTAATTTGAACGTCCATTTTCATAATAAGCCTAAATAACTTTTACGCGTTGCTCGATTGTTTATCTTTCCATGGTTCAAATTGAATTAGTCTGAAATTGAGAAATGTCAAATGAAATGCAGAAAAAACTTGACGTTTAGGTGTGGTTCAAATTCAACATCGGGCCTTAAAATTTAATCACCCTTTATTTTCCTTTGCTAACTCATTTTTTTTAAATTCTATTAAGATTTTTTTGTAGACTGCCTTAGAGAATATATTAATAAAGAAATTAAAACAAGGTTTTTTAAAATCGGTCAAGCCAATCCTGAGAGACTTTTACAGAAAAAAAAAGGCAATTCAGAGAATTTGTATTTTCGTTTCAACAATTTACATTTCTTAATGGTAAGAGGCTCCGTTTGCAGTATACGCTCCATAAAATGATTTACGTTTACTGCAGAGCCTCCAGCAGTACAAAACGGTTGATCTCGAGATCGCAAATGCAGCGTTAAAAACGTTTTCGAGACATCTTTGGTACTTAACAGAGGAAATGATTTTTCTAGCATTACTTAACGAAAGAATTTCCCCCGAGACGAAAAGCAACATGTTGAAAGCGATGTCAAAAGCCAAATCTGTTTATGAAAACAATAAAGAAAACACTTGCCAAGAGAGCAAAATGTAAGCTGCTATTGACATAGATCAAATAGACCAATTTATTTTAGAACGTTTTGTCACAAGTAATAATAGTCGACTATTTATTTGAACATTTGCGATTAGAAGTTGTGTCATTTCTAGGACTTAATCTTGCAGAATGGAACAACAACAAAAACTTTCAAATGTGCAAAGAACTTTGCAGCAAACTAAAGATCGTAAATGATGTCGCTAAACGAGGGGTTTCATTAATACAGGAGTATAATGTACTACAAACAAAAAACGACCAGGAAAAACAAGACCTTCTCCTGAGTGTTCATAAACATCGAAAATTAATTCCAAATGCCAATAAGAAAACCATTTTCCAAGGATTAAAGAATTTGAGTGACGTAATAGCTTTTTTTGAGGCAGAAATTTACTTGGTATATGTCTCCTATTTTATAATTTTACTATTATTTTTTAAATAAAATAATAAAATGCGAATATTTTGAAATTTGAACATGTTTTATTGGTGTCCTTGAAGATTGAAAAAAATAATATTCATCGTAATAAAAAAATTCAAACGCGTTTTTCTCGAAACAAAATTTTTTCCACTGGCGGACAAATAATCTTAAGATTGGCTTGACAGATTTTAAAAAACCTTGTTTTATTTTCTTTACTAATATATTCTCTACGGCAATCTACAAAAAATTTATAAAAAAGTAGTTAGCAAAGGTAAAGGGTCAAAAAATGTGGTAGATTTTTTTTTTATATATATTTACCAATTTTTTTCTTTTTTCAATTTTTCAAATGCTACGGTAGTTTGCCGGGTGGCAGGCATCTCTCAAAAAAAAATTTTATTTTTTTGTTTCAGACGTCCCATTCCAGAGATTACTTGTCGGCCATATGGACATCGGTTTTTTGAGCACTTCACTTTGGCGCCATATATAAGTCATACAAATTATGAAAATTATTTTTTTTATTTTTTTTTAATCATTAAGGATGTCAAAATTTAAAAACAATGTATGTTAATAACTAATAAAGGGCCCAAGTTATTAACTTTAGAAAATGGCTTACTTTTTCCCTTTCCGAAACTGTAATTATACCTTAAATAAGCTGTTCTATCCAAGTCTATTCGACGTCTGTAAAATTATATTGAAAAAGGGAATAAATGCTCGGCTAAAAATATGTATTCTTTAAAAAAAGTATTTTTTTCCATGGGAACCAAAGTTACCACCGATTCTTTTTTTAACACTCTATTGACTAAAAAAAATTAGTATCCAAAATTTTCACACGTTTTTATAAATTTTGATCTATTATGCGTATTCTGTCAAAACATCATGATTTTTTGTGAAAAAAAATGAGTGAGATATGAATTTTTGAAGTTTAAGGCTTTTTCGTAGATTTTATCCAGCTAAAACCGAAAACCGCTGGTAGCACCATGTAAAAATTTAAAAAAAAATTTTTTTAACTTTAGATCCCATTTCCGATCGGGCTCGGTGAATTTGCGAAAAAAAAAAATTTTTTTAATCACCCTACACTATAACTTCTAAACTAGATGAGAGCGGCCATTAATTTTTTCAGATTTGTAATTAGCAGCCCTAAATACATACTTTCCACAAAAAACTGAATGTTTACGCGAGCAGCGTAAATTGAACTACTACTTACTTTGAATTTATAATTGAATTGATATAAACTTTGAATTGTTACTCTTTTTTTATCGAAATATGTATTGAATTATAATTATCATAACTTATCGATTATTAAATTGTACTTCGAGCTTAATGAATTATTTTATACTAAACATTGCCTTCGGCAAGGTACTAAAAATTTCCCTTTATTTGTTAACCACCCTCTGTGGCAATTTAATTGGCTTGTTTCAAGCCCAATGTAAAAGTTAAACTCACTAATAAATCTCTCGCCTAAGGGTAAGCACTTGTACACACAATAACCGCTCTGTTATTTTTATTTCTTGGCACAAACCGACTGAAGTCCTTAGGCACATACCCGGATTTAGAATCCCTCAGCATTACCCGGATTCAGTAATAAGCCTGATTACTCCCAAGAATTCTACACTGAGCAAAAATTAATTTTTGCTAAAAGTTAAATACGTCATTTTCTCATTTCGTATCACGAAAATGGACACCAACTACAAGCATCATAGTTTTTAAATTATTTTTTTTTAACTTCAGCTTAACGTCCGCCTAATTCTAATACGACGTAAGTCAAAATTATCTATTGTTCAGGAGGCAAAGAAAACTGTTGATTATTTGTATGAAGTTCATACGATAATGTATTGTTTTTAACGTTCTACCTCCCTTTTTTTCATACAAACATTAAAAACTAAAAAAGGACATAGATGTAGTTTTGACCAATCGCTAATACCGCTAATAAACGTTACTTTAACCAATTTTGTCATACGTCCTATTAGAATTAGGGCGGCGAGGTAAAAATTAACTCGTTCGACATCTGGCGTGAACTGAAAAAGACATCATATAAATTTGCTGCAGGTGCACATGCAGGAGGTAATATGCACGACAATCCAAGCCGAGGCACGAACCATTTGCATTATAGCATTTGCTCAATCCATTGAAAATATTTCGAATTTCGAAAAGTTCGTCTACCCACTGCTAGAGCACAACCTCAAACAAGTTCGAAAAGCATTTTTTTATCTTTACATGTCTGCTTTAGCACAACCTTTGTTTTGGTTATCATTTTCTTTTCAGTCATATTTTAGCAATTGTGCAATTTGATCGTAATTCCTTTCTCTTGTTGCAGTTCAAAAGAATTTCTCATGTTTTTCTGTTTAAAACAAAGCATTATATTTCATCAAAAAAGAAATCAAACAAAAACATTTGTTAAATATTTAGATGATGCCAGAATAATTTCGAAGTGTTTATTGTGAAAAGGGAAAAAAACAAGCAAATCTTCGCATGACGATTAGTGTCGAGCACAAATATTTAGTGAGAAATATCTATTTTTTGTCAAATTTCAAATTGTGAATTTATGGAAAGAAATTATGTAAATTGTGTAAAATAATTGTAAATTTTAAAATTCTAAACAAAACGTGAAAGAATTGCCCATTTACTCAAACTTGAAAAACAAAATTCTGCAAGACAACATTTTCATACGTAAGTTTGTAATTATCTATTTTAGGTAATTTATGTATCGAATGAGACGATGGAACGATTACAGAGCTCTTATTAGCGACATAAGGAAAGTACCAAGTATTGAACCGACTATCTTTATATTGAACCAAAAACGACAAATCTGTTATTCTTTACGGGGCGTAATCCATTACAGGCAATAATCCATTGCTTTCCATCTGTCAATTGGCAATTATTGCCAATCGAGACCATGGTATAATTATTTGACAAGGTAGCCGTGACAGTTTTTTGGCGATTGGTAGTTGTTAAAAATAGCTAAAGGAGTTGTAGTTTGCTGCTGTTGACTAGCTATGTGCTTATTTTTAACTTTTCTTTGAGGCTGTTCAGACTTGCCTCAAATGAGGCGACTCACTTGCCTCATTTTGACGTCTACAGGCAAAGGGAAAAGCGGGAAGGTGACATGTTACGTGAGGCAAGAATTTTAAAAATTTTTAAAAATTTTCGACTCATTTTGACGTACGTCAGCGTTAAGTTTGTTATTTTGAAATTTTTACTCTGTTTCTGTTCTGGAGCGAATTAATTTTGTAATTCATTGTTGTTCGCAAATTAATATTTTTTTAAATTGTAAAAACTTGAGCATTTAATAATTCAAAAGAAAACAAACGAAAAAAAAACAATAAATGCCAAAATGATGCAGCCTCAAAGTGAGGCAATAGTTTGTGTGTGAACACCTGATAGCTAACTTATGTCAAAATGAGGCAAGTAAGTCGCCTCATTTGAGGCAAGTCTGAACAACCACTTTGATTTATTGAGGCTGTTCAGACTTGCCTCATTTTGACATAAGTTAGCTATCAGGTGTTCACACACAAACTATTGCCTCCATAGAAATAAAAGATAAGGAAGTGGTATTATACTCACACACACTATACGTGTGTAGAAGGAATTTTCGTCGCTGAGGAAGAGAGAAGAGCGTCGTTATTTGACATATGCCCTTCCCGAGCAGAAAAAAATCTATTTTTGAGGAAGAGCATCTGTCAAAAACACAAGTTCTGCTTCATGAGCGCATTCATTATTTAGGGTGGCAAGGGCCTTAATTTTTTTTTCATATTGGGATAAGCTTTAATAGTTATTTATTTGTTTACAATTTCTTTGAAATCTTGACATGAAATTAAAGTGGATTAGCAACCTAAGGTTACAAGCTATAACTAGGTATTTTTATGTAAAAAAACTAATTAAAAGCCCACAGTTCGGAAAAAACTACACAAAACTATTTATTTTAAAAGAGTTTAATTTGGTATGTATTTTAGTTGTTAAGTTTTTGTGTTATTTTAATATCAATTAAATAGTTTATAAAAAATAGTTTTTTGAAATGAATTTTTAAAAAATCATTAAAAGTAACTTTTGTCGTTTCAGTCTTATTCTGAGTTCATGTCTTTTACATTATTTTAGCAATGCTTTTCTCTGTAAAAAAATTGGTAACGTAACATATTATATAACGGTGGTATATAAAAATTGCATTGTAAGCATACATCTAAAAAATAAAAAATAATTTGCGCCTTTATTTACTACATAATTGAATGCGGTCCTGTTTGAATGTTTTTGCGTTTGTGTTAACTTCACTGTATTTGTAAAATACTTCATTCCTCTTCAACTACACCGCTTCCTTATATTTAACTTCTATGATTGCCTCACTTTGAGTCTGCATCATTTTGGCGTTTATTGTTTTTTTTTCGTTTGTTTTCTTTTGAATTATTAAGTGCTCAAGCTCTTACAATTTAAAGAATATTAATTTGCGTACAACAATGATTAAACAAAATTTATTCGCGCCAGAACAAACTAAAAAGAGCAAAAATTTCAACATAACTAACTTCACTCTGACGTACGTCAAAATGAGTCGCAAAATTTTTAAAATTCTTGCCTCACGTAACATGTCACCTTCCCGCTTTTCCCTTTGCCTGTAGACGTCAAAATGAGGCAAGTGAATCGCCTCATTTGAGGCAAGTCTGAACAGCCTCATTAAATCTGTTCGCGAAGTTTATTAGAATGTTTTCAGTTTGCTGCGATTGACTAGCTATGTTTAAGTCGTTGCTTATTTTTTCACATTTTTTTGATTTTACAATACAATATGATACAATAGCTAATTTTGACAACTCCCATCGCCTCTCGTGAGAAAAAAGCCAGTCTACTCTACTACCTTGCCAAATAATTATACCATGATTTTGACAACTACCCATAGCCGCTCGTGAGAAAAAAGCCAATCTACGCTACTACCTTGTCAAATAATTATACCATGATCGAGACCACTTAACACACTGCTCCACTTACAATATTTGATTGCATGCGAACTGTCAATTTGAATTTCATGATATCCAGATTTCATGTTTTAATTTAGAAGGGTACTTCATCTCATGAAATTTCATCTTGGAATTGTTTTGTAAAAGTTTATTAAATTAGTAATTTCTTCCATTTGCCATTCCATTTTATGTTTTTTCACTCTTTTAATGCTTTTGCAATATTTTTTGCTTGAAAAGTTCTTAAAAATGCACACACTTACTTATTTTACTGAAAAGTGACAGCTCATCTCATGAAATATATCTCAAGAAATATTTCAGGAGATAAATTTAATGATATGACCAATGTCATGATATGAGTGGTCTACACTTGAGATATATATCATGAAATTCAAATTGACAGTTAGCATGCAATCAAATATTATAAGTGGAGACACTGTGTAATTGCCATGGTTGGCAATTCATGGCAAACAATATCGTTTTCCATGTATTGCCAACAGTGATGTTTCTCGACGCGTCGTCTTTAACTGTCGACATTTTGGTGTCGATAATGTAGAATTTGTTGACAATGTAGACAATGTCGAGAACTGTGTAAACAAAGTCAACAAAATGCAACACTGCGAAAATGCAAGTTCTATTTAGATTATGCTGATTCTTAAATTCTTTTGAAAAGTTGTTTAATTAACACAAACTAACAAATTTTACAATTAAACAAACAGAAGCAATGCCCAGAAGGCGTAAAAATAAGGAATATTCCGAACTTTGACTCAATTTAATTAAATATCACAATAAACATGCAGCCTCTTACATTAATTATCTACACGTCATTAAAAGCAATTGTCTACACGACATTGTCGACACCGTCGACAATAGTTTTGTTGACATCAAGTTGTCTACGCCGCACAACACTGATTGCCAAGCAATGAGCTATAGTTTTCTTGTTTGACTGCCATTTTGCATTTTTCTTCAAAATTTTAAATGTGTATAGGTATCTTAAAAATGAAGTAGCGTGCAGAAGGAATCTATAGAATAATTAATTTATATAATAAATGATCAAATTATATGCTGATTTCATAACCTGAGAAAACCCATCCTTGCCATATTGGGTTTGCATTATGCCATTGCTTGCAATAGAATTTGACAGATGGAAAGCAATGAATTATTGCCTGATTGATGGGAAATCGTTGCTCACGTGGGTTATTTAAGAAGTCAATCTAGACAATCAAACTTATTTAATTGGTTAAGTAGTTTCTGTTCAATTTCATTGTTTAAATTTTAATAACATTAACCCAGTTCGACTATTAAGCCATACATGACCCACCTATAATTGTATGTTTGGTGAAAAAGAAACTGATTTTGATAAGTAAATTCTTATTCAATATTTCTCTCTATTGACTGTTTTTGCAATCTTAGCCCTTTTTAATCCTTAGGTCCAATATGACCAACCTCTTTTTTTTCTCAGATAACACTTTTAAAAAAAATAATTATGTTAAGCAATTAGTATCTAGCATGTCAAGGTCTGTTCCCGTACTTTTGTAGCAAAAACTTGCAAGTTACAAAATTTGAGAGAGTCTGAGCAGTGAAAGTTGCAAAAAGTACTGGAACGCTTTTGAGTAAAAACTTGCAACTTTTAATCAAACGTCAAGAACATATCTTGTAAATTTGACCAACAATTTTTTGAAGATTTCGAATATGTCTGAAAAATTAGCTGCATTCATTGATTTTATTGTTTCAAGTGAATCAGAGACTGTATTTTTTTATTCATTCCATATGTTCGGAATAACTTTTGTTTGTTTCTTTATTCAGTTTTGATTATCCGGAATATTCTTTTTGTATTTCTTTATTCTTACGGAATATTCCAAACGGGTTCTTTTTATACTACCAGCTAAGGTAGAATAAAAAGAATATTCCTCGTGTGTGAGGATTGTTTGAAGTAAAATGTCGCTAAATGAAAATGGTAAATTTTTTTAGTTTAAATGTTTTAAATTGCTTTGTAGCATTTTTATTTTTTAAATTTTATCTGATGTATTTGTTGTCTTTAATTAAATACGAAAAATATGTTTCTGGTTTTAACAAAAAAAAAGTTGTTCTTTCTTTTCTAATACTGTTTCTTTATTCATTCTGTTCTGGATAAACAATAATCTATTCTATTCGTTCTCTTCTTTATCCGAAATGAATAAAGAAATACACCCTGAAAGTGATAGTGATGAGGAAATGTTTGACATTATCGATAAATATGAAGATGAAAACTTAAAGGAGATACCTCCTTTCCTTTTGTCTTCTGTTTTTTGTGGCTTTAGCGCAAATTTAGACATTTCTGTCAAAACATGACAACTTGCAAGTTTTTACTAAACGAAATTTGTGTAGAACATGGCAGAATTAGAGAAGGTATATGCATTTCAGACTGCGCTCTCTTTCTCATAGCCAGAATTGTCAAACTCAAGCATTTTGGTATTCTTGCCTATTTTCGCTTTCTTATCGCATTCTCATCGTTTTCAGATTTTGTATGAGCTGTCAAATTCGTTTTGACAGTTGCGGCAGTCTCCCTCTCCAAAATGCATATACCTTCTCTAATTCTGCCATGGTGTAGAAGAAACTTGCAACTTTTCTCATGGAGGGGAAATGTTTTACGCTCTCATTATCACTCTCTTTTGCAAATTTTTGGTGTACGGGAACGAAAATTAATAAAAAGTTTTCACAAAGCACTCAGTGGCACTATTTTTAGAGTAAATAATGGAACCGATCGAAAGAATGGTCCAAAGATATAAGCAAACAAATAAAGACGCGTTACGTAACGGAAAATATAAGTGGTTTTTGTTTACATCAATAAAAACTAAAATAATTGCAAGTGTGCGCGAGTTTTTTTATTCAAGTTATTTTAATATATTCTGGAATAATGTGACTATATATTCATAAGTATTTTGTTGAAAAATCTTTTTTAATTATTTGTATACAAACCATAATATGATACACTACGACACATACGTTTCGTTACAGATTTTTTGCTTCAAAGAAGTACAATTTTTTTATATTTTTTTATTGAACCAGAAAAAATATATAAAGTGCCATTCAGTACCGAAAAAAATCGAAAACTGAAATAATCGAATTAAACTTTGCACTAAGTATGCGAGTATTTATAATAGCTATACAATTCTAACTTTCGTTAAAATTTGTCAACTTTTGTGACCATTTTTCAAGTTTTGTTGCCATTTTTTATATTCCAATTAAGATTAAATGTCCAGTACTCTCGCAATAGTTATAAAATATGAATAGTTTTTTCTCTAATTTGAGGCTTAAGAAAATTTTCAGTAACTTTTATTATTTCAGTCACGGTAGACCTTTTGGTAAAAATGCCCTTTTGATGCATCTAATTTTTATTTGGCACTTTTTATTTCTGGTAAGCGTAGTTTTCATTCGTTTTTGTCAGATTTCAAACTTTGGGTTCAAATTACTTTTTGGTCTTTTTAAAATTAATTGAATTTTTTAATTTTGTTATGCAATTAATAACACTGTGAATGTCGAAAAATCAAACAAGCTTGGGACATAACCTTTCAGCATAATTCGAGGACGCTGGATTTAATGGCTCTAAGTTTTTTAATTCTTCGGCCTTTTTCTCGAAATTCGAGTTTTAAGGTCAGGTATGTAAATAGCAATGCAGTATTTAATAGAAAAACTTTTTTATTAGCTTTAGCGGCTTCAAGTCTTCAGATGAAACATTAAAATTTACTTGGGAAATAATTTCGTAGAACAGTTTAACCCTCAAAGCCTAACCCTTAAGATCAAAATTTACCAAAAGCTTTGAGCCTTACTCTGTAATGCGATTCGAAAACAAAATCACAGGAGCGTTCCGAATGCTTGAAGGTCAAAATCTGGAAACAACCAAAACCTTGAAAAAAAATAATCTTGAAAAAAAATCTAGAAAACACTAAATATGCATAAATCTTGAAAAAAATCTTGAAATTTTAAGAAATGTTGTTCTTTCGAATAAAATGTATAATTTCGAGAAAAAACGGAAAAGTGTCTAATTTCGAAAACAAAAATATCAAGTTCTGGCAAAATTATAAATTTTTTAAATATTGATGGTCCCACACTTACGTCATCCAGACAAACGACGAAGACGTGGTGGTTTTTTGTCCATTTATGAACACATCTTTTTTAAAATTTGACATTTTTTGCAAAATTTGTCACTTTTCAAAATTTGGCACTTATTCAAAATTAAATATGACATTTTTTGCAAAACTTGTACATTTCGAAATTTGACACTTATTCAAAATTTGACAATTTTTTAGAATTTTGACACTTATTCCCAATTTTACACTTTTTTCGGACAATTTGACATTTATTTCAAAATTTGACAATTTATGTGGCTTGACAATAATTCATTATTTAGATTCCCAGCTAGACAGCTAACTGTTAAATATTCCGTATATATGGCATATACGTAGCGACCTTGACGTTAAAGTCATATAAAATTCTCCATACATTGTACGTTAAATTTGTTCTACCAAAATACTATATATATGGACAGACGCTCATCTGTGTGATCTGGCATCTCTGTCTGCCACACATGTTTTACAGATAAGAAAAAGTATATCTGAACTGCTCACACCAATAACAAATTCAGCTGTGCCTACTTCTCCCCCCCGCCGTTGTATGATGCCCACCCCCTAACCAGAGAATGGAACTCTGACATGTTGCTTAAATTACAAAAGACGATTTGTATATGAATTTCTTTTATTTTTCTAATAAACAAATTACCTTTTGCTTACAACAGTTACGGCAATAAAATTAATATGTAAGCACACAAATTCTTATAAAAATACACGTATTTTCATAAGCAGCAACAATGGCACCAGGGACAGCAACATTTGTTTGAAAATGTGTTGATTTAAAATTGTTGATAATCCAGTCAAAATGTTTCCCAGGAATCTGTTTCGTTTTCTGAAAAGAAAAGTTTTGAATTTTTTATTTGATTTATAAATATAATGTTATTTGTATACTTCCTTTCTGTTGCAGTGCTCATTTTGTTTGGTTTTTTTTTCTAGTTTAGTATAATTTTGGCAGTAAAAGAGCAAGATATATAAATAATATAACTTGACTTGTTTAACATAACTTCAGAACGCATGAATGCATTGGTGACAACCTATATTTGTTTCAATGTGTTTGTAAACACGTTAGAGCTGTCTAGCTGGGTTATTGTTGAAATTTCACATTATTCGAAAAATTTGATACTTCTTTCGAAATTGGACACTTTTCGAAATAGTGTGAAATTTTCAATTAAGAAATCTTCGCGCGCGCGAATAAAAAAAAGAATACATTCTATGCGTAGGTTTTTCAAGATTTTGAGTCACAAGATTTTGATTTCAAGATTTTTTTTCAAAATTTTTTTTTCAAGATTTTGAAATTCTGCAAAAAGCACCCAACCCCAAAACCACACTATGTATTTACATGATTTTTTGAAAATTTTTTTTATTAGTTCGAATTCAATGCAGACAAAAACAGAATTTTAAAGCAGAGGTAGAAGTTAGAGAAGTGTATGTGTCCCAAAAAGTATTAAAATACCATGCCAAAACCATGACTATGAAAAAATTAAATATTGGATTTATTGCTGTTTCTGACACAATTTTATATAAGGAACATATGGAAAAGGAATGTGGATCAGATCTGCCGCAATACTACAGTTCTAAATCAATGAATGTGTTTTTATTTTTTTATAATGCCAAAAAAATCAACGTGCCACATCAAGGTATATTAATCCAGGTACTATAAATAAACTGTCAGTCTTAGGAGTATAATGTCAAACATAGGAAATGACAATAACCAATGTTGCTTCTGCTTTTTCAATTAAGTAAGGGTTGATGCGAAATGCAGTTGCAAATATGCGAACTATTCGCACTATTAACACACCAAGCACACCAATAAGAAAAATTCAATATTTAAAACAATAAAAAACTGAAAAGTTAGGAAAAAATATTTTAAGAAAAGTTGGAGCTTAATTTTAAAAAATCCCCTTAGTTGTTTGTGCGGGTTTACATTACTTGGTTTTGACATAAGACTCCTAAAAGCCGACAGCGCAGTCGTGTCTTATAGTACCTGGGTTAATATAGCTTGGTGCCACATTAATTTTTCTAGCACAAAAATTTAAACAAAATTGGAATTTTTCTGCATACCAAAATATCAGTAAATTATAGATCCTACACATTTATACACTACTCGATTCCTTGAAGCATGAAAGTTTAATAAATTGGAAATTTTCTGCATGCCAAAACAATGAATGTGTTCTTAAATCCCTTTAGGAGTGAGGTAGGCCAACTAAATTTAAAACATCAGTCGAGGAACCTAATGCCCACATATGTGCATAACAAAATATCAGGAAATTATAGATCCTACACATTTATACACTACTCAATCTCGCTCGTATTTGATCTCGATCTCGCTGTTTTACCTATATCTGTAGTCTCTGAGAAATCGGGATTAATGTATACTTATGGAAAAAAATGTTTTTTGACTTCCTAGTTTTTTCTTTCTCTTAAAATTTAAAACAAGTTCCAAAAATGTGGCACACGTTTAAAGCCACATTGATTTCTAATTCTTTAAGTTCAACTTTATGAAAATATCTCGAAAAGTGTGCTCACACGACTTAAATATGTAAATTGGTTATTTTTCACCCGTTCGTCGTCAAAGGGTTAATTGTATTTCAGTAAAATAAACCTCAATATGTCCTCAAATTCCGAAGGTAGCAGTATATTGATCCGGTAGTTGCTTATCTTCCTAACATTGACTGTTTGAAATTATCGAGAATTCTATCTACTATCACTCTCTTGGTAATT
This sequence comes from Dichetophora obliterata, assembly GCA_963920525.1. Lineage (NCBI taxonomy): Eukaryota > Metazoa > Arthropoda > Insecta > Diptera > Sciomyzidae > Dichetophora > Dichetophora obliterata. The sequence continues at coordinate 74,929,091 of OY986439.1, read as the reverse complement.
TACGGGAGTTACAAACCCGAGTTAAACAAGGTGTTACTCGCACCGAGGTTCCATCAGACAAGGCTCTTCAACATCCCGACAACAGACCAAAACTTCTTAGAACATTTATATTTTGGCACCTTTAGTCACTAGAATTGTTCATGACTAGATTGAAATAACCATTGGTTACCCGATAATTTAATACAGCAAGAGAACCACAATCCTAAATTACGCAACTTCGTTAGCTTACTTAAGGATTCTTAAAATCCTTTTTCGGAAAATTTGGAAGCGTGCCTTAGTATATCTTGACACTATACTAAACCAAGGATTACTATGTCTCTTACATAGAACCCTAATTCTAAAGCAAAGGTCTGCAGCCAACGATAGATCATGTCTCCTGGTCATTTGATGGATGACTGCCCCCGTACTTCAAGTTATATTGGATTGGTCATCCATCAAAAGCATTACAATTCTATATGTTTTGTTAACTTCATACCATAAACATGTCTTCTCTAAGACTTGGCACCAACAACCAAAGTTCAACGTGGACCTCATGTTTTACAGAAATCAGATGACTCATTCGAATCACTCAAGAATGAAGTCATTTTGATATCAATTCATGGGCCGTGTACGCTTGGGAATATAAAAAAGACAGCCATGGAAACGCGAATATTACAAAAACCTTTCAGTACTCAAAAATTTCCTTTTAGCATTAATTTAAAAAATTAACACTCGTTTAAAATACAATAGCTATGTATGTAAAAATTAAAGCAATTTCAACCAAAAGATCTCACACATAATTTCTCTAAATACCCGCTTCCATAGAATTCATATACTTTTAATTTTTTTAAAAAATTGTGTGTAAAAAGTATTAGGTTTTTAGAAAGCACTTTCTTTTTATTTTTTTTTTTTTCAACATTTATTTTGTGTGTGTTTACAAAATTTGTTGAATATGAAATTTTTATTTTTGTTAATCCATATAATTCGTACGTACATACGTATTTATTTTTAAAGGACACGTATTTATTTCGTATTGGCTGGTCTTTAGATCTGATGTAAACTCAGAGAACTTGTTATAAAGATATGGCACATGTGTATGCTAATACGTAAAAGTTTATATTAGATTTTGAGAACAAAAGACTGAACAGAAAACACAGCACAAGTTAAACAGTTAATCGCGGAAATACTTGTTTTTGTCATCATCTCATAAAAGTAAAATTTTTAACGCAGTAGCATCAGCTAAGAGCATCGCTTTCTTTGCAATATTTATACAATTAATTTTAGGTAATATTTTAAATCGTTGGTGATAGCGTCTCTTTAAAAATAGATCGGGTGCACTTTCTGCACGTTCAACGTACTTGAACTAGCAAATAAATTTTATACTGAGTTGTTTTTCGCACAAGAAATAATTTAAAACGGAATGAGTGTCGTTTAGAGTGATTAAATGAAACAATAAATAAGAATAAAGGACGAATTTTACAAACATCAACACAAGACAACGCAATAAAAAATGTGAGTTTAAAATTTGTAGTGAAAATATTTAAAAGTGTTTCAGGAGAATGCTCCATAAGTGAACTATTTCAATAAGTGTAAAAATATAAGTGATGAAATACTATTGGACTAAATATCCGAAAGAAGTTTTAGATACATGTTGAAACGTAATGAAATATTATTTTTATTATCGCAATTTTTTATTATTGCAATAACATATTTTATTAATATATATTTTAAGTTATATTTCTGACATATTAAATGATATTTCATGAAAACTCATATATCATCAGAGCTCGAATAGTTGTGCATGCAAAAAGTTTAATTTATGCATGCAAATATGTACAAAAAACGCTTAATGTGCTTGTAAAAATGCATTTAGAAAATCCAAAATGTTAATTCGCCTGAAAAGCACCTAAATACATATTCAGCAAAAATCAGGGACCGTAAATAACTGTTATCAAAAAATGTTTTTCAACAAAAAATCATGGTCTTGCAGATATCGCAGACATATGAGGTCTTTATTAAAATGATCAAATTGAAATATTTTTTCGAAATAGTTATGATATTCAAAAAATTCCTAAAATCAAACTTTAATCGGTATTTTTCAAAAAAAAAATTAAATTTAACTCTTAGAAAGTGAATTTTATTGCAGGGAAAAAATAACAATTATTCCGGACTTTTATTTTTTTTCGGCTAATTTAACTGTTATTTTCAACTTTTATTTTTCGGTCAAAAAATAAAAATCAGTTTCGCACTTTTATTTTTTCTGTCTTTTAAAAAATCATTTACGGACTTTTAATTTTTTTTTTTTTTTTTTTGAAAATAAAAATCCTTTTTGTTTAATTTCTTAGATATTGTAGTTAAATTAAATTTGTGTAAATTATGTTGTAAATCCCTCCATATAACTGTTTTTCCGTAAACCTCTTAAAAATAACTTAATGCAGAAAACACAACACAAAATGTTTAACTAAAGGAAGACGCTGAAGTAATAAATTTTGAGCAGGCATTGATGTATTATTACTCCAAATATATATTTCATTCACTATTGCAAATTTTCTGGTTTTCCCTAGCTAAATTTTCTGGTTTTCCCTCTTGTATTCTGTACAAAGTTTTTTTTAGAGGTTTTCGGAAAATCAAATAAAATGAAAGGAAAATATACACAAATTTTAAAAAAATTTCATTTAACTACAATATCTAAGAAACTACTCAAAAAGGATTTTTATTTCCAAAAGAAAATGAAAAGTCCGTAAATGCTTTTTTTAAAAGACAGAAAAAATAAAAGTCCGAACTGATTTTTATTTTTTGACTGAAAAATAAAAGTTCAAAAATAACAGTTAAATTAGCCGAAAAAAATAAAAGTCCGAAATTATTGTTATTTTTTTCCCTGCAAAAAAATCGCTTTCTAAGAGTTCAATTTTAATTTTTTTTTCTGTCGAAAAATAACAATTAAAATTTGACTTTTTTAGAAAAAGTCGCAAAATAACTATTTGAAATTAACTTTTTCGATATCTCTTAAAACAGTTACGGTCCCTAGAAAAAAGCATCCGAATATTTCGGTCTAGATATTTTGGGTCATAAGTAGTCTTTAGATTTAAATAGTCTTAGAATAACATTTTTATTTACTACTAGCAAGCCTCCTCGGCTTTGCTCGCAATACGTAAACTATTTATTTTTTATGTTTGTTGTAACAATGAGTTACGCAAATAACAGCGATTAATTTTTTACAAATTGCAAATATTTCTTGCTATTATAGCAAGGCAATGGCCTATGTAAGTCCTGGTTTACGCTCGTCAATACTTGACGGTCAAGCCTTACCTTTGTGGATGAAAGGCGCGGACATCAGCGTGAGAGAGGTGGAAGTTCAAAAGGGAATGATCAAGAATTGACGTCAAGTCTTGACCAAGGCTCATTTATAAGGTTGTGGCACTTGAGAGCAAGATCGGTCAAACTGTCAGAATGGATGAAAAGAAAGCAAGAAAATGAATGCATAACACAAAGAAAAGCACAATGACAGTTCAAGCAAAGGCCAAAATAGAGTGCATTTCTCTCAAGTGCCACAACCGGGAGTAAGGTTAAGGTTTTTTAATACATATATAGGGTGATTCACTCATGATAATATCAACCGAAGTAGGTTGGTAGGGGGGCCGCTAATCCCTTTTTCGGAGCAAGAAGGGAAAAACCAAAATCAAAGGTATGCAAATAAGCTTTTCTGAGGTAAAAATCAGAGTTTTACGGGTTAATGAAAAATTGTTCAAGGAAAAACATAAGGTCATAATAATTGCATAAAAAATTGGTATTTTCCGAAAAAATTTTGATCAAAAATAAATGCATCTTTCATCGTATCAGCATATCAGTAGTTTTTTATTATTTAAAAAGTAATTCTTAGTAAAAATTTTCTTTTCTCTGAATAAATCTTCTAAAAACGTAGATATTAGCCTTAGAGTCGGCTTTAAACTTGAGGGTCCAGTTTTTGAATCATCGTACACACGTTTAAAAAGACACACAACACAATTGATAATACCTTGCAAACATTTTCAATCTCTTCAGAATCTCCAGCGAATCAATTGCAAGCGATTCGCCGACAAGAGTGGCAAACAAATCGCTTTAAGGGTCTATGTTGAACGTTCCAAGTTGTTTTATAGGGGGCATTCTTTGTAAAATCGGTCAACAAAAATATCGACTATTGCAACTCGTGCTAATATGAATATTTTATGTCTCCATTCCACACAAAAAATAATTTTTTTAAATTTTTTCGATGATTACTTTTAGTGGATACGTATATTAATAGCCTGCTTCATATTACAACGATCGATTTAAAAAATATTTTTAAGAGCCATCTTGCAACGACCGCCGGAATGAGCGAAGGAAAATTTTGAGATTTTTCTTGAATTGCGCATCCATTGCTTGAATCGCTCGAAAAGCGAACGCAAGTACTTCGCAAAATAAATTTCTCTTTCAATCGTCTTCCAAATGTTTGCAAGGTAAGAAGTAGAGATGGGTGCGTGTCATGCTTTTTCTGTGTCACGCTGTGCACGAGTTAGAATCTGACATCACCAACAGCGGCAACCACCAATTGAGTTTTTTCTGTGACCACAGGACATTTTGGACCAGTTTAGACGACTGAGGCCTTTCGAAGACAACAAAAACTATGGTTACTCGTCCTTTATAAAATCAATCGAGAACACTTTGGAATTGTGCGGAATTAATTCACAACTTTACAACTATGGCATGCAAATTATTATTAACGAGAAAATCCGTGGGGAAGCAGCAAGGTGTATTCGTGAACTCGGTGATTTTCCAAAATGGGAAGATATTAAGCTGAAACTTAGACAACGCTTCAAGTCTAGCAAAACATATGGAGAACTTTTCAATAAGTGCCGGATCATGAGGGTAATCAGCTTGTTGGTGCTTCTGGGGATAGTGTTTCCAATTGCAATAAACCCTTTATTGCAGATAAGCCCCATTGAAGAGGAGTCGGGGTATGTCCAGATAAAAATGAGAGAAATTGAAGTGGTGAATCAAACTTTAAGAATTTTACATTTAATCGATACAATTGAATTAAGCCATGTTGTAGACGTAATAGAAAACAATGTGTAGTCTCTCAATTTACATAGCAAAGACATAGTTCAAAGAGAAATAGAAATAATAAAATCTAAATTAAAATCTATAACCCCAATAGAACCTAGGAAAAAGAGAGGATTGATAAACCTTGGAGGGAAAGCTTTTAAATGGCTTTTCGGAGTAATGGACGATGACGACCGTCAAGAAATCCTTGAACATCTCAGTATTACTGACCAAAATAATCACAACATCATAGACGCTGTTAATAAACAGATTTTCATCAATACGCATTTTAACAAATCAATCCAAATTTTAAAATCGGCGATCGAAGAATATAGGGAAATTACAAAAAGTTCTGAAAAGGAAATAAAAAGCAGGCAAAATGAAATCATACGACGCCTTCTGTATACGGATCAAATGTCTAAACTTATCTATCTGAAAGATAAAGTTAATCATATACAAGAAAGTATAGCACTAGCTAAAAACCATATCGTTAATCCAAATATACTCACATCCGAAGAAATAGATCAATTCGAGGTAGACTTCTTTAAATTAAAATTAATGAAAGTTGATGTACTTAATTATAAAAATGGTGTATTTATTATAGCGCTAAAGATTCCAGTTGATTATATTTCAGTCGAATTAAAAGTAATTGTACCACTTCCTAACAAGAATTATATAGAAATTATCGAACAAAATAGCTACGTAATTCAAATTGAAGGCAATACATTAGATTATCAAGAAAATGTGTATTTGAAAAGTTTAAAACGAAGCAAACATTGGACGATTTTAAATAATTGTAATTATAAATATAATAACAAAACTCAAATCGAGGAACTTGAAGATGACATGATTTTAATAAAAAATGCCGTTGATCTGCAAGTAAAGCAAAATTGTGATAAGAGAAATCTAACCGTTAACAAAAACTATCTTTTTACTTATTATAATTGTAAAGTAGAAATTAAAAATGAAACTTTTCAAAACTACTTGACAGTAGTGCAAGATAAATATTTTTATACAAGTAACAACCCTTTTTTTACAGAAATAAAATCAGTTAATTTTGGAAAAATTGAATTAGAAAATTTTTCAAACATCAAGGAGATTAAAGAACTAAAATTTCATAAAAATGTTTCTTATGGAATAAGTATAACGATTGTTATTGTCATTGTTTTTGTAATCATTATATTTGTGTTAAAAGTAAGAAGACAGACCACAGCAATTAATAAAACCAAAATTGTAAGGGCACCTCAAACAAATGATATCGAGTTGCAAAAAATAAAAAATAAATATAGAACTTAAGTAAAATATAGGAAAAGATAACAATAAAAATTTAGCTATTTAAATTCCGTTCTTCTACTTCTAATTCAAAGAACCTAAAATGTAACGATTCAGGAGAATCTCAATACAAAAGGGGGGAGAAGTTATGTCAGAATCTGACATCACCACTTACGATATCGGGCTGCAGTCAATAAAAGAAGAATATAAGAAATAAAGAATTTGCAACCACTGCATATTTATTTGCAGCTGCAATCGTCTCTATCGTCGACTGTAAAATTGACGTAGCGACGATTCCAAACACAGGAAAATATTTGATTGTATAAGTATATGTTTTATATTTCATCGTGTCTATCTTCGACTGTAAAATTGACGTAGCGACGATTCCCAAAGAAGTAAAATATAAGGAAATGGTGTTGCTTACACATACACTGTACGTGAACTGTCGCACCATTCGTAAGTTGTGCGAGCGAGAAAGAGTGTGTTTTTTGACATTTTTGAGAACCCTGGCATCTGATTGGAAGACTCCTCAGCAAAATAGTTGAAAATAATTTAATTTTAAGCATTTTTCACTGCTTAAAAAGCAACAAAATTAAAGAAAAAAACCACTAAAAGAAATGCAATATGTGTTGTGTGGTTAAGAATTGTAAAAGTTCCCGAAAACTTAAAAACAATGCGCATTCGTTCCACAGGTAAATATGTCCATACGGTTTGAATTCTTTTAACAAAAGTGCTTTATTTAGTTTCTAACGATATTTTTTTAACTTATTTGTGTTAGAAATGTATATATTTCTAATTAAAAATAGTTTAAAAACTGCAATTTAGACCCCGTTGATTTTCCGCCAGTTTGATCAAACCACATCTGTCAAAACACAAACACTGCTTCAGGGGCGCAGTCATTTTTCGCAGTTGAATACATTTTTGGGGCGCTCTTGTTTTCAGCATAGTGAATCAGATTTAGTACCTGTTTGTTAAATTTTTCTGATTTTTCCACAACAACTAGGCAGAAACACCCCAAAAAAAAAAGGATTTTAAAAAATTAACCTAATTTAATTTGTAATTAAAGTTGAAGTTTAGAATTTATAGGCCTTCAAATTTAGAAAAATTACCAAAAAATTTTGCTGTTTTTCTAGTTTTTCAACAAAACTAAGCTTTATGGGTAGTAAAACGAAGGTAATGCGCGTATCTGTTCAACGAGGTGTCAAATATAGAATTCCATAAGAATTCATTAAGATATAATTTTTTATAATTAGAATTTGTCTGAAAAACTAGTGGTTTCTCTTTTACGAAAGCAATACATTAAAAAGAGAATTATTAAAAAGATAACTACATTCCGAAGTACTGTAGACAGAGAAGCCTGTGTGGTACTTACTGAGGTTTGTCAACCCTAAGCAGCATCTGAAGGCCTCCTATTAATACATTTATTATATTTTTTATTAAATTTGGAAAAACCTCGCGGTTTTAAGTAAAAAAAGGTTGTATCTTAAATGCATGTATATTTATATTTGATATCTTGTTGAATAGATACTTGTATTATATCTCTTTTGATACCCATAAAGATTAGTTTTGTTGGAAAACTTAAAAAATCAGATAAATTTTTAGTCCACTTTTTCCAACGTTGGATTCCTAAAACTTCTAAGCCAATTGCGAGCGATCTGAAATTTTTTAAATAATTAGAGTTGTTGCTATTCTTGAAATGTTTCTAAGACTTTAATGCATAAGAACAAACTTTAACAGTTTGGGCCTTCTTTTACGATGCAACCGAATACGGCCCCTTGTGATTGTTTCTGTATTTGTGTGAACCAACACCAATATAGAAAATACCACACTTTTCTGCTATTACACCACTTCCTTATATTTTACTTCTTTGACGATTCCAAACACAGGAAAATATTTGATTGTATAAGTTTTATATTTCATCGTCTCTATCTTCGACAGTAAAATTGACATAGCGACGATTCAAAACATAGAAATATATTTGATTGTATATGTATAAGTTTTATCTTTCGTGTTAGGCTTAAGTTATATCTTTAGTTTGATAAGTAAGTCAGTCTTAAGATTCATGTTCAATAAAGATCATAGCACAAAAAAAATGCTCTTGTTCTTATTCAACAATATAACTCACGTGCCTAAAAAATAAATTCGTGCCAGTGTAGGGCATTATTCAATAAAATATTATTCAATTAACGAATAACAAATAATATCTATTCTTTATTTTTTCAATCAGAATTCAGTATCAAGTATTTTTTATTTTATTGTTTATTTGAATTTCAAATAAATTATTCATAACTTTTTTTCGCTATTCATTATTTAAATTTGTGTGTGTGAATAAACTTATAAAAAATTGAGCAAATTGCTCTGGAATATTGTCAAAATCAAATATTGGTCATCTATTTACTCCCTCTTTAAGTGAGTAGCATCTATCAAGTTTTTCTCTACCACCATGAAAATGTTGTAGGTTAATAATTTTAAATAAAGAAGATGATGCCCACAGCGTGAGTGCTTCTAGTGTTAAGTGTGAGCCTCTTTTAGATAAAATTAAAGGAACATGGAATTCTTCCTAAAACTTCGTTTCCCATTTGAAACAAGCTGTTATCCACATATTTAAGCTTAGAAAGTCTTAGCAACGATGAGTTTTCAATATCTTATCAACTAACGTACTCGAACTCGAGGTAACAAGTACTCTTTTTCTTTATATACAAGTTCTTAAATTCAAAGTTGGTTATTAAAGTTACTGAAATATTTTGCGGCCGCTGACACAACGCAAGGTTGTCTATCTAAATATTCCGCTATTAGGAAAACTTTTATAAAATTCTATACAACAATACCATCATCGGCATCAGTTTAACGTCTTTTCTTTTATGAATTTATGCTTAATCTTCCACGTTCTCATAAAATATCAGACGAAACGTTTGAAAAAAGAGTAATTCTAAAATCAAACTTAAGCCATATTATTAAAAATTGAAATTTATTTATAAATTTATTCAACATTTTTGAATAATAAATAAAAAATATTTATTCATCATTCGAAAATAAAAATTCAATCAAACACTTGTTATTCAAATATTTTAATAATCAAAATTTATTTGTTATTTTTTTTTCGAATTAGCCGGTGCTTAAGAAAAGCAAAGACGTGCGTGCTTTTCCGTGTTCGTGAAGTAAAATTCTACTACTTTCATTATAGCAAGTATGTTTTTATTTCATCAAAATTCATGTGTTATTTGAATAAAACTAATAAAAATAATAAAAACGCATTCTAAAATTATAATAATGCCAATATTTTTAAGTTGAAAAGTAAATTTTAAAAATATTTATAGATTTTTCATAGCTTCTTGGCGTGCCCGTGCAAATGGTCGTCGTGCTCGAGCGTGCCCGTGCCTCAAAAATGTTGAACGTGCCCATTTCTAGTAAGAAGCTTGGTCAAAGTCTTTCAACAAAAATGTTAATTATTTATTTATAACTTCATTAATTTTACTATGATTTCTTACGTTATTCAACTCCCTTCTTTTAGTCATCCAGCTTTATGCAAATACACCCAGCTTTGCATTATGTAAAAAATGTTATAGGTATCAATATTAAAATAAGGTAAAAATATTTTAAAATTTTATATATTAATAGGCAAACATTAAATGTTGCCGTACACTTTTTCGATATTAATTTTAGAAAAAGGGCAATCATTCGAAGGGTACTGTGCCCTATATGTGCAGAATCGTTTTAGATTTTAAATTTATGACCTCTGACCCAAAATATTAACGTTGAAAGTTTGTATTATTTTTAGTAAGGAATCTCAAGGCTTAGGAAGAGGTAGAATGGTGAATGAGGTATCAAATGATAGATCTGGCTGCACAGTATGATTTCATTTTAGATTGGTGACCTTCGACCTGAATTATGCGCGTAAAAGAGCATTTATTAAATAAAAGCTAAACTGTAAGATATGGAAAATCATCAGAGGGATTTTTAGACATTGATAAAATGTGCAAAAAAAAATGTTGCTATCTCTTAAGGATACCTGACAATAAGCATTTTTTTTGTAACAAGTGTGAATATATATTGTAATGGTGAAATTTCTTACAAATAGTAAATTTTGAAAAATTCCCTTTATTTTTTCATCAAAGTTATGACGATATCTCGATAACTGTAGCTTTTCTCAGTACAACGAATTTTTTATTGAAACTTAAGATTTTCTTAGTAAAGCACATTTTGTTCAGGGGGTCCTCTGGTAATCCGAAAAATTTTTTTCGATTTTTTTCATATTTCTATTGCTCAGATACTCAAAAACATTTTCCCAAAAGGATTTTTCAAAATTCGAAATAGTTTAGGAGATACAGGCATTTTTGTGTAGGTATGTTTTCGTCAAAATAACGCATCAGCAAAGTTGTTTATTTGCCTGCAGTCATTAGTCGAAAATTCTGTGGAATTCTTCCAAAATATGTATTGATATTACAAAATATACACACACAGTATGTATACATGCAGTATGTATACATGCATGTTTTGATTTAGGGGTTGAAATGATTTTGAGCCCAGGTGTTCACATGAAAGAAGCAAACGAACGAGATTCAGTTTATTTTCGAACGCTGAAAGCTACGCGTGCGCGATAACTGCTGTTGTAAAATAAAAGAAAAATCGTTTTGTGTTTTTTTTTTTGCTATGGATAAAAAAAGCCACCCAAACGCGCCGCGTAAGTACGCGTATCGAACAAAAAAGAGGCATTTCCGTGGAAACCAGCACTCCCAAGTAGAGGACACCGACTTTGCCAGCACATCGGCCAAAAAATTGAAGAAAACGCAAGACAATGAAGTCATCATCGAAAACAACCTCCAGTTCTGTTTCTTGGAATTTTTTTCATTTTTCCAAATGCTTGCTGCTCTGGTTATCTGCGCCCAATGTAAACAAAAAATTCGATTTGGAAAAACATGTATGCGTGGAGTCGGCTTCAAAGTGAGTCTGCAGTGCCAATGTAAAGCTACACAGTATATTAATTCTTCGCCGGTGGTCGGTAAATCTTTTGTTGTAAATCGCCGGTTGATATTTGCCATGAGATTGCTTGGAATATTATCACAAAAGTTCAAGTGATAGTAATCCACAACATATGTATTGCCCACCTGGTGAGTCCAGCTGGTGCGCCTATCAAAAGTCAGCAGCAGAAGGCTCAATAGCCTCATTTCACCACACGTACGCCCCACTTGATGGAAAGGTTCTGCAAGTAATGAAGCCCATATACGAAGCGTTATCATCCGACGATCTACTCAACCGATGCACTGGAGGTGAAACGCAAAATTGTAACGAATCGTTCAACTCGCTTTTGTGGACCTTTGCGCCGAAACATATCCACTGTGGTGCTACCACAGTCGAAATCGCAAATTTTCTGGCAACCTGCATTTTCAACGAAGGCTTCACAAGTATTTTAAAAATAATGTCAACAATGGGTATTGTCATCGGCCCACAAGCCGAGATGTATGCTGAATCTCGCGACGAAAAACGACTTCAACGCTCAGAGCTAAAAACGTACGCATCATCGAAAGATGGTCGCACAGCCCGCAGAGCCCAAAAAGCCATGGAAAACTCGTTTTATGAGATGGAGGAAGGCACACTTTATGGGGCTGGAATTGCCGATTAATATTCGTAAGTATTGTATTAAAAAAATATGTGTTAATGTCATTTGTGTGCCTCAAAATTGAAGTCAAAACTTTAAACGCGTTTTTCTCGAAACCATGTTTTTCAAAACTTTGCGCACGATAACTCAAACAGTTTTTGACCGATTTTGATATATGAGGCATGAAACGACGCAGAATTTATGCCGCTATAGCCCCTACCTCAAACTTGCCGAAAAAAATAATGTTTACTATTTTTTTTCTACACTAGACTACAAAAAAAAAGGTCGAAATTCGATTTTTCATTTTCAAAGTGGCGGCTCCCCCCTAAAAAAATTTCAATTTTTGTTTCCGAGGTAGGGGCTATAGGGACATTCATTCTAAGTAACTGAATATTTTTTTTTTTCAGACGATGTTTACTCTTGGAATCGTGCGCAATTCGGACCCACCTTTTTTCCGGAGAACCTCGTTACCAGGCCGAGAACTTTCTGAACGGTCCATAAATTCACTTTTTTAAAAATTTTGTATTTTTTTCAATAAATTAAGCTACCCAAATAAAAAAACGGAACTAAAATATCTTTACTCGTTCTCTTTCCACAATATTTTGAAAAAAGGCTAAAATTTGGCATAGATTACCAGAGGACCCCCTTAAGGTAAGGTGAACGTCTCATAATGACAAAAACTATTGAAATTTTAGAAAGCTGGTCAAGTTTTGACCACGGGCGATATTAGTATATATAAATAGGCGTAGGAGAAGCAGTTCTTGAGAGGCTATAATTCAAGAATAGCGAGAACTCTCTTTTTTAATATTTTTTTGTTGGATTATACGGATTTTAACCTTCTAGATCCAAATCTTTTATGCTATTTTTTCCAACTTTGGAGGCCTATAACTTCTAAACCATTTTCGAGCGGTCTGCAAATTTTTCAGATTTAAAGTTAGGAGGCAAAAATCCATATAATCTGAAAAAAAAATTAGAGTGGTCGCTATTCTTGAAATGTTCCCTTGCGTGTTTCTGAACCGATTTTGATAATTTATTTTGAGTGAATTAGAGTAAGGAGAGGAATACACCAAATAATTTTGTGACCGTTGACCTGAAATATGAGCTTTGAAGGAATATTTATAGAATAAAACCTAAACTATAAGAAATGGAATAAGGGGTCGTCCATAAACTACGTTACTAATTTTCCGGTTTTTTTTACCCCCCTCCCCCTGCGTTACTTTTCGTAGTGCTTTTCAAAACCCCTCCCCCCCCCCCCTAAAGTAACGTGACATATGAAATTAATTCATTCGAATGATTATATATTTTGATTAGCTCTGACAGTTTTCACTAGTATTAGTGACTAGTATGACTAGATACATTAAAGGAACAATTGCAAAAAAATCAATAATTAATATCATCTGTAAAAGCTATTCCATCTGCGATCCAAGATTCGATGCTCTCAATCACTGGGATAGAAGAAGCTGGTAGCTTTGTTGAGGATTCTTCAAAATAGAATTTTTCATCGGATTCTATGTCGACCCATTCAGGTGAATCCTCATTTCTAACGCAAAGAAATTCACCTGGTCTTTGACAGAGTACCCTTAAAGGCTGCACCCGAGCTGCACCAAGTTCTGTGTTTTTGTGTAAATGCTTTCTGAAAATTGATTTATTTAAATAGTATTTTTTATTCCGATTTATTGTAAACGATATAATACAAACTTATGGCAATTCATAGAAGTTTTAAAAACGAAATACAAGCCGCAGGTAGGACACGACCTTGAACCGATTTCTTCTTTCTGAGAAGGACAGTACATGTCATACGGTATCTCCTTTGATCAAGAACATTCAGGCCTTAACGTCAAAGCCTGTCGCAAAAGCAAGGACCCAAATTTTTCAGACGTGCGCTGAGATGATGAAGGAATGCCAAAAGGTTCCTGTGTCGAGGGAAAAGGTGGTGGAAGAAATCGTTGAAACAAAAGTTAACCATCAATTTAGACGATCAAACATAAACATGTAAGGTTAAAAATTTTTGAAATAATTGTGTTATTAATTAGAGGTTTTTCGTCGATTTTTTTAATTTTTGGTAACGTTACAATATCTAAACACCTCCCCCCCTACCGTTACTTATCGTAGTGCATTTCAAAACCCCTCCCCCCCCCCCTAAATTGGTAACGTAGTTTATGATCGACCCCTAATATGATGTAAGGGGAAATTTTAAACATTGATAAAATGTACAAAAAACATTTTTAGCTATCTCTTACGGATACCCTACAATAAGCATTTTTGTATGTTAAATGTGTGAATATATATTGTGATGGTGAAATTTCTACAAATAGCAAATTTTTTATCAAATCAAAGATATGACGATGTCTTGAAAACTGTAACTTTTCTCAGTACAACGTATTTTTGCATCCCTGGTTTAGAAAAGTAACGGTATACGAAAATTTTTTGGGTAATGTTTTTACAGATATATTTTAAAAAAAATTTCGATTTTTTTTTTATATAAAAACTAGCTGAAACCCGGCGCGTTGCTGCCATGCCCCCATTGCCAAACTTCCATAAAATGTTGTCAGTGTACCTGCATGTGTAAATTTAGTTCGAATGCTGAATTCCGAAGCTGTGCGACCTATAACTCCAAAGCTTTCGATATCACAAATTTGGGTTGTATAGGAGATGCCACACCCACTTGTCCAACGCCCATAAAATGTTATCAGTGAAACGACGCGTGAAAATTGTGGTCGAATACTGAATTCCGAGGCTGTGTGACCTATAATTCCAAAGCTATTCGATATCGCAAACTTGAGTTGTATGGGAAGTGTCAAGTCCCCTTGCACAAAGTCCATAAAATGTTATCAGTCAAACGGGATGTTTAAATTATGATAGAATACTGAATTCCGAGGCTGTGTGACCTATAACTCCAAAGCTATTTGACATCGCAAACTTGGGTTATGTGGGAGGTTCCACGCCTCCTTGTCTTACGCCCATAAAATGTTATTAGTAAAACGCCACGAGTAAGTTGTGGTCGAATACCGAATGCCTAGGCTGTGTGACCTATAAATCCAAAGCTATTCGATATAAGACATTTTTTAGTATGGTTGGTGCCACGCCTACTTATCCAGCGCGCATAAAATGCTATTATTGAAACGGCATGTTTAAATCGTGGTCAAATAAGTAATTTCGAGGCTGTGCGGCCTACAACTTCAAAGCTATTCGATATCGCAAAGTTGGGCTGTATGAGAGGTGCCACGCCCTCTTGTTCAACACCCATAAAACTTATCTGTAAAACTGCATTTGTAATTTGAGGTCGAATACTGAAGTCCAAAGCTGTGCAACCTATAACTCCAAAGCAATTCAATATCGAAAATTTTAGCTGTATGGAAATAACCTTGGTATGTGTTTAATGACTTTCTAAATTTTCATGAAATTTGGTTAGGACATGAACTAAACTACCAAATTTTAGTATTATACGATCAAACCGTCTAATATATTGAATTTCTATTGAGTTATGGGCGGCGTGGCAACATTTATATATCTGTGGTCATAAGGAATAACGACTAAACTCAAAGTATCGTAAAAAACGATATTTAAATTGCACGAACTACGACTCATTTTTTTGAAATATATAAACCAGTACAAACAAAATATGTGCAGACATAAGCGATGATCAATTCTGGGAAAAAAATGGATATCTGCATACTTCCAACAATTGGCAATAAAGTAAATTCCATATCGTTTTTTTACGATATTTTGAGTTTTATTCCTTGTGATCACAGATATAGTGACCACTTCTTGGAGCACCTACATAGCAGGTTTTACTATTAAAATGTGTTCAACTCCGGGACTGGTATGGTTTCGAAAAAGAGGGTGTCGATATATTACGACCGCGCCCATTTTTGTACATTTGCCGACAGTAACCATCTGAACAAAATTACTAAATTTTACTTTTTTTACGATCAAATCCGCCTGAAATATACCTTTTTTGGTATGTGGACGATATTATGTATGTGGATCAATTGACACTAAACGTCATAGGAACAATCTCAAGATGTGGGTCCAGTTTTCGTGATATTCAAATATACCAACATACAAATACAGGCATCCATTTTTATATATACCCTATAAGAACAAACTAACTTGTTTTTAAAAATCAGAGTATTTGCCTTCTCCTTATATAGGCTAGCTTTGCTGTCCTTTATAAATTCCAAACAATGGCAGGTGCCTTGCGAGTATGAGAATCGCATAGAAGGCCCTTTGCTGTCCTTTGTAAATTCCAAACAATGGCAGGTGCCTTGCGAGTATGAGAATCGCATAGAAGGCCCTTGATAAAAATAAAACATTTTGAAATTTTGATTTTTTTACACTTTTTTCGATTTTTTTTTTCTTTTTTTTTTTAAAAACCCGAACTGAAAAAATACCTTTCCAACAAAGTATAAATCATCAAAATCGGTTCGGCCGATCTCGAGTTATGGGATTACATCGCATTCGGACACTTTCTTTTATATATATAGATAAGAACAAACTAACTTGTTTTTAAAAATCAGAGTATTTGCCTTCTCCTTATATAGGCTAGCTTTGCTGTCCTTTGTAAATTCCAAACAATGGCAGGTGCCTTGCGAGTATGAGAATCGCATAGAAGGCCCTTTGCTGTCCTTTGTAAATTCCAAACAATGGCAGGTGCCTTGCGAGTATGAGAATCGCATAGAAGGCCCTTGATAAAAATAAAACATTTTGAAATTTTGATTTTTTTACACTTTTTTCGATTTTTTTTTTCTTTTTTTTTTTTAAAAACCCGAACTGAAAAAATACCTTTCCAACAAAGTATAAATCATCAAAATCGTTTCGGCCGATCTCGAGTTATGGGATTACATCGCATTCGGACACTTTCTTTTATATATATAGATAAGAACAAACTAACTTGTTTTTAAAAATCAGAGTATTTGCCTTCTCCTTATATAGGCTAGCTTTGCTGTCCTTTGTAAATTCCAAACAATGGCAGGTGCCTTGCGAGTATGAGAATCGCATAGAAAGCCCTTGATAAAAATAAAACATTTTGAAATTTTGATTTTTTTACACTTTTTTCGATTTTTTTTTTCTTTTTTTTTTTTTAAAACCCGAACTGAAAAAATACCTTTCCAACAAAGTATAAATCATCAAAATCGGTTCGGCCGATCTCGAGTTATGGGATTACATCGCATTCGGACACTTTCTTTTATATATATAGATTATATAACAATTTGAAACTTAATATTTAGTACAACACATTTTCTTAAGGCAAGGTCAACACCTCAGAATGAGAAAAACGATTGAAATTTCAGAAAGTTGGTCGAATTTCGACCACAGGCGATACTAGTTATAATATAAAACGTGTATGCAATACATTACATTACAGTACATTGAACACTAACAGAATACGATAAGATTGCCAAAATAGATTTCTATTTACAACTTTTTGGTATTAGTATTGGTAAATATACTGAGGTTGGGCTTATAAAATATTCGTACAAACAATAATAAAGAAACACTCAATTTATGCTACCAATAGCGGGTTTGTCCGTTGAACAAATATCACCTTCAGCAAACGTATTTTTTAACATATTTAAATACTAACAGATTTTATCTTAAAATAATTCCATTCAAACAATAAGAAATTATTAAACCACACTAAGGAATTAGAAAAAATCTAAAATGTCTTAAAATTGTGTGTTAGATTAAAACTTCTTTGAAACTTCTTTTGACTTGAAAACTTTTTTAGGTAACATCTTCTAAAATATGCCTTAATTTTAACCGCTTTTGCCTAAAACCTCCTTTAAGTACCCATATAAAAAAGCGTCGTTGCTTATAAAAAAAATTAAGATCATATTCTGGAAACTAAATGTAAATACTTTTTCAAAAAAATATTAAAAATAAATAGAAATCGAAGATTATTTTTCCTACCTTTAAAATTTAATTTCTTTTTTAGTTTTTATTTCTCTTTTTAAGATTAAGGTAATTTTTTTTACAAAATAACTTTTATAAAGAGCAAATGATTATCGTGATTTGAAAACAACTAAAAATTACTCTGCATATTCATTTATTTAACTTCTTCATTTCTTTCAACTTGAAACTTGAAAATATTTTATATTCCTGAATTAAAAGTAACATTTTAATAGTCTTTAAAAATTCTTTGTTATTAGTGTCATTTAAATGATTGGTTTTTATTGTTCAAACCATGGTGGTTCAGACCAAGTTTTTAAATTACAACTAATTAATTTTTTATTTCTGTACACCGTTTTGAAGTATTAGAAAAACACAACTTTTAACCATTATTTTCCAAATCGACAAGGCACTTTTTTGGGGGGCACTGATGAGTTGAGGGCATCGATGAGGTTAGGAACTTATCGCTTACTTCAGAAAGACTAACCCAGACATTAAAAATATTTCAAGTTTAAGGCAAGATAGATAGCAATTAGTTCAAAGCAGATAAGAAAAAGCCGTTGATAGATAACATAAATTAATCGTTGTTTATCTTCTCGCTACAGTTACTAAACAAGCTACCTCGGGCAAAATGGAAGATAACGACAGCAAATCTGCAGCCACTCCAAAATTAAAGCAAAGTGATGATGAGGATCCGATAACAACTAGCACGGATTCAGAAATATTTGGCACTTGGACTTTAGTTAGAGACAAGAATAAAGACCAAATGGCCAATGATAAATGTAGTGAAGCTTCAAAGTTAATAAAAGAGGATGCTGCAGTAGATGAAGTTGCCAATAGAGTTGAAGATCTTAAGCGAGATGAGCATCAGGACAGTGAGGAAGATAACGAAAATAACAGGTAGGTTTATTGTAACATCAAAAATTACTAAACCATTAATAATCTCTGTACCTGACTGCAGTTTCAAACCCAAGCTGGAAAGCTCAATGGAGGATTTTTCTGATGGCATTTCCATTATCAGCGAAAGTGACAGTGCTGAACGTATTTCACCGCATCCACTCTTGCGTCAACATCTTAACGATTTCAATTTGAAAATAACGACAGGTGCTGAATATGATTTGCCAAAATTGGTGTCACCAACCACAAATCCCACAATTCTATCGGCTTTGTCAGCTCGTGAAGACTCGCAACTAAAACAGCGACGCCGAAAACGTTCGTCTTCATCGAATGCTTTGCAAAGAGCGGAAGCCACAACTACTGTTGTGGATGCACCAACTCGATTTCCGCCAATTGTTCGCAAAGGTCTAACAGGACTTTTCTATGTTGGCTGCTTGCTTGGCATAGTGGCCTTTATTGGAAGATTGCGCAACCCTGAATGGGGTTCAGCAGCTGCTGGCAAACAGCTTGTCGATTTGGAACAAAAGTTGAACGACATGGAATTGCAAAATAATTTAATGCGTGCTGAAATTGATATACTAACAAAACAAGTTAACTACTTAAACACGCTCAAAGATCAACAACAATCTAGCAGTTACAAGTCTGACCAAGCGAAGTCACACCATCAACAAAACTTTAAAAATACACAATATCAAAAAAAACTGGAACAACCAACTGAGAAGTTATTAAAAGCGAACCTGGAAAATACGAAGGAACCGTATTTTAAACAGGATTCGTATGAGGCAAATAAACCTAATTTAGAGCTATCAGAAACTATGAACGATATAGAAAAAATCACCGAAATTCTGAAAGAAACTATTGGTCAAGTGGAAGAAGAGTTGAATGTGCCTATGGAAAACGGGTCACCACAAAAAACCTATAATAAGGGTGAACAAAAATATGATCGCAAAATGGAAAAAATGTTCAACAAAGATTATGCTACTAGCTATCAAGGCAGCAAAATCCACCGTTTTTCTAAGGAGAACTTAGGTAAACCGGAATATCAGAAAAAATTCAAGGAACGTCGTCAATACAGTCATGAGCATGATGATGACGATGATGATGATTCGGATGAACGTTTTGATAAGCCAAAAACTGGTGATAATTCAAAAGAACGCTATAACAAGCGCCACCAGCAGCCAGGTCACATCAGAGAAAATAACTCTAAAGAACATTATGGAAAACGTTTCAAGGATTCTGATGAAAATCACAAAAAAACAGGGTAGGTAATAACTAGACCTTCCAGTTTCACGTGAGCACGTATTACATTCTTCACGTGTTTTTAAAAAAATTAAGTAAAAACACGAACCTAACTACATGTGTATTTTATTCACGAACTACACGTGAAGTTCGTATTCACGTGAATTTTGCATTCACGTGAAAATAGTATTCACGTATTTTGGTCATGAGCCGAACTTTTAATAGCTCTTTTGGGTTTCTGAGAACAAAAAATTACAATGTTATTTAGAAGACTTCCAGTTGATTCTCCATAATTTGTATGGCTTCTGTGGATTACAAGTAGTGTTGTCAAATATTCGATAAAATTCGATATTAAAATTTTTTAAAAACCGCTTTTTCGAATGTTTAAAAAAACTGACTTAAAGCGGTTAACCAGTTTTCTAAAAAATGATTTCTTTAATATAAATATATATTTTTAAATTTAAAAAAAAATATACAGCCCTATTCCAGAATCCGTCGTAGCGTAAATTTTCTTTCGGATTCGTAATGAAGTATTCTACAATCCGAATCGAATTTGAACATTCTTACATTCGTAGCATTGCAACTACACATTCCGAACGTATCAACTTTTGACAGCTGTTTTTCGGATTTTTTCACGAAAGCTTTGCCTCGACCGATTTGTTTACGACAAAAGAAAACAATTAAATTTTTATAGAATTAGGTCGTAAAATAAAACTTATAATTAATTTTTGGTTAATAAAGTTGAATTATTTTTATTTAAACCTGTGAATATGTTAGTTGAAATTTATTTAGTGCATTTCCTACGTTTCGTAATCCATTTCCAAAGGGTTGATGAAATCTCGAAATATTCTTCGACGAATTTTCATAGATTCTCTATGTGAGAAATCTTCCTTTTATTGTGCGAAAATTGCAATTGCAATGAAATCCATTAAAAATCACAGCTAAAAAATACAATTTTGATCAAAAACACTTCAGTTTTTCAATTTTTCTTTTTATTTATTTGTCTGCTGTTGAAACCAGTTGTTTTCGAACTCTCGAAAGTAAGTTCGAAAAGGGGAAGTTTCGTTCGGATTTTGGATTAGCAAATTTGTCGTATTCGTAGCGTAGCTTTACGTTCGGAAATTCATTACGACGGATTCTGGAATAGGGCTGATAGTAAAATAAGAGGCATCATATATTTTTTTTTTTATATATATAGTCAATTTAAATAAAGGTTTTATTAAACGTATTTAATATTACATTAAGACAAAAATAATAGTATGAATTTTAAATCCATATTAGATATAAAAAAGGTAACACATTTTAAGTATTTCTTTGTTTTTTTTTTGTTTTCATGCAAAAAAATTACGTATTTTTTATTAGATAAGTCTGTCCATTCGTCGACAATGATAGAAAAATGGCTATTTTTTGTATTACTTCCTTAGCCCTTTATAGGTCAAGGGCTTATTTTTCGAATAGTATCATTTAAATAAATAAAGATCGTGATTTTAATATGAAAAACCAAATTGAAAACATATTTGTTAAATTTATTCGGATTTTATTTTAAAAAAAACGAGTGACAACAAAATTTCTGAACACGCTTGGGCTAAAAATTTGCAGTTTTTTGTAAATTGTGAAAATTTTTAGCTAATTCAATCAATTTTCAATTCTGATTATTGCAAAACTCCAGTTATTTTTCTCGTTCTGTCTTAGAAGCAAATTCTACAATTTGTGACTGTTATGCAAAAATTATTTATTTAATGTAAATGGACCATGAAGTGCTTAACTAGGATTTTATTCGGTTTGTTACAGTTCTGTTACACGGCCATAGAGAAGGTTGAAAATTTTGATTAACTCATCCACCACAAAGATTTTTATAAATATAATCGTTTATTTTATAAACATTTTTACTCGCTAAAAATTAACAACAAAAATTTAAAAAATTAAAAATTTCAAGTATTCGAAAATTTCGAATAATCCAACCAAAAAACTCCGGATTTTAATCGGATAATCGGATATTGTTAATTAAGAAAAAACCGAAACTGAAACATCAATAAAATCCGGTTTTTCGCATAACCCGAAACCGTGGAATGACAACACTAGTTATAAGTACAGGATTTGGCCAGTTTATATGAACTTTTTAGCGTTCTGTGGGTTCCTAGGACAAGAATGAAGGTTTCTGCAGACGGAAGGTTATGATATAAATAACATATCGACAGCTTAATCTGCAAACCGGCTAACTCCACTTCTCTTTCTCAGTTAAGTAACGAATTTGCTGAATTTTACTGCAAAAACCATATGGTTTACGGTAGAAAATTAACTGTGCATTTAAATAAATCTAAGAATGAAGTATTTATAAGAGACTGTTTTTAATTTTTGCTATAAAATTAATGCTGATGGAGCTAGCCGGTTTGCTAAAAATCTAACTTAATTTGTTCTCAGAAACTCAAAAGAACTATTAAAAGTTCGACTCATGCCTAAAATACGAGAGTACTAGTGATTGTCCCCCGAAAATCGGGTGAAGTGGATATAAGCTTTAGAGATCTTATTATTAGTATTATGACTGGTTTGCATAAAAACCTTTCGATATACTCATTTTAAAAGTCTAGAGCATGGTTTCTGTTCAACAATCTAATTTAAGTAACTTTTCATGAATTATTTAATATAAAATTAACCTCTTATTGCAATTTGACAGCGATAATACTTTAACCGTTTGTACAGCCGTGGTAGAGAACTGTAACTGACCGAAAAAGTTATAAGCAAAAACTACATGCCTTAATACAGGGTTTGCTAAAACTACTTCCGCTCAATATTATTCATTTTACATACGATTCACAATTTTCCCACTCGTAAATATAAAAAATATGAGCGTTCTTTTGTTATATGTTATTGGCGATCAAATGTTTTTCGTCCCTCTTGAATAGTTTTCTCTTTAAGATTTATCTCCTCCAATAAACTAAGTTGAACAATATTTTCTGTATTTCTGATTTTCACTCATAATATCATTTTTTTCTTTACGACGTTTTTGCAATGATACAAACTCATTTCCTCATTCCAATACAATATTTGCACTCGCTGATAAAGGCCGCAAATAGCTCTAATTTCACAAAAATTTCACATGGCACGCCGGTGTGACCAAATGTAAAACCAGGTCCTATTAATTTTTCATCCCTAACAATTCTTTTCGGAATACCCATTCATATTTGTCACCCTTCTAAATGTTCTCCAACAAAAACACTTCAACAAAAACCCATCATGCATCTGTCATCCAAAAAACAAATTTTTAGCTCAAAGCTTATTCCCAAAAAAATTTCTACGAACATTTGACAAAATGTAATATTGTTTTCAATTGAACAATAATCTAATCTGTATTGTTAAAAAATAATAAAACCGAAAAATAACTTGTTGCTTTATAAATAACTTGTTGAGTAAAAAACAGGTAATTATAAGTCATTCCGTACTTTTCAGTTAATACAACAAAATAATAGATTTCGTTTTGAAAGAATCGAAATATTTTCGTTTCGGAAAAGGTCCAAATACACCAAATATTTTTTCACACGATTTTGGTCTATTTAAGACCCTTTAACTTTATGTCACACGTTATCACAAAATCTCTACCCCACCCCTCCCCTTTCCCCCTCTGCACTCTACACTCTTATTTTCTAAAATTGTTAGGTTTTTCGAACATATTCTCGATTCGTTAAACAAAAATTGTAGTTAAACTTATGCTTATTAGTCCCTTATATAACTTATATGTCCCACATGTTGGCCCCACCTCATATTATATGTACCCCACCCCCCGTAAATCAAAAGTTTTAATTCCCTTCTGGCCATGATATGTTAACACCACTGGCCATGGAGTGGTTTGAAATATTTAAAATTATTTTCGCATAAATTATTTTTTAAGCTGTATAACTTTGTAAAAAATATAAAAACAAAATTTTGAAAAAATTAATTTTCATCAAAAATATCATAATATAATTTTCAATGATAGAAACTGTTTATTGTAAGAGTAAAAATGTTGCAATGTTTGCAAATAAATGAGATGTCATATGAAAGAGTGTGGAAAAAATTACAATAAAAACCACTTTTAGCCTATTATTGGTGCAAAAAATTAATATTTTAGAGGTTTTTTGAAAACAATATAAAACGTTGAGTTGGTGAAGTAACGTTTAATCTTTTCTTTTTTTTTCAAAGTTATTTAATTTAACTTTCAGACAAAATTGTATGGAAATAGATTGGAAAATGGCTAAGATATTTGCTTGCAAAATCAAAACATGAAATTTTGATAGTTTTTTTCTCATTCTGAGGCGAAACTTAAAGAAATTGTGTTATCCTGAGAAAATCTACAGTTTTCGAGATATTGCAATAATTTTTATGTCATAATAAAGGGCATTTTTTTAACTTAAAAAAATTTCTCGTATACCGTTTACCGTTATTTTTCGCAACAAACGACTTTTCATACAAAAATACGTTATACTGAGAAAAGCTACAGATTTCGAAAATATCAATTGATCAGAAACTACATTACAAAATCGGAAAAGAACAATTGGGATTCAAAAAAGATCACTTGAAATTCTGAAAAGATCAATTGAAAATCAAAAACAGCCCAATTCTAAATATTCGCTCGAAAAAATCCGCAAGCGAATTTATTTTTCAAGCTAAAAAAATCCTCTTATTCGAAACCGGTGAAACACAAAAAAGGGGAGAAAGAATTCCGAAGTGAGAAACAATTTCGAAATCAGCTGTTTTGATCGTTTATCTCCACCACTGCCATCTTTATGTTGTCCAACAAGAATATCAGCAGCTTTGGTCACCGGTCCTTTACTAGCAGCTGCTTTGGGCGACATTTTTGGAAGCTGCTTGTTTGTGACTGCTTTGCTGGAAGTTATTGAAAGTGACCTACTTTGTGGTACCTCAGCCATGACTTCTTCTTCATCCGCCATCAAAATTTTTTCTGCAGATTCCGAACTTTGTTCTTCTGTTTGGTCATAAGATCCCAACCCAAATTTTCTCACCCCAATACCTTCCACACTGTCCTTCATGGCGATGAGGTTATATATAGCCTCTTCAAGAGGACACAAATTGTGGCCGCGCGCAATAGCAAGAATGCCTTCCATCAAAGATAACAAACTTGCAAATTGCTGTTTAGTTATTGTTTTCGATCTATTATTACAATTTATAATTTAATTTCATTTTTATTTTACAAACATACAAAATGCTTACATTTTTACCGAAATTCCCTTACAAATTATTGCCGGAAAAACTCACATGAAATGTCAGTTCATTCTCCTCTTTTTCATGATGCCTACTTTTTCGCCGTGAAATTTGTGCCGTTTTCGAAGATTGTTTAGAATGGGAGAATCATGGCAAAATTAGACAAGATAGTGTTAGGGCAGAGAGCCGGTGACCGAAACTGTCAAAACGAAGTTGACATTTCATACAAAATCTGCAACCAATGAGAATGCAATATGAAAGCAAAAATTGGCAAAAATACCAAAATGGCTGAGTTTGACAGTTATGGTCACTAAGAAAGAGAACACACTCAGCCCAACATTACCCTGCCTAGTTCAATAAAAACTATATCACATCATCTAGCAACTCAAGCAAAAACATAAACATTTGACATTTGCTTGTTCTTCTTGATGCTTTTTCTTATTGATGCTTGTTCTTAATTTACTTTAAGTCTTGAGTTCTAGCACGCTCTGTGCACATTCTGTGCTCGAGAGAGCGATTTTATGCTTGTTCTTCTTCTCCCATTTCTTACACAAAAAGTACGGAAACAGAAAATAGCGACTCACAAGTCACACAGTGTGAGTACGGAAACAGACCTAGTGTGAGTACGAAAACAGACCTATTCAGCCCAATCATGAAACATTTTCTCCCGGGAGTTGTAAAAGGGAGTTTCCGTTTTTAAGATAAAGTTTAAAAACTTTTTGGAAATTTTTAATGCAATTTTGTTTAACAGCAGCCAATATTCATTAGTGTAAAATAAAAAAATGAGATGTTTTTATCTGCTATCTTAAAACCGGAAACTCCCTTTTACAACTCCCGGGAGAAAATGTTTCATGATTGGGCTGATTGTCTCTGTGCTGTGGTTCCATTCAGAATAGGAGGAATGCGAAAAGTGAGAAATCTCACTAGGAAGTTGCTGTTCAGAATTGAGCTGAATATATCAATTGGAATTCAGAATCGATAAAATTAAATTTAGAACAGATCACTTAAAATTCTAAAAAAAAAATTGGATCAAATAGAATTTCTGAATTTCAATTGATCTTTAATGATTTTCAAATGGAATTGCAATTGATTTTTTCTGCATTACAATTAGAAATAGTGTACAAAGAATATTTAAGAAACGATGAAATTAATATTTTTTCTTTGCAGAGAAAACTATGCTACTGATAAAAAGGATGGAAACTGGCATGAGCAATACATGAACCATCGTGCTAACGAGCGACGCAACAATGAAAAACAACGTCATGACAAGAATTGGTTTATTGAACGCGGTGACAGCAGGGAGCAAGTGCGTCAAGTCGATCGTCAGTATAGATAGCTTGAGATGTTGTCAAAGTTTTCTTAACGGTGACGACACATTTTCTTTTGTTTTTTTAACTAATGATTTTGAAAAATACATACATATATGTAAATTGAAAGTACTCCTTTAACAAACTTAGGGAAATGATTATAATTCTGACTAATTAATTCAAAGAATTTATCTGTAATAACATTTTCGAAATTTTGTTTTTTTTTTCCTCTATTTATAATTAATATGTGACGTGTGATGATTTAAAATATTGTGCTTATTTTGTTGAAACAAATAAAATTTTTTGTTTAATTGTTGGAATAATACTTATTCAATAAAGAACACAACTTAAACGAGTAGAAATCAATCTAGTGTTTTTAACATCAACTGCCAACAGCATGGTTCGAAAAATCCACTTGAGTTTGATTTCTTCATAAATTTATTTAAATTTAATACGAAAGAAAGACTTACAGCTAAAACTAGAAAGCATTACGAAGTATTTTTAACCATCGTCAAGCACTAATAATTGCTTCGACTCTCAGCAAATCTTAATAATGTTCGACACATTTAACTAGTGGCGGTAATTTCTCTAAGCCACCATCTTCTTTGGAGGCAATGTTTGCCTTTTTATCGGTCCCTCTATTTGCATCGTGTATGTGTCGATGAGTTATCAAGGAACTGCGACGATTAAATCGCTTATTGCATACGTCACAGTTGAAGGGCTTTTCGCCTGTGTGCACCAACGTATGACGCTTTAACTGTTCGGTTGTGGAGAAGCTCTTTTCGCACAAGGGACAATCGTAGGGTTTTTCGCCAGTGTGGTGACGCCTATGCGATATAAGATTGCTTGAATAGCGAAAAGCACGACCACATATGTCGCAGGAATGCGGTTTTTCTCCAGTGTGCGTCAACATGTGCTTCTTGTAGCCAGACTTTTGTGTCATGCCTTTGCCGCAGATATCGCACTGGAATGGTTTTTCACCAGTGTGTGTTAGCATGTGAGCGCGCAGCGATGAGGGTTGGCGATAAGTTTTTCCGCATACTTCGCATGTATTCGGGTTGTTGGGATCATGTAGCGACATGTGCCCTTCGTATGCGTTACGTGTTTTAAAACCTTCGCCGCAAAGGCTGCATAGAAATGGTGTTGCATCCGAATGCAACTGCATATGATAACGATATGAATTCGGATTACTTAGCTGCTTTCCGCAAACCTGTAGACGAAACCTTCAAGTTGTAATAAAAAAGATGATTGATTAAATTCCGACAAACCTTGCATTGCAACTCTGGATTAGCAGGTTTTCGACCTCGATTTTTTGTGCGTGGTTTTATGGTTCGAAACCGTTTTTGTGCTATGAAATCCGTAAAAGCAGTCAAATTTTCAGCTGTTCGCTTTGATGTGGTTACCGCTATATGATGCACCTCTTCTTCAACGTCAGAAACGGAATATGATGTTGCCAGACTGTGCTGTGATTCTTGTATCGTTACCACAAATTCTTCTTCAACTTTAAAATTTTCTTCAGACTCGAGCGCTTCTTCCCCTTCATAAGTTTCATGTTGCTGTTGCTGTTGTTGTTCGCCGTCATGTAGCATTTCGTTCACTTGCTGTTCATCTAATAGTTCATCGCTGTGCTTAGAAACGTCCTCGTGTTCAATGTCGTGGTGACGAATATGCATGATATGAGGTTCCAATTTGTTGTCCTCTACAACAGTCATCGTAACATATGAATGGTCGACTTCTTGTTTTTCTTCCAGTTCGCTATTTGTTGTTGATTCCTGACACTCTTGCATCTCGCTATCACCAATCAGTTCAGTGTGTTGATTTCGAAGTGTCTCATTGGCCTTGATCACCATCTGCTTGAAGGCATATAATTTGGCCAAATTATGTATACATCTGTTGCACATGTTGGCTGGCAGAAAATCCTCATGATCCGGAAAATCCAAATTGGTGCAATAGGCCAGCAATGCAGCAAGCGTTGTTAGCTCTCCCATAATGATGCCTTGACGGTGGATGTTTTTGTACTCTATGCAATCATTGATGCAGGCACGGCAGATGACAACGTCACCTTCGTCGCAGGACATTTTAAGACATTAACTTTTATAAACAATTTGTTAAATTTGAGTTTTTCGTAAAGCTTGCAGTGAGTACGTTCACTGTCACATTTGAAAACATCAATTATATTTTATCAGGGCTGCATTGTGCGTAAAGCAAATATCGCTCACCATTAGATTTGTTCACAAATCTACCGAGCGTTTCCACTGTCCGAACGAACGAAAAACAAAACGTAGCGATGAATTTTCGTTCGCACTAACCGTTTCTACTGCACAATCATAGTTCGTATGCTGCGTTCATGCTGGAGGAAAAAGACACTTTTTTGTAAAACGCAAGTTTAACAACACAAAAAATCAGAGAGTGCATCATGTGAAATATCTTGTCATGATAATAGGCGAGAACCTTACTGTGACACCTAAACAAGAGCGGCAGCGTTGTTTACCTGTCACAAAATCGTCATGCAAATATAAATTGTATAAAACAAACCATAATAGCTCGACGGCAACACTGAGCGGTTGGAAAATTCAATTTTGAAAGAGCGTTAGGAAGTGAAGTTTGATACAGAAAACAAAGAAAAAGTTGTAATTTCTGTGAAAAATATTGAAATATGTTGGCGATAAATATTTGCTAGCACAAATTGAGGTAAAAAATTAATTAATATTTTAAATTAGATTGTATTTAATTTCATTTTGTATTAATTACAGAATATAAGTGAAATTATTTACTAGATGCCAAACACTTTTTGACAATATTTGGCATAATCCGCCGCTCTTATTTAGGGATGACTATTCAGAGTAAACGCCAAGCGGATAGCAACGCGCCACTCATCGCTCTTGTTTCGCTCTTGATTCACAGTTGGTTATGAAAACCACATCAAGGAAACAAAAAACTCAATAATACCGATAATTATGGTCATAAAAAGAATTGGAAAAATCAATGAAAATGCATAGAAACTTATGTATACAGGGCATATTCTATCCAGAATACGATTTAATATGAGACAATGCAGCAAATTTCAATTAGAGCAAATGGGAAGACTGATGAATAAAGCCATCAAAATTAAATTCAATATAAATCCAACAATCTCTACTAGAGAACTATATAAAAGCACCAAACAAATGGACATTAATCAGTTGGATTTCATAGAAAAATGCAAATACATGTATAAAGTACAAAATAGTATGCTGAAAACCAAACTCATACTCACAACTAGAAATACAATACATCAACACAACACGCGACAGAAACATAACTTTGAGGTACCAAAAGCACTAACACCAAGACAACTTAAGAGCTTGAAGCGCAGCGCCATAAAGCACTACAACGAATTACCTGAAGAAATATAGATGTCACTAAATTTAAATATTTTTAACAACAAATTGAAATAATATATGCAAAACTTTAGATAATTATATTCCTGAATTCTTATATATTTTTTATCTCAGATATTTATGATTAGATCGTGTCTTAATATACACATTATTAGTAAAAATTATTTATGAAATTAATATCTTAGTATTTATTAAATTATTTCTTGATTTCACACATCTTATACACGGAGTTAAATCCGTCTGAGGTTATAACGTTTATATAGCTTATAGCGTTATATAGCTTAATCATAATACAAATGTTAACTTTACGAACTTTTGAATTAAGAATACTTAAAATTTATATATTTTTTCTAATTAATTTAAATTTTCGTAAAAAACAATTTACTGGAGGAAATTATGCAATATCATTTACACAAATATTAAAAAATGTATTTAAACTACGATATTTCAGAAATTACACAAAAAATTTTTTGTAAGAAGGAAAAAGAAAAGAAATGTCCGGGTATGATTTTTTTAAATACTGAAAAAATAAAAGTCCGAAATAGATTTTTATTTTTGACTAAAAAATAAAATTTAAAAAATAACATTTATATAAGCCGGAAAAAATTCTGAAATAATAGTTGTTTTTGGCCTACAATAAAAATCACTTTCTAAGAGTTTAATTTTTTTCTGTTTACAAATAAAAAAATTTGATTTAAGGTCCTTTTTTAATATCAAAAAGATTTCGAAATTATATTTCAAGGTAATCCTTTCAATAAAGACCTTATATGTCTGCGATATCGGCAAAACCATGATTATGATATCGATTCACGATGATATGTAAAAAAACGCTTTCTGTCTCGCTTGCTCCAAATCAGAGATATACTTCGGCACCCATCAGTGCCGCTTTCTTATCTCTTTATTCTATGGCTCAAATAGAAATGCATATGTACAGATTTGTGACGTACGTGAATTTTATTTTTTAAAATGCACAAGTATAAAGTCCTCAATTGTCAACTGTTTTTTTAAGTGATAAAAAAACCCCAATTGTTTTTTAAGTGAAAACCAGTGATCAGTGTGACCAGAAGAATTTTGAAAAAAAAATATGCTTTTTGTTAAAAAAAAAATATGCTAAATATTCCACTTTCATTTTTATATTCCACAAAACAATTCCACTTTCAATTTCCAAGATATTTATCTAAATAAGACTAAATATGCATATAAAAAAAAACACAGAAGCAAGTTTAGAAGCATTTTTTCTTTGATAACTATCGCACTTAAAAATATAAAACATAAGTTAATATTAAATAAATTATATTAATAAGATATTAATAAGGTAAACAAAGCATATATCAGTTGATTTGTACTGACCAAAAGACTTTTCAAGAATTATGTTCTCTTAAAAATAGTCAAATACTTTTCTTACAGAGAAAACTTAATTTTTAAATCAGAAACTTATAGGTGTATTACATATTGTCACCTGAAATATAAAAACCCCACCAACATTTTTAATTTTTTGTAGGAGAAGCCAAAAACGTTTTTAAATGGGACATATTTTAGATTTAAAAGCCGTTTTTTGGAAAAATGCCTAAAAATGACTACTTAATAAAGGAAATTATGAAGAAAGTATCACTTTACAATCTACTATATGTGCTATTTTAAAACGTTTTTGTCTTCTCCTATAAAAAATTATTATGGTTTAATTAATTGTTATGGTTTTTTGAATATTAAGTAACGATATACAATATACAAAATTAAAATTCAGGCACAGCTTCGAGATTAATACTTAAATTGTTGCTTGTATTATTATCATAGACACTTTTTTTAAACATGAAGCCATGTTTTTATATTACAATTTATTTGTATTTATCTAAATACAAATTATTTAAGAGTTTTTCTTGCATTCCATTTCGAATTTTCGTTTTAATAAGATTCATATAACTAAAAATTTTCTCACCTTAGCATTGCTAAATAGTAAACTATGCTAGGAAAGCACAAATTTTGATCTTCTTCAGATTCCCAACTTTGATCAATAACTTTTCTCTGCTTTGTTGCTTTGAATCCACTTTTAAAAATAGTTAAAAGAAATAAATATTGTTTGCAATAATAGGGATATTCACGATGTGGAACATTTGTGATAAATTTTTGCAAAATTTACAATACTTTGTCATGGGCACCTGCGTAGAGGAAATAATACCCTTCGTGAATACCCATGGTATTTCCACTAGCGCCCTCTAGTGTGTTAGTGCACACAACTTTTTCATTTAAAAGTGGCACCTCAATGATGTTCGAGTATGTTCGGGCAAACAAAATGGCCATACAGGGGCTTGAAAGGGAAAAATACCAACAAAAATGGTACCATTAGATTCAACGGGCATAAACCATTCGGTAAAATGGCGTGATCCGACACGCGCTTGAATCGGTAGCCAATCGGAATTCCGAAACAAGCGTCGGTTAACGGAATCTTGCCGACGTGTCATCCGCAAGTCCAACCCCAACCATTACCTACTCCCTTCGGTTATGGGCGATTCCACCGAAAAGGTAGTAAAGTTGGACAAACATCGCTAGTTTGCACATCCAAATGCCGTCAAGATGCATGCGAACGCACCCTTTCCAAGTACAGGTGGCAACACTGCCAAAGTACCAAAAAGCACCGAACTGAAGAAAAATACAACCCTGGGTAGACGTTGCTGTCGCAGAGGGTTGAGAGATGTAAAAGTGTGAAAAGACTGAACAGAACATTTGGATAATTTGACCGAGTTCTTAAAATTTTTCATCGAGTCTCTCGTTTTCCAAGTTCTTCGATTTAGAGCCTGTTTGTCGCGTATTGTGTCGAAAGTTATTAAGCGAATATCTCTGGAAAAAAAAAAAAACAATGGTGATGTTTTAGTGCAGTAAAACAACGTTCCGTAATCTGTGCACAAAACATTGGCAGTTACAACAACCTAACTAGTGTGCGGAGTGAAAATCAAGACAGCCAAGTTTTCCATTGGTGGTGGTGCGAATTGCAATTTTGGTGTACAAAAAAAAAAAAAAAAGCAAAAGTAAAACGGCAGAGGAAATAGCGTTCAATAAATAAATAATTGATTCCTTTGTTACACCAAAACGCATGATTAACGGATTAACATTACTCTCATCGGAAAGGAAGGAGCACACATTCCACTGGAAACGAAAATATTCATCCTAAAAACATCCATACCAATCTCCATATACCTACCGTAAATATAGAGGGCAAAGCGATTCACCAGCAGCAACAGCGCTAATAGCACCACAGTCGGCATTGGTCACTGCCCACAACCCCCCAACAACAACAACAGCAACATCAACATATTCTCGTTACACTAACTCTAAACTCAGCAATAAGGTTCTACGCGACAACAGCTGCAACGCCACCAGAATGAGCAAGTAATCGTACTTTTTTTTTTATCAACAACAACAAAAACCACCACAACAGCAGCAAACGCAGGTAAGCAGGTGTCCACATGACTTAGTGTATGTTAAAGGCCACGCTAACCTTTATACCCCCGACAGACCGCATCGTCACCACCATCGTCGCCGCCACGCTGCAGACCACCAACACCATCGTCCTCATCACCAACAGCAGCACCATCGGCAACACCCAGCTTTGCACACGGATCACCCTGCAGTCCACCACACGACCAGCTCCACCACACAAAACCAACAACGAGCAGCCGCAACAACACCAGGACCATTAGCGAGCCACCACGCCGACACCAGGTTTTTTTTTTGCCCTCCTACTGTATATCACTCGTAGAATTGTTTTTATTGTACTTGACTGAGGTTTACAAATCTAAAGGTCCCAAGCATAATGGCCTCGAGCTGGCTTCAGCTGGTGTCCAAATCTTCTACCAAACCATAATGGTTTAAGCCAGCTTCTTCGTCAGGTTTTGTTAACTTGATCTGGCTGCAATCCAAGTAATTTTAATCGAATGTTCCGTAAGGAATCAGCTTGATTTTTTTATTCAAACTAATTTAAAGAAATTGAGTATTTGGCAGAACTTGAGCTAGCTTGCGTGTATTTTGGACATCAGCTGCAGCCAGCTTAAGGCAAACATGGTTGCACCTTAAAACGTATATATACGTTTTTTTTTATAATGTAAAATCGAACCTATCGTAAGCAAAACATACGAGATTTTGGAAACAAATCGAAATTAAAATTTGACGTAAGATAAACTAAACAGATATATTTGGTTCCAAAACTAAAACTAAGATGGAATTTAATATTTACTACCCAAAATATAGTTTGAAAATATAAGAAATAAATAATTTTTTTTTTGCAAATCAACCAAAAAATAGGTTGAATCAAAACAAAGAAACCATAGTTTAACGTAAATTCAAGTAAACCGAATAGATTTTGAGACACACCGTAGCACCAATTTAACTTAAAATATAATATACCAAATATATTCTGGAAACGTAATAAAATTGAAAGTTAATTTAAATCAAGGTAAACAAAATATATTTTGGGACCAAATGAAACTAAAATTTAATTTAAATTAAAATAGACAGAATATGTTTTTGGAACAAAATGAAACAAAATATATTCTAAAACCCAGTAAAAGAATTTAAATTGAACCTGAATCTAAACAAACAAAATATTTTGGAAATTCAACAAAATGTGAATTAAACTTACATTGAAATAAACCAAAATATATTTTGGAACAAAATGAAATTAAAGTTTAACTTGCGTAAAAAATAAAAAGAATATATTTTGGAATAAAATTAAACTAAAATTTAATTTAGATTAAAACAAACAGAATATATTTGGAAACGTAAGGTAGCATAAATATAATTCCACTAAATAACCTAAACAAAATATATATTAGAAACTTAATGAAATTGAACCTCAAAATAAATTATATCTAACTTCCAATATAATAAACCAAACTATATTTTGAGAATGACAATTAAATGGAGCTTTGAATTAAATTACAATAAGCCAATACATACGCTGGAACGAAATCAAAACCAAAAGTTAATTTAACTTAAATTAAATAAAATACGTTCGGGAAACCCAATAAAATAAAACTAATGTAAATTTAAATTTATGTAAATCGAAACTAAAATCAAACAAAACGAGTTCAAATTAAAACTAAGATAAATTTAATTGTATATAAATTAAAGCGAATATAAAACAACACGAAAATAAATAAAAACTAATACCAATGAAAATTTATATAAATCCAAACTAATACAAAACAACGCGAATATAAATAAAGAGAAATACGAATTAAAACTTATATAAATCAAAACTAAAATCAAACAAAACGAGTTCAAATTAAAACTAAGATAAATTTAAGGTTATATAAATTAAAACGAATATAAAACAAAACGAAGATAAATAAAACTAATGCAAATTAAAACTTATTTAAGTCTAAACTAATATAAAACAAAACGAAACTAAATAGAACTAATACAAATTAAAATTTATATAAATCTAAACTAATATAAAACAAAACGAAACTAAATAAAACTAATACAAATTAAAATTTATATAAATCTAAACTAATATAAAACAAAACGAAACTAAATAAAACTAATACAAATTAAAATTTATATAAATCTAAACTAATATAAAACAAAACGGAAATAAATAAAACTAATGCAAATTAAAATTTATATAAATCAAAACTAATATAAAACAAAACGAAAATAAATAAAACTAATGCAAATTAAAATTTATGTAAATCAAAACTAATATAAAACAAAACGAAAATAAATAAAAACTAATACAAACGAAAACTTATATAAATCAAAACTAAAATAAAACAAAACGAATTCAAACTAAAACTAATACAAATTTAAATTCATAGACTACAAACTTAAAATAAAACAAAACTAATAATCAGTCAGACTAATATAAAATTGAATTTATAGCAATTCTACCTTAACCTCCATCTAATATAAGCCGAAAATAGAACCTAAGGCAGAAGTTAAAGTTTATTCCTAAGTATAGAAAAAAAAAAAAAAAAATTATATATAGACTTCGGCAGTAAAGTAAAACTAAAGCTAAAAACCGAATTGCAATCTAAGTCTAAGTTTTATATAGGCCTAATTCGAAACGAATTATAGCTTAAGTCTAAACTATTATAGATCTCTAAGTCCCGTGTATTTGGTTTCATTCGCAAAGGTTATTGTATGTAGGCTTAAATTTTTTCTTGTAATAAAAAACTAAAATTTTGTACAATACAAAAAAAAGAAAAGAAATATAATGGGTTATTGAAGAGAAAAGGACAGGTGGCGTGGACGACGTAGAGATGGCGTGAGTATGGAAGTTTTTGGGGTGACCTAGACCTTGGCGCAGGGTCACCATGGCTGGTCTTTTGGGGCCAGAAGGGGCGGGTTAGCCTAGGGCGATCGACTTACACCAAAGATCGACCCAAGAGACGGGCCAACGTGGCAACATAAAACAACCTATTTCAATTTCCTTCTTAATTTTCAGCACGGGCGCGCAAAATAATCGGTTTTTTTATCTGCCTTCGAGATTTAAATCTTTTTGTTCGATTGTTTTTTTGGGTTTTTTTTGTTTTGACGGTGATTTTTAAAATACAGCTGGTACGATTTTTTATTCCGTGTAGTTTCCTGCTGTCGGACCAGGCTGGCAAGAACACCACCCCATCCGGCGAGCCTTAGCCGCGCAATACGCCAGCGTACCAGTGCTGCCAGAGGGACGACAGAGATGCGTATCAAGGGCTACCTTGCCACATGACGCATCGACCGCAAACAAGGTAGGTCGGGGGAGACATGACAGAATTGGCGCCCAACGTGGGGCCCGACAAAAAGGTTAGGATTTTGATTGTTTTTAGTTTGGTCTCCTGGCGTCTAGCCACGTAAGTCCTGCAGCGTTTGGGTCTTTGAACCTTGACTGCAGTTGCGACGTGGGTTAAGGCAAAAGGAGCCGAACTAAGAAACAATGAAGTATCTCGTTTCGGGCATTAGCGTAAGTTTTTTTGGTATAATGCTAGTTAGACCCAAAGCAGGTCCTGGTAGGTTAAGAACTCGTAAGTCCTGCAGCGTTTAGGCCACAGCGCCTCGACTGCAGTTGCGACGTGGTTCTTAACAGTAGGATTTTTACTGCTAGGGCCAATAGTTTAGAAATAAGTTGAGGTTTTTTTTGTAGGTCGCACCAAGTTTTCGGTTTTCCGTAAGTCCTGCAGCGTAAAGGTCATTGAACCGCGACTGCAGTTGCGACGGTTAACTGGAGGCTGATGAACGATAATTAAATTTTTTTTTAGTTTTATAATTTTTTTTTATTCACACCCGCAGGGGCATCCTGCGTGGAATATGTAGGATGACGGGAGTAGCGCACCCGCGTACCCCAGCGAGCCCAACACGCGTCTGTTCCCAGATTGGGCGGCGTGTTGGCCAGCGTCTGTTCCCAGATTGGGCGGCTGTTTTTTTACACCGTAAGGTGAAAAAACCCGAACATGCCGGGGTTTGTCAGCATGTAAACCAATTGAAAATCATATAAATCTCGTTTTGTAAAATGCTCCAGACCGAGAAGAGCAGCCTGACCAGAGGGGTCATAAACGGGACAGGCTAGCTGAGAGCAAAAATACCTCGACTCGGAGGGTGCACCTAGTGCACAAAAAGGGGGGTAGCGGCACTCTTAGGCAGCGCACACAGTGAAGCATATGGGCTGGACTGTGAGCAAAGCGTTTTGCTTATGAGTGCAATCGCGAACATCGAGTGCATCTCGTTTCTTCGCAAGCGTTTAATTTGCAGTTTTGGTTTTTGCGCACAGTGTGGCTCATATGCTTCACTGCGTGCGGGCTTAGAGTAAGGTTAAATTAAAATTAAATTGTTTTGTTTTTTTGAAAATCGCTCCTTATCGGGAAGAGCAGCCAGGGGCCTTGCTCGGTAGTACGATTCGGGGTGCGGGTGCGTTTCGAGAGCAGGATCGTGCCATGGATTTACATGTTTTTTGGACAAATTTTTGATGGGTTCAAATTCAATGC
This sequence comes from Dichetophora obliterata, assembly GCA_963920525.1. Lineage (NCBI taxonomy): Eukaryota > Metazoa > Arthropoda > Insecta > Diptera > Sciomyzidae > Dichetophora > Dichetophora obliterata. The sequence goes on along the minus strand of OY986439.1, from coordinate 74,891,317 downwards.
CGACAAAAACGGAATTTTAGAGCATAGGTAGAATTCACTGCCGTTTAGAAATCTTAAGCCATGTATTTACATGGTGTGATTTTGTTTTCGAATCGCATTTGCTTTTCGAGTCGCGTTGCAGAGTAGGACCTCAGGTCAGTGGGGTCATCAATTTGACGGGCTAGCTAAGTTAAGAAAAAAATTCCTCGATTTGGAGTTAGGCGCTGCTGAATTAAGGGGGGTATAGAGTTGCCAAACACTCTTGAGTAGGGATAAATATAAATAAAAAAATAAATTTTTTCGTTTTGAATAAATACTCCAACTCGGGATGAACTACCACAACACCATTAGGTGAAGCGAATATGCCTGAGCGACCTCAGCATAGGAAATTATTGTGGGAAGTTTCGGTTAAGAACCTCGATTTGGAGGGTGCTATTAATGCACAAAGAAGAAGGTTGTTTTCGCTGGTCTCGTCGAAGTTAATTTTTTTTACGCCACTCCTGTTTGTTTTACGCCACCATCCAAACTTAATGCCTATATATTTTTAAATTTTTTTTGAGTTATTATTATCAGCTATTTTAGTATTTTGCTTATTTGATTTCGGAATTATAATTTTCTTTTTTTGTTGAGACTGTTAACTTCTCCGAAGTTAGTCTCCTTTTTTATTTTACGTATACATTTTTTTGAAGCGATAGTCAAGTTCTTCTGATTATCCAAATTATTTCCTCTTTATTTATATATTATCTTTATAAACTAAATACCTTAGAAAAAAATATATCTATATATATATTTTTATCTTCGGGTAGAAAAAAATATTTAAGTTTACTTTCAGCTACGCGCTTTAATAAGCCAATTTTCCTATATATATATAACGATATATATCTATATATATATATATATATATATGTCTATATGTATATGTGTATATGTCTATATATTCAGTCTTTATATATCGATATATACATATTCAAATAAAAATAATCTTAAACTTTTAAAATTTTTTTGATAAGTTGCGAAATGTTAGACAGTTAAGATTGTAGCTCTAAAATAGTTACAAAATTTTTTCTTTTATATCACTTCCCCACCTTTCTATATTACTACATACTACGACAAAATTTCTTTTACCTCTATGGAGTTCATTTATTATTATGCTTACCTTTAATTAATATCATTATATTCAATCAACTTTTTGAATATTATATTATTTTCCTTTACATATCATTAATATATATATTATTATCATTTCTAATACTACTATTAATCTTATTATTTAAAATTTTTTTTGCTAAGTTTTGCAACCACCATCCTTAAAGGACATTTATTTTGATCTTAATTTTTTTTTTTTTACAATTTTTCCTTTCGTTTTGGCATTTGGCGTACAACAGTTGAGTAGACTGTGTCGCAGTGAAACCATCGGTTCGACCAAAATAATTGAAGTTTCTAGTATTTGAATAAATTGATTCTCAGGTCCTAACGGACGCTACGTTTGATTCAGCGAATTATCGTTGGTCGATTTGAACAACCTAGGTGTTTGAAGCATTTTCAATTTTCCTGATATTTTTTGATTCTTTTGAATAACGATTCCTTGGGGCATGGTTCACACTAGGCAGCAAAGCAGAATGGATAATAGTGAAACCAACCCGAATGCAACCGGCAGTGGAAGCCTAGTGCCGCCCACATCAACTAGTACTGGGGCAATTCCAAAAACAGGCCCGATGAGTACTACCATTCCGATTTTTACCACAGCTACAACGACGATTACAACACCTATGGCGATGCAGAGTGCACTACCACCAGCACCTAGACGTACCTCGGAAGAGCTTAACTTCTCTAATAGCAGCATCACGTCTCCAGAGTTTAGCAGCCTAACTGCTCTAAACGTGCGCAAGCAATTTCAGCAACATTCGCAGATGGGAAGCGTCAGAGACAGGTCGTCAGGAAGAGCACCAGCGTCCCAAGGTGTGGTCAACTCGAGCATCAATATAAGGGATTACGTCAAGTCAGCAGTGGGCTTAGCCCAAGTGGATCTGATGTCGGGAATGGAGGAACGTTTGCGGGTATTAGTCCCACAATTAATAGCCGAAAGCTTAGGGTCGATGACGCCTCAGTATTCAGAGAGCCGACCAGCGGTTACGAAGTTAGTGACTTTACAACCACCACCTCCACCCCCCCCGTCTAGCATTTCACAGGCATGGCCAGATCGAAATATGGAGCAGCAACAACAAATTGGATCTCAGGATACCAGGAGCATCTCGCAATCTTTCCCAGATTTTTCACAACCACCACCGCATAGGCCGCAACCGACGATCGTACCGCAGCCGCAAGTTGTTTCTCAGTCGCAGACGTATCATGTAGAGACCAGAAATCGACACCAAGAGCAACGAGCTGGACCCTCGATACGTCAGCCGAGTGCCTTTGCATATACAGGGCCTGTACAAGCGCCGGTTACACATTACCATCAGCCTGAACAACCGCGACGTGTAGAAATGGACAAATGGGGATTTAAGTTCGATGGTACAAATAAGTCAATCAGCGTGGACGAATTCGTTTTTCGAGTAGAGACCTTGTGTAATGATTACCGATATCCATGGCCTGAAGTAATTAGAAATTTTCATAGTTTGCTAACTGGAAACGCAGCTCAATGGTTCTGGGGATTTCGACGGTTAAACCGAATACCTAGTTGGTTTGCACTTCGAGAAGCGCTTGTAGCACAATTTAAGCGACACGAAAGCGACTTCGAGATCCAAAGACAAATTATGGATCGAAGACAACAACGGGATGAAACTTTCGACGACTTTTATCAATCTGTTTTGACCCTGAGGAACCAACAGCGTAATCCACTGGCTGAACAGGATTTAGTGGAGATAATGAGGAGCAACCTGAGGAAAGAGATGTCACAGCTACTATTTGCCATGCGCATAGAGGGTTTGACTGAGTTTTGCAAAGCCTGCAAAAAGGCTGAAACACATATAAACTACCAACGCCAGGCTTATCAACCGCCTCCGCGTCAATATGTACCTCGCAATGCGCAAGTGCACGAGTTAAATGTAGAGCAGGACTTTTCGACTCCAGCGTTTGAAATAGATGCTATTAATTCCTCTCGAATATTTCCATGCTGGAACTGCAAACAGCCAGGGCACAATTTCGTTGAGTGTACTGCAGCCGTAAGGCGAATTTTTTGCTATAGGTGCGGAACGGAGGGCGTAGTTACCCCAAAGTGTCCGAAATGCCAGGGAACTGCTAGGCCAAATAGAAATGTTCAGGTGGAGTCTAGATCAGCTCAAACGCAGACGCAAACTCAAACTCAAGAAACGACAGAATGACTAACGTCAGTCACACAGACCGAAGTAGAAAAGAAAATTGTTGTTTTAACATCTAAGAATGAGAGTAATAAAAGTAGTTGTGATCAAGCCGTAAATACCGTTGAGGTAAAGTTAAAAGAAATTAAGCCATTTCATGTAAGACTCAAGAACTACGAGGAAGTCAGAAAAAAAATATTTTCAGAGCAGCCAACTAAAATTGAAAAAGCAAGGGTTAGATATCGTTTGAGGAAAAATAATTATAAAGAAATTTCAGCATCAGAACTGTATGAGGGCGAAGACAGTAGGTTTTACACAAATATTGAAATAAATGGACAGCGAATCGAGGGACTATTGGACAGTGGAGCAACAGTGTCGTGTTTAGGGAATAACAGCTTAAGTTTTGTGGAAAAGTGCAAGTTGCCAATTTTTAAGTTTAAATCTTTCGTCAAAACTGCCGATGGGCGAATGCATTCAATCATAGGTCGCGTTAAAGCTAAAATTAAATTCGACAACCAAGAGCACGAGATGGTTTTTTATTTAACACCTTCTCTAAAACGAGAATTGTTTCTTGGTGTAGATTTCATTAAAAAATTCAATCTCATGCAGCTCAAAGTTGATAGCATAACGACCAACAACATTGCTTTGGAGGAAGAAGTCCAAAGCCATGCAACGCCGAAAATGAAAGTTTTGACAGCCCAGCAACAACACAGGCTTAATGCAGTTATAGAAAATTTTCCCTGCTTCACGAAGAAAGGTCTCGGCAAGACGTCTGTAGAAGAGCACTACATTGATACCGGCGACGCAGTGCCCGTGAAAGATAAGCACTACCCAGTTTCACCGGCTGTTCAGGGGCTCATGTTTGCGGAGCTGGATAGGATGCTTTCACTGGGAGTCATTGAGCCGAGCGAAAGTCCATGGAACAATCGAGTGGCCTTCGTACGAAAAGGCGAGAAATGTCGACTGTGCCTGGACGCTCGCAAGCTCAATGCACTCACAGTGAAGGACGCCTACCCACTTCCACACATAGAGGGGTTGCTCAGTCGTCTCGGCGACACACACTTTATTTCAAGTGTGGATCTTAAGGATGCCTTTTGGCAAATTCCGCTTGCCGTCAGTAGTAGGGAGAAAACCGCGTTTACAGTGCCCGGTCGTCCGCTTTGTCAATTTACCGTCATGCCTTTTGGGCTATGTAATGCAGCCCAAAGGTTATGTCGGTTGATGGACAAAGTCGTGCCAGCCAATCTTCGTGAAAGCGTTTTCATTTATTTGGATGATCTTCTAGTTGTGTCTTCCGATTTCGATAATCACCTCAAAAAGTTAGAGCAGGTAGCGCAGTTGTTAAGTTCGGCCAACCTAACCATTAACGTGGCCAAATCGAAGTTTTGTTGTAGCGAGCTAAGGTACCTAGGTTATATCGTAGGCGAAGGTAAATTAAGACCAGACCCCGACAAGGTTCATGCCATTGACCGATATACCTATCCAAAAACTCCGAAGCAGGTACGAAGTTTTATGGGAGCCACGGGATGGTACCGTCGCTTTATTCGCGATTATGCTACAATAGCAGCACCTATTTTTGATACGCTGAAAAAAGCGAAAACTTTTGAGTTCGGTGATGAGGCTAAGAGCGCCTTCGATAAATTAAAAACAGCTCTTATTTCTAGTCCAGTCCTGGTACATCCAGATTTTTCGAAACATTTTTATGTGCAAACAGATGCATCTAACATTGGAATTGGCGGCGTTTTGTTTCAAAAAGATGATGAGAGTGGTGAACATCCTATCGCCTACTATTCAAAGAAACTCACGCCTGCGCAGAAGAATTATTCAGTAACTGAGCGCGAATGTCTAGCGGTGGTAATGGGGATAACGAAGTTTAGAGCCTACATCGAGCTAATGCCTTTTACAGTGATAACGGATCACTCCAGCCTAAAATGGCTAATGTCGCATAAAGACTTAACTAGTCGATTAGCGAGATGGAGTTTGTATCTGCAAAGCTTTAGCTTCGAGATAGCTCACCGTAAAGGGGCTCAGAACATCGTTCCCGACACGTTATCACGCTACGACATGGACGAAATAAGTTGTGAGGTAAAGGCACTGATTGACCTCGAGTCACCAGAGTTTCAAAGCGAAGAGTATAGGGAATTGTTAAATACCATAACCGAAAATCACTCCCAGTTGCCTGACCTCAAGGTAATAGATGGTTTTGCTTACAAGCGTACGGTTCCATATGATGGTACACCCGATGGTGAAGATTTCGCATGGAAACTATGGGTTCCAGCGCCTTTGACGCATTCAATTATTGCTAACGCACACCAACCTCCTCAAGTCGCGCATGGTGGTTTCACCAAAACTCTTAAGCGCATAAAAGAATATTTTTACTGGCCAAATATGAACCAACAGGTCCTCAATTTCGTTAATGATTGTCAAGTCTGTAAAGAATGCAAACCAGCCCAAATGGTTCTAAGACCACCTATGGGGCAAGAGTCGCAAATAGTACGGCCTTTTCAAAAAATTTACGTGGATTTCCTCGGTCCATACGTTCGTTCGAAAAAGAAAAATACCTATATCTTTATAGTCTTAGACTATTTCACAAAATTTACCCTGTTAAAGGCGATGACGAAAGCGACCGCGCGAAATGTAATCCGGTTTCTAATTTCAGAAGTTTTCCATAAATTCGGTACCCCAGAAATACTTATGTCTGACAATGGCGTGCAATTTTTAAGTAAAGAATTTGCCGAAATGATCGATAATTTTGGAATAAGACATGTACGCACTGCTAATTACGCTCCTCAAGCCAACGCTTCAGAGAGGGTCAACCAGTCCATTCTCGCGGCGATTCGGTCGTATCTCGACCAAGATCAAACCAACTGGGATCAACACTTATCTGACATTGAATGTGCCTTGCGTTCTTCGGTACACTCCTCGATAGGAATGCCTCCTTATTTTGCTCTCTTCGGTCACAACATGATCACGCATGCAAGCGCCTATAAAATAGCAAAGAAACTAGGTGTGCTTAGCGATCCTGAGACGTTGGTGATACCGAAGCCGGTTCGGCAAGACCTGATTCGCAACAAAATCCGCGAACAGCTACATAAGAGTCACGAACAGAATGTTAAAAGGTATGACTTGAAAAGTCGGAAAGTTAAATTTCAACCTGGACAGGAGGTCTACCGACGAAACTTCCAGCTTAGTGACTTCTCTAAGCAAATTAGCGCCAAACTTTCAAAGCGTTTTCTAAAGTGTCGAATAGTGAGGGCTGTAGGTAATTGTCTGTATGAGTTAGAAGATTTAAGTGGCAAGACGATAGGAATTTTTCACGCGAAAGACTTAAAACAATAATCAGGTTCGAATGTAGGTTGAAAGAGCAAATGGTGCCATTTTTTCCCATTTATCTCTTAAGCTGAGAAGCTTGTCGAGAGTCCCTGGGTTTGTCATGGGCACCTGCGTAGAGGAAATAATACCCTTCGTGAATACCCATGGTATTTCCACTAGCGCCCTCTAGTGTGTTAGTGCACACAACTTTTTCATTTAAAAGTGGCACCTCAATGATGTTCGAGTATGTTCGGGCAAACAAAATGGCCATACAGGGGCTTGAAAGGGAAAAATACCAACAAAAATGGTACCATTAGATTCAACGGGCATAAACCATTCGGTAAAATGGCGTGATCCGACACGCGCTTGAATCGGTAGCCAATCGGAATTCCGAAACAAGCGTCGGTTAACGGAATCTTGCCGACGTGTCATCCGCAAGTCCAACCCCAACCATTACCTACTCCCTTCGGTTATGGGCGATTCCACCGAAAAGGTAGTAAAGTTGGACAAACATCGCTAGTTTGCACATCCAAATGCCGTCAAGATGCATGCGAACGCACCCTTTCCAAGTACAGGTGGCAACACTGCCAAAGTACCAAAAAGCACCGAACTGAAGAAAAATACAACCCTGGGTAGACGTTGCTGTCGCAGAGGGTTGAGAGATGTAAAAGTGTGAAAAGACTGAACAGAACATTTGGATAATTTGACCGAGTTCTTAAAATTTTTCATCGAGTCTCTCGTTTTCCAAGTTCTTCGATTTAGAGCCTGTTTGTCGCGTATTGTGTCGAAAGTTATTAAGCGAATATCTCTGGAAAAAAAAAAAACAATGGTGATGTTTTAGTGCAGTAAAACAACGTTCCGTAATCTGTGCACAAAACATTGGCAGTTACAACAACCTAACTAGTGTGCGGAGTGAAAATCAAGACAGCCAAGTTTTCCATTGGTGGTGGTGCGAATTGCAATTTTGGTGTACAAAAAAAAAAAAAAAAGCAAAAGTAAAACGGCAGAGGAAATAGCGTTCAATAAATAAATAATTGATTCCTTTGTTACACCAAAACGCATGATTAACGGATTAACATTACTCTCATCGGAAAGGAAGGAGCACACATTCCACTGGAAACGAAAATATTCATCCTAAAAACATCCATACCAATCTCCATATACCTACCGTAAATATAGAGGGCAAAGCGATTCACCAGCAGCAACAGCGCTAATAGCACCACAGTCGGCATTGGTCACTGCCCACAACCCCCCAACAACAACAACAGCAACATCAACATATTCTCGTTACACTAACTCTAAACTCAGCAATAAGGTTCTACGCGACAACAGCTGCAACGCCACCAGAATGAGCAAGTAATCGTACTTTTTTTTTTATCAACAACAACAAAAACCACCACAACAGCAGCAAACGCAGGTAAGCAGGTGTCCACATGACTTAGTGTATGTTAAAGGCCACGCTAACCTTTATACCCCCGACAGACCGCATCGTCACCACCATCGTCGCCGCCACGCTGCAGACCACCAACACCATCGTCCTCATCACCAACAGCAGCACCATCGGCAACACCCAGCTTTGCACACGGATCACCCTGCAGTCCACCACACGACCAGCTCCACCACACAAAACCAACAACGAGCAGCCGCAACAACACCAGGACCATTAGCGAGCCACCACGCCGACACCAGGTTTTTTTTTGCCCTCCTACTGTATATCACTCGTAGAATTGTTTTTATTGTACTTGACTGAGGTTTACAAATCTAAAGGTCCCAAGCATAATGGCCTCGAGCTGGCTTCAGCTGGTGTCCAAATCTTCTACCAAACCATAATGGTTTAAGCCAGCTTCTTCGTCAGGTTTTGTTAACTTGATCTGGCTGCAATCCAAGTAATTTTAATCGAATGTTCCGTAAGGAATCAGCTTGATTTTTTTATTCAAACTAATTTAAAGAAATTGAGTATTTGGCAGAACTTGAGCTAGCTTGCGTGTATTTTGGACATCAGCTGCAGCCAGCTTAAGGCAAACATGGTTGCACCTTAAAACGTATATATACGTTTTTTTTTATAATGTAAAATCGAACCTATCGTAAGCAAAACATACGAGATTTTGGAAACAAATCGAAATTAAAATTTGACGTAAGATAAACTAAACAGATATATTTGGTTCCAAAACTAAAACTAAGATGGAATTTAATATTTACTACCCAAAATATAGTTTGAAAATATAAGAAATAAATAATTTTTTTTTTGCAAATCAACCAAAAAATAGGTTGAATCAAAACAAAGAAACCATAGTTTAACGTAAATTCAAGTAAACCGAATAGATTTTGAGACACACCGTAGCACCAATTTAACTTAAAATATAATATACCAAATATATTCTGGAAACGTAATAAAATTGAAAGTTAATTTAAATCAAGGTAAACAAAATATATTTTGGGACCAAATGAAACTAAAATTTAATTTAAATTAAAATAGACAGAATATGTTTTTGGAACAAAATGAAACAAAATATATTCTAAAACCCAGTAAAAGAATTTAAATTGAACCTGAATCTAAACAAACAAAATATTTTGGAAATTCAACAAAATGTGAATTAAACTTACATTGAAATAAACCAAAATATATTTTGGAACAAAATGAAATTAAAGTTTAACTTGCGTAAAAAATAAAAAGAATATATTTTGGAATAAAATTAAACTAAAATTTAATTTAGATTAAAACAAACAGAATATATTTGGAAACGTAAGGTAGCATAAATATAATTCCACTAAATAACCTAAACAAAATATATATTAGAAACTTAATGAAATTGAACCTCAAAATAAATTATATCTAACTTCCAATATAATAAACCAAACTATATTTTGAGAATGACAATTAAATGGAGCTTTGAATTAAATTACAATAAGCCAATACATACGCTGGAACGAAATCAAAACCAAAAGTTAATTTAACTTAAATTAAATAAAATACGTTCGGGAAACCCAATAAAATAAAACTAATGTAAATTTAAATTTATGTAAATCGAAACTAAAATCAAACAAAACGAGTTCAAATTAAAACTAAGATAAATTTAATTGTATATAAATTAAAGCGAATATAAAACAACACGAAAATAAATAAAAACTAATACCAATGAAAATTTATATAAATCCAAACTAATACAAAACAACGCGAATATAAATAAAGAGAAATACGAATTAAAACTTATATAAATCAAAACTAAAATCAAACAAAACGAGTTCAAATTAAAACTAAGATAAATTTAAGGTTATATAAATTAAAACGAATATAAAACAAAACGAAGATAAATAAAACTAATGCAAATTAAAACTTATTTAAGTCTAAACTAATATAAAACAAAACGAAACTAAATAGAACTAATACAAATTAAAATTTATATAAATCTAAACTAATATAAAACAAAACGAAACTAAATAAAACTAATACAAATTAAAATTTATATAAATCTAAACTAATATAAAACAAAACGAAACTAAATAAAACTAATACAAATTAAAATTTATATAAATCTAAACTAATATAAAACAAAACGGAAATAAATAAAACTAATGCAAATTAAAATTTATATAAATCAAAACTAATATAAAACAAAACGAAAATAAATAAAACTAATGCAAATTAAAATTTATGTAAATCAAAACTAATATAAAACAAAACGAAAATAAATAAAAACTAATACAAACGAAAACTTATATAAATCAAAACTAAAATAAAACAAAACGAATTCAAACTAAAACTAATACAAATTTAAATTCATAGACTACAAACTTAAAATAAAACAAAACTAATAATCAGTCAGACTAATATAAAATTGAATTTATAGCAATTCTACCTTAACCTCCATCTAATATAAGCCGAAAATAGAACCTAAGGCAGAAGTTAAAGTTTATTCCTAAGTATAGAAAAAAAAAAAAAAAAATTATATATAGACTTCGGCAGTAAAGTAAAACTAAAGCTAAAAACCGAATTGCAATCTAAGTCTAAGTTTTATATAGGCCTAATTCGAAACGAATTATAGCTTAAGTCTAAACTATTATAGATCTCTAAGTCCCGTGTATTTGGTTTCATTCGCAAAGGTTATTGTATGTAGGCTTAAATTTTTTCTTGTAATAAAAAACTAAAATTTTGTACAATACAAAAAAAAGAAAAGAAATATAATGGGTTATTGAAGAGAAAAGGACAGGTGGCGTGGACGACGTAGAGATGGCGTGAGTATGGAAGTTTTTGGGGTGACCTAGACCTTGGCGCAGGGTCACCATGGCTGGTCTTTTGGGGCCAGAAGGGGCGGGTTAGCCTAGGGCGATCGACTTACACCAAAGATCGACCCAAGAGACGGGCCAACGTGGCAACATAAAACAACCTATTTCAATTTCCTTCTTAATTTTCAGCACGGGCGCGCAAAATAATCGGTTTTTTTATCTGCCTTCGAGATTTAAATCTTTTTGTTCGATTGTTTTTTTGGGTTTTTTTTGTTTTGACGGTGATTTTTAAAATACAGCTGGTACGATTTTTTATTCCGTGTAGTTTCCTGCTGTCGGACCAGGCTGGCAAGAACACCACCCCATCCGGCGAGCCTTAGCCGCGCAATACGCCAGCGTACCAGTGCTGCCAGAGGGACGACAGAGATGCGTATCAAGGGCTACCTTGCCACATGACGCATCGACCGCAAACAAGGTAGGTCGGGGGAGACATGACAGAATTGGCGCCCAACGTGGGGCCCGACAAAAAGGTTAGGATTTTGATTGTTTTTAGTTTGGTCTCCTGGCGTCTAGCCACGTAAGTCCTGCAGCGTTTGGGTCTTTGAACCTTGACTGCAGTTGCGACGTGGGTTAAGGCAAAAGGAGCCGAACTAAGAAACAATGAAGTATCTCGTTTCGGGCATTAGCGTAAGTTTTTTTGGTATAATGCTAGTTAGACCCAAAGCAGGTCCTGGTAGGTTAAGAACTCGTAAGTCCTGCAGCGTTTAGGCCACAGCGCCTCGACTGCAGTTGCGACGTGGTTCTTAACAGTAGGATTTTTACTGCTAGGGCCAATAGTTTAGAAATAAGTTGAGGTTTTTTTTGTAGGTCGCACCAAGTTTTCGGTTTTCCGTAAGTCCTGCAGCGTAAAGGTCATTGAACCGCGACTGCAGTTGCGACGGTTAACTGGAGGCTGATGAACGATAATTAAATTTTTTTTTAGTTTTATAATTTTTTTTTATTCACACCCGCAGGGGCATCCTGCGTGGAATATGTAGGATGACGGGAGTAGCGCACCCGCGTACCCCAGCGAGCCCAACACGCGTCTGTTCCCAGATTGGGCGGCGTGTTGGCCAGCGTCTGTTCCCAGATTGGGCGGCTGTTTTTTTACACCGTAAGGTGAAAAAACCCGAACATGCCGGGGTTTGTCAGCATGTAAACCAATTGAAAATCATATAAATCTCGTTTTGTAAAATGCTCCAGACCGAGAAGAGCAGCCTGACCAGAGGGGTCATAAACGGGACAGGCTAGCTGAGAGCAAAAATACCTCGACTCGGAGGGTGCACCTAGTGCACAAAAAGGGGGGTAGCGGCACTCTTAGGCAGCGCACACAGTGAAGCATATGGGCTGGACTGTGAGCAAAGCGTTTTGCTTATGAGTGCAATCGCGAACATCGAGTGCATCTCGTTTCTTCGCAAGCGTTTAATTTGCAGTTTTGGTTTTTGCGCACAGTGTGGCTCATATGCTTCACTGCGTGCGGGCTTAGAGTAAGGTTAAATTAAAATTAAATTGTTTTGTTTTTTTGAAAATCGCTCCTTATCGGGAAGAGCAGCCAGGGGCCTTGCTCGGTAGTACGATTCGGGGTGCGGGTGCGTTTCGAGAGCAGGATCGTGCCATGGATTTACATGTTTTTTGGACAAATTTTTGATGGGTTCAAATTCAATGCCGACAAAAACGGAATTTTAGAGCATAGGTAGAATTCACTGCCGTTTAGAAATCTTAAGCCATGTATTTACATGGTGTGATTTTGTTTTCGAATCGCATTTGCTTTTCGAGTCGCGTTGCAGAGTAGGACCTCAGGTCAGTGGGGTCATCAATTTGACGGGCTAGCTAAGTTAAGAAAAAAATTCCTCGATTTGGAGTTAGGCGCTGCTGAATTAAGGGGGGTATAGAGTTGCCAAACACTCTTGAGTAGGGATAAATATAAATAAAAAAATAAATTTTTTCGTTTTGAATAAATACTCCAACTCGGGATGAACTACCACAACACCATTAGGTGAAGCGAATATGCCTGAGCGACCTCAGCATAGGAAATTATTGTGGGAAGTTTCGGTTAAGAACCTCGATTTGGAGGGTGCTATTAATGCACAAAGAAGAAGGTTGTTTTCGCTGGTCTCGTCGAAGTTAATTTTTTTTACGCCACTCCTGTTTGTTTTACGCCACCATCCAAACTTAATGCCTATATATTTTTAAATTTTTTTTGAGTTATTATTATCAGCTATTTTAGTATTTTGCTTATTTGATTTCGGAATTATAATTTTCTTTTTTTGTTGAGACTGTTAACTTCTCCGAAGTTAGTCTCCTTTTTTATTTTACGTATACATTTTTTTGAAGCGATAGTCAAGTTCTTCTGATTATCCAAATTATTTCCTCTTTATTTATATATTATCTTTATAAACTAAATACCTTAGAAAAAAATATATCTATATATATATTTTTATCTTCGGGTAGAAAAAAATATTTAAGTTTACTTTCAGCTACGCGCTTTAATAAGCCAATTTTCCTATATATATATAACGATATATATCTATATATATATATATATATATATGTCTATATGTATATGTGTATATGTCTATATATTCAGTCTTTATATATCGATATATACATATTCAAATAAAAATAATCTTAAACTTTTAAAATTTTTTTGATAAGTTGCGAAATGTTAGACAGTTAAGATTGTAGCTCTAAAATAGTTACAAAATTTTTTCTTTTATATCACTTCCCCACCTTTCTATATTACTACATACTACGACAAAATTTCTTTTACCTCTATGGAGTTCATTTATTATTATGCTTACCTTTAATTAATATCATTATATTCAATCAACTTTTTGAATATTATATTATTTTCCTTTACATATCATTAATATATATATTATTATCATTTCTAATACTACTATTAATCTTATTATTTAAAATTTTTTTTGCTAAGTTTTGCAACCACCATCCTTAAAGGACATTTATTTTGATCTTAATTTTTTTTTTTTTACAATTTTTCCTTTCGTTTTGGCATTTGGCGTACAACAGTTGAGTAGACTGTGTCGCAGTGAAACCATCGGTTCGACCAAAATAATTGAAGTTTCTAGTATTTGAATAAATTGATTCTCAGGTCCTAACGGACGCTACGTTTGATTCAGCGAATTATCGTTGGTCGATTTGAACAACCTAGGTGTTTGAAGCATTTTCAATTTTCCTGATATTTTTTGATTCTTTTGAATAACGATTCCTTGGGGCATGGTTCACACTAGGCAGCAAAGCAGAATGGATAATAGTGAAACCAACCCGAATGCAACCGGCAGTGGAAGCCTAGTGCCGCCCACATCAACTAGTACTGGGGCAATTCCAAAAACAGGCCCGATGAGTACTACCATTCCGATTTTTACCACAGCTACAACGACGATTACAACACCTATGGCGATGCAGAGTGCACTACCACCAGCACCTAGACGTACCTCGGAAGAGCTTAACTTCTCTAATAGCAGCATCACGTCTCCAGAGTTTAGCAGCCTAACTGCTCTAAACGTGCGCAAGCAATTTCAGCAACATTCGCAGATGGGAAGCGTCAGAGACAGGTCGTCAGGAAGAGCACCAGCGTCCCAAGGTGTGGTCAACTCGAGCATCAATATAAGGGATTACGTCAAGTCAGCAGTGGGCTTAGCCCAAGTGGATCTGATGTCGGGAATGGAGGAACGTTTGCGGGTATTAGTCCCACAATTAATAGCCGAAAGCTTAGGGTCGATGACGCCTCAGTATTCAGAGAGCCGACCAGCGGTTACGAAGTTAGTGACTTTACAACCACCACCTCCACCCCCCCCGTCTAGCATTTCACAGGCATGGCCAGATCGAAATATGGAGCAGCAACAACAAATTGGATCTCAGGATACCAGGAGCATCTCGCAATCTTTCCCAGATTTTTCACAACCACCACCGCATAGGCCGCAACCGACGATCGTACCGCAGCCGCAAGTTGTTTCTCAGTCGCAGACGTATCATGTAGAGACCAGAAATCGACACCAAGAGCAACGAGCTGGACCCTCGATACGTCAGCCGAGTGCCTTTGCATATACAGGGCCTGTACAAGCGCCGGTTACACATTACCATCAGCCTGAACAACCGCGACGTGTAGAAATGGACAAATGGGGATTTAAGTTCGATGGTACAAATAAGTCAATCAGCGTGGACGAATTCGTTTTTCGAGTAGAGACCTTGTGTAATGATTACCGATATCCATGGCCTGAAGTAATTAGAAATTTTCATAGTTTGCTAACTGGAAACGCAGCTCAATGGTTCTGGGGATTTCGACGGTTAAACCGAATACCTAGTTGGTTTGCACTTCGAGAAGCGCTTGTAGCACAATTTAAGCGACACGAAAGCGACTTCGAGATCCAAAGACAAATTATGGATCGAAGACAACAACGGGATGAAACTTTCGACGACTTTTATCAATCTGTTTTGACCCTGAGGAACCAACAGCGTAATCCACTGGCTGAACAGGATTTAGTGGAGATAATGAGGAGCAACCTGAGGAAAGAGATGTCACAGCTACTATTTGCCATGCGCATAGAGGGTTTGACTGAGTTTTGCAAAGCCTGCAAAAAGGCTGAAACACATATAAACTACCAACGCCAGGCTTATCAACCGCCTCCGCGTCAATATGTACCTCGCAATGCGCAAGTGCACGAGTTAAATGTAGAGCAGGACTTTTCGACTCCAGCGTTTGAAATAGATGCTATTAATTCCTCTCGAATATTTCCATGCTGGAACTGCAAACAGCCAGGGCACAATTTCGTTGAGTGTACTGCAGCCGTAAGGCGAATTTTTTGCTATAGGTGCGGAACGGAGGGCGTAGTTACCCCAAAGTGTCCGAAATGCCAGGGAACTGCTAGGCCAAATAGAAATGTTCAGGTGGAGTCTAGATCAGCTCAAACGCAGACGCAAACTCAAACTCAAGAAACGACAGAATGACTAACGTCAGTCACACAGACCGAAGTAGAAAAGAAAATTGTTGTTTTAACATCTAAGAATGAGAGTAATAAAAGTAGTTGTGATCAAGCCGTAAATACCGTTGAGGTAAAGTTAAAAGAAATTAAGCCATTTCATGTAAGACTCAAGAACTACGAGGAAGTCAGAAAAAAAATATTTTCAGAGCAGCCAACTAAAATTGAAAAAGCAAGGGTTAGATATCGTTTGAGGAAAAATAATTATAAAGAAATTTCAGCATCAGAACTGTATGAGGGCGAAGACAGTAGGTTTTACACAAATATTGAAATAAATGGACAGCGAATCGAGGGACTATTGGACAGTGGAGCAACAGTGTCGTGTTTAGGGAATAACAGCTTAAGTTTTGTGGAAAAGTGCAAGTTGCCAATTTTTAAGTTTAAATCTTTCGTCAAAACTGCCGATGGGCGAATGCATTCAATCATAGGTCGCGTTAAAGCTAAAATTAAATTCGACAACCAAGAGCACGAGATGGTTTTTTATTTAACACCTTCTCTAAAACGAGAATTGTTTCTTGGTGTAGATTTCATTAAAAAATTCAATCTCATGCAGCTCAAAGTTGATAGCATAACGACCAACAACATTGCTTTGGAGGAAGAAGTCCAAAGCCATGCAACGCCGAAAATGAAAGTTTTGACAGCCCAGCAACAACACAGGCTTAATGCAGTTATAGAAAATTTTCCCTGCTTCACGAAGAAAGGTCTCGGCAAGACGTCTGTAGAAGAGCACTACATTGATACCGGCGACGCAGTGCCCGTGAAAGATAAGCACTACCCAGTTTCACCGGCTGTTCAGGGGCTCATGTTTGCGGAGCTGGATAGGATGCTTTCACTGGGAGTCATTGAGCCGAGCGAAAGTCCATGGAACAATCGAGTGGCCTTCGTACGAAAAGGCGAGAAATGTCGACTGTGCCTGGACGCTCGCAAGCTCAATGCACTCACAGTGAAGGACGCCTACCCACTTCCACACATAGAGGGGTTGCTCAGTCGTCTCGGCGACACACACTTTATTTCAAGTGTGGATCTTAAGGATGCCTTTTGGCAAATTCCGCTTGCCGTCAGTAGTAGGGAGAAAACCGCGTTTACAGTGCCCGGTCGTCCGCTTTGTCAATTTACCGTCATGCCTTTTGGGCTATGTAATGCAGCCCAAAGGTTATGTCGGTTGATGGACAAAGTCGTGCCAGCCAATCTTCGTGAAAGCGTTTTCATTTATTTGGATGATCTTCTAGTTGTGTCTTCCGATTTCGATAATCACCTCAAAAAGTTAGAGCAGGTAGCGCAGTTGTTAAGTTCGGCCAACCTAACCATTAACGTGGCCAAATCGAAGTTTTGTTGTAGCGAGCTAAGGTACCTAGGTTATATCGTAGGCGAAGGTAAATTAAGACCAGACCCCGACAAGGTTCATGCCATTGACCGATATACCTATCCAAAAACTCCGAAGCAGGTACGAAGTTTTATGGGAGCCACGGGATGGTACCGTCGCTTTATTCGCGATTATGCTACAATAGCAGCACCTATTTTTGATACGCTGAAAAAAGCGAAAACTTTTGAGTTCGGTGATGAGGCTAAGAGCGCCTTCGATAAATTAAAAACAGCTCTTATTTCTAGTCCAGTCCTGGTACATCCAGATTTTTCGAAACATTTTTATGTGCAAACAGATGCATCTAACATTGGAATTGGCGGCGTTTTGTTTCAAAAAGATGATGAGAGTGGTGAACATCCTATCGCCTACTATTCAAAGAAACTCACGCCTGCGCAGAAGAATTATTCAGTAACTGAGCGCGAATGTCTAGCGGTGGTAATGGGGATAACGAAGTTTAGAGCCTACATCGAGCTAATGCCTTTTACAGTGATAACGGATCACTCCAGCCTAAAATGGCTAATGTCGCATAAAGACTTAACTAGTCGATTAGCGAGATGGAGTTTGTATCTGCAAAGCTTTAGCTTCGAGATAGCTCACCGTAAAGGGGCTCAGAACATCGTTCCCGACACGTTATCACGCTACGACATGGACGAAATAAGTTGTGAGGTAAAGGCACTGATTGACCTCGAGTCACCAGAGTTTCAAAGCGAAGAGTATAGGGAATTGTTAAATACCATAACCGAAAATCACTCCCAGTTGCCTGACCTCAAGGTAATAGATGGTTTTGCTTACAAGCGTACGGTTCCATATGATGGTACACCCGATGGTGAAGATTTCGCATGGAAACTATGGGTTCCAGCGCCTTTGACGCATTCAATTATTGCTAACGCACACCAACCTCCTCAAGTCGCGCATGGTGGTTTCACCAAAACTCTTAAGCGCATAAAAGAATATTTTTACTGGCCAAATATGAACCAACAGGTCCTCAATTTCGTTAATGATTGTCAAGTCTGTAAAGAATGCAAACCAGCCCAAATGGTTCTAAGACCACCTATGGGGCAAGAGTCGCAAATAGTACGGCCTTTTCAAAAAATTTACGTGGATTTCCTCGGTCCATACGTTCGTTCGAAAAAGAAAAATACCTATATCTTTATAGTCTTAGACTATTTCACAAAATTTACCCTGTTAAAGGCGATGACGAAAGCGACCGCGCGAAATGTAATCCGGTTTCTAATTTCAGAAGTTTTCCATAAATTCGGTACCCCAGAAATACTTATGTCTGACAATGGCGTGCAATTTTTAAGTAAAGAATTTGCCGAAATGATCGATAATTTTGGAATAAGACATGTACGCACTGCTAATTACGCTCCTCAAGCCAACGCTTCAGAGAGGGTCAACCAGTCCATTCTCGCGGCGATTCGGTCGTATCTCGACCAAGATCAAACCAACTGGGATCAACACTTATCTGACATTGAATGTGCCTTGCGTTCTTCGGTACACTCCTCGATAGGAATGCCTCCTTATTTTGCTCTCTTCGGTCACAACATGATCACGCATGCAAGCGCCTATAAAATAGCAAAGAAACTAGGTGTGCTTAGCGATCCTGAGACGTTGGTGATACCGAAGCCGGTTCGGCAAGACCTGATTCGCAACAAAATCCGCGAACAGCTACATAAGAGTCACGAACAGAATGTTAAAAGGTATGACTTGAAAAGTCGGAAAGTTAAATTTCAACCTGGACAGGAGGTCTACCGACGAAACTTCCAGCTTAGTGACTTCTCTAAGCAAATTAGCGCCAAACTTTCAAAGCGTTTTCTAAAGTGTCGAATAGTGAGGGCTGTAGGTAATTGTCTGTATGAGTTAGAAGATTTAAGTGGCAAGACGATAGGAATTTTTCACGCGAAAGACTTAAAACAATAATCAGGTTCGAATGTAGGTTGAAAGAGCAAATGGTGCCATTTTTTCCCATTTATCTCTTAAGCTGAGAAGCTTGTCGAGAGTCCCTGGGTTTGTCATGGGCACCTGCGTAGAGGAAATAATACCCTTCGTGAATACCCATGGTATTTCCACTAGCGCCCTCTAGTGTGTTAGTGCACACAACTTTTTCATTTAAAAGTGGCACCTCAATGATGTTCGAGTATGTTCGGGCAAACAAAATGGCCATACAGGGGCTTGAAAGGGAAAAATACCAACAAAAATGGTACCATTAGATTCAACGGGCATAAACCATTCGGTAAAATGGCGTGATCCGACACGCGCTTGAATCGGTAGCCAATCGGAATTCCGAAACAAGCGTCGGTTAACGGAATCTTGCCGACGTGTCATCCGCAAGTCCAACCCCAACCATTACCTACTCCCTTCGGTTATGGGCGATTCCACCGAAAAGGTAGTAAAGTTGGACAAACATCGCTAGTTTGCACATCCAAATGCCGTCAAGATGCATGCGAACGCACCCTTTCCAAGTACAGGTGGCAACACTGCCAAAGTACCAAAAAGCACCGAACTGAAGAAAAATACAACCCTGGGTAGACGTTGCTGTCGCAGAGGGTTGAGAGATGTAAAAGTGTGAAAAGACTGAACAGAACATTTGGATAATTTGACCGAGTTCTTAAAATTTTTCATCGAGTCTCTCGTTTTCCAAGTTCTTCGATTTAGAGCCTGTTTGTCGCGTATTGTGTCGAAAGTTATTAAGCGAATATCTCTGGAAAAAAAAAAAAACAATGGTGATGTTTTAGTGCAGTAAAACAACGTTCCGTAATCTGTGCACAAAACATTGGCAGTTACAACAACCTAACTAGTGTGCGGAGTGAAAATCAAGACAGCCAAGTTTTCCATTGGTGGTGGTGCGAATTGCAATTTTGGTGTACAAAAAAAAAAAAAAAAGCAAAAGTAAAACGGCAGAGGAAATAGCGTTCAATAAATAAATAATTGATTCCTTTGTTACACCAAAACGCATGATTAACGGATTAACATTACTCTCATCGGAAAGGAAGGAGCACACATTCCACTGGAAACGAAAATATTCATCCTAAAAACATCCATACCAATCTCCATATACCTACCGTAAATATAGAGGGCAAAGCGATTCACCAGCAGCAACAGCGCTAATAGCACCACAGTCGGCATTGGTCACTGCCCACAACCCCCCAACAACAACAACAGCAACATCAACATATTCTCGTTACACTAACTCTAAACTCAGCAATAAGGTTCTACGCGACAACAGCTGCAACGCCACCAGAATGAGCAAGTAATCGTACTTTTTTTTTTATCAACAACAACAAAAACCACCACAACAGCAGCAAACGCAGGTAAGCAGGTGTCCACATGACTTAGTGTATGTTAAAGGCCACGCTAACCTTTATACCCCCGACAGACCGCATCGTCACCACCATCGTCGCCGCCACGCTGCAGACCACCAACACCATCGTCCTCATCACCAACAGCAGCACCATCGGCAACACCCAGCTTTGCACACGGATCACCCTGCAGTCCACCACACGACCAGCTCCACCACACAAAACCAACAACGAGCAGCCGCAACAACACCAGGACCATTAGCGAGCCACCACGCCGACACCAGGTTTTTTTTTGCCCTCCTACTGTATATCACTCGTAGAATTGTTTTTATTGTACTTGACTGAGGTTTACAAATCTAAAGGTCCCAAGCATAATGGCCTCGAGCTGGCTTCAGCTGGTGTCCAAATCTTCTACCAAACCATAATGGTTTAAGCCAGCTTCTTCGTCAGGTTTTGTTAACTTGATCTGGCTGCAATCCAAGTAATTTTAATCGAATGTTCCGTAAGGAATCAGCTTGATTTTTTTATTCAAACTAATTTAAAGAAATTGAGTATTTGGCAGAACTTGAGCTAGCTTGCGTGTATTTTGGACATCAGCTGCAGCCAGCTTAAGGCAAACATGGTTGCACCTTAAAACGTATATATACGTTTTTTTTTATAATGTAAAATCGAACCTATCGTAAGCAAAACATACGAGATTTTGGAAACAAATCGAAATTAAAATTTGACGTAAGATAAACTAAACAGATATATTTGGTTCCAAAACTAAAACTAAGATGGAATTTAATATTTACTACCCAAAATATAGTTTGAAAATATAAGAAATAAATAATTTTTTTTTTGCAAATCAACCAAAAAATAGGTTGAATCAAAACAAAGAAACCATAGTTTAACGTAAATTCAAGTAAACCGAATAGATTTTGAGACACACCGTAGCACCAATTTAACTTAAAATATAATATACCAAATATATTCTGGAAACGTAATAAAATTGAAAGTTAATTTAAATCAAGGTAAACAAAATATATTTTGGGACCAAATGAAACTAAAATTTAATTTAAATTAAAATAGACAGAATATGTTTTTGGAACAAAATGAAACAAAATATATTCTAAAACCCAGTAAAAGAATTTAAATTGAACCTGAATCTAAACAAACAAAATATTTTGGAAATTCAACAAAATGTGAATTAAACTTACATTGAAATAAACCAAAATATATTTTGGAACAAAATGAAATTAAAGTTTAACTTGCGTAAAAAATAAAAAGAATATATTTTGGAATAAAATTAAACTAAAATTTAATTTAGATTAAAACAAACAGAATATATTTGGAAACGTAAGGTAGCATAAATATAATTCCACTAAATAACCTAAACAAAATATATATTAGAAACTTAATGAAATTGAACCTCAAAATAAATTATATCTAACTTCCAATATAATAAACCAAACTATATTTTGAGAATGACAATTAAATGGAGCTTTGAATTAAATTACAATAAGCCAATACATACGCTGGAACGAAATCAAAACCAAAAGTTAATTTAACTTAAATTAAATAAAATACGTTCGGGAAACCCAATAAAATAAAACTAATGTAAATTTAAATTTATGTAAATCGAAACTAAAATCAAACAAAACGAGTTCAAATTAAAACTAAGATAAATTTAATTGTATATAAATTAAAGCGAATATAAAACAACACGAAAATAAATAAAAACTAATACCAATGAAAATTTATATAAATCCAAACTAATACAAAACAACGCGAATATAAATAAAGAGAAATACGAATTAAAACTTATATAAATCAAAACTAAAATCAAACAAAACGAGTTCAAATTAAAACTAAGATAAATTTAAGGTTATATAAATTAAAACGAATATAAAACAAAACGAAGATAAATAAAACTAATGCAAATTAAAACTTATTTAAGTCTAAACTAATATAAAACAAAACGAAACTAAATAGAACTAATACAAATTAAAATTTATATAAATCTAAACTAATATAAAACAAAACGAAACTAAATAAAACTAATACAAATTAAAATTTATATAAATCTAAACTAATATAAAACAAAACGAAACTAAATAAAACTAATACAAATTAAAATTTATATAAATCTAAACTAATATAAAACAAAACGGAAATAAATAAAACTAATGCAAATTAAAATTTATATAAATCAAAACTAATATAAAACAAAACGAAAATAAATAAAACTAATGCAAATTAAAATTTATGTAAATCAAAACTAATATAAAACAAAACGAAAATAAATAAAAACTAATACAAACGAAAACTTATATAAATCAAAACTAAAATAAAACAAAACGAATTCAAACTAAAACTAATACAAATTTAAATTCATAGACTACAAACTTAAAATAAAACAAAACTAATAATCAGTCAGACTAATATAAAATTGAATTTATAGCAATTCTACCTTAACCTCCATCTAATATAAGCCGAAAATAGAACCTAAGGCAGAAGTTAAAGTTTATTCCTAAGTATAGAAAAAAAAAAAAAAAAATTATATATAGACTTCGGCAGTAAAGTAAAACTAAAGCTAAAAACCGAATTGCAATCTAAGTCTAAGTTTTATATAGGCCTAATTCGAAACGAATTATAGCTTAAGTCTAAACTATTATAGATCTCTAAGTCCCGTGTATTTGGTTTCATTCGCAAAGGTTATTGTATGTAGGCTTAAATTTTTTCTTGTAATAAAAAACTAAAATTTTGTACAATACAAAAAAAAGAAAAGAAATATAATGGGTTATTGAAGAGAAAAGGACAGGTGGCGTGGACGACGTAGAGATGGCGTGAGTATGGAAGTTTTTGGGGTGACCTAGACCTTGGCGCAGGGTCACCATGGCTGGTCTTTTGGGGCCAGAAGGGGCGGGTTAGCCTAGGGCGATCGACTTACACCAAAGATCGACCCAAGAGACGGGCCAACGTGGCAACATAAAACAACCTATTTCAATTTCCTTCTTAATTTTCAGCACGGGCGCGCAAAATAATCGGTTTTTTTATCTGCCTTCGAGATTTAAATCTTTTTGTTCGATTGTTTTTTTGGGTTTTTTTTGTTTTGACGGTGATTTTTAAAATACAGCTGGTACGATTTTTTATTCCGTGTAGTTTCCTGCTGTCGGACCAGGCTGGCAAGAACACCACCCCATCCGGCGAGCCTTAGCCGCGCAATACGCCAGCGTACCAGTGCTGCCAGAGGGACGACAGAGATGCGTATCAAGGGCTACCTTGCCACATGACGCATCGACCGCAAACAAGGTAGGTCGGGGGAGACATGACAACTTACAACTTTGTGAACGCACCTTCAGTAAAGTACATATTGTATTTTTAAAATCAGCTGATTTTGGTATGAAATTCTGTTTGGAAATATTAATTTAAAATCATCATTTAACTAAAGGAAATCATACAAAAATTGAAATGAAAGAATAAATTATACTAATTTTTATTAAATAAACTCACAGCGTAGCCTGTAGCTTGCTCCTAGCCTGTAGCTTGCTGAGTAGAAATGATTTTACAATCAGCTGATCTAATACACAACGAAATTTACACAGAATGCAATAGTGTTCCATCGTTGTATTTTTTCCACAAGGTTGTATATTAAAAACTGTGCATTTTTTTTTTTTGTTATATTACAAAATTTACTACAAATATCAAATTTATCAAAAATACACAATACAAGGGAAAATACAACACATAGTGAATACCCCTAATGTTTTCTTAACTAATTAACTTACTGCTGTAATATAATTCATAAAAAATCCAACCAAACAAACATATAAGCAAATTTACTTCACTTTTTAAGCTGCGTCAAGTTATTAAATGAATTGCAATAAAATTGACAACGAAGAAGTTAAACACAAAACGAGTTCCTTATATTGCGTTTCACAAGGTGGTTCAGAGATGAAAAAATATATAAATGTCGATAGCCAAAAATAACCACTTAGTAACCAAATAGATATTTTTTATTGCAATTTTTGTTAATTTTAAAAAATATAGGAATACGCAAAATATTCTCATTTTTATGCTGCATATTTTTATAAAAAAAAAAAATGCTTCCCGAAGGTAAAATATGCCAAAGTGGAATATAATATTCCACTCTGACCACACTGCCAGTGATGTGCGGCGTAGACAACTTGATGTAAACAATACTATTGTCGACGGTGTCGACAATGTCGTGTAGACAATTGATTTTAACGACGTGTAGATAATTAATTATGGTATTTAATTAAATTGAATCCAAGTTCGGAGTATTCGTTATTTTTGCACATTCCAGGCATGCTTTTTGTTTGTTAAATTTGTTAATTTTTATTTAATAAACGAATTTTCCAAAGGACTTTAACAATCGGCACAATCTAACAAGAACTTGCATTTTCGCAGTGTTGCATTTTGTTGACATTGCTTACACAATTGTCGACATTGTCTACATTGTCTACGTCATCGACCATTCTCTACATTATCGGCACCAAAACGTCGACAATTAAAGATGACGCGTCGAGGAACATCACTGGTGAAAACATCTTTAGGCGCGTTGAACGATTTTGGTAGAGGGTAAATCTTTGGCTTGCGTCATCGTCTTTTTCCGAGTAACTCTCGTCATCAATACAGACAGTAGAGATAACAAGATAGGAAACTTAAAAAAAATAACCTCAAAAAATGTTTGCATGTATTTGTGCATAAATAAAATTAATCCTGATCGTCACTCTTGTTCTTAACCGGCCGCAAGCTCACAAATAAATCACTTGGCAACTCTTGAAATTAATGCATAGAATCTGTTTGTTAGTATATAAATACTTAAGTTAGGTTGCAATAAGATGCTTGCAACCAAAACTTATTATTAATTCGCTTTATATCGGTCCATATATGCTTTTAAAGTTTGGCAATTTCTTCAGTTGTTGTATTTGTCAGCATTTTTGAAAAATTTGCTTTTACTCAAACCAACGCTATTCATGGTGAGATTTAAAAATGGAACGATCTTCTTCTTTTTCTGCTTTTTTCTGCTGGAACTTCGTTTGCAAACAAGAAAAATAATGTATTGAAGTTGTGATAAAGGAATATGTTGAACATTCAAATAATTACATACATGCTCTAATTTTATTATATATCGTCAAACAAAGTTTGACAATTTTCACACTTGTTGTATTTATCAGTGGCTTTTTATTTCACCACTGCGGCATTATACTTTCAGAGTTGTCAACTATCATTGTTTTATTAATAAATTTTTTCATAAAGGGTGTGTGTCGAAAGGAAACTTTTCAGTCGTGGTAAGATAGAATAAAATTTGTGTGTGTTGAAATAAATTTGTCGTTTTTGCTGTGTCAAATGGACGATGAAATTTTGACAGTTACAAATTTTGACGTTTCGCATTTCAGTCGTGTTTTAGCGCAAATATTTTGTTTGATTTGCATTTTATTCAATTTGTGACATATTAATTCGAGTGCTTGTACTTGCAACTTATTTCGTAAACTTGTAATATTGTCAACCTAAATACTTAAAAAATAAAAAAATAATAAACAAAATAACGAAAGTGCTTGAGTATGTGTGTGCGTGTGTGTGGGCCAACGATCTCTCGGTGTATCAGCAAGTGCAGCAAAGTTAGATTGGCTTTCTTTGCTGGTGAACGTCCTCCAAGTGCCACTACCAGCAAGTGCAGTGCAAAATTTGTTGCTAGCCAACATCCTCCAAGTGCCATCACCAGCAGCACAAGCAAATGTAGCGCAAATTTCCTGAATCTTTTGATTGCCAACGTTCTCCGAGAGTCGCCACGAGCAGCATCAGCAAGTGCAGCACAATTCAATTGACTGGTCAACTCTCCAATATTTCAGAAGCACCATTTCAGCATGTCTCAAGCGCAGATGCAAATTTCTGCCATTAAACTCTGGCGTGAGTTAAATAAATTGAAAGCGGAGATAGATATAGTATATAAATTATACATAATTAAATATAATAAATGAACATAGACAGTTTAACCACCTAATGTTGCAAATTGAAAACGCAAACCAACGACAAGCAAGACACGAGAAGCAATAGAATTTCATATAGAAAAAGTGTTGCTTCTCTTGTCTTACTTGTCGTTTGTTTGCGATTTGGATTTACATTAGGCGGTAAGAAATAGGATGCTTGTGATAAGCAGACTGAAGTTATTCAATTACAACTGTAAATATAAATTTATTTACAACAATAACTACCAAGCAAATCTACAACAACAACAAAAACGCAAAGAGAATGACAAGATCCCAGTGGTTGCGCAGCGTTAGAGGGGATGAACCGAATTGGCAGCGGGAAATATACAGCACTTTGCTTGCTATTTTTTCTGTTTGCCTGCTAGCAAGATCTAAAGTGGAGGCATTAAAAGAGACTTCACGACAGTCAAACAAAATACAAATATGAAAAATTGAAATTTCAATTTTTTTCAGCAGTTAGCTCTGAAGTTTTTTTTAATGCCTCCCGCCACTTAAGATCTTGCTAGCAGGTAAACAGAAAAAATAGCAAGCAAAGTGCTGTATATTTTCGGCTGCCAATTCGGTTCATCCCCTCTAACGCTGCGCAAACACTGGGATCTTGTCATTCTCTTTGCGTTGTTGTTGTTGTAGATTTGCTTGGTAGTTATTGTTTTACAGTAAGCTTTAATTTTTTGTAGATGTTTATTTGTAGCTACAGTCAGCATATGACACCGAACTATTTTAGAAAACAGTTTAAACATATGAAAGAGTATATATAACATTGGTAAAACTTTTTGTTTTTAGTAAAAGTGTTACCGTATCGGAAATACATATATAAATATATATATAGTTCATATATATGAAAAATTTAGCTCATTAAGGAAATTAAAAGAGTATTTATGTATATTTTTATAATAACAATTACGTAATAAACCTGCAAAATAAATTAATATTTTCAGTAGTAATTGGATAGCTTAAGTCTGCTTATTTATTAAGCATTCTATTTTTTAAACTGTTTAGCATCAATTTCTTATATAAATTAAATATAATTTATATGCTATAGATATTTCTTAATTTTAGAATATTCTATTTTTAATACACAACGCAATATAGATATGGTGTTAATGTATATTGTGTTAGTGCTATGATATAAATTAACACCATATCTATATTGCGTTGTGTATTAAAAATAGAATATTCTAAAATTAAGAAATATCTATAGCATATAAATTATATTTAATTTATATAAGAAATTGATGCTAAACAGTTTAAAAAATAGAATGCTTAATAAATAAGCAGACTTAAGCTATCCAATTACTACTGAAAATATTAATTTATTTTGCAGGTTTATTACGTAATTGTTATTATAAAAATATACATAAATACTCTTTTAATTTCCTTAATGAGCTAAATTTTTCATATATATGAACTATATATATATTTATATATGTATTTCCGATACGGTAACACTTTTACTAAAAACAAAAAGTTTTACCAATGTTATATATACTCTTTCATATGTTTAAACTGTTTTCTAAAATAGTTCGGTGTCATATGCTGACTGTAGCTACAAATAAACATCTACAAAAAATTAAAGCTTACTGTAAAACAATAACTACCAAGCAAATCTACAACAACAACAACGCAAAGAGAATGACAAGATCCCAGTGTTTGCGCAGCGTTAGAGGGGATGAACCGAATTGGCAGCCGAAAATATACAGCACTTTGCTTGCTATTTTTTCTGTTTACCTGCTAGCAAGATCTTAAGTGGCGGGAGGCATTAAAAAAAACTTCAGAGCTAACTGCTGAAAAAAATTGAAATTTCAATTTTTCATATTTGTATTTTGTTTGACTGTCGTGAAGTCTCTTTTAATGCCTCCACTTTAGATCTTGCTAGCAGGCAAACAGAAAAAATAGCAAGCAAAGTGCTGTATATTTCCCGCTGCCAATTCGGTTCATCCCCTCTAACGCTGCGCAAACACTGGGATCTTGTCATTCTCTTTGCGTTGTTGTTGTTGTAGATTTGCTTGGTAGTTATTGTTGTACAGTAAGCTTTAATTTTTTGTAGATGTTTATTTGTAGCTACAGTCAGCATATGACACCGAACTATTTTAGAAAACAGTTTAAACATATGAAAAAGTATATATAACATTGGTAAAACTTTTTGTTTTTAGTAAAAGTGTTACCGTATTGGAAATACATATATAAATATATATATACAGTACGACCTCGCTCAACGCAACCCTCGCTACACGCAACTCCTCGATAATCTCAACACCCAAATTGTACGCAAAGTATAAATTGCAACAAAGTGCAGACCAAAATTTCCCAATTTTTAAAAAAATAAATTTTAAATAAATAAATAAACCTCAGATTTCGCAATTGGCTTGAATTTAATTGGTTGCGTTGAGCGAGGTCGTACTGTAGTTCATATATATGAAAAATTTAGCTCATTAAGGAAATTAAAAGAGTATTTATGTATATTTTTATAATAACAATTACGTAATAAACCTGCAAAATAAATTAATATTTTCAGTAGTAATTGGATAGCTTAAGTCTGCTTATTTATTAAGCATTCTATTTTTTAAACTGTTTAGCATCAATTTCTTATATAAATTAAATATAATTTATATGCTATAGATATTTCTTAATTTTAGAATATTCTATTTTTAATACACAACGCAATATAGATATGGTGTAAATGTATATTGTGTTAGTGCTATGATATAAATAGATATAAATAAGCTTTAATTTTTTATATTAAATTAAAAATGAAATAATTTAAATAAATTACTTTAATTATATGTATTTTTGATATGGTAACACTTTTGCTTAAAAGAAATAGTTTCAGTAATATATAAAAAATATAACAAATTGCTATAAGCTATTATCAAAGATAATTCTAATTTCATATGCCGATTATAGCTACACAATTAGAATTCACAACTTCTACAAAAAGTTTCCAGCTTACTGCGCTAACAACAATTGCCAAGGAAATCTACAAACAAGGACACAAAGAGAAGAACAAGATCATAGCGGAACTTTTAGAACTTTTTGATTTTCAACCTACATGTAGGACGGGCTGCAGTATGAGCTTTCGCACATCTTACATGTCCGTCCGACCTGTCAAATCCGTCCTACATGTACGATAGTCCGAAACCCCCTATTAGCATGAAAATTCTTATATAGCAGTAAGGCGGTCCGTGGCAGGACAACGTCTTCCAGGGAATACTAATATTTTATATATAAGTTTTTGCTTCGGTCGGCAGTCCCCTCACTGCTATACTTGTTCACATGTCGCACGACCGTAGACCGGCGCAAATTTGTGTAAAAATCTTTGGTAATATTTTATTTGTATACTCTCTGAACGTGCCCCATTATGAATATCGTCTATTTAGAATATCGTCTAAAATCAAAACATAATTCTAGGGTGTCTGGTTTGAGGCTACACTTCAATCTTGCAATCCAACGACATGCTGTGGCAAAAACTTGAACTTCACTACAACAAAAAGTATTGTCAAACGTCAATTGAAAAAATTACAATTCGATAAAGCAAGAAATAAATTGTGCTATTTTTTTATTTTGCGGTGTTGTGATGATTTAATTTCACAAATATAAAAGCACATTAGTAAATGCTTAGAAGATGGCGCAAAGAGGAGTCTACAATATTGTGCAGAGGCTCAGCACGGCCAATACAAAAAAGTTATTGTGCACAGGAGTTGCCGGAGCCCATCAAACACGCACGTTGAGTAACCATCTGACACAAAGCCATGCGGCTGTTATATGGAGCTTTGGAGCAACAACGACGACTTGTAATAAACTAACGAATAATGGAAAGCGTAGCTATACCGCAGAGAGTAGCAGTAAGTGACATCAACTCTTTGAACCTTGTGGAAATAATGTTCACGCTAAATCCACACTCTTCTGTATGTTTCTAGAAAAAACACCTACTGCCGCTAGTCCACAGATTTTGTCAAAATTATTTCCACAGACCGCCACAAATGTGGATGAGGAAACAGAGAGGGAACGCAAACGCAAGGAGGAAGATGATGTCAAGGAGAACGAGAAGGCATGGAAACGCATGAAGATTGGGTAGGATAGTTTCAAAGTAGCTTGCCGGGTATTACTTCTAACATTTTATTTTTTATTTTACTCTAAGCTTTGCTATCTTTGGTGGTTCTGCCGTTGGTCTGCTTATGTGGGCTGTCTATGAATTTGGCAAGCCGGAAATAGATGCTGACGGTGAAATCATTGAAGATGAATTCAGCAAATATCCCGTCATTCAACAATATCTGCAACGCATGTGGAAGTCCATGAACTACTATCAAAAGATGATTCAGGAACCATCACGTGACAAACTATTGCCCGATCCGTTGAAGCCGCCCTATATTCAACCACCCTATACACTAGTATTGGAAATGAAGGATGTACTCGTGCATCCTGATTGGACGTACCAGACCGGTTGGCGTTTTAAAAAACGTCCTGGTGTGGACAACTTTTTGCAAGAGTGCGCTAAACATTTCGAAATCGTTGTTTTCACTGCGGAACAAGGCATGACCGTATTTCCCATACTTGATGCCCTCGATCCCAATGGGTACATTATGTATCGTTTAGTGCGCGATGCAACACATTTTGTCGATGGCCATCATGTCAAAAATTTGGACAACTTAAATCGTGATCTGAAAAAGGTGAGAGCATAAATATCAACTCTACTAAATTCTCCGAATTTTAATGGAATGTGCTGTTTGATTTTAATAGGTTATCGTCATAGACTGGGACGCCAACTCCACGAAACTGCATCCCGATAATATATTCAATATAACCAGATGGCTGGGAAATGATGATGATACACAATTGTTAGACTTAATTTCTTTCTTGAAGAGTAAGTTCGCGTAAGTTTTGTTTCATATTTGCAGATAATTCTAAGAATTTTCTGTATAGCTCTTGCAACTGCTGATGTGGATGATGTGCGTGAAGTTTTAACCTACTATCGTCAATTCGATGACCCCATCCTACAATTTCGTGAAAATCAACGTAAACTGCTGGAACAAATGCAGGAAAAAGAACGCGAAGAGCAACAGAAATCCAAACCGATTGTCAAGAAATGGACTCCAAGTTTTATGGCACGTTCATAAAAAGCAGCAAAAGAAAAACATAATACATACTTATACATAGACGAAAGCGGCGTCTGGATTGAGTTCGACTTCATATCTGTTCTTTTTTATTTATCGTTGTAAAAGTTGAAAAAGTTTTTTGTTATTAAATTTTTTGCAACTTTCAATATTTCCAGACATCCATCGTCTATATTTAAACAATGAAACTGCAGTGAAAACATGATTATTAATATGTCATTAAACTGTAACATAAAATAACTACAACGGGTTTTAACGAATTCACCATTAAGATAAATATAAATCACGCTCTTTATGAACTTAATGCATGCTATTAAGTTTGAAACAGACATCAATATTATTCTTTTTTGCCATTTGGTTGACTCTACAATAACTTATTACTATTATTATTATTCGTAATTCGTCAATAAGCTAATAAATAAAATATTAAAACTTATAAAAATTAGAGTTACAGCTTATTTAATTAGTAAGATTATTGCAGCTTAGCTGCTTGGCATACCTTACGAATCGTGTTAACTTTTTTAATCAAGATATTTTCTATTAAATAGATACCTAAATAAATATTGCCGTATTTTGTATCAATAGATTTTCGTATAGATGAAATTTTAACTTCTCATGTCTTGCTTGTCGTTGAAAATAAAGCAGTTACCTTCATCGTTATTTTAAAGAAATCTCTACATATAATAAAACTGTAAAAAAGATTTGTACATTGAATATTTTTCGAAATTCTTATTGCGCTGAACATTTCGAAGGATGTAGATGCCAAAAATTTAATTTTTAAAACTTTTGTTTGACTGACTGTCTACGCGCATCACGTGAAAACGACTGGAGGGATTTTCATTAAATTTGGCATGTAGATTCCTTAACTCTCTGATGGGGACCAAGGATTCTCTTGTAAAATAAAATAAATCTTTTTTGCTCTCATACAAAAAAATGAGAATTAAAAACACTGAAAAATTTGATACAAATTGGAGATACCTTTGAACAACACATAAAAGAATTCTCGGCTATTAAAAGAACTACAAACACAACCTGGTTTGTTTTCGTTTATCTCTGAAAGTATCCTCTTTTTATATGATCTCAGGGATAATTGAGAAGGTAGACGTTAAGCGTCTACTATATATTATTATTACGGGATGTTTGCACGGCTGTGCCTAGGAGAGTAGGAGTGGATCCCTTGTGGTATCACAACGGACCAAGTATATGGTCTATGTGCGCCGGTCCATAGACCGCCGCCACCTTAACCTAATCTAATGCTATGTTTAGACATGGGCAACGCTGTGCTGCGTTGCACTTTTGAGTTGAAGCACTTAACCCTACAAGAAATAGCTAACCAAAACTCTAAAACAATCACATACATTTTTTTGTTTACAACCACATTCTCATACTCATTTCAGTGTCAAAAATTGTGAAACAAGGCAAAAAATGAATATTTTAGCAAGTGCATGTGAAAGAAAGAGAAGGTATCATTATTAAAAATCATGTTAAATTTTTGCATATCTGCCATTGTAGTTTACCATTCCACGTTTCGCTAACCCGGCGTCTCGTCAGGCAATAATCCATTGCTTACCATCTGTCAAATTCCACTGCAAGCAATGGCAATATTTCAAGGGTGGGTTTTGTCATGTTACGAAATCAACATATAATTTTATCATTTATTATATAAATTTATTATTTTATAAATTTATTCTGCACGCTACTTGATTTTTATAGATACACACATTTAAAAGTTTGGAGAAAAATTAAAAATGGCTGTCAAACAAGAAAAAATACCCCGTACCAACAAAAACCAAGTTCTGCAATTAAAAAGTAGAAATATCTTTAAATTGCTTACTGTTGGAACGCTGCTGCCCATCAAAGAATGATGAGCCATTAAGCACGCTTGCCAATATCAAGAATGCAGTGAGCATTTCTACATTCGCCACATCTAATTCCACTCCCAAAGTCGTCGGCACAGAAGTGGCTAGCAGTAGCAGCAACAACAGTTAAAAATGTTATAATAAATTTAAAACATTTGTTTCAAGACACCAACGAACTGCATGCATTTTTATTTTTAATGAAGTACGTTAGATAAAACTGATTTTTACGTTATATCTAACGGTTACATATAACTGAGTTTTCGGTTAGATTTATCTGGTGAGATTTGATTACCTTTAGCCTGTATTTATGTTAACCTTAACTAGAGAGAGAGCGAGACGGCTATATTTCGAAAATATTGGAAATTGCTACTTGTGAGAAAGGGATGCCAGATCACACGTATACACGAGTTTCGGTTAATTTCTTCACAAGGCTCTTCCTAGCATAACCGAAACTTCGTATAAAGAGATAGCCGATATTTCAGTTTAGAAAAACCGTTTTTGATTAGTTAAATAACCGATAGTCTTCTTGTAGGGAAATGCGTTACTGCGCTAATACACTTGTTTTAAAAAAAGTAACGCACTAGCGCAGTAATACAAATAACACGCTTTAAAAAAAATGAAATATTTATTCAGCGAGCAAAAATTGCACAAATTTTACAACGACTCAAACATAGCGATAGAATGTTCGAAGCGAGCACTGTTTGCTTATTTAAATATGGAAAAGTAGTTGAGGAAAATATGCTGTTCAGCTTGAGTGTTTGGAGAGCGTTTGATTGTTATAAGATGTTTCAATATATATAACAATATTTAAACGTGTTCGTAAGCGTTTAAACAAACGCAAGCAGTGCTACTGTTTCTTTTTGCGTTGGAGCTGGTTATTGCGTTAATAGTTAAAAGTAACGCAATAACGCAAAACAGCATCAAAATATATTTGCTTCATGCTTATTTTTTTCATTAGATTTGCATGCTTTCTAGATACATGGAGTTAAAGTCGCATCTAATTTGTCTTGCGTACCAGAAATGCGTTTGTATGTCTGTGATTGCTTACATTCAGAGCTGGGTTGTAATGATTCCTTTTAAATTTAATAACACCTCAATTCCAATTCTTTAAAATTAGAAATCTCAATTCCACAGAAATGTAATCAAATAACTTCTAAATTACATTATAGGAATTGTAATTGGTAATTGAACATCTCAATTCCTCGGAATTTTACTGGAATTGTAATGGAAATTGACCATTTCAATTGTCCATGGAATTGAAAAAAATTGTAAATTTCATTACGGGAATTATAATTAGTAATTCAGCGCTTAAATTCCTTAGGACTAGAATTAGAAAACATCGTTTTGGTAGTAGATTATAGAAATTTTGTACAGAGGTGTGAAAGTTGTGTACCAAGCACCTTGCAAAAAGTCGGCGGTATTGAACCAGGTAGCGTAGCAGCTATATATTTTGTTCTAACTCAAAATGTGGTATTATATTAAAAATTGGTATCTTGGATAATACATTTATTTGTAAATATTTCATTAACAGTGGGAGTCAAATAAAGTTTTCTAATCATAATGAAGTTGTTTTGAGTTAATGAAGAAGTAATTGAAGTTTTACAATTCCTATGAATTGACGATTTTTCCAATTCCATACATGAAGATTTGAAGTGTTCAATTACTAGTTCCAATTTCTGTAATGGAATTGACCATTTTTTCCAGTTCCATTACAAGGAATTGAGGTGTTCCATTACCAATTACAATTCCTGTAATGGAATTGTTAATTTTTCCAATTCCATTTCTGAGGAATTGAAGTGTTCAATTATCAATTACAATTTCTGTAATTGAATTGACCATTTTTTGCAGTTCCATTCCAAGGAATTGAGGTGTTCAATTACCAATTCCAATTCCTGTAATGAAATTGACGATTTTTTTCCAATTACATTCCTGAGGAATTGAGAGGACCAATTACCATTTCCTAATTCCAAGGAATTGGAATTGAATTGTAATGAGTATTTTTTGACCCAGCTCTGCTTACATTAACCTTGAACGGAGTACAGTTTGACTGGATGCTTGAAGTATAAAATTGGTTTATTTTTAACGAATGATAAAAATATGGTATTTTTTGGTAATGTTTCATATTAATTAATAACTTATTACTTAAGTAATTATAAATCAATTTATGAGAAATATGAGTTCTTAAATCAGATATATTGATTCAAGATTTGTTATTTGATTCCATTTATTTTTCCTAAGTGAAGACAACTTGCGCTTCGGACAAGACATCACAAAACTCATCGCATTCAACAAATTGACCACATAAGGCAATGCGTTATCGAACTATAAACCATTCCGTGCTGATAAACATCGTGTTAATATAGATATCATAGCATTTGAAACTACGTAATGACACAATTGCGTTAACGCATTACGCTGATACAGTAATAAGCGCTTGGGTTGGTGTATCAGCGCAGCATTTTTTGATGCATTACCCATATCTAGCTATGTCCACACTGAGAGCTGAATGCGTATTTAGAGCTATTTTGAGATTTTTTTGCAACGCAGTACAGAGTAGGGCACCAGGTATGCTAATAGTCGTTGAGCAAAAATTCACTTCCAGAAAAAATTTAATAAATTTTATATCGATGGCTTAATGTACAAAAGGCGTAACTCACTTTTTTTCGAAATCGCGTTTTCAACATATTCTAGTAGATCACTCTCAAATAAACCTCCCTTAAAAAATCAGTGCGCTATGATTGCAAATTTGTAGCTATTTTATATAAAAACTGCATTTAAAAAGATTTTATATCCAAAGTTTTTCAGATTTTATTCAGTTTTTTCCTTCTCCTGTAAAGAAGCAAAAATTGAGTTATGCCTTTTCTATATTAACACATCGATATAAAACTATTTTAAGATGTTTACTACAAGTAAAAAGTGAAAGTGAAGGGAGAAAAATGCTTTTAATTGCAAATATTGCCTGCAAATATTTCACAAGTACAAACTTGTTTGCGGTAAATATTTTAAAATATACAGCACAATTCTGAATGATTTTTCCCTGGGAATCGGAAAAGGGAATTTTAATTTTTAAGACAACAGATAAAGATATCACATATTTTTTGTTTACACTAATGAATATTAACGGTTGATGAAAAAATTGGCATTAAAAATTTACAAAATTTTTTTAACTTTATCTTAAAAATTGAAACTCCCTTTTCCAATTCTCCGGAAAAAAGCATCCAAAATTGGGCTAAGAATTATAATACTTGTTAAGTAAAATTATAGTTGCAGCAAAATTATTTAAAAAAAATAACTACTGGTGGCAATACATGATGCCGCAGAAGAAATCCACTTATTGGCTGATTAAAGTGCGTGCAAGCGGCACCAGAGCTGTAAAAGAATGCAATCAATTGTGATTTTAAATCACGTGATTTATATTCAAAATAAATGCAATAATTTTCCAAATGATTGAATGTGATGTGAAATTTCAAACCGATTTATTTCGCATAATCAATAAGCATATTCACAATGAGGTGTAGCGGATGTGAAATCCTTGTGAAAATGCCAAAAGGTTACACAAATTATAATTGTAATTTTTTGACAACGTTAATAAATTTAACTGAAATTGGCGGAAAATAAATTAAAATGTGCGAATCAAATATTGTTAAAAAAATAAAGTTAAGAAAGGAAAAACCAAACAAGAAATGGAACGAGGATGAAGTCTTAAAGATCTTGGACTATCTTCACGAAGTGGAAAATTTTGAGGTAATTCTTTCTTAAATTTTCTGCACTGAAAAAGTTTAACTTGCCTTTAATAGGCGCCAACGGCACAAATTTTTTACAAAATATTGTTGGAGAAGACGGGCATTAAAACTAGGTTTTAGTACGCTGGAAAGTGTGGAGCTGGACTTCTTGGAACCGAAGAAGGAATTGGAAGTGTGCAAAGTTCGTAATAAAAAAGTAAATATACTTTAATTGCATAATATGAAGGTTTTTAAAAAAAAAAATTGTAAGAATGTGCCCCTAAATGAGAGCTTTAAGGACAATTTCGGAGTAAAATCTGGTGCAGAAATGCCATCTTGTATAGTTGACACAGAAGAAAGCGAAGAAGTCTGCATAATAAAAGAAGACAGCTTGAATCTGTCACAGGCCTGTAGCCAGACCAAGAAGTCAGAGGGGGCAGGCTTGAATCTTGGGGGAGGGGTAATTTTTTTTTGTTTTTTTTTTTTCATTTAAATAAAAAACTTTTCAACTTGTGAAATTAATACACTACACATATTTATTAAAAAACAGTTCATTTTATAATATATACATGGATATGTAGATCATTTTATACATAAGACTAATACATAAAAAAGTAATATAAAAATTAATTCAGGACTTTTTAATGAAATGAAGGTAAAAAAGCAATATTTATTTAAAGTGACTAGAAATATAAGAAAGAGTTTCAAATCAAATCTTTGTATATAAAAATACATACATATGTAAGAACATTAAGCCTTAGCAGTTCATATAAACGGTTACATTAAGGTTTTTATTATTATACGGCTTAAAGTACAAAGGTCAAGCAATAAAAAAATTTAATTTTTTTAAAACAATAAAAAATTAAAATTTAATTTAAATTCAAGTTTTTACAAGCTTCTTTTACATAAATAGTAGTTCACATATGAAATCAATTTGTTAAGATATTTATTTAAATAACATCTTTTGTTATTCAAATAATATTATTAACTTAAAAAATATCACTTTTTTCTTAAAATCAATAGTTTAGATCACCAAAAAGTTAAAAAATGTGAAAATTTTTACAAAATTTGTTCAATTTGCTCATATGACTAAAAAAATTTCATTCAATAAAAAAATTCAAATAAAAAATTATTAAAATTCAAATTTGAAATTGGAAAAATTTTAAAAATTTGTCTGAAATGTTTTGTTAAACAAATTTTATATGCATATTCAATTCATGAATAAGGTGAATGTGTATATTTTTTGTTATTTTAAACTAAACTAATTTTAAAGCGAATCTGATGGCGAACCTTTACAATGTAACATGTCTGACTGTCTCAACCTGGCGAGGCCAGCATAATCTATGTGAAATCGCCTCAAGTCGACTCAAACCTCCACGTGGTGTTTCTTGGGCAACGTCAAAACTGACAATCGTTAGTTTGGCGGATAATCTGAGCGGCGGGCCTCCCTAGGCTTAAAATAGGTTGTGCGTCGGGTTTGAAGCCCACCCGTAAAAACCCATTTCAATGAAAACTAATAAGAATAGAAGAAAACTGTAGCTCGTTCCTGTAACAAAATCGGCAAGTTACCGATTTGTGTGACGTCACGCGTTATCGATCCCTAGTTACCGATTTCGTGACAACTTATGTTTGTGTACGTTGAAATCGGTAAAAATTTGGTCCGTGATGAAAAAGAACACAAATCGAGAAGAAACGTTGCGAAATTGAATTAAATGGTAAGCAGCTGTCTACTTGCATTTATTTTATTTTATGTGCTCTAAAATTTTATAAAAAAAAGGTGATGGTCTTTTTATTAAAAAGTGATTATTTGATTATTTATATGTGTTATAATGTTTGCGGAAATAATTAACTATTATGAATGTAAATAATTTGACAATAAGTGATGTGTAATATAAGCTTAGCAAATATTTGCAACCGGGTTCTTTTGCATTGCTCTAACAAATATTTTGTTTCTTAAATTTTCTTCTTAAGTTAAAACGTTTTAAAACAAAAACAATAGTTAAATCAGAGTATTACAATAAAAAAATGTAACTTAAGCGAAAGTACCCGTTTTAGAATATTAATTGCGAGTACTTGTTATTTAATATATACACAACATTACTGTCATTTATACAGATCGGTAGAATTCTCACTTGCCGCAGAGTGAGTGAGAAAAACATGAAGTTTTATCGATTCACTTTTCTTACACAAACACTTTTTGTAAAGATTCTATTGAAGTGAAATCGGAACATGTGACAACTAATCGATTTGGAACAAACGAATAGAACAGAAATCGATTATTCAGATTATTACACAAACAGTGTAGGTGACAATTAAGTCAGAGTGACGTCAAATCGGTAACATGGATCGGTAACTGCGATCGTTACGAGTTACAAGAACGAGCTACTGATCCCCAAATCTGATGACGACTACCGCAAACGAAAAACTGATAACGATTTACGGATATGCACCTGGAATGTCCGAACCCTTAATTGGGAAGGTGCCTCTATCCAACTGACTGATGTCTTGGAAAGGTACAAAGCTTATTTCACTGCTATCCAAGAAATGCGATGGAAGGGACAGGGTTGCATTCGGCATGCACCCTGTGATATCTATTGCAGCGGCCATGCGGAGAAGCACGAGTTTGGATGCGGATTTGCAGTTGGCAAGAGACTACGGCCCCACGTCCTGCGATTCACACCTGTGAACGAACGACTTGCCATAATCCGCATCAATGTTAAATTTTTTAATATAAGCCTAATATGTGCGCACGCTCCGACAGAAGACAAGGACGATGAGATCAAGGAAATTTTCTACGAGCGCCTTGAAAATGCTTACGAGCGCAGCCCCCGTCATGACGTAAAAATCGTGCTTGGTGACTTCAACGTGGGCAATTAAAATATATTTGGTCCAACAGTCGGGAAGTTCAGCCTCCACGACAACACCTCCGATAACGGAATGAGGCTGATTGACTTCGCCGCAGCACGAAACATGGTCGTAAGTAGCACTAGTTTCAAGCATCTCAATATTCATAAAGCCACCTGGATGTCCCCTGATCAACAAACCAAAAATCAAATTGATTACGTTTTGATAGACGGAAGGCACTCTTCCAGTGTATTGGATGTACGCACGATCCGTGGTGCAAACATTGACTCGGATCACTATCTTGTTGCAGTCAAGATCCGTACACGTCTGTGCGCAGCTAAGAATACACGCAACCCTACACAGAGAAAGCTAGACGTCGACAAGCTGCAATCGAAACAGACAGCCGTTGCTTTCGCCACTCGACTCTCACTCCTTCTTCAAAGCACTCCTCCAATCGATGTATATGCGTGCAGTGGACACACATTTCCAACTCCATACGTGCGGCTGCTGAAGAGGTGATTAGCTACCACCGCCCTCG
The DNA here is from genome assembly GCA_963920525.1 of Dichetophora obliterata. NCBI lineage: Eukaryota > Metazoa > Arthropoda > Insecta > Diptera > Sciomyzidae > Dichetophora > Dichetophora obliterata. Next base: position 74,850,732 of record OY986439.1, on the reverse strand, counting down.
CCGAAACCAGTGGTACGACCAGGAGTGTCGCGACACCACTGCAGAGAAAGACGCCGCCTACAAAGCCACCCTGCAGTCGGTTGTAACGCGCGCTGCTAAGGAGCGATATAAAGAAAAGAGGAGGGAAGAGAGACGTACACCCAGAGAAAAATCGCATGGTAAAAATAAATATGAAAATACCTGATTCTTGAAATAGTTAAAGTTAATATGAAACACTTTATTTTAACTTAAACCATATTTAAATAAATATTTGATTACGATTGCATTTTAACGTAAAGAATAAGGCACTTTATAATAAGCACTTAAAATAGAATTTTAAATGGAATAGCTGAAATCAATAGTAAAAGTTCCATCAATAGTTAGAGAATAGTTAAATTAAATATTTTAACACTTCTGTTCAAATATTTATACACTTTAGTTAAAGTATGAAAACCATTTCAATCAACTTTTTTCATTGTTACATAAAAATCAAATTGGATACACTTTAGAATAAATATTTCACCCTTTGAAGCTAAATCATAGGCAAAAATAGTTAAATCGAAGTGAGAGTATTAAGATTTACAACGTTTTTTCTCTGGGTGTACTGTCAGGCGGAAAAAAAAGAGAGACAGAAAAGCGCGAGCAGGAGAAGATTGAGATGTATGGTGACAAGAATGAGGCCCGAAAAAATAAGACACCTTGCCGATGGTTTTAAAACCGGGGCCTCTTCCTGCATGGATGAAAACGGGAATCTAGTGACAGACGTCCAGAGTACACTGACGTTATGGAGGGAACACTTCTCTAAGCTTCTAAATGGCGACGCTGACAACAATCCCGCCAATAGAGATGATATTCCGGAAACCCCAATTGCGGATGACAGCGTCGAGGTTCCGCTGCCCGACTATGATGAAGTTCTGACAGCTATAGCTCGGCTTAAAAATAACAAAGCCGCAGGAGCTGATGACTTACCTGCTGAGCTGTTTAAGAACGGAGACGAAGCTCTTTTTAAATGCATTCACGAGCCTCTATGCAGAATATGGTCGGAAGAATGCATTCCGAACGATTGGAATCTCAGTGTGCTCTGCCCAATCCACAAGAAAGGCGAAGAGGAATGGAACAAAATTCCAATATTATATGACTTAAAAAAGTTAATATATTCTGTGAGAAATAGGTTACAAGCTGTAATTAATGCCAGAGGAGGTCATACCAAATATTAATTCCTTTAATCATAGTTTTAGTTCAGTTTCAATAAAAATAAACTTTGATGTAAAAATACTTTGTTGACAGTAAAATTTTCAAGTGCTTTAAGTTTTTGTTGTTGCTTTGCTGTTGCTGGTTTTTTTTTCTCTTTTTCCCATAACTAACGTTTTGTAATTAAATAAATAATACTAAATCAATAAATAAAAATAGTCAAAACAAAGCGGAAGATAGTTTTTTCAAGACAAAAGTAAAAATTACAATATTTTTACAATGTCAAAACACTTTGTTGACAAACTGTATATTTCGTTTGTAATAACACCATAAAAAAGGTTGATCCAATATTCTTAAAAACCTCTAAAAGTTTGCCATCCTTGAGAATTAAAAATCATATATTTTTAATGATTTTCACTGTAAACTCAAGTCTTCATGTTGTAATTAAAAAAGACTTAAGGGTTTATTTTAAATTATTTCTTATTTATTCCATAACAGAATCAACTAATTTTGCGATTTAATTCAAATAATTGAAATCATTTTTGATTAAAATCAAATGATTTAAATCTTTTTTATCTTTTTCAATCATTTAAATCTGAAATGATTGCAATTACTTGATTTAAATCAAATGAATGCATTCAAAATATAAACCAATATGATTGCTTCGAAATTAATTAAATATAACCTTAAAGCAATCTTCAATGATTGCTTTCAGAATTAAATCTTAATGATTTAAGGCTAAAATGATTGCAATCAAAAAGTAAATAAATCACACAGATTTAAAAATAAAAATGATTTAAATCTTTTACAGCTCTGCTCTTGCCCTTGTAGCTACGGTTTCACCTACATCAGTTTCACACCAACTACAATCAAGAGTGAATACGCTTAATGATTTGACAAACTGTTTGTATCTATTTTTTCAAATCTTTGATGGGAAATTATTGACTGCATTCATGTGAATGCATTCATTAGTTTACGTCATTGAAAACAGCCATATTAATACCAATAATAGGACGTTTTAAAATATCCGTGTGAATTACGAGTACAAATATCGCAGTATAATACGACTACGATATTTTTATACCACGTCAAAAATCTGCACAAGTGCTTTTCTACTATTACCTTCAACTTGAGGACTTGAGCAATTGTGCACTTGTATGCATTGAAAAATGTTGACAGCTTTGACATGGTGATGGTGGTGGGTTCACGAAAACCTAACTGAACAACTGCACAAGTCCTTAACTGCACAGGCAAGTGCACTGAATCGTGAATACCCCTAATGATAGTGGTGTGTTCACGAAAACCTAACTGCACAAGTCCTTAACTGCACAGGCAAGTGCACTGAATCGTGAATACCCTAGTGTGTTTAAATCTATGCTTCTATCTGGCTTTGGTTGATTTCTTGGGGCAAGATGAGAAAAAAATTGTGTGGCGGGGGGTCCATAGTTTTTGTAACATATCTTAAAGCTGCTTCAGGCTATCTGCGAAAGCATACAACTTCTCGTACGATCTGCCGAATAATGAACACAATTTTATTTGTTATATGACTTCTCTAACAACAAAGCTTAATATTTTTTTGGCATTGGAATTGTTTCTTTTTCTATCAGAGAAGTCAGATAAAAATTATGTTTTTTAATTTCGAAGACTGCTCTACAAAGCTGTAGTATTTTATTTTTGTTTTAAATGCTTAACCATAACTGTTTAAACCATTATAAGGCTTAAAATTAGTAATTTTCTGTTACCAGTATCTATTTTAAGTTCTATGTCAATTTTCTCTGACAGAAAGTCTTATACTGCAAATACATTTATCAGAAAATGCTATGACCTGTCAGATGATTTGAGAACTATGACCATGGCAGAATAACTATGCTCGAATTACCAAAAACGGTAATTTTTGACATATTCCCGGTGGAATTTGATCCCTCCTTGTATGTTTTTGTATTTACTTTTGACATTTGTTAAAGTTTATTATATTTACCTAATATTTTGAACATTTTTAGGTTTGGCAACTTTCCCTTTCAATGAGTTTTCGGTTCTAACCAGGCCTGTAGCCAAACCAAGAAGACAGAGGGGCAGGCATGAATCTTGGGGGGGAAATTTTTTGTTTTTTCATTTAAAAACAAAAAAAAAACAACAATTTTTTAAGGAATGGAATGAATATCTTACACATATTTATTAAAAAACATAATTTTATAATATTTACATGGATATGTAGATCATTTTATACATGAGATTAATACATAAAAAATAATATAAAAATTAATTCAGGACTTTGTAATGAAATGAAGTTAAAAATACAAGATTTATTTAAAGTGGCTAGATATATAAGAAAGAGTAGCGAAATGGACTAACATATGTATAAAGCATTTTTTAAGTAAAACAAACAAAAAAATTTAATTAACCCGCATCCGTCGTTTGCATCAAATTGATGCAAATTTTTTATTTAGATTTATATATTAAGAACAAACATGCAAGTTTTGATTTAAATTTTGCTTCTTTAAATTTTTGCTAGAATTAAGATTTGCAGTTTTTTCTTATTTTAAAATTAATAAACATCATTTAAAAGATAAACATCATGCATAAAAAAGAAATTAAAAACATTTCAATGAATTATATATTCTTTTTGTATCTGCATCAAATTGGTGCACAACGTGCTTTTCATTTCTAGAAAGTTCCTATGGATGCGAATTAAAAAATTATTAAAATTAAAATTTTATTTGTTGCTAGCAAATGTTGGCGACCGAGTAGAAATTTGAAAAATTGTAAAAATTTGTGTGAAATGTTTTGCTAAACAAATTTCATATACATATTCAAGTCATGAATTAGGTGAATGTGTATATTTTTTGTTATTTTAAACTAAACTAATTTTAAAGCAATAAACAAATATATCAACAAAATGTATATTAATTATTCATTTAAAGTTTTTCATTGTCTCATTTGGCTAGGGGGGAGACGGTTGTAGTAGGGGGGCATTGCTACAGGGGGCTACAGGCCTAGTTCTAATGCCCCTATCACCGTCTGCGAATCGAACAAAAATTAAGTCGAATTCGCCAAGTTGGTATCACTGTTCGCGAACTTCCCTAATGTGATTCGACTCAAACGTCAAAAACAGTCGAATAGAAATATTGGTGGTATCACTGTTCGCGAATTTTACAAATGTGATTCGACTTTAACGTCAAATACAGACGAATAAAAATATTTGGTGACAAGCCGGCGAATGCGTTTGATTTCTTTTTATTTTGCACATAAAAATGGAAAATAATAGAAAAAGGTAAGTAAATTGCATTGTTTGCATTTTTTTTTTTGGTTTGTTTTTAATTTTAAGCAATTTGTTATTTATTTTTAGTATGAAAAAAACCAACAGCCGGCAGTTCCATAAAATGGCTCTTATCCATACAGGGCAAAGATTACGCTCAATAATCCAGACAACTGCGCTTAAAACTGTGGACACCGTTGATTGCGCAAGGCATAATTCAAAATCCTTTCCAACGCTCTTTTGGGAACTACCCTTAGCACAAAATCGTAGAGTACTAGCTAGCTTCAAAATAGGAGGAATCGCACAACTTCGAATTGACTGCATGGAGTCTTCAATGTTCTGCAACACAAAGGCTTCCTTGTTAAGCCTAAAATAGGATTGAAACCTTTAAGAGATTTTAAATATTTCAATGAAGATCAACCGGGCATATGAAAATACTCACAGGTCGTCAGGAATCTCTATCGGACTACTGCGTCGTTATCTGCACAAAGTTTGTGTTTCCTCAGTTTCTCCAAAGAATAGCTCCGTGCTGCTTAACATTTTGGTATATTTTATTATTTATTTGTATTTATCGCGGCTTAATTGAAATTTGAGGTTTGAGTTTTGACGTTTCTAAGCGAATTTTTATGTTTTCTGCTTTGGCAGCACCGTATCTGAGGCGAATAAGTAGGTTCGCAAACCGTGATACCACAAAAAGAAAAATTCGCCAAATGATTCGATTCGAGTGAAGCATTCGATTCGCAGACGGTGATAGGGGCATAACCCCTTAGTTTTTGCAGTTTTATGTATTTTGCTGTGCCACCACACTTCTTCAGTATTTTATTGCAATGCAAATAAGTTTGAATGCAAAAATATAAATTTTTTCAATCACCCCCTCCTCCTTTTTTTTAACATGCAATAACAATAGAGTTCAGCTACTACAGCTTTTTCGCACTTTCTCCGCATTAGATCATCTTAAGAACCAGCCCAAATAACATTAAAACATCTCAATAAGGCCATTCACAGTTCGAATACGCTGGTCTGCCATTTGTTCGACTTGCTATTTGTACGCCAATTTACGAAAGCGTATTTTGCTTTGTTGTTGTTTTGCATACAAATGCAAATACGCAGGCACGTATTACAATAAAAGCAGCCTACTACAATAAAAGCAGCCCTTGGACGTGTTTTTTGTACCTCGTATTTTTATGCTCTGTCTACAGCCGCATAATCACATACATCACAGGGTTCCACAATCTTTTTATACGACAGTCACATGGCGAGGCGCTCACAGTTTGAACAATAACAAATGCTATAAATACGATTTGTCAAAAGTACGCTCAAACTGTGAACAGCCTTAATGATATCGATAAGAGTGGTCCAAAACAATCTAAAGTGAGAAAAATTTACCCACCATAATATGGGTTGGGCTCAGGGACAACACAAGACATAACAACTAACCATGCGTTTACATATATCTAATCATATATTAGTTTTCAATCTACTTTTGAGTTGACCTTTCGATAAGTTAACATCAAAAAAGCTACAGTTGTTAACAAAGGTACTCATGCGATGTAAAGGAGCAGTAGCCATATAATTTGTTCTACTAAAAGGTAAGTAAATTAAATTGTTAGCATTTCTACTGCTTCTACGGTTAGTGTTAAAATTTATAAGAGTTAGAAGTTCTGGTGAATCGAATACACCAGTTATGAGTTGGTGTAAATAGACGATATCTGCAGACTTCCTTCTCTCATTCAAAGATTGCATTTTTAATAGTTTTAAACGATCCTCATAAGGAGGAAGGTTTCAAGTGTCAGTTGCACTTAAGCCCCTTAGAGCAAACCGAACAAAACGTTTTTGGATTCTCTCTATACGTTCAACATGTACATTGTAACTTGGGAACCAAACTTGACTTGCATACTCTAAGTGAGGTCGCACAATTGCATAATACAGCGTTGTAGTTGTGATCATACTATTAAATTCCTTGGCCCAGCGTTTCATAAACCGGAGCATAGAAGTAGATGCTTTTTTACAAATGTAATCAATATGAACGTTAAACGATAGCTTAGAATCCATGCATATACCCAGATCTTTGACAGCATCTACACGACTTAATGCAGTATCTTTTATCTTATAATCAAAAATGAAATTATTCCTTTTTCGCGAAAAGGTCATAGTTTGGCATTTATCTGGATTTAGAAACATATTGTTTTTAGAACACCAAATTTCAAAGGATTTCAAATCAGACTGGAGCAGATCTGAATTGTCTTTAGCATCTATTGCTCTGTATATTTTCATGTCATCTGCATAGATAAGTAGATGAGAGTGTTTGATGATGTGGGTTACATCATTAATGGCTAAAATAAACAGAAGTGGACCAAGGTGGCTACCTTGAGGAACACCTGATTCAGCAATAAATTCAGCTGACAATACGCCTCGAAATCGTATTTAATAAGATCGCTCTGTCAGATACGATTGAATCCAGCTTTCAAAAAATTGTGGAAAACCCATTAACTTTAGTTTAAATAGAATTAAGTTGTGTGGCAGTTTATCAAATGCTTTACTAAAATCAGTGTAAATACAGTCGACCTGGTTACCTGAATAAAATGAATTTAAGCAAAACGTTGTAAAATCGAGGAGATTAGACACAGTGGATCTGCCAGTAACAAATCCATGCTGACGAGTTGTCATGATCTTCCCACAGTGAATCTTCACACGATCATACACGAGGCGCTCAAAAAGTTTTGGAATCGACGAGAGTTTCGCGATAGGCCTGTAGTGGTTTATATCGTTCTTACAACCTTTTTTATAGATAGGACCTATAAAAGATTTTTTCCAAAAAAGTGGAAAAATACTTTCGCTAATTGATTTATTGAATAACATGGACAGTGGTTGACTTAGAACGGAACCACATCGTGTTAACACTGCGGCAGGAATTCCGTCAGGTCCAGCATTAAAATCCTCATCGATCAATCCAATATACTTTAAAATATCCTCTGAAGTAAAGGATAAAGAATCCAACGAAACCCTGGGTGTAGAGTTCATATATTCAAAGTACTCTTCATCAGGATTAAAAGAGTCTGAACAAAATGACTCTTTAAAGAGATTGGCAAATAGACCACAAATTACGACAGGATCGTCAGTAAATCCGTCAGAGGTTTTAAATGATGAAGGGAATCCATCAGATTTTTTTTTTAGTGTTTATGAAACCCCAGAATTTCTTCGGATCAGACAATATTCTCAGCTTAGTACTGTCTAAATAATTTTGATATAAGGTAATATAAAGAAAAATACGAAAACTTCGCAAAACTCTACATAAACCCAAATTAATTTTGTTTTATTTTTAATTTGTAATTTTTGGTTATAAAAAAAATAAAATCACAAAAAAAAAAAAACGCTAAAAATAAAATCATAAGTTGTTCTATCATTTCTTTACATATATTTAATTTATTTTCATTACGGTTTTCATATTTATTATATTTATTTGTTATCTTTAATTTAAATACAATAAATTTGTTTAATTTCTAAATAATAATTATATTAAGATTCTTAGCTATATGTATTTAATTATAATTTACGTTGTAGTCTTTATATATATATGTGTATATATAAATGTATCTTTTATATATAAAATTAGTTTAAACGGCGCGCCCTTTGCTATCATAAATTCTAGGCGTTTTGTAGTTGTTATAAAATTTAATTGTTAAGCATTTTTTTCCATACATATTTTGTTTTGCAAAAGTTCTATCAAACTCTAATTTGATTTGGGAATTAAAAAGAGACTACAAAGAAGTTGATGCCGTTTCTTCTTCTTCTGCTATTTTCTTTGAACATTATTTTTAGTTTTATAGCTAAAATTATAGAAAAATTTACAATTATTTATGAAATGTTGATGTTGAATGTTTAATTTAGCATTTATATGAAATATAAAGATCTTCTAAAGAAGTTACAGTTTCTACATGATACTATAATTAATACAAGTTAATGTAAAACTACAACAATGCTCTTGGTTTTTAAATGACTTTTCAAATTTTTTGCTTCAAATGTACACAATGGTTAATATTGTTGTTGTTGCTGTTGGTCAAACAATTTTAACGTTTATCAATATACATATTTAACACAGAATGCATTGAAATGTTGTTACTTTGTGATTTTATGAAATTTTAATAGGTTTGTATGTTTTATATGATTTGCTTACATACATACGTTCTGTATAAAGTTTATTTGATTTAATTTTTTTCTGCCGGAGGACGGTTGCGGTAGTGGTCTGGCTTCTTTTCATTTTTATTATTTTTAAGCCACGTTCACTTCGTTTTCTTCGTTGTACTTTACAACATCACAGAAAAAGTTTTTCTTTTCTTTTCTTTGCCTTTTATTTTGCAACATTTTCATATAGTATACAAACACGTTACAAAATTTTAAATATTTAATTTAAACATTGTGTGAGCTAGCAGCATGCCAATAGCTAGCTTAGCTAGCTAATTAATTAGACCAAACATACCACCACACACACGAACTCTTTTTGTTTTTCAGTTTTTTCTGCTTGAGAAGCAGTTTTTGTAAGCTTGCATTTAACTATAGTTTTTGGGATAATGAACAGGCTTAAGTTTTGAATTGTATGATATTAGAATTTGTTGTTTATTTTGTTCTATTCTATTGTTTTATTTAAATATTTTACGTGGATTAAGCCTTCGTAGTGTCAACAATGATTATTAAATAAAAATTAAATATTCATCATCATCTCGATACAATAAACGTTAATTGAAAGTCTGTCAAAAAACAAAAGCTATTCTTTTACTTTATAAATTAGTTTCAGTTAGTTTTCTCTTTGTTTCTGCTGTGCCACCGATTGCACACACACACGCATACACACAGTTGTCATATGCATGCTGGTTTTATTCTGATTCGTCTTCCTTATCATCAAAGCCTGAGAGATCCGCGGATTTTAACATGCCGCGTGATATCGCATATTCAATTAATGCCAAGTGACAGAAAACATACTGATCAGGCATTTGTATCGAATAGGCGCGCTGCGCACGTATTTTTTCCACAGTACCACGTATGTCCGCAGTACCAACATCTTCCAGACGCGATATGCAAATGTCCAGTGTGATGAAAGTGCCTGTAGGTTTAGTACACAAACTTTTAATTCTGGTTAACCTTGTAAATGTAAATGTTTTTCATTTACCTGTTCGACCGATACCAGCACTGCAGTGCACAACAATAGGTGGTCCACGCACATGTCCGGCCCAGGTGTCACCTAAAGCTTTAACCATTTGCGCTTGTTTAGCACGTACTTTTTGTAGGAAATTTATCATAGCTGTGGCCGAACTAGGTACACCATAATCGGGCCAGCTGGTGAACTGCCAATGTGAAACGTTCCTTATTTCTTCAGTCTGCGTCCACAAGAGTAAAATAGGCATTTTTATCAATTCAATTATGGTCATTTATTTTTACAGCTTACCTTTAAATTTCTCAGTTCTAATGAAGCTACTGTGTAACTTTCATTAGATTCTATACTAATTGTTCGCACGTGGAAATTTCCAAATTCTAAGGAACCATCCTCGGTCGGTTCCCAATATTGACCGCATTTAACACGACCGCGTTCCATGACCCGTGTTGTCATCACAATAACTAAACAATGTTGTTCCCAGATCATACGCCAAAAATCTTGGGATGTCTTTGGTAGTGGACCTGCAAAGTTTAAAAAATTTGGCTAAGTTGAAGAAATAAAAAATTCGCAAATTTTATGTAGTAAGTAAAAGGAAAGAGAGAGTGAGTCGAAGAATGTGGCAGCTATAAACCTAGAAGAGCCTAGCCTCAGGTAAATGTAGCCCCTACAAAAAGTATCCTTAACTTGGGAATTAAAAAAATCAAATTATTCGTAAACGTCGTAAAAATAATAGAAAAAATAATCAGATACCGAATAAACACTGTGTCTAAGACAACATATTTGGCAACAATGAGTGTGAAAACTCATCAAATCGTTGGTCAAATCGTTTGATGAAAATCAAAATTTTTTGATTTTTCTGCTGATTTGACGAACGATTTGACCAGTGTGAACACTCGTCAAATTGTGTAGTACGATTTGTCAGTTCAAAAAAGTGGCAAAAGAGGGAGCGGAAGAAAATAATAACAAAATAATAATAAATAACTGTTGCATATAATTTATAATAATTTATAAAATAATTTCTTCTTCTTCCAGTACGATTTCAATAAGAAGTGGTATTAAAAATTTTCCGTCATCGCGATGTGCTTACTTCGGTGTTCAAGATAAAATTAAATTTGACGAAAAATTTGATGAATCTGAACACTTTTGTGGTCAAACGATTTGACAAATGATTTTATGAGCGGTTTGAAATGTGAACAGCCCATTCGAAAAAAAACTCGGAATTATCTGCAAGTTGAAAGCGACTACAAGTGCAAGTGCAAGTTGATTAACAAGATGTCGTCGAATGCGAAGATTCTCGCTGCAATTGCAGTTTTATTCAATAGTTATTTTTATATTATTATAAATTTATTAATTATATAACTATTAATTATATATATTTATTTTACTTTAATATTTGCGTTATATTTAGCTTCACTTCCATTTTTGTTTGTAATCAAAAACAAGTTCTTAGTGTTGCTTATTGAGAAAATATCCCGAAAAATCCAAAAATATCCCTAAAAGCACAACAAACCCAACACTTTAATCCCTCTATTTGACATTTATTGTCCGCAAGTGCTAAAATCCACTGTCTGAAATTTCGTGGACAGTAGCGCTGATAGTCCTTTGACTGCAGCAATTTAATCACTAGTTTCAAAGTTGAAATCTTACTACAAGTCTTCTAAGGTTTAGATGATAGCCAAAAACAAAAATGAGATAAATAAAAATTGGGAATTGTTAAAATGACAAACATTTTAAAATTCCGATTCAACTAATTTTTTATGAAATTTCAAACAAAAAAGTGAAAATTAAGCGAAATTAAACCGAAAATTAAGTCTTTTCTTAAATGAGTCTGATTTAACAATATAAAATTTTGTTGTTTTTAATTCTCTTTCGTTCAAAATATAATTTTTTGTTATTTTAATATTTACCTCCATAATCGTAAAAAAAAACAAAATTCCAAAAGCCGTTCAGAATTGCCCAGATTTATAAATTGTTATCTTAAGTTTTTGTAGAGAATTTGACCAACCGTAAGTTGGTCAAATGTCTATAAATTATGAACCTAGGTCTTGTTGAAAAAATAAAGTGCGATCCAAATATAAATGATGGATATACTAGATATTGCATTGCACACCTTTTATGTTAAGGTAATAGTGCATTTCTATGACTTCGTTATGAATAAAAAACCAGATAAAAATAAATTAAAAAAAATCAATTGCTACGCATGACAATAGTTACAAGGACGTTCATTAGCATCAATGTTCATGCAACTAGCTCAACAAAAACATTCATACTTTTAAACAATTCTACATTTTTAAAATACTATATAAATATACCAAAGCTATCAAAAGGATGAGCGAAAATAACCAGCTTGAAAGCGACCATTTGTCATGTCAGAGTTATTGATGGTGTACCGCATTCTATGAATGTCCTTGACACGACTGAACTTAGAAATTTTAAAAAAGAAGCCATCGCACGAATCGTAAATTTCCACAAACACATAAACAAACATACATGCATACTATATTTACTCGTACATAATTTGAATAAGAACACATCTAATAGGCGCGCACACACATTCAACTATGTACATCGGGGTCATTCTTAACAAAGAAATCCTCCGAAGCAATTTAAAGCAATGTGAAAGAATGAAATTACCTTGAGTTGAAATATATGCATTTTTCTGCTTATAACCATCAACGAAATTGGCATTTATATAATCGGAGTGCTCATCGCCGTCTTCTTGAGACAGCACAACTCTGCTGTGATCATAGCAGAGCACATCTGTATAGCGATTCTTTGTCAGATTATTGCGCATTCTGCATGATGAAAAAATATAAATTTATTTTAATTAGGTACTTTGATTATATAGCTATCAAAAATAAGCTATCAAAAATCTACCTCGCATGCACAAATGTGCCTTCGGGCGCTCGATTCCTTATCTCGCCATATTCCTTGATTAACCCATTGCGTCCACGCTCCTTTACCATTTGAACAATTTGTTCAATTGTTTTTGGATCTCCCTCTGCCCCAGCCAGACTGTCGTCATCACTGAAACCCGAAGAAGCACTACTTGGCGGATTCTCCGACCAGAATTCGCTGCTGATAGTTGTAGAACCACCGTTTAAAACAACGTCTTGAGAACCGTTTGTGGAGGAAGAAACCTTGCCAGCGGCAACGGCAACGGCACCGCCGTTTATATTGTTCGCTAGCGAGGTATCTGCTTCTCTGGCTTTAATTGCTGTTGTTGTTGGTGTAGCTATGCCGTTGATTGTTATATTCTCGTTGGGTTCGTCGTCGTCGATTGCTACAACTGCTTCACCAACTATCGTTGGCTTCGTTGTTCCAGCAGCTGCGGTCGCCGCTGCTATTGTGATGTGATTGTTTATGGTGATGGCGGTGGTGGTGTTGCTGTTGTTGAAAGCCGGTTGCCCAATATTGGCCAGTAGTTCGTCTTCACGATTCGTCATCGATTTGCGACAATGTAGCAACCATGTGGCGTGATCTATGACCAAGGAACCGCCTAGGTGAATGGGCAAAGCTTTGCGTGGAACGTGTAAACTAAGTGTGGGTACGGACACCGTAAAGACACGTTCACGCAGCTTTTCACGCACAAATAGTCGTAGAATTTTAAAAGGAGCTTTAAACCACAGAGGCGCCGTTACAATGAGTACCTTTTTAAGACGTGCCGGATAGCCACCCTGTAAAAAAAAAGAAAACTTATTAATTATTTTATCAAGTATATTAGATACTACTTGGGTGGGGCATAAAACATTTCCAGAAAAATTGCAATCAGAGCATAGGTAAACTTTCGTCTAATATCAAGAGTGTTGAGCAAAACTAGAGATATAATAAAAATTTTAATTTTACTTATATATTAAAATGTATTTTTTTTTACCGCATGCCCTTTATTGGAAAATTGGAATTGGAAAATTGGAATAACGTTGCCTGTTGAAAAGAATTAACTTTTTTTAAGTATTATTACGAAGTTAATAAAAAACAAAATGCGTAATATATAAAAATATTGATGCGTTTCGAATGCTAGGCCTCAAATTTACTCTGATAAGAATATTGAAATATTACCTATTTATTATCGGTAAACAAATTTTATTATATAGTGCAGTTTCCTCAGATAACTAAAAATTTATTCTAACTGGGGCATTCCAATGTGACTCCTGGGACAGTTTTCTACAAAAGTTTACTTTTTCTTAATTTTGTAGGCGATTGTTTAAGGCAGGATTCTAGTGTAGAGCCTGAAATTTCGGGCCACTTTTGATGGTCGATAAAAAAAAACCAATTAATAATTTTGATATCCATTTGATTTGGGGGTATAAAACCCCCAAAATAAAAAAACGTAATAGGGGTATATTAACTTTGTCACTCCGTTTGTAACGCCGATAAGGAGGCGTGGCCGGTGCAGAAAAATGTATATATTCTTGATCAGCATCACCTTCTGAGTCGATTTCGCTATGTCCGTCTGTCTGTCTGTCTGTCTGTGATCACGATAACAGCCGCAATTTTACAGCTATCGTAACGAAATTCAATACATAAGCTTTTTATTAAAGAATGGAGGTCAACTTTGAAAATGAACCAAATTGAATGAAAACCACGCCTACCTCCCATACAAAGTGACTTAACCACAACGGTAATATCTCTTTCAAAGTGCAGCTTAAAGGTAGAAGCTTATGTGCAAAATTTGAAGTGATTAGATTAATTTTTGTGGAATTAAAGAAATTTTACCGTTTGAATTAAGTCACTTTGTATGGGAGGTAGACGTAATTTTCATCTGATTTTTACAAATTTCATACTCAAAGTTGATAATCATTTGATTAGTTTTTGTGAAATTTTTGAATATGAAGTTTGTAAAAGTCGAATAAAAATCACGTCTACCTCCCATACAAAGTGAGATTACCAAAACGGTAAAATCTCTTTCAATTCCGCAAAAATTAAACTAATGACTTAAAATTTTTCACATAAGCTAAAACAATTTATATGCACTTTAAGTATTACATTTGAGAAAATCGAATGAAAACCACGACTATCTCCCATACAAAGTGAGGTTACCAAAACGATAAATCTCTTTAAATCTCATAAAAATTAATCTAATGACTTCAAAGTTTTGAATGACTTGTAAAAGTCGAATAAAAATCACGTCTAACTCCCATTCAAAGTGAGTTCACCAAAACAGTAAAATCTCTTTCCATTTTGCAAATATTAACCTAATTAATGACTTAAAATTTTAACTATCCACTCGATGTTTGAAATTAAAAAAAAAAAAACTGAAAAATTCTAGAAAAAATTAATGTTTGAACTTGATGTTGTACACAAAAGCTTTAATAAATAAAAATGACTGTGAGTTTCAAATGTGAAATATTTAGATAAAAACCGAGACCAATAAAAGTGACGTCATCAAAATAATACAACATTTAAGATTTCAAATAAAATAAAATACGGCGGTGGGGGTATTTAAACTTCGATTCAGTCTAAGATAATTTCGTACTAGTTTAACTATGTGTTTAATATTTCAATAATAAAAAAAAATTAAAAAAAATTACAGGCTGGTGGAGTGGAGGTGCTAAAAACGGTGCCACCATGTTGACACGATTTCAACTCTTCTAGTCATCTAAAAAAAATGATTGTTAATTAGTAAGAAAGTCACTATAGCACGAACTAGGCATATAGCGACATTGAAAGTTTTCGCGAAATGGCGACTTTTTGAAAAAAAGTAATTTTTGGTCTTTTTTTCAAAGTTATGAATTTTTTTAGATTTATAAAAAACCCCAATTTTTACATAATATTAGTTTGGGCTATAAGGGGATATATGGAAAAAGCTTACAAAAATTTTAAGTTAATTGGTTTATTAGAAACTGAGATATCATGTCAAGCGTGTTGGAAAAAGTAGTTTCCAGAAAAAAGCGTTTAAAGTTTTTATGTTAAGTTGCAGACAGTCTAAATAACGACACTAAAATGGTTATAACTTTCAAAATAATGTGAATTTAAAAAATAATCGTTTTAAGGAGATATTCTTTAATATATAAACTATCGAAAAATTATACATTTTTTCTGATTTTTTCAATTTTCTACACTAGAATACTGCTACTACTTAAGAATACTAGAATACTTTCGAAAAGTATAATTTAAATTGATAAAGATAGTGATTTTAATACGAAAAATCAAATTGAAAACATAATTGTTCAATTTATTCGGATTTTAAATATCGATTTAAAATAAAGAAAACAAAATTAATAGTAACAAAAAGAGTTTTTGTTTATAATTGGACCTTGAGCCCGAAGAAAGCAACAAATATTCGGATTTTATTTAAAAAAACGAGTGAAAATTTTTTTGCATATAATTTTTTGATCATATATTTTTACGAATACGAACATTATATGTTTAGTAAAAAACTCAATTTTTCCCTGTATAAGATTTATATTCTTCAATTTGTGACTGTTATGCAAAAATTATTTATTCGGTGTAAATGGACCATGAAGTGTTTAACTAGAAACTTATTCGGTTTGTTACAATTCTGTTACACGGCCATACAAAGGGTTAAGATCTTCAACAGAACTACATAATTACTTGTGCTGAAGATCTAAAAATATGACTTAATTTTTTTCATACTAAATTTTAGAATTACTGAATGTGACTGTCGGGACAAAACTAATCCCTTATTCACACTTTTAACAATTTAGTCATGAATTTTAGCTAAACCACATAAATTATAATTTTTGGTGTTAGTTTATGTTAGAAGTGAATAGTGAGGCAACCATCTCCAATAGAAAACTACGTGCTAACTATAACCAACACTGCATACAAAGTATTGTATTTGTGACTGTCGGGACAAAAAAAAAATACAATAAAATACAAACTTATATTATCAGTTCTTTTTATTTTCTAATATATTACAAAAAACTTTATTTTTTATAGCTCAATTTTTCAAGATCGATGCTGCAGTCTGGCCGTACTTTATAATTTGAAAACTATGATGCTTAAAATAGTGTTCCACCTGTTTATATGGGATTTTATTTATTTTTTCCCCCTATTTATATGGGATTTTATTTATTGTTTCCCACCGTTTACTTATATATATAAACTTCCTTTCTAGTCATTATTGCAGACCATATTGATCGTTTGGCAACTGCGACGATGTCGACTACAGCTCCCTTGCCATCATCGGATGCAAACAAGCTCCAATCGGTTTTCACGCCTCTGTTAGTATCTGACAAGCAAAGTGTCGATATTGTGAGTTAGTTTTTAAATTGCGCTGCGCAGCCATCATCAAAAATCACGACTTTCTTAAAGTTGGAAACTTATATCTAATGTGTTCTATAATCTTTTTCATGCAAGCCCAAACTGCATATTTGTCGTGCGAAAGCTCATTGCTTATGATGATATATGAAGAGTTTTCCTGCCCTTCGTTGGTGACTTGGGTATGATTCCAGTGCACTGCTTGTAACTACCAAGCCTCATTATTATTATTAAAAAAAAGTTATTCAAACAAGAAATCGAAAATTTCGTCAAAATGAGGTCATGATGATGCTCCATGAAATCAAAATTGACTCATTGTTTTCAATAAAAATTACTCTTCTTATTTAGAAATTATCAATCTTTGCGATGAAACTAGACATTTTTTGTCGTTTTCAATTTTTTTAAAAATTTATTTAAAGAGAAATGTACAAAATTTTTATAAAGAAATATTTTTTACGAATATCCATTAGATATCAAAAGTTGCATGGGGTTGTCAAGATCACCCAAAAAACATTTTAGAAAAAAAAGGATGCCTTCCTCTCACGTAAGGACAAAGTTGTTTTTTGAGAAAAACTGTAAAAAATGCTTTGATTTTTGTAAGAAAAACTACACACTAACAATATATTGTAAAACACGATGCCACTCTCGATTTTTACACACAGTGTCCTGTGTGAAGGATATTCCGATCTAAAGGTACACTCGAGATAGTACATAACTTTTGATTGTTATTTGATTGTCTTAATTTTGGTGGTATTGATTAAAGAGTCAACGTTTTCTTTAAATTTGGTGAATTATTAATTTTCATAATTTTCGCATATGCATTTCTTTGTTATTGAGATATGTATACTTGAATGAAATTTTTTATCTTTGTCAAAAAAATTGATATGAGATTTTACACCTCGGTCATTTGAAGTGGTACCGAAAATAGTTTTCTCAATTTGGATTCTTTAAACATTTCTGAACGAAACCCTGTCAAAAAATATCTATCCAAAACACCTGGAGAGGCCAAGATTTTTTTTTCTATTTTGATATTCAAAAAATTGTACTTCCTAGCATGACTAACGGTCAGATTTCATCTAAAATTATGTACACTATTGTTCATTCTCACTATTTTGTGCAGTATAAAGTTCCACGAATTTTTCCCAAAATTAAATCATTTTTAAACATTACCGATGTTAAACTAAAGCAGTTTTGAATCGATTTGACCTTGAAAATAGTTTACTGCTATCCAATTAAGT
Source organism: Dichetophora obliterata (assembly GCA_963920525.1). Taxonomy (NCBI): domain Eukaryota; kingdom Metazoa; phylum Arthropoda; class Insecta; order Diptera; family Sciomyzidae; genus Dichetophora; species Dichetophora obliterata. Next base: position 74,832,695 of record OY986439.1, on the reverse strand, counting down.
GAACAATTATAAATAAGTAGAAGCTAAAATATTTAAATACTAACCGCTTAAGTTTGCATTCAGTAAATACAAAATCGCCCCACTCCACCACCCAATCTTGAAACGTAGAAAACTAATAAATGTTGACTCGAACTACAGCGACCATTCTTTATAACCAGTGGTGTGTGTGTGTGTGTGGGTGGGTGAGTTTGTGTGCTTTGGGTTAATAAAACCAGCAACCACCCTGCAATTGCACTGCAACGCTGCAATGCAATATTTCGATATTTATTAGAGTCCCGTAGCAACTATTTTGAAATGAGCTTCGTGGTGTTTGCTCTGGTGCACCCCAAATGTAAAGCAAACTCATCTGCTGTGACGACCTATACAGCAGATAAATGTAACTAGTTTGTTTGTCGTATAAATATGTATACATTTGCAAACGCGATGACCTTATTTTGCGGAGCCAAACAGCATGATGCTGTTGAAAGTTACTGATGGCCAAATGGTGCCACAGCGCTAGACGTGATATCAAGTGTTTTTTTTTCCCTTGTAATCATCTTTTGGTTAGAAAGATTTACAATTTAAACATAAAAAAGCTGGAAAGTAAAATGCAAGTAAATAAGTACGCTCAATACTATGATTTGTATATAAATTTATATATTTATACATAAAGCATTTTAATGATGTCCACTTTTAAATAATAATGGCTTACAACAAGTTGGAAATTAAGCTTTGAGATATCCGACCTAAGAAGCTTTGAAAATCTTTCAAAAAAATATTAAAAACTAATCTAATTTAGCGAAAAAGAAATATAGGTTCTATTATAATCAAAATATACTAAAGTATACATTTAATATTTTTACAAGACGCTAAAAGTTTGTATGTACATGTGTAAATAAAAAAAAACACATTTCGTCCCGAAATACATATCTAACCTTCATCTCTTGAAATCAATTTGATTTATATACTAAAGTGATGACACAGATACTTAGTTTTCTGAATGCATTTAAAATTTCTTTCGACATATCTGAAGTTGCCGCACAGTGTTATTAAAGATGCTTTTAAGTTCAAACCTTTGAACAATGCTGCTAGTTCGAAATTTAAATTAAAGAAATTTAACAAATTTTTTTTTTATTTCTATTAAAAGCCATACGTCAAAAGGATTTAATTTGTTTGTTAAGTTTGCATTAAGTTACCAATTTTTGTCGTCTAAGCTTAGTTTAAACCTCAATTCGAAAAACTCGAATCATAGTTTAAACAACGATTAAGCTCCAAACAAAATTAAACCAGTACTGAACAACTGGCCCTTGAAGTAGAAAGAAAAAACGATGTTCCAGAAATCAATTCGTAATAGAGAAAGTTTCGATTTATAGAAATCCGCTGTAAAGAAGTTTGAGTGTATATGTATATTTGAAACTTAGCACATGTAACTACATACATATATATATATATGCACTAGCAAAATGTACCCTATTCCGCTCTGGTAATCAAAATAGTCAACAACATAAAAGCGAATTTACTGCATCATTGCTTGGCGCAAGTGTTATGATGATACGAAGAAGAATTAAATGCAACAGAATTAAGGCCAACAAGGCATTCTTCTGCACTAAAAAATAAAGTACGTTGTTAAAATTGGAATTACTCATGTATACGTATTTACGTACCAAATAATGCTGTTTCAGATGATTGTTCTAGAAAACTGGTTCAAAGCTAATGCGATGAAAAGTTTAACTGACAAGTATGTCAATACAAACAGAAATATAATGGTTAGGTTAGGTTAATGTGGCTGCCGCAATTAAGACACACTTAGGCCCATTGTGATACCTAAGGGTTGAGTTTTCCTTTTTCTATTTAAACCAATTTGAGCTGTTCCCAAAGCCTAGGGTTAGGCATACTGAAGATTCTGAGAGTTCGTCAAGGTCATTGAAAAACCAGTTACCTAAGTGAAGAAGACGTTTTTGAGTCAGCGTTGGGTAAGTGCAGAGAAAATGTACTGTAGATTCTTTCCCCTCTTCATCTCTACAGCTTCTGCAGAAGTCGTTGTGGAAGATATTCAACCTCTGAGCGTATCTACAGTGTCATTTAAAGACTCATACAATGGTACTGATGTCTCTACTACGGGAAATTACTTTTTTTGGACGCTTAAGGGTAAGTTTGGGCCTGATTTGGAGCATTATAATACACTTGTTTCCCGCTAACCACCTGCTGTTGGTTTTATTGCAGAATAGCTCATGTGTAAGCAGTTTGCATGTGGTAAGGGGAATACCAAGGCTTGCTTTATCTTTCGATATTTGTTTGGTAGTGCTTGAGCGAGCGGAAATCATTCAGAAATCGGCGGCAGTTGAGAAGTGTTTCAGATGTTATTTCAGCAGTTTCTAGAGCGACTTGACTATCATATAGTATGCAGAGATCCATGGAAGATATCTCATTTACCTCAAGCCAAGTTATCGCTGCGACTTCAGCTTGGAATACACTGCAATGATCAGGCAGCCAGAAAGCTATATCAATGTTTCGAGTAGGCTCTTTCACCTTCTTTGCCGTATAGTTTTGATCCATCGGTAAATATCTCAATGGCATTGTTAGATGAAAGCTTTCCTAGTTTCCAATCACCTCGGGTGGGAATAAATACATCGAAGTTCCTGTAAAAGGATAGTTTTTGTGTGATGTAGTCGATGGACCTGGGTATAGGAGGGACATTTTCTAATGCAAGAGTGTCCTAGTGTAACTTCTTTCCACTGGGAGGTGGCTTTTACACGGATGGCTGTATTAGCGGCCATCTGTTTAGCCAAGATATCAAGTGGTGTAATGTCTAGGGCGTCTGACGGAATTGTTCTTAGTGCTCCACTGATGCACAGTTCAGCTGATCTTTGAACTTTACGGTGACTGTTGAGGTGTTTCTGTTTTTCGAGTGCTTGCCATAAGACAATAAAATTATATAGCAAACCTGGCCTTCAAACTGCTGTATATAGCCAGTAAGTATCACTTAGTTGTAATCCCCATTTGCTAACCACTACTCTTTTACATGCTTAGAGAGCAATATCCGATTTTTTGGCTTTCTCGAGCAAATTGGGCTTCCAGTTAAGTTCCCTGTTTTGCTAGGATATCAATTGGTGCCAGGTGGAGCATAATGTCTAATGCGTCAGACGCAGAGTTTCTTAGTGCTCCACTGATGCACAGTTCTGCTGATCTCTGAAATTTACGGAGAAGATTAATATGAGTCTGTTTGTCGAGTGCTTGCCAACACATATAAGGCCTTATAACTGCTGTATAAAGGCAGTGAGCAACACTTGGTTGTGACCCCCACTTGCTACCCACCGACTTTTTGCATGAATACAGGTCAATAGTCGCCTATGCTTACAGAGTAATATCCGCTTTTTTAGCTCTCTCCAGCAGATTGGACTTCTAGTTTAGTTTGATATCTAGTATGAGCACCAGATATTTTGCTTAATCTGAGAAGTTAAGTATTGTGTTTCCCTGTTCAGGAGGACTCATTAGAGGTAAATTTTGTTTTCGGGGTAAAATCACTTACTCAGTTTTATTTGGGTTTAACTGTTTATAGTAATAGGTGTATTGAGGTAGTTTTGCATGTTTCCAAGAGTAGATATCTATTTTCCAGAGGTAACAATCGCAACGTCATCGGCATAAGCTATCACCCATATCAAAAGGCGGTTCATTTATTGCTAGATTTCAGAGTAGAGGCGAGAGAACCCCTCCTTCAGGGCTCCACCCCAAGCTTCGTCAGCGCATTTGTGATAGCTTTTGCCTCGACGTTTTTAACTCATTAGCCCACGATTCTCATTCGTTTTAAATAAAGGCACTTATTTGAATATGCTCAATCAACCACGTGCGTGCAGGAAATAACTCAAGTGAGCACATATACAGCAAACCAGATTTTCTCTCAGTAATCATACTATTTTTTGCTAAAAGAGGATAGCTCAAATGGTGCGAGGTCGTCGTCAATGAATAAGATTCATGAGCAGTGCGAAAGAATTTTTTTAACTTTCATTAAATTTCACACTCAAATTTTACTCATTTACCATATTTTGCTCAAAATCCATACAGTAAAAGCAGAGCTGGGCGATAAGGATTACGATTACCACACGATTACGATTGCAGTAATCTTAAAAAAAATACAATTCCAATTAAAGTTATCGTTCATCGAACGATCTTAGATTACGATTACAGCAATCTTAATTTCAAAAAATTTGAAATTGCGATTACTGCAATCGAAATCTAAATTAATTCGATGAAGGATTACGTAAATTGTAATCTAGTGTTTTCTTTTATTACAGTAATTTATTAACAGAATTACTTTTTTAGCTGTTAGTGAAAACTATGTTCTTTATTTTATAAAGTGTATTTCAATGAGAAAAAATGTTACTGTTTTGTACATTTATTTTACAACATAATGCTACAATTTCTATATGAAACAACATATTAAATTACTGAATTAGGATATCTATATTCCCTATCAAAGAAAACACGAAATTACACTTAACGTAATCCTTCATCGAATGAACTTAGATTACGATTGCAGTACTGCAACGATTTGCCGCAATCCTCATTTAAAAAAATTTTGAAATTGGGATTAAAATAATCGTAACTCTAACGCAATCAATTACACATGTAATTCTTACCGCTATAAGGATTACAGTAATCGATTGCAAGGATTACTTTTATTTAATTTTAGTGAAAACCACTGTTATTTGCTGAATACAGTGTATTGCAATAAGAAAAAATTAGTCTACAACTTAAGTATACCATCAAAAGCAACATATTAAATATCTTTAATATTAGCAAAATACATATAACGATTACTTCACGATTACGATTGCAGTAATCTGTATAGTAGAAAAAACAGTAATTTTTCAAAATTACGATTGCTGCAATCGTAATCTTAGCTCATTTGATGAAGGATTACTTTAATTGTAATCTCGTCTTTTTTTTAAAGATTACTGCAATCGTAATTGTAATCCTTAACGCCCATTATCGTCGGCCTTTGTAGTCTAGTGAAGAGTGCGCTAGACTATCAACTCAGAGATCCTGGTACGAATTCGGGTTCGGGCATGGTTCCCTTCGCTTACTTTGCTCTTTACTACATTTAAGACTTAATGTTCTTTACTACATTTAAGACTTATTGAAACAAAAAATCCACAATTTAGTTGTTTAGCAAGGAAGGCGCTGGGCTGGGATCAGAATTCGCAGAACATGTACCTACTCCGCTACAACAGTTGTACAGGAACCTCGAGCCACACTAGCAGTGAATCGTAGATGACCAGACCACTAAGGACCAGAATTGATCTATGTGAGCCTGCATTAGACGGCTTCCGGCTTTACCTACCTACCTACGATTACAAGTAATTTTGGTTTTATTATATCTAAAGCATATGCTACAAATGATGGCGTTTGTTCGCAGAAATAGTTCTGCCTTTTCTGACCCATTCACGCATAAATTGCTGTACTCATCTTTCGTTAGATCTAAATTAGAATATGCCACATTTTTTTAAAGCGCTTACTATGCAGCGCTTACAAATCGCTTTGAACGTATACAAAAAGCCTTAACTCGTTATGCTATATGCAATTGATTGCCCACGCCTTTTAGCGACGATAAATTTTAATATTCCTGTTAGAAGCCTCCATTCTTGTGATTTATTTTATGTTGAATTGTTAAGAACTTATTATTCATAAAATGCTCCTATTTAAAATGAAATTTTGCTTGCTCAAAAATAGTGTTTAAAAATCAGTTGAATTATTTCTATCGCTAAGTCATTTAAAATCATCCCATTTTTTAAAAAAGATATTTATTGTTCATGTGCTATCTAATTCTGATCTTACTTAATTTTTAGTACATTTTTTTGCAGTCAGTAAAAAAACTGTTCCAATGATGATATTTCAATTACTAAAACTTTCTGTGTCATGAGATGGAATTTAAATTACATATACAAAGTACAAAAAAAAAAATATTCAATACTTTCTTAATCACCTAAAAGTTACTGTTATTATACTAATTTTTAAACAAACTTTTGAAAAAGGTTCTTAATTGAAAGATTAGCCTGACGTGGCATAAAGTACCTCAATTTAGTTGGTTAACATTTTTACTCGTATGCTGTTTTCACTTAATTAACTTTATTTATACATTTTTGCTTTGAAATGTGGTGTGTAAGAGTTCAAATCCATTCTACCTCTTAAGCTACATAGTTTGTGCGTAGGTATATTCCACTAATTGGAATAAAGTTGTATCTTTTTTCTGACTTGTGCTAAATAAAGGTGAATCACATGTGATGCCACCTTTTTCGATGAATTAAGTATATTTTAATCCAATTTATAAAATAACATGAAGCATGACACGTGACGCGTGGGTAAAAGAAATTTAATAAGATATCAGTCAGTTTTGACCTTTTTGATAAGAAAATGTCAAATTTAAATGTAATGTTAACTAAATTTAAACTCTTACAAGTTGAATGAGCGAGCAAAGAACAAGCAACATAAGAAATACTCGCTATTCTAAGAAAATTTTAATAGGAGAAATAATTTTTACTTCTGAAAGCCTGAAAGTTTGGTTTTAAGCTTTAAACTTAAGTTGACGTAATAAAATAAATAATTAAAATTCACTTTCTACACAAATCTCTAATTAAAGTTTCACAACACAAAGCAAAGACAAAAATACCTACTACAGAGGAAATAGATAGCTAAGTGAACAAAAGTATAAGTTTGACCTTCAGTACAGTCGAGGAGAGAGAAGTTTGGCCGCGATTCATCTGGTTAAACAAACTAACACGCAATGAATAAATAGCAATAACCCAGTAGAAAAGTAAGTATGCTTTCTATATAAAGTCTGAATAACTTTTAAATGTGTATGAGAAAGTAGTAACCGAGTCAATATATTGAAATTTAATCAAAAAATAATACAAAAAGGCTATACAAATCTGTTTATTGAAATATAACAACTTAATGAATCTATCAATTTAATATATATACATATAAAATAGAAGAACCAATAAGAAAAATTAAGTAAGACAATCATAATATCACTTGTTTTCGTCAATAACGTCACAATTCCAAAAAACTAATTTTTGAAAAAAATTATTTGGGGTCTTGAATAGATCTAAGAAATTGCTGTTATAGCTCCCATTCATCCTGGAAAAAACGCAAGATAAAAAAAAGCTTTTCTCCATATACTATAAATGCCACTAAAAGCCAGTAAGGAATTATCTTCGACCGGACCGAAGTTAAATTACCCACGGTCGTATATTAGTTTAATCAAAGTCTTGAATGTTGTATTATTTTAATGACGTAATTTTTATAAGGAGTGGTTTTTAACCAAAAATTTCACCTTTGAAACTCAGAGTCCTTTTTATTTATTAAAAGTTATGTGCACAATACCAAGTTTACACATTATTTTTTTTGGAATTTATAGGTTTTCAAAGATATGATGACGTCACTTTGTATGGGAGGTGTGCGGAATTTTCAGTATGCTTTTAATAATTTCCTAGCGCTGAGTCTGTACTAAAGATTCAAACTTATTTGCAAAATTTGAAACCAATGGACTCAGTTTTGTGGATTTTAGGGAGATTTTTCAGTTTTCATGCAGCCACTTTGTATGGGAGGTAGACGTGGTTTTCATTCGATTTGCACAAATTTCATATTCAAAGTGCATATTAAGGGTTTAAGCTTATGTAAAAATTTAATTAACTTTTGTGGATTTTAAAGAGATTTTACCGTTTTGGTAAAGCCACTTTGTATGGGAAGAATGCGTTGTTTTCATCCGATTTGGCTCATTTTCGAACTTGTTCTTTATTTTTAAATATAAATTAAATGACGGCTATTATCGTGATCACAGACGGACAGACAGACGGAGATGGCTAAATCGACTTAGGAGATGTTGCTGATCAAGAATATGTATATTTTCTATACCTACCACGCCTCCTTATCGGTGTTAGAGTTACAAAGTCAATTTACCTCTAACGCGTTTTTAAATGCGTGGGGATATAAACGAAAAGCCTCTTTTACTTTGCTTTTTTATATGTGTTTAGTCGATACCTCCAAAATTTAAATAATTTGTTTGTCATTTAATGCCATTTGGATTTGTATTAAGGTCAAAAAAACAAACAGAATATAGGTTATATTAACACTTCTGTTACCTTAAGGACATTTCGTGACCATTTTAGCTTTTACATAAAATGCATACAAAAACAAACTTGGTCATTTTGTGACATTAACATAACAAGTATGAACTTTTTCTTAAGGTAACAGAAGTTTTAATAGGAAAAATAAATTATAATAGAACAATATCGCAGAAATCTTACGCATGTCTCTAAGATCTGTCTTCAAAAAAAAATATGTCAAAATTAAAGCTAATGCTGTATTATAGCTAGCTTGAACAAAGATCGAAAAAGGAAGTTCGAAAAAGCAAAAAGCAGCTTTTTTATTATCATAATCATAGTATTATTCCAAACATGCTGCTACAATCTCCGAAAATCATTGCTAAAATTAAACAATTGCTATTGTTAATAATTTCAACAATGTCTTGTTCAAAATTTCTATTGATTTTTAGTTATAATTTTCCATTTAAAAACTCAACCATTTCTTATTGTGTGATTGTTAAATTTATTGTTGTTTTTTGTTGTTGTTTTTTGTTGTTGTTGTTGGATTCAACAAATTTAAAGCCATTTGAAAATCAGATATAATTTGTAAGCATATAATTTATTTTTGAGTTAATGCTTGCATAGTTTTTTGGCAACTAGTCTTTTTTACTAAGAATTTTGTTGCGTTTAATTGTTGACATATTATTTTTAAAATTAATCTTAAGATCAAAAGATCAAAAACTTAAGATCAACTAGCTTTAATCAGCTGGTGTGAGAGTAAATCATATTAATCACATACGTAATCTGATCAAAGGCGAAAAGTAAACACAGATTTCACACAACCAAGTTCATGACATAACTTATTAATCATTTTTATAAGTTATTCATATTAATCATAATTATTTTAATCATTCCATAAAAAAGGATGCATGTTCAATCAGTCAGATCGTTATTCCTACTGGGTATTTTGAACAGAATTAAAATTTTTAATAGTTAAGCTATTAAATAAATAATCAAGATGTAGAAAGCTAGGAAATACAGTCTGCATTATGAATAATAAAGCATTATGAATAAAATTAATCACGCGTTTTAAATGAAAAGTTTATTAATTTTGCGGACAGAGTACGATTCCATTTGGCGGCCGTGTCATACCGGCGTGACCCGTATACCACGTAGATAACCTTAGAAGTCCGTGTTCAAATACCATCTGAGATTGTGAAATAGGTTATTCTGAAGTGTTTTGTGATAAAAGTAAAAATATTTGAAATGGGTTCTCAATATAAAATTGTTTTGTGAACCCGGTTAAGTAATTTCAAAATTTGGTTAAATGGACTTATTGCAAAAACCATATAAACCTCAAAGATATACTAATATACACATACAATATATAACTTAGACTATCCCACTTTTTTTGACTTTTTCGAAAGTTCCCAGGACACGTTGATTTCTGATTCTACTCTTAAAAACATGCATTTTGGAATTAAAGGGTCTTTAGCTAAAAATGCATTATTTCGAAAAAACAAAAAATTTTTCTTCAGTGTTTTGCAAATAACTAAGAGAAAAATAAAACGACTTTAACCAATTTATATTTGTTCAGTATATTTAAAAAAAAACTCTGCAAAGTAAAAATTTGATAACTTCAACTCACATTACCACATGGGCAACTAACATGTTACAAGAGCATGAGGAAGAATTTTTGATTATATGAATATTTTATTTTAACCCTTTACAGGGCAAGTGCTTATTTTTCGAAAATTATCATTTAAATTGGTAAAGATAGTGATTTTAATATAAGAAACCAAATTGAAAATATATTTGTTCAATTTATTCGGATTTTATTAAAAAAACCAGTGACACAACAAAATTTCTGAACACGTTTTGGGCTAAAAATTCACAGGTTTTTTTGTAAATTGTGAACATTTTTAGCTAATTCAATCAATTTGCAATTTTTGGAACACTTTGCTCAGTATTGATCTTATCACAATATTTTGTATTATTTCTTTTCAATTTTCTGTTTTTTTTGCACATATTTTTTGATCATATATTTTTTACTAATACGGACTTTATATGAATAGTAAAAAACTCCAATTAATTTTCCCTTTCTTTCTTTCTTAGAACCATATTCTTCAATTTGTGACTGTTATGCAAAAATGATTTTTTTGGTGTAAATGGACCATAATGTGTTTAACCAGAAACACCCTGTCGTTGCCATATGGCAAGGCAAACACTTAAACACTTAAAATGTGCTCATTTTAGTTAAACCATTTTATATTTGCGTTAACAGGTCATTCTGAATATTTAAAAAAATTTACTCAGGGTGATTCGGGTTAACTAGGAACTTATTCGGTTTGTTACAGTTCTGTTACACGGCATACCAAAGGTTAAGAAATTTCGAACCAAAAATTTTTATGTATAATTCGAAGATTTTTGTTACGGTATTTTTTCGAAAAAGCAACACAACTGCACAGTGAATTTTTCCGAAAAATATTCAATTTAATTAAAATAGCCATAAGAAAAAACAAATGCGATGTGAGTGTAAACAGCGAAGTGTTGTACGTTTTCTGTTGTCCAGATGATTTTTATTGTAATTTTCAATTGCTTGAATGACACCATTTTTCTGTTCTGGATCCATCGTCAAAGTATTATCGCTCGATCTGCTGAATCATTTAAAATAGTTAAGTTTAGAAAAAAACTTTAATTTCCAAAAAATGTTTATTCGTACACCACAAAGAGGGATGCATTCAATAAATTCCTTAAAAGATAAAATCTCGAAAAACTGTAAAGTAAAACAATCGATGGTCAAGTACGGAAAAGCAACATTTTTAGAATCTAGAATTTAGTCAAAGAGTTGACTATTTGCATTCATTAAAATCACAAAGACCAACTCATAGCAACAAAACTGTAAAACAAAAGAAAAACAACAGTAGAATGCAATCAATGTATAGCAATGCAGAGAACATACTAGGGCTGTTCATAATCTGATGCAAATGGTCTTCTGATGCAAATGGTTCTTGCATCATAGCAAGTTTTTGCAAAATGGTAGAATATATTCTACACTAACAAAATAAAAAGCAATGCATTTACTATGCTATTGCAAAAATGCAACACTAAAACCCATAAAGGCAGTTTACGATCTTGTTGCGTCGTTGCAAATGCAAAACAAGCAGCTTTTCCACAAAAAAGCTTTGATATGCATTTGCAACATTCATGCATATGCTATAACAAAAGGCTGTTGTATATGCAAATCTAATCGTATTGCATAACGCTATTGTGAACGAATGTCTTCATTTTGCATTGAACACAACCACCGATACTTTCTGAACAGTGCTTATTAAACAGCTGTTTTCATTGTTTATAATTTTAGCGTAAAAATTTTAATTTATAATAAAAAAAAGCTAAAGATATGGAGGAAGTTTTAAAAAGGAAAATTAAAGGGAAAAACCAACAAAAAGTGGACAGAGGAAGAAATTCGCCAATTTTCGAATTTTTGAACAGGAGTTCGACGTAAAATATAAACTAAAAGCAGCTGTTGTGCAATCCATTTGCAACACCATAATATTAAAGGTGTGCTCACAATCATCTACCGTTGCAAAAACTCATGCGGAACAATGCAACAAGATCGTGAACGGACCTATAGTTTATTTTTACTATACATTGCAGTACTAAATTGCAAGCTGACAGCTGATTATGAAAAAAGTAAAGGGGGAGGGGGGAAAACTGGTATGGAGATAAGAAAGTAAAAAACGAATTAATTATGACTTAAGCAGCTTACACATTAGCAAAGTTGTTTTTCAAACAAAATGGCGGGTCTAACTTATTCGAAAGAGGTTGCGTTCAAATTAGAGCAACGTGTTCGTCAAACAAGCGAAGAATTTTTGTTATCTTTCGCCATCCTTGTTTCAAAATAAAGGTTTGAAGGAGAAAATCAAAAATTTTCGCCAACAGGTCAACAGGTTCGACAAAACGTCAAATTAGCTTCTACACTTTCAAATTAGTTCTAACAAGGCCGCCGTTTGACGAACAGGTTCCATAATGTGTAAGCCCTTTTAAGGCTTGTTTTCGACATAAAATTGAGTTAGAGAAATTTCGCGTAGAAAATCATTTTTTTTTCATTAATAAGCTGTGAATTTATTGTTGTGCAACAAGTGGAGCCAAGTAAACTAAAAAGACCGTTCATAAATGATAATTTTTTACAAATGCACAAAATTGCAAAATACACGAGATTGTAACTTGCTCTTGCTGTTGTTTTGACGAATGATCTATAGCATAAAATCTGTGGATACAAGGAATAATGACTAAGCTCAAAATATTGTAAAAAAAGCGATATGGAAAACACTTTTTACACGAAATAGGTTATCACTTATGTTATGTGTGCACATATTTCGTTTGTAACTATATATATATATTTCAGGTAAAAGACCGAAGTTAGTGCAATAAAAAGATCGTTTTTTACGATACTTTGAGTTTAGTCATTATTACTTGTGACAACAGAAATAGTCATTTAAATAATTGCACATTGCAAAAACAAAGTTGAGTGTGTTGCAATTCAAGCTAATATCATATACATATAACTTATGTAGCTACGATTAATAAAAATTAAATTGAATATTTTTCGGAAAAATTCACTGTGTAGTTGAGTTGCGTTTTGGAAAAAATACCGTACCATAAATCTTCGAATTTAACATAGAAGTTTTTATTTTTGATGAGGACGTTTTTATTTTTTATCATTCCTCTTAAGACCCCAGTGGTAAGCAGACACATGACGTAACCAATTATTTCCTATAAAGTAGTGTCCGACCGAATAGAAATAATCGGCAGAAGGCCGAATCCGAAGAAAATTTTTTTCAAGTAAAAAAAAATAATGAAATTTAGGCCTTGCTTTTGTTATTTATTAATTTCAGTACAAAAAACGGCAATCATTGAAGGTCCAGTCTGGTCAAACAGGCCGAAAATATGCAATTTTCATTATTCTTTTTTGGAAAAAGGAAATATCATAAGTACTCCAAACTTTTTGGTATATTTACAGTACTTTGAAGAAGATTGTATAAAATTTTCAGATTATAATCAATAATTATTTAATTAATATACTGCAGCAAGCCACGGGGCGACGTGGACCAGTGCTTAAAACATGAACTGAGCTGGCGGTAGCAAAATTCATCTGAAACAAAAATAAAAATATTTTCCTTTTAAGTATGAATGTGAATGGAATAACTTTTTTTTCATTTTTACTGAAAATGTTCGTTACTTTTTTGTTGATAAAAATTCCAATATGAAATTTATCAATGATATTATGGTCCATTCACAATTTAATAACTCGTATTTTGAAATAAACAACATAAAGATTCGTTAAAAATTAACTGTTATGAAAGTCACAAGTACGAAAACGCGTTAAAAGTTTAAAACGAAGTGCGCTTCCTGCTTTGACGTGGTCGGATCGGAGGCTCAAAACTTTTGAACAACTACGAATTTCTATTTAACCTTTTAGAATGATATTTAACACAGTTATAGCTATCGAAAAATGCAAAAAAAAAAATAATGTTAAAAAATGTTTTGCATTACAAAAAAACAAAAACATTCGGCAAATATTTGGCTTTTTTTGGCCGAAGCCGAAGGTTTAAAAATCGGACGAATATGCCGAATACCGAAGCCGAATATTCGGTCGGACACTAGTATTAAGTCAAACTGTTGTTTGAACAATAAAATGAAGATTTTGTTCCTGCTCACAGTTAAGCCTTACAATGTCATCACCAACAAACTTTTACAAGCGGGTATCTCACTTTTTGCCTTCCCGCTTGTAAAAATTTGTTGGCGATGACATTGTAATGCAGAACTGCAAGTGGAATTTAACAAAATCTTGTTTGATATTGATAGTTTCTTTTCATTGTTGAAACAACAGTTTGACTTTATTCATTTGTGTAGCAACGTCGTGTTTTCTAACAGAAAGTTTTGCAGTGAAGTGTGTTTGTGAAAACTTTTAATCTTTATATGTAAACCAAAACAAGGTTTTATATATAAAATAACAAAGTATTATTAAACACTAATTCTGAAATGCTAGATAAAAGTAAGTAAATTCGTTCATTAAATTGCAAAAATTATTGTCAAAATAATTTGTGGCGTTATTTGTTTTTGTTTGCTTTTTTCGGTGTGTTCTCTTTCATTTTCGGTGTGTTTTTGGCGTAGAGAAGATTTTCGTTAAATTTTTTTTTGTTCTCTCCAATTTTGTGTGTAATATTATTGTTTTCTCCTGTCTTGTACATACCTACTCCCATCGTCGCTTACGAAGTAAGGTAGACGTCATCATTGTTTTAGCGGCCATGCCTGAACAAATGTAATTGGAGGACTCGCAGCTACATTGTATTTAAGAAATAATTGGTTACGTCATGTGTCAATTTACCACTGGGTTGCTCATCTGTTTTCTGAGCAAAGAAGACAATAGAAGAGAGCAACATGGTCTATTGAAACTTTCGCAACATAAACGCGAGAAAAGAAAACGATTAAGCAATGCTTGGCATCTGGGATGGTTGCTTAAAAAAATTTAACATTTTAATTCAATATATTTATTCTTAAAATACAGTAAATTGAAAGAGGAAAGTACCCCTTTAACGTGCTGTAGCACAAATTCGATATAATAAAACATTAAAATCGGCCCAGTACTTTTGGAGTAAAATGGTAATTGTAAATTTGCACTTCAGTTTTATATAATAGTATATTATTATTTATTTTATTAAATTAGTATAATAAGAACAAGTTATTTTACTGTACAAAGAAATATTAGAATTAAGTATTACATATTACAAAAATTAAACAATAAATATGAATCATTTTTAATTTTGAGCATAAGTTATTTAAAATTATAAGATATATCTCGTAGCGTTATTGAATGCTACATGTAGTCTATGCTCAGAGTGTGAATCTAATTTGCTGTATATAAGTTCAGAGTACCTTATTATAGGTAATATCAACTGTACAACAAGCTTACGCCTGGTTTCTAAGGTCGTAAAGTCAGCAGACATGCCTTTCTATACCTGTAACACCTCCTTATGGGCGTTAAAAACGAAGAGAAAAAGTGGATACAGTCCTTACGCAGTACGCTTGATGGTATAAACATGAGTTACAGCTGTCAAAAAACTGAAAAAATATTTTATTCTATTTTTGCTTGCTGATTACGTGCCATGGAAAACTTTCATGGTATATACGTTCCGTCTAAAAACCGAATGGGACATATGTTTGCCACCCAACCCCAAGTGTCTGGGAAGATGGTAATGGCATTTTTAAAATAAAATGCAATGCAAAAACATACCCGAAAAACTCTATGGGACACAATTTAGGTACATCACATTTAAATTACATCACTCAAATGACCTTTTCCCGAAAATTATGGTACACATTTTCAATTGATTCACTAATTTTATATAAACATTTATTTTTTTTTTACTTCCTTTATAATCTGTAAGCTTATATGAGAATATTTGATAAATAGAAAATAAAAAACCAGAGAGAGACAAAAAAATTCATGGAAAACAACATCAGCACGAGTTCATCGAAAACTTCTCACAAATAAAATTAATACAAATACAGTTACACAAAAAAAAAAAAAAAAATAATTCACCGAAAGTAGAAAAAAACACAAACTTCAATGGAATAAATTTTGATTTCAGCAAAGTTGAGTGTTTTTTTTTCGATAAATTGTTTTTCTATTTTGTCGATGAGTTCTATGAATTGAGATTTACTTGTGTCAAACTGAGTATCGCTCACGAAATTACTTAGAAAAATGTATTACATATATAAATATCATTATAAAGCTTTTGAAAACTGACAGCAAAAATAATAATAATAGGATAAAATATATGAAACACAAGTTGGCAGAATAATTTTCTGTATCTGCTTGGGTGCTATCCGCTGAAAGAAGCAACAAACTGTTAATAAAATGCTAAAATTGTTTACATGCATATGTGTGTGTGTATGTAGCAGTGTATGCATGGGAACATACACATGCAACAAAATACATGCACACAAAAACATATGTACCAGCAAGTCAGATTATATCGCTTATAGAGGCATTCCACCACCTTGTTGGGAATAACAACCATTTCAGCGCTCTACACCTACACTTTCTGATGAAAGAAAGTGTCGATAATGGCTGGTTGTGTCGATGCCGATGACAATTGTGGGTACGACCAAGCGACCAAGCGACCAAACGACGAAACAGTGAAGCAGGCAGGACAGGCAAAAATAAACAAACTGCCAAAATAAGAATACGCGAGAAAAAGATCAGAAAAAGAGTGAAATTTTAACCCCCGTCGTTCCTGTAGCTCTTTTATTTCAACTTACGAGTGTGAACCA
The DNA here is from genome assembly GCA_963920525.1 of Dichetophora obliterata. Classification (NCBI taxonomy): domain Eukaryota; kingdom Metazoa; phylum Arthropoda; class Insecta; order Diptera; family Sciomyzidae; genus Dichetophora; species Dichetophora obliterata. The sequence continues at coordinate 74,816,289 of OY986439.1, read as the reverse complement.
CCCACTCCACCCAGTGCAGACAAATGTTGAAACGTGTACAGACAACGCTTACCACGGTGTAGGATGAGGGCATTTGGAGGGAGTACCATCAAAATGTCATTTAATAAAGCAAACTGAGAACTATAAAAACAATTCTTTAAATATGACAAATCGAGCCATAACGTTCTCATGTCATTGTCACAAAACTTACACCAAAAAACCCTAAAGCCAGTTTTGGACACTTGAACAGAATTTACAGACCATAAAAGTATAGCGAACAAGACCAGCTGCATCTGATAAAAAAAGCTTCATGGAAGATATAAACCAGATAACCTGAGAACGAACACAACTGTTCTATTTAATGGAGCGCCGCCCAGTCGACATATTGTTCATATCTTTATTTTGCCTAAAATTCACAAAATATCGTAACAAATTTTCGTTACAAAACTTGAAAAATGCTTGCCAAAAATTTCGATAATGAGGAAATTCAGTTTACACTTAAGAAGAAAGCGAAGAAGTCTATATTTAGAGTAAGTTCATCGAAGATAAAATTTTTTTACCTGCTGCTTGTTTTTTAATTGCTTTTTTTTTTTTTTTGCTCAAGAAATCCGAATCTTTACGCGAAGTTGAGGTAAATTAATTGATTTTTTTTAACGCTGAGTTGGCGACATTTCGAGTTCAAAGAAAATTTCGTGTTTTTGTAAACACTATTTTAAGACTTAATATATATATATACTTTATTTATATATGGTGATTTTTTTCAAGCTTGCTTCAAATATACATATTTTTTCTTTGTTTATTTTAAAGCTTCTGCCAATTTGTGGGTAACCACTTGAGTTTGACCTTAGTTTTTCACACAGTGCAAATAATTAGCTAGTAGAATTTTATTTTTCATTTAAATATTAAATTATTTTCACTGAATGCTTGCTTTCACTTTAACTTGGTAGTTTTTATTTTTTTTTTCTGGCACGTCACTTGATTTTCGACGCCAAAGCCGTTTGGTTAGACAATCTTCGAAAGTATGAATACATCTGACTCTCGATATACTTTTCGTAAATTTTCTATTTTATTTTGCTTAGCGAAAGAAAATTGCACAGACACTTGCAGCTTTCCGAATAATATCCGAATGAATGTGCCCCCGAATACGACGCAAACAGTGTGGCTGCAAAAGAGGGTTGAAAATTTTGTATTATTATTATTTTACTCTAAACGCAGGGGTAGTTTTCGTAGTTCGAAAATCAACATTCAGACATTTGCTGATACAGTTGTGCTTGAATCGTGCGTGCTTGTGAGCATGATTGAAAGCACAAATTTTCGCAAATAAGACACACACACACACATAAGCTTCGTGTGGGGGAACAGAGTGGAATTGAAATTAAATTTTTCATATTGTCAAAAGCAAGCGCTTTTGTGAGAAAGGCTAAAAATTCAATTTTAATGGCAGATAAAAATAATGCAGAAGTTGGTATAAGTATACATTGTAAATAGATATATTATGCATTTCTATTTTCTTTTAGTTTTTTATGTTTAATGTGTCTCAAATTTTCATTTGAAACCATGGTATAAGTAAGCAGGAAGCATTGACAATTGCTTATTTCAGGATCCAGGCGGATCCAGAGACAAATTATGGGGGGTAAAAATTTATTTTGCATTTTTTTTAATATACTTGTTTTTCTTTTTTATTTGAAATAAAATAATACTTATTAATAATTTTTATATAAATTCACACATGTAATTATTTATCCTTTAAAGTTAAGGCTTTATTGTTTTATCATACTAAAAACTTCACGGTGCTTTATTCCATTCATAGTAAAATTCTATGGTTTACTATTTTATATAATCTTTCGACCGCATCTTCTGGATTCAAAGCTCTTAAGTCGCACAATGCTTTGCGCAGTGGAAATAAATAAATCCTTTTTGGTCTCGGAATTGTACAAATTTGATATCATTCGAAAAATAATACTCCCATTAAGGTAAGTTCAAAATATTTTTCGCTTTAAAATTAGAAATCTAAACACGGCATCATGTAAAACTTGTATAATTTTTTTAGTAATTTGCAAGGTAGTGTCCGATGTGTTCTTGATGCTCCCAGGAAAAATTATTTTTAAAATGCATTTTTAATCGGAAATAAAAATAAAAAAGTTTTAAAAGAAAAGACTGTTTCATTTTTGGTTTGTAGAATTTTTGAAAAAAAAACATTAAAAATATAATTTTGGCGAATTTTCAAAACCACAAAAAAAACTTCCATAAATGAAAAATTTTGCAAATTTGGATAGACTAATACTATGAAAATTATTAACGGCGTTTTTTTTCTAATTGATAACTTAAGACCCTTTCTTAAAGGCTATGAAAAGATAAATTCCGCTTTGTTTCGCCTTTTTGCTAAAATCGATTTTAGATATACATACCTCTTAATTAATAAATTGCTTGAAGTTCTAATCATGTAAATAATTAACATAGGTAGAGTAAACTTATTAAATTATTTTTTTTGGCAAAATGTAAAAAATTTAACAGTTTTTAGTTTTATAAAAAATAAAAAAGAATTTAGGCGGGGAAAATTGGGCTTACGGGTCTTACTAGTCGAATATGACTTCGGAAGTGAAAATGTTTTGAAGAGAAAATGTAGTATTTGTTAAGCCTTTTTTAACGACATAAGATTTTCTTCCAAGAAAAATTTTTTTGCTCTTAGAGTCCTTTCGAGGTCAGCTTTGATATAGGGGGTGGTTTTTTAAACTTTTTTTTCGACCCACTCTACTGTGCATACCTTTTGATAGCACTGACAACGATTGTACTTGTTTTTTAAGTTTTTAATATCAATTTATATGAATAAATTTGTTTTTCGCCCTCAGTATAGAGCAATTTATTATTTTTGGGCGCTTTTTTTACAAAAACAAATATACCGATTTGTTGCTCCAAAGACTCAAAAATGTGAAATATAGTTTGACGATTCAGATTCAGGAAGAAGAAGACAAAGTTGACGCTAATATCAAACACGCCTTGCTTCAAAAACTATAAAAGTATTGCACTTGGGGCTATGCTACTGTTACACGGGTGACATAATCCCAAAAAAAAAATTTAAATTTTTACTTCTTTTTGTTTGGGAATATGTCAATCTCTCGAAAGTGACACAAGCCCAAGTAAAAGAATGTGTTTATGTGTTCATCAGTGATCTGCAAGCGATGGCATTTTCGCTACTTGCAATCTACCCTCAACAAATACAGTGACAGTCTGACCGCACTACGCAAGCGCTGCGATTGTTGTGTCGAACATACTTGCAACATTGAAACCAACTGTGTATGAGCGTGTCGTAAGACCACAATAATGCACGTTCGAGTTGTTGGTTTGATAACCAGCGCAGGGTCTTTTCAACTTCTGGTATGCAATGGTAAGTATGGTCATTTACAAGCAACAAAACAAAGACATAAAGCGTAACTCCTGCATAAAAAAACCAGCGCTTATTTTGTTCTCCGAACACAAAGTATTTGCAGTAACATTGCAGTAATATTGCAGTTACTTTGCGTGTCTTTTGAGAGCTTGTAGCTCATAAGCTAATGGTTCAATTGAGCTGATTTCTTTTTTAAAATAAATTATAAAGTTTAATTGAGTGAGCAATAAAATTTGTTTAGTAAATTTTTAAAGATATTTATTAAATTTAGTTTTTTTAGAAATTATATCAGACGCCATTTTACTATAAAACACCTTTAATCACTGATTTTGATAAGATTTTGTATGCATGCAGATCTTTAATAAAGCTACAACTTTTGTTCAATTGTTCAAAATTTTGAAATAATAGGGTCGCCACCTAATAATATGTCTTTTCAAGAATTTAAAACTGATAAATGACGTTTAAAACTCTTGAAAAGACATATTATTAGGTGGCAACCCTATTATTTCAAAATTTTATAATTTTGAAATTGTGACAATGGATTCGGATTCAGCGACCCATTTTTGGTGTACGATTTTTTTTTGCCAGCCCCGAATTTATAAAACTACAAAAAATTAAGGTGAAAACCCTATCCACCATCTTGAATTTTAAAATTCTAACTTTAGATTCGAAATCAGCGACCCCTAAACACTGATAAATGACGTTTAAAACTCTTGAAAAGACATATTATTAGGTGGCAACCCTATTATTTCAAAATTTTATATTTTTGAAATTCTGACAATGGATTCGGATTCAGCGACCCATTTTTGGTGTACGATTTTTTTTTGCCAGCCCCGAATTTATAAAACTACAAAAAATTAAGGTGGCAACCCTATCCACCATCTTGAATTTTAAAATTCTGACTTTAGATTCGAAATCAGCGACCCCTTAACACTGATAAATGATGTTTAAAACTCTTAAAAATACATATTATTAGGTGGCAATACTGTGGCAAAAATTTAGGTGGCAACCCTAACCTCCATCTTAAATTTTAAGACTGTTACATTATATTCAAAATCAAATCCGTTGTCAGAATTTCAAAATTACAAGAATTCGCAAAAATAAAAAAAAATTTAGGTGGCAACTCTATCCGCCATCTTAAATTTTAAGGCTTGACATCATCGAAATAAGTTACCCCTAAAACTTCCTAAAACTATTTACTCTATTCATACTGAAGTAATCTACAAACACTTGAGTAAAAATGCAGTGTACGCGCTGATTTCATCGTTCGTAAGCTTACTTTTGTATCACTGCTTAGCCGAAGTTGAAATCAACCTGCAATGGTACACGAGGCAGTAGCTCAAAATAATGCATAATTATAACGATTGCCGTTCGTGCGCTGTGGTTTATACACTTAATTACTTTATGCAAACATCTATACTTTCCACTGAAGTCGAAGCACACATCACACAGTGTTTGACTTTGGTACAATTGGCTAATGCAACATGCTTGATGTTGTAAGTGAGCTCGATGGCGTAGAATATGTTGCATGGTATTAATGATACTGAAGTCATACAAAAACCAAGTATGTACTGAGTGTAAAAGCAGTTGCAGTTCATCGCTGCAGGTCTCTGGTGTTCATTATATAAAGTGTGACATAGTCCCAAAATTTAAAATTGGGATTATGTCACTTGGGGTGACACAGGTTTAGGTAAAACTATCAGCAACAGAGAGAAGGAGGATATTGCAAAGCACACCCCTTACATCGATCTACCAAGAGGCGATTTAGTAATAAGGTACAACTTCGAAATTAAGCTTAGTACCAAGAAGAGTGGGACAACGAGATAATATCGCAAGTCAAGACACCACACAGTATATCACAGTATACGAATGGCTCTAAAATATTGGAAGGTATAGGCGCAGTGGTGTACGGGCCAACAACCAAGCACTTTGAACCTGTGGGGACAACACCCAGTATCTTCTAAGTGGAAATCCTAGCTATACAGCTGTGTGCTCAATTCAACCTGGACCGGAAATACAAAGGTCAGGATATAATTGTGATGTCGTACAGCCCAACAGCAATTAAAGCATTAGTTTCCTGTGAAATATCATCGAGAATAACATGGGAATGCCTAGCAAAACACAATGAACTAGGCAATAATAACACTGTTACTATAGTCTGGGTTCCACAAAGGAATACAAGGTAACGAAGAAGCCGATGGTTTAGCGTCGGGGTGCAGCCACAAAACATATAGGACCAGAACCATTCTGCGGATTGGGCACACATTCTATAAAAAAAGAGTTAAGAAGGGAGGAGAGGCAAAAACGTTCAAAACTTAGGAAAAGCCCCTCAAAGCTAAGACAATCCAAACTGCACCTCAAAGACTTAACACTCGGAGAGCAAAATTGTGCATAAGCTAAGGTTAACCAAATCTAAGAATTCTAACGGGGTTCCTTACAGGACACTGCAAACTTAAATATCACCTAATGAAATTCGGCATAGAAATCGATAGTAACTGCCTTTTCTGTCTAGGTAAAATCTCATCCCTTGAACCTAAGAACATTTTCAAATTCATCAGAGAAATAGGTCTGGATGAAATTCTGTAATCCGCCAACCCAGCGGAGCTTTGAGAAGGAGGCAAAATAGATCTCATTTAGGTTGCGTACTCATCTCCAATATATAACATTAACATGTCACTTGGAGCTATATCACGGCACCCAAGGATTTTGCAGCATATTATTTCAAAATTTTTTGAACAATCCGTTAAAAAAAATTTTTGAATAATTGTAATGAAAAAGTATTATTTTAACCCCTGGTTAATACATATTATTCAAATTATAGCTTAATCTGAACCCACTGCAAAAAGCTTCTGTTTGAAACCGGCTGAGACGACTCAATTCAATTTCGCTATTAAAAGAATAGCGGCCCGAGCAAAAAAGTCGTAATTAAAAAAAAAAAAAATCGTAAAATAATCACACATTCTTAAAGCTAATCCCATCACTTGCACATAACACAAAAAATTCTCGCGCAAGTGTTTAAAAATTTTGATACCACAAGTTATTTTTGTTTGTTCGACAACGACGTCTACGACTCACTTTGATGTAAACAGCTGGCTTAAATATACGCCGAATATGACAGACGCATGCCAAACATATGCCGATTTTGCTGATTCAAAGATAACAACACATTTGCGTATTACCAATTTAAGACGGCAGCAGCAATATTTACAGAATAGGTAACAACGTTTGTGGTAAATTTTTCCACCACTAATTTACTTTGAACGGAAAATTTTCTTCTTTCTCTTTTTTTTTGTTTGCGCGCAAGGTTAATTTTGATTCACAAAACTGATGATACACAACAACGTCCTTGTGCAAAACTTATTTCAACAAGAGAACACGCACTAGAATTTTTGTGTTGAAAACAGAACACCAAAATTATATATTTTTTCAAAAAAGTCAAAACCCAGAAACTGAATATTCAATGTCAAAACGAATTTCTGCTGAATAACAAATTTTTCTTTGCTTGCGAGTTAAATGAAAGTAGTTTTTATAGGATTTTTAATTTTGAATTAAGTATGTAATAAAATATTCCAAAAAAAAAAAAACGTGCAGAAAATAACGCAGCAAGATTATGTAAATCTTGCAGATACAACGTATCTAGCCACAACAGATTGTTGATAATGCAAAACGTACGACTAGAACTCGTAAACTGAATAAGTTAATGAATAAAGAGATAGTCACAAGTTAAAAAATTGTCTCGAGAATATGAAGAAAAAGAAAACAAAAAAAAAACAATAACAATTTAAAAACAAAACCAACAAACATTAAATTTAATTCGTGGGAATGATCACGGTGAGAGCAAAAAAGCTAGCTAAGGGAAAAAGAGATATATAATAGAGAGAGAGAGAGAGACGACGTTACGAACATTACGAATTTTACTCTCTTATAGTTATTTAATACAAAAAGTAATTTATTTTATTTTAATTAAGAAGCGAAAGATTTAAGACAAAAGAAACATGAGAGAGAATACGAGAATGAGCAAGAACGAACGGTTGAGAGAATTTAACATAGTTTAGGTTAAATGCATAGTTAAAATTTAAATAAATCGTGCTGTACACGAACAATAACAACCCGCCCAGTCCACCACCCTCGACCAGGTGGATTCGAATAGAATGTTTTATTTGGCTTACAATCACGAATGTGAAACACGAAAAAGCCATGAGAACAAGAAAAAGAACACATTACAGAAATGAAAATTTCTCACACGTCAACACGACAACGGACCGGAATACGGGAAACGACGCAGACGAACTTAGATCGATTTGCGGATATTGACGAGATTGCGCACTTAAAACATTCGTTTTCTCTGATTAAAAACGATTCTAATTGAATTCAATTTTCCACCTCTCCTCGTAGCTTAAAAGCTTTTACAGCGGTTTCCAATCTTTTGTCGCGGAAATAAGACTAACAAAGCTTTTTGTTTTTGTTAAATCTTCAACGCTGATAATTGTTTAGATAGGGACAAAAGTAATCTTTTCTTGAGAAATAATACCCAAAATTATATATATTTATCAATATTTAAAACCAATTTAATATCAGCATCTACAAAGAAAATTCATTTTATGCTGTCATACTATTTTTTCTCTGTTATGCATACTATTTGGCAAATGTACAGACCATGAGAGGCACAGGGACGAGAAAGCTAATTTAACTTAAAAATACTAGAGGTATTTCCGGACATTTTAGTATTTGCGGGTATTCACGATGTTGTGTATTTGTGATAAATTTTTACAAAATTTACAACTTATTGTGAACTAAGCTTCAATAAAAAATGGTATTTTATAAATTAGCTGATTTTTGTATGTTTGGAAATATAAATCGAAATCATCATTTATTGTAGGAAATCATTAGAGAATTGAAACGAAACACTAGAAACAGTAGAAATGTTTTTGTGATCAGCTGATTAAATACACAACGAAATTTACAAAGAATACAATAGTGTTTCGTCGTTGTATTTTTGCTACAGGGTTGTATTTTTAAAACTGTGAATTTTTTGTAGTTTTTACAAAATTTACTACAAATATTAAAAGTGCACAGTACAATGGCAAATACACATCATCGTGAGAACATTGAGAACGTATAAGTATACATATTTCGAAATTATGCATAGAATGTTGTAAGCATTTTTCAAAAGGTGCAAACTGTAACTAAATAAATTTTGTATTCGATTGAAAAAGCGCTCAAGAAATGTGAAATTGTTCTTTTAATATTAAAAATTTGAAAAAAATTAGAACTATTCACAAGTGAGTTTTGATTATAATTCTAAAGGCGCGCACAAATCAGGAACAATAAATAAACTCATCTTATTTATATATCGATGATTCCATATCAATTCGACTAATTTTGAGCAAAATCTGACCTTTTTGTTTCCGATTTTTTTTTTTGACACTTTGTAGGTTAGTAGTAATAAAAATAACTTATTAAACTGGGTTTTTGTTTGTTTGCGAACATTTTTTTTTAAAAAGTTATACAGTGTGAAAAATATTAAAAAACAGAAAAAATTCAATTTATGCATGTGTATTTTTGGAACCATTAGTCGTACGGAAAAAAAGTAAAATAGTAAAATATATTAGGTTGGGGAAAAAGTATTCGGCGTTTTTTTAGTAAAAATAAACAACGTTTTATTTAAAAAAAAATTGATTTTATTAATCCAAATATTGTCCATTCTTTTCCACTACCTTCTGCCATTTTTGGGTTAAGACCATGATTCCTTTATTGTAAAATTCCGGGCTTTTATCGTTGAAAAACTGACTTAGGTGGTTTTCACAGTCATCTTTTGAGGTTAATTTCTTCCCAGCAAGGGAGTGTTGAAGAGATCGGAACAAATGATAATCTGACGGTGCAATGTTAGGACTGTACGGTGGATGTATCAAAACTTCCCAGTTAAATTCTTTAAGTTTTTGTCGGGTCCAATAATCGCAGATAGAAATTCGGTTCATTACATTTTTTGCACTAAGTTCATGAGGCACCCAAACATCAAGCTTTTTTTTTAAACCAACTTTATTCAAATGGCTTAAAACTGTTCTGTGGTCGATCTTCAGTTCCTAAACCATGTCGTGGCTGCTCACATGACAGTTTTCTTGAACCTTATCCATTATTTCATCGACTTTTTCGGTGATGGGCCAACCAGAGCGAGGAGCATCTTTGACTTCAAAATTTCCAGAACGAAATCGAGCGAACCATTTCCTGGCAGTTGATTGGGATAGAGTACCTTCACCATAAACCTCACAAATCTTTTCAAATGCCTGTGACGCATTTTGTCCCTTTTTCGCAGTAAAATTGTAAAATATGAAGTATTTTTTCTGAAATTTTACTCATCTTTGCTTTGCAATAATTTTTAACACGATGCACCAATATCAGCAAAATAATCAGCTGATTTGTCTTCTGCTAAGAGAAAAAAAAGAGTTGCCAGATGCAGCTTACCGTTTCAATGTTATGACACTTTGAAATCAAGCGAACTCGAAAACGCCGAATACTTTTTCCCCAACCCAATATTTTAAAGACCTTGAATGGGTCTTTTTGTGGTGTATTTTTTAGCACTTTTATGAAAATTTATTTTTTTTTAATCTTAAATTTTCAGTCATATTTTTCATAGTCTTCGCAACAAATTTTGTATCTTTTTGATATAATGTTGAGTTAAGGCCCGGGTTCGATCGCAGGTGGTGGCATCACAAAGATTTCTGATGAAGCCTGCAGCAGGGCCGAAATTGCAATAAAATCAGCTAGTGATGTTTTCCTTTTCATATTGAAAATGTTGTTGTTGTTTCTTTGGAAAAAATTCGTAAGAGCAATTGTTTTAACCTGACCTAAAAAGCTCAATAAACGATTTTAAACTATCAAACAACTAGAGTTTGTATTTAAAATCAATAATGGTTTAAACTATCAAACATTTAAAATTTTTATTTAAATCATAGAAAATCAACTAATAGATTTATTTGAATAGTAACATATATCATTTTGGATGTTCATTGGTATTACCGTCAAAAATTGTCGGCGTAAAAATAGAAAATCTTTTGTAAGCAATTTTAAAAAATTCGTTAAAAATAGTTATCATTAAAATCCCAAATTAAAATTGTGTGTTAGCCTTTAAAATTAATGCCTTAACACGACACTATATTTAAATGATAAAAAATTTGTTGCAAAGACTATGAAAAATGTGACTGAAAATTTCAGGTTAAAAAAAAGGATTTTTCTTAAAAATGCTAAAAAAAAAAATACACCACCAATAATACCCATCGAAGGTCTTTAAAATATTTCAACATTTTTTTTTTGTACAACTTACAGTTCCAAAGTAACTTTTTGAATACATGCACTGATTGTATTTTTTTCAATTTTTTTAAATTTTTCAGTGTATATCTTTCAAAAAAATTTGAAATCCAAAAAAAAACTATTCAGATATTATACTTTACATTAGAACTATCCACCTAGAGAGTTTTAAAATTTTCAATAATAGTGATGCCAGAAACGTGGGCGCTTTGACATGGAATCACAGATATATTTGATTAATTTTACTAATAAATCTAAATATTTTACAGAAAAGTTATTTCAGTATCATGCATTGTGAGCTTTGTTTACAGGGTTGTTTTTCTAAAAAAAAACTATAGCATGCTTGCTTGCTTGCACTCCAACAAAAATCCACGGGAATTTAGAGCCATTATTACTGGCAACAGATTTCATTCATTTAATATAGTTTTATTTCAGGGAGCCAAAATCAAAACATTTCACGCTAGAAATGCGTACAAGATTTATCCTACAATTATTGATCTCACATTATCTTTAGAAAACTATTCTAAAATTTTACTAAAATTATCTCTTTCCATCTTGTCTTCGCTTATAAAAAAAGCGCTAGAAATGTGTCAAGTCTCTCAAAAGTCTATCACACAGCAGACGAGACAGACTGTTTCGAAAGGCGCTTTGTGGGGAAAATACCATTTGTGGTTATTTTTAATTGCCGTGGGAAATGGGAATTTTCATGGGATTTTTTAATTGAGTGTGGTTTTTTAATTCACGTGGGATTTTTTTTGTTTTTGGGATTTTTCTTATTTTTTGGATTTTTTTTAAGGATTTATTTTTATTTTTCAGTTAAAATATGTGTACATAAAAGTGTATATTTTTCATATTTTGTGCATTGTCAAATCGTCTCAACTAATCTATATCATTTTCGCAAAGAATTCGTTAAGATTTCGGTTACTTTGGTTTGGTGGGAAGTTCTTTCACTCTTGACATGATAATTACATGCATTGGGAATATATGTTTCAGTGAATTTTTTTTCTTTATTTATCAATATGCGTGTTGAGCAATAATTGTTAAAGATAAGAATTTTGTGATTGTGTTTTGCTTTTTAAAGACTAAAAACTAATTTGGAATTCTTTTTGTAAACTTTATACAGGTCTAAGGTGGACTAAACAAATATTTTTTATTAAATATTATTCCTAAAAGACTAACTAAAACACAGACGACGAAATATACTAGTTGTTCTTTTTAATTTTTTGTTTAATTTTTGACAATTTGTTATTTCTGTATTATTTACTGTAGTCATTTTAAATAGAAGAGAGATTTTTATGGTTTTTTTTTTAATACAAATGGGATTTATCATGGTTCTTTTAAATACAATTGGGATTTTTCCTGGTTTTTTTTATTTGCGTGGGATTTTCGTGGGTATTTTGAATGTCCGTGGGATTTTTTGTGTTTTTTTTTAATTGAGATGAGATTTTTTTTCAATTTTATACCATGGGAATTTTCGTGGTTATTAATTTTTGCTATTGTGGGAAAAAGGTTTTTTCGTGGGAAAATTCCCAGGTGGCAACCGTGTATCCTTTCCATCTTCAGTAGTCTTGAGTAATTAAGCTGTGACCAATCCGCTGTTTAAGTATTATATAATTTAACAGTTGTTTGAATAAACTTTTCCAAATCATATGACGTTTAAGCAAAAGCTTTTATTTAAGGTCAAGCGTAACTCCCACTCCAATAGCGTAAAATAACGCTGCTGGAGCGTTTTTAGGACTCTCTGAGCGACAAGACGCTGAAATAGCTTAAAAAGTAGAGGAAATATAAATATTTGGAAAAAAGCAGGTTGTGAAATTTCACACCATTTATTGTAGTGATTTTTCAATCAGTTTTTATAGTGTGCTTGAATTGTATTAAGGGCCCATTTAAGTTTTTCGACAAACAAAAATCAACTTTTTTTACAAATTTTGAAAATATAACATCGAAAAAATTTTCTCCGAAAGTTTCAAAGTAATTGAATAAAAATTGTTGTAGTTATCAGCACAAAACGTTCGAAAAGAAGACAATAAAATGTAAATATGAAAAAAATGCTGTAGTCAAAAATTGCGGTTTCAACTGCGATTATAGTAAAAATCTCAAAAAATTTCAGCAGTACCTTAGCTAATCGTATTTTATTTTATTAACAAGCTCCGAAAAACCGTGTCAACCGCTAAATTCGTTTATTGCCAAACAGAGGACTTAACTACATTTTTTTTGACAGTCAACTTAACACTTAGCCGCATAATCATTAAGGCTGTTCACAGTTTGCGTACGCAGGTCTTATATTTTTACGCCAACTTACGTAAGTGCATTTTGTTTTGTTGTTGTTTTGCATGCAAACGCAAATACGCGTAAATAAAAGCATGGCATAACTAAACAAGGTAGTGTTAGGGCTGATTGTGCTCTCTTTCTTAGTGACCACAACTGTCAAAATCAGCCAATTTGTTATTTTCGCCTATTTGTAATTTCTTATATCATTCTCATCGACTGCAGATTTTGTATGAGCTTGTCTAGTAACGCCATGAATAAAAGTAGCCCTTGCACGTGTTTTTGTACCTCGTATTTTTATGCTCTGTATCCAGTTGTCAAGTTCGATTTAGGGTTTTAAAACAAGGTTGCATAATTATTGAATACGACAGTCACATAGCGTAGTGCTCACAGTTTGAACAATAACAAATGCCATAAATATGATTTGTTAAATGTACGTTTAAACTGTGAATAGCCTTATTATATATTTTGACAGCTTGCTTGTGAAAAAGTTCGATTGATTCTACGCAGTAGTTTTTGGTTGATGAGATGGTAAACGAAAAGCAGCATTTTCAGGACATTTTTTCTTTTTTAGTATCGAAAAGGTAAAAATGTTGTTCAAGAAAAAAAAAACACAAAAAATTCGATGTGTATAGAAAAGATGTATTGACAGAACACCAGTGCCAAAACTGGTTAGAAAATTTCGATGTTGAAGATCTGCCATGTTCTGGAAGCCCAGTTGAAACTAATGAAGACACAATAAAGGCATTAACTGATGGAAACCGGCGAATAACAACTCGTGAGATCGCTGTGAGATCAAATATATCGAATTTGAACGTTCATGATTATTAAAATTTCCTCGGTTTCTTCACCATAAGAAAAGTCTTCTTTCATTTTTATAAAAACAAAACGAAATTACTTTCCGAAAAACTCAAAAGTAAAAAATATATATGATACTTAAGCTTCATTATTGAAGGATTAAACAACTTTTTGAGCATTTTAAATGTTTTAGTCATGGTTGACCAATTTCTGGAAATGCCCATACGTAAATGTTTTCTATATACTTTCAGGTTTTATTTTTACTATGAGTGGTGGCCGCACATACAATTTTTGGATTCATTACTAAAAGTAAAAGCAGTAGAATGAAAGAATTAAGAAAGAAATAAGAAAGAAGAATTTTCAGTGACTTGCTTATTTTCATTATATATTCCGTTAATCTTCTGATAAGATTTTTGATACGATTATTGTTAAACATTGTCGTTTACGGTATAAATTTATTATTTCTTTTATTTCGCTTTTATTTTAATTTTATCAGATATTTTTTTTTTTGGTTCTTATTTATTTATTTTCACTCTAAGTCTTAATAACTTAAAATTATTTTCACTCTTTTGAAAATTCGGAGAATCTGAATATGTTTTTTTAATGCAAAAAACTTTTCCTCTTCTTTTGAAGGTCAAACATTATTTGTTTATTGTTTTACAATCGAAACTTCCGTTGCTAAGTGTTTGAATGAGTGTGAACACTCACGTCAAGCGACTTCCGGTTCGATTTCAACTTAGCAAAATTTTTTTACGTTTATATATTTCAGTCCACCGTCACGTTTCTGCAAAAGTGAGAAAAAAAGTAAAGATCGTCATTTGTTTTACATTTTAACCGCAAACAACATAAGCGTTTGAGTGTAGATATGTATATGGAAAAATTTAATGGAACTTCTGACTCATTGATGCATTCTAGGAATTTACTTATTTTATATATGATTTTTGAGACAACTTTAAATATCGTTAAATTAATGTTTTGAATTTTTTTTTGGGCTTTAACCCTTTCAGCCTTGAATTATATTTCCTCCAATTGTTTTTATCATTGTTGCACTTGCGACACGAATAAAAAAGCGGGTGAAATCCAAATTCGGAAGAAAAAGAACGTCGGAGCGACCTCTAGATAGCGTTGCCAGATGAATAATATACCTTAAAAATTCTTTTTATCTCGCATTGAATTCTCACAAAATACCGTATGTCAAAAATACCAAAAATTATCACAAAATACCACAAAATCTCACAAATTACCACAATAAACCGCAAGTCAACGAAATATCGACAAATTTTGTATCTTTTGTTTTAGCTCAGCTGTAGTCCTCTAAATTTAAAACGTCTGTTTTTCATGTAAAAACACACTTAATCAACAGTTTTTTCTAAATTCTAACTTTGAATGATAACAGGTAAAATAAAAGTTACAAAATTTGTTGATATTTCTTTGAATAATCTAAAAATTTTCGCTTCGCTGCAGCAGATAGATGACACGGCAGTGATTGATATATTTATGGAAAAGTTGATAATTATTCTAAAATACAAAAGTACAATAGGAATGGATAATAGGTGTACCGGATCCGAAATTTGAAGACTAGTAATATTTACGGAAGCATGTCTGAATATAAGGACACAATAAACTGGACGATGGCTTGATCCGGGTAGCTTTCTTGGTAAAACAAAAATTAAGTTTGATAAGAGCTGTGCTAATATATGAAAGTCAAGACAAACGGGGCCTTCCTCCAACATATCAATCAGCTGTGAACTTCATGTTTTGAAGCAAGTGTATCAAAGTAAACTGAAAAAAACTGTTCACAATTGATAGAAAATGTTTACAATTTCACAAATTTGCAATCTCAAATACACAATATTGTGAATTGCCCTAATGTTTTTAAGCAATTTTCACATTGCCTCATAAGTTTCCTTCATATCAACAGCATGTGCAAATATGCTTCAAACGAACACAAACTAAAATACAGGTTATCTCTCAAAGATGCCACCCGTTTTAAATCAGATTTTTTGGATAGATCTTTCTAAGTATGATATGACCAAAAATGTAAAAAACAGTAAAATGTCGAATTTTAATACGTTTACTCAAATGCATCTCCTGCCCTTATTTTTGCACGAATTTCTTTCAGCAATAGCTTATTTTCTCTAATAAATAACAATGTATTTTTAAGATAAAAAAAATAATTTCCAACTTTTTGCAGTTTTCGATTTTTTTATGAATTTTGGAGATATTTTTTTACTTGCATTTTTACGTAAAAAATAATTTTTCAAAATATTTCTTTTGACAGCGCAAAAACTACTCATCCAAATGAAAAAAATTTTTACAAACATGTCAGTCTTAAATTTAATCAGGTTAATTTATTTTTTAATAATTAATAATATTGAATAATTAATATTTAATTGGATAAGTGGTATTCAAGATGTTTAAATATATGCAACTATATTCGATAAAATTTTTTTTTGGAATTTTCGTGTTTAGAGACTTCAAATCTATAAGAAAAACATAGTGTGATGCTGAGTACAAAAATAGTGGCGCATAGTGTAATTTAAAATACGGCAGTAGGGATATTTTAAATTCGGTGCAGTCGAAGATAATTCCTTACTAGTTTTGGATTCAATATGCTTTTGCAAAGTTTATCGCCCGTCCAGATAACACCCAAATAGGTAACGTTATTCGCCTGAGGAATAGGGATTTGATTAAGCTTAACTGTAGGACATTTTTCAGTTCGCAATGTAAATGTAGCGTGCGCACGTTTGAGTTCATTAATTTTAATTTTCCAGTTTCTAAACCATGTTTCCAGCGTTACTAAATGTTCATTTAGGTCCTTGGATGCAACTATAGGGTTTGAATGGGTGATCAAAATAGTTGTATCATCAGCAAATGTTGAAGTAACCAATCGATTGCTAGTTTGTAGATTCCCTGTAAATATTAGATATAATACTGAACCAAGGACACTACTTGAGGAACCCCAGCTGAAATTGTAAAATCAAGTGTAATAAAGTTTAAACATTTTATTTGAAACTTTCTATCACATAGGTATGATTCTAGGTATGGCAGTAAACAGGTAACAAAAGTTCTAATTTGTATATCAAACCCTCATGTCAGACCCTATAAAATGCCAAAGCAACATCTAAGAAAATCGCAGAACAGTATTTTTTTTCTTCACAAGCTTTTCTTATTTCATTTGTAAGACGGTACACTTGATCAATAGTACAATGATGTTTTTGAAAGACGTATTGGTGGATTGGTTTAGCTCTTGCTTGGTCCATGTATGGCTGTAACTTAGTTAGAAGCAACTTTTCAAAAAGTTTTGAAAGTGTAGGCAACAAACTTATTGGTCTGTCAGAGGATGTTTGGGTTGGGTCTTTTCCTGGTTTGGGAATCATGGTTACCTGTGAAATTTTCCAAGACATTGGAAAATATCCAATCCTCAATATTGCATTAAAAATGTGCGAAATTATTTTAATAGCAAGGCTTGGAAGCTCTTTTATCATATTTGGAATAATCAGATCGTATCCTGGGGGCTTTCTTTGGATTTAGTTGCGTTTTAATAATACCGTCTATATCCGTGATTCTAAATTTTAATGGATTCTCCCACACTTTAGTGGGCAAGTTAGGAATATTAATATTATTACTAGGTGTATTCAGCTGAAACACAGATTTTAAGTGCTCCGCAAAGGATAAGGCTTTTTCTTCATCACTTCTCACCCATTTTAAATTTTTTGCTCACAAAGGCTGTTCGTATTCTTTTTGTATCGTTATATTTTTATTTGCCTTCCATAAGGAATTATTCGATGCTTCTGTTGGAGTTAAATTTTGCGTGTATCGCTTTAAGTTTTGTTCTAACTCGGTATTAAATAATTCTTTGAATCGCCTGACAGCTAAAAGGAAGTTTTGTCTCGCTTGTGATGATCTTCTTTGCTGTACTTCCCTTTTAAGTGCTCGTTTTTTCTTAGAAGTTTTTCCATGAGCGTCGCCAAAGGTGGGCAGGGAAGGACAGCTGACCTCCCCCTAGAGGTGAAAAAATAAGACAAATGCAAAGTAACAAAATTCTTAGTTCACTCACTTGACTTGCTTGACCGATAATTCCCAAACGTCGAAACTCGAGTGAACTCACTAATTCCATTTCAAGCAAAATGAGTTCCTGGGCTCACATTCCTCAAAATGGGTATTAACAAGCATTGATGCCCACCGTGAATACCCCTATAACATTGCATAAGCTTTTAAAATCTTTAATGGAAACACTTATTTTTAGTAGTTTTTTTAAATGTAAACGCAACTTTGAAAAATGTCAATATTTTGTTCGGCTCATTTCTTACCATTGTAACAGCAAAACGAGCAGAGGACACAAAGTGTTTTTTTAGTCATCTTTATATCATCTTTTTCATATTCGCTTTTGAAAATAATTCCAAATTAAATAATAGGAAATAATTAACTCGCTGTAGTAACAATGGACATCGAACAAGTGCTCATCAACTTTAAAATTTTTGCTTTGCAGTATAGCTAAAAAAAACCTTAAGGAGCAAGTAGTGACAGCGATGAACAGGATGAAAATGTACAAAAGAAACAGGAGAACAAAACAGAGACAGTATCGCATGTTTCTAGCTCGATCACCAGAATGGGAGATACTCAACCTTAGGCAGTAGCTCAAGAATCTAATATTGGCGCATTTTCTTGTGATGATTCTTTGGGTTACCTTCCGAGCCCAATCTGATCTTAAAATCTGGACTCGGATCCCGATTCTTCAATCCATTAAAAGCATTTTACAATTGCTCAAGAGCCACCGTTACAATGCTTAAAAAGTCACAGCTCAAATTATAAAGGATGCTACTATTGTTGCGGAGAAAGTCGGACTGAGGAAGACGTCACATCAATGCCGCAAATTGTTGGAAAACAACGTTATCGAAGAAATCACCCATCAGAAAGCCCTTCAGAATTCTGGAATAGGCCATTAATAATACCATACTTGATTCCAATAATATATCTCTTGAAGCACGTTTTACTGAAGAAAACACTCAATCATTCGCTTTATCTAAATTATACCCCGAGCAAATGCAATCGATGTCAGTCGCAAATCTCGCAGAAACTTGCAAAACTTTCGCCCAATTTACAATTTACCAAGCATTAAAAATTAAATCAAACTTTGGCAGCAATTGTGGCATAATAAACCCAACCTAACTATTGTTGAATTAAGAGGCCAAAACCACCTTCTTTCCTGAAACGGGAAAACATTGAAAATTTTGATTGTTCTACCGTGCACAACGTGTACAGTAGAACGATCGTGTAGCAGCCTCAAGCGACTTAAGATCTGGTTACGAAGCACCATGGAGAAAATCGCCTCAATGGTATGGCCATGATGAGTGTGCACAGAAAACTTATTTACAAAAACTTACAAGATAACTTTTTTACAAGTTATAGTTTTTGAACAGTCAAGAGTTCGTGGAGCTTTACACATTGGACTTCTTATTAGTGGACTTCAAATTAGTGTAAGAGATCTTTACTCTACCCATAATTCATACTTTTCCCATCCTACATATATTAACTTGACCCCCCTGGGTCATCGGCTGGCGACGCCCTTGAGTTATTCAATTTCTTTTGAGGTCTTTCTTAGATTTTGTGGTTGAGTTTTATGCGTAAGAGGAGTTGCAACTTCAGCCGCTGAGATGAGCGTTTTGTTTAAGCTCTCAACAGCTTAACAGCGTAGTATATTAGACCAGGTATCTTTTGTGGGTTAGAAGGCCAGTAAGTTGGCTTATCTGATAAAATAAAATCTAAATTATATTTTCTTTTTGTTCAGATAGAGAAAACTTGCTTTTCTTTGGGATTTGCTAATCGTGAGCTCCAAAAACTATGCTTTGCATTGTAGTCATCTGCTGATATAAACTTTTTTCAAGTTTATCAAATAATTCAATAAATTGCAAGATTGATACATTATACTTTGGGGGAAAATAAATTGCGCTCAAAAAGATATTCTCTCATAGGCATTACATAGAAAGGCATTTAAATGCATTCATAGGCTTCTATGCATAATTTGGTCGGAAGAATGCATTCCGAACGATAGGAATCTCAGTGTGCTCTGCCCAATCCACAGAAAGGCGATCCCACTATTTGCCCCAATTACCGTGGGATAAGCCTTCTTAATATCGCATATAAGGTCCTCTCGAGCGTTTTATGTGAAAGATTAAAGCCGATTGTAAGCCAACTGATGGGACCTTATAAGTGTGGCTTCAGACCTAGAAGTCTACCATCGACCTACGACAAATCTTGGAGAAGACCCATGAAAAACAAATCGACACCCACCATCTTTTTGTCGATTACAAAGCCGCCTTCGACAGCCCAGCAAGGATCACCTATACTCCACCATGTCTGAATTTGGTTTTCCTGCAAAACTAATACGACTTTGCAGAATGACACTGAGCAACACAAGCAGCGCAGTTAAAATCGGGAAGAACCTCTCCCCACCATTTGCTACCAAACGAGGTTTCAAACAAGGTGATTCCTTATCGTGCTACTTTTTCAACCATATGATGGAGAAGAACATCCAAGCTGGTGATCTGAAACGTAGTGGCACAATATTCAACAAGAGTGTTATGCTGCTTGCGTATGCTGATGACATCGATATCATTGGCTAGAACATCCAATCCCGGGATCCCGGGATTCCGGACTTTTCTTAGTCTCGACAGTCCCGGGATTGCAAGGCCTGAAATCCCGAGGTTTTCGGGATCCCGGGATTGCCTCCACTGCAAATAAATTCCAAAATATTCCAACAAAAAATTCAATGATTTTTTATTAATTTTTTTCAATTTTTTTTAATGAAAAATTTTATGTGATTTTAAAAAATTTTAAAATAAAAACCTTTCTAAAACTATCTGTTGTACAAGATAACACAATGGGCCTTACCAATACTCATTTTAATGCCGACTCTAAATTTAGTGTAAGCTTTTTGACAACAAATTCTAAAGAAATAATGTCAGAAAAGCTCACACTAAATTTAGAGTAGTTATTAAATCGACTATTGGTGAGACCAAATGTGTTAAACATAAGATATTTCTTAAGAAATACTTAAATGTGATTTTAATAATACAAAAATCAAATTTTTTTAACTAGCTGTACAATAGCTGTGTTTTGTTCAAAGCGAGTTGTAAAAAACGACCACTTATTGTATGAAAAGTCGCTTATTTAAGCGAGTATGAAGCGACTTTTCATACAATAAGCGCTTATTTAAGCGAGTATGAAGCGACTTTTCATACAATAAGCGGTCGTTTTTTACAACTCGCTTTGAAAAAAACACAGCTAATATATCACGTGAAAAATACCCATATGTGAACTTAAAAATTAAAAAAACAAAACTTCAAAAGAAGCTTTACAAAATATCACAAAGTCCTACTTAGACATACTAAAGTTATTATACTAATCAATTTTTTTTTAAATAGTTTTATGAAAATGTCAAAAAACTTAATGATGCTACCTGAGTAAAACCTGAATGTGATTTTAAAAAATTATAAAATAAAAACCTGTCTTAAAGTAGCAGTACAAAATAACACAATGTTTTAAACACAAGAAATAATGAAATGTGATTTTAATAATACTAAAATAAAAATCTTTTTTAAATAACTGTACAAAATATAAAAAAATATAAATATATAAACCTTTCTTGAACTAACTGTAAAAAATATTACAAAATACTTAAAAAAACTTACTTAACTTAAAAAACTTTGACTTAAAAAAACTAAAGTTTGACATTAAAAAATTAAAAAAAAAAAACTTCCTTAAACAAGCTGTACAAAATATCACAAAATTCCTACTAAGAAATACTAAAATACCACTGTAGGGACGTCAAAAAGACACACGAAAATACCGAGACGCATAAACTTATTTTTCTGTCGTAGAATTTAGTGGCATACGCAGTTTCTCCCATTCAGATCAAAATCTCGAGATATTTGCGATTGAAATTTTTAGTTATATTTTCCTTATTTTTGGAGACCAAAAATTTTGACCATCTCCGATTTTGCTTACACTTTCAGAACTTAGTCTTCTTATGAAATAAAAACAATAATTTGAACAAAAAATTTTAGATTTTTTTTTAAGTTTTTACGTTCAACATTCAAATTTGGCCCAAATGGAAGAAAACTTGATATTGCTTAACTTTTCAAAAATCATAGATTAAACAAAGCTAATTCGATTTTCACTTTGGAGGTATTTTTGAAAAGACCATAAAAATTAATTTTTAAAAAACTATAAAATTTGTTAAATGAAGGACAAATATCAAAAATATGAATAGCTCGATACTTTAATCTGATTTGAAAAAACTGAGTATGCCACTAAATTCTACGACCGAAAATTAATTATACGTGTCTCGGCGTTTTTTTGTGTCTTTTCAAAAGTTGAAAATTTAGCTACAGTGTTATTAAACTATTCTATTTTTTTTTAAACAATTTTATGAACCTTCTGAATGATCAATTTTATTTATTTTTTTAAATTTTTTTTTTTTAAATAAACAATAAATACTATCCAAACGTTTGATCGAAACTGTTTTTTTTTTATATTTTTGTAATCTTATGGAATGTTTTTGTGTTGTAAAACAAGGCATAACTACTTTGAAACTTCATATTACGTCTTCCAAAAATTGAATTTTCTAAGGTTTGTCAAACCCGAGACTAGTCGCGGGATCCCGAAATGCCGGGATTGCCGAAGCGTCCCGAAATTGGATGACCTATCATTGGCCATAAGAAGCGCGAAGTCAGTGCAGCATTCTCCACATAAGAGAGTGTCAATTCGAATTGATTTTCCAGTTAATGCAGATAGACGAACTACTTATATTAAATACTAGCTGAAACCCGGCGCGTTGCTGCCACTCTCCCTATTCAAACGCCCATAAAATGTTATCAGTTAAACAGCATGTCTAAATTGAGGTAGAATACTGAATTCCGAGACTGTGCGACCTATATCCACAAAGCCATTCGATATAACAAATTAGGGTTGTATAGGAAGTGCCACGCCCTCTTGATCACCGCTCATAGAATGAAATCAATTAAACTGCATGTGTACATGGAGGTTGAATACCGAATTCCAAAACTGTGCGACATATATCTCCAAAACTATTCGATAGCACAAATTTAGGTTGTATGGGAGGTGCCACTGCCCTTTTCCTTACGCCCATAAAATTTAACCAATGAAACTGCATGTGTAAATTGAGGTCGAATACTGAATTCCGAGGCTGAGTTACCTATAACTCCAAAGCTATTCGATATCGCAAATTCGGGTTAAGTTGGAGGTGCCACGCCCCCCGACAAACTCTAAAAAATTTTATCAGTAAATCTGCATGCGTAAATTTTGGTCAAATACTGAATTCCGGTGCTGTGCGACCTATAACTCCAAAGCTATTTGATAGCACAAAGTTGGGTTGTATGGGAAGTGTCACTCCCCTTTTCCCTACGCCCATAAAATGTAAGAAATGAAAGTGCATGTATAAATTTAGGCCGAATACCGATTTCTTACGCTGTCAACCTATAACTTCAAAGCAATTCGATATTGCAAATTTGGGATGTAAGGGAGATGTCAGGCCTCCCTGTCCAACGCCCATAAAAAAAAAATCATTGAAACTGCATGTGTAAATTGAGGTCAAAAACTGAATTCCAAAGCTGAATTCCTATAAATTCAAAGCTATTCGATATCACCAATTTGGGTAGTATGAGAGGTGTCCCTCCCCCTTGTCCAACTCCCATAAAATTTCATCACTGAAACGGTACGTCTAAATTGTGGTCGAATACCGAATTTCTAAGCTGTGCAACCCATAACGCTATTCGATAACACAAATTGTTTTTATATTAATGGGAGGTAAAAGAAGGTGTGGCATTTCTTCTTAAACCATCTCGTACTCAAAGCAAAGCCACTTACAAAATTTGAGCTCAATCGGACCAATATTTTCGGAGTATTGTGATATTTCCAAAAGTAGGCGTAGATGAAGTGTGACAACGCCCGTTTTTATTAAAGTTAGTGACAGTCATCATAAGAACTTATTTACCAAATTTTAATTTAATACGACCAAAACCTTCTTAAATATAGCATTTTTATTGATTTGTGGGCGATAAAAGGGGTGTGGCATTACTTTTTTCCTAAACCTTTGCGTAGCAGTTACGAACAAACCAGTAGAAGGAAGTATCCTATTTGGTCTAGTCGTTTTCAAGTTTTAAGCATCCGAACAAATCACGATTCATTTTTATATGTACAGATATTGATTTGTGGGCGCTAAAAGTGGGCGTGAAAACATTTATGTATCGTGACTACCTCTTGGAGAACCTACACAGCAAGTTTCAGTATAAAAATGTGTAGAACTCCGGAATTGCCATGATTTCGAAAAAGTGAGCGTATATATATTGCGACGAAAAAGTTATTTTGTACAGTTACTGACAGTTACCATCTGAACAAAATGATAATATCTTAGTTTTTACGATCGAAACCGTCTGATATATATCCCTTATTTGGTTTGTGGTCGATAGCGCAAATTTGGCTTGTATGGGAGGAACCACGCCCCCTCGTCCAAACGTTACCAAACCTCACAGGAACAATCTATCTCCTCGGCAAACGTTGTTCTGCCACAGACCGCCTTACTGCTATACACAAAAATGTCAAGAAATGTCAAATATATTCACCATTTTCAGTACAGCTGCCGAAAGTAGCCATGTGCACTAAATAACCACATTTTAGTCTAATACGATCAAAACCGTGCGAAATATAGCATTTTTGTTGTTTTGCAAGCGGTAAAAAGGGGTGCGGTAAAATGTTTCCCTTGAGCCATCTCGTAATCGAAACAAATCGACTGCCCAAATTTCAGCTCAATTTAGGTTAACACTTTACTTCACTGGACGCTAACTCCCCGAAAAGTGAGTTTAACTAAAGTAGGGCAGGCCTATTTTTAGTGCACTTGCCGAGAGTAACCATATGTACTGAATTACAAAATTTTTGTCTAATACGACCCAAACCGTTGAAATAAAACGTTTTCATTGGTTTGTGGGCGGTAAAAGGGGGGCGTGGAGACCAATTTTTAGTACAGTTGCTAACAGTAACCGTACAAACTAAGCCAACATTTTAGCTCAATCGACCCAGTAGTCAATTTTGATGGTTTCTTAAAAAGTGGGTGTGGCTATATAGCGCTGACGCCCTTTTTTAGTACAATTGCCGAAAGTAACCATACAAACTTAAGTATCATATGTTAGTCTCATACGGCCAAAACTGCATGAAATATAGCATTTTCACTGATTTGTGGGCGAAAAAGGGGGTGTGGAAACCAATTTTCCGTACAGTTACTGTCAGTAACTTCACAAACCAAAGTAACAAATTTAAGTCTTATACGACCAAAACCGTCTGAAATAAACCATTTTCATTTATTTGTGGGCGGTAAAAGGGGGTGTGGAAACCCATTTTTAGAACAGTTGTCGACAGTAACCGTACATATTAAATTACAAAATTTTAGCCATATACGACCCAAACCGACTGAAATATAACATTTTTATTGATTTGGGGGCGGTAAAAGGGGGGTGTGGCAAATTTTTTTCCTCAACCATCTCGTACCTGAAACAAATCGACTGCTAAAATTTCAGGTCAATCGGTTCAGTAGTTTTGGAGTCTATAGACATCACACAGCCAGACACACATCGTTTTGCTTTATATATATATAGATATTGATTTGTGGGCGTTAAAAGTGGGCGTGAAAACATTTATAAATTGTGTTCGTCTCTTGGAGCACCTAAAGAGCAAGTTTCACTGTAAAAATGTGCAGAACTCCGGAATTGCCATGATTTCAAAAAAGTGGGCGTATTTATATAACGATCACGCCCATTTTTTGTATAGTTACCGACAGTAACCATCTGAACAAAATCCCCAAATCTTAGTTTTTTACGATTGAAACCGTGAGATATTTTTCTTTTTATTTTGTTTGTGATCGATGGAGCAAATTTGGCTTGTATGGGAGGTACCACGCCCCCTTCTTCAATCGTTACGAAACCTCACAGGAACACTCTCAAGATGTGGCTTTATTTTCCCTGAAAATTTCATAAAGATCGGTTCAGCGGTTTTGGAGTCTATACGTGATATAGCCATATACCCACCCACATACCCACATACCCACATACATACATCCATTTTTATATATATAGATAATCTGTCTTCTGTAATCTGTACTCCGTAATGCGATAACCTCGTGTGATTTGCTATTTGAATGCGCATCGCGTTTCATTTTCGCAACGTATTGATTTACGCATCGCAATACAGAGTAGGGCCCTTGGAGTCAACAAAGTCCCAGTGTCTTGGAACAGTTGATAATGAATAATTTTTCACGCGGTATCGAAAAGGGAGCTTTCATTTTGAAGATAGCTCTCAAGAACATTTTGGAAATTTTTAATGGAAATTTGTTCATCAACGATTGATTTACGACATTTATGCCCTTATTTTTTATGCCTATCCGAACACTCGTTTCGGCCAAAACACTGTTCGTTAGTGGTTTTGAAATTTGCAATTCGAACAGATAACAGCTGTTGAACTGGCGAACGACGCACACTGGGGATTTCGCGGAAAAAAGTCAAATTGTCAACATAGTCTTCATGCAACATGCAGTGGTATTTTGATATTAAAGACTAAATGGTACAGTCAAATCAAAAACAATTACTTCAATCTGACTGGTAGTTTTATTTTTATGCCGTTTCAAACTCCGAACTTGTATGTTTTACCGAACTAACTTAATATAAACCTAAGAATTTCAAGACAAATATTATTTTACTATGTGAGCTAACGTGTTTTTTTTTATTTTTTATTTAAAGTAGGATATGTCAATATACTAAAATTTAAAAAATAAACTCTGCAGAGACTTAATTTTTTTTGTTTTTTTTTTATGAACTAAAATCCCGTTTTTTTTCAAACATTTGAATCTGAAATTTTAGCTGTACTTGCCTATGTTTGGAAATCACTACTAATACATTGCCTCATATCTGTTCTTACATTTTTAATCAATTTCAACTGCGGCCAGGTGCGCCTTTCAATAAAACTTATATTTTTATACCCTACACTTGACAAAGTCAGGGTATATTAACTTTGTGCAAACGTTTTTAACGCATAGAAGGAGGCGTGGCCGGTATGGAAAAGTATATATATTCTTGATCAGCGTCAGCTCCTGAGTTGATTCAGCCATGTCCGTCTGTCCGTCCGTCCGTCTGTGTGATTATATCTTGCAAAGAATAAAGAGTACCAGGTAAGATATTTTAATGAAATTTGGCACTCATATTGATATGGACCCGGGGATGAGCCCTATGATTTTTTTTTGGATACGCCCACAATTACGCCCACCTCCCATACCACCAACTATTGAGAAAACACAAAAAATGGGCTAATAATTGAGCTAGAATGACAAAATGTGTATATATGTATATATTGTATGTGTATATGTTATATCAATTCTGAGTCGAGTACCAAAAATGGGCATGACACGCCCACAAATACGCCCACAATAGAGAAAACTCTATAAATTTGCTAATAATTGAGCTAGAGTGACAAAATTTAGTATGTCTATATGTTTTATCAATTCTTAGTTGAGTACCAAAAATGGGCGTGATAAGCCTACAAATACGCCCACCTTCCATACCACCCACAACACTCAAATTTTATATAAACACACTAAGTGTAGGGTATTTCATAGTTGGGCTCGACCGACTATAGCTTCCTTACTGGTTTATATTGTATATTATATTTTTATATCTTTTTTTATATTTATTTTTTTTTTTTTAATTCAAAGAGAACGTGTTAAAAGAAGTTGTGTTATTAAAAGAGTTTTACGACTGTTCGTGATTGCGCTAATTTTTTGCCCCATGTCCATTGCTATAAAACTATAAAAATTGCTAAGACTATAAAAATTGTCCATTGCTAAGACTATAAAAAATATCGCCTCAGACACTCCAGAAAATGCAGTCGAATTGCCACGAACACAGATATTATGCACCGAATGATGCTAACGTCTGATCTCATGATCTCACATTTGACTCCTTCGTTTATCCACAAAAGGCATAGTGATGTAAGCGACGAAGTTAAGGCTATGTTAGAATAATAATACATAATAATAATAAAATTTATATGAAAAATTCGTTTGTTTTTATATGGGCGGTATATGATGGGCGTGGCCGATTTTAATGAAACTTTCACAACTTTTTTATTTTGTTAATTGTAATGTCTGTGCTAAATTTCAACATGTTCGGAGCAAAAGAAAAAAATTTGTATGAAAAATTAATTTTGAGTTACATGGGCGGTATATGATGGGCGTGGTCGATTTTTATGAAAATTTATATTTTTCTTAATAACGTTAATTAAGTGCTAGGTGCCAAGTTTTATCACTCTACAAGCACTCCTTATAATTTTTTCACAGAAATGTATGAAGCCATCCCCACTGTGCGACGCCGTAACAGAGTAACATTTGTGCAGTTTGCATCCCTAACGATCAATGAAATGGCTTATTCAAACGTCAAAATCACACGAATACTCAAATGCTATCGTTGTGTTGAGTTCGTTGAATTAAATTGTTCAAAAAATGGATAGTTGCATACATTTTTTTTAAACACTTAACACTTCAATGTCACTTTATTATTGAACACTTGTAGCTCAATAGTTATAGTTTATTTAAAACACAATCATAATGAAAACAAATAAGCGAATTACTTTATTGTTCAAAATAAATTGACTGAATAAAAACAAAACAGCTGTTCACAAATAAACCAAACAACGGCGTTGCCAGCAAACAATAAACGAAGCAAAATTCTTAAAAAATCTTTAAAGTAAATAGACAAAAACAGAAATCTTCTGAAATGTTTGATCTGGCATTGCCGCATTTGACAACTGCTTCTGTATAACAGTTGGAATTACATAAGAAACGTAAGCATGTCGTAAGAGTTATCGAGTAGCTTTGTTATGGATACAAATTTCCATTTGCTTACAACATCGTTCGCATAGCATTCGATTGCTGGATGCTTCGTTAGGCATACAAAATAAGGCCATTAAACACATCAACTTACGACGAAAAGTTATAGTTGGTGGTGGTAGGAAGTTTGTAGAGAGGAAGCTTAGTAACTTGATTTGACTGAGGTCAGATTTCAGATAACACTTACTTCAGATTTAATATCACATGTTTCTACAGCTTTCTGCCACATAAGAAACATCCTATGCAAAAGTTTTACTTGAATATTTCCTTCTTCCATTCTGTGGTATCACGATGGTATCATCTTTTATCAGCTTTTTTATAATTTATCAACTTTTTATTTTTTAGGATATTTTTTATTTTTTAAGATATTTTTTTTAATTAATATTTAATTTTTAATAATTTGTTTTTACAAATTAAATCGTAAAAAAAAACACACATAGTAAATTTATAAGAAAAGTATAGAATTGATGGCACTAAAGTTTTAATTAAAGAATTTTCTAAAAGCCTAATTAATATCTTTTCGATAATATATTTCTTTAATATCGAAATTTTGTTTCAAATGTTAAAGATCTATATTTATGCGTTCAGATTTTATTTAAACCGTGCTTTAGGAAATAAACTGAGCCTAAACTTTATCTGAGGTTGAGAACCCCATCAACTTTCCGCAAGCTGTCTACTCAACACTACTCAACACGTCGTTAGTCTATGAATTTGAATGCTTAACGTTAAGGCAATGCGCACAGCTCCTAAGCAATACTTTTGTTGTTATTTTTCTGCCGCCCGCCACTTTCGTCGTGAGCTGTTTTCTTTTAGTTTTTTTTATTATAACAATATTTAGCCATAAGTGGTAAGCTTTATTGTTTCCATCTTTAATTTAAACATGGCAAAACAACATACATATACATATATAAATTTGGCTATGGCAACAAAATAATTTATTCAAATTTTAAAGTGTTTCCTGCACTGACATCTACACTACAAACTGTAGAGTCCAAAGCTTAGACGCGTGATGGTTAGGTGACGCATATAAAGCTGCTACCTGTTGGTCCGATATCGATACGATTTCTAAACACGATGGAACAATGTGCGTCGCCATCAATCTGGGTAGCTTCCATTTGATGGGGGTGGGGGAATTAGGTTAGGTTGTTTAGTGCTGATAGCGTTGTTGGAAATTGAATTTGAAAATAAAAAAATTACGTTGTTTGTTTTTGCGCGTACAAAACCCTAAGCATTGACGCTATATCGTCATCTGAGCGTTACTGAGCTTATATATATAAAACAACAATTATTGAAATCTTGGAAATTGTTTTAATGCAAGCGTCGTAGAAATAAGACGTCAAACAATAAACGCGGCGGCACCGATTTCGTCTCACTAGCCGCTCTTCTCTCCATTGAGCAGAATATCAAAGCAACCAACAAAACGTGGGCGACATTTTAAGGCTTATTTATTATTTATATATGTACAACAATAACAATTGGTAACACGCGGCAAGAGCGATACTCTTAGAATATCTAAAAACAAAACATAAACAGCGCTAAAAAACAAAACGAAAATATCTACTTAAGTGCTGCAATGTTACGTTATGAAAACATAATAAAAAAAATTTAATAAAAAAAGAATGCATGAAAATGGACTGATTTCTAACAATGAGCTTGAAATGGGTTTAACGCCGCCCACGACTACGAAAACATAAAACGAGCAATCTATGAATGAAACTACGTACGCGATAAGAAATACAATGGATGGAGCGTGCCTTACGTATCGTAAACTGCGGTGCGTAGTATTTGACACTGGAAAAAAACCTAAATACCGATGATCATTTTTCTTAGAATGAGGTGAATTAAATCTTTACCTTAAAGGGGGGACCCCCTTATTTCACTATTTAATGCCTCGTGTACGAGACAGATTTAAAAAAGAAAAAAAAGAATAGAGCATCTATTAAATATGAAAAATATTTTTTATGATTGGAAAAATAGAAAACGACGAAACTAAATTTAAAAAAAAATATTAAGGACTTAGTCGAAATTCAAGTACGCACACAGCTGCATTTAATGGCGTTTTCTATTCTCGAACAAAATATTACCTCATTATATGGCAACATTACGAAAATATTGCCATACTCCCTGCGAAAATGTTGCATTTTTTCATATGAGAACAGAACTAGAAAAATGCAACCCTGTCACAAATCATCTAAATAATAAAATTATGCAATTAACATTCATTATAACAAAATCTTTATTTATAAATTACAAGCGATACATAAAAATACGCTGGGCAACGCTCACTGTTATAGTTTTCTTTTCTCGTGATAATGTTGCATTCCGCCTTTACGATTTCACAAGGGTAGAAAATGTCGCACTTTTGCCGGATCAGAGTGCAACATTTTGAGAAAAGAACACGCACCCTATGAATATGCTGAGAAAAGAACACAAAAATCTGACAGCCCCGGCGCAGGGCAGAATAAATGCAACATTATCGCGAGAAAAGAAAACGCCATAAGTGTATTTGAAGGTTTAAATATTTTATTGTTTTGATTAAGTCACTTTTAATGGGGGCGTGGTTTTTATTCAAAATTTTCTAACTTCAAACTGAGAGTGCGTTTATATCAAAGCGTACGTGTAAAATATCAAGCCAATACAATAATTTTATTAGAATTTATGAAGATTTTGCTTTAATGATGACGTCACTTTCTTACCGCCCGCAAATCAATAATGGTATTCATATTTATTAAGTCCTGCTTACTTGCTAATCTTAACAAATTTGTTAAGTCCTGTCAAAATTTTGTATGGGAAAAGACTTAAGCAGGACGTTAGCAGGTTAACAAACTCAGCACCGTGTTTTTGTCTAGCAGATACCATTTGCTAAGTCGGAGACGTCAACCATATTGAGTGTAGTGATGAATCGTTTTGAGAATGAGTTCTAACAATTACCAAATTATTTTTGTTTGCAGCTTTAAAGTGTAAAAACTGCCCTTTGTTAATAAAAATGTTGTAACGGGGTTGGTAGAGATTTAAAATATTTCAAAGGTTCTGAGTAGCAAATTTACCAAAAGCGTTAACACACTGTAATATAAAAATTAAAATACATTTTTGGGTACTGAGTACCTTCTGGTTACACGAGTTATTAAAAGCACAGATTTTTAGCAGATTTTTTTTGACATATCAGTTTAGCACTTGATTGTAAAATGTCTTAGCAGGTTCGTTCATATCAACAGCTTCTAGCTTTAGCAATTTAACAGTTAAGCAGGACTTAACAAATTTTACTGAATACCCTTAATGAAAATTTTTTTATTCAGACGGATTTGGTCTTATAACACTAAAGTTTTGTAATTTAGTTTGTATGGTTACTTTTGGACACTGTACTAAATATGGGCATGATCGCCCTATACCTACACCCACTTTTAAGAAATCATTAAGACTGCAAAACTACTGGGTCTATCAAGCTGCAATTTCGGTAGTATATTGTTTCCGGCTGCGAGATGATTAACGGAAAAAAATTTGAAACACCTCGTTCGTAAATAGTCTCCACTAGACTATAAAGGCCGACATTTTTAGCTTAGCTTTTATTTAAGAAAATCTCTTTTGAACGCTAATATTTCAGGTCAAAGGTCACAAAAAGTATTCGGTGCACTCATCCTCCCTACTCGTATTCATTTGAAGTAAAAATTATCCAAATGTGTTGAGAAACACGGGAGGAAATGGTACCAAACTGTTTTGCATGCGCCTATTTATATATAGATGATTATTTTCGGATGTTTACGATCCCTTTTCAGGGAATAAGCGTGGAGTGAAGCAAACGGCGTCAGATATAAACTAAACTAAGCTGCAATTCTGGCACTCGATTTGTTTCTAGTACGTTTCGGTTTAAGAAGAACACAAATTTTCCTCACCCCCTTTTACCGCCCACACACAAATCAACAAAAATGCTATATTTCAGACGGTTTTGGTCGAATTAGACTTAAATTTGGTAATTTAGTCTTATGGTTACTTTCGGCAAGTATACTAAAAATGGTGAAAATATAAAATTTGTTTTTCCGATTAACATGACAATTTGTTTATGGCAGTAAGCCGAGGAATACTGGTATGGTATAAATAAATGACTTAGAGTAGAGAGAGAGTGCACCGAATATTTTTAGAGAAATGCACCTGCTTTAAACGGGTGATATGATGTATTTCACGTATTGTGGATTCATATACACCAGGGGGGTTCGGACTAGAAAATTTTTAAATTCCAGTAAATTAAAAAAAAGCAGTAAAACAAAGTGGTGGTAAAATCATGATTTCTTTTGTCTTAATTAAACAGGCTGCAAACATTAAGCTATTTACGGAATTGACTCTGGGCCTTACCAATAGTCATTTTACTGTAAATTTAGTGATAGTTTTTAGACAGCAAATTCTATAGAAGTAATGCCAGAACAGCTCACACTAAATTTAGAGTAGGCATTAAATCGACTATTGGTAAGGTCATACAAAAGTTGACATTTCATTCAAAATCTGCAACCAATGAGAATGCAATATGAAAGCAAAAATTGGCAAAAATACCAAAATGGATGAGTTTGACAGTTATGGTCACTAAGAAAGAGAGCACATTCAGCCCTAACACTTCCTTGTCTAGTTCTACTATGGTTTCGTTAAGTTTTTTTTTCTTTACACTGTGATATGAGTAAGCTGCACTGTTGCCAACTTGGTGCCTTTTCCACCAGATTTAGTGCATTTATAAAATTTTTGCGCAAGATAGTTAAAATTTGTATAAATCTATGAAGTAACTTATTTTTTTTATTAAAACAACTGGAAGTTTAGAATACAATTTCATTTTTTAATTTAATTTATTGTTTTATAGTTTAAAAAACCTAATAACTCTGGTGCATTTTTTTTGCCTTTTTGGTGGATTTTGAAATTGAGAAGTGGGCAACACTGGTAAGCTGACGTTCTAATGCCGTGGTTATGCTAGCCAAACATGTTCGGTGTTCATTTTTGTTAATTTGTTCTCTTCGCTGAAATGTTTTTTTGGTGGTTATACTATGATTGGTGGCACAGTTGCATTATATGTAATAGTATGTAAAAACACAAAAAAGCACAACCCTAATTTGCATTTTCGTACTTAAAATTAACGAATTAAAATATACGAACTGAATTTACTTACTCTGAATTTTTATTATAATATCTTAAACAAAATGGTTTGCATATTTTTGACATGCTAGCTAGCTGTTTACGTTAAGGGTTACTTGAAGACACAATCAACTTCACTTTTTAATACTTTTGCCTACTTTTTTGATGTTATTATACAAAATGACTACAGCCAACACTGGAAAGTTCGGCATGTTTGGCGTTTCAATCAGCAATCAAAATGTTCGGTCCGAGAGCGAGAAAATGAATATGAGAAAAAGTTCATTTCTTAATTTTATACGTGAAACAATAACAACAAAAATGTTCGGTAATCATGTTTGGCTAGCATAACCACGGCATAAGATGAGTGTAGAAAGAGGGAAAAATAAGATTTTTTTCTATTTTCAGTTTGCCTCTCACATTGCGCTCTCTTCTGAGCGAGAGAACTAGTGGCTAATTATTCATTAGGAAAGTAAAAGTGATGCCAAATTTTTATGGAAACTATATGTTTTTGACATTAATTTTGTATCGAATAAACAGAGAATATATGCGAAAAGGTCGAATTTCGACCACTTCACACAGCAAAATTTTAACAATCTTGATGGACAAAAAGAAAAAAAAAATGTTAAAAAACAAAAATGGTCAAAAAAGAGGAAAAAAAACAAATCCCGTTATAACAGTACTTTAATTAAAACGAATTTTTAACATCAAAGTTTTGATAATTTTCACATTGTTTTAATTGTCTCCTTAATTAATTTTATTGTAAGTAAAAACGCAAGTGTTTTAAAAAGTGAAAAGCTATTTTATGCTAAATTGCAACAAATTGTCATAAAAAGTTTACTTTTAAACATTTTACTTTAAGTACAGTGCAGCAAAGAACATGTGAGTATTTTTTTTTTAACTTTGCAAGCTAGAGGATGAAAGTTTATTATTTCGCATTATTTCGATTTCAGCTGCATGTGAATTTGATGGTAATTTTATCGTCTTTTTGATAAAAGAAAATGTGTTTTGCCCATTTTTGCCCAAGTTATTTTTTTTACGGTTGACTAAAAATGTAAAGAATACGGTTTAAGGTTGCCCGCAGAGTAAGCGCCGAAGCAGACAGGCAGGCAGACAGGCACAGGAAAACTATGTGAACAAGAGAGAAAAAAGTTATTTCTATCTCGTTTCTTCGCAGGGCCTGCCTGTCTGCCTGCCTGCTTAAGCGTTTACTATGCGGGCTGCCTAAGAGTGCATTCTGCACATACATATGTATCTTACATACTATCAAACTAAGGCTGCCCGCATAGTAAACGCCGAAGCAGGCAGGCAGACAGGCAGGCCCTGCGAAGAAACGAGATAGAAATAACTTTTTTCTCTCTTGTTCACATAGTTTTCCTGTGCCTGTCTGCCTGCCTGTCTGCTTCGGCGCTTACTCTGCGGACAACCTTAGTCATGGCAGGCATGAGGACAACAAGAAAAGTGTTGCTCAAAAAAATAACTTATCTAATTTAAGGGAATCTGTTGTGGCATTCCCAAAAATTTAACGATAATAATCGTTGTCGTTATCAGTCATTGTGCGTGCCACGTTCATAATAAATGACAGTTTTCGCTAACTAACGATATCGAAAATCGTCGTTAACGTGTTTAGGAATTCCACTACAGGCATGACAAGGTTCAAAACTTTATCGTTCTTTACGACAATTTGAGTTAAGCTGTTATGACTTGTGACCACAGATATATGTTCATATAGGATATTTTATTTAATATTGTAACATTTGGTATACATACATTTATAGAAATAATTTTGTCCACCTAAATTGTTAAAATTTCGCACTGTCCACTAGCAAACTCTAGTAATAATAAAAGGTATAGTCATTGAAAATGAGGAAGGTTCATTCTTTTCTCACATACTTATCATATTTTTTGTTTATTTGAAACAAGTTAGCCTCAGCATAATAGAACGTATATGACATTAATGCTAAAACTAGAATTTTTTTAAATATCTGGTGGAAAGCAAAAAATCATTTTAATCGTACTTTTTTCACATTGAGTTTAAGAGAAATAAATTTGTCTATGCTATAAAAAGAACTATTCTCGAATTAATTAAAAAGTATAAAATTTTGCGCCACATAAAAATAAAATTAGAAATATCTTCACTAAAAAGTGAGATCTCATTAATAAAGAGATTGAATTTATTTAAAAAAATTTCCGTATTACATAAAATTCACTTTATAAAATATTTGGTAAGCAAAATACTCTCTTTTCAATGAACAAAATACAGTACAATACACTGCACAAACCAGAAGCGTAGATAGCTTTTGGTTGTGTGGGGATCCGTAAAAAATTTAATAACCTTAAAAAAGTATACTTTTGAATACTTGATTGCATGACTGTTTTGTGAAGCCGAATGTCAGGTTTCACAACCTTAATTTGCTAATACGGTAGGTAGGCAAAATAAAATTATGGGCTTGTTGAATTGAATCCAAACA
Source organism: Dichetophora obliterata (assembly GCA_963920525.1). Classification (NCBI taxonomy): domain Eukaryota; kingdom Metazoa; phylum Arthropoda; class Insecta; order Diptera; family Sciomyzidae; genus Dichetophora; species Dichetophora obliterata. The sequence goes on along the minus strand of OY986439.1, from coordinate 74,780,027 downwards.
ACACCGAATTTCTGGAAGCTACACATGTCACTAGGGATCCCGGAGTTATTTCGGCTCCGACTGTCCCGGGATTTAAAATTTAAAGCCCCGGAATTTTCGTGATCCCGGAATTTGGTAAAATTTTCAACAAAATCTTCTACAAAACTATATTTAAATAAAATTATAAAAATTTCAAAATAAAAATTTATAAAAATATAGTTTAGGGAGACTACTATAAAAATCCTCATCTTCTTATAATTCATTTATTATCACCACTGTTGCAAAAACGCTATCCAAGCTGACCATTCGAAATTCTTGAGCTAAATATGGCTAAACATGTGGGCTAGTGTAGCCGCAAAGCTTAATTTGAAGTTATTTAGCCATCACACAATAAAGTTCTTTGTAACATATTATTTAACATAATATAATGAAATAGTTCCTTTTTTTATAATTATTTTTTAAAATGTTTTTAAAATTGTCAGAAGACAATCTATTTTAGTTGTGTTATTTTTAAGACTTGATCAGGATTTGTTCAGAACTTTTTGAATTTATATAATTCCTTGCACTAGTGCTCAGGCTAAACGGACTGTGTTTTTATGCAAATAAAAAATTTATTCAATTTTTCGCCTCCTAAGTTTTGCTGGTTATTTTTCAGCTTCTTTAGGGAATTTTATTTATCTTAAAGCGGATACAAAAAGTGATATTGTAAAAAGAATATAAAAACAATAAATACAATTGATTTTTTAGATGAACAAAATTATAAGACAGAAGAACTTATAAATTAAAATTTTACATTAAAAACTGATGTATCTGTTGATTTTTAATAAAAAATAAAATTTGACAATTTCTTTCATTGTTCCTTTTTATAATAATTATTTATTTTAAAAGTATTTTACACAAAAATTATGTTCAAATTATGTTTATTTACATACAAAATTAAAATTTGTAGTACACTTTTTCCATTTCGATAAAGTTATTATGTTCGGTTGCTTCAATAACTTTTATTTTTAAATCGATTTCAGATGTTTCTACGTGTATTTTATTGTAAAAAAACAAGATCTTTCAATTATAAAAGTTATTTAAAATTTGTTCAATACAGTTGCAATCCCGGGACTATTTGAAATTTTTAATCCCGAAAATCCCGGTATTGCCAAAAAATCCGAAATCGCAGGCCCTACATGCCACTATATCTCTAGTTATTGTTGACCGATTTAGAAAAATTAAATACTAAACTAAATCAAATTTTGATAACTTTCTTGAAAAAAAGAAGAATTTTTGGCAATACATATTCTTGGCTGTTGGATTCGTGCTAAATTTAATATTAGAATAAATTCACAATAACGTGAGATATTCAGTAATGTTCCATGGCTCTGGGGGGGGAGGGTCCAGACCCGCGAACTTTCCCACATATACGCAACTGACACAAGCAGAATATAAAACATATGTGGCATATATAATTCCCTTTCTAGTGTACAAAACACACAACACTAACTATGTGGAAATTACATCAATAAAGTTGTTTTCGCTAACAACATTTAGTGTGGTAATACTTTTAAAAAACAATTCTTAGAGTAGAATAATCGTTAATTTTGAGTAGAATAATCGTTCATTTTTTAACGAATTTTTCTCGAAAGAAGAGTAAAAATAATTTGATTTTGTTTAACCATATATAAGAATGAAGGGCTTCTTGCAAGAATATGAAAAAGAAAAACGAAATTATTAACTTTAATATTTTAAAAAATTAATATTTGTGAAATGGATTGAAGTAATAATGTTAATGTTAATGTTGTGTGGTGGAGATGCGTACTGCGACCTAAATGAGATCTATTGTACCTCCTTCTCAAAGCTTCGCTGGGTTTGCGGATTACAGAATTTCATCCAGCCCTATTTCTCTAATGAATTTGAGAATATTCTTAGGTTCAAGGGATGAAACCTGCTCTAGACTCAGCTCATAATTCCCCAGTGCTAGTTTACGTCTGCGAGCCACGGCGTCGCAGTTTGTAAGTAGGTGTATTGGAGTCTCCTCTGCTTCTTCACAGAAACGGCAGTTACTATCGGTCTCTATGCCCAATTTCATCAGGTGGTATTTGAGTTTACAGTGTCCTGTAAGGAACCCCGTTAGAATCCTAAGATTCGGTTTGCCTAAGCTTATGCACAATTTTGCTCTCCGAGTGTTAAAATCTCTGAGGAGCAATTTGGATTGTCTTAGCTTTGGGAGGCTTTTCCAAAGGTTTGAACGTTTATGCCTCTCCTCCCTTCTTAGTTCTTCTTTTATAGAATGTGTGCCCAATCCGCAGAATGGTTCTGGTCCTATAAATTTTGTGGCTGCACCCTGTCGCGCTGGACCATCGGCTTCTTCGTTACCCTGTATTCCTTTGTGTCCTGGGACCCAAAGTATAGTAACAGTGTTATTCTTGCCTAGTTCGTTGAGTTTTGTTAGGCATTCCCATGTTATTCTCGATGATATCTCATAGGAAAGTAATGCTTTGATTGCTGCTTGGCTGTCTGACATCACAACTATATCCTGACCTTTGTATTTACGGTCCAGATTGAATTGTGCACACAGCTGTATTGCTAGGATTTCCGCTTGGAAGATACTGGGTGTTGTCCCCATAGGTTCAAAGTGCTTGGTTCTTGGCCCGTACACCCCTGCGCCTATACCTTCCAATGTCTTGGACCCATCTGTATACCATGCTATACTGTGTGGTTTCTTGACTTGCGATATCATCTCGCTGTCCCACTCTTTCTTGGTACTAAGCTTAATTCCGAAGTGTTTTTCGAAGTTATACCTTTTTACTATATCGTCTCTTGGTAGATCGATGTAGGGAGTGTGCTTTGCAATATCCTCCTTCTCTCTACTGCTGATAGTTTTACCTAAACCTGTCCCCTCTTTTGCAATGCACAACAGAGTTCGCTTGGCTACTCCCTCTATGACAAGGTGTAAGGGTGTTAGGTCCAGAATTACTTCTAGTGCTGCTGTAGGGCATGTCCTCATGGCCCCTGTGATGCATACACAGGCCAGTCTCTGCACCTTTGTTAGCATATTCCTTATTGTGGTTAGCTTGGTTCTCTCAGCCCATGCTATTGCACCATAGGTGAGGATGGGTCTCACCATCATGGTATACATCCAGCGGAGAATTGTTGGGTTACAACCCCAGCTTTTCCCCGCCAGGCTCCTACATACCATGAGTGCGCGCGTTGCTTTGTTTATAGTTACCTCTGCATGTCTTCTCCAGAGAAGCTTTGAATCTAGTGTAAGTCCCAGATACTTTACTTCTCCTTTGAAGGAAATTTCAGTGCCATCCATTCTCATTGTTCGGAGGTTTGGCAGGCTTCTTTTGTTAGTAAAAGGTACTATGGTGGTTTTCGCTGGGTTGATACTTAATCCCACTGTGTTGCACCACTCCTTTGTTACTGACAGTCCTCTCTGTATCAGGTTACAGAGTGTATCCTCGAACTTCCCTCTCGCTATTAAGGCGATGTCGTCTGCGTAACCCTGACATTTTATGCCATTCTCGGTTAGCATCGTTAATAATTCGTCCACAACAAGACTCCACAGCAGTGGAGAAAGGACTCCGCCTTGTGGGCAGCCTTTTGTTGTTTTGATTCGTATAGTGGTGTTTCCCACTTTTACGTAATAAAACGAACGTTCAATTTTTTTTTAAATCATGCAGCTTGAAATCTTGGCTTATTTTAGGTTTAATTTTTTAGTATTTTTCTCAGAAAAAGGTATCTTATGTTTATCGTATAAATATTAAAATTAACTGCATCTTTATGTAAAACGAAAGGAAGTCTAAATGTCGTGAAAGAAACGAGCAACAATATTTTTTGATATGGATTGAAAATGGATTACCGTGCCTCGCAAGCAGGGAACGAAAATAAACTCTAACGTTTCGTTCGTTAAGGTAGTAAAGCGTTCATTTGAGAGAACTGAACGTTTATGTTGTGTAGCATTCATTATCAAGGCCATTATTCGGTTGAGTTCAAGTTGCATACTTGAACATAAACATCATTGTTCCGTAGTATAAGCTACACTAAAGAACCTTATGAGAAGCGTTGTTTGAGAGACTGAGAAAGCAGAGAGAAAAACATTTTATCTTTGTTCAAGCACATGCTGCGTGTCAAGGGCGCATCCAGTTTTGTAGGTAGCATACATTTGCAGGGCGCTCTTGTTTTAGTATGAATAATCAAAGCATTTTTTTAGCTATTCAGTTTATTTATTTTTTTACTCTTTCTAACGCCCATAAAAAGGCGTGTCTGGTTTAGAAGATATATTATATATTCTTGATCAGCATCACTAACTGGGCCGATTTAGCCGTTTCCGTCTGTTTGTCTGTCTGTCGACACGACTCTTTTTTTAACACAGCTGCTAAGAAAATCTCAGTTTATTTTATTAGTGCGTGTTATCACGTTATGGCTGGAGAATTCAGAAAATAAAATATTAATTTTTCTTTGTTACATGTAAGTAAGTTCACTTGCATAATATAATTTTTTTATAGAATATAAGACTACTGTTTAATGTTTATGGAATTGTGTTTCAATTGTACATGTTAAGGTCATGAAATCACGCATTCTTTCGAACAGCCATATATGGCTTCTGACGGAAATGAAACCACTTTTTTACATAAAGTTTTGTTTGTGTATCTGGTTATTCCATTTTAAACAAACTCAGAAAAAAGTTCAACTTTGAAATAAAAAACACAGGTATTTGTTTTAAAATCTAAAATTTCGTTAGTTTTAAGGAAATTATTTCTTTAAACAATATCAATTTATTGCATCTATTTAGCATTTATTTCAAAAAATTAAGAATTTGGATTCCAAAGTAAAATTTTATTTGTTTTATTTTTTAAATTGATTTTAAAAATTAATTACACACTCAGACTACAATCAAAGAAATTTATTTTTTCAAATTTTTTTTGCAAATGGAAATTATTCTTTCAGAAAGAAAGAAATTTTCTTTAAAGGAATAAACTATTTCTTTGTTTTGGAATTTATTTCTTTATTTTAAAGAAAAGTTTCCATTTAAAAAAAAAAAAAATTGCGCTGAAACAAATAAAAAATTTTTTTAATATTGAGTAAATGTTCTTTGATTTTAGTATGCTTCTTTTCTCAGTGTATTTAATAACATAGAATGGAAAGGTAAGTAAAAAGCGCAATGAACATTGTAAAAACAGAGCATGAAAAAAAAAATAGAATTGCATATGCGTAATGTGATATAGTGTTTATTGAAAAAGATTTAAAACATGTATTTTGCTATTGCTGTGACATACCAGAAGGCTTCTTGAAATTTAATATTTCAAAACCCCGTGTCTGTATATAAATATTACGATTCATCTGATGATGAGGGAATTTTTGCACAAATAGAGTTAAATATCCAAGAGTTGGTTGAAAATACATTTTTTACATTATATATATAATATTATACATATGAAAAAGTGTTGGCAACACTGATTCTGAGACCCAAAATGAGAGAGAATAGCCTACGTAAAAAATATCGTATGCCGAATGTGTTGAGTAGAGAGTATGCAAACATAATTATAATGTAGTGTATGCCATGCTGTCGAACGATACAGAAAAATAACATTTATGTTCGTCTGCACTGACATATACGCAACCGAACGGAAATTCATGCCATGCGAGGCACATTAAAATATCGTTCGGTTTATTTTCGTTCCCTGCTCGCAAGTCAAGTCAAAACACTAATTATGTAGTTCATTAATATTAATTTATTTATATTTATTGCTTAATTTTTTAAGAAATGTGTTTTAAGCTTTTAAATATTGTTTTTCCCCCGCATTTTGTTCAACACTATCAAAGTTAATATTGCAGCAAGTACATAAAAACATTGTTATATTTTTCTTATATTATTTTGAATTGTCTAAAAGCACTTTAGAAACTTTGTTGTTATACAATCAACTTAACATTAATAATAGTAATGGAAATATGTTATAATTTATACATAAGATGTTTAAGTTCTTATTAAAATACAACATTAAATAAATTTCTTTTTAATTTAGAGAGATATTTACTTTTATAGTTTTAAGTAAAATAATATTTAAAAATTAACTTGCACGAAACTATAAAAGGTATTTACAGCAAAATTTAACAATATTTTTTTCCTTGTTCTTTTTTTTCTTCTTATTTACTTTGCTTAGTTTAGTTTAGTTGAGGAGCATTTTATACATTTTTTATGGTTCAATGCGGAAATAAGGGCGGTAACGCTCCAGCTACTGTTGCAACGGAACAACAAAATAATGCAAAACTTTTCATAGTTTCCATAGATTTCAAAATTGATAAGAAGTTTATGACATGTTACGAATATAGCAACGGAACGCAATTATAACTATATTAATAGTTCAAAAGCATGCACAGTTAAAGAACAAATTATTCTAGTTTTATGCTTAATTTTTAGAGCATAATTGATAGTTGCTTCATTAACAAAAAAAAAATATGTACTAATTTAGATATAAGCATATATATATACCTATATTTTTAAAACCACTCTTATGTGTTTTTTTTATGAAATGAAGCTTATTTCCCACCCATTGGATCTTTTATCTATATCTTGTGGCAAGCTTTTTTCTTATAATATTATCTCTACACTCACCTTCAGCAGTGTTAGGATTTTCTGTGACAAATCATAGTCGAAATTTGAATATTTTGATCCACTCATATCGTAAATGAACACAAGACCAGCCTTTTGTGTTTCTGTATCCTGCAGAGCACAATCTAATTGATAGACGATGCCCTGCAGTGTTGTTGTGTGCGTTACGCTTAAGGGGCTATGTTTGCTGGCGGTGAAAAGAGCGATGGCAGCACCACTGGAATCTCTTGCAGGCTGTGCATATTAGAAGTGGAATATAGCATGAGTTAAGGAGTTAGCCTATTTTGATAATACAACTAACTTACCAAAATTGTAAATTTGCCTGTTTGCATTTCTGAACACAGTGGCTCAATATCCGGTTCAATGTTGTAGAGACATTCCTTAAGACGTATCTCTTCGTGCTGCTCATAGAGTGAAACCGCACGTGGAACATCGAATTTTCGAGCATAGAGGAATTTAACTGCTGTGGTTTGCGAAATGTTTCGTCTTACTGGGCACGAGGAACCAATGTTGTTGCAGAGATCAATAAATTGTTTTACAGCCTGCAAAAAAAATAAAATAAAAAAGAATTTAAGTTATTTAAAAAAAAAACATAATATTAAGCGAATGTAGATTTGATCAGATCGTTTTGTGTGAAGACCAAAAATATTAGGCCGTTCGGGGTCTTAAAAGTTAAACATTACTATTAAAAACAATTTTTTGCATACTTTGCATTTAAATCGGAAAAATGTTCAAAGAACGTTTTTGATTCTACTGAATGACCTTACCGAAGGCGGCGATTTATTGAAAGTAAAATTTTTCGAGTCTCGTAGCGAACATTTTTGTCATTTCGTCATGATTCGAGACTCGGCACAAAAAATTGTTCTGCCTCAGCAGATACGATTGAGATAGACTTTGTGTGGGGCTACACAAATATGCCAAAAAATGCAAAAAGTTTTTTGTGGGTACGAGCAATGAAATATATCGTAGGGTGGAATTTACACGGAGGTTACACAAGACTGTCTGTTAAGTCTGTCAAACTTCGTGTCTGTGAATAAGCATCCAGACCGTTGCCAAGAGAGTAGACAAAATAGTAAAATATGTTAATTTTTTTGAGATGTTTGTATTGGAACCCCAGAAGGGTGATAGAGTGTAGGTGGGTACGAGATAGTTTAGGACAATGTTTTGCCACACCCCCTTTAACCGCCACAAATCAATAAAAATTCTATATTTCGGACGGTTTGGATCGTATTAGACAAAAGTTTTGTAATTTAGTTCATATGCTTACTTTCGGACACTACTAAAAATGAGCGTGGTCACCTTATATTTACGCCCACTTTATAGAGGATAAGAATGAAGTGAAGCAAAGTGCGCCAGGTATAACCTGTATTGAGCTGAAATTTTGGCGTCGATGATTTGTTTCGAGTACGAAATGGTTTAAGGAAAAAGTGTTGCCGTACCTCTTTTACCGCCCACAAATTCATAAAAATGCTTTATATTGGACGGTTTTGGTCATTTTAGACTAAAATGTAGTAATTTATTTTCTTTTTTTTTGTGTGTTAGGCGTATAGAGCGTAGGTGTGTTGAGAAGTTTCACTTTTGTACTGTATACAAGCTATGCTGTGATTTTTTTTTCAATGTAACTTTTTATTTTTCACAGAATGAATAACTCAATCTGATAAGATAATTTTCTTGCTGATAATTGATTATAGAACTATCAGCATAAATTTATAACCCAAAAACAAAATACCCCTTCATATTATATGGCGTTTGAAAACTTTGAAGCAACATTTTCCGAAACTTTAAAATCCGACTTACAGCCATATTCTGGCAAATTAACAATTGTTAACCAGTATTATTTATATTTCTATATGTTTGTTGTTTTCAAAACAAAATTTGAAGCTCAAAAACAAAATTTTTAAATGAAATTGTCAATAACTGAAAAGCAGTCGACAATTTGTATCAAAATTTATTATTTTTGAGCTTAAATTTTTTGTTTTAAAATAAAAAAATTACAACAAACCATAGAAATATTCAAAATACTGGTTAAAAATTGTTAATTTGCCAGAATAGGGCTGTTAAGCTGTTATTGCTATTAAAAAAAAAATTGAACGAATATAGCTTGTAGGAAAGGTATTCCAACTCTTTTTTTGATTATACCCTTATTTCTGTTGATGTATTGATTTGCTAAAAAATTTAGCCGAAAAATTGTGGCGGTCATAGCCTAGTGGGTAGAGTGGGTGGCCCCTAAGCTAAAGATCCGAGGTTGCCCAGGATCAATTCCTAACACAGACAAAACTTTTTTTTAATTGAATTAATTTTTATGTTCGGTCGTCACCTCTCTGCAGAAAACGGCAAACCTCAGAGAGTAAAAAAACTGTAATGTAAAGTTTTTTGAGAACATAACCCCCTTCGGAGTCGGCATTAAACTCGTAGGTCAGCCTTTGTTGTCTAGTTGAGATTGCGCTAGACTAGCAACCCAGACAATCAATCCCTGTTTCGAATCCGAGTTCGGGAATGGTTCATTTCACTTTCTTTGTTTTTCCTACATTTAAGAATTATGGAAAACTAAAAATTCACAACTAAATTGTGGAAAATGTGGAATTGAAGGACAGGAATAACTAAGGGCTGGAAATGCTTAACGAGGTTAAGGCATAACACTAGCTTCGGTTAAAAGCAATTCAAATTGTCTTTCACGTTTGTTTCGCCTACTCAATAATTCACGTATGGTTCAATCCATGGATCAATAGAAGCTCGGTATTCTATAGAAGCTCGGTAAAAGCCTATTCTATTCTATCGTTGAAATGGCCAATTTTTTTTTAAGCGGAAAACTACTAAGCCATCCGACAATAGTTTACAAAAATCTGAAAATTTGTGATGAAGTGGCGTCGACGTATCATTTTTTTTAAAAATAGTTATTTTAAATATAATAGTATTCAAATTTAAAGGTTTTTTAAATTCATTAAACAGTTTAAAATACAATTTAACAAAACACAGATATCGATGCCTGTTTTGAAATCTATCACTTTTTGTTTAAATCTGTGAATCGATGGAAAGAAGAGTTAAATACCTTTCTAATAAGGCCAATTTAACGTAAGTTCAACGATTGTGTCTTTTAACCTTCGTATACTCGCGCCAAATAGTGTAACACATATTCACGCTCATGGTCTATAAGACTAAAGGTGCTAGCTAGGGCCATTTTAGTAGGCTTTTAGTAAAATATCACTATAATATGAAGTTTTCTGTTTGATGAGATTGTGCGAAAACATACCAAAGTTTTATAGACAGTTTTATTTTTGAAATTGCCAAAAAAGTCTGTTTGTGGAGGACTAAAAGGGGTAAAATAATACGTAATATTGTAGTATTTTGCATCAGTAAGAAATTTATATTTTTAACAGATTTGGGTATAAACACAAAATTTTCACCAAAAATAACATTCAGGAGAATCAGAAACGTTCCATGGTATTTCCTTCAATTAAAAAAAAGTATGCAGAAGTCGTTTTTAAGAGTTTATCTTACTTTTGAGACCCCCAACGTGGGAATCTAATTTGCACTGAGGTAGAGTATAGGTATTATTTTTGGGTATCATATTCAATTATAACCTTCATATTCACTGACATACTAAAAATTAAATCTTAAAAATACATTTAAATTACACTTCACGCTTTTGTTGATGCACTTCAATTTACGACAGCAACTCAATGTTGTTTGTATGTAATTGCATCAATTGGTTGCATGTTTTACTGTCAGTGACCTCCACACTCACTCACGCACACTCGTGTTAGTTGATAATTTAATAATGTTTAATTTAATGCAGCCTTTACATTAAATTCCAAAAAAATGTTAAACTAACAGACATGCTTAACTTAATATATGTAAAGGGTCTTATCCAATAAGAGCTTCCTACTTTGCTTTCTAAATAAAATATATAAAAATCAATGTATTGATGTATATCTTTATTTGGAATGATAGTTCGGTATCTACAACTCAATGTTTAAAAACTATTTCGTTCAAATGTTGCCCACGACTAGCTCTTAAATGGTCCATTCTGTGGGTCCAATTTTCAAATTTCGATAAAATTCAAGATCGGCGACGAATCAATTGTTCACAGTTTTTACGAACAATCTCTGCTACTGCAGCAATATTCTCAAAATTACGGGCTCTGTGCACTCTGGTTGAATGATGAATGTCCAATAGTGTAAAATTGGTTCGAAATCTGGTGATGGTTTGATGGTTTGGACGCTCATAACGACCAAAATGATGTTGAAGAACTCTATAACATTCTCTAATTGATGACTGATTTTAGTTGTAAGTTTTCACAACTAATAAACTTGTCTAAGTCTATTCATGATTGAGTCGTATTGAATACTGAACACAAACGTCATATGGACTAGCCATTTGATACATAACAGCTGCCAAAATAACCCTGTTCAAAAAGGAATTTCATATTGGATCACCCTTTACGTATTTTAGACCGAACCAAAAAACCCAAGTGTTTTTTTTTGCGGCATGTTGAAAAATAGCTTCCATGACATTTAAAAGCACTTACTGAAATTTTTGTCCCAATATATTAAGCCTTAGGCCCTGTTTGTCTCCAAACTCCGAAAATTTTGGCCATATAAATAAAAGAGCTCCCTTTTTCACGTGAAAACATGTAGTACGATTACACGTGAATGTTAAACACGTACTACACGTGTAGTTTCGTATTTACGTGTTCACGTGTACACGAGTACACGTATGTAATAACACGTGAACACGTACTTTTACTACTACACGTGTAGTACGTGTTTAACATTCACGTGTAGTTCGAGTACGTGTTTTCAACAACGAACTTCACGGAGTTCGAACTTCCGTGTACACGTGTAGTTCGAAACACGTGCTTAAGTTGGAGCTCTAATAAATAAAGTCTTCAATAGGGAATGTGATGATCGATGTCTTATCTCATGATCTAATTTTATGTTTTTGAGGTCGCTGAACACGATGAGACACAGGAACATTCAAGAAAAACATCAAATGTACACAAAAAAAAAATTATGAATTTTCATATCCAATGTTTGACAGGAAGGGGTTAAACTTTTTTCGACCAATCCAAAATAGCCCATCGAAAGAGATTATTATCATGAAAACCTTGCCGATTTTAACCCTTTCTTTTTCAAGATATGATATGAAAAAGAAAGTTCAAAAAAAGTAAGCATTGCGTCTGATTGGATCAATACGTTATGAAAAGTTTCTGAAAATTATTTCTGACTAGTTCAAGGCAGTGTTGCTATAAAGACGTCAAACCTTTCGGACGCAAAATTTCGGTCTGTGTCTTCATAATTCTTCTGAATAATACGGAATACCCTCAACAATAGTCATCACAACAACTATGAAAAACTGTGGCTGCTTGAGCGTCCAAGACAAGATATTTCCGGACTGTCGAATAAGGCAATGCTGCAGGACCTTCATTATTACATTAGATTGGGACAGACATTATGTAAAAGTACCAATAATACAGCAAATCTTTTGTTGAAATGTTCGAATTCTGATGATGTAGTGATGGAAAAACGCAGTATAGTTGTGAAATTAAAGAAGCTCTTAAATTATAAAAAAATGTAAAAGTGAGACACGCCTTCATTAACAAAATGCATACAGTTTTTAATGTGAATTCACGTAAACTATGAAAATCATGAAGTGAGGTCATGTGGAAATAAAGATTGCGATGAAGATGTATATATTCCATCAGAAAAATTAAACCGAAACTCAAAGGCTATCAAAGAAAACACTGATGGAGATACATTTTACACGGTACATTGGGACGGTAAGCTCATCGTAAATATGCACTCAAGGGAAGAAAAGGATCGTTTGGTAGGTGTAGTGACAGAGGGAAATAATAAAGAACAGCTATTAGGAGTTTCAAAATCGACTTCTGAAACTGGCCAGGTCCACCATTTGACACCTTAAATTAGTAATATGTGCACTAACACTACCGCTAGCAATACCGGAATGCATAAGGAAGTATGCGTGATTCTGACAGAAAAAACTTGGAGTGATCTTCTCTATTTTGCGTGTCGGTATCACATGCTCAAGTGCATAATTTAAGCCGTCGACTTCATTTTTGGAATGTCTACCGGTTCAATAATACAATTATTTGATATATTCAGGAAAGAATGGTTCAAGTTTGGTTGGGTTAGGTTAAGGTGGCGGTAGGTCTTTAGACCATCCCACTTAGACTATATTATTGGTCCGTTGTGATATCACAGAATGAAAGAAGGGAGTAATGAAGTGAAACTTCTGTGTAGGATGTTCTTAATGTGGCAGAAGTTTAAGAAACATGTAATATTAAAAATCTGAAGCAAGTATTATGCCTTTCAGTCAAATCAAGTTACTAAGCGTTCCTCTCCATAAACTTTTCCTACCTCCACCAACTACAACTTTTCGTCATAAAATGATGTGTTTTAAAGTTCTTTGAGTAGAAATAAGGAAAGAAAGGTTTTAGTGTACGACCTGGCCAAGATACGATCCCGGGACCCCTGAGCGACAGTCAAGTGCGCTACCACTAGACTATCGAGGCCCCCTATGGGTCTATGGTCCAAGTTGAAACCGAATCAATATAAGAGTGCATTCGGTTATCCAGAAATATGGCATTTGCTGGAACCTACAAGAGAGAAAAGGTTAAAATTTATTTTGGAGCAATTGAAAGCAAACCACGGGTAATCGGTAAGCCGAATGTATTAAATCACAGTACGAACACCTAGGGCTGCACATCGCGCAAGATGGATGGCAAAAATTATTTATTGTCTCAAAATTGATCAATTCTGCTATTTTTTACTCTTGACAGTTGTTGAGTTGGACGCTTTACAGATTTTTAATTATTTTGTAATAATAACGTATCAGCATTCTACAAAAAAACAGATGGTCAAGCCACTAAACAAAAAAGTCATCATTCCAAAAATATCTGAATTCGAGTGGAAAGACAGAATATTCCTAAAAAGGGCATGACAAGAGATTTCTTCTCTTTGAATAAGATTTCCATGGATTTCCTAAAAAACATTATTTGTTGTAGTTGCAAGATAACCAACGACGTTGCCGAACGCGGGGGCTTTCTCTTCCAGACAGCTTTAATGGAAAACTAACCTCAAACGAGAATCAGTACCAGAATATATTACATGGTGTCAAATATAATAGGAAAATCTTTCCAAAATGTACCGAAGGTAAATTTGTGTAACACTAAAGAGTGAAACCACATTGTAGATCATGATAGATTCTCTACTTCAAAATTAATTTTATATTGTTAGTTTAAAAGGGATAGGTTTTATTGTATTTAATTTCTTTTTATCATTTAGATCATACAATATCTTGAAAAAGAAAGGGTTCAAAATTATAATCTCTTTTGATACACTCAGGAAAAAATATTCTTATCTGATCCAGGTTATTTTTACCTGACGAATTTGGTTAGGAGAGTCAACGACATCGTATTATCCTGATCCAAGTTACTTTCACCTGACTAAACTGGTTTACATTGGGCCTAATCGCATTAGCCGTCGGAAGCCCGTCGAACGACTTTTCCCGATTTCCGCTAAAAAAGCAATCGAGGTTTCCGTCGGAAATTCGAACCTATCCGTCGGAAAATGTGCAATCGCGTTTCTCGACGGATGGCAATTATCTGTCAAATTTACTCGCGCAAATTTTAATCGTGAGAAAAATAAACGCAAATAAAGTTGAAATTAAAATATTTATTTATTTTAAAAATATTTATAATTCATAAAAAGGGAAATCGAAAATAAAAGTATTTATGTACATTAATAAAAAATTATGTAATTTCAATTTTCAAACATTTTTGTTATTCAAATATTTAATTCATTGTAGTGTTATTTTAAAAATGCCCGCCCGGTAATCTTTTGCAGTAGCCTCCTGACTACCTCCTTCGGCGAGGAAATGAAGAACACATGCCAGTTTTGTACCAAATGACAAGCTGTCTGCTCTTCGTGATGGTAGGTGTTCTGCCATTTCACTGCACAAATATTTGAACATTTCCTTATTCACCCTGAAGTTTTTTATAAACCTAAAATATAAAAAAATCAATTAAAAATTCGTTTTAAAATTTATAAACGAACTCAGAGTCACGTTGGTCAAGAACATTAAGAGCCCATATGTCGAAAATTTGACAACGAGCATCGACGATGAGAGGAACAGTGTTGTCGTGTGATTATACTTTATCCCTTCCCAACGGAATTCTCGATTGAAATTTTATTCACGTCGGGAGGAAAGCTTTCCGGCTAGCGGAAAATCCGACAGCATCGTGATTGGGCCCATTATCTAATACTGTGGTCATTTGAGCTAAAAAAATAAAGTGTCCCATGTTGAAAAATTACAAAATTTGGATGTACATAATTGAGATAAGAACATTTAAACCTAGCATTTGGTTAAATAACCCTGATGATTCATTTCGATTTAACCCCAAATACTGGTTAACATTCGGTTCAGATATTTGTCAGTTTCATTTTCACCAGTATGTCAGTTTCACCACAAAAACAGATTAACTGACCTGAAATTTAGTTAAAATTTGGTTAAATCAACCAAAGAATGTGGAAGAATAGATAAAATATCCAAAATACGAAAAGAAGTATTAATTGATACATTGACATAAGGTTTGATCTACAGCATTAAATATAGGATGCATTTCCATAATAGTTATTTTTATATAACTTTATAAAAATATTTTTAAGGCCAATCAAATTTCATTGAAAATTAGTAAAGACCTTTCGACATTTGAAATAGAACATGAAAGATGTTTTTTAATGGAAGTATTAATTAATTCCAAGTCTTTACATTGTGATTTGTATACATTATGAAAAATGTGAAATAACAGATTTTTTACTATGATTTGCACAATCCGCAGCAGAACAACGTATTAATCTTTATTTATCCCACATAAAAAGTATTCCAACAATACATTGAATTAACCCAAATTGACTCGGTAGCATTTGTGAGATCAACGTGAGAGAAGACGAAAAACCACACACATACACAAAAGGGGAAGCAAAAAATAGCTAACCTAAATTTTATGCAAATAGTAAATGCAAAAACTGTGTTCAGGGCGTCAGTCAGTTCATGACTGTCGTTACGACAAAAGTTAAAAATTCTTGAGCTTTTGCAAACAATGGGAATGAAATTACAAACACACCATAAAATAAAAGAGAAATTTGTTGAGTTCAATACGTATAAATAAAGTCGCAAATCAAAATAATTGAGTGAGAATAAGTTTAATTTTCACCAATTTTATAATTTTTGGAAGGACATTATCCATTGTGTGCGTTAGTTGTACAACAGAGCCCATATGTCATTTCTGTCAATCTACTCCTCTTAAAATTCCTCATATCCTTACAGAATATCATTTTCTCAACACTAAAAGACTAAATTTTTTTAAAAATTGAAATTCTTTGTGCATTTAGTGATTAAAACATTAGAAATTTTTTGCAATTTTTTTAGTTATATCCAAATACACAATTTGATATAAAAATTTTAAACGAGAACTTTGGTAGCTATTGCTTCTTAGTATAATTAAATGTAATTTAATAAAAATAAAAAAATAAAAAAAATAAAAATAAACAAAAAAAAAAAAAATTGATTTGAAATTTGTCTAAAAATTTGAAATTTGTCTAAAATGTTTATAACTCTATTGTTAAATTTGTTTTAAAAAATTAATTTGAAAACATATTACAGCTGTTGACCAAATCAGAAAATTACAAAAATTATGATACAAAAATTTAATAGTGTAATATATCTTTTTTAATTATTACATATTTTAATATATTTACGATATATTGATATAATTATGATAATTATGATAATATATTTACCAATAACATACATTAAAAAATGCAGCAATTAACTAAAACGTGACAAAAAAAAGGTAGAAATTATTGTTTTACGAATAATACTTTTTTAATTGGTTTTTTATATTATATTTTTGACTGACCTGAGAAGATCAGATTTTTAAAACACTTCATTCTCACTTTCGCTTGTAATTGGCTATTCGTAAAATTATGATTTATACTTCATTTAAAAACTTGTTCAGGCAAAAAAAATATTATTAATGATTTATATGAGAATTTTCTAATCAGTAGTTCGATGATAGTTTTCGACAAAAATGTAATTAATAATCATTTATGACTCGATAGTTCGATGATAGTTTTCGTAAAAAAAAAATAGTTTTAATAATATTCACACTGGATTCGTTAGTTTGTTAATTTGTTAATTCGCATAAACTTGTAAAGATTGCTGAAAATTAATATTTAAAAAATGAAAAATGCTACAAAATGGGACAATAATCTGAAATAATTCATTATTTGATCGCAAATGCTACTAAGCGAATTTAGGTGATTGAGGGTAAAGAAAATAAATTTTGTGAATTAAAAAAGTTATTTTATGCGAAGAGTTTTTGAATTTCATCAATTTTCTAAGCCAAATTTTGGAGGAGTGGGGCATATCCACAAATAATTAAAGTCCTTTTAAATTCAAAACAATTATATTTTAGCTATTATTATGTATACTTAATTTTCTAAATTGGCAACCTAAAATATGCGATTTATAGCCGATACACATTGCCTGCGACTAGCGACGAACGCCAATTGTCAAAAAATGTACGCATGTTTTTTTATGAAGATGTATTTTTTGAAGACGGCACGACAAAGAGAGAACAAGACCACAATTGTTGCTGCCGCAGACTTCAATCTATTTCTAATTTGATAGACGACAAGAGCGAACATAGCAGAGTTTGTTTATGTTTTGTATGAAATACAGATTGTCGCTGTTGTGTTCATTGTAATCAAGTCGTCGAGAATACTGCGACATTTCTCTCTGACGGCAAGTTTTCGTTTTGTCGGTGGACGACTGTTGCAGTCAATGTGCATCGGCTATAAGGAAAGAAAAAAAATTGCGGCATGCGTCAATAAATTTTGTTGCTACTGCTCTGCAGAATTTTCATTTTGATGTCGTGGAAGCTTCAATGACAATCGGTGAAGTGGGGTATATTTGTTACTGTTTTGGTTTTTGTTTACGACCGCGAGAAGAAATCAGAACAAAGCAAAAAATTCTACGAGCTCTTTTAACAACAACGCTACCACTATGTTTCGGTTTCTCTCTTCGGCCTGCTAGGGGTTGTTTAAGTTGAAAATCTATATGCAAATAAAGCGAAATAAAGATTGCGGAGTTTTTGCTTTTGTAGCGCTACGTATAAGGAACTTTTTATTCGTGGTTTTTCCATTCTCTGATTTAAACACTTTCTATGAGAAAACATTTATTTTTTTAACTAGCTGAAACCCGGCGCGTTGCTGCCACTCTCTCTATTCAAACGCTCATAAAATGTTATCAGTTAAACAGCATGTCTAAATTGAGGTCAAATACTGAATTCTGAGACTGTGCGACCTATATCCACAAAGCTATTCGATATAACAAATTTGGGTTGTATAGGAAGTGCCACTCCCTCTTCATCACCGCTAATAGAATGTAATCAATTAAACTGGATGTCTACATGGAGGTCGAATACCGAATTCCAAAACTGTGCGACATATAACTCCAAAACTATTCGATAGCACAAATTTTGATTGTATGGGAGCTGCCATTCTCCTTTTCCCTACGCCCATAAACTTTTACCAATGAAACTGCATGAGTACATTGAGGTCGAATACTGAATTTTGAGGCTGAGTTACCTATAACTCCAAAGCTATTCGATATCGCAAATTTGGGTTAAATTGGAGGTGTCACGCCCCCCCGACAAACTCAAAAAAATTTTATTACTGCAAGCGTAAATTTTGGTCGAATACTGAGTTCCGACGCTGTGCGACCTTGAACTCCAAAGCTATTCGATATCACAAATTTTCGTTGTATGGGAGGTGCCACTCCCCCTTGATCAACGCTCATAAAATGTAATCAATAAAACTGCATGTGTACATTGAGGTCCAATACTGAATTCCAAAGCTGTGAGACCTATAACCCCAAAGCTATTTGATATCTCTAATTTGGGTTAAATAGGAGGTTTCACGCCCCCTTGTCGTACGCCCATAAAATGTAATTAATGAAACTGTATGTATAAATTGGGGCTGAATACTTATGAAGAATTCTGACGCTGATATTCGATATCGCAAATTTACGTTAAATGGGAGGTGCCACGCCCCTCTTACCAATGAACATAAAATTTAATCAATGAAAATGCATGTGTACATTGAGGTCGAATACTGAATTTCGGCGTTGTGCGACCTATAACACTAAAACTATTTGATAGCACAAAGTTAGGTTGTATGGGAAGTGCCACTCCCCTTTGCCCTACGACGACAAAATGTAAGTATTGAAAATGCATGTATAAATTTAGGTCGAATACCGAATTCTTACGCTGTCAACCTATAACTTCAAAGCAATACGATATCGCAAATTTGGGATGTAAGGGAGATGTCACGCCTCCCTGTCCAACGCCCATAAAATAAAACCATTGAAACTGCATGTGTAAATTGAGGTCAAAAACTGAATTCCTATAACTTCAAAGCTATTCGATATCACAAATTTGGGTTGTATGGGAGGTGCCCCTCCCCCTTGTCCACTCCCATAAAATTTCATCACAGAAACGGTACGTCTAAATTGTGGTCGAATACCGAATTTCTAAGCTGTGCGACCCATAACTCTAAAACTATTCAATAACAACAATTTTTTATTTATATGTGGGAGGTAAAAGGGGGTGTGGCATTGCCCCTTAAACCATCTCTACTCAAAGCAAAGCGTACTTACAAAATTTGAGCTCAATCGGACCAATGGTTTCGAAGTATTTTGATATTTTCTTAAAAGTAGGCGTAGATGAAGTGTGACCACGCCCATTTTTTTCAAAGTTAATGATAGTTATCATACGAACTTATTTACCAAATTTTAATTTAATACGACCAAAACCGTCTTAAATACAGCATTTTTATTGATTTGTGGGCGACAAAAGGCGGTGTGGCACAAAACGTGCAAAGATAGACTCATGCAATTTCTTATGTGCACCCTCCACACAGACCCCAATCACCCCTGAAAATTTCATTGAAATCGGCCAAGCCGTCTAGGAGGAGTATGCGAATAGGAAGTTTTGCCACTTAATTTTATATATATAGATAGTCTTTTTTCTAAGTACAGAAATTATCTTCAAAATTATCTTAAAAACTTATGCATGTATTTAAATGGTCAAGACGTTATGAAAAATTGCAAAAAAAAATTGCCCAAATGAAAAATGGCTACAAAAATCAAATTAAAAATCACCCAAAACTTTTTCAAAGGAAATGAAAAATCATCCAAAACTTTTTCAAAGAAAATTAAAAATCACCCAATTTTAAAATAATGTTTCATTATTTTACTATTTACAAGAACAATTTATTTAGTTATTTATTTATTTAAATTTAATTTAACAAAAATGAATATGATTATTATTTTCCTAAATTAGGAAGCACCGTTTTATCGACACAATTTAGTTTAGGTCGCATTTATATCAATTCGCACACAGCCTAAAAACTTAAACTAAATATATTTAGATGAATTAAATTGTGAGCTTTAGATCAAGTAAGTTTTTAAAGAAGGCAACAACAACAACAACAACTCTGTATAAAGTCAATCATTTAGCTGACTAGACAGTCTGTTTCGGAAATCGCTACATATTTCTCTTCAGTAGTCTTTGAGTGATTAAGCTGTGATCAACTCACTGTTTAAACTAGTATATGAGTGCGCAGATTTTGGAATTCATTCTTTTAAATTGTATGGCTGCTAATCATATGACATTTCAAAGCAGTAGGCTATTTATAGATCACCGCCATCAACTCTATGAAGGGTTGCCATCTGTTCTAGTTGCTTCTTTATTTATTTCAATACTCACAATAGTTGTTGCCTTCTTTAAAAACTTACTTGATCTAAAGCTCACAATTTAATTCATGTAATAATTTCATAGATCATAAAACTAATTAAATGTATTTAGATTTATACAATTAATTGTGACCTTTGGTGATTTTACAAGGTTGAAATTTGGAACTTAAGGTCAAGGAATTTATGAAAAGAAGGCAACATCAAAGTTTTTACAAAGTTGTTGTTGTAAATGTACTTAGTTTTCTCTTTTTAATTGGCGACTTCGGCCGCTGCTTGGGGATTACAACCCGCTCTCAAGTCGTTTAGAAATTATAGGGGTCCAAACTTGTAAAAATTGGCCTGAAAAGAGACATATTAAAAAGAGAATTATATCCAGAAGTACTGTAGATAGCAAAGTCGGTGTTGGACTTACTAATACAATGTAATAGAAATGTAATCTCTAAGCAGCAGCTGAAGGCCGACTATTAAGAAGAAAATTATATTCAGAAGAACTGTAGACAGCGAAGCCGGTATTGGACTTACTAAGGGATGAAATTCTTGAAATGAAAAAGGGAAAACTAAAAACATTTAGTTTAAGCTTTAAGTAAACATTTTTTTTACAACTTATTTCACATAAAAAGATTTGATAGTTACCTATTATACTTATTATTATTACTATTATATTACCTACTACTTCTAAGCCAGTTGAGAGCTGCCTGAAATTTTTCCGGAATTGGACTAAGAAGGCCTTAATACATGTGATTACAAAAACAATTTTAGTTTTCGTTCATCTTCAATTTTTTCTTGTTTTATTATTAACAAAAACAATGGAACAAAAATCAATATATTAATCAATAAATACAAAAAAAAAAACCACAAGTATAAAAATGAAAAATTACAAAAAAAAATAAAAGTTACCCAAAAAAATTAAAAATGACTCAAAACCAAAAATCGCCTAAAATTAAAAATGACCCAATTTTGTATGAAGAAATTTTGGGTGATTTCTCATTTTCTTTTCTTTGGGCGATTTTATTTTTCATAATGCCAATGGTCAATGGCTTGTTGAAATTTGCATAAGGAATGTCATATGTTGCATTCTCCAGAGTTAGTAGTATAAGTGGACTTTTTGTCAAACAATTTTTTTTCTTAAGATCGCCTTAGCCCTAGAAAGATAGTCTGCGTAAAATTTAATTATGCGTGTTCGAAATATTTTTTTGTTGCTTATAAAAGAGGTTTGAAGTTTTTTTTTTTTGTTATATGAATAAGTAAATATACCAGGTTGTTCAATAAGTTCTTAGAATAGAAATAAGAAACATAATTTTATGGCTTAAAATGTTTTTTATTATTCAGTATATTCTCTCAGAAGCTCAATACACTTGTTACAACGGTTTTTTAATTTATGGAAACCATCGATGCGGTGGCCTTTTGGAAGGTCTCCAAAATATCCTTCTGTCGCTGCTATCACCTCTTCGTTTGATGAGAATCGACTGCTGAAGATAAGAATGTGCATCAAAGTTATGAAATACTTATTAACCCTGTAACTCCTAAGGTTGTGAAAATAGAATCCCTCCAACCTTCCAAAAAAATTTTTGGTCTACTCGATATTACCTTTCACCTTTAAATAGTTGCACTCTATCAAGGGACACGCTGTATATAAATTCGCTATTATATATACATATAATGCTTAAATATTCATATAATGCTTCTATCAACGATTCAATCCGACACTGGCTGACTCCTTGGGCCAAGAAAAGAAAAAATTGTATGCAGGGGGTCGATCTCCACCCTGTTTCGAATTATAAGCGGAAGTATAGCAAAAATTGGCAAACATATTTTTCATATTTAAGTTGATAAAAATTATTCCATGGTTAAAAATACCAATAAGTTTTAACATATATTAGTTAACTAATTAAAAAGATTTAAAAAACCGTTTTAAATTTGTTCTTATCTGTGATACTTTTCAAGTTATTGCATTATAACTATACAGCGGAAACTACGAAATTGCATATTGAAATTGCATACATGAAATTGCATTTTGCAAAACAATTTTGATGACACAGATATGTATCCCGAGAATTTTTATCTCGAAGAACAAAACATAATTTTTCCATTTTTGGCTTGCATACAAATTGCATATGCACATTTTAAGAGCATATGCAAATTAAAAAAATTGCATATTTGCATATTGTATGCATACGCAAAATTTTTGCAAGTCCATTTAATCGCAACTGTATGTGCGTATGTGTATGTGGCCAAAAACAACTTTTATAGTAGGCATGGACGTTTTCAGAGGGTACAGGAGGGCACTTGCCTCCCTCTGTTATAAAAAAATCCTATATTATTGCCAAAAAAGTTAAAAATACTAATAATGCATGAAAAATTAATGATAGCATAAATAACTGAAATGTATGATTTCATAATTCTAAAAATATATAATTTTCCTATACAAATTATTCTATTTTTATTGCCAAATATATAAGTTTATTAAAAATCATCTTTTCTTAGTATAAAGTAATATAAAATAATATAAATACTAAAAATGTTAGGACCTTTCACAGCCCCCTCCTTGGCATTATTGAAAATCATGCGGATGCACATGTTCATAGGTAAATAAAGTCGACCAAAGTTAAATTCTTCATCAATAAAGTCAACCAAAGTTCGAAGATGTATGCTATTGCTAAAATAATGCGAATAAAGCGAATACGAAGAGAAGGTGCATTTGGTGGTATTTTTGGTGATAGCTCGATGAGTTTAACTTGTTTTTGTCCATTGACTGCTATCATTGAAAGTCTTTTTGCTATCATTAGGCGTATTCACGATTCAGTGCACTTGCCTGTGCATTTGAGGGCTTGTGCAGTTAAGTTTAAATGGACACCATTATCAATTTTTCGAATATGTCAATGTACATGTACGTGTATTTTGGCTTTGTAAAAGGCACAAGTCCTCAACTGCACAGGCAAGTGCTCTGAATCGTGAATACCTCTATTGCTGTTACCTTATTTAATGAATTAGCTTTTCTAGACTTCTCAGATGCATTAAACAATGTATCAACTAAGGCAATCCTAAACTGACTACATACAATTGATGCACCACCAGGTATAAAACTATGGCTAGACAATATACGACATTACAGAATAGTTCGAGCTGAGTGGGTCACTAAATTCATGGAAAAACATGCTCGCAATGGGATACTCCAGGAAGGGATACCCTCGCCTCTACTATGGAATCTTATTGTTAATTACATACTCAGAAACTTTGAAGGTAGAACCCCGAAGAAAACAATCTATGCAGATGAAATAAGCATAATAACATTGGGAAAATGTCTATTAAAAATAAGAAAAATAAGCTCCATAGTCTGGAGCACACTCAAGGAGTTATTAAGATGATCAAATTTAGTCGATCTAAGTATTAACGCAGAGAAAACGCCTCATACCGAGAACTTACACGAAATATCTAGGAGTCGTCTGGATAGCAAGCTGGCATAGAGAATCAATGTAGAAGAAAGCCACTATTGCGCTAAATGCATCCAAGAAGATGCTAGGTAGCACCTGAGTTCTCTCGCCCATTCGAATGCATTGGATCTATAACGGTAACGGCAGTTCGATCTATTCTACTCTATGGAATTATTGTACAGTGACCGCCTGTATAAAAATCAACGGACCTTAAGTACATGAAGAAAACTCAGCGGCAAGCAGTGATTTTGCATTACGAGGGCAATGAAGTAAACTCCAACTAAAGTGCTTGAGGCTATTATATGTATTGAACCCTTGGACATACAAGCAAACTAATAACCACCGAAAAAATGAATTACAGAACATAATTATGTATCTGCTGAAGGTAATAAAATAATTTTTAATTTTTAACTCTATTTTTTAATAAACTTTATAAATATTTCTATTACTTTGGAGATTGTATGGATTTAGAAAATTTTTATTGCTGCATAAGCAAAAAATATGTAGTATATTTCTTGCATATGCCGCATATTTCTTGCATTTGCATATGTTTTGCATATCATAGATATGGTGTAATAAATGCATTATTTAAGTCAAAATTAATACAAATCCAAACCCTGACTTTAATCAGACTTAAAATGAATTATGCATATAATTCCGCTGTCTAATTATAACTGATGATAGTTATGAATGCCAATTTTTGCTATACTTCCGCTTATAATTTGAAACAGGGGGAAGATGGAGCCCCTGCCATAATTGTTTTGTCTTTGCCCAAGGTATCAACCAACGCCAGATTGAAACGTCGATTTGAGACACCCTTTATAATGCTTCCATATATTTATAATGGTTTATGCATAATTTTATGTATCGTCACTTGCAAGCCAAAACCATGATTGTGAAAACATTCGATTTTGAGTTGATTGCTGTTTCTGATGCAGTTTTATATAGGAAACATTGTATCAACATATGGAATAGGAATTTGGATTAAATCTGCCGCAATACTACAGTTCTAAATCAATGAATGTGTTTTTTTTTTATTTTTTTATCATGCCAAAAAATTAATTTGTACTAAAATCCTTTGGGAGTGAGGTAGGCCAACCAAATTTAAATCCTAAATAGAGGAACCTAATGTGCACATATCTGCAATTCAAAATATCAATAAATAACAGATCTTTAAAATTCATACTACATTACTCGATTCTTTGTAAGCATGAAAGTTGTATAAATTGGATTTTTTTTTGCATGGCAATGCGTCTTAAAATCCCTTTGGAGGGAGGTAGGCCAGCCAAATTGTAGACTATTGTTAAGTAACTAAATACTTACCATCCGATAAAAGAACATTTAAAAAATTTATCTTAGCTTATTTTCAGAAGCATTTAAGCATGTAAACTCGTTTTCCCAAAAACTAGAAAAAAAACACATTCATGGTCTTGGCATGCAGGTGACGATATAATGATTCCATTTCGAACATAAACTTGAAAACTTTATTAAAAATCAATATAACTGCACTGCTTGTGTTACACAAAGCTCAACAAAAGAATGGCTGAGTTGTCGCATGCTCCGCAGTAGATGCATTTCTCACCGAATATTCTCTGTTGTCAAAATCAAGGTTCATTTATAAGGTTGTGGCACTTGAGAGACATATGCTCTTTTTCCGCCTGTGCTTGAACTGTCACTGTGCTCTTCTTTGTTCTATGTATTCATTTTCTTGATTTCTTTTCATCCATTCTGACAGTTCAACCAAGCTCGTTCTTAAGTGCCACAACCTTATAAATAAGCCTTGGTCAAAATAAACACGCTTTTTTGTTTTCACAATTATTTACAAATTATATACACTCAATTATCTCAACTGAGATTCAGTTACTAAGTAATAATTCATAACCAAATCATGTTTTGACTAAACACTCGTTATATTTCGTACAAACTATATATTATATCTAATGGAATGTTTAGAAATGTGTGTCAATAACTGACATTTTTCAATTATATGAATTAATAGCTGCCTCAAAATTTGATTTAGAAATTATTACTAAATCTTTATTTATTAATAATAATAAAAGCTAAAATAGTGAATTATAATGTATGCCAAAGCAATATTTATCTACGCTAACTAAAACCATTCAAAAAAATTACCGCTTTGACTCAAAATATACGAGTTTAATGAGCTACACTATACTTGGTAATATTTACCAAAACTTGTTAATTGTGAATAAATATTGCGAGTCAGGCGCCAAGTCAATGCATTTAGTTCATGCAACTAAACTCTTTTCTCAGTGTAGAGCCCAGTTTAATAACTTTTTGTCTCAAGTAGAGTTGCACTTTTACTCTTTTTACACAACTGTTTCTCACCTGAGCAAACTGTTCTCGGCTTGAATTGCAAATAAAGTGCACCATTTTTTTTTAAATTCTTAAAAGCTTTATTGTTTTGAAGCTATGTAAAAATATTATGTTTCAAGTATCTTAACTTTTTCTTGGTTTCACTACTGTTTTTGCTGTAACACTTAACACTTATTTTCAATTATTTTCATTTATGTCATATGTTGAAATATTAAATTATTCACTCGGTAGTGTTTGATAGAAAAAATAAATCTCTGTAACGTTTACTTCTTGGCGTTTGTTTCATAACTAAAAATAAGCACCACGCTAAACAAGCAACATGCTCGCCGACTCACTGAGCGTACATTTAGCCAAGTCAATACCCACCAGTCAGTCAGCTAATGGACAAAAATACAGACCGACAGACATCCAAACAATTCTCGGAAGATAAGCTCGCTTCATTGCTTCGCGGTGTCTTGCATGCCATCGTTTTGAGTCATTCATCGACGATTTTATCGTTCAAACTCATATGTCACTCCTGTATATTTGTCGATGTTGGAATCGTCATCGGTGTTGTTTTCTTTTGCTATTCTTTTAGCCAAGTGTTGATGTAGGTAAGTTAACGACAGCTTTTAACCATACCTACATCATTTGAACCCACTATTACAATGATATCGACGATGCTATCCACCGGTGCTTCCGCTACCTTTTCTAATTTCTTCGAAATTCTAATTGATTTCAAAATCTTGTACATGTGTCACATATTTTTCACTTTAATCTTTTGTTTTCTCCGGAGAAAACAATTTTGTATGAATTACCTCACCTACAGAAATCAACAGAAAGTTGAAATAACAATACTTCAGACGCTGTGAAAGTGGGTGTAAAGCGATAACAAGTTCAACATGTTGTAGGGTTCAACAATGAAGTGAGAAATTACGTTGGCTTTTTTGGCATTTGTAGGTACCAAATCATCACATTTCAAGCATTTTTTAAGCTTATGATATTATTTATATGATCAAATGTGGAAGTTTAAAAGTGTTTTTAAGCGAAAAATACTTCTTTCACTTTACATAAATATCGTAGATCGGCTACAATATTCAATAATACACCTTAAACATAGTAGAACTAGACAAGGTAGTTTTATTGCTGAATGTGCTTTCTTTCGCAGTGACCATAACTGTCAAATTCAACTAAATAGTTCAAATAATTCAACAAAATTGCTGTTCTTGCCTATTTTTGCCTAGTTCTACTATGAATAAGAAAATTCATACAATTGAGATAGAAAATACTCTCTCAATGCTTATGTCCATGATGCGCTCGTACATTTTTTATAAACAAATTATGAAGTGATATAGGGTCGAAAATAACCCAAAAAAAGGTTAAAAGGAAGGTTTTTCATATATCTATAATATGTTCGAAAATCGGTCAGAAAATTAAATTTTTTTTTTAATTTTGTTGTATTAAAGGCATCTATTAAACAATTGAGAATGGTTTTGGGACTAAGCGATCCGTCGTTTGTCGTTTTCACATTGAAAGAATGCTTATCGCTTTACAACACCCTTTACAATTTAGAATGTCACTGAAAATGCATTGCATTGCCATTCAGAAAAACTCAACAATAGTAAAACTCGAGCGAAAGAGAAAAATCAATTTAAAAAAATACAAAAACATCTATGAAAAAGCCTAGTCTTAATCCGCTTTGATTCATTGTTAGCCGAAAGTTTTCGTTTTTTGCTTACTTCAGAGTGTCCTTGAAAAAACATATTTCTAAAAATTATTTATATCGCAATAAACATGATAAGGATCAATAATTATAAGATAGAAAAGTGCATTTTCGAAATTTGATCTCGATATAATAATATATTCCTTTTCCAAAATATCCTTAAGCATCACGGTGGCCAAGAAAATTTTATGTTTTTTCAACAAGGTAGACAATTTCAATAGATTTATGATCGCTGATTCCGAATCCGGCAACAAAGTTTTTCTATCTTTATAAGATTTTAAGATATAAACTGTTGAATGAATGAAATACAAGTTTTTAAGGCATTCTTAAGTTATGATTAAAAATTAATGGATTGTAGTAAAATTTTCAAAACAGACTTGAAAGATAGAGTAGGTTATAGCTTATAATCTAACAATATTTTTTAGCATAAACATATGTTATTTCCTAAAATTTAACATTAAAATTGTGTGAGTATAACTTTTATGAAAACACATACAAATGCTAATTTTTTTAAGTTGCCGATTTGAACAGAGTTTACTATAATTTGGAATATGGGTTTAAGAGGTTAAAGGCTATTTAAAATCTTCAAATCTTGCGATAAGAAGTACTGCAACTGCAATTATAACAAAATTTACAGGTATTGCTTATTTTTACAGGCAAGTAAAGATTCGATAAGTTCGACGACAAGTTCCTTTTATTTTAATAGGCTGAAAAGGATTTTCACAATTATTATGAATTAGTAACAAACTAATTTTTGTGTGTTGCTCATACAAACTGAAAATTTTTAATCAGTATTTTATATCATTTTCTATAAAAGCTGAACTCTCAAAATTTGTTTTAAAATTTTTGAAAATTGCGTACGAACATACTATTTAAACAATGTGAAGTTATAGAAAAGGGCTTACAGTATCATTCAAGCCTAAATGAAGGATTTTACAATTATCCATTCTTTTTAAATAATTACTTAAATATGCCTTAAAATGCATATTTTTGTTTATTCAACACTACATATCTAAAGATCGAACAAAAATAAAAAATTATGTTATCAGAATCGGAATCAACGTTTATAAATCTACTGAAATCGACTACAATAGTAACAAAAAATTAATTTTTTTAACACTGTGATATTTAAGGACATTTGGAATAGGAAGACCAAATTTGTATAGAAGATTCTCTAGTTTATATTTATTCATTCTGCTCATTTTTATAGCAAAAAATTAAATTTTTGGAAATCTATTATTGTAAAGGACCTTCTGCAGCTGTAGAACGGGATCATATCGTGATGAAAGTTTATAATAGTAATCATTGCTCCAATATTTATCAATTCCATTTATTATAATTTAAAAAATCGTTCAAAAATGTCCTGTTTTTGGGTCAAAACTAGTGCAGGAAAATGAAGTCTTATCCTTTCAAAATTTTGTATCGTTAATGTATGACATAATATCTATCGATTCCCCTTTGAGTCAGTTCGATACAAGGGTACATTTTTTCTCATATATAATCGCTCCGGCTTAATATACAGTATTGTTCGTAAACTAAGCAACCGATTTTTGAATTGCATTCAAGTTCTAATTACGTCTTTGTATATGATTTTATGTGAAATGGCCCATATTTTTGTAATTACTTGATGAGCCACCTATCAGCCAACAATAACAAAATTATGCTCTAGTCTAAAAATAGAATATTACAAATAGTCAAACGAATATACTCCATAAAAAGCTGTTCGTAATGTAAGCAACTTTTTCCGTCGCTGCTAAGTGACCTTCAAAATAAGAGGTCTAACGGTATTTTTTTAATTTCTTTTCAACATTTTTCTATTTTTCAAGTGTAAGGCCTTTTCCACATGGAGAAATTGAAAACTAATGCAACTGCAACAAAAGTTGCTAACCAATGTATTTATACCGAAACCTTCACATGAAACAACTTGTACTCAACAAGTTTTTAACGCATTCGCAACCAGTTTCATGCAACACGGCGTGCTGCAATTTGAATCGGCGATTTGTTATGTTTCCGATTTATGTTGTGTGCTATGAAAATAATTAATCAGTTAATAAATATGAAATAAGTGCAGGAAGTGAAGAAATATCCTTTTTTATCCTCAATTAATTTTTTATATCTATTTAACAAAGCTTCCAATAAATAAGTGCTTGTTTTGTTGTGAATTTTTCAATGTTGCGTTGCGACGTGACTTGCCCATCTGAAAGCGTAGGTTGCAGTTCAGTTTAAAATTGAAGTGTTTTGAAACTTTTTAAGCTGTTGCGTTGCAGTTGCATTAGTTTTCAATTTCTCCATGTGGAAAAGGCCTAAATCTTTAAATATTTTAGTTGCTTTTCGATCGTCATCTCGTGATCTGGTTTTTTTACGATGCCGCGTGTACAATATAAACAAGAATAAATAAGTGCTTGTTTTGTTGTGAATTTTTCAATGTTGCGTTGCGACGTGACTTGCCCATCTGAAAGCGTAGGTTGCAGTTCAGTTTAAAATTGAAGTGTTTTGAAACTTTTTAAGCTGTTGCGTTGCAGTTGCATTAGTTTTCAATTTCTCCATGTGGAAAAGGCCTAAATCTTTAAATATTTTAGTTGCTTTTCGATCGTCATCTCGTGATCTGGTTTTTTTACGATGCCGCGTGTACAATATAAACAAGATCTAAAAGAGAAAATTATAAATTTTTTTAAAAATGGTGAGTCGCAAATTTCGATTGCCAAAAGATTTAATATTAATAAGTCAAAAATTTCTCGACTTATAAAAAAATATAAAGCGACTGGGTCGGTAAATACAATTTATTCTAAAGGTCGACCACGAAAAACTCATTACAGAGAGGACAAACAAATCGTTCGTTTTATTAAAAAAAATCCTTTTGTGTCATCAAAAAAAATTGTTTAGGATCTTAACTTAAATATAAGTTCTAGCACAGTAAGGAAACGTGCCTTAGAAAATGGCCTAAGAAGCTACAGACCATCCAAGAAACCAATTTTAACAAAGAAACATTTAAAAAAAAGGTAAGTTTTGAAATTCCTAGACCCTGTAACGAATTTTAAACTTTTCCGTAATTTTAGGCTTGAGTTTGCAACACAACATCTCAATTGGACACCCGAAAAATGGAATTCAGTATTATTTAGCGATGAGTCTAAATTTAACTTGTTTAATTCCGATGGCATATGTCACGTCCGAAGACCTAAAGCATGGCGGTGGTAATGTCATGGTGTGGACTTGTTTTTCTGGAACAGCAGTAGGGCCCTTCATCGAGATCGATACAAAAATGGATCGATTTGTACACCGGAACATTTTAGAAAGCCATATGCTCCCATACGCCGAATGGGAAATGCCGCTGCGTTGGGAGTTTCAGCACGACAACGACCGTAAACACACCTCAAAGCTTGTAAAAGAGTGGTTTATAACAAAGGGGGTCCAAGTCATGAAGTGGCCGGCCCAATCGCCAGATTTAAACCCAATTGAGAATTTATTT
Source organism: Dichetophora obliterata (assembly GCA_963920525.1). Taxonomy (NCBI): domain Eukaryota; kingdom Metazoa; phylum Arthropoda; class Insecta; order Diptera; family Sciomyzidae; genus Dichetophora; species Dichetophora obliterata. The sequence goes on along the minus strand of OY986439.1, from coordinate 74,748,669 downwards.
GGAATACTCAAAAGGAAGATCGGCAGCTGTCGATTTAAAAATACTAATGAACTACTTTTGGGCCTTAAAAAAGAATGGTTCCGTATTAGTAAAACTACACTTAAACGGTTAATTGAGTCTATGCCAAAACGATGTCGAGAAGTTATAAAAAACAAGGGATATTACACCAAATATTAAAAAACAAAACTATCATGAGACTTTGAATTTATACCATGAAACGGTTGCTTAGTTTACGAACAATACTGTACATATCGCTCATTTGTTCGAATAACGTCATAACTCAAAAAAAGTCATTTTGCATAAAACGCATTTAAAGTTTTCAATTGACTCACACCTTGTATGAAGAGATAGAGGCATTTTCTCTTCTCACGCGTAGAATATTCTAAATAATAATATAAAGAACATGATATAAAGAACAATTCTGCATCAATAACACAAAAATCTTGTTTTTTGAGCTATGACGTTATTCGAGCAAATGAGCGATATATGTTTTTATAGCTTATGTGTTTTTTTTTTACAAACAATTTTTTGCATTTTTGACTCCACATCCAGAATTAAACCCAATCACCCTGGAAAATTTTTTTGAAATTAAAAAATTTGCTTACAGTTAATACATAGGGGCTGAAATTAAAAACACAATTTTCTAAGAGTTTACGTTTGCGTTGAAATATGACAAAGACGAGGTGATTCGAAAGGCTAAAACCGAAAATCCAAGTATGCAATTATAAGCCCTCTACCACACCTACGACGCACAATAACCAATTGTTAAGTCCAAATAATTTTCCTGGTCAAAGTATTTAAACTAAATAAAATTTTTATTGAAAAAGTAAATTTATACACAAATCATTTTTTTATGTAAATAGTAAATTTAATTACAAAAAGTAGATTCTTTTTGAATAAAACCGTAGAATGTCGTTAAAGCATTTGCCAAATGGAATGAAAATTTGCAGTTCTATGTTTTTATATCCAAGGAATTTATTGATAAGTTTGATTTTCTTTTTAAATCAACAATTAGTGGGTCTCCAGTACAAAAGCATCTCAAAAATGGAAAAAACTAAAACTCCGGGGACGCCAAAACAAAAACGAAATAAGGCCCCAAAATATGGGGCTTTATTTCATTATGAAATAACACCCTACGAAATAAAGCCCCAATTCAACGAAATAAAGAGCAAACCTAAAATGAAATATGGTCCCAAAATTTGGGCTATACTTCATTATGGAACAAGCTCTTATGGAATAAAGGAACAATTGAAGATTAATGAAAACTCGAATTTTAAAGTTTTTTATCATATATTTTAAAGCCTTCCAAGACCATTTCTGAAAAAATTTCTCTCAAGTGGTTTCGAAGTTATAGGGGTTCAAAGTTGCAAAAAATTACCATTTCAAGTATGTATATGAAAACGACCAATTTTTTTTAATGTGAAATAAAATGTACAAAAAATGTTTACTTTTTAAAAGGTTTAAATGTGATCTATTAAATTGTGATCTAGTAATATATCTATTGTAATATAAAATGAAATGTAAAATTGTAAAATTTGAGTTTTCACTATTCTTCAATTATGTCGAAATAAACCACAATATGATGCAATAAGGCCCCCAAATTAAAATATGCCAGTTTTTTAAAGGCTGCGCAAAAATGCACCCCAAAATATAAGACCTCCTTAAGCCTTAAGGAAATAGCCAACCAAAATTTATGAAGAATGATCCCACAATAAATAAAAACACCCTTTAATTGCCATTATTTTTATTTGTAAACATGAATGAATTAATATCTTCAAGAATTCATTAATCTTGTCAAAAATTTGAAAAAATCGTATGTATTCCCCTGTACGAAATATTTTTACGAATTTATAATCCAAATCGTTTGAGCTTAGATGATATAATTATAGTTTTGTAAATCTATCTTAATTTACAAATATGTAATTATAAAGAAAACTTTGCTAGTACTCTTATATCTCGTACCTACATTTTAATTTCAATAGAGTCCAATTTAAGTTCAAAGAGTTGTTTTTCTACTTGTAAGAGATCTTGCACGCAGAGAATATACATAGTTGCAACAACCATGTTTTAAGATGATCATAGTATGATTCGGATTATGATTGTTGCTAACATGTTCTTTAACATGTAATATTTTCTTTGATCATGATAAAATGATTATAACAACTATATAACCAAAATATTATTGAAACAATCATTATTCTCTTATTGGGTCGAAAATATTGAATGATTGTAACAACTATATTATGAATTTATTTTTAGGATCCAGAATATTACTGAAACAATAATTTTATTTTTTTATTTTCCACACTATTAATTAAGATATCTCCAGAGGTTTGCCATTGTCTGGGCTGAACAGAAATATTAATTCAATTGAAAAATCTTTTTGATACAATTTTCTGTCCGAGCTGGGGTTTGAACCTCGGCTTTTTCGCTTACGAGCCACGCACACTACCAGTACATTAACAGCCCTATTCTGGCAAATTAACAAATTGTTAACCAGTATTTTGAATATTTCTTTGTGTTTGTTGTAATTTTTTTATTTTAAAACAAAATTTGAAGCTCAAAAATAAAAAATTTTGATAAAAATTGTCAACTGCTTTTCAGTTATTGACAATTTCATTAACAAATTTTGTTTTTTGAGCTTTAAATTTTGTATTGAAAACAACAAACACATAGAAATATTCAAAATACTGGTTAACAATTTGTTAATTTGCCAGAATAGGGCTGTAAGTGCATTGTCACAAAAATAGCCATATGTGTGATAAACAAAATATGATCAGAATTGTGAAATATATTTACGGTATATAGAAACATGTTTGCTACAATTAAAGTCGAAAATGTCACTTTTCTGCGTGCTGTTTTTAGGATAAGGCGATTTAAAACAAAACACAGTAATTGAACAGTTGACAAACGAAACGGCACATAGCCAGGAATCGATAAAACTTATTGTGTCTGAATGAAGTTAAAGGTTTTCCTGCAAACTGTTCAGACACAATAGATTCTTTCGATTTTTGGTTATGTTCTGCTTCGTTTGCCCACAATCAAAGAATAGTTCGGACAAACATTCAAAATTCTAATATGTTTATCTCTTTATCTTGTGAATAATAATAATCACATTTATCATTATTGGCAGAACCATAAAATTTTTGTTGCAACTAATATTGTAGTTGAGGCAATCATAGTATGTTGACGATTTCAATGATGTTATGATTTCAACTATAATGTTATTTTTGGTACCACCATTAGCAAATAATGATTTTATTAAGTATTTGTTTGCAAAAATAATACAATAATTTTAGTAAAAAAATTATTATTGCAGTAATCATTTCTCAACCATGTCTTTTCTCTGCGTGTGTGAAATGCGAACGACGCAAAATTTTCCTTCCGACAAAAGGTTAACTCGTTCTTTACAGGACTTTTGCCGACATTCATATTTTGTTATAGTTTTATAAGTGGATTTTTTTTCTATATATCATTTTTTGATCGAGGACATAGAGAAGTTCACTGGTCCTTCTTTTACCATGAAATTTTTCACAATTTATTTTATTTTTTTTAATTTTTTATTATGTCCTCACTAAGTGGCAAAAATATCAAAACGTAACATATTTTTCAAAATTTTTTCAATTGAGAAATTTTTAATTGAATTAAAAAAACAGAAATCGAAAAAATGTTATAACAACCGTATCCAAGTCTGATCCTCAAGGAGTGTTGAAATTTTTGGTGGCCTATTTTACAATGGAATAAAACCCTAATTTAAAAAATGAAATAAGGCCACAAAAATCGAAATAACACCCCCAATATTCATGCTTTTAATTCCTAATATAATTTTTGGGTCCTTATTTCATTTTATTCTTGGGCCTTATTTCATTATGAAATAAAGCCCCATTTTTAAAAAATGAAATAAAGCCCCAGAATAGGAAATAACATCCCAATAATTTGTGTTGTTGTTTTGTATAGAAATGTTTGGGGCGTTATTTCATTTGTAGTTTGGGGCCTTTTTTCCGGGGCCTTATTTTTTAGAGCTATTTTTGTGAACTATTTAATTTTTGTTCCGGAATTGGAGGACAGATTTTCAATAAACTCTATGGTGTATTCTGTTGCAAAAGTTGTAAATGTGTTTTTTTCCATTATATTTTACTGAAAAACTAGAGTTAAGTTTTTAGTTATTTCTTTACACAACAGTTAAGCTTTACTTTTCGATAAAGCAATTATTGCTTTCATTAAAAGATCGTTTAAAAATTATCTACTTAATATAATGTAAGCTTTAAAATAATGGGAAATCATAGTTAATCTATTCATTGGTACTATGCTAGGATAGTTGGGGATTTTCAGAAATATCTTAATCTAAATAAGTCGTAATTCTAACTAAAAAGCTTAATAAATTAAAAAAAAGAAGCTGTTTTAAGTTAAAAAAAAGACCTGATATAGAGAAATTTGTAAAAAATAGTAATTTCGTTAATTACTAGCAAGTGTTTTAAAAGTATTTTCGGAATTTTTTTTATTGCAAACACTCAAAGATACTTTCATACGAACCGTCATTTTTTTATTTAAATACCGCAAATAAGTAAAGAAGTACGCTTAACATCGTGCTTAATGTGAAAACAACACATTAACCAAGGTTTTCAGAATGCAAAAACAAAAACAAGAAAAAAACCTCAAAATAGTGTCATATTTCAAGATATAAAACAAAAGAAAGCTAAAATAAAACCGACAAACATTAAGTTGGTAGTCGATTTGCAATTGACGCTGGATGGATGGCTGGCTGTCTGACACGTCTTGGATGTTGAATAATTATTTCTTTCATTTGGAGAATGTTCTTAATTGGAGCTGACTGACGCGTAAAAAACATGTAATTCTGGTTAAATAAAAAAATAACACTATTTGTAAGCATAAAAATAGCTAAAATAAAGCAAAATTCAGTCGGCTGAAAACAATTTTTTTTTCTTTACTTTAACAATTAACAGAAGTTTTCAGGTAGAGCAACAATAAGTAGAAAACAGTTATTTATAAAATTGCGAGAAATAATATTTTTTATTAATTTAATAGTGAAAAATTCGAGAAAGTAAGGGTTTAAAGAAACAACTTGGAAGTAATTTTTACATAAATACTGACTGCAATCCGATAAAATGAATAAATGATTTACAGCAAATCATTTACACATCCGTTTACAGCCAGGATGTAGCTTAAATATTTATTATTGGCTACACATACACTTTCCATCAATCGATTTAATCGATGCAAGTGGAGCAGGAAAAGGTACTGTATCAAAGTTTATCTGGAAAATATATAAAGCAATGTGTTAACTTGCTCTTCTTCCCTTTCCAAGCTCCCTATTTGCCTTACACAGTACGTAATAAGCTTACACGCTGGCTAAAGCAATATGGAAGCAGCAACAACACGATCAGAAAGGCAATATATAAATGCAAAAAAAAAATATTATTTGCTTCCGGTAGAAAATACAGATGTGCTCGTAAATACAATATACATAAATAAATGTTATTTAAGTGACTTCATAATACATTTTACATAATAGAGTACCTTTGTGGAAAATGTGAACAAACACAAATACAGACATGGTCAAAATATTTTAAACAGAGGTGGTCATATAATTAGGGACACCAGCTAGCACTTTGAAATATCGGCATTCTTTTCGTAGGAATGTTTTTTATTTTTATGAATAAATCTAACTTAAACTAACCACTACTGCTTTACACCAAATTTTGTGACAGTGGGTGTGAGTTGTTTATTAGTGGAAACAACTATTGTCCTAACGTCACACAACTTTGTTGTTGTGTGCTCTGTGATACAACTAAAGAGAGTGACGATGCATTAAAAAAGCACTTACCAAAAAACAAAAAACTTTTAACACTACAAAAACAATTATTTTTAAATTATGAGTAAAAAATATAAAAAAAATAATTAATAACTTTTATTATTCCTGACCATTGTTAATGATTTTTATTTTTGTTTTTAAAAATTAAAAATCATCAAGAAGTCATAAGAAAATCATAAGAAATAAAAATGAAAGCATAACATTTACTTTATTTTTCTTAATAACGCTTGAAAAAATAAACATTTCTACTGGTTGCCATGCTTTGATTGAATTGCTAGTTGATTTGTTTTTTTTTCATTTTTAAATAATAAATTTTGTTATTCCCAACAATAAACAGCGCACTCAAGAAGACCCACAAAAAATGCATCATGAGTTGTGTTTAATTTAAATTTTAAAATCTTTTGTTAACGTCCGAAAGTGTAAGAAATTTGAGCTATTAAATACTATTTTATTTGTTTTTTTATTTCCTTTGCAAACTTGATACATAGCATGAATTTGCAATTTTAATTATAGTCCATTAACACTTTTGCATTATTGTCTGTATACTTTAGGGTGAGATATAGTTCAGTTTCTATAAAAATCATTTATTTAAATTGAATAACTTTTTAAATTTACACTTCATGAATATTTTTAGCAGACTTTTGCTTTCTGTACTGAAGAAAAAACACACTTTTTAAATTGTTTTCTTTTTCGTTTTGAAGTGAAAGGTATAAAGAAAAGTGATTATAAATTATTACGCTTAAAAATTATCGAACATGTGTGAACATGGCCTCCATGTGCTACAGAGTATCGCTGATTTAGAAGCGACCCAGCATAAAATGAGCTACCTGAGTGATAATTTTTCTAAGCATACTGCCAGAAAATTATCAGGAAATCCTTATTTGGATAAGGTACACTTTTGATATTGATCCTGGTCAGGTCACTGAATCCTGATAGTAATCTCATCAGATTTTGATAAGTACTCCTTAAGTTAGGATATTCTCAGAAAAAGCGGTTTACCACCTGATTAGATATTGATTAATTTCCCTTAAAAGGGCTATCTCAATCATATTCGGATCGTGCCCGTACTTTAATAAGATTTTTCCTAACTAATTGCGTTTTGGGTAAAGAAATTAAAATGTTAAATATATTATATTTAAGTTATATAGTAAAAATTACTGAACTACAAATATTATGTATGTAAATGGGATGATAGTAATTTGTAGGTTGGCTATGATTTTTTATTAAACCTTCATTGTTTTTTTACAGTTGAAAATAGATCTAAAGATGAGAGCAAGATAAGCACACAACTTTACTTTTAGAAAGGTTTTATCTTAACCCTTAAGGCATATTTTAGAAGATGTTTTCCAAAAAAGTTTATTATATAGACAAGAAAGTTAATTTGCATGTAAATTTTACATCACCAGTCTACAACAATTTTTTTTTTTAACATAAATTTTATATTAAAGATGATGCTGAAGTTGGTGTGCTTAAAAAATCATAGCTCGGCTTCAGATCGTTTGAAAAAAAAATCCGTTCGAAAGTAGAGCCTTGAATATATTTAATTTACCCAAATGGAATGGAAATATAGAAAATTAAGAAATATATGAAGCGTAAAAGAGAAAATCAAAAAATTTACGTTTACGTTTTTGTTTATATTGTTGCGTGTAAAAACAACACAAATTTTCCAAGGACGCTGATTTTGGTTAATGGGGTGTAGAATTACATTATAAGAAATTAAAAAAAAAAATATTAAAATCGTGCAATGAGTTTGTTTGCAGGAGTGTGACCCGCTTTGAACAGTGACCCACTATGGTAAGTAAAAGTTACTCTGGCGCACAGGGTTTAAAGCGCTGTAGAATCTGTATTATAAACGGGATTGATTTGAAATAACATATACTGGAATAGTTGTACAACAACAATCAATTTAAGAATATACAATTTTCTAAAAAAATTTTGCCTAAAACCTTCCTTAAAATCTGAAGAGTCGTATATGATTTTATGGTTACACAATAACATAACAAGAAAAACTATAAGCTTTGATCAACGTATTCTGGTAGAGAACCTACAAAAATATGTAAGGAATTATATTCGACTGGGTTGGAAATACCGAAGTTGAAATACCCCAATAGCCGTATTCAAAGTTAATAATGTTTTAATGACGTCATGTTGTGAGTATCAAAGCCTATGCTTTTACTATCAAAATTGAACATCTCTTTAAAAATAAAAAGATTTTACTACTACGATGACGCCACTTTGTAGGCCGAGTATTAATTCAATTTCATCATTTTCCAAAAATAAAGTACATAGTTAAAATTCAAACTGATTTGCAAAATTCGAAACTTTAGTTGATTTTAAATTAATTAAATAATGTAACATGCAATCAAATATCTGGTTATGTCAATACTTTCGTTTTCTAGCGGAACCAAAGAAACTCTCACAATTCATTGGTGCATTTCAGCAAATTCGTTGAACTCCAAAGAAGAATTGTGAAAAGGAAGAGGCAAATATAACAGAAAAAAATCCCTGTTAGAGTTTCAGGCTGGACCTAAAAATAAAAAACCTTTGCTTAACCGTCATATGATTTTGAAGAGTTTATTCCAACAAGTGTCAAATCATATAAGACTTTAACAATGGGTTGGTCACAGCTGAATCACTTAAGACTACTCAGGAGGAAGTGTAGCTGCTTCCGAATCAGGCTTGTCTAGTCTGCTGTGTGATTGACTTTATACAGAGATGTTGTTGCCTTCTTCAAAACTTACTTGATCTAAGAAGCTCATAATTAAAATCCAAATTTGAAGGTATTGTATTAATATTTGTGAAACTAAAACAAATTTTACCATTTTCATTAAGCAATTTTGTATGGGAGGGTTTAGTGGGTTTCATTAGATTTTGGCAAATATCATATTCAGAGGGCATATTTGCGATTAAGGCTAATTTGTCATTAGATTACTTTTGTGTAATTTCAAGAGACTTTATCGCTTTGATAAAGTCGCTTTGTATGGAAGGTAGGGGTGGTTTTGATCAGATTTGACTTATTTTCTTGATTTTATTTTTCAAACAGAAGCCTGTATATTAAGGAGCCTCGACCTCCATAGAAAAAATAAGTCACCGACTCAAAATGAACCTTGATTTATTTTATGACGATTCCTTAAATACTTTGGCTTTCACGATTACCGCCAGTGAGCTTAGCCATTTTGAAATAACCTCCAAAAATCATATTTTTCGTAAATATATTGGTTAGTGCAATAGTTGTAAAAAAATACACCGTCAGAAATTATAGGCCGGAAAAATCTATTTCAATCTGCATAAAAAAATTTTAAATTTTTGCAATCGGATTAAAAATAATGCATAATTTTGATAATTTTTTATTTTATTTCCATACAAAAACTTTAAAAATTCAAATAACTTCATTACTTCCATTTTATTATTTAATTTCTTGCAATATTTTTTCAGTATGCGTTTATTTTATAATAAATATTTTAGCTTTTATTTGTATCAACCGAAACAATTCTGAATCAGGAATCAATGCTAGCACTCAAAATTTTTTCAACGATACCTTGATAGTAAGGATCGTATAAGAATTAATGAAGTTATTTCAATTTTATTAAAAATAACTTACAAAAATACTCGAAAACAGCATTATCTTTAACCCAATTCCAAAAATTTAAAACTTTTTGATGCAGTTTGGAAGAACTTTTTCAGTACTATTATTTCTGACCGATTGTTTTTTTTAACAACAACGAAATTTTTAGAAAAACATGATTTTTGGATGTTATTTCAAAATGGTTTAGCTCACTGGCGGTTATCATGACAGCCAAAATATTTTGGAAATAATCATAAAATAGAACAAGGTTCAAGTCGGTGGCAATGGTAACTTTTTTTATTGAGGCATCTTACTGTATAATGATTTTCCTTAGGAAACCTTTAAAATTATGGCTGTTGTCGTGATCACAGATTTACATGACTTAAACGACTTTTAGGTGACGAATATATACAGGGTGTCCAGTGTAAGAGTATGGAGGTGAAAGAGGAGGTCGAGTTAAGCAAAAATACGTATGATAGGGTGGGTTTATTTTGGCACCCTTAGGATTTACGGGGTTGATTGGCATTAGTTGTTCTTATTAGAGGATATCCGAAATAATATATTCGGAAAAGTTTTTGGTCTTCGGAAAATCCCGGAAGACGTTATTTTGACCTTTTTGACGCCTGAAGCTTGCCTGATGAACAATTTAACTGAACCAAATATTGCTACTGAATGTAGTATCCAATAAATATCAAAACAAACTGTTTTTAATTTTTTTGTTTTTAAAATAGTTTTCATGTGTTTTTAAAGATTCAAATGAATATTCAAAGTTTTGAAAATTGAGCAGAAAAATTATGAAAAAACCATGAAAACTATTTTTAAAAATGGGGCATTCGAAAAAATTATTTCGAAAATTAATAAAATTGTGATTGCTTTCAGTAGCTTGTACAGGTAAAGGGTTTTCCATTAAAGACTTGACAACTTTTTTTTAAAAAAAAACGCAAACCATTTGAGATATTTCAAAAACTTTGTTATTGGCTTGAAGTACAATCAAAACATTTATGAATGGAACTCGACTTCGTTCATATGGCCACCGCGGGCACATATGCAGCGGTCGATTCGTTGGACCCAATTTTCGATGACTCGGCCGCTATTTCGCGTTCAATGTTGGCTTTGAGCTCTTCCAACGTCGTCAGCTTGTTGGCATAGACGAATGACTTGACGTAGCCCCAAAGAAAATAGTCTAGAGGCGTTAAATCGCATGAACGTGGCGGCCAATCGACTGGCCCATTTCTTGATATAACATGCTCATCAAACTTACTTTTCAATAAATCGATTGTAATGTGTGCTGTGTGGCTTGTAGCACCGTCCTGTTGGAGCCACATGTCGTCCAAGTCCATATCTTCTAATTCGGGCCAAAAATAATCGGTAATCATGACGGGATAACGATGGCCATTCACAGTAACTTTACGATCGTTATCGTCGTCGAAAAAATTTGGTCCAATGACATCGCCGACATGCAAACCGCACCAAAAAGTTATTTTTTGTGGATGAAGTGGTGATTCATGAAGCACATGTGGATTTTCACCCGACCAATAATGCATATTTTGCTTATTGACGAACCCATTGAGCCAAAAATGAGCTTCGTCACTGAAGATGATTTTGCGACGAAATTCATCATCTTGACGCATCTTTTCCAGAGCCCAATCGGAGAACGTACGTCGCTTCAAATGGTCCATCGGCTTCAATTCTTGAGTCAGCTTGATCTTGTATGGGTGTAAACCAAGATACTTACGCAAAATTTGCCATAAAGTGGTCTGGGCGATGCCCAAGTCTCTAGAACGCAGTGGAATTGACTGTTTTGGATCGTTTGCTACGGACGCCTGAACGGCAGCGATATTTTCGACACTTCGACCCACGCGTTGTCTCACTGGCGCGGCAACACCGCACAACGAATATGATGACTCAAATTTTTGCGCTAAAATTGCTATTTTCTGTCTCCTAGGCCGAGAATTTCGACCGAAAATTGGAGTTAACGCTCTTAAAGTTGCGATCACCGAATTCGAATTTCGGTAGTAAATTTTTATAATTTGCAGCGTTGTTCGTTCGTGTTGTTTACCATGATGAAAATGTTGAGTTTACTAAATAAATTGACAGTGACAGTTCGATGATTATTGGAACTGTGCGTTCAGAAATTTAATTCAAAATCGTCAAGTCTCTATTGGAAAACCCTTTATAAGAGAGAAATAGAAACAAGTCAAACAATAATTTCGCAATTAAAAAGTTTGAGACAAGAACTGGCTTTACTGAAATTCTCAAGTTCTTAGCACCAGCCTCACATAAAAATGTTTAGGACTAGATTATTGGATTTTTGATATCATGCTTTATTTTAAACTGCACATGTGTGAATTATGGCATTTGTAAATGTCAGGTAAGGACTACTTTCACTAAAATTTCATAAGTTTTTATCGCTAACCCCATTTCACCAGCCCCCAATGAAATTATTAGGCCTATATATGCATATATTATGTGATTATTTAAAATTTAATAATTTCAATTTAATTTGTTTTTAAATGTTATGGTACAGAAACATGATGTCCAAGATAAACTAGCTTTCTACACAACACAAATCAGACACAGAAAATCTCAAAATTTGGAGTATGCATATAAAATGCATATTTTTCAGTACTTTGTTATTCTGGGTGGTTTGGTTTCGCTTTGTGTTCGCGGTAAGTTGAAACGGATCCGAAAAAATTTCTGACTGCATTTTTCTTTTTTTGAAGCTCCAAAGAATATTTCCTCAGAGTTTAAGAAAAATATAAAATGGAGCTGTGACGCGTGTTAATTTCATGTTTATTGATTTCATGTTTAATGACTCTGCAAGGTTCAGTCTGTGACTCTTATTAAGAAAAACTACATTTAAAACAATTTAGTGGCACGTGTGGCCAATCATACAATTTTTTTTGCAGTCATCAACTTTGTCTTTAACCCTCCGTTACTAACGCAGGGTGGATTACACCCATAAGTTATGAAATATGGAAAAAATTTATTGATAGTTTAATGGTACGAACATTATATCAAATGTAATCTCTTTTTGTATATGTTGCTATATTTTAAAACAAAATTTAGTACTGTTTTTTTAACTAAATTATAAAAATTACGTATTTCAAAAATTGTCTGGGTGTTTTACACCCACGTTAGTAATCATGTTATATTTGTTACTATAAACGTGTGATTTGTTTCTCAAGTAAAATAAGAAATAAGAACACCAATGAATATTGAAATAAATGAAGAAGCAACTAGAACAGATGGCAACCCTTGATAGAGTTGATGGCGGTGATCTATAAATAGCCTACTGCTTTAAATGTCATATGATTAGCAGCCATACAATTCATAAGAATGAATTCCAGAATCTGCACATTCATATGCTAGTTTAAACAGTGAGTTGATCACAGCTTAATCACTCAAAGACTACTGAAGAGGAATACGAAGCGATTTCCGAAACAGACTGTCTAGTCTTGACTCTATACAGAGTTGTTGTTGTTGCCTTCTTGAAAACTTATTTGATCTAAAGCTCACAATCTTAATTCAAAATAAGAAAGGTTTTATATAAAAAACCTCTTCTGAGCAACACAGGAAATTCAAATTAAAGATTTAAACCTTTGCTCGACTTAAACAGCTTGCACGATTTCATCACGTTATGTAAATCAATAGAAAAAATTTTAAGAATGCGGACGTGTTTGTGCTTGCAAGATCTCATCTCATCTTTCTCAACACTGTGAATTAAGATTTAGCCCAGTGGAAATGGTCGAATTTCTCGTTATAATTTTAACGGAACATTCAACATTGTTTTATTGTATTTGACTAATCATTTGACAAAAAATTTAAACATTTGAACAGAGTTTTTGTCATAATATGCAAATATTGCATCATTCAATTACTTTTGTAATGGCCCAATTACAAATGGCTTAACAAGTGTAACATAGAAATCTGTTTAAAGGAATTTACGTGTATCTGATTATGCACAACATGGCAATGCATGGCAATGCTCAGTTAAAACAGAAATGCATCTCTAGATAGATAAACATAGAAGTTCTATTTAATTTTGATTTCAGAGTATTCTTTAATGCATTGGACGAATTGGCAAAACAAATGAGAAATTGTATAATTCTTTGACCAAGAATTCCTTTGATTATTTTATTTTGACTATGTAACTAAGTTTTGCATAATCGACATTTATTCTATGTGCTAGCCGCTTATTTACGATGCTTGCGCTGCTGTGCCATGAGAGGCTAATGTTTCAATTATGACGAATAATTAGAGGTCCTTAATTTAAAAAATTTTCATTGCAAAAAAAAATTTTTTAGAAATTTTTTTTTCATACATCTTTTAACTTTTCAAATTGGCCCACTCGAAGAACGTGGCAAATAATTTGACCTCGGAATGTGAAATTATTCAAACCATTATATTTGTTTTTTTTATAGTTCTCTAATTAACGTTATTTTGATATATTTTTATTAAAATTATATATTAATTAAGCTGGACGAATTTTATGTTTAATGGAATAATAAAATATACGAAATAAAAAGCAGAACCGTTTTACTGTTTTAGCATGCTTTTTTACAAATTATTGAATTAAAATTGATGGGTGGATTACACCCAGGTTAGTAATGACGTTACTCCGAATAGCGTTAGTGACGCAGGGTTAAGCTAATACAAAAACAACAACACAAGCCGCACTCGACGTCCACGAAATTTCGAAATCGTTTACACAAGTGCATACAAAGGCAACAAAGAAATAATCTCTCTCAAGATGCCGATGTTAGAACTGTTATAGCGTTGCTTGTGTGTTAACGTACACGATTTGGTTTTGTTTTTTTTATCTATGTACATTTTGTGTTTGTTTTAAAAAAATTAAACATTGGCACTTCAAATAAGTTTCGTAAACCTGATTAAGGGGGAAACCCAAGTAAAATTTTGAAAAAATCATAAATTTTTTTCGCTCAAAAGGGTCTTTAGGGTCTTAAAAATAACATACCAAGAGATAGAATCCGGCAAAAGTGTCTAAATGCCCCAATTTTCCATTCTGCGATTAGAGGTATATGAAAATATTATACGCATTTTTAGTACTTAAAACTTTAAAAGCGTTTTGATCGAAACCACTTCTTTTGAGACGGCCGCACACATAACACGAGCAAGTCTTAACCGATCGATTTGAAATTTTGACAGTACATATATTCATAATACCTTACCTTTATCTATTGACCCACGTATGACTTTTTATATTGCTTAGTTTTTGTTTTATCAACAATTTCGTGACTTTGTTACGAACAGTTTTGTTCGATCACGCACCATTTTGCGAAAAATCAATATATCGAAAAAATCCTACGTGTGTCCATAGCTGTTGATGCAACTGACCAAACTTTGTTTTTTGTTCCAAATCAAAAATTAAGGAGGTTAGTTTTCCAGTCATTCCCTTCAAAAAATAGGCAACTTCAAACAAATGCTGAACAGCCGCCATTTTGTATTGCAATTTTTCAAAAAAAATTAAATTTTGTATATCTATATACGAGTATAAGTGTGAGGTGTCCGTTAAGACCTCAGGAACCTATGAGCATTAAATTTAATACATTTGTTGTCAAGACTAATATCTCAAATAGTGAAAAAAATTGCCACACCCCCTATTGCCGCCCACAAATAAATAAAAACGCTATTTTTCTGACGAATTCGATTGTATTAGACTAAAATTTTGTAATTTAGTTCGTATGGTTACTCTCGGAAACTCAACCAAAAATAGGTGTGGTTGACTACGCCCATTTTTCAGAAATCATTACAATTCTTCTATAGACACAAAATCGATCATTTCATTTAATTTAATTTCCTTTATTTCTTTTTTTCTAAAACCGACACAACAAAGTTTAATAACCTTATTAGCAGTACCGGCAGCATGTAGCTAGCGTAAACAACGATTAAATATTTCACTTCTAATATATAATATTGCATAACATATTCAAATCTAAGTTTTAGTAACATTCTTATGAAAGTAAAAATGAATTAAGCAATAAAATTAAACGTTCGTGCGGTTTCTCTTAAGATCTCAGGAACGGCAACCAAATTTACAACATCTTTAAGTAGCTATGCTATCAAGGTTAATATCTCAAATAATAAAAAAAAAACAAAAGTTGCCACACCCTGTACTACCGCCCATAAATCAATAAAAATGCTATATTTCAGACGAATTTGGCTGCATTGGATTAAAATTTTGTAATTTAGTTCGTATTGTTACTGGCGGCAAACTTTAATAAAATGAGCGTTACAGAAATATGTTTACGCCCCATTTCCAGGGAATAAGCGTGGAGCAAAGAAAAGTACACCAGGCATACGCTAAATTGAGCTGCAATTTTTGCAGTCAATTTGTTTAGAGTACGAGATGGTTTGGGTAAAATCATTCTGGCACACCCCCTTTTTACCACCCTCAAATTAATAAAAACTCTATGCTTCGGTTTATTTTATATACGGTTTTGGTTGCATTAGACTAAAATTTGGTAATTTAGTTCATATGGTTACTTTCTAGGTCAGATATATAAAATTGTTTTTTTCGATTGAAATGAAAATCCTTACACGCAGAGAAAATACATGGTTGAGAAATGATTACTGCAATAATAAGTTTTTTACTAAAATTATTGTATTATTTTTGCAAACAAAAATTTTTGTCTTAATAAAGTCATTATTTACTAATGGTGGTACCAAAAATAACATTATAGTTGAAATCATAACATCATTGAAATCGTCAAGATACTATGATTGCCTCAACTATTAGTTGCAATAAAAATGTTGTAGTTCTGTCAATCATGATAAATATGAACATTATTATAGGGATAAACATATTAGAATTTTGAATGCTTGTCGGAACTATTCTTTAATTGTTGGTAAACGAAGCAGAACATAACAAAAAATCGAAAGAATTTATTGTGTCTGAACAGTTTGCAGGAAAAACTTTCACTTCATTCAGACACAATAAGTTTTATCGATTCCTGGCTATGTGCCGTTTCGTTTGTTAACTGTTCAATTATTGTGTTTTGTTTTAAATCGCCTTATCCTAAAAACAGCACGCAGAAAAGTGACATTTTCGACTTTAATTGTAGCAAACATGTTTCTATTTACCGTAAACATATTTCGCAATTCTGACCATATTTTGTTTATCACAAATATTGCTATTTTTGTGACAATACACTTAATGTACCATGCTTATGAATGGCATTAGTCAGGCGAGCGGTAGTAGCGGCTGTGGCCTACTGGTAGTGTATGTGGCTCGTAAGCGAAAAAGCCAAGGTTCAAACCCCAGCTCGGACAGAAAATTTTATCAAAAAGATATTTCAATTGAATTAATATTTCTGTTCAGCCCAGACAATGGCAAACCTCTGAAGATATCTTGATTAATAGTGTGGAAAATAAAAAAAAAAATTATTGTTTCAATAATATTCTGGATCCTAAAAATAAATTCAATATATAGTTGTTACCATCATTCTATTTTCGACCCAATAAGAGAATAATGATTGTTTCAATAATATTTTGGTTGCTACAAAAAAGGTCCTTTTCTAAATATAGTTGTTATAATCATTTTATCATGATCAAAGAAAATATTACATGTTTAAGTACATGTTAGCAACAATCATAATCCGAATCATACTATGATCATCTTAAAACATGGTTGTTGCAACTATGTTTTTTCTCTGCGTGTATTTGGCAGTAAAGCAGTCTGTAGCAGGACAACATCTTCCTGGGATTACTAGTAAAGGGTGATCCAATAAAAGCATCCTAATTTTTTTTCTCAATAAAATACATAAAAATCAGTGTATTGATGCAAATCTTTATTTGGAATGATAGTTCGGTTCCTACAATTTAATGTTTAAAAATTATTTCGTTCAAATGCTGCCCACGACTAGCAGTCTAAATGGTCCACTCTGTGAGTCCAACTTTCAAATTTCTACTTGACTTTCAAATTGTTCACGGTTTTCACGAACACTCTCTGCTACTGCAGCAATATTATCAAAATTACGGGCTCTATGCACTTTGGTTAGATGATGAATGTCCAATAGTGTAAAAAAGGTTCGAAATTTGGTGATGATGTTACGAATAGCTCAATTGGACGCTCATAACGACCAAAAGGATGTTGAAGAACTCTATAAAATTCTTTTACTGATGACTGATTTTGGTAGTAAGTTTCCACAACTAATAAACGTTGTTCAGGAGTAAGTTTATTTATGATTGAGTCGTATTGAATACTGAACACAAACGTCATATGGACAAGTCATTTGACACATAACAGCTGTCAAAACAACCCAGTTGAAAAAAGAACCTCATATTGGATCAACCTTTATATTATAAAATGTACTTTACAGATTTTTGATTGACCTTTTCAGTGAGCCAAAAAAAAGTTGCTGGATATACACCTATTTTTCGTGAGTTACTTAGGTTTCCTCCTTAATATAATAATTACTTCTATCGAATATTTTTTAAAAATTATAATATTTGTGTCGATAAGCAATAAAAGTTTAAGTCAACTTAAGACAGAACTGAGTTATTGATGTAGCTGAGTTCCACGTATATAGCACTATAAACACACAAAATCTGTAGCTTCTAGCATCAAAAGATCAGTTCATATAACTATATGGCAATAGATAACTTTAAAGCAGTGTCGACCAAACACGAGCTAACAAAAACAAATAAGGCTCGCTATTCATGCTCCCATTTTCATTTTCTGAAAAGATGTGAAGCAAAACGCGCTATAAAACTGTTTGCTTGGTTGTCAGATAAAAATTGACTCAGCTTCTTTGCAATAATCGGCAGAGTCCGTGTGATTTACCGATTGTGACTGTGTGAAAACACGAAGCGTTGCTTCCCTCGCAAGGGTACTACGTGGTCGACACTGCTTTAAAGAAGGATTTCTCGAAACTTCGAAATCAGACTTGAGCTGTTATTGCTTATCAACACAGATATGTATATGAGTTTAATTAAAAAATTACCGAATATTAAAAATTATACGATTGAAGTGGAAGTAAGGGAGCAGGAGATAGGGGGTGAGGGTTAAGCCAAACCAACCTTGACAATGCATAGAACAACCTTGCGGTGACAATAGCTATCCTTTGTGTCGTCAAACATAGTGTTCTGTCCGTTCAAACGGAATCGAAGTTAAAATTTACACACTAAATGTCTTTTCACAGGTATTTTTAAGATTACCGCTTTCACTGCACATTTTTTGATTTTCTTTTTTGTAAATATTTTTTATTTTTTTTTATTTTTAACACAATTTAAATATAATAATAAAGTTAGTCAAACATTCCGTGTTGCCGAAAAAATATTTTCAAATCAAATAAAAGCGATGCACAAAACACGCGAAGGTAAACGAA
This sequence comes from Dichetophora obliterata, assembly GCA_963920525.1. Taxonomy (NCBI): domain Eukaryota; kingdom Metazoa; phylum Arthropoda; class Insecta; order Diptera; family Sciomyzidae; genus Dichetophora; species Dichetophora obliterata. Next base: position 74,729,921 of record OY986439.1, on the reverse strand, counting down.
AGTCTTTTGTTCAGATTTTCTGCAAATTGTTGCCGCAAAGAAATAGCACGAATTCAAGAAGATTCTCTTCTTCCGCAACTTCAGTCGTTCGCTTGTTTTCACAAACTAGAGTTGGCTGAGTCGGCGAAACACAAATTGCTCAACTCAAGCCACACTCAAAGCTTCGACATGTGGCTGACTGGCTGGCTAACTGGCACTCCCCATTGCATGGGCATCCATACCCACAACATAAAAACAACAACAGCAGCGACTAAAGTAAACAGCAGCTTAAGCAGACTTCTGAAACGCAGCCCCAGTAGAAAATACTAGAGATTATATCTAGGCGGAAGGCAGGCAGGCCGGCAAGGCAATATCACAACAAGAAAAAAAAACGAAAAACAGTAACCTACGTCAAGACACATGAGATGTGATGCTCACAATACGCGATGATAATTTTTTTTAAGAAAAAATTCACAAATAAAAAGCTGGAAAAATATAAACAACATCTGAACTAATATAAAAAACAAGCATAGCTTAAATGAATGCGGAATAGACGGTAGGCGATTAACCCAACGTCTCGCGAGAGAAAAAACTAGAGAGACAGAAAAAGGGAGACCGAGAGAGATCATCTCGATATCAGAGAAAACTATTGTAAAATAACACAAAAAAAATACTTAGTAAGGGCAAATATCGAAAAGTTCCGACTAGAGTGCCACTAAAAACAACAAAAGCCACAACAAAAACAATAGAACAAGTTCGTTAAACCTACGGTATGGATACATATAATGATGAAGATTATGCTATGGAAGCAGTAGAAGACGATGATGATGAAGATGATGCTATTGAAGCAGTAGAAGACGATTATAGAGGCGATGACTATGACAATGATGGAGATGAAGATAGTTGTGTTGAGATGTTGGGTTGGCTAAATTCTAGTTCAGCAAAATTTTATTTTACAAAACGAAAGCTGAGCAATATAATTTAAGCATAAAAATATTTTGTGAAATTTCCTAGAAAGTCACAGATACCTATTGAATATTTACATATTTTGTAATTTATTTTAACTAAAGTTAAAATTAAAGTCTGCATAAATAAACACTTATGGTTAAAAAAGCGGAAAAATTTAAAGTCCGGTAAAAGAAAACAGTTTAAAGCATACAAAATAACTGACTATTTATAAAATCGCTTAAATAACATACTACAAACATTATTTAGTGAATCCAGGTCATGCGATCGTTCAGCAAAGAGTAGTGACTGAGATTTTTAACTAAAAATGCTTTAGATTTTTAATTTAAAACAAACACTAACAACAGTCAAAGAACCGATCAAGACTCGAAGAAATTAACACCTGAAAATAATATAAACTTTTTATACCACCCGAATACTGTGTTAGGGGTATATTATTGTTGGCTCTATGAATTATATCCTAAGGGTATAACACTTAATATATTAAGTCCTAATGCTAAGACTCCGAACATTTAATGAAAACAAGCTAAAATTAATGAATTCCTAATCATAAAATTAACCCATTTCCAGCTACGGGTTCATTTTTGCATCAGTCGCTTTAGAATTTTCTCTATGTTAGCGCGAAAGTGATATTGCCTGGCACTGCAACGAGTATGTTAGTTTGGACCTTTGACAACATACATAATTTTTATTTTGAGTCGATTCTGTCGTTCATCTGGATTTTACTCCCACGACACACAGTGGGACGTCCCACAAGTTAGACGGAAAAAATTATTTTATGATTTTAAACGATAGGGAATGCAAAAACAAGTACAAAAATGTATGAACAGTTGGGGTCTATTTTGACCCCCTGGGTAGCTATGGGCTATTTTGAGTTTTCTGGAAGTCGTTTCAAATAACACGCTCCTACAGTAATAATTTGCAAATGTAGATATTTTTGCAAAGGTGTTTTGGAAAGATGATTTCATGGCCTTTTAAACGATGTGCGGACATTAGTAAAAATTTGTGTTACAAGCACGAGTTTTTTGGCGGTCGAACCAGAAAATTTTGGGAAAAAATACAAGATTTTTAAGTTTAAAGTTAATTTTGCCAAAAGAATACTCCGTTAACCTGTATTTTTTATTTCATATTACGATTCCTCTCAAAGTTTTATTTAAAAATAATATAACTTTTCTTTACTTCATTTCAATTCTTTATTAAAAAATTAGTAAAATATATATGCACGTTTCAACTTAAACTGGATATACAAAGCGATTATGATAATTTGATTTTGGGCTTTGTTTTATTAATCCGATGATTCTGAGTCGTAAAGTGAAGATATATCAGTTGATGAACTGTTTCCTTCAAGTATATCTTCCTGCTACATAAGGAATTTTTTCATCTCTGGAGTTATTGATTTATGGTTTTTTACGGATTTTTTGCGATGTGAGTTTATTAAAGGATCTGAATTACAGGCTTTCTGATCCTCCTCAGACAAATTATCCTCTACATGTTTTAACAAAAATAAATGACTGACAAAATAAATAGATGAATTACACTAAAGCACTGAAGAATAGTGTGGTACTTTTATAAATGCATAACTACATAAAACTTTCACACAAAATAAGGAGCTAGAGCCGAAAATGCCTTGGAAAAAATGAAGAAAAATCGAAAACTTTTAATATATTAAGTACCTACATATAACAAACTTTAAGAAAATTTAAAAACTGGAAGTGGGCAAGCCTGGCATTTGGTCAAATTCTAGCTAGAATATGACAAAAATTACCGTTTTTAACAATTCAAGCATCTCCTCAAATAAAAAAGTTTTTTGTACTGTACAAAAAGTGGTCTACGGTTTCTGTGCTTTTTTTAGAAGTTTTTTTTCATTTAGAAGTTATGTCATTTTACAAAATTCAGGAAATCGTGTTGTAGGGAAGCGAAAAGCCAAATTTTCCCATTTTCCCATACAAATTTTCGTTTCCTTTGGTTTCACAAGGACTATCTGTGTGAAATTTACACGTAAGGAAGATATACCACCCAATAGCAAATTTTCAAATCATTCCGAGTCCTCAAACCGAAATTACAGATTTATTTCCGTCTAAACAGGCCAAACGCTCCACTGTGCGGCCCACAATGGCTCGTTCTGCCTGCGGTCGTGGCAAAAGTCAATATTCGAGTGGTTCTATTTTGCATACTTGATATTTTTATCAGATAAAGAAATAATTGGAGCTAAGGAATCCGAAACTTTAACTTATTTGGATGATTAGTTTTATTTGTATAATTCGTCAAAGTTCAGTGATTTTTCAAGTTTGCAAAATAATTATTTTTTGAAAAAAAATCACGTTCATGCCGAAATTTCTGAGAAAAGTTTAAAAACATGGACATGTTTTTGTCACAGAAGTAAGTATTGGTCTGTATGAAAAAAAAGAAAATAAAAACTACGTGTTTTTTTGTTATTGTTTTTTTTTGCATTTTTCTAAAACACTGATTTAGCGATGTTTTCAAACTTAACGTGGAGTTTCAAAAAATACATGCGTAGTTATACGTTCTAGTTACTAAAAATGTATTTTATGGTTATTGCTTAGCATTCTGTGAAAAATTCAGCTGCAACTATGCACAACTTTCTGCGCTAGAGCGATTTTTATGGAGAGGTCTTGGTTGTAGGAAGTTGCGTCTGCCAGTATGTTATACACATTGAATTTTAAATTTTGAGCTAGAAGGTGAAATTTGGTAAACAGATCCCTTTTGGACCATAGTCACAGTTAAAAAAATTTTGAAATCATCTGACTGAAAATGTCAGTTTTTAAAAATTTAATTTTGTCTAATTCTTTTTACCTATTGTTTCTTATTTAGACATACTTATCTTTTTGAAGTTTATTTATGCTCGGAGAGAGAAACAAACAACTTTACATTGATTATTGGAATTTTTTATATCAAGTATTACGTCTAAAAATTACCAATCGATCCAAGAAAAATATTCATTAATGTGAGATTCTTTAAGAAAACATAATATTGATGTTTTTCCAAGATGTGCTAATATAACAGCAGCGAAAAAAAGCAAGCGTTCCGCTTAATGGAGTGTTTACGGAGATATCAGCTCAAGTTAAAGTTCAAAATATGATGGAACATACTGCGAAAAGGATTATGGAAAGTATAAGCGAGCAAGAGTTAAGCACACTTACAAAAAATCTTAAATTATTAAGTAAATGAGGCTGCAATGGACCATCTGAACAAATTGCTTACAAGCAAGCAATCGTTTCACCAGAAAGAGAGAATATAACCTATGCAAATATGTTTATGGTTTCAGTTGTTCCGCTAAGGTTAAAGAGCGACATAGCAGAACATTGGAAAAATCCTCGGCCTTCTTCAGTTCATTTTTGTAGACCGATAATGTTTCAGTACGCAAAGGAAACTCCAGAACTAATTTCAAGCACGGTTAATAACATAAAAGATCAAATTGGTGATATTCAACCTACTTACCATCAAGTTAACGGCGAAATAATGATTGAAATGCAAACATGAGTTTTTCTTGACTATGATTGACGAAAAAGTTTTAAACGAATTAACAAATACGAAATCAAAACTCTTCTGCCAAAAGGACGAAAAAGGATTTCTAGAATTTAGATCAATCAACTGCTGAAGAACATAATTATGAATACGGAATTTCTCCATTGCATACAAGAATAAGGTGTATGGAATTCATTTTGAAACTTGCATACACTCTTCCGCAAGATAGTGAAAATATTGATTTGAACACTGCGAAAAAGGATGTTATAGCTGCTAGAAAAAAAATTCAAGCTGCATTTTAAAAGGAGGTTGAACTTAAAGTTGACCAACCAACCAAAACAAGGATATGGAAACCGCAATGATGGAAATACATCCAGAAAAAGTTATTAGTTTATTTTGAATTATGTATTTAGTGCATTACATATGTTAATAGTGTTTATGTATTTATGTACATAGTGTTATATTTATGTAAAAAATTAAATAAAAAATTTTTAAAATGCAATTCCATAGACATTCCAAAATAGTAGTTTTATGGGATAGTTCTAATAAAGTGGGCGGATCACGACCATTTTTCGCACAATGATTTTAACTAATAATATAAAATTATTTGCCAATTATTTTTGAAATATGAAGTACAAGCCGAAAGTTATGGCTCCTCAAATAGTTTCTGAAGTGGGACTTGTATGGGAGGTAGGAGTGGGCATTAACCGATCACGATTTTCTGTACAAAGTAGGCTATGGAGATAGGTATTATAATATAAATTGGCGTGGCACCTCATATACAATACAGATTTGCTATATCGAAGATTTGGAGTTATAGGTCACACTTTACACGTGCCGTTTCACTGATAATATTTTATAGGCTTTCGACATGGGGGCGTAACACTTCCTATAAAATCAAAATTTGCGATATCCAATAGCTTGGTGGCAGCCGAACAGAAATATTTATTCAATTGAAAAATATTCTTTAGCTTAAGCTTTACTTAGTTAGCTTGGGCCGCCACTAAAATGAATGTTATTTAAGGGAATTTATATTCATACCAAATTAAGTTTTCAATTTGTACGAAACACTCCCCACAAGAGAATCTCCTTAGAGTGTGCACTCAAGTTTTTATTCACACCAGCCATTATATTACGGAGAGTAAATTTTACTTAACTTACATTTTTTTGGACCACTTTAATACATATCGTTGAGATATTTTAGTGATATTTGCATTCTTAAAATAACCTGATGCGCAAGAAGTGCAAAAAAGACGTAGCTACTGAACTCAATTATTACTTTATTATTTTTAAATATGAAATGTTTGTATAAAAGAATGGAACTTATTCTTTTGCTGGACCAAATCTTCAAAATTGAGATCATTATTTTTATTGAAAGTCTTAGCAAGTCTTCTTGAACAAAAAATTTAACTAAAAACATGAAAAACCCCAACCTACTTTAGAAAATAGTTGGTTAACTAACAATTAAATTAACAATTTCAAAAATTACTTAACCACCAATAAAAATCTGAAGCCGCAAATATTTTTTCTCATTAAGCAATTATTGTTGAAAATGATTTAATTAGATTAATCGAACTATATTAAGTTGTTCATAAGAAGAGACACATTCAAACTTCACTCAACTTAAATAACAACACAACACTAAATTGTCGCAAGAATATGCATTCGAAAATCTTTTGAGAAAGTGTTTTACTAACAACAACAATAAATTGAATGGTCAAAATAAGTATTTGTAAGAAAAAACCACAACTACACGTTTCAATCATCACTCTTTATTTGCAAGAATCGCTTTGAAAACAAAAACACTTTAAAATTTTATTTCAACAAAGCAGACGTAGGTACTTTATTTTCTTAATTTTTCTTATTGAGTGTGCATCAAAGTATTGCGAAGAATTTCACTCTTTTACTTTCATTTGGATGAAAACAACCAATTCATTATTCTCATTATATTTTGGCAATATTTTTTTTTCTTCGTTGCTTATAAATAAGTTATAAACTTTCTTAATTCCGAACTCTCTCTTCTTCTCTCTCTAACTCCATTTGATCACACAGCAGTCATTTAATTGCTGCTTTTATAGGGAATAGAGCAGAGAGGATGAAAAAAATTTTCGAACTTAATTGCAAACATTTGAATTTATTAAAAAATGCTCTTTCTAAAGCAGCGACAAAAACTATGAACGAAACCTTAAGAAAGTTATACATTTTTTTTTGCCAACTGTAAAGCAAAAGATCTGGTTCCTGTTTCAGACAGTGAACAAGAATTTGTGAGAGAAAAGGTTGTAAGAGAAGTTAAGTAATAAAAACAAACTGATGCTTAGTTTTCACTATGTCATTTCCAAAGGTCAGTTATACAAAAAAAAAAAAAATCAATTTTTGAGCCATCACTTTTGATTGGAAAAAGATATTCGGGTAATTTTGTCCCATAAATAAAAATGTTGAGACTTGACTATTTTGTAAGAAATATAAAAACAACAATTTGAAAAAAATCGGCCTTTGTAGTCTAGTGGGCAGTGCGGACCAAAGGTTGGAATACGGGTTCGGGCATGGTTCTTTTCACTTTCTTTGTTGTTTCCTACACTCAAGAATTATGGAAAACTAAAAATCCACAGCTAAATTGTGGAAAATGTGGAATTAAAGGACAGAAACAACTAAGGGCTGGAAATGCTTGCCGATATTAAGGCATAACACTAGCCTCGGTTAAAAGCAATTCAAATTGTCTTTCACAGTTATTTCGCTTAATCAAGAATTCACGTATGGTTCCATTTAATTCCTCTAAATAATCTATCCCTTTCCTTTCAGGTCAAAGACCAAACCTTGTTTGTATAGGGCACATGCCTTGGTTCTTTGATCTTAAAAAAAAAAATATTTCGCCAAAAATACCATAAGGTTTTAACCTTATTGCTTTGATGACAAAAACAGTTTAAAAGTTTTTGCGCAAAACTAGAAGAAATTTTTGGAAATTAATACCCAAGTAACAATTTAAGCCATATTTTAATTATTGCAGAGCTTATAGTGCTATCTTATTTAGCAGCAAGCTTCAACTATAGCTTTATTCGCGCTACTAAAGCTCTTGCAGAGAATATATAAGGCTACTTTTTTGAGTTTAAAAGCACTATTTTTGCTTTATATTAAGAGTAGAAGTAGCTGTGAGCTCTTAAAAGAGTCCCTGTTAAACCCAAATAAGAGCTCTTGCAAAGCTTTTTTTATTATTTTTGCTTAGGTATGTATGTGTTAAAAATAAACTCAATAAACATATAAAAATTGATAAGTGTTTGTGATAATAAGAAAGACAAATCAATTAAAGAAATAATAAAGTGATTATTATATCAGACTAAAAATATGTTCGTGCATTCGTTACAAGCTGCAAATTTTGGTGCGCTTTTGAATTTATCGTAAACGTCGAAACTTCGTAACACTGCAACGCACTTAAAAAATAATTTAAATCAAGATGAGTTTATTATTTAAAAATAGTAAAACAATTTTTAAAGTTCCTTAAAATCAACCAAAAAATTATTTAAATGCTTTATTATTAAATATAAACATCATAAAATCATCATTTTTGTTTAAAATAATATTGTTAACTATAATATTTAACTTTCTTCAATTTCAAAGATTTTTTTCAAAGAAGATCTTTATCAGATTTCTAAATCACTTGTTCCCAAAAAATTTAATGGATTAATTTACAGTTGTTTACATCTGTAAATTTTAAAAATGCAATAAAAAATATATTTTAAAGCAAACATTATACTGAATCTACGTTTTTCAAAACGGCTCTGTAGTTATGTTTATTTCTTTTTAAGAACCTTTACAGAGCAAGCAGTAAATTTTCGAATTCTGCTCTTTTGCAGATTTTATGAAATACTTTACAGAGCCTGTATAAAATATTAGCTCAAAGTGGTTAAAAAAATCTTATATCGAGCACTTTCTTTAGAATTAAAAGCAATTAGCAGCAAACTAAGCTACGGTAAAGCTTTAACTACATATTATACACCTATAGAACAAATTTAGACCTCACTCGCACCTAGTTGCTCCAACAATGTGACTTGGGTATTATGTCATATGAGGTCTGTACCCGTACACGCAAGTTTGTGAAAAATGTCAAAAATTGTATAATAATAATTTTAAAGTTTTCGAAATTTTTCACAAACTTGCGTGTACGGGAACAAACCTATGATAGGTAATCAGATATGCAATCTTCAATTATTCTTGTTTTTACAACAAAAACAACATTGAGTATTTTTTTAATAAAAAATAAATATTTTTTTACATTTTTTAAAAGAGATTACCTTACCATACCTTAAAGATTTAGAACTGTACTCTAAATATTTTTATTAAGTGATTTTATTGAACTTTTGAACAAAAAAATTTGAATGAAATATATTTGAAAACGACGGAGATATTTGCATCGAAAGACAAAACTTTGATTTTCATGTCGTTTTGTCTTTTTTTTAGGTAGCGATGTTTTATTAAAAAAAGTTTATACTAAGAATTTCTTACTGTACTAAGAATGAACTAAGATACCCTAATAATGCGAGGAGAGCAAAAGAGCAATTTTTTTATATCAGAATAAGCACTAGGTTGCATGAATATGAAACTTTTTCATTGTACGAAATATCCAAAGGTTCCAGAATTTGACTACTACGTTTTATACTAAATTTTCTATAACTTATTTGTTTTGACTCAAAATTATATTACGAGTTTTAAAAAATATAATTGCCACGTTTTTTTTTTTGTAAAACAGTACAAAAAGAATAAAAGTAATATATGCACTAGAGTACACAAAAAATGAATAGTCCTTGCATGAAAATATTTCCAAACTTTAAGCTTTGAATTAAGGAATGTACTGAAATGTTCTTAATATAAAAACACTAAAACTAATCTATTATTAGTCATATTTACGCAGCGAAAAGAATTCCTTACTTAAATCTCGCTAATAAAAATTAAGCTTGCCTGTCTTAAACGCTGTTTTTAAATCATCAAAATATTAAAAGAGGATTTAGGCAATATTTTTAAAATTTTTTTTGTTAATACATTATTGTTGTAAAACTATTCAAAACTATGTAAAAAATCAATGATATCCGCTTATATTACAGATTCTACAGTGCAAAAAACCCGGTGCGCCAGAGTACTTTTAACTAACCAGAGTAACTTTAAACGCGTTTTTGTTGAAACATTGTTTTTTTAAACGGGCCACATTTTCATTTTAATCTGTTTGTAATTTAATTCTGCACAACTTTTACCAAAATCTGCGTTTTTGTAAAATTTGTCTAGTTTTTACACGCAACAGTCTTGTTAAAAACAACATAAATTTTACTAATTTTTCGTCGAAAATTTTCTTTCCTTTTTGGTAAAATATGTGCATTCAAAAGTCTATTTTCAAGTGAATTTTTTTGTTTGTTTAAAAACGATTTTGAGCTGCGCTATGATGTGGGTCGATTTTCACAATTTTTTAAGCACACAATTTTTCAGCGCCATCTTTATATATATAATATATGTTAGAAAATTTTGTTACTTAAACTGATGATGTAAAATTAACACGCAAAAAAGTTTTTCGAATATATATTATACTTTTTTAAAAACACCTTCCAAAATTCCCTTAATTTTAACCGATTTTGACTAAAATCTCCCTTAAGTGTAATGAAAAAAGCGGTTTTAAAAAAAGTGTAGCAAAAGAAGAACTACTTTTTTCAAAAAAAGTCGCACCAAAACACTGAAATGATACTTTTTTTTGAGAAGACTACACAACCCCGTTTGTCATTAATTTCAGAGAGAGAATATGTGTTTGTTTACATAAAATAAGGATATGTCAAATATATACTTAGCCTTATTCTGATTGAATCATGTATATAACAAAACAATCCAGGCCCGTAGAAAAGGGGGGTTTTAGGGGTTTTAACACCTCCCATAGGATCTAGAAAGTATTTTAATCTAATATATTAGCATTAAGGCAACTACAACGCAACAGCGTAAAAAGTTGCAAACCACTTCAATTTTGAACTGAATTGAGACCTATGTTTTCAGATCATAGATTATACTAGTAAAATCGCCATCGTTAAAACGCCAAAATCAAACATACCTAGATTTTATTTAAAGCTATTGAATAGATTTTCAACTGATCAAAATTGAAATGAAATTAATTTTGGCCTTTTTGCAATTCATTTTAAATATACAGGAGTAAGAATATTTTCTGATTTTCAGTTGAAAAATGCTTGAACAAAAATGTTTCATTACCAGTTTCCAATTTCTTATTAAATATTTGTGTAAATTTTTAAAAAATGCAAAATTTTTGGATTAGCAGTTTAGAAATATTTTTTCAACTGTAAGAAATCATTCCAGTATCACTTTGATATTGAATACATCAATTCATAGTTTTAGCTGTGAAATTATAAAAGATTATTCGTCAGTATAACAGTTTCATAGCTATTAGCCGATAGGTGGCGCTAAATACCTCACATTTTTTTAGGCATATGCTGAAATTAAGAATAGAAAAAGCAACATAACAGCAACAATTATATCCAACTTTAACTCGCTATAACTTAAAAAATATAAATTTTTAAGAATTAAAAAGTCCAGTCTACAGGTCTAAACCTACCAAAGCATACTAAATTTATTAAGATTGGACTTGTACTTACGCCGGACAAAATTTGCGTTTGCGTAATATATATAAGATAAGGACTTCGGCATAGATTGCGATTTTATGTTCGGGCAGGGTTACGATGGTGCGCCTGTGATGATTGGTACACTACAAGGAACACAAGCGTATGTAGCGGAAGAAGTGCTACAGGATGCTGTTATTAAAGCTTAAAACATCGCAACCTAATTTTGATATACCTCAATATCGCCTCTCGCATTTCAACTTATAAAAACAATAAAAACTTTTGATTTTAAATTGCTATCTATGTGGTCGCAGTTTCACCTTAATACATTTGTGATCAAGATTGTTCATTCACATTCTTTGATGTTTTTCCCAAAAATTGACAACTAGATCAGAAAAATTTAGTAAGCGTATTAATCACTAGTTAAGTAACGTCAATTGAAACGTTTAACAGTTATACAGGGTCCACCATCTAACGTTTTTTTTTTTCAACTAGTGCTTATTTCGTGAATGGTAACACTTAGCTCATGTCTAATTTGACATATAATTAGTTTTATCCTTCCGCTGAACGAATATGGTTGTGTATACGCTTGAACAATGCTGGGAAATATTGCGACATTACTTTGAAAATCATGGCAATGTTGCAGAATGTGTGCGAAAATTGCGTACGGACTTTGGAAGAAGAGAAGCACCGTCAGCTCCGTATGTTCGTTATCTTGTGAAAAAAGTGAAAGAAACTGGCATCCTCATCGATAAACCAAAGCGTGAAAAGCCAAAAGCAGTGCGTACAACCGAAAATATTGCTGCTGTGGCAGAAAGTGTGCGTGAAGCGCCATCAACATCAATTCACCGTCGTTCTCAACAATTGAACATTTCGGAGACATCATTGAGACGAATTTTGCATAAAGACTTTGTATGACGCCATACAAAGTCCAATTGGTTCAGGGGTTGAAGCCAACTGACCATCCAATGCGTTTTCGCTTCGCTAACTGGGCCTGCGATCGACTTACAGAAGATGCCGATTTTGCCAAAAAAATCATCTTTTCAGATGAAGCTCATTTTGATCTTGGTGGGTATGTAAACAAGCAAAATTGTCGCATTTGTGGCACAGAAAACCCGCACGCACACATTGAAAAGCCGCTGCACCCAAAACGAGTCACTGTTTGGTGCGGATTTTGGAGCAGAGGCATAATTGGGCCATTTTTCTTCGAAAATGAGCAAGGAGTGGCCGTTACAGTCAATGGCGATCGTTATCGGGCCATGTTGAACGAATTTTTGTTCACAAAAATTGAAGAGGAGGATATTGGCAACATTTGGTTTCAACAGGACGGCGCTACGTGCCACACAGCCGAAGCTACACTCGATGTTTTGCGCCCTGTTTTTGAAGATCGCATTATCAGCCGCAGAGCTGATGTCGTTTGGCCACCTCGGAGCTGCGATTTGACACCGTTGGACTATTTTTTGTGGGGTGCCCTCAAAGATAAGTGTTACGCCGACAAGCCAGAGACAATTGACGCTTTAAAGGACAATATTCGTGAAGCCATTGGTGAAATACAGCTGCACACAATCGATAATGTGCTTAAAAATTGGACCGATCGTGTAGGCTACTGCATGGCCAGCCGAGGCAGCCATTTGAATGAAATTATTTTCCATTATTAACCATTATTAACCGGAAGGATTTTACTTTCACATAAAAAAAGAAATTTGAGAAAATATCCAGGAGTTTTTTTTATAGAATTTTCAAAAAAAAAGAGTTATTTGGCGGACCCTTTATTTAACTTTGGTTATATTGTAGAGTTGCTATTTTAAAATATTTAAAACTACTATATAAATTAGTATTGATTTTTTTTTAAACGCAAATCAGAATTTTTTTAAAATTATTGAAATCATTTTAAATGATATAGTTTTTTTTTTTAAATTTCTTATTACTTTTTATTTTTGTGTTTTCAATGCCCAAACACAGGCACTTTGAAGATTTTTAAAAAGATATTAATTAAGTAATATTTTTTTTACAAAATAGCTAAAGACTATGCTATAGCACCCCGTTAAGTCGTGTTTTTTTTAATTTTGCATTTTCGTATTTTCGGGGATTCTGGGATTTTGGTGTCTGTTCAAAAGAGCTAATTTCGACATTGTATGAGGTTGAAGAAAACTGAAAAAAGTCTAGTTTTTGTTGTGTGGAGCATGGTTAAACAATTTAAATGGTTTTAAAGTTATTGAGATTTCAAATTTAAAAATATGTCCTTTAGTGAGTTACTGAAATATGTCCTTGTGTGAGTTACTGAAGAAATAAGCATTTTTGATAATGAACTTATTAATAAAATATACTCAAGAAGTTTTCACAGAAATAATCAATTCACTTATCACGTAAGTGCCCAATGTCGAACTCAATACGCTCACATACTTCGTCGGTTTCTCATTGTGGTAATGACGATTCATTGAGAACTTTCATTCATTGAATAATCAGTTTCTTACCTTAAAGGGAACTTGTAACTGAGTCTTTAAAAAAAAATTTGATAAGACCTTTTGATTAAATATTGTACAAAAACTAAAACCTTGTATGGAAATTAGTCCTTTTTGTTCAAATATCTTCAAAAACAATTTTTAAGTATGCATATTTAAGCCCTTTTAAACAGAAACATAAAATTTTATGCACAAAATATTAGAAAAATTTACGATTTTCTTAATTTTTTTTTTGTGCAAATTACAGGATTAAATATTTTAAGTGCTAAACTATAGTAAAAATAGCTTTTTCAAAAATGTTAAATAGGAACTTTTGAAGGCACTCCTTATTTGTATTAAGTATTGTTTCATAAAATATTTCAACAACATTTCATTGCAATTTCTCAAGTTTGGATTTTTAAAATTATTTTTATTGAAACAAAAAATAAAATAAAATTTTTCGAAAAGTAAAATATCACAACTCAGGTACTTTGAATCCGATTTTTGTGTTTGTTGCAAAACGGAATGCATAACTGTTTTTTAAAAAATTTTACTTCATGAGATTTTTGGACTCTTGTTAAACGCTTCTCCATTTACTGGTCTCTTGAGCTAGTTTCAAAAGTCTTTCAATCGGAACGAAACCTTAAAGATTTTATTCTTATATCAAATCGACTATTTCTAGTCTATGGAGTCAACAACTTGGTCTATGGGGGAGCAAAGATTTAATATACATATAAAAATACTTTTTGATTTATCGATATCAAAAACTATCAATATTTTTTTTATCGAAACCTTTCCCCCCCTTTGGGTAAATCCTGGCTACGGGCCTGAAATAATCCAATATAGTATGCATAGTATACATATAATATGTGCACCAAATTCGAACGAAATTCGTCCAGCCGTTTAAATTTATATTCCGGACAAGCAAACAAACAAACAGAAATATACAACAGATTTAAAAACACTTCATGCTACATATTTGATACTTGTGAATACTTGCCACGCCTCCTCAACGGCGTTACAAATGGAGTGGCAAATTTAATATACCCCCAACGCAGTACGCATGGGGTATAAAAATAATCCGACTATCTTTAAAGATTATTTTTAATTATTTTAAGAAATTTAGCCTAAAGTTCCAATGAGAAATTTTATATATTTAGAAACATAGATATGTATTTAATTATTAAATAAAGATTGTCAAAAAACAAAATTCATGTCAAAACAAAATAGCCTATATTATATTTTTGGTACTCTAGGATTCTTAAAAATTCTTAAAATAATCAAAACTAACCAAAGACTAGCAAGGAATTATCTTCTACTAGACTGAAGTTAAAATATTCCCACGGCCGTATTTTAGTTCAGTGGAAGTCTTAAATGTTGTATTATTTTGGTGACGTCACTTTAATAGGGCGTGTTTTTTATCCAAATATTTCACATTTGAAACTCAGAGTCTTTTATATTTATTAAAGCTTACGTGACACGTTTACAGTATCAAGTTTTAATATTGCTTCTTTGAAATTTATAAAGGGGTTACTATTATGATGACGTCACTTTGTATGGGAGGTGGGGAATTTTAATTTTTTTTTTTAAACAAAACTTCAAACATCGAGTGCATAGTTAAGATTTAAACTAATTTGCAAATCTGAAGTCATTAGATTAATTTTTCTGGAATTCAAAGAGATTTGACCGTTTTGGTTTATAAAGCTTATGATAAAGCTTATGTATTGAATTTCGTTACGATAGCTTTTAAATTACGGCTGTTATCGTGATCACAGACGGACAGACAGTCATGCCTTAATCGACTCAGGAGGTGATGCTGATTAAGAATAAATATACATTTCTATACCTGCCACGATAATAGGGCGGCCTCGATAGTCTAGTGATAGCGCGCTTGACTGTCGCTCAGGGATCCGGGTTCGAATCTTGGCCGGGCTATGGTCCTACGGTATAACCTTTCATTATTTAATTCTAATCAAAGGAACTTAAACTTATCAGTCTACGACGAAAAGTTGAAGTTTGTGGAGAGGAATGCTTAGAAACTTGGTCAAGGCATAACTCTTGCTTCAGATTAAATATCATATGTTTCTACAGCTTCTGCCACATTAAGAACATCCTACACAAAAATGTCTCTTGATTATTCCCTTCTTCCATTCTGTGGTATCACAACAGACTACTAATTTGGTCTGGTTTAAAGACCTGCCGCCAACTTAACCTAACCCTTACGTGCCATGCCTCCTTCTGTGCGTTACAAACGGAGTGACAAAGTTAATATACCCCTTACGCATTTTTATATGCGTGGAGGTTAGCGAAGTTAATCCCGGAATCCCCGACGATTTAAGCCCCTTAAAGGACCGGGATTTTCTTTCCGGGACTCAAGGATTTTCAAATAAAAATAAGCATTTTACAAATATTCGTGTAAATGCAACCATTTCAATTTAAGTTGATACGAATATAGAATTAGAAAAATCTTTTATTGAGGCTGAAAAAGATTGTAAGGACGATGAGTGTGGATCACTGCAGTAAAAACTGCGAAATTTTAGAAGAACCTGCAACATCGGGAAGTCAGCTAAGTATTTAAAAATTATCAGATATTCTGACTTAGGAAATTAATTTGTTTTGTGGTGGAGGCAAACGTGGTCGATACTTATAGATTGCTGACGACTATCGTACAGCTATTTCTCTAACTAGCATAGAATCAGAACGGTGCTTCTCATCAGTGGGTTTATTTGTAATAATATCCAAACAAACCTCTCTATTGAAAAATTAAAATAGTTTTCATAGTTTCAATAGTTTTTAAAAAAATTTCTAGAACATTTTTTTGCCTTAAGCTTAGTATGCTGTAGGAACGAACATTTTTAGGCATTTAATTCTACACGGGAAATTTTGGTGTAAACTCAACACTAACACATACATGCCATAACGAGTTTATTGAATGTGTCAGTTGAACATTATTGTTGAATGTCAAATTTTCACGCCCGTACATTTGGGCATATAAGAGACAGCGAAATTTTGACACAACTCTCCAATCATGGTTGTGAACTTGGCTGCATTGAACAAATTTTTCGGCTCAACACCGCACTAACCAAAGAAAAAAATTTCGCTACCTTTTCGCTGTCAAAAACGCAATGCATTACTTACGGAAGATTTCTTTTCGCTTCTCCATCATACTAAGCTTTAAACATGATAAAGCATAAAGACTGTGTTCTAAAAAAAAAACTTTCATATAATTGTACCTTAAACTATTGTGTTATATGTATAATTATTTTTTGTTCTTTAAATTAATGAAACTTTTTTAGTTATTATTATAATATTTAAGTTTTTTTGTGTTTCTAGCTTTATAAATGAATTGAATTAAATTTTTTACTTTCAAGTAATAAATAGTAAGAAAATTGCATTCAATACGTGTTGAATTATATACTTTTTGAATTGTTCAATCCCAAACTAGTCCTGGGATTGATATTTTCAATCCTGATAGTTCCGGGATTGAGAAAAACTCCCTGACTCCCTAGTGGGGGTATAATAATCTTTAAAAGTAGTCCGACTGTTATTTGATTACTTTGGATTTTTTTTTTAATTATTATTGCGTAATCTCAAGTAATCGTGATAGCAATTCGATTATTTGAAATCGTAATCAGAACTTATCAGAAATTTTTCACCTAAGGATTATATTATTTTTTTTTATATAATCTAATCGATTAATAATCGTAATCGTAATTTAAAAGCTATGGTCAAAATACAAAATACTAAGCTCGAAAATACATCTTCTTGAAAATTTATTCATATTTGTTAATGACATCGTTCTTTAATTGATTTCCGAAAAATTCAATTTGCGAGAATTATGTTGTTTTTGAAATAATTAACTTAGTTTTAAAAAAATTTTAATTTTAAAACTGATTTTCTTGAACTAAAAGAAATTTTATATAAAATAATTCAAGAAAAACAGAAAAATCAAGCTTCTTCTACAACAAATACTAATTTAATATAGAAAATTTAGTTACACTGATTATTTAAAAAAAAATAAACATTGTGCTTTAATGTGTTTAAAGTTTCCTTATATTGGCAATACGGGCCAATATGTTTGGGCTTTTTTTGGGTATTTTTTTAAGTACCTACGCCATTTCTTCGGCTCGAACTCTATTTTTTGTATAGTTTGTTTAACAAGCTTTTTAGCTGATATGAAGTACTGCTTATTTGCTTAAATAACCGCACGCAAATAAAGAGTTCAAAAGAAATGACGAGTTAAAATCCTTATTTTACCTTAAGCTAGAAATTCTAAACAACACAGTGAATAAACGACAAACTAAAAAATAAATTACATCATTTTTTTAAGAAAACTAAAAGTAAAATACACGACTTTACGATTACGAGAAAAAAATACCACGAAAAACTTTAAAGAGATCGCTGTATAAAAACTATTCTCAAAATGTTTATACATATTATATTTACGTATTACGTATTGCTTAATACTTAATAGTTAACAGATAGTCTGTCTCTACAGACATAAAATATAATGAAATAATAGAATTGCATAATCAATTTCTATTCAGTTTGTGCAATTCTATAGGCCACATACGAATGGCAGCTATTCATGCAAAACATACTTGCATGCATCATAGTTTTATATTTATATATACTATGAAAAATGGCGTGAGGAGCAAACGGAAGAAGAATATTACCATAGTGCTAGACTGAGGGCACTACGTTTGTATGTTCGTGCCGTTCCTTCGCTGCTTGTCTATTAAGTGGGAGCATGATTTTTGTTGTGATGATGTTGTGCTATAGTGCAGGAAGTAGGTTAAGCCGAAAGTGGCCGAAAGAGCAAATAAAGTTCATCAACCTAATGAAAACACACATAGGTATCAACCAACGTCTTCAGCTGAAATGTATGTTTCACATTTCAAATTCGTAATAAAACAGTCAAATTTTGAAGATGTTTTGTCAACATTTTTTTAAAAAGTTAAAAATTGCTTTAAAACTCAAATAAATAAAATTTTTATATACTTAAAATATATGAGATAGCCAAATAATTAGCTAGAAATTCGTCAAAAATAGTAAATGCAAATAGTAAATGCATTTTTGTGGAACATTTTTATAATTTCATGACGTCATTTCGTTTTTACGAGACATGCCATTTCTTAGTCAAATTAGTTTTTGTTCATTTAAGCTAAAATTTAATAACATAATTTTCAATTATAATTCAGAAAAGATCAGTTGAAATTCAGAAATCCCATATGAAATTCAGAAGAGATAAATTAAAATTCAGAAACTTAATAATTTCAGTAATTCAGAAATCTCTAATATATATAAAAATGAGTTGGCGTGTGTGTGCGACAGCATAACTAAAGAACGGAGAGACCGATTTGTATAAATTTTTTTGTATGCGTTTGGGTGGTGCTCCGAGTGGTTTAGATTTATAATTCGGTCCTATTGGACAAAGGGGCGTGGTACCTCCCATACAAATTACAAATTAAAAATACATTATTTCTGCTCCGGCTATTGGTATGTGAACAAAATTTGGTATATAAGTTTGGTGTACATATTGTAAGTTCTGCTGCAAAAATAGGCGTGATTGGACAAATGGGCGTGGTACCTCCCATACAAATTACAAATTAAAAATACATTATTTCTGCTCCGGCTATTGGTATGTGAACAAAATTTGGTATATAAGTTTGGTGTACATATTGTAAGTTCTGCTGCAAAAATAGGCGTGATTGGACAAAGGGGCGTGGTACCTCCCATACAAATCACAAATTAAAAATACATTATTTCTGATCCTGTTATAGGTATTTAAACAAAATTTGGTGTGCGGGCTGTTGAGGAGTTCATAAAAAATTACACTCTTTTGCATCCCGTTAAACACTGGGTACAAAAAAGCTATCTATCTACAAAAACTTTGAGCTATTTGGCTGATTTTTTGTTTATTCAAAAATGATTTTTTAAAGAATAAAACTATTTAAAAATTACTGGTAAGACTAGGAAAATTTAAGTTCTTCATATACTAACTCCTTTCCAATGCTCATTTTTCTATGTATGAGAAACTTTTAGGAGAAACTCAAACTCCTAACTTTGTCAAGCACGTTGCCTTCTTTTCACTTCTCAATTTTGTTACTTGGCTTAAGCTTAAACTTTGAAAAGTTCCTAATTAGTGCCATTTGTGTTTGCTCTAAAAAGTGAAAATTTTAAAATACAATTAACCGTGCGCTCAAATTTTTCGTGCAATATAATATAGGTGTTGGTGAGTATAATTTCAGCAATTACTTTTTTTATAAGAAAAAACGAAGAATATCTTCTTTTATTCTTCTTCTCTCTCTTTATATATAAAAATGAGTTGGCGTGTGTTTGTGACAGCATAACTTAAGAACTGAGTGACGTTTCATTATAGTATTGATTTTGTTTTAAATTAATTTTCAAAATAAGTCAGTGAGATGCCGCCAATCAGACGTAGGAACATTGGTCGCAGAAGCCGTACGGCTACAAGCTCAAGAAATTCTCGAGCGATTGAAAATCCTGAACATCGGGCAAATCGTATTGAGAGGAACAGCCAACGGATGTTAGAATCCCGATTAATTGAGTCACATGAAGATCAAGCTATACGAAATGAAGAAAATCGATTGAGACAAAGACGTCGCATTGCATCTATTAATCGATCGGATGATAATCATCAAGAAAACAATATAGCTAGACGCGTACAACGACAAGCTGGTGTACCGAGAAATTATTTTCGTACAGCCTTCCGCTATGATTCATCTACTGATTATTGTACGGATAATAATGTTGTAATCGGGTCCATGAGCATTGTGTGTTCTCATTGCAAGGCTCTGAAATTTCCCAAAGAATCTCCAGGGTTATGCTGCGCAAATGGAAAGATAAAACTACCACCATTTAACCCACCACCTGAGCCTCTGTATTCATTGGTTTCTGGATCAGCACCTCTTTCGAAGCATTTCCTAAACAATATACAAAAGTACAATTCTTGCTTTCAAATGACTTCGTTCGGCGCCACGAACATTGTCCGAGACAATTTCATGCCAACATTTAAGGTAATTAATTTGCCACATTTAAATAAATTACATTTTTCATCAATTCACACCACCGTTGCAGATTCAAGGTCAAATTTACCATAGAGCAGGATCGTTGTTGCCAAACGTTGATGAGGACCATCAATTTCTGCAAATATATTTTATGGGGAACTCAAACGATGAAGTCGATCAACGATGTGCACACAATGCCTCTATTAACCGGGAAATAGTCCAACAGCTGCAAAGTATCCTTCATGAACACAATGCATTAGTTGGGTTGTTCAAAACGGCTCTTGAACAAATGCCGTCAGACAACCATAAAATTGTTATACATGCCGATAGAAGACCAGCTGGGGAACACGCCAGAAGATTCAATGCTCCAACTGTCGATGATGTTGCAATAGTTGTTGTAGGTGAAAATTTGGCTTCACGTGATATTGTTCTCCATCGCCGTAACGACCGATTACAGCGTGTGTCAGAAACGCATCGATCATATGATGCATTGCAGTATCCTCTACTCTTTTGGCAGGGTGATGACGGCTATCATTTCACAATCAAGATGGTAAACCCATTAACCGGTGAGTACCATAAAATTTCTAAAGTTAAGTTGTATTTTTGTTACCAACAAATTACACACTTGAAATTGTAGGCGCCGAGACGAACAAAAAACTAAGTTCCATGAACTTCTACGCATTCAGATTGATGGTTCGTGAAAACGACCACAATTACATTTTAAAATGCAGAGGACTGTTTCACCAATTCGCTGTTGACATGTACGTGAAGATAGAAACGGAGCGGCTGACTTTCCTCAGACTCAATCAAAACCAACTCCGCTCTGAAGAGTACATACATCTTCGGGATGCTATCAGCATAGATGGCAATGGAAACAATGTCGGTAGATTGCAGATTTTACCAGCAACGTATATTGGAAGTCCGCGACACATGCATGAATATGCACAAGATGCGATGTCATATGTTCGCCAATACGGTCGTCCGGATCTTTTTATCACCTTTACATGTAATCCACAATGGGATGAAATAAAAGATCTCCTGTTTCCAGGTCAATCATCGGTTCATCGACATGACATAACTGCACGAGTCTTTAGACAGAAACTAAAATCACTGATGCATTTTGTCGTGAAACTTAGAGTGTTTGGAGAAACATGTTGTTGGATGTATTCCGTCGAGTGGCAGAAACGAGGTTTACCCCATGCACATATTTTAGTTTGGTTAAAAGAAAAATTAAGACCTGATGAAATTGACGATATCATATCAGCTGAAATTCCTGACAAACATATTGATCCTCAATTGTTCGAAGTGGTGACTAAGAACATGATTCATGGGCCATGTGGGTCATTCAACGTAAATTCACCATGTATGATTGATGGAAAGTGTTCCAAACGTTATCCTAGAGCATTCACTGCTGAGACAGTAACTGGAAATGATGGTTATCCTTTATATCGGCGTCGATCAACACAGGACAGCGGAAAATCAGCCATTGCGAAAGTAAACCGTCAAGATATTCAGGTTGACAATCGATGGATCGTCCCATATTCACCATTATTGTCGAAGGCATACAAAGCACATATAAATGTAGAATATTGTAATTCCATCAAATCAATTAAATACATATGCAAATATGTGAACAAAGGAAGCGATATGGCTGTTTTTGGTGCAGCTGCTGAATACGCAAACGATGAAATCACGCAGTATCAAATGGGCCGTTATATCAGCAGCAATGAAGCTATTTGGCGGATTTTTTCTTTCCCAATTCATGAAAGATATCCAACTGTGGTTCATTTGGCTGTTCACCTTGAAAACGGACAACGTGTATATTTCAGACCCGAAAATGCCTTACAAGCAGCTGAACGACCACAACCTACTACACTGACAAGTTTCTTTTCAATGTGCCAAACTGATGCATTCGCCAGAACATTATTATACCGCGAAATGCCAAGATATTACACTTGGAATAAGTCTTCAAAAACTTTTCAACGTCGCAAACATGGCACTCCCACTGATGGTCATCCAAATGTGTTCTCCACAGATGCTTTGGGACGCATTTACACAGTGCATCCTAATAATGATGAATGCTTTTATCTCCGTTTGCTGTTGGTGAATGTTCGTGGACCTACATCATTTCAGAATTTGAGAACGGTCGATGGGCGATTGTGTGCCACATACCGCGAAGCTTGCCAACACTTGCGATTACTAGACAATGATACTCATTGGGATCATACACTTGCTGATGCAGTACTTTCATCACATCCACATCAAATACGAACTTTATTTTCGATCATCATATCGACATGTTTTCCATCAAATCCCATCGATCTATGGGTAAAATACAAGGATGATATGACACAAGATATTCTTCATCGAATGCGTGCCATTACACAAAATCCTGATTTGTCGATATCAAACGAAATGCATAATGAAGCATTAATAATGATTGAAGACCAGTGTTTGATTATTGTTAACAAAGTTCTGATACAATTAGGTATGATTGCACCGAATCGTCCAATGAACGCTGTATTAAATCAAGATTTACTGAGAGAGAACCAATACAATCGCGAGGAATTGGCAGATAATGTTCAACCAGGCATCGAAAAACTTAATCCCCAACAGAAATATGCCTACAATACAATAATAAAAGCCGTCAACGATGGAACTGGTGGAATATTTTTTTTGGATGCTCCTGGAGGTACAGGGAAAACATTTCTGATTTCATTATTATTAGCAACCATAAGATCGCAAAATCATATTGCACTTGCCCTCGCATCCTCAGGTATTGCTGCAACTTTATTGGATGGTGGTCGAACTGCGCATTCGGCACTTAAACTGCCATTGAACATGCAGATTAACGACCAACCAACATGCAACATATCGAAGACATCCGGAATGGCAAAAGTCTTGCAACAATGCAAACTGATTGTGTGGGACGAGTGTACAATGGCACACAAAAAATCATTGGAAGCTCTGCAAACAACACTACAAGATTTGCGAGATAATCCAAATCTTTGTGGTGGTGCCCTGATACTGTTGGCAGGTGATTTTCGCCAAACATTACCGGTAATTCCACGGTCAACTGCAGCTGATCAAATTAATGCATGTCTCAAATCTTCCAATTTGTGGAGACATGTTACTACGCTGAAACTCACAACAAATATGCGAATCCAACTGCAAAACGATCCCTCTGCAGATGTTTTTTCGGTGCAATTATTGGATATTGGAAATGCAAAAATTCCCATCAACGTTACGACTGGTTTAATAAAGTTACCTAATGACTTCTGCCATTTTACTGAGTCAAAAGAAGAGCTAATTCATTGTGTGTTCCCCAACATTTTGCAGTATTACAGGAATCATGATTGGCTAGGAGAACGAGCAATATTAGCCGCTAAAAACAAAGACGTCGATGAGATTAATGCAACGATTCAAATGGCCATTGAAGGGCTAATAGTGTCTTACAAATCAATTGACACTATCATGAACCAGGAGGATGTTGTGAACTATCCAACAGAATTTTTAAATTCCATCGAGTTGTCAGGTTTGCCGCTACATGATCTTCAGTTAAAGGTTGGATCCGTAATCATAATGATGCGTAATATCAATCAGCCTCGACTTTGCAATGGCACAAGACTTATTGTCAAAAAACTTATGACAAACGTCATTGAAGGTACAATTTTGAAGGGAAAGTACAAGGGGGAAGACGTACTGATCCCACGAATCCCAATAATTCCGAATGATTTGCCATTCGACTTCAAACGCCTTCAATTTTCAGTAAAACTAGCATTTGCAATGACTATTAATAAGGCGCAGGGACAGTCTTTAAAAATTTGTGGCATCAATTTGGAGTATCCATGCTTTTCTCATGGCCAGCTCTATGTAGCATGTTCTAGAGTAGGTAAACCATCGGCCTTATTTGTTTACGCTCCCGACAGACAAACAAAGAATGTTGTGCATCTAAAAGCGTTGCAGTAATTTAAGATCTCAATTAAATTGACTTAATTTAAATAATTATTAAAAACTTATCAATAAAGTATTTAAAGCATTTATTTAAATAAACAAACTTTTGTAACAAAATTATTTTCACAATTTAAATATATAAATACAGAACCATCTATCCTGAAAATTGTAAATCTTTAATTTGCCACCTTTGAAGGCAGGACGAAGTTTGCCGGGTCCACTAGTTTAAAATAAATATATTGAAAATAAGAAAAGATCAACTGAAATTTTAAAAAATTATATTAAAATCAGAAATTTCATTTGAAATTGCATTTTAAAAAAGTTCAGTTGAAATTCAGAAAAGATCAAAAGAAATTTAGAAAAAATCATTTGAAATGAAAAAAAAAAAATAAGCAGACGAAAAGTTAAAAATTCCATTTGAAATCAAGAACAGATTAATTGAAATTCAGAGAAGACAAAATAATTTCAGAAAATTAAAATTAAAATTGAAAATATCGATTAGAATTCAGAAAAAATAAATTGATTTTCAAAATATAATACTAAGGTCCCTAACAACTGAACTTAAGTTGACTAGATTCAACTAATTCTTTTTCGTACAACTTATTACATTCATTTCAGTTGAACTACATAGTTTGAAAATTCTTAAAAGATTAAGGCAAATTACATGGTACAATTGAAATATATGTAATAAGTTATACATAAAAAATTTAGTTGAATCGAGTCAACTTAAGTTGAGTTGTTATACATAATAAGGGCTTTACCTATAACTTTGTCGGCCTTTGTAGCCTAGTGAAGAGTGCGCTAGACTATCAACTTAAGAGGTCCCCGGTTCGAATCCGGGTTCGAGCATGGTTCTTTTCGCTTTCTTTGACCTTTACTACATTTAAGAATTATTGAAACAAAAAATCCACAGCTAAATTGTGGAAAATGTGGAATTAAAGGACAGCAAGAACTGAGGGCTGGAAATGCTTGCTGAGGTTAAGGCATGACACTATTCTCGGTTATAAGCAATTCAATTGTCTTTCCCATTTGTTCAGCCTAATCGGTAATTCACTTACAGTTCCAATCAATTCTTCCTCGAATAATATATATCCTTCCTTTCAGGTCAAAGACCAAACGTTGTATAAGGATCATGACTTGGTTCTTTGATATATTTTTTTTTTTAAACTTAATGATTAATGGTAACAATAACAGTAACAGTAATCGTTATGGTAGTAATAATAAAAACGGTTGTTGAAATCTCAATGCAACTTTAAATGTCAGTGACTAGAGTTGTAGTTAGTAACACTAACGTTACTTTCTCGAATTAAATCTAAGCTCTCTCTTCTTTTCAGCTGTGAAAAATGCCCTGATCTTTCACTAATTCTTTAATAATATTTACAGGTGTACAGATATAAGATGTACAGATACGTTTTTGTGAGACTTTTGAATATTTTACCGTTTTCAAAAAGTCACTTTGTAAGGGAGGTAGGCGTAGTTTTCATCAGATTTGGCTTATTTTTGATCTTGATCTTTTTTTCAGATAAGAGCTTATATGTTAATCAAATCACTAAGATAGCTTGAAATATATGCACAGTTAAAAATTTGAGGGTAAATTTTATCTTTTTTATAACATTTGTGTGGTATAAACTTTTTTATTCGAAATAATTTATAAATTTTATACCACTCAATATTATAAAAATAATAAAACAAATATAATTTAAAAATTTTATATGGATATCA
Source organism: Dichetophora obliterata (assembly GCA_963920525.1). Taxonomy (NCBI): domain Eukaryota; kingdom Metazoa; phylum Arthropoda; class Insecta; order Diptera; family Sciomyzidae; genus Dichetophora; species Dichetophora obliterata. The sequence goes on along the minus strand of OY986439.1, from coordinate 74,703,746 downwards.
TGTGTAAATCAAAATATATTATGGATCGAAAGTAAAAAATTCACCGAAATCGGGAAATTTAAAAATATAGTAGTTTCGATTGGTCTGACGAGTAAACTGGTTTGGAAAAATTTATAAGATTTGATGGTACAACTTTTAAAACATTTTTGGTTTGGATTTATGTGTATACCAAATAGTATAAAATTCATGCTCATATTTTTTACTGTGTGGCCACAGATAGACGGACAGACAGAGTGACATACATAGCTAAATCGACTCAGGAGCTCGCCCCCTTATGGGCGTTGGGTTAAAAGGTGATGACTTTATAGGTAGAAATATCTGCAAAAACATGATAAGTTAAAGCCCTCTATCTTCCATTCGAAGGAATTTAAACTAAAGACTTTTACTATAATGTTTTATATGGTGAGTAAATTTCAAATTTTTAAACTTGTGCCCACCAGTGATATTTAACCCTAAACTTGTGCCTACCAGAGATAGTGGGTCAATTTCTCGAAAATTCTCATAACTTCAATTTTGAAGAGGATGCAAACAAAAAACTTGATAAATTCCCAAAGTAACAAAATTTATATATAAACTAAAAGTTGAAATATACTTTAAAAAAAAAGTTAAGTCAACAACTAAATGTTTTCTATAAAAAAAAAATTATTCGAGTTGCAAAATATTACGGTTTTAACAAAAAAATTAAATTATTTTTTAATATGAAAAAATTATTTCATTAGCATTTGTTTTATGTGACAATTAAGTCCAAAGTATGCTTAAAATAATTAATTTTTTTCATTACTCTATGTCTAACAGAAGCTGAGATAAAAGTTACCGCAAACGCTTACAAAAGCATAAATCTTTAGAAGTAGCAAGGCAAATATGGCCGCCATTTTGAAAGTACGACTTACAAAAAATTTTTTTGAAGTGGTTTTGATATGCCAATATATTGAACAAGTTTTAATAATAATATAAAGATTTTTACAAATGGTCGAGCAACATGTGTTGGACCACTTGATTTGGACTGACTCTCCTACTACGTTTGTAACGACGATAAGGAGGCGTGGTAGGTATAAAAAAGTATATATGGGGCAAAACGGCTGCGAGTAGGGGCCATGTATCAGATTTTGATGAAATTTGGAGGACTTAAGATGTATCCAAATAATGGCAAAACCCAAAATTTAAAGTTTTTGTGTTGATTAAAAAAATTCAATTTTTTTTCATTTTCAATTCGAAAGAAATCTGAGTTAAATTACTAAAAATTATTACACACATTCTTGTCGGTTTTATCATTAAAAAAAATTTATAAAACTTTTTCAAAAAAATAATTTTTTTGTAAAAAAAGTCCGGTTATCTCAAAAGGCTCATCCTTCGATTTTTTAAAAAAAATTATATGTTATAGCTCTAAGTCTTTCAAAAATTTTGCATAAAGACATTTTCGCGACTATGTACGTGACAGTCGTACGACTTTAATGAGCGGAAAAATAAAGTAAATTTTTTTAATCATCCTAATATAACGTTCATTAATATTTTCAAACCCTCCCCCAAATATTTTGCTGGATCCGGCCCTGGTAGTGACGCTTGATTTCGAAAAAATTTTGCGTTTGTTGTGCAAGAAGCCGTTTAAACGTTTCATTGGAACAATAATCAAGCGACAATTGAAACCAATAAGATCAGCCATCTATCCTTATTTGATAATTAATTGTGATCTATTCTTTGAATTTTTACATGAATTTAATTGTGAGCTTTTTCCTACGTTAGCATATCAGATTGCCTTGAAACAAAATTCCAAAAAAAATTTAAATACACAGAACAGTTTGTAAAAATACATGAATTAAATTGTGAGCATTAGATCAAGCAAGTTTTTAAGAAGGGAAAAACAACAACAACAACTCAAAGAAGTTTGTAAAAATATTTATATTTAAAAAAAAATTTTTTTTCCGAGTTGGGTCTTGAACCCGGGCTCCCGAAAGCTTACTTTCATTTGTATTGATGCAAAATAAGCTATCGGTTCTTAACAACCACGGTAGACGAGTGGGTAAGATGTCGGACCGCCACTTGAGAGGACCATGGTTCAAATCCGAAATTGTTAGTCGTTTTTTATTTCAAGTTGATATTTATATTGCTTTTCCTTCTAACGTTACTTCTCGAAAGAGCGCTTTTGGCAGGTCTCTTTTTAGCAAGGAGAGCCAAAAGGCCTGAAAAATTTTCCCATTTCATACAAGCAATACAACGGTGTTTGCAAGGAGTGTGGAAGGCCTTTTCAAACCTAACGCAGGCCTGCTAGAAGGCCTTCGGACTCCTAATATAAAAAATTATAATGTGCTTTATTGTTCTACGGGCGACTATAAAGTTGCTGCTGAATACTTAAATTCAAGTCATGAAAAGTGCAAAACAATAAAAGGAACAATTTAATTTCATCACGCATCTTTGATCCATAAAAATGCTCTTGCATTCAAGATAACTTCAAAGGAATCAACATCGGAAATAGTAAAATTCTAATTTCAACCGTTTTGTAAACAACGTATTTGGTTGCTTGTAACACTGTTTTGTAATTCGCTTAAAAATAATTGACACAATAATAAGCAATAAGAAAACTTATTATAAAGTAATTTATTATTTGTGATTTCACACGTATATTATAAGTATAAACTCATGCATTTTAAAATTCCATTAATTTCGCGTTGAAATTTTTTTAAATTCATTTTGAAAGATAATCCGGCAGAAGAATCCGACAAAATTTAAGAAATTTAACTCAATTTTCTTTCGAGATAATTGAAAATAAAAAAATTAGTTTTTTGTTTGTACTGTAAAATTCAGAAAAAAAACTTAAATTTTGCGTTTTGCCATTATTTAGATAACTCTCCAAGTCTTCCAAATTTCATCAAAATCTGAGACATGGTCCCTACTCGCGGCCGTTTGTACGCGTTTTGCACCATATATTCTTATCAGCATCACCTTCTTAATCGTCACGTCCGTCTGTATGTCTGTCTGTGATCAGCCGTAATTTTTGATCTATCGTAAGGACATTCAATATATATATAAGCTTTTTATTCAAAAATAGACATCAAGTTTGAAAATGTACCAAATCGGATAAAAACAACGCCTACCTCCCATACAAAGTGACTTTACCAATATGGTAAGATCTCTTCAAATTCCACAAAAATAAATTTAATGACAAATTTTGCACATAAGCTTTAAACCTTAATATGAGCATGACATTTATAAAAATCTAATGAAAACCAAGTCTACCTCCCATACAAAGTGACTTTACGAAATCAGTGAAACCTTACATTCCACAAAAATAAGTGCAATGGCTTCAAATTTTGCAAATAAGTTGTAATCTTTGCAAGGCAATTTGTTAATTTATGGAATTTGTTAAAATTAAATTGAAAACTTCACCCACCTCCCATATTAAGCGACGTTATCATAATAGTAAAACCTTCAACTTCAAAAAGGTCCACAGGATCCTATGTCACTGTACCAGCTGACTAGTAACATCCAGTCAGCTCTTAAAATAAAGAAACCGTGCTCTATGCTTTTTTAGATATAGAAGGAGCCTTTGACAACACTTCCCACGAGGCTGTGAGGAAGTCACTACGCAAAAAAGGAGTAAATGATATGCTCAGCAGATGGATATGACAAATACTTAGTACTAGAACTGCAGAAAAAAAGTGGGCACCACCACGATAAGAATTAAACCAACAAAAGGCTGCCAAAAAGGAAGAGTCCTTTACCCACTGATGTGGAGTCTTGTTGTGGACGAACTACTATCGAATCAAACCGAGAATGGCACAAGATGTCAGGGTTACGCAGACGACATCGCCTTAATAGCGAGAGGGCAGTTCAAGGATACACTCTGTGACCTTATACAGAAAGGACTGTCAGTAACAAAGAAATGGTGCAATACAGTGGGGTTAAATATCAATCCAGCAAAAACTACCATAGTAATTTTTACTAACAAAAGAAGCCTGCCAAATCTCCGAACAATGAGAATGGATGGCACAGAAATTCCCTTCAAAGGAGAAGTAAAGTACCTTAGACTCATACTAGATTCAAAACATTTCTGGAGAAGACATGCAGAGGTGACTATTAGCAAAGCTACGCGCGCACTCATGGTATGCACATGGTTAAAAATTTTGGAATAAAATTGAAACTTTTCTGAACTTTATATATGACCGTACCAGCTTTGGTTTCAAATCTAGTATTTGCAAAATACTAAGAAATCGTTTAAATACAGCTTTGGCTTAAAATTAAGTACTTGGATTGAAATATATCAGAGACCTGCAGCGATGAACTGCAACTGCTTTTACACCCAGTACATACTTGGTTTTTGTATATTAGCCAATTGTGCCAAAGTCAAACACTGTGTGATGTGTGCTTCGACTTCAGTGGAAAGTATAGATGTTTGCATAAAATAATTATGTGTATAAACCACAGCGCACGAACGGCAATCGTTATAATTATGCATTATTTTGAGCTACTGCCTCGTGTACCATTGCAGGTTGATTTCAACTTCGGCTAAGCAGTGATACAAAAGTAAGCTTACGAACGATGAAATCAGCGCGTACACTGCATTTTTACTCAAGTGTTTGTAGATTACTTCAGTATGAATAGAGTAAATAGTTGTTATACTTATTTCGAAAATGATGTCAAACTTTAAAATTTAAGATAGAGTTGCCACCTATATTTTTTTTTTATTTTTGCGAATTCTTGTAATTTTGAAATTCTGACAACGGATTTGATTTTGAATATAATGTCACAGTCTTAAAATTTAAGATGGAGGTTAGGGTTGTCACCTAAATTTTTACCACAGTATTGCCACCTAATAATATGTATTTTTAAGAGTTTTAAACATCATTTATCAGTGTTAAGGGGTCGCTGATTTCGAATCTAAAGTCAGAATTTTAAAATTCAAGATGGTGGATAGGGTTGCCACCTTAATTTTTTTTAGTTTTATGAATTCGGGGCTGGCAAAAAAAATCGTACACCAAAAATGGGTCGCTGAATCCGAATCCATTGTCAGAATTTCAAAATTATAATATTTTGAAATAATAGGGTTGCCACCTAATATTATGTCTTTTCAAGAGTTTTAAACGTCATTTATCAGTTTTAAACTCTTGAAAAGACATATTATTAGGTGGCGACCCTATTATTTCAAAATTTTGAACAATTGAATAAAAGTTGTAGCTTTATTAAAGATCTGCATGCATACAAAATCTTATCAAAATCAGTGATTAAAGGTGTTTTATAGTAAAATGGCGTCTAATATAATTTCTTAAAAAACTAAATTTAATAAATATCTTTAAAAATTTACTAAACAAATTTTATTGCTCACTCAATTAAACTTTATAATTTATTTTAAAAAGGAAATCAGCTCAATTGAACCATTAGCTTATGAGCTACAAGCTTTTAAAAGTCACGCAAAGTAACTGCAATATTACTGCAATGTTACTGCAAATACTTTTTGTTCGGAGAACAAAATAAGCGCTGGTTTTTTTATGCAGGAGTTACGCTTTATGTCTTTGTTTTGTTGCTTGTAAATGACCATACTTACCATTGCATACCAGAAGTTGAAAAGACCCTGCGCTGGTTATCAAACCAACAACTCGAACATGCATTATTGTGGTCTTACGACACGCTCATACACAGTTGGCTTCAATGTTGCAAGTATGTTCGACACAACAATCGCAGCGCTTGCGTAGTGCGGTCAGACTGTCACTGTATTTGTTGAGGGTAGATTGCAAGTAGCGAAAATGCCATCGCTTGCAGATCACTGAAATATATATAAAAAAAATAGCAAACACAGCGAGATTCGAACCAGGGACATCCAGTTTGTAAGTTCACTACGTTATCCACTGGGCTATTGCGCTTTACGAAACAAGAGCAATAAACTAGCATATGAACCTTATTGCCTAATATTGAGTTTCAGCATTGCAATATTTCTTTGGTTTAAATTTTAGTACAGAAAAGTTTTAAGTATGGATTAGTATTTGTGAAAGTTAAAATTTTCAACCTCAAGGTTAAAAAATATGCAGTAGTATTTTAGCTGGACTAAACTTTATTCCAAGATTTTTAATCGTGTAGGAATCTGGCGGGGAAAGCTGGGGTTGTAACCCAAAAATTCTCCGCTGGATGTATACCATGATGGAGAGACCCATCCTCACATATGGTGCAGTAGCATGGGTTGGAAGAACCAAGCTATCCACAATGAGAAATATGCAAACAAAGGTTAGAGGCTGGCCTGCGCATGCACCACAGGAGCCATAAGGACCTGCCTTACAGCAGCACTAGAAGTAATTTTTGACCTATTCCCCTTACACCTCTTCATAGAGGGAGTTGCAAGGCGAACACTGCTATGCATCGCTAAAGAGAGGACTGGTTTAGGTAGAACTATCAGCATTAGAGAGAAGAAGGATATTGCAGAGACGATATAGTAAAAAGGTACAACTTTGAAAAACACTTCGATATTAAGCTTAGTACCAAGAAAGAGTGGGGCAGCGAGATAATATAGAAAGCTAGGAAACCATATAGTATATCATGGTACACGGATGGCTCCAAAACATTGGATGGTGTAGTCGCAGGGGTGTACGGGCCAAAAACCAAGCACTTTGAACCCAGTATCTTCCAAGCGGAAATCCTAGCAATACAGCTGTGTGCACAATTCAACCTGGACCGGAAATACAAAGGTCAGTATATAATTGTGATGTCGGACAGCCAGACAGCAATTAAAGCACTAGTTTCCTGTGAAATATCATCGAGAATAACATGGGAATGCTTAACAAAACTCAATTAACTAGGCAAGAACAACACCGCTACTATACTCTGGGTCCCAGGACACAAAGGAATACAAGGTAACGAAGAAGCTGATGACTTAGCAAGACAGGGCGCAGCCACAAAATTTATAGGATCAGAACAATTCTGCGGATTGATCACATATTCTATAAAAGAAGAAGCTTACTCTGGGGAACTGTGAGCTAAGTCCAGGCAAATTTCCTCCCTAACCTAAAAACATACTCAAATTCATAAGAAAACTGGGTCTGGATGAAATTATGTAATCCGCCAACCTAGCGGAGCCTTGAGAAGGAGGTATAATAGATCCTTAATTTTTAGGTCGCAGTACGCATCTCCACCGTATAACAGTAACATTAACATTTAACCTCAAAAAACTAATTAATGTTTCAACTTGTTATTTTACTCATAATCTTTGATAGTTCAAATGTACTCTGAGTTTCAAATTTGAAATACTTAGATAAAAACCACGCCCTATAAAAGTGACATCATCAAATTACGGCTGTGAGGATGTTTTACCTTCGGTCTATTCGAAGTTTCCATATTCCAATTGATCTTTTGTGTAACAATTGGAAATTGTGTACAACTTTTGCATAGTGTCGAAAAAAATGATGGTGACGTTGGTATTATCATTAAATAACACTGTGCAACACATTTTTCTAACGGAAAAGCGGATAGCACAGGATGATAGTACTAGTGTATAGTAAGAAAACCCTAAAAGGAATTTGCAAAGTTAGCTCGCTTTTAAGAGATTTAGGCATAAGAAGTTTGCCTCTTGCAGAGTATTTTTTTAAAAATAAAGTGCTCATTAAGGCGTATCGAATTACAATTTTTTGATTTTCACATTCAAAGAGTTCTCAAAAGTTACATGGTGGTCAAGATCTAAAAAAAAATAAAGAGAAAAAAAGAGAATGTCTTCCTCTTACACAAGGACAAAGTTGGTTTTTGAGAAAAATAGTAAAAAATAACGATCTATAAATGCTTTGATTTGTGTAAGAAAAACTAGATATATCTTAAAGCAACATTAAATACAGACTTTAACTAAGAATATCTTGCCAAACAAAATGCAATTCTCGATTTCTACCCTCATTGTCCTGTGTGAGAGATACTCGAATCCAAAGGTACACTCGAAATAGCACAGAACTTTTGATTGTTATCTGATTGTCTAAATGTTGGTGTTATTGATTGAAGTGTTTACGTTTTCTTTAAATTTGGTGAATTAAATATTTGCATATTTTTCGCAAATGCATTTTCTTGTTTTTGAGAAATGTATTTTGAACACAATTTTATAAAAATTTTTTGAAAAAAATTAAGATAATGTTTTATATATTTTTGGCATCAGAAGTGTTATAGAAGATAATTTTGTGAATTTGGATTCTTAAAATATTTCTGAACGAAACACTGTCTGAAGGTATTTTTTAAAACACTAGGTTAAGACCACGATTCTTTTTTGTGTTTCGATTTTTTAAAAAATTTTTTCTGCTTTGCATGAAATGTATTATTTCGTCGAAACACCTCACCTCATCATTTGCCAAAATGTTAAACTAAAATTTTGAGTTTCTGAGCCTGCCATTCGATGAGTCTCAATTGATTTAAAAATTGGTTTTAAGATGTGTTTTTAAAAAAAGTAATAACCTTAAAGGAGATATCTGAAAAATGCAAAAAGCGAAAATTATTTTACCACTTCTGATGCCTGAGATCATATTAATTAAATTAATTTTTTTCAAAAAGTTGAAAAATTGCGTTCAAGTATGCGTTTCTCAAAAAACAGTGAATGCATAAGCAAAAAATGTACAAATTTTAAATACACCAAATATAAGGAAAACGTAAACTCTTTAATAAATACCACTAAAATAAGCACAATAAAGTTCTGTGCTATTTCGAGTGTACCTTAATATTCGAATATCCTTCATACAGGACACTGTGAGTAAAAATCAGGAGTGGCATCTTGCTTGGCGAGATATTATTAAAGTCTTTATTTACTTTTGCTTTAAGACATAAAAATCATACAAAAATCAAAGCATTTATAGATCGTTAATTTTTACTGTTTTTCTCAAAAAACAACTTTGGAGACCGTCTTATGGAAGTTTGGAACCTCTTAGAATGAGAAATTAAAAAAATAATTTTTTAATTCGATAGCCCTGCAAGAGGCAAACTTTCAATGTCTATATCTTTTAAAAGCGAGCTAACTTTGCAAAACCCTTTTAGGTTTTTGTTGGTCTAGATCAGTACCATTGATCTGTGTTGGTCGCTTTTTCGTTAGATTCCATGACCCTTGAATTGTCACATAGTGTAATATATGAAAATAAAAATAAATTCAAAAGCAATTCATAAGGAACAAAAATTTAAGAAAATTTTGGCATCAAACTAAACGTATTAAAGGCTTTGTTTCTTTTGAAACCGTTGAGTTATGGTTTAAAATAAGATTTATTATAATGCTGCTTAACAAAGCATCATTAGATTTCGAGGTGTATGCAAAAACAAAGCTCACATACATGCAAATCAGAAAAACAACGTTGCCACATTGTCATATATGACAATGCACATGTCATGAACATAGGAAGACAGTAGTTGTGGGGGGGAGGGCACGTGCGTGTTCGCATGGGTGTGTGTGTGTGCGTGGTTTGTGTTGTTTTTTCTGCTTGCTTGCTTTTTTTTTTGGAGCCTGGTGTATGAATTCAATGACCCACATAGTAACCCCAACCCAAGAGTGTTTACTTTAGGATGAATTGGCGTTGATGCTGTTGGCGTTGGATATTCTTATTGTTGTTGCTATTGTGCAGTCATCATGATTTCACTTCCTGCGCTTTATTACGAATTGTTGTGGAGCAGTTGTGAGTGATGATGGTGATGATTATGAATATGTAGGTATGTGTATAAAATTCACCCGCGCAAATATTTAAAAACGCCCAAAATAAAAACCATAAAGTTGGGTTTTCAAATTAAAAAGCATTCAGCAGAGTTTTGTGGCTTTAGTTTTCACTATAGAATAGCTGAAAACGTCATGGTTTGCAGCTTTAGAAGTATCAGCAGCTCATTAACTTCTTCTCGGTTGTGATTTTTTACTCTCGATAGTATTTTGACCCAGTTTGATGTGTCAGTCTTTTGTTTTCTGTATGTTCATGTTTTTTTTATCTTCGCCATCGCAATGCAAACAGCACCGTGCCAAAGAAGAAAAAGGTACGTCATTTCTAACCAAAGCCTTGTCATATGTACAGCAAGAGGTTGATGGACTGAGTGGTTGTGTTGAAGTAGTAGCAGTAATGTTCCCAGTGTGCCTATAGAAAATGGGAATAATGTCCTTTATATTTGTCATTCTTTGTTCTGTTTTTTTTTTGTTTAGTTGCACACTTTCACATGTTGGTAGTCAGTGAATGGATGCAATGTTCAATGGTTATACCAAAGTTTAATGGTTGCTAGCGTACATGAAATATATTTTTAAATTCTATCTCCCCAAAGTAATAGAGAAATCTTCAAGTGGTTAAAATTTTTAGTGAAAAACCATAAAGTAAATTCAAATTAAGAAAAATAAAATAAAAAACTCTGATTCTTACGAAAATCTACCCAAAAGTTGCACTTAAAACTTATTGCTTATTTACAACCCGCGTCGCAAACTGTTTGCACCAGCTGTAGGGTGCAATTAATAAAACTATTGTTCGCAAATGGAAAAAACTTGCATTTTCAATTTAATTCACACATGAATGGAAAAAACTTTTGCAATAAATGCACTTCGGATATAAGTAGTTATGACTAATGCAAAGTTTTATAAATGCACGCTTTTGTAATCACGAAAAAACAATAAACGTATTCAGTGTTATTTTGTTTACTGATAATCTTCACGATGATGATTATTTTATCATCTATTCTGGTGTTAATTAGTTTGTAATCAGATATTTTAACAGAAATTATTTATGAGATACAAATAAAAATAATGGGAAGTTGAGAGATTAGATTGGAAAATTGGACGCGAGTTGACAGGAATCCATGTCAAGTGGAACACTTTTACAATTTCCTTTTAAATATGTACAGCAATTTTATAGTAATCGACTGCATTGTAGATAAAAACTGTTATTGTTTGAAATTAATAAAAAAAACAACTTTCTTAACGAAACAGAGATAAAGAAATTTTTATCTTATCTGATTTCTACGGTCAATGGCTTTGATAAATTATTTCTTATGAATTTGGTGGGCATTTCTTAGAAAAATATAGAATTAAAAAATTAGTTTTGGGAACTCTAAAGATTTTTGATCCAACAATAAATATACGATTAGAAATCTTGGAATATATTTTAAATACAAGCGAAGTATTTTAATACAGTTTTAATTAAACTCAGTACTACTTTTGAATGTTGTAAAAAATTGTTTAATACATTTTTATAGAATTAAATAATATATAGTAATACAGCAATATTTGTATGTTAAATACACGTTGCAACAGTGTGTTACAACTTGGCATAAGGCAAAGTGGAGATTGTAGACTTGGTGGTTTTTTAGTCCACCGAAAAATTTGGATATGCATATATCCAAAAAATCGATATTTGTGAGGTGCGTGTGTGTGAATTTAATTGCATAGCTCTGCTGTTTTTGATTAAATTTACAAATTGCAATTTCTAAAAGGCGAAAAGCAGATACCTTTTTTATGGTATATTTAACTTTCTTGTGTCTAAAAAATTACAAAAGTTGCAGGTGGAAACGAGAATAGCTGTTACATTTTTTTCTTAATTTCTTCAACTTTGAGCATGCTTTAATTAATATTTTTCTATAAAACAGCCTATATATACTTAAAGATTCAAAAAGCTTATTTAATTTCGCATCCAAGAGTATTCAGAGTATTTTTAGTATTCAAATCTAAGTGAAAAAAAGTGGTGCGGTCGGGCACCCCCTTCAGAAACGAGGTTCCTTACGCTTTTTTTTCAACTTCGAATGTAAATTGAAATAAATTTTATATATTTTTATTTTTTTTATTATTTTTTATTTTATGTAATTTTTTTCAAGGCAAATAATGTAAACGGAAAATCGAATCAAAAAGTTTAATTCAAACTTTTAGGAAAAAAGTATTTATTTATTGAAAATTAAAATGTAAAATTCTTATGAGGGATGAAAATAGTCAGTTAACGTGGCCAAAGATGTTTGTTTCATGACGCAACAAGGTGTTGAGCATTGAACATTCTTCATGTTCCTTGTATGGAGCTTGAATTGATTAAAAACTGTAAATACTTAAGAGTATAATTCAAAAAACACATTTTTAGGGTCCATCCTAGTATCAAAATTTTTTTTTAATTCTAACATTAGATTCGAAATCAGCGACCAGCGCATCTACAAAGAGTATAAAACAAAAACACATTTTTAGGGTCCACCCTACAATTATCTACAGATAAGACAAGCCTTGGTATTCCTTTCACCACATGTAAACTCCTTAAGCATGAGCTATCGAGCAATAAAACCAACAGCTGGTGGTCAGCAAGAAACGAGTGTAATATAACGCGGCAAATCTGGCCCGAACTTACCCTTAAGCTTTCAAAAAAACTCATTTTCCTTAGTAGAGACCACATCAGTGTCATGGTAGGGGTCTGTACAGGGCACTGCTTGCTTGGCAGACACGCTCTGAGGTTCAACATCTCCAACAACGACTTCTGCAGAAGATGTGGAGATGAGAAGGAGAAAGAATCTACATTACATTTCCTCTATATTTGCTCAGCACTGGCTCAACAACGCTTTCTTCATTTAGGCAACTGGTTTTTCAATGACCTTGACGAACTCTTGGAATTTTTGGTATACCGAATCCTAGGCTTCGTAAACAGCTCAAATTGGTTCAAATAGAAAATTAACCCTTGGTATCACAATGGGCCTCATTGACGTAAGTCATGAGATCTAAGTGTCTCAACTGAGGCAGCCACGTTAACCTAACCTAACCTAGGGTCCACCCTGGTGTCAAAAAACTTTTTGAAATTCTAACATCAAATTCGAAATCAGCGACCAGCGCATCCACAAAAAGTGTAGTCACATTTTTAGGATCCCCCTAGTGTCAAAAACTTTTTGAAATTCTTACATCAGGTTAAACCCCACAGTTCAATTTTTTTAAAATTTCTAACATAAGATTCGAAATCAGCGATCAGCGCATCTAAAAAGAGTATAAAATAAAAAAAAGACATATTTATGGTCCACACCAGTGGCAAACACATTTATTGAAATTCTAACATCAGATTACAAATAAAACATATATAACATATTAAAACTTAATTGCAATAAAGATGGTTACGTATGATTTATAGCCAACACATAAATAATAATAGCAAGTGCATTTTAACATTTTTAAAACAGCAAGAAAAATATGTTTCTCCAAGTTTGGAAAAAGTATTCAACCTCCATTTGATCTCGTACACATTACTTCAAGTCAACTCCAACTTCTTGGAAATTGAAAATTGGCTTGAGATGTATTTATTTTCAAACAGGCAATACTGTTGAAGTGTCAGAAAAAATAATTTGTTTTTGTACCTGGCAACACAACCTGGTTTTGGTTATTGTGTTTCATGTTAATTTGTGAATAGTTGACAAATATTTAAGTGAACTGCAACAAAATAATAAAGTAAGTAAGATACTGCTACAAACAATTTTAATAAATAAATTCAGTTTCAAATTATAAAAGGATAGATGAAAAAAAGAATAAAGCTCATTTTATTTTGGGTTAGAGATCGCTTAGAGAAGGACCTTGGAGCTCAAGTGAAAATTCAGACTTATCTGAACTGAAGATCAAAGGTCAATTCCCCCGGAGATTGGCTTGGATCTTAAGTGGAGGTCAAGTGAAGATCCAGCACTACAATTGGAGAAACGAACTGGAGCTCCACTGAAGGTCAAGCCCATCTCCCATGTTATTGCTTATTGGTTCTGCTCGAATCTCAATAATCGCACGAACACACACACAGCGCACTCGCCTGCTAAGTTGTAGTCTGCTCGATACTCGCATGCATACACACACAGTAATCTCACTGTTACGTGACGGTTTCTACCAAATCACACCACACGCAAGCCACGTAAAGGAACTTCGCTCCAATAAATAAAAATATTGTTTTTAAAAGCAAACCTCCCCCCACTTCCACCTCCCCACCCTATGGCAAATTTCGACTGCGGGCAATGAAAACTTCTTCCTATCTACAAAGGCAAGTTAATTCTACAGAGCGCTGCAAAAAGTTGCACTTTTGTGGGGTCTGTCAGAGCCGTCAGGAATTAAAAAGCATTAGGGATATTCACGATCCGGAGCTGTTTGCGGAGCTCTTGTGCAAAAAAAGCGCAATGGTTGCAAAAAAGAGCTTTACAATAACAAAAATTGCTGACGTGCTGACAAAATTGCGCAAATGAATAGTGATGCTGAATTATGAATACTTTTATTACCCATAAATGAAACATATTCCGTAACACTGTATACTTCGATTATTTTATTGAAGCATCCATCAGCAAATAGCAGAAAAAATATAATAAACAAGTAAAAATTATCAAAAGCTTTCGTCGATTTTTAAACATAACGCTAGTATTTGGTACAAAATGTTTGTTGCAAACTCAATTCCACATCACTAACTGTCCAAGCAATTTCATACAAAAAAGTATGAAAGGGAGAAAAACTGAGAAATTGACACTGAAATCTCATCGCCTCTGTGGTGCGAAGACGATCCACGCACGGGTTCGATCCCAGGTGGTGGCATCACAAAGATTTCTGATGAAGCCTGTAGCAGGGCCGAAATTTCAATAAAATCAGCTAGTGATATTTTCCTTTTCATATTGAAAATTTTGTTGTTCTTGTTTCTTTGCAAAAAATACGTTACAGCAATTAATTGCTCTAACCTGACCTACAAGCTTAATAAACGATTTTAAACTATAAAACAACTAGAATATGTATTTAAAATTAAGAATGATTTAAACTATTAAACATTGAGCATTTGTATTTAAATCATAGAAAATTAACAGTTTCAATTTATTTTGTCTGTATGTGAGATGTGTCCACACTAGAGAGTAAAGTCCCGAAAGCTTTTCTCGATCCCGGGATTATCGGGGTTGAAAATCTCAATCCCGGGACTCCGGAATTAGTTCGGAATCGAAAACTATAAGAAGTAAGTAATTCAAAACGTTTTTAATACAATTTTTTATTATTTACTAGAAATTGCCAGTGGTCGAAATTCGACCATTTCTTTATGACCTTCGACCTACACTGTGACATGAAATCTCTTTCGTTTTTAGATGATCGTAGCAAAGGGTTAAAAAACAAATCTGTTTCTATTTTCAGTTTGCCGCTCAGTGTTAACCAACGTCTTTCCAACGACAACGAGAAAAGCTACAGTTTGCGAGATAAAGCAACAATTTTTATGTCATAATAATTTAAAATTTTTTAATATACTATCAGTGAAAAATATCAACAAAAAAAGAAAAAGCTCTCGTATATCGTTATTTTTCTCAACCAATGACTTTTCATACAAAAATACGTTGTACTGAGAAAAGCTACAGTTTTCGAAATATCCTCATAATTTTGATGTCAAAATAACGGGAATTTTTTAAAATTTTCTGTTTGTAAGAAATTTCACAATCCCAATATACATTCGCACATGTTACATTAAAAATGCTTATTGTAGGGTATACGTAAGAGATAGCGAGAAATGTTGTTGTACATCTCAGCAATGTCTCAAATTTCCTCTTATACCGTGTTCTGCTATCTCGTATAGCTTAGCTTTTACGCTCATATTTCAAGTCAAAGGTCACAAAAAATATTTTGTCTATCTATAAAAAAAATTATCTAAATCGGTTGAGAAACACGGGAGAAAATGGTACCGAAATGGTACTTCCTACGCCTATTTATATATAGATTACTTGAAACTAAAAAATGTAAATTGATTCATTTATTAAGTAACAAAAAACAAAACACATTAAGGGTATTCACAATTGCGTTGTTTTCAGTTGTTGTTTCATATGAAATCTCTAAAAACTAAGAGTGGTAATTTTAAGTAGCCCAATGATATGTTTAACGAACGTGGTTTTAAGTTCCATAAACAATTGATCGGTTGCCAATTATTTTTTAATTGCGAAAATGGAAGAAGCTCAAAATACAAGTTAAACTTTTTTATGCCATATATATTAATAAATTATATCAAATTGGATAGTTAATTTATTTGCATAGTAACAAAAACTTAAGGGGGAGGTTCCCAACCACAAATTCTGTTTTAACGTGTGCTTATAATAACAACACAGTTGTGAATACCCTTATTGTTAATAAACACAAAAAAACTTAAATAATATTAATGACTAGCAAATTGTATTAACTTAAAGAACAAAAAAAAAATTAAAAAAAGACCAGTTTAAGTAACTATTATACAAATGTTAAGCATTTATTTTTTTTTAGGCACAGTCTTCATGGTTTTTTTTGTTTCAGGCAAATTAAGGTTGGAAAAGAGTTATCAAAATTAATTTTTTTGTTTTAATTATTTTTAAAGTAATACATTAAGCTGATCAACGCGTCTTGTTTTTCATTAGAGAGTTTTGTTCGGGTAATATTACAAATATAACCCGCTGATGAGAAACACCGTTCTGATTCTATGCTAGTTGGAGAAATAGTTTTACGATAATCGCATCAATTTGTAAGTTTCGATCACGGTTGCGATTGTCTTCACCATAAAACCAAATTATGTCCCAAGTCAGAATATCTGACAATTTTGAAATACATAGCTGACTTCCCGTTGTTGAAAATTCTTCTGAAACTTTGCAAAGTCTTCTTTCCAGTGATTCACATTCATCGTCCTAACTATCCTTTCCAGCCTCAATAAAAGGTTTTTCTTATCCTATATTCATATCAACTTAAATTGATATAGTTGCATTTACATGAATATTTGTTAAATAAATTTTTATGTAAAAATCCCGGGATTTAAATTTTCCGGGATCCCGGGATTGACTTCCTTAGTTCACACCCACTGGGCAATTAAGCTACTTAGTTGGAAAAGGAGCCTTGCTGTATGTCTGCCGGAAACATGCTTCGAAAGTTCAGGAGACATGCTCCATCCTCCATACTTGCTTATATCTTTTTGCTATAGGCATGTCCTGGGCCGGCAGGTCTGCAAAATGAACTGCCGTAGCAGCAATACTGCATGAATCTCTCGGCATTAATGCTGCATTCATCACACGGTATTAATTCTGCATTTATACCACGAGATGCATGCTGCATTGCTACTACGGCAGTTCATTTGACAGGCATGCCGTCTTATAACATGCCTACAGAAAAAATATATAAAAAAAGATATGTTGCCGGCAATTGAAAAATTACCGCTATCCGGAGAGTGCTTCTGTAAGGCCTACCTTTTAAAGGTTTTCATATAATTTTATATGCAAAAATTTTTAAAAAAAATTTTAAATTATCAGAACAATTTAAAAAAATTTAAATTTTAAAAAAAGAAAAACTTTTTTTGTCCAAGCTGGGTTTCGAACCAAGGTACGAATTTAAACGCATTACATATCTTATTATATAAAAACTTTTTTATGAGCATTCTCAAAAAGGGCTTCTAGCAGGCCTCTTTAGAGTCGCGAGAGAGGAATGCCAAGAAAATTTTCTCTTTTAATATAAAAAAGTTAATGCGCTTGGGTATGAGTGCGGAAGGGCTAAAACATCCATATGATGGCGTGCTAGAAGCGCTTCGAAGCTATGCTTTTATCTACTGGGTAGTTTGTAGATCTATTTCTTACCTTTGCAAAAGAGCTCCGCAAAGAAGTCCGCATCGTGAATAGCACTATTGTATTTTTGATATTTGGTCCGTTATTATTATAATTTAAGCATAAATATTAAAAAAAAAGTAAATTGTACGCATTATCACAAATCAGCGTTTGTCACATTTGAAACAAATAAACATAAGGAATACAAAAGGTTTCGGCAACAACCTACTTATTTCAAATATTTGTGGGTTCTAAAAATCATTCATTCAACCCAAAGGCAAAAATATAATAAACATTATCAAGTTTTCACACTAACAAACAACATTTGTTTTGTTAAACAAAACTCGTTGAATGTTAAAATTAGCAATATAGGATTATTGTATATAAATGTATGTATGCGGATAGCAGATGGATGAATATATTTAGAAATCGATTTTTTGATAAGAAGGCATTAATAACAATATCTTTTTTACGCATTAAGCGTGGAATGTTCATTGTTAGCTTTCTCATAACGATTATGATGATAATGGTGATGGCGATGAAGGCAAGGTTAAATTGCGTTATAAAAATAGCAGAGTACATCAAAGTGTATAAATTATTTATAACAACTTGCGTTCAGTGAGTGACAAACTGGAATGATGTCGTCGTCTAGCTTATCGCTGTTGAACAGGCATTGCTTTCGTAATAAAAAAAATTATTAAATCCAAAAGTAGAACAGCAATAAACACGAGTTTAAACACCGAAATAAATACGTTTGAAAAAAAAAGTCTGCCAATAATTATTATAGATGCAATGAACTCTTCTTTGCTACCATAAACTTTGTTACTTAAGCTTAGATGATGTTTGGCAACTAAATGAAAAAAAAAACTTTTCTGGCACTTGGTCAAAATGTAAAGTTAAAACAGCTCAAAACTCTGCTTTGCCAAAGTTTTGGCATCCAAGTGTTGCTGTTGATGTAGCTGATGCTGTTACTTTAGACACAAAGAGTTAACGAAGAGATAAGTTTTATGCCAGCAAACGTTGCACGGTATTGAAAAGTGTAAAGAATTTCCATAAATTTTATATTATTTATATTGCTAATGAGGAAATATGGGGCTAACTAACTGTTTAAACCAGCTACGATTTTGAAAATTTTATTAAGATTTTTATTATTTCTTAAGCGTTGTTGGGACTCTCTTAATTTGGAACTACTGAAAGAAAAAAATTATTAAGCTTACTTTCCATACCGGCTGAATTTTATTTTGATTATTCCGCTTTCGTACACGGTAACACACACACACAGACGGATATAAACGAAATTAAAAATTCAAATGGGCGACAAGCTCTTGGCTCATGCCAAAGCTTTGCTGCAACAAAAATTCGGCGGCAGCAGTCACAACAATGTTGGACACAATGTTTGGCAGTGAATTTAATGACCGGAATTAGAAGATTTTATATCATGGCGGCGGCGGCGGCGAGGCGTTGTTTGTGGTCGCAGCATGTTTAATTGAAATCCGGTTGGAGTTTCTAAGATATTATTTTATTGTTACACGGAGATAAATAATATTTTGATATTAAGCAAATATTTTGCTTGATTGAAAAAAATTTGAATTTAAACATCATTTGCTCAAATCAATCATTAAAAATTAAAGTTAAGAACAAAAATAATTTCTAAAAATGATTTTATTTATTTTTAAAATTGAGTAAAATACATAATTGCTTGAAACAAGAATAAAATAGTTAAATAGTTAGAGTAAAATATTTTTTTAATTAAGGCAAACGCAGAGTTGGTTATTTAAAAGTATAATTAAATAAATAACTTAATTGAAAATATGCCAGTATTAAGAAAATTGTTAACTTGAATCAAGCAAATTGCTCACATCTCAAGAACGCAGTCGCTTTTTCGAACTTTTGCTTTTAGCAAAATAGTAGAAAAACATTTTTTGAGGCAAAAAAAATGCACAAAAAATTCTGTTTTAATTAATCAGAAGTTGTGCGTATAAGCTTCTCAAAATTGTTGTTGCAACGGGTGCACTTATTTGGCAATAAGCTTAAATATAATTCTAAAATATTTCAAGAAAAATAAATTTCTCAAATCAAGCAAATCATTCTTATTTTCAGCAAATTGTTTACATGAATCAAGCAAATTTTTCTCACTTCAAGCAAATATCAGGCTTGAATCTAGAAAAAATATTCTTGAATTTTAAGCAAACATTTCTTAAATTAAACATGTTTTTAAAACCCTTCCTGTGCCCACTATGATGATATCGTCCTCCAACTTTTTGCGGTGTTGTTGTATCTCAGACATGCACTTTGAGGCCAACGTGGCAGCTTTCTTTTCATAAAAAAATTTTAATATAAAAAATAAAAGGGGTATTCACACTGTCTTGGATATTTGGATATGGGTGGATTGAGTAGTTTTGATAATTGCGAGCACCTTAAATTGAAATAAAAGAGTATTTTGTAGAATAGTTTTGGGCAGTGCTGCATGTTCTTTCGATCTCTCCGTTTTATGTTTAGCTGATGATAGATGAGTGACAGCTAGAAGAGGGTTGCCACCAAATTATTTTTTGTCAATTTATGTACGCAAAATTTAAGATATTAATTGGGCGTAAAATAAGTTATTTTATGTACGAGTAAATTTTAACATGAACTTCGCAGCATTTTATAATTTACTAGTAATCCCGGGCAGACGTTGTCCTGCCACATACCGCCTTAATGCCATATAAAAATGTTCATGCCTATCGGAAAAACAATTTCGGAACTGGCATAACTGTACAGTTTCCGAAAGTTTACTAGCTCCTAAACGACTTCCACACCCATTATGAAACTTGGCAAGGATTATACAGAAAAAAGTCTACCGTGGCCAAAAATTAAAACTTACTAAAAACTTACTATTTTATTATATCATTTAAGAAAAACATTTTAATTTTATTAGTTTCAGCAATTTCTACATAAATTCATTAACCATGATGATCAAATCGCCTGCACTGTTTCACAAATGTAGTTTTTCTTTTTCGTAAATGTTTCGTAAGCTTTTTTATTTTAGTAATAATGGAAGGCATTCTTCTTGCAATTTAGTAAGGAAAGAAACCATCTTAGCATTACCACCTTGGAAAACATTATGCAATGCAATTTTAATTATTCTATGACGTGCACAAAATTTTATAAAAAATTAAAACGCAAAAGCATGTTCTTGATGAATCAAAAAAGTCTGCAAAATATGATCGGGCCAAACCTTTATTTTGAATAACTCCAAACAATATTTTTTACCTGATTGACTGCATTCATGTTTTTTTTTGCTATAAGATTTATAAATTATGTGTGTATTACATACTGTGTGTACCTGTGAGTTATTTTGATATATGTTTTTTTAATAAACGGCAATTTATAATATTAAAATTGCGTATTTGTGCTTCTGTGGAATATAAAAAAAAATGTGCAAAGTTGTCCCGGTTTAGTGCTGCAGACTTATGGCAGCCCTAAACTAGTACCTGATCGAAGGATTTTTTTTTAATTTCGATTTTTTATTAGCAATTAACTGTTTTTTCCCGAAAATCTGGAGAAAAATTTCCTGAGGCCACCATTTTGTTATTTTTTTAAAAAAAGCTTCGATCAGCCACGAGATTATCTATTTATAAAACTAATTTTTTTATCCGATTGATTTTAGATGAATCTTCAAGGATTTGTGATGGTTACCGCAAGGAACTTCTGTTGGAACTGGATTAACGCCAACAGCCATAACTTTAAAAATTATTAATTTTTTTTTAAATTTTCGTGAAGTCAAGTCGAAACATTATGCAATGATGTCATATTATTACTTTTATAAAATAAAGTGATTAACTGGCAAAAAAAAATTATTGAAAATTCCAATTTTTTTCATGTATCTGACTACCCCTAACCCCTTAATTATTACTTAATTGCCAAAATTACCATTCGATTTTGACAAATCTTGGTATATATGAGGTTTTGGTTACTCAAAATCACATTCTGGCAACCGTTTTTCAGTAAAATGTCCACCAGAGGGTGCTCCAGTACAAAATTCAGGATTTACGAAAACTCTTGTTGTAAGGCATGAAAAACACACACAATATTGCTTTAAAAATAGAATCGAAAAAAAATTGTAAAAACTTAACTATTCGATTTATCAATAGAAAGAAGATCTCAATAATTTTCCAATAAGCTAAAAATCATGTGAATACCATGAAAAATACACATTTTATAGGCGTTTTAAAAAAAATCTTTCCGAAAATGACGAAATTTTTTGGGGTTTTTTTGTAACGAACAAATTTTTGGGGTTTGTATGAGTGTTCCCCATACAAACAAAGTTCCCCATACAAACATTTGTTTGTATCCCCCAAGGGGTTCCAGGGGGTGTGCCACTGGCATGGGTGGATCGGCCCTCCAAAGTTAGAAGGGGTGGGTCATACATTTGGACTCGATTGGGGCACTCTAAATGGGTCATAGAGGGATTTTTCAAAATTTGACGCTACGAAAAAGTTGAGGCATTAGAATTCGTTTTAGAGGTATAGTTCCTCGGGCAAAGTTTCTTATTCTGATCCCTAGAATACGATTTTCACTTAGCAATGGGCAATTTTTTTGCCTCCCCACAAATCGACTCGGCCTAATATGCATGGAGTGAATGTAATTTTTTTTTTGTAAATATTATTTATTTTTATGGATTCATTAAGTTTTTCAAAATTTATGCTGGGACTCAATGAGGATTGGTATCATAAATGTGCCTTATCTTAACGAAATCTATTCAGCGGTTTAGGCCAAAGAAACGAATAGAATATGAGTTTCTTTACTGTTTCTTATGTTACTAAATACGTTTAAATTCAGAAAAAACATTTGAAACGCAGAAAACATACATTGAAATTCAATACCTCAAATGGAATTGCTAAATTTCAATTGATCTTATCTGAATTTCCATTGATCTGCTCTGAATTTTAATTGATCTATTCTTAATTTCATATCGAATTTCTAAATTTCAATAGATCTCATCTGAATTTTCATTGATCTTTTGTAAATTTCAATTGCACTATTTTGAATTTTAAATTAAATTTTTTTAAAATTTTGAATTAAAAACTCTTTTGAATTTCAATTGATCTTTTCAGAATTTGAATTGATCTTTCCTAAACTTTGCATGATCTTTTCTGAATTTAAATAGATCTTTTCCGAATTTCACACGAAATTTCTGAATTTCAATTGAAAATGGTGCAGATAAGGATTAATAGTTAATTTGGAGTTTACTTTTCAAATTGTAAGTTTATGTTATTTTCATGCCAACTTATGTCATAAATTATGAACATTTTATTCCGATCTCTTGATTGATATAGTTTTTCATTCATGCAACATTTTGAGCGCCAACAAATTTGTACGCCACTTTATTCAAAATTCTAAAACTGTTGAGGAATGTTTATTTTTTTATACCTATAGTAAAGTATGTATGTATATGAAAGCACTCAACAGGTTCTTCCATTCGTATAGTATACAATGTGTAAATAATATGTTTAAAGCGAATCCTGTATGCAATTAAGTATCTAGGTAAAATAAAGCTAAATAAACATTCGATCTTTAGAATTCCGTCTTCAATGAATGGTTTTCCAGAAATTATAAACAATCTTGCCACACACACACGATTGATTAATATTTTTCTTTTTTTTTTTGTTTTGCTTTTTTTAACACAATTTCCAGCGAAACACATTATTTTGTTATTTGTTTTCTTTATTTTTTATTTTTTCGCAAAAACAACCTTCGAAAGTTCAAAACCGTAAGTGGAGTGGAAACTGTAGAAATAATGAAAACGATAAATATAGAAACTTGAAGCACGTAGAAACGCAGATGCAGTCGCCAGTCTTTAAGACACTCAGTCAATCGGTCGGTCGGTCGGTCACAACGGTTACAGCCTGTGCACAAAAATAATAATGCAGCACAATTTACAATTTTAAGAGCAGAAATTTTTAGTGTGTTTTTTATTATTTTAAACTATTGTTGTTTATTGCTAGATATCTGCAAATATTTATATTTTAGAATTTATCGGCAATGTATAATAGCACTAATTTCCAAAGTAAAATAATTCAAAATGTATTTTTATCAATGTGGCTTTTATTGGCTTAAATATCATAATGTTTATAAATAAATAAAAATAAAAAAATAAAATTATTGCAGACATCAATTTTTTCGAGGCTAAGGTAGGAGTGATGTCCGTGTATTCTTTTTCTAGGTTTATTTTCTTTCTTGAAGAAGTTCTGAACATTCAGTGAGAATATTTCTAAAGGTTTCTTCGTCCTTTTATTAGAGTCTACACAGTGAATCTATTGACAGATTTAGATCTGATATAATCTTTAAAGAAGGTGTTCCACAAACACTACATTCCAAAACCACGAGGAAAGAACATAATCAAGATCAAATTGATCTATAATTACGTTATAGAACGAGGATGGTGTTTTGACTCCCTTTCCACACGAACAGTTTTCTTGCCAGCAAGTCTGCGGTACAGGCAAGTCTGTACTAGCAAGTTTTTCTTCTGTGCTGTTCTTTCGTTGATTCTGTGCTGTCTTTTCCTTTGTATTTTCCACTTGTTGGCAAGAAAACTTGCAGAGTAGAAAAGAGGTATAAAGCACATTTTTTCATACCCATTATAAAAGAGTGGCTGAACTGAAAAATGAGATATGCATTTCCCTCAGATGAGCTATCTGAAGAAATGTTCACTGAGTCTCCAGAAGGTATAAAGAGCAAGAATCCAAATACAGTGAAACATCAGCTCGCGGACACCTTTCATAAGCAGAACTCTCCCACAACCGGACAAATTTCCTAGTCACTAGCTTTTCGTTAAATTTTCAAACAATCAACTATTAGTACATTTTCTTAACTCAAGTAAATAAAGGTTTTTAATCCCAGAGAGGTAATCATATTTTACACACGTTGTATGTAATCTACGTCGGATCGACGTAGTCCAGTTTTAAACCTTTTTCGAAAAGAACACAAAGCGGACCCCCTCCAAACTTAAAATTAGATAGTATTAGAGCTTTATAAAAATAAAAACACTGAAATTTAAACTTTAATTTGTAATGCTTATTTAATACTTCTAAATTATTTTAGGGAAATTCATTTTGGACCTTATATGCAAAGTATAATTTTGTTTAAAATAGAAACATAAACATATTCTTCATGAAATTGAGAACATTTGCTTAATAAATAATTTAAATTAAAAAAAAAAAAATATTACATATATTAATT
Organism: Dichetophora obliterata; assembly: GCA_963920525.1. NCBI lineage: Eukaryota > Metazoa > Arthropoda > Insecta > Diptera > Sciomyzidae > Dichetophora > Dichetophora obliterata. Next base: position 74,679,074 of record OY986439.1, on the reverse strand, counting down.
TTAGCAAAAAATTTAAAGTTCAACTTTGTGCTCTCAGCATATATTGGAATCGCATGTCTTGCAAGCAGTCTTTGTCATTCGTCGTTGTGTATGAGGACAATATCACAGTATAACTAGACCAGGTAATGTTAGGGCTAAATATGCTCTCTTTCTTAGTGACCAGAGCTGTCAAAATCAGCCGTTTTGCTATTTTGCGAATGATGAAGAGGTAAAGAAATAAAACTTTGACTAATTGAATTCAACATTGTGTGTTTAGTGCCAACAAAGTTTAAAAAATTAGATTTTAAGTGATTTAATTATTTTTTGTTAAAATTTTGACTGCTTAACTTTGTTTACATTTTGCCTATTTTTTGCTTTCTCATCGTATTCTCATCGGTTGCAGATTTTTTATGAGCGGTGAACGGTTTTAAGAGTTTTTGTCACTTGCTCTCCGCCCCAACACTAACTTGTCTAATTAAACCATAGACAATATTTTCGTTTTTTGTTTATTTTGACATTTTTGACACTTGTAGTGTCATTATCATTAATAACTTTAGGGATGTTCCCTTTTGTGGTTGTTCAGAGAGTTCAGCAGACTTTTTCTTACTCAGCTTTTCAAAATCATTAAAGCATTTGATAACCTTCTCTGTGAGACATTTTGAGGCTCTAAAACACAATGTAAATTATTAAAATATAGCAAAACATCATAAGCACCAAAACATAAAAAGTCACTTTAAAGTTAATCTTCGTCGCAGTTACGTAATGTGTTCTTAGTTTTTTCATAAAAAAAACTTGCACTGCGCCAAAACCTTTACTTATTTCAAAAACACATCAACGACTAAAACTGTGTGAAAAGAGAAAGTAGTACGAAGAGACAGAAATCAGAAAATAGAAAATATGTACGCGTTCTACGTCGAATCAACGTAGATAACCTATCTAGGTTTAATATTTTTTGATACATACAAGAGAATTTTGTAAAACTTGCATAATTATTTTTTTAATTAAATTTACGAAAATATCTATTTATTTTTATTCGTTTTTTGATAAAAAAAATTAAATGTTCATTATTTTTTTTTATCCCTCCCACAAACGGACAACTCCCATAACCAGACAAGAATACAACGACCACCAGTGTCCAGTTGTGGGAGGTTTCACTGTACTATGCTAAAGTTAGAGAATGCTTTTAATAAACTTAAGTAATCGAGCAATGGAAAACAAAACAGGATAGTTTGCTGATAAGTATTCCTTGCAAACGTTCAGCAGTTGATCCTTGCATTTATTAACATATCGTTAGCCAAAAACTTACTTATTTATCGATTTAAGTTGAAGAAAAACTGGTGTTAAGCAATGACTTTGCGAAGCAGTCTTGGTATCCGTATCGCAAGAATTGCGTACAATATTTACTTTGACAAAGAAGCACAATGTCGCACAATGCGCTTTTTTCGATTTTAGGATGATATTTGCATTATCTCAAAAACTAAAAGCTAGAACCATGCAATTTTGTACAAATGAGTTTAAGCCTAAATTAAGTAACAGCACAAAAAATAGGTCAACTGCATCGCCTACCTCCCATACAAACAATATTTTTTTTAATAAAAAAACCCGCATAAAATTGCTTATTTATGTTTTTAAAAAGAATATTAAGATTATTTAATTTCACTTAAACGTCATGCTAAAAATATTTCAAATTGGATAACTTTTAGATTTATCCCCAATAAAATAATATTACCAAATAACCGAAAAAAATTTATAAAAAAATGGTTGCTAACAGAGAACTGCAATGAGTATCCGACAGAATTCGGATACTCAAATCATACCCGAGTGTCGTGCTGTTCTGAACTCTATCCATACTTAATAATATGTGTAAAATACTTATAGGCATTCGGCTCATTAGCATTTTTTCGGTTATAAGTACATTCTCATATCCGAGAGCGGCGTGATCCGATCCACTTCGAGCCGTTTTCAATGAGTGCGTTGAGTCAGTTTGTTACAAAAGCGCTCGATCCGAATGTATTTTGAGTGTACTCTGAGTACTGCTCCTTCTCTGCCAACGTCTCTTAGCGTTAATTAGTTTTTTTTTTGTGTATGCACTTTTCATAAGTATTTGTCTGCAGGCCATGTGAGCTCTCATTTTTTGTTTGTTTTTTCTCGAAAACGAGTTTTTGGTATTTTATTGTTGCACTCTATGGAGAAAGAAACAATAACAACGCTTGTGATTTTGGTTTGTTAGACATAAACAAAAATAACACAAAACCAAAAGGCCGGCGCACAGTGGTTAAAAGTTGGAAATAAATACCAAAACTGATGATCTCTTATTGTGATTTTTTTTTCTTTGCGTTGCTTAAGAATATTCAAACTCACATGATTCCAAAATATTTATCAGAAATATATGTATATAGGTTTTCTGTGTAGACGCCTTAATATACGATTGATGTAAAAATGTTGAAAAAATTTCGTAAAATATTGATATTTTTCAAGAGTTATTACAGACAATTGAGAAAACGTATTGCAATCTGGTTTTTTTAAGTACACAAAACATTATTGAAAAAGTTTTTTGCATTCTTGAAATATTTTTTTTTATTTTTGCAATAAATTTCTTATGCAAAGTTGATATGACAAAAAAACGTAAATTTATTTTTTTGCAGAATAAAATATAATGATCTATGGATGTCGACGATATTTTAAATAAAGAAATGCTTTTATTGGACTGTAAGTTGAGCGATTAAAAAAAACTGACTGAAATTTTTGAGTCCTTGAACAACATTTGGTAAATGCGTTTAGAAGAAAATATAGATATGTTTAGTCTCAAGGTTTATTGCTATAGTCATTTTCTTTAGTATTATTTGAGGCATTTTTTGTTTAACGATCACTTCTTACGAGTTAAAATCGTTAAATTTTTAATGTAAATAGTGAAAGCATTTACTTACTAAATACGATAAATGCTTTAAAAATGTTATTATTCTTCTTTTGCAATACTTTATATTTGCAGAGTACTTAAATATTCTATAGTGTGTTTCTCAATCTATTAATCTACTATGTTAATATATATTAAATATTTTTTTAAATGATTACAACTAAATTGAATTAGTAAAACAGTAATGTGATATGTATAAAGTTAAATTAATTCACATTATCTTATAGCTTACTATGAAACATTTTAATGAATTTCGCAATAAAATGCTTTCAAAACTATTCAAACATTCAAATTCCCTTGTCAAGAAATGTTCTTCAAACATCTTCAATTAGCTGAAAGTGAAATATATATTCTTTGATTCTAAACAACAGAATTAGAATACGTACACGGAGAAAATTAATTTGCTTGAATCAAGCAAATGTTTTGCTTAAAAGCAAATCAGCAAAACTTTGCTCAATCACAATGTGATTTAAGAAAAAGATTGCTAAATTGCAATCACTCCTCGATTATTTAGGAAAAAGCAAAATTTTGATTACATTCAAATTTTTACTTAATTTCAGCAAAAATTTGCTAAGTTATTATAAATGGGAGGAGCAAATGCTTACTTAATTCAAGGAAATATTTGCTTAGTTGTTATATATTAGAAAAGCATATTTTGATTAGTTTTTGCTAAAATTTTGCATAATGTTGAAGTGGCTTAGAATCAAGCGCAAGTTTTGCTTAACCACAATACTAATTTTGCAAACAGTTTTCTCCGTGTATGCAAGCCATGTTTTTATGCTACACGACCTGTGCTCACATTATCACAATGCTAAAAAGTATGCTATTATCTTTTTTAACTGTTGATAGTATCACATTTACAACCAGTGCCAATTTGTGGCAAAAAGCATGAGGTTCACTCTTTTTTTTGGAATTCAAACGAAACGATAAGCTTTTTTTTGATGATTTTTTTTTTTGTTTTTATAAAAAGCAAACAAATAATATTTTTGAATACTATAAACCTTTAATTTAGACAGTTTAGATGCAGCGCTTCATTGAACTTGAATATTGAATACGGAAAAACACGTGAAGTGGAAAATTTCGTATGGGAGGTGGGCGTGGCAGAAAATACTTTTTTTATAATAGACATATATTGAAGATTTCTGACAGAATGGTTCTTGTATTGGTTTAAGACAAAAAAAATATGGCGTTTTAAATATTTGTGTTGTATGGGAGGCAGGCGTGATTGAGGGCGGATTTAAAAATATTTTTGTGTGTATTCTAATAAGGCAAATTCCAAATAATACACAAAATTTAATTGGTTTACGATGAGTCCTTCTATTTATTGACAACTTTTGTATGGGGCTCAACCACTGTGCGGCGCACGTGTCTGTTTGCTTCTTGTGCGTAAACACGTGCAATAGAAGTGTAATTTATATTATGCGCATGTGATTTGGTAACTGAAGGCTACAGAAAAATAAAAAAATACTTTACAAATTTAATAATAATTGCTGATTGCAGAAAATGAATGACTTACGATACTATCGAAACTGCGTATTATTTTTAAGCCTTAACAACGTTACCTCATGCGCAGCTTTCACTGTGCACGATAAAAACAAAAAGCAACACAAGAATAACACATCTGTTATTCAGCATTTAGATATGCGTAGGAAAAAATAGCACAAAACAAATACAAAAAACTCGCTCACTATTTACTGCTGCGCTCTACTGCGCTCTCTTTCATATCCGTGGCAGATGAGCCGAGTGATTCGGCTACTTGTGTCGATTATGAGTATTTGGGCAAGTAGGATAAGTATCAGCAAGACGACAACAACCATAAGTATTTATGAACCGAAAAAACCCGATCTTTCCTGATCCGACTCATGACTTAGGATACTCATATTTATTTGAGCCGCCGCATTCTAGCTTCGTAGAAGAGAATATGAGTCGAGTTGTGTGCGCTTAGGGTGAGTAGGTTTTTGTACTTATTTTTTTCGGATATACTCAGAGTCGCAAAAAAGCTATCCGTTGCAGATCTCTGGTTGCTAATGCAAAAAAAGGTCACAATTTGTTTTAAATTATGAATTCTATTTTATATTGGGGGTTGGAATTAGTTTTAAAGGTTTTCTAAGAGATGGCGTAACTATCAATAGATCGCATCGGGCACACCTGTGACTATATTCATTTCAAAGCACATTGTCTAAGCTTCATTTTTCAGTATGTGTCATTCCACTGAAGTGTAAACAACATATATTTTTTTCTCTGTAAACATGTCGACTTTCGTTCCAACAAAACGCAATTTGCGGGAAGGTTTACTTTTGTGCTTCCATTTGAAGAAAAAAGCGGTTGAAGCACAACGCACGCTTACTGAGGCTTACAGGGACTATGCTCCATCGATTTCTACTTGTGAGTACTGGTTCCGTCGGTTTAAAAGTGGTGATTTTGATACGGAAGACAAAGAGCGTCCGGGCCAGCCGAAAAAGTTTGAAGATGAGGAATTGGAGGCTTTGCTCGATGAAGACCCGTGTCAAACCCTTCAAGAATTGTCAGAATCATTGGGAGTCGACTTATCAACGGTCGGCAAACGCTTGAAGGCCATGGGAATGATTCAAAAGCAAGGAAATTGGGTGCCGTACCAGTTGAAGCCGAGAGACGCTGAACGGCGATTTTGCATGTGCGAACAACTGCTTCAACGGCATAAAAGGAAGAGTTTTTTGCATCGTATTGTCACTGGCGATGAAAAGTGGATCCATTACGATAATCCTAAGCGAAAAAAATCGTGGGACCACCCGGCCATGCATCAACATCGAGGGCCAAGCCGAATATTCATGGCGCCAAGCTTATGCTGTGTATTTGGTGGGATCAGAAGGGTGTCGTGTACTATGAGCTGCTAAAACCTAACGAAACCATCACTGGAGAACGCTACCAACAACAATTGATGCAATTGAGCCGAGCATTAAAGGTTAAACGGCCGGAATATGCCAAAAGACACGACAAAGTGGTTTTTCAACATGACAACGCACGGCCACATGTTGCAAGAACCGTCAAGGAAACGTTGGAGGCGCTGAATTGGGATGTGCTACCCCACCCGCCTTATAGCCCAGACATAGCCCCTTCCGACTACCACCTATTCAGATCGATGACGCATGGCTTGGCTGAGCAGCGCTTCACTTCTTACGAGGATACTAAAAAATGGGTCGATTCATGGATTGCCTCAAAAGACGAATCGTTCTTCCGGCGCGGAATCCATATGCCGCCAGAAAGATGGGAAAATGTTGTAGCTAACGATGGACAATACTTTGAATAATATACATTGTACCGTTGTTTCTAAATAAATGCTCAAAAACCGAAAAAAAAGCTTTAAAATTAATTCCAACCCCCAATATTTCTTTATATTCAAGAGTACCTACAAATTTTCTTGGAAATCAGTTCATTTTAGGGCAAAATTTGATTTTTAAGACTTTTTTCAAATGAAGTGTTTTTTTTTTAATAGCCGCCAGATGTAGCAGGTTTTTACAGAAACAGAAGGTAGAGGTATAATTAGCTAAATATTTTCAACTAAATTTTACTTAAATTTTCATTCCTTCAAAAATTTACAGTCATATTTCAACGATGTTTCTATTTTTATTTATTAACATTTTATATTGTATTTTATAAAAATATCAATGGCGATTAAGACATACAAAAGTCCAAAAAACAAAACCTTGAAATATACTTTGTGCTCGAAGTTATTATTGTTTTATTAAGCTTATTTTTGTTAAGAAAGTTTAAACTTTGACGAATTTTATTAAATACATCAAGTTTTTAATACCACATTCATAATACATGTTTGACGAATAAAAATATTTTTTATAAAATTTAACAGAAAAAACCCCAAATGTCATCCAAAAATTAAAAAAGCGCACTGTGTGTCGGTGTAATTCTAATACCTCGTAACCCATTTTCTTGAATTTTGAGGTTATGAGCAATGCCCGTAGTAAAAAGTGCGCTAAATCGATTGGAAAATAACTCGCAATTAGTAGAGCAAATCTTCTATAAAATATCTCGCATGGATAACGTTGTTTGATCTCCTGAAAACTTTAGTTTAGCATGAAGTTGAATATGCAAGATTGCAATGCAGTAAGCACATCAATAGACTCGAATCAGAAGATTCCAAAATTTATTGAAGCGAAAACTAAAGCAGCGGCAGCAGAAATAAACTAAATACGTTATCGATAGGCAGCTTAAATGGACACAAATTGATTTTTCCGTAGTCACAACTTCTACATAGTAAATTGCAACACCGAGAAAAAAACGTAGTGAAAACAACAGTATTTTGCAATTATATCACGGAGAGGAAAAATCAAGCAGTCTATGTTTGAATCAAGCAAATAGGCCATCAGTTTACATTCAAGCCTAAACTTCTCAATTCAAGCATTATTTTGTTAGAATTGAACAAATTTAAAAACACATGACATTAAGAAAAAAAAGTTAAATTCAAAAAATATTTCCTTAAAGTGATAAAAATTTGCTTGAGTTAAAACAATTTGCTGAAAACTAGTATAATTTGCTTGATTTGAGAAATTTGTTTTCCTTGAGTTGAGAACAATATGCTTTACTGTTTGCTCGATTTGAGAAATTTGTTTTTCTTGAATTGATAAGAATTTGCTTCATCAAAAAAAAACAACTTTCTCCATATTACTATGCTTTGATTTTTATTTTTTATAAAAAGAATTCGCTTGGTTCAAGTAATTAATTGTCTGCAAATTAGGAAGTTTTGCTTGATATATAAGATTATTTTGTATATTATATCTGAAAATATTAAATAGCTAGCTACATTGTGTTTTTAAATTAAGGGGTATGAACAGTGTAAAAATTTAAAAAAGAAAATATTTTTCATAAATTACACTGCTCCACAGAATTCCAAAAATGCTCTGATTTGAAAGTTTGAACAGTCAATTTAGATGTAAACTGGAAAATTACTCTTATTTCAAATATCAGCTTTAAAAATTATTCTGTGACACCGTTTTTAAATTATCAATAGGTTATTATTTTCAGTTAATTTCAAAAAAGTGTTCCTACATTATTGTAAATAAGACACGTTTTTATGAATTGATTTAAATACGTAGTATATTTAATAAAAGGTAATTGAAATACCTTTCATTTGTTACTGCATTATATTTCAATTGGATAAGCATCTTATGCTTTATTAATTAAAATATTTTAATTTTTTATTTTGTTTCTAAAAATTTTCGTAAAATGGAAAATAAGTTTGCTTACAAAGTTAACAAAATTAAAGAAATTATATGAGTACATACTTTTATTTTAAAGTTTTTTTTTTCTATTACAAAGAAAATGACATACATCTCTAAAAAATCTCTCACGAAATTCAAAAATAATAACTTCCGAAGTGAAAATGGAAAAATCTATTTTTTTTCAAATTTTATGTTTAAACAGTCTTCGCTTCATTATACATAAAGATACAGTAAGTCTGGTGCTTTTTTTAAAAAAATCTATTTTTTTAATGGTTTTTAAGAATACAATTTATTGAGAATATAGTGTAAAAATTTCAAACCAAAATTCAAAATATTAACGAAGTTATAACACATACTCGCGAGCTCCTTACATTGCGCACGCTGTGTGTTCTTAAAACTTTAAAAGCTTTTTTTCGAAACGTTTTTTTGATCGGCCCGTGTGTTTTAAAAAATTGTATCGAACCGATTGAACTGAAATTTGAATACGTTATTTTACACGCTAATGATGGCTTTCGCAGGTAGCAGAATTGTGCACTTTGAATAATTTTTTCCTATTTTCCCCCCGATTTTCCACAAAAAAAAACCCCTATTTTTGAAAACTTCTGTTTAGAAGTCCGCCACTTTGTTATATTTTAATGAAAATGTTTAAATCTGCATATAGGCATTTCTAAACTGGCGTAACCGACGATTTGTACGCAGAAGTATTAAAAAAATAGAATGATAATGTCTAATTTTTAAAAAGGCTTTTTTATTATTTGCGTAAAAGGCTTTTTTTTTATTTGTCACTGTTTTTAAGTAAAAACAGTGACAACAATCGACCCTTAGGATTCCAAGATATAAGCAAACATATGTGCTGGCGTTACGTTACAAAAAACGGAAGTAACACTTTTATATACAACTTTTTTTTAGAAGAGCTTTAAATAACATAAGATTATTTTCCAAGTGATCAAATTAAAAAATCTTCTCTGGTATTTTTATTAGTCTTTTTTATCTGGCGTTACGTTACTGGCTTACGTTACTAAAATTTCCTTTTAGTTTAATTGGGTAATTAAGTAATTAGGTAGTTAGTAATTATGTAATTTAGTAATTAAAAACTTAATTTAATATATTGTCCTTTCGTTACCTCAACCATTTTTCATTACCTTTATCCAATGCCTTCCATTGAAAATGAAAAACTTAATTTTTGAAACAGCGCAGACGATTTGATCATCATGGTTAATAAATTTATGTAGAAACTGCTTAAATTAATAAAATTAAAATGCTTCTCATAGATATATCATCAAATAATAAGTTTTTAATAAGTTTTAATTTTTTCAAAATTTAAACTCCCTTTTCCGATTCCTCAGGAAAAATCAATCAGAATTGGGCTGTACTCTTTCCATTTGACTTTTTGAAAAAAAATATCGAAAATAACTGCTATTATCGATCCCTGTGTCTGACAGTTTAGTTTTTTACAACTATTACACCAGCCAATATATTTACGACAAACATGACTTTTGGAGGTTTTTGCAAAAAGTTAAAGCTCATTGGTGGCTTTCGTTACAGCCAACATATTTTTGGAATCGTTATAAAATAGATCAAGGTTAATTTTTAGAGGGGTGTAAATGGAACTTTTTTCCCCCATACAAGCCGAGGCACCTATCGTTCACATATCAGGATATGGTTTCATATATTATTCGATACAAGGCTACTTAGAATCCAAACTTTAGAGCAAAGAAGAAAATGCTTTTCAATATTATTAATTAAAGACAAGATCCAATGTTAGAAATTGCTGAATTGTTGGAAATTATCACTTTTTATGTACCAATTATCCTTTTAAGAGCTCTTAGCGAAAGAAAATTATTTTATATTTTTCCATATAGGGAAAAGAAAGGCTGGGTGGTGAACCGGGCTGGGTAGTGAACCATTACTTATTTTTCTTTCCTAATTGACATATCGCCAATTTTTCAACTGTCAAGTTTGTCTTTTGACATGACTCAGTTTTTGTAGTTACATCAAAGTGTACCGACGTATTGCTTGTGGCAGCTACAGACATCGTGTTTGAAAATTTGTTGCCAACACTTTTTTGATTTTTTTCCAAGTGCTATCCAAGCGAAGTTATTCCAAAAAGATGAGTGTGATGTATATATATTTAATGTTTTGATTTTTTTTATGATCCATAATTTGGTTATGTCGAAATATGATTGAGGAGTGTCGTGGTTTTTGATGTTTCCAAAATAGTGTCTTGGCTGGGTTGTTAACCACTGTGGTGGCTGGGTTATGAACCATTCTTTTTTCGAAGTAGATTTCTACTAGACCTGTAAAATATCGTCAAAAAGCACCAGTGTTTCGTCACTTCTGGATAAAATTGGGCTATTACAAGCAGCCACCCCAAAGAAACTAATGAAACGTGGCTGAAAGGCAACGGAAAGCTGCGAGATGACTTCTCCAGACAAAATGGATAACTCTACGCAGAAAAACAGCAGAAAAGTTAAAACCTCCAGAAAAAGCAGCACCAAAGAAGGCACAACCACCACCACCAAAGCGTACCAAACTTCCCAAGGCAAAATAAGCATCAAACCACCTAATGAGGATATTGATTTTTACACCATTTGTTTCCTGTTTTTGTCTGAAGAACTGAAGCCCCCAAAACACCATCGAGTGCAACAAATGTAGCCGGCCTGTTCACTTGAAGTGCGCCAACATGGGAAAGCGATCTTACTTCACATGCAAACATTGCGACACCGATCGTCTTAATTCGTATTTTTAGACTTTTATTGGTATATTTTAAAAGGTTCACAACCCAGCCACTTTTTTGGAAGAGCCAAATATCACGTCCTTAGAAAATTGGCCGTAGAGAGCTAAATTTTTATCAAAACTCTTATCTGTCTGTATAAAAAGTTGCGTTTTATGTTTACCTTTCCAACGGTATCCTGGATTATTCTATATATGGGCATTTCCAAACTGGCATTACGGACGATTTGTACGAAGATATATTAAAAAAAAAATTTAAAACGTATAGTTTTTTAAAAGTTTTTTTTTTATTAAAGTTTTTTCCTAAATGACCTTGTTATTTATTATGTTGACTTTATATGATTAAATACAAATTCTATCAATACTATCAAACATTTAGAATTTGTTTTTTTTTTATATTTGCGTAGTAATTAAGTACAACTATATTAAATAAAAGCAATAACAATCGATCTTAAGGATTCAAAGATATAGGCAAAAACATGTGCTGGCGTTACTTTAAAAAAAACGGAAGTGATTTTTGACTTGGATTACAAAATTTTCAAAACTCTCCGAATTGGGCAACACTTTTTGCATACAACTTTTTTAGAAGGTTTTGAAATAATGTAAGTTTATTTTCCAAGTGATAAAATTTAAAAATCTTATGCGGGTTTTTCTTTATTAGGCTTTTTGATCTGGCGTTACGTTACTGGCGTTACGTTACTTAAATTTCCACTGTAAGTTAATTGGGGAGTTAAGTAATTAGGTAGTGAAGTAATTATTTAATTAAGTTATTAAAAAGGAAATTTAATATATTGTCCTTTCCTTGCCTTAACCATTTTTTCATTATCTTTAGCCATACATTCCATTTTTACTAAAACAAAAAGATTACGAAACATTTACGAAAAAGAAAAACTACATTTGTGAAAGAGTGCAGACAATTTATTTATTTATTTATTTAGATTGAGTCTATGAATCATAAATTCTTACAGACTAGAAATAAGTACAATTTTAATAAATTCAATTAAACTGGCTAACAATGTTAAAAGAATTACATATAAAATCAATTGGCAAAACTAGAAAATAAGTTACAATAACAACACTTGCTATAAGATAGAATGAAGAAAGCTTTTTAAACAATCTTTAGGCAAAGAAAAGTCAATACTAAACTTCATGGACAAGTCATTATATAATATAAGGGCTCTTGTTATGGGCTCATTTAAGGCATAATTTGTACGATGTTGTTTAATAAAAAAGATTTTAAAATATCGCAACTGCCTAGACGGGATATTGAAATCAATTAATTGTAATAATAAAGGACTATCAATTTTACCAGATACAATATCATGGATATATAAAAGTGAATGAAGTTTACTTCGAGTTTCAAGAGATTTAATACCCATTAATAAGCAACGCACATGATAAGGTGGGAGGTTCATAGTTGTATAAAGTGGTTTTAACATTGATCTAGTAGCGGATTTCTGAACACGTTCCAATCTTAGAGTATGAACAGCATAAACAGGATTCCAAATTATGGAAGCGTATTCAAGCCTAGATCTGACAATAGAATTAAATAACACTTTAAGAGTGTGCGGGTCGCGAAAATCAGTACAGTTTCTACGAATGAAAGCAAGAAGTGAGTATGCTTTAGGTAACAGAAAGTTTAAGTGCTCAATAAATAAAAACTTATAATCAAAAACTACACCCAAGTCTCGGATTAAATTTACTTTCTCTAGTGGGCATCCACCCAGAGAATACGTTGACATTATGGGTAATAATGATTTACTAAATGTAGCATGCGCACATTTATTGATATTAAGAGGAAGGCCATTGCGAACACTCCAATCCAAGACATTATTGAGATCGGATTGGAGTGAAGTGATATCATCATGAGTAGCTATTTTAGAGAAAAGCTTCAAATCATCTGCATAAAGCAGAAATTGTGAGTTACGGAAGCACTTATTAATATCATTGATAAATAGTATGAAGAGAAGAGGGCCAAGAACACTACCTTGTGGCACCCCAGATGACGCCAGAAAACTATATGAATGCACATTATTTATGGAAACAGAACACTTCCTAGAGACTAAGTAAGATTCAAACCATTTTAGTATGGCCGAGTGAAATCCCATTTTAGCTAGTTTTCTGATAAGCAGTAAATGAGGCACTTTGTCAAATGCCTTCGAAAAGTCAGTGTAAACCACATCTACTTGGCAGCCCAGCTCAAATGATGAAACGCAGTAATGAGAAAAAGTTGACAAATTAGTCACAGCTGATCTACCCATCACAAAACCATGTTGCTCTGTGCATATTTGATGCTTGAGTAAGAAGTAAAGTTTAGATTTTATTAAAGATTCAAAAATTTTTGAGACATTGGAAAGCTTTGAGATAGGGCGATAATTCGAAACATTATCTTTGGCACCACTCTTAAAAATTGGTGTAATTGAGGCAATCTTCCAACAATCAATAAAATTGCCACTAAATAATGAATTATTAAAAATTAAACACAGAGGCTTAGAGAAAGCACAAGAACAATTTTTTAACAGAATAGAGGAAAAACCATCCACATCGGACTTAAAAGAGGATTTTAATAAGGATAGAGCTTTAGAAACTTCTGCATCACATAACGACAGAGAACCCAGGTCAATGAATTCAGTAACGTCATCAAGATTGGTGGAGTATAGTGACATACAATCATGTTCAAAATTAGATTTAAAATAATCCGCAAATAGATCAACAGTATCCGAAGTTAAATGAGAACGTTTATTGTTATAGAGCATTGAAGTGGGGATATTTGATCCATCTTTTTTAGACTTAATAAAATTCCAAAATGAATTAGGATTGGAGATTATTTTAATTTCAATGTTAAGAATGTACTGTTTATACAAAAATTTGTTCAAAAAGTTAAATTCACTTACATAATGTGAGTGTTTAAGTTGATGATCTGAGTTATTAGTTACTTTAAATAAATTAAAGAATTTGTTCCGTAAATTTTTTAGTTTTTTTAGGCCTGGAGTGTACCAGGGCAGCTTATACTTCTTTCGGGAAACTCGTGGTATATTATCATTGCAGATATTATGGACTATAGATTTAAATATGTCATAGCACATTGCGGTACTTTTTCCAAAAAACAGGCTATCCCAATCACAAACATTCAAGAGAGATGATATAGTATTTTATCATAATGGTAAATGAATATATGTTTAAAATGCTTTAATTAATTAAATAAAAATGCTTCTCTTAGATAATATCATAAAATAATAAGTTTTGTTTATTTAGTTTAAAATAATAAAATGTCTTGGCCACGGTAGACTTTTCTGTGGAAATGCCCATATTTATTCTGTGGAAATGTAGAGTCGAAAAAAACCCGGTTTACAACTCAGCCCTTTCCACTACATATAACTAATTTTAGCAAGAATAAGGTTATCACTAAATGTTTATCTCTTTGTAATTCTGTTGCAGGATTTCAATATAATAAGAGAAATATTTATGATCCTTTATTTCATTTGTCATTCCAAGTTTAAGATTTTAGTTGAAATTTTGGGTACGTACAAAATTAGACAAATTTTCTTTTTGCAGAGAGGTGTAATTTAAAAAACATTTTGTCGTAGCTGGGAATTGAACCCGGGTTCTTTAGCTAATGGGCAACGCACTCTACCCATAGGGATACGGCCGCCACACTAAACATAATTTAAAAAAAAAATTAAAGAAATAGATTTAAATTGCTGCTAAGATTACAGGTTTTCTTTAAATATTTACTATCAGCAAACGTAAGAGAAATCCTCTTCGAAATAATGATATTTTTATTAATTCCTTACATACACAAGTTTTTTTAATTCGGAACGATTGCACCTCGATAGCTCCATTAATTTAACTTTAGTTTTTAACACGCCAAACGTAGAGTGTATTTTCGTTTTATCAACATCAACTGTCGTACCTTAAGGCCGCAAGGAGCAATTTAATACTACGAATGAACACTTAATTATAGGCAGAAACTGATCTTTCGCTGAAAGGAAGCAGTAGCCCTCGCCACCTCCTGCGTCACATTAGATCCACCACCCCCGGCACTATTGGCAACACAATGGAGAACAGCACCATCAACTATTATAAACAAAGTCGGATGGCAACAAAAGCAAAACCAATTCATAACACCAACAACAACGCAAAAGAATGAAAATGAAAACGAAAGATTATTTCAAAAGAGCGGAAGTAATTGAAAAGTTATGCATGCGGGTAGTGCGGGTGAAAGGAGCTCCACTCACTGATTGGACGGACAAACCCGGGTGAACAGTGACAACGAATTGCACTGGAAGCGCATATTTAATTTTTTTACGATTATACCGGCCTCGCATGTCGAGTTGTCGTATTGTTGGATTAAAAAAACAAACTAGTTACTGCAGCTGGTGTTGCAGGAGACCGCGCTCTACCTTGGAACGCACACAGAAAGGAAGCAAGGTGGAAGTTGCACATAATTGTTTTCCTTTTCGTTGATTCTGTTGAAATTGTTGTTGATGTGTTTGCAGTTTTGTTGTTGTAAACTCCATGCCACTTCTTTTCTGCTGTGTTTAGTCGCCGCATTGGGTCAGGAAGCTATTGCCACTATTGCAAACCACTTGCTAGGCGGCCCCATAGCCCCAATATCAACATTAAACAACAAACATCCACACATACGCACGGAAAACAATTTCCTCTACTTATTTGTGGTTTATGTGCAGGAATTCATTAAAGTCAGCATTCGCAGTAGCAGCGAAAGCGGCATCAGCTGAAACGTTGCGACAGCGACGTTGACAGCATCAAACAAACACTTGTTTTTGACACTAGCACGATTCTTATCGAAACTTTGTCCACATTTGTGGGTCTTTATTCTTTTCCAAATATATATATTTTGCACTTTATGTTTATTCCATACTATTATTCACTTACCAGCTCGGCTGCTGGCACCTCTGACGCCATTTTGAACGTTTCTGATAATATTTTCTATCCTACAAACCCGACACTAATGTTGTAATTTTGTTCGTTTATTTCTGACTGAAGTTGTCAAAAGACACGACTGAGCGAAACACAAAATAAGAAATGTCAAAATGGCTGGGTTGCAATTTTTTAATCATGAAAAAGTGCTGTACAGTACGCTTTTTTACTTGTACTAGTACAGAAAAGTGTACCCAACAATAAACATATATTTATATATGTTGAATTTTAAGATAAGTCTCATGCATTCCGGTAAATATTTGAACGTCTTCTTTAAAATTAATGTTTTTGAAGTGATGAAATTTGAAACTCGATGAAACGCAAAATTATACAAGAAAACGTAAAAAGGTGGATTCATTCATGATGAATAGATAGATGCATTCATGATGAATGAACTGAAACAGGTTGGAGGCAGATAGCAGGCGTTGAGTTAAGCAAAAAATTATATTTTGCAAGCCACATAAAGACAATTAAAGGGTGATTCATCCAGGATTACTCAACTGAAGTAGGTTGAAGGGACGTTGAGCTAAGTAAAAAATTGAAAGGGAGCAGGAGTCGCAAACAGGGGAGCTAGAAGGGAAAAACCGAAATCATAGGAATCTATACGTTTAACTACATAGCTGACACATCTCTTAACCGATTTTTAATTTTAATATCATTTCCGAAAGGGAATTCAAAGACTTTTATGCCCGGTTTCACCAAACTTTTTTTTATTATTTAACATATTTATATATTTGCTATATGTTTAAAATAAAAAATTCCGTTTTTCCAAACACTTGACAATCACCTTTGATTCGTACTGTACTGTAGTCCCAGCTTTGCAATAATAAATAAATTTACCATCATGTTAAATTTAAAAGCGTGTTAGCTAAAAGATCGTTAAATAAATGTTGTTGAAACCAGGCATTAAGCTACTGAGTTAAAGTTTTTAGACACATGCATATACAAAACAATAACGTATGAGCAGCTAAACTGAAAAATTAAGTTTTTTCTTTTTTGAGACGCATGTTGAGAAATGTTTGCTTTTCGAACCAGTAGTACTACGAAAAAAAGTGATGATATCAGAAAAGAGCTTTTTACGCAAATTAGCTTTTCTGAGTAAAAAACAATGTAAGAAGGGTTAATGAAGAATTTTTCAAGGAAATATATAAGGTCATAATATTTTCATAAAAATTTGGATTTTTCCGAAAAAGTTTTTATCAAAATAAAATTTAAGCACAAGAAAAGGTGATTTTTCAGTTAAGCTGCTCATAAGATTTTATTTTGTGTATTTATAAAACAACTGGAAGAGTTTCTGCAAATCAAGGTTTTCAGAAATGAAGTTTTTACTTGTTTTATTTTTGCACCAAAACAAACTTTTGAGTAATTTTTGAGTGAAAAGCCAATATTTCGAACCGTTTTTAAAAAAAGATAAAAAATATATACACTGACTTAGGGGTAAGTTCAAACTATTTTGGTTAAGTTCATTTTTCTCCTAAACAAAAAAAAACATTTTAATTAAATTTATTTAAAAACAGCGCAGATGTATGCATGGAAAGTAAAAAATTTGATTTTCAAGTCGTTTTATCTCATACTTAGGTTATATTGTTTTATGAAAAAGCCGTTGTACTAAAAACTTCTAAAGTTTCCCGAGGGTTTCATTTGTACCGTGCATGGTTGCCACATACATAATTTTTTAATTAATTTTGTTATTGTTTTGTTGGATACACATCGATCTTCATATATGAGATATGAAACAAAAACTTAGTCTATCAAAAACGCTTTTACTCTGCTTTAATTTACACATTTTACACACTAAAATGATAGAAAAGACATGTTTTTGCTTTTATTTCTTGCTGCACATAGTATGTGCTGAATTATGTTACATAAAATTTTGAGTTTGCATAAGGTTGATTTCTTCACATTGCATTTTATTTTTACGGAATTAGTTTTCTATTTAAATTTGTATAAAAAAATATTAACACTTTGTCACAATCCACACGCCAGAAGTAGTATTATCTGAAAATATGGAACATTCAACTAATAGCAAAAATTCTATTTATTTTTTCTTTGGAAGTATTTGTTTGGAGATAAAAAGCTAATGGTTAAAAAATTTCAGGCCGCTCTCAAGTAATTAAGAGGTTATATGGGTCTGAAGTTAGAAAAATGGGCCTAAAAAACTTTTTCAGCTTTATTTATCACTTCAGTTTATGGGTATCAAAAGAGCTATTTATCCATGCATAACTCTTTAAGATTTAACTCTTTTTGAATTTAAAATATTTTTTGTGGATCCATTTGGTCTACTTTTAAAAAAAAGTTTATATAAGGTATGTAAATAATGTTGTGATAAAGCAAATGAGTGGCAAAAAATCGCTCGATTTTTTTTATATATTTCAAGGTGAGTGCTCACCCTTAATTATGATAAATTATATATTTAAATTGGTTTTAGTTGTACTAAACTAAAATTTTAGTAGTTTAGTTCGTGTGGTTGCTGTAATAAAAATGGGCGTGGTCCCACTAATATCTAAGCCTCTTCATAAATCATTATAATTATTGAGCTGTACATGATTTGATAGTTTAACTTGGTATGTAGGTGCTATGGGCCCAATTGGCTGCCACTATATAAATTAATTTTTCCACGCCTACATTTAAAGCCAAACAATATAAATTAAAATTAAATGGTTTGGCCTCTGAATTTTGGCTTAACTGGTCTGGCTTGGATTTCTGAAATGAAAACTTTTTAGGTGTGCTAAAAAACAACTGTTGTATTATAGATTTAAGTTTTCACTTCGGTCGGCAGTCCACTAACTGCTATTTTTTTATGATTTGGCACTTTAGTTCAAAATCAGAAAAAAGTTAATTAAAAAAATAATACAAATTAAAATTGAAAAATATCAGCTTGTTCTTTGAAAAAGTTATTACTTAAAACTCAATTATACTTTTCAGAATTACATTTTTCTTTTATTAATTAATAGCCCTTATATTAATTAATAAAGAAATTCCCAAACGCGTTAACGACGATTTTCGATATCGTTAGTTAGCGAAAACTGTAGTTTTCTGTGAACGTGGCACGCCATAGATAGGCATAATGCATTGAATTAAAGGTGTATTAAAAAATAGCATTAGCCCTACTCTCTTAGTGGTTATAATATGTAATGGTAATGGAAAAAATTGCACTACCATTAATATGTAATGGTAATTGAAAAAAGATAGCATTACCATTAGTACTTATATTAAGCAAAAAAATGGCATTACCACTGAAATTTAATGGTAATAAAAAATTTCAATAGTAATGAAAGAATTTTGTATTTTCACTAAATTTTTAATAGTAACGGAAGAAATTTACACTACCACTAACATTAAAACAAATTTTAACCAGTACAAAAATTTTCAAATAAAAAGTTCTATAAATGACGTAGTTTCTCTTCAATTACAAATTTGCTGACCAAGGAAAGTTATGTAGTGAAAAGGTACCTAAAATATACAATATATAACGAAAATGAAAAAATTATTGTCTGAGAAAATAACTGCTAAATTAAAAAAAAATTTGGTAGTAGCTAACATTTATTAGCTTTTTTCAATACTAGCATTTCAAAATTGGTGTCGCTAACTTTTTGTCTTCGCGATCGATCGGTGAAGTTTTTTGCAATTTTAGTAGTAGTGGAAGAAATTTACATTACCACTAAAATTGCAAAAAATTGTATTACCTCTAAATGTTTAACGGTAATGGAAAATTACCAAACCATAATGCAATTTTTTGCATTACCATAACATACTAATGCAATTTTTTCATTACCATTACAAATTAATGGTTATGCAATTTTTTCCATTACCATAACATATTAATGGTAATGCAAATTTATTTAAGACTTTAATGAGTGGAAAAGCAAAGAAAAGTTAAACTTTTAGTGTTCTTATTTTGACTTTTGAATAGTCTATTAAGCGCACTATACAAGGTGTAAAAGCAAAGAGCTGTCAAAAGTTCGGCTCTTAGATAGAAGCCACCAAAAATAATACGTTACGTTATGAAACATAGAGGTGGTTTTTTCTGCATCAATATAAACAAAAAACCTGCGAAGTGTGCACAAGTTTTTTATGAAAGTTGTTTTAATATAGTATGGAATTATGTTGCTACATATTCATAATTGTTTTGTTGAAAAATCTTTTTTATTGTTTTTAAACGAACCATAACATATGTTACGTTATATACTTTACATGACAGATTTTTCCTTTCACAAATGCACAAATATTTTATTGTTTTATTTATTTAATTGATTTTATTTATAAACAAGTATGTATTTATTATCCTTATAAAATTCCCACTTTCGTTAAAATTTTTAACTTTTGTCACCATTCTCCAACTTAAAAGAATTTTAAGTAACATTTAATTTTTCAGTCGAGGTAGACCTTTTGGTGGAAATACTCATATGCTAGTGAGTCATTAGCGTAAAAAGTACCTGTAGAACCATTAAAAACATGGAGGAAATCAAAAATAAAGATCCTGTACAAATGAGTGGTCATAATAGATCCCGTAGGATTACCACTTTCAATTTTATAAGAATCTTAAGGGTTATCATCAATATTAATAATAAAAATATGATAAGCTCTATCAAAGGCCTTTTCTATGTCCAGAGATACTGCTACTGTACATTTTCTTTTACAGAGATAAAGAATTATATCGTTTTGGAATTTTAATAAAGCATGAACCGTTAAATGTTGGTTTTTGAAACCAAAGTGAAAATCAGAATTATATATAAAATTAACAAAATTATCGAATATATCTTTATTGCTTTTTCAAGAATTTTAATTAGATTAGAAAGTAAAGAAATACTTAGAAAGAAGGTCTAAAAGTATTCACTTCAAAATCTTTTAGTTTTTTTTTAATAGGTATAATTTTAGCAATTTTCCAAGAGTCAAGAAAATAACAATTATTAATATAGTTATTCTATGAACAAACATATGGCATCAGTAACATTGTATTGAGACTATTATTGGTATACCATATGTATTTTACTGTATACCAGCTATAAACCAGCTCACGAAGCTAGTATGGCACCTGATTCATGGTTTACGAAACATAAAAACTTTTCATGGTTTCTTCATACCCAACATACCTTTTTTTACTTGCGACCCCGATATTACTATAATTCAACTGATATCAGCCCCTTTTTCTGATAGCGACAAAATATCTAACTACATAAAAGTCATAAAACTAAAAAAATTTTCATTTGAAAAAAAATTCAATTCAAAGTAAATAACTGTTGAAAAAAAAAAATGGAAAACAAGAATGATTGTTCAAATACAGCAGTTGCTTAAACATAAGAGCTTACGTTTTGAGCATCCATACTTTTACTTGCTCATTTGATCTTTCACGAGTGCTAATGATTATTCAGTTTTATACAAATTTGTTATTTTTTTCTTGAAATAAAAATTTTGTTTAAATGTAAATAATTGTCAAAAAAGCTTTTTCGATATGTGTGCTACTGTTTTGATACTACATAGTATAAGGTCGTTCATGGTTTCAATACTGCAGTATCAATAACATATGTGTGTCCTTAGTATTATTATTAATGTGTGCAGGGAAGTCATAGGTCAATAATAAATAAATAGGCATTTTCTTGTGAATTAAGTAGTAAAATCAATAAAGCTGTTCATAGTTTGCGTACTCGGTTCCGCTATTTTTACGATTTGTTATTTTTATGCCAAACTATGTAAGTGTATTTTGCTTTTTTGTTGTTTTGCATGGAAATGTAAATACGCAAACACTCGTTAATAAAAGTAGACCTTGAACGTGTTTTTGTACCTCGTATATTTGTACTCTGTGGAAGTGGCCAACTTCGTTTTTGGTGTTCTAAAACGCTGTTGCTTAATTATTGAATAAGCTACATAGCGGGGTGCTCACAGTTTCCACAATAACAAATGCTATAAATACGATTTGTTAAATGTACGTTTAAACTGTGAATAGCCTTAATATACAAATACAAAAGTTTAATCCGTACTGTACAGTACGCTTTTTGCGATGTTAAATAAATGTTTAATAAATGAAGCCAGTTTTTAGGCAAATAATGTGTGGCGGTTCATGTTCGCACTTTTTCAAACGATGTGGCTAAGCAAATACACAAACCTGATAAAGAAGCTGAAGACCAGCATTGCCAGAATGAAGTTAAATACATAATTTTTAAGAATTTTAAGCTCAACTAACAAATGACGTATTTTTTAAGGCAACTTTATCAAAAACTTTAAAGCAAGATTTCTTGAAACTTTGAAATAAGACTTAAGCTTTTATTGCTCATTGACACAGGTATATCATACAGGTATATCATACCTGGGTCAATGAGCAATAACAGCTTAAGTCTTATTAAGTTTTCAGGTATGATATACCTGTGTCAATGAGCAATAATAGCTTAAGTCTTATTTCAGAGCTTCAAGAAATCTTGCTTTAAAGTTTTTAATCGTCATGTAAAATGTATGAAAGTTTCTTTTGGTTTTGTGTCATAACTTTGGCTAAGGCCAAACAAGTGTGTTTATAGTGCTTTATGCGTGGAGTATATCACATAAATAAGTATTATGAAAAAATATGTAATTTAAATAATTTTTTTCAGTAACATAATTTTTTCTTACAAAAGCAATAATATTAAATTATATAATAAAATTTTTTTGACTTACAACGAACTTTGCCATTTTTAAAGATATGTTTATGATATTGATGCCACCTGAAAGAAAATGAAATAAATCATGAATTTGATGCTAACAAAAAGTTGTACTTATAATTTCAGTTCAGTTCAATTCTGAAAATTTAATATTTTGATTTTAAAAATATTTTTGACAACAGTTTTCAAATTTAAGTAGAGTATTTGTGGAAAAAAATACATGATATTAAATGAGTAGATGCAAATTGGCCACATCATAAGCCAATAGCATTTGCTTAAGATGTAATGTTGCTTATTTCTTTTGCGAATGTTGAAAGAATATTTTATAAAATTAAATGTCAATAAGACAAAACTTAGAAAAAGATAAGAAACAAAAACACTGACTGTAATTTTACTGACGCAAAATTATTTAAATTAAAGAAATGTACCAAATCCTCTAACAAAACTGATTGAATGTTAAATTTAAAACTAAAGTTATTTAGAAATATTCAAACATCTTTTACCACTCCTTAACAGTGCAATTAATTTTATATATATTACGCAAACGCAAATTTTGTCCAGCGTAAGGCTTTTTAAGTACAAGTTCAATCTTAATAATTTTAGTATGGTTTGATAGGTTACGACCTGTAGATGTGCAAACTGGACTTTTTATTTCTTAAAAATATCTATTTTTTAGGTTATAGCGAGTTAAAGTTTGCATATAATTGTAGTTATGTTGCTTTTTCTCTTCTTAATTTCAGCATATGCCTAAAAATATGTGAGGTATTTAGCGCCACCTATCGGCTAATAGCTATGAAACTGTTATACTGGCGAATATTCTTTTATAATTTCACAGCTAAAACTATGAATTGATATTCAATATCAAAGTGATACTGGAATAATTTCTTACAATTAAGAAAAGATTTCGAAACTATTGGTCGGAAAATTTTTTAATTTTTAAAAATTTACATTAAAATTTAATAAGAAATACCGCGCATATTGCAATAAGGCCAAAATAAATTTCATTTCATTTTTGATCAGTTGAAAATCTATTCATAGCTTAAAATAAAATCTAGGTATGTTTTACTTTGGCGTTTTAACGCCACACTGGTTTACTAGTTCAAATATATTTGAGATGTCAGCTTTGCCACAGAATATATAATCTCGTTAAGCTGATTGGCAATCTTGATTATTCTTGTCAGTGCCTTGGAACACTTTTGTTTTCACTTCTTTAAATTTGAGGTTATAAAAAAGAATTTCCCAATTTTGTAAAGAACCTTAAAGAAGATTAAAATTAACGATTTTTTTCGTACAATCTCTTTTTCATATTAAAGACAAAATTACTTGATCAATGGAAGCTCGGTCAAAGTCGTTTCAAGAGCTTTAATAGCCTATTCGTTTTGTTTCGTTTGTTTTTATTGAAAACAATATACAATCTATACTATACATATATTTATCTCTTATTAATTTTTTTTGGGATGAAATCCTTTAACTTTTCCATTTCCAGAAATTTATCCAACAATTTTTGAAAATATAATAAAATTTAACGATAAAATTTCGCTGAATTATACTCATTTCGACATGCGCTAGAAATTCACTTTTTGCACTGTTTTTTTTTGGGGCGTCCGAATTGCTTTATATTGCGTAAAATATTTAAACTAAACTTACATTTAGACTAAATAAAGTACTCTCCTCGATCTTTTAAACAGTGAAAAAAGAATTGTCATATCGTTCTATTGGAATTCTTTTTTCCGTTTTTATGCGTAGGATTGTCGTGTCCATGACTCTGGAAATGCTCATATCGCTCATATCGCTCATATCGTGCAAGACCGTCACAACTAGGGCCTGCAATTTCAGGTTGTTTTGGCGATCCCGGGATTTTAGGGATTGAAAATTTCAATCCTGGGATCCCGGCATTGCAGCTGTACTGAAAAAATTTTGAAATAATTTTTATAATTGAAAGATCTTGTTTTTTAAAATAAAACGTAAGTAAAAAAATCTGAAATCGAATTTAAACTAAAATAACATTTTGAAAATTGGAAAAGTTCTAAAAATTTTAATGGCAATGAAACGCAATAAAATTATTTTTTATAATGTTTATTTTGGATAAAAGGCAATTCAAACAAAAAATTTTAAAATGTTATAAAAAAGGCACTTTGAATGGAATAGTAATGGAATAGTGAAATTCCAAAATGTTTTATGTTTGATTGTTAAATTTTATTTTTTGTTAAAAATCAACAGACACATTTAAATTTGTAAGTTCTTCTGTCTTATAAATTAGTTCATCTAAAAAATCAATTGTATTTTTTGTTTTTATATTTTTTCCACAATATCACTTTTTGTATTCGTTGTACGATAA
This sequence comes from Dichetophora obliterata, assembly GCA_963920525.1. NCBI lineage: Eukaryota > Metazoa > Arthropoda > Insecta > Diptera > Sciomyzidae > Dichetophora > Dichetophora obliterata. Next base: position 74,654,324 of record OY986439.1, on the reverse strand, counting down.
ATAAAATTCCCCGAAGAAGTTGAAAATTAACCAGCGAATCGTCGGAGGAGAAAAATTAAATACATTTTTTCTTACTCCATAATATCGGTATCTTGATTTTTTTGAAGCCTATCAATTTTAGGTGACGGGATTGTTATCCATTCAATATGTCTTCTTTTTTCTTCGGTGCTCGATAATTTAGACGTAAAAAGGAAAAATTACAGATCGTCTTAAAAAAAAAATAGATTGTCTTCTGACAATTTTAAAAATATTTTAAAAATAACTATAAAAAAAGGAACTATTTCATTATATTATTTAAAATAATACGTTACAAAAAACTCTATTGTATGATGGCTAAATAACTTTAAATTAAGCTTTGCGTCTCAACGATCCCACATGTTGTTAAGCCTTATTAAGCGTTTTGGCTGCAGTGGTGATAATAAATGAATTCTTAGAAGATAAAATCATTTTTAAAGTTATCCCTTCCTAAACTATATTTTTCGAAATATTAGTAAAATAGTTAAATATATAGGGTTAAATATACAGAAATATGAGTTGTTATCAAATGTTTAATTTGAGTGACTTCCAGATCGATTTGCTGTTAATTGATGGTAAGTAAGCTTTTACAGTAAGTAAGTTTTACATATACTTTGTCGTTTTCACTAGTGTCCGACCGAAACAAGAATTTTGGCCGAAACCGAAACTGGTTATTAATATGAAAATTTAAGTTTTTACAATTAATTTTTATTTTATTGAAAGGAAACAAAAGTACTTTCATACACATAAGAAAAAATTTAATATAAAAAAGTCTCATTTGATATTAAAATTTATAACAATTAATTGAAGTTTACTATAATAATAAATGAGAAAATTTTTTATTTAATATCTTATTACAAAAGCATTGCATACTTTATATATTTAGTACACACTCAAAATAGTATGCACCTACAATTTATATTTTTATAGAACTACAAAACAAAGTATTTTTGTGTTTTTGTAAAGGTTTAGTATTATAAAAAAGAAATATTTCAATTTCTTTTCCTTTAACGCATAAAATAAACCAAAATGTTTTGCGTTAACACGAGAAATCAAATTAAAGACGAATTAATAATTTTTGTTTTGTACAGTGCGTTGTATATATTTTTATATTTGAATTAAATGACTGATCATGATATAATTAATTACCAGGTATTATTATTCGCTGAAAATCAGCTGGGGAAAAACTGTCATTTTGGGCATATAGTGTCAAAATGTAGCGAGTGGGTAGAAAAAGTGTTGCTTCTTGTATTATTTCAAATCAGAAATCTGCAAACGATAGGGGTATTAACAATGTGGTGTATTTGTGATTAGTTTTTATAAAATATCCAATATTTAAAAGTTATTGTGAACGAACCTTTAATAAAGTGTTGTCTTTTTAAAATCAGCTAATTTTTTTGTGTATTTTTGTTTGGAAATATAAATGGAAATCATCATTTTACTGTAGGAAATCATAAAAAAATTTATACAAAACACTACACTATTATAATTTTTATTAAATAATCTTACAATACAGCCAGTAGCTTTGAGTGAAAATGCTTTTTGGAATAAACATTATGCATTTTGTTTTTGTAATTTTACAAAACTTAATACAAATATCTTTAAATTGCAAAAATTTAAATGCAAATTCAACAAATCAGAAAATTTTTTTATCCGAAAATGCATTCTGCATTTTATTAAAAGCTCTTTTACAGGTTCGGGAAGTTCGTTTGGTGAACACAATTCAGCGAGTTTTTTTTTCTGTACTCCTTGCACACTAAATGTTCCTACCATTGGCTTGATTGAAGATCGCCTCAAAATCTTTTATTTTTTTTTCCGTAAATGCAGCTGATGGCTTTTTTAGCCCTCCCTGCGAGACTTTATCCACACATGTAAAGGAGCAGTCTTTACTATGAAAACTTTCAAAATGTAGCCTTTTTATTATGTAGCCTGCAACGTACTCTAAGGCGTCCTCGTGCAGTTCGTCAATTTTTTCACCTGCTTATGTTCATATGTAGACATATGGGTAAAAGAAATAAATCCCCTTTTACTTCTTGGTGTGTTAGCAGTACTTTTATTTGACACCAATTTGACACTATATGCCCTAAGTAACGAGTAAAAGTAGCGATTAATAGTACCTGGTAATTCTATCATGATGACTGATGAAAGAAGTTTTTACCAAAAGTTTTGGCTAGTTTCGGTTACAGAAACTGACAAAAAGGGCCGAAACTGGCCGTAACCGAAACCGAATATTCGGTCGGACACTAGTTTTGACTTTTAGCAATTTCTTAAATTTTTTGTATCAATAACGTTTCATTTCTATTTATACCAAAATTTATTTTAAATTTCTCCATAATTTTTCAACAACGACTTATTATATCATAAACCATTTTTTAAATAGAAACCGAAGCATGTAACCTAAAATTTTTTGTAGTAATAAAGTACATGTTGTAGCAAAATCGTCACAACTCAAAGTGAAACATTTTTGTAACATGAGTTTTTGTAGTAATAATGTCACAACTCAAACAAACACTTACTAAAATATTGCTTAAAAATACACTATTGATGCAAAATGGAAAAGTTATGATATTTTTGGCAGAAAATATAATGACCTATAAATATTTTTAACAATTTCCAATTGATGATTTTGATATCATTTCAAAATTTCCTAAAGCTATCCTGAAAAGTACTAAATTTTGAGTTGTGACAGTCTTGCACGAAATGCACAAATGTACAATTTGTACAAATACACACGTCAACTTTATTAAAAAATATTGTTTGTTTTATGTGTTAAGTGTATATTACATAAAATGTAATGGGTTTCAGTGTTACACAATTAGAATAAAACCTTTATTTACTACTTACTTACTTAGTTGGCGCTGCAACCGTATGTAGGCCTTGGCCTCATCTAAGAATTTGCGCCAGCCATTTCTGTCTTTCGCTTGCTGGCGCCAGTTGGAAATTCCAAGCTTCGTCAGGTTGTCCTCTACTTGGTCTTTCCAAAACGAAGATCCGGTCATCCTCTTCTGCGTTGACCGCCGCTGGGTACCGAATCGAATATTTTCTTCACTGGAGCATCGTCTTTCATGCGCTGAACATGACCTAGCCAGCGAAGCCGCTTGATTTTAATGTGCTTGACTATGTCGATGTCAGCGTACAACTCATACAGTTCATCACTCCACCGTATTCGGTACTCGCAATTGACGCAGATTGGTCCGTAGATCTTACGAAGAATCTTTTTCTTGAATGCTCTTAAAGTCCTTTCATCTTAACTGCTCAACGTCCAGGTTTGTTATGCATAAAGTAGGGCGGGCATGATGAGCGATTTATAGAGCGTGATTTTCGTTCGTCGAGAGAGGGCTCTGCTTCTCAATTGCCTACTGAGCCCAAAGTAACACCTGTTGGCAAAAGTTATTCTTCGTTTGATCTCAATGCTGATGTCGTTGGTTTAATTAATGCTGGATCCCAGATAAACGAAGTTCTTCACAACCTCGAAGGAGGTATTGTCAACGGTAACGTGGGTTCCAAGACGCTGGGACTGTTTGTTTGTTGACACCAAGTATTTCGTCTTATCTACATTCACTGCCAGACCCATTCGACTTGACTCTCTTTCTAATCTGGACTAACTTCTCGCGTGTACAGTGGCCAAGGATATCGATGTCATCAGTATACGCAAGCAGCATAACACTCTTGTAGAATAATGTGCCACTACGTCTCAGATCAGCAGCTCGGATGATCTTTTCTATCATGAGGTTGAAAAAGTCGCACGATAATCAACCTCCCTTGTTTACCCTTGTTGGAATTACCTTGTCTGAAACCTCATTTGGCAATAAATGGTGGGGAGAGGTCCTTCCCGATTTTAACTGCGCTGCTGGTGTTGCTTAGTGTCATCCTGCAAAGTCGTATTAGTTTTGCAGGAATACCAAATTCAGACATGGTGGAGTACAGGTGCTTCCTTATTGGGCTGTCGAAGGCGGCTTTGTAGTCAACAAAAAGATGGTGGCTGTCGACTTGTTTTTCTTGAGTCCTCTCCAAGATTTGTCGTAGCGTGAAAATCTGGTCAATGGTGGACTTTCCAGGTCTGAAGCCACACTGATAAGGTCCGATCAGTTCGTTTACAATGGGCTTCAATCTTTCACATAAAACGCTTGACAGGACCTTATATGCGATATTAAGAAGGCTTATCCCACGGTATTTGGCACATATAGTGGGATCGCCTTTCTTGTGGATTGGGCAGAGCACACTGAGATTCCAATCGTTCGGAATGCATTCTTCCGACCATATTCTGCATAGAAGCTCGTGAATGCAATCAAGTAGAGCTTCGTCTCCGTTCTTAAACAGCTCAGCAGGTAAGCCATCAGCTCCCGCGGCTTTGTTATTTTTAAGCCGAGCTATAGCTGTCAGAACTTCATCATAGTCGGGCAGCAGAACTTCGACGCTGTCATTGGGGTTTCCAGGATATCATCTCTATTGGCGGGATTGTTGTCAGCGTCGCCATTTAGAAGCTTGGAGAAGTGTTCCCTCCATAACGTCAGTGTACTCTGGACATCTGTCACTAGATTCCCGTTTTCATCCTTGCAGGAAGAGGCCCCGGTTTTGAAACCATCGGCTAGGCGTCTTATTTTTTTGAAAAACTTTCGGGCCTCATTCCTGTCACCATACATCTCAATCTTATCTTTGACTTACCTTCCCTCCTCTTATCTTTGTATCGCTCCTTAGCAGCGCGCGTTACAACTGACTGCTTTGTAGGCTTTGTAGGCGGCGTTTTTCTCTGCAGTGGCGTCGCAACACTCCTGGTCGTACCACTGGTTTCGGCGAGGGCGTTGGTAGCCAATCACCTCTTCAGCAGCCGCACGCATGGAGTTGGTAATGTGTGTCCACTGCGTGCATATATCATCGATTGGAGGAGTGCTTTGAAGCAGGAGTGAGAGTCGAGTGGCGAAAGCATCGGCTGTCTGTTTCGATTACAGCTTGTCGACGTCTAACTTTTTCTGTGTAGGGTTGCGTGTATTCTTAGCTGCGCACAGACGTGTACGGATCTTGGCTGCAACAAGATAGTGATCCGAGTCAATGTTTGCACCACGGATCGTGCGTACATCCAATACACTGGAAGAGTGCCTTCCGTCGATCAAAACGTGATCAATTTGATTTTTGGTTTTTTGATCAGAGGACATCCAGGTGGCTTTATGAATATTGTGATGCTTGAATCTAGTGCTACTTACGACCATGTTTAGTGCTGCGGCGAAGTCAATCAGCCTAATTCCGTTATCGGAGGTGTTGTCATGGAGGCTGAACTTTCCGACTGTTGGATCAAATATATTTTTCTTGTCCACCTTAGCGTTGAAGTAACCAAGCACGATTTTTACGTCGTGACGGGGGCAGCGCTCATAGGCATTTTCAAGGCGCTAGTAGAAACCCCTTGGTCTCATCGTCCTTGTCTTCTGTCGAAGCGTGCGCACGTATTAGGCTTATATTAAAAAATTTAACCTTGATGCGGATTACGGCAAGTCGTTCATTCACAGGTGTAAATCGCAGGACGTGGGCCGTAGTCTCTTGCCAACTACAAATCCGCATCCAAACTCGTGCTTCTCCGCATGGCCGCTGCAGTGGATATCACAGGGTGCATGCCGAATGCAACCCTGTCCCTTCCATCGCATTTCTTGGATAGCAGTGATATCAGCTTTGTATCTTTCCAAGACATCAGTCAGTTGGATAGAGTCACCTTCCCAATTAAGGGTTTCGACGTTCCAGGTGCATATCCGTAAATCATTATCAGTTTTTCGTTTGCGGTAGTCGTCATCAGAGTTGGGGATCAGTTTTCTTCTATTCTTTTGTGTTTTCATTGAAATGGGTTTTTAGGGGTGGGCTTCAAACCCGACTCACAACCTGTTTTAAGCCTAGGAAGGCCCGCCGCTCAGATTAGCCGCTAAACTAACGGTTGTCAGGTTTGACGTTGCCCATGAAACACCACGTGGAGGTTTGACTTGACTTGAGGCGATTTCACAAGGATTATGCTGTCCTCGCCAGGTTGAGACAGTCAGACATGTTACCCTGTAAAGGTTCGCCTCCGGTTTTCCCGGCTTATTTAGCTTTAAAAAATATGTAAAAGTACTTATTTTTTTTTATTAAAATGCCACACTTCAAAAAGCAAAATTACGATTTTAACACATTATTTTTAAGCAACATTTTTGATTGGTTTATTTGAGAAAGTGTACATTTTTTAATACATAAAATACGTAAAATTTTTTATTATTATATGAATCTTTTAGCTCAATATGTAAATATAAGTCTAAAAAAGAATTTACCACAGCTTGTTTTTTCAAGGTTTGTAATAGAGCAGGTTTTATTGACTTAACTGTTTTTTTCTAAATATTTTAAAAATTTTGTAGTAATTTTTTTCTTGTTAGCTCCAGCTATTTCAATGCGGATCTAACACTTCACGTCACGTCTTATCAATTCATCGCTGAAAGAACCCATGAATAGTAGCACATAAATAATACTCATTAATCTGATCTTTTAATTAAAGTTTAATTTAGTTACGCGTTTGTGTTGAAGCTGCATCTAAAAAAAACACGACTTTATTAGTTTTGCTACATACATAGAAAATAGCTTTTAAAACAGCATCAGATACACAGTATGTCATCGGTAGCTGCAAACGAGGTGTTTCCCAATCCAATGAAATGATAAAGTTCAATACTGATGCTATATTGAAATGTGAATTTAAGCTGTTATGGCTCCAATGGCTCTAATTAAAAATGACAGTGTTATGTCATGCCAGCCGGTTCGTTGGCCTGTTAGTAAATTTGTTATGTGAATTAGAGTCATAGATCAGTTTTTTCTTCTAAATATTTATTTTTTTTTCTTATGACTGTGAAAATTATGAGGATCTACAACTATCGGATGTGAAGATAAGAAAAAAAAACAAGTAAAGAGTTTGTAGGAGATTTTTGGACTTTTAATTTTGGGTATAAATACTTGAGTGTGATTATCGGACATTAACAGTTCTTGGTGTTCCATCATTAGATTGAGTTTAATTGAGAAACGTTAACTTATAAGAATTTTAATATAAATTAAAAAATACAAAAAAAGGCGAGACATAAAAAATGGTAATTTGCAAGGAAAATTTAAAAAACGAAAGTAAATTGTACTAGTACCAAACATAGCTTCTTAAAATAATCTTAAAACTTATTGTTTTTCCGGATTGTTGAGTGTTGCTTTTTTATTTCATAAAATATGTGATGTGAAGTTGGCAACGCCATTGAATTATTTGAGAAATTCAAAAACTGTGCTGTGTTGTGCTCAGGATGTGCTGCAGTGTGCCGTAGAGAAGGCATTTAACATATTTGCATGTTTTATGTGTTTGATCTGGATAAAAGCAGGACAAATAATGTTTTTTTATCTTCTTACATTCTATAAATATGCAAGTGATTTTGTTTCTAGAACTTTCAATGGAACAATTGCAACACATCTTCAATGTACAATATTATAGTACAATTTTCGAAATTATGAAAAAACTAACAAGGAAAGGTCTTCACGTGTCACTCTCCGATTTTAATGAGCTTAAGATATGTGAAAGAATACAAGTTGTTTAAGGTTACCGTATTTTTTATATCTGCTAAGTTCAAGGTTAAAGCTTTCAAAATGGCGTTCGAAAATTTGCAAAAATTCCGTTTTTTCGCAATAACTTTAATTTTACATATTTAAATATACACAAATTTGGCACCAAATGAAAGGTACTGAAATTTAACGTCCTTTGGTATATACTATAAAACAGTTTTGTTGTTGTTTTTTTGTTATTGTTGATTTTAACACATTTTTACTCATATTGTATTGATTACGTAACCGTTTCTTTACCATACTTGTGTATGTGAATCCTTATATAATTTAGTAAGTTACCTTTTTTTTTTTTAAATTTAAAGTTTTTTAACTAGAAATTAATACTAAAAAAATGCACAATCGTGTAAATATTGATTTTTAAAATTTAATTATTATTTTAAATAAAGTATGCAATATGGGTATCAGAAATTTTGGTTTTTTTTAGAATAAACTTTTTGTTTAGAATTTAGAGGTAAATGTTGATATTTTATAGGGCTGCTATATAAAAGTGATTTTATATGTACATTTTATTCCTATAAAACACCTTAAACATTTTTTTGAAATCTTCATATTAACTATTGTAAATATATTTTATGATAAACAATATGATTTAAATATATTTTCCGTACTTTTTTCAAAACTTAATTTTTCCGAAATAATCAAAGGGAGTAGCCTTGCTTTTTGATGACAATTAAATAAAATTTTTGAATATTTCAGACATGATACGAGAAAGATTTTTACACGACCTTTAAAATATATTAGATTTTCTTAAGTGTAGACACAAGCGTGTGTCAACCGGTGTAGTGTGCGTATCAAGTTTACAAAACTAGTACCAAAAATTGTAGTAAATAGCATTATATACATTGGTTACATTTTATTTATGTTCATTCTAGATTATTTTATGCCTTTTCCGTCCCCCCTAGAACAAATCATGCAGACGCTCATGCTTCTTTCAATATGAAGTTCTATTGCTTCTCGTGTCTTTTTTGACGTTGGTTTGCTTTTTCGATTTACAACATTAGGCGGTAAGTGTAATGAAACTTATATCATTCGAAAGGTACTGCACCATAGATGATCTCTCTTTTCCTCTGCTATAGACTTTCTTATTGTTTCTATTGCGGTGTCGGGTAGCTTTGCACATTTATACTCTCCCGTATTGAGTATTTATTAATAAGCGCATTAAAGAGCATACTGAAAACAACCCCGTGGTAAATTGAACCCCATGACGTAACCAAGTATTTCTTAAATAAAATGTAGCTGCGAGGCCTCCAACACCTGTACACAATTCTGAATTAAATTTTTTCGGGCATGGCCGCTAAACCACTGATGACATCTACCTTACACAGTAAACTGCTTTTTGCAGAAATCTTATAAGACTTTAAGTGATTTTTTTGTGCTCTGCTTTATATTGCAAAATTAAATAAATGTGTAGTGGACGGACTGTCAAAAGTAAACACACCGACAGACGGATACTGTGAAATACATGTTAACAGACAGACATGTAAAAATGCAGACGAGTAGTTAAAAAAAGCAATTATTTTTAGGCTGGAACAAAAACTGACATGAATTTACAGTAAGATGGAGTGAAAATTATTTGTTTTTTGTAAATTTTATTTTGCTCGGCCGCTAAGAAAGTACTGCTAGATGTGGTGTCAGGAAAAATGCATTAGCAAAATCTTTAAACTAAAACAATTGGAACAATGTGTAACCCAAAAGTGCTTACTTTAAATCATGATTTTACAAAATTATAAATCTTTCAAAAACTTTTTATTCGTGTTAAATAAAACAAAATTAAAATTTTATTATTTTATATTAAAATATTATTGGGATACAGTGTATCTATATCTATACTATTATATAAAAGGAGACTAACAAATTTTAAGCCAGACAAGCTCGGTAACCGCTGAACCGTTTGTTAATTACAATTTGATAATTCTTTGATTATTCAATTTCGAAAAGTCTATTCTTTAATTATTACAAAACTCACGTATTTTATTTGATGCTTACATTCAACAAGCAGCAAAATACAACAGCAAACAAAGGTTTATTCTATTTGTCGCGAGAGTTTCTATCAATCTAGCACTGCAGCAATGTTATGTAGTTGCTTTCAGGGAGATTTTTGCCGTCATACAGTGTTGATTAATTTTCTATGCAAATGCTTTGAGGGGAGTTGCCAGAATTCAGTTGTAAGCATAAATTATGTTTTGTAGCCTTGCCAACTAACTTTTCCCGACTTGAGATTGTATTAGCTTATCTATCTATGCTATCTATCTATCTATACTATTAAAAGCGTTGTGACACTGCATGGATGTTTGACAATCACGCGAGAACCACTGAACCGATTTAGACGATATAGGTACCAAATGATTTGTTATTTCAACGAAATCGTGATAGGCTATTAATATTTTACCACTCCTACTTTTCACGTCTACAATATGCTTAAAATTTGGTAATTTTATTTGTGTGGCTACTTTCGACACTGTAGTAAAAATGGGTTTCCACGCCCCTTTTAACCGCCCAAAAATCAATGAAAATGATATATTTCAAACAGATTTGGTCGTATAATACTACTTTTAAATTTTGCCAAATGACTCATTTGGAATCAGTGGCAAGTGCTTTAAACAACTGGCTCTTTGTTTTTTTTATTGGTTGATACTGATGATGATACACGTGTATAAAATGATTTGTTGTTTGAAGTTTTCTTTGTTTTTAGTGGCTTCGGTGTTTTTTTATACATTCTCCATTGAATACGTTCGAAATATGTTTAATAAGTTTTAAGAACGTATCCAATCTCATTCATTTGTTTTAAATGAGTTGAATTTTAACTTAAAATTTGTATGGAAATGAAATGACTTCGTTTCTCATTTAGCTGAATGGGCTGAAATGAAATGAAATGGCAGGAATTTCAATTTCAATCGCTTTTTTCTCATTATAATTCTAAAGAAAATGTGTTATGTTGAGAAAATTTGTAGTTTTCGAGATATCGCAATAATTTTAATGCCATAATAAGGGAATTTTTTTCATTATACAAGATATGCGTACAAAATATTTTCGAAAAATCTTTCGTTTACCGTTATTATAGTCCTGTTATGCAGGACTTATTAAAAATTCAAAATACAGGAAAAGCCAATCAACTTTATGTAAGAAGATAATTCAAATTATATAAAATTATTTCTTAATATTTATACCATTTTTTAATTATCAAACAGACACAAATATTTTTATATTTTGCATTTGAAGATAAAACAAAATACTTTAATTTTAAGATTTCAAATTTTTACATATTTTTATAGCAGGCGAAGCAGAGGGTAGTTGCTAGCGTTTTAGAAAGTAACTAGCTGTTCGTTGCTGCCACGCCCCCGTTGCCAAACTTCCATAAAATGTTATCAGTGAACCTGCATGTGTTAATTGAGTTCGAGTACTGAATTCCGAGTATGTGCGACCTATAACTCCAAAGCCATTCGATATCACAACTTTGTGTTGTATGAGAGGTGCAACGCCTCCTTATCCAACGCCCATAAAATGCTATTAATGAAACGGCACGTGTAAATTCTGGTCGAATACCGAATTCCGAGGCTGTACGACCTATACTTCCAAAGCTTTTCGATATCGCAAATTCGGGCTGTGTTGGAGGTGCCACACCCCCTTTAGAATACTGAATTCTAAGGCTGTGCGACCTATAACTCCAAAGCAATTCGATATCGCCAATTAGGGCTGTATGAAAGATGCCGCGTTCCATTTTATAACGCCCATGAAATTTTATTAGTGAAACGGCACGAGTAAATTGTGGTCGAATACCGGATTCCGAGGCTGTACGACTTATACTTCCAAAGCTATTCGAAATCGCAAATTTTTGCTATGTGGGAAGAGCCACGCCCACTTGTTTAACGCCCATAAAATTTGATCAGTGAAATATCATGTGTAAATCGTGGTCGAATACTGAATTCCGAGGCCAACGCTATTCGATATCGCAAATTTGGGTTGTATGGGTCTGCATGCCCCCTTTTCCCTCTTTAAACCTGGCCTGAGTGAAAGTCTACCTCTCTGCTAAATATCGAAGCAATCGGTAAATAATTTCCGGAAGTGTGTGATATATCCCGTATAAACACAAAATTTTCTTACAAAAAGCTTCTTCGGATGCTTGCGATTTCTAAAGTTTCCACACAACTTTTCCAATTTTTCTTTTAATACAAACCTTGTCCTAGCAATAAAAAACACACAAAAAAATCAACCAAATCGGTCCTGTTGTTTTCAAGTGATGAGGGGACATACATGTGGCAATTGATTTTTATTTATGTACATAGATACAGTTTTGTTGAAAACATTTCCTAAATATCTATGACCAATCGAAAGCTATAAATATATATATTTTTTCATACCATATTACGACATCTACTTCTTTTTATTTTATTCATACAAGTACACAAGAATAACATTTTTTAATTTAATTTTAAAATTGAATTTTAGTTGTAATGTTGAAACCAACGTCAATACCATTTTTCAGCTCTATGCAAATTTGTCCAGACTGAGATGTCTATTTTGACCGGACTAATGTGTCGAAAATATTCTTGCTGTTATGTTTTTTAATATATTAAATGTGCTTGGAAACGGGCTTGTCGTGTTGCTCGCGATCGGATTCAAACACAGCTCCTGACACTTGACTCACGAGTTGGAGCTCCATAGATGGCTCGGGCTCAATTCCTGAACACGAAAAAGTGGCTCGGTATCATGAGCCCTAGCTTCAGAAATTTAAGGAGAGGTTCTAGCAGAAACATAATTTCACGTAACGTAATTTCAGCATTTTTTTTGAGCAAACGTAAATCTTTTTTGAAAAAAATCTTTATGGCATTTATTAGTGTATATTTCAAGAACAATATACAATTTTTTCTATAAAAAATAATTCAAAATGGCGGTTGAAGGTCTCGCTAATCAAAGCCGTATGCGGCGATAGCCGATGTGCGCTGTACACTCAACAGCCCTGTCAAGTGATCTGAAACAAAAAGACCAAAAAATTATTAACTAGATGAAATTTGGGGGGCCTTACAGATTTCCGATTTTAATAGAACATTTAAAAAAAAAATGGCGGAACTTTGCTTAAGTTTGAGCCGTCAAACATAGAATATGGTTAAGTTGTTGAAGTGGAATCGTGTACAGCGCGGAAAAAAAGTTGTTTCTAGAAAAACGCGTTTATACCTATTTTTCGGCCGACGCACTTTCTCGTCTAAAACGCTATGACTCGTAAAATAAATTAGATAGGGAAGTATTCTTTTGACTACATATTTTCAAGATCCTTAGGATGCAAAAAACAAAAATTTTCCGTCAACTTCTACTAGAACCTCCCCTTAAAGAATGACTTAGGTCACCAAGTGATTGCTGCAGTCTTTTAAAACTTTGCTCGAACTAAATTTGAGAAAGCCTGGGGTCGTGTTTAGAGTCGCTTGATCGAGAGCATAACCGTTTTCTGCGTTTTAGTTAAATTGTTTTATTTTTAAAATTTTTAAGCGTGTGTTGAAACAGGAAAGAGGAAACAAATTTCCTTTATTTTGCCGCTCTTTGAAACTGAATAAATTTTAGCAAAACTCTTTTTTCCCTTTTGCAGAATCCTTTAACAATTGTGGCGCTAGCCTTAGTCGCCTTGGCTTCTGCTGATGTAAGTCACCTGGAACGCAGCTATCTACCTCCATCCCGCACTACAACATACTCGGCATCTCATGGATACTCGACTGATCATGGTAGCAGTTCCGTGGTCAATGGGCATAATGAAAAATTGATCACGGCCCCAGTACATGCTATAAAGACCCATCAACATGCTAACTCCGCGCCAGCACGAATTTACGAAGCTCATTTAGCTTCACCCGCTATAAGTCACCCACAATCTCTTAGCAGCTATTCGTCGAGCAGCAGTCAGGTGCATAAAGCTCCACAGCTAACCGTGCCGATTGTTCATCACGCTCATAAGACCGCTCCGGTGGCTGGACATCAAGAGTATTCCTTACCCGTAGCGCTCAGTAGTTCATCCTATGCCAGTGGTGGCCACCCTCAGGCACCACTTGCTCACACCCATGCTAGCCATCACGAAACAAAGAACTATGTTGCACCCTCTCAACATGTAACACATCAGCACCATCAACAGATTCATCATGCACCAATTGTTCATCATGGCTACACAGCTCCTGTGGCTACACACCAAACATATTTATCACCAGTGGCGATAAGCACTTCCTCTCACACCAGTGGTTTAAGCCATCATAAAACACCAGTAGTTCACAACCCTGTCGGTCATACCGCATCCAATCATGTTGCACCCGCTGTTATACCAGTTCATCATGTTGAGCATCAACAAACTCATCATTTGGCTCCTGCTAAGCAATCTTATATCACATCTCATCATGCTGCACCAGCCAGTAGCTATAGTAACTTCAATAGCATTTCAGCACCAGCTCACGACAAATATAAGACTCATTCGGCTCCAGCTGTGATTCAACACTATGCTGCTCCGGCAGTTTCGCATACACACTCAACAGCCTCTGGGAAGTATGCTGTGCCTTCAGTTGGTCACAGTTACATCTCTCCGGCTGTAGCTTTAGAGACGTTCTCGAAATCTCTTGGACACCATACTCCGGCGCATTCCCTGAGTGGTGTATTGTCCACTGATTCGTCAGCATCTGGCTACGATACAAAGTATGCCGCCAACGGTGGATATGTCTATTAAATATAAATACATTTTAATCCCACATTATTTGAAAAATATTCTTAACATTTTATTTGTACAATAAGCATTGGTGTTACTCTACGATATATATTTAATAAATAATTGGAATAAAAACCTTTTGGGAATTATTTTCTACTGGTCCAAAACTAAAATATCCCCACAGCCGTGCTGCGATACATTCCAATCAGTGGTGCATATAGTATGTAAAAACTGTCCGGTGAAAAGTAAGATAGTTGTCAGAATCGAATTTATTAATTAAAGGGAGCACAACCAGTTAGAATTTTAAAAATAAATTTCCATTTTCCAAAAGTTAAATGTTTCAAAAGTATTCTCTTAAAATTTCAGACTAATCGGATTATTATTTATGCAGATAAATAAATTTTAATAGGAATTTTTTATCAGCATGCACTGCGTAGTCAAAACGTAAACTTTAAATACGTTTTTTCCAAAACCATATTTTCGAAGTCGGTGATCATTGTAACTTTAGAACGGCTTTACCGATCAGTTTGAAATTTTTCCAATTATTTTATACATAATGATGAACGGAGGATTTTTTGACAATTTTTTTTTTGTAGCCGAAAATATGTATCAGTCCAATTTTGGTCGAATAAACAACTTTGAATTTCAACATCCGCCCTTTTTCAAAAATCAAAATTTTTCAAATCCCTACGTTCATCAGGAGCATTATATCATTAACCAATGTTCCCTTTTTTATTTTATTTCAGCTGATCTATTGACGAGCAGCAGTGATCATGACAAAACACTTTTTTTTGATTCCTCGCAAATTTGCTGTATCCCACTAATTAATCCAATATTTTGACATAAAAAATAAAATATTTTCTTTAAATATACAGCTCCGTGCAACTAATTAGAGACACTATAGAAACTTTATGAAAATTCGTTATTTTGTGCACGAAAAACACTGAGTTTGTGTCTAATTTTAATTTAATAGGTCATTACCTTTATGAAAAAGCCTATTTTTTAATTTTGCAACTGTATTTTTGAAAATCTGGAAAAAATTATAAATGCATAATCAAACAAGTCGTGCATATAATTAAGAACACTTGAGTTTTTAATATTTATATAGCATATTACTATTATTTTGTCAATATTTTGTAGCAAAATCATTGTTGTCAATTACTGCGAGGTATGACATTTGCGAGTGGCGGCCGTAGCCTAGTGGGTAGAGTGCGTGGCCCCTAAGCTAAAGAACCACGGTAGCCCAGGTTCAATTCCAGCTCAGACAGAAAAGTTTTTTCAATTGAATTAGTTTTTCTGTTCGGTCGTCACCTCACTGCAGACAATGGCAAACCTCAGAGAGTAAAAATTGCCATGTAAAACTTCTTGAGAACATAAGCCGTTCGGAGTCGGCATAAAACACTAAATTTTTTGCAGTGGGCCGACACCACGCCATGCAATAGCACCTTAAAGCATAATACGTCCTTCTCCATGCTTCAGTGTAGCTTGGGTGTACTGTGGGTCGAACTCCTTTGACCTTGGGCGGCGGACATCTTTTTTCCATCGGTTTGTAACATGACGTTACAAATACTAAAACTACCGATAAAATTTATTATTACATTACTCTGTAAACTTACTTAAATAATTTTTATATTATAACTATAATTATAACTATATAAATATCTGCTATATAATCATTATTTATTAAAGCTATATTGAATAGCATTAAATATTATATTGCAGCAACTTAACATACCGACACACATTACTTACTTATGACAAAATAACAGCGACAACAAATAATCCCACTACTGCACCAGTCACTAAACCATATATACATACACACGCTACGCACCTATTTATAACACCATAAAACCAATCAACAACACCTAACCGCACTATTGCGTAAGCCACTAAGCAATATACGCAATCACACATACTTACTTATGACAAAATAACACAAAAGAGTAGCGACCACAAACACACTACGGCATCGTCCAACAATTAATATAGACATACACACACGGCAAGCAACAAACGTATAATTCCTCACTGGTTTTCACGCCACACAATATAAAACGGCGACACAAAACCAACCAAGTCAGCATTCTTTTTAGGTAAGCTCACGGAATAGGACTCTGGTTCTGTGCTTAGTGCTGGTTTGCATCCACCAGAGGCGGCACACTTTTAATTTTTGCGTGCCTTCTCTCCTCTGGAGCAAACCAATTCTGGTTCGCATCCACCAGAGGCAGTACACTTTTAATTACTCTCTTGGTTTTGTTGTTTTAATCATATTAGAGAGCATTCCTTTTAATATTATTTTCATCCTTCCTGTTGACATATGGAACCAATTGCCGACAGCGATTACCGATAACTGATTACCGTTCACCAATATCGATTTTCATTCGCTAAAACCCTCTCTCTCGGCTACCGATATACAACAGTAGTCTTCGACCATCATCGACGAACACTCACTCTGACTCACACGACACTGCACTGCAATAAGGACAATAAGTTTATAGAAAGGCAAAGTTATAAATAAAGAACTTAAATTTAATTGAAAAACTGCGTTGTTTTTATTTGTAAAAGTTTGTGGTCCTTTAATTTGACCCTGGCACGGCTGAGCTGACCTCAGCCATTAGATAAAGCCACCGTCACAGGGTGACACTCTATTTATTTATTTTATTTATTTATTTATTTAAGTAATCATAAGTACAATAAGAGCTATGCTCTTTTATAGTACAACATAAATGCATAAATATAATTAATTTACATTAAATTTAATTAAAATTAATATTAAAATTTAAATTAAAATGAAAATGAAAATGAAACATTTTATACTAAAAATTTGAAATTAAAGTTAAAGTTAAAAACTAAAAATGAAGTATAATAACAACTGTTTAAAACAGAATCAAAAATAATGACCTTAATTTTTAAACAATATTGGCTTTATGTTATTTTTTTATTTAAAGAATATAAAAAATAAAAAGAATTAAAGTTAAGTTAAGATTGAAAAAAGTTGCTGATACAAATAATAGATAAAGAATAGATAACATAGAGAAGTAAGGAAGTGAAAAGCTATTGAGTAGAGAAAAATGAAAAGATAGATTGCCTAAAACGACCTCTCCCAGTGACCTCCCTAAGCCATCTTGGCAAAGCATTCCACAACCTAATGGCGTTAATGAAAAACAGGCGGGAAGAGTTTAATGAGTTGTGCCTCGGAACTATCAGAACATGACATACAAAACTGAAGTTTTTCATGCAGATAGCAAGGAGTTTTCCCATGGATTAGTTTGTGCAGGTAAATACAGTTTCTAGCATTTAGGTAAGCAGTTATGTCGCATCCAAGTATTGCATTTCGGAAACGAGACAAACGATCGTATTTTCGAAGACCATACACATAGCGCGTGGCGTAATTAAATGCAATTTGAATTTTTAACTGGGAAGATGCGCCAAGTTTACTATAAACTATGTCTGAATAAGAAATGATTGGTAAAATTAGCTGTATGACTAATCTACGTTTAATTTCAGTAGGAGTGACACTAGCAGACATTCTTAAGTTTCGTAGGACATAATAAACTTTTTTGGACTATACTATTAACATGGTCTACACAAGATAAAGAAGAATTAATGTAGAAACCTAGGTTTACTACTTTCGACACCACAGTCAGTTTGCTATTACCAATAAACAGATCAGGGACATCAACGACACAAGTTTTACTTTTACATATAGGAAGAACATACGATTTGGCAGCTTTTAGTTGAAGGCCATTACTTTTGGCCCACTCATTGATGCTACTGAGATCCTCATTTAACGTACAACACAGATCATCAAGAAGCCCAGTTCGTCGCGAAAGATAAAGCTGGATATCATCTGCATAAGCATGAACAGATGCATTCCGGCAAACAATAAAGATGTCGTTTATAAAAATTAAAAATAACAGAGGACCTAGTATAGAGCCTTGTGGAACACCACTTACTACTAATTTGTATGACGGGGATACCTGACCAACCTTTACTCTTTGCATTCTATTACACAAATAACTAGACATTAGATTAACAGCACTATCACAGAACCCAAAAAGATACCTAAGCTTTTGACACAAATAACTATGATTGACTTTATCAAAGGCTTTGGAAAAATTTATCAAAGCCGGCATCATGTTCGGGTCGAATATCATCAAGAACCTTTACTACCGCTGAGGAACACCCATGCCCTGCCCTAAAACCAGACTGATAGCGGGATAGCAGTTTTTTCTCAGAAAGATATTTGCTAATTTGTTAAGCCATAAGTTTTTCACATACCTTTGACAATGGTGACAGTATACTTATAGGCCTATAATCATTCGCACCAGATAGATTTTGCTTTTTAGCTATAGGTGTAACGATGGCAATTTTCCACATGTCGGGAAAGGAGGATGTTATAAAGCAATGATTTATAATGTGCGTAAGAGAAGTTATTATGTGAGGTAGTAAAAGTTTAAAGAATTTGATGGGAATGCCATCTTCTGCAATTGCATTCACAGGAAAGCGTAGAGGTATCATTAGAGGTAGAAAAAATGTCAACAAAAAAATTATTTAAAATTTCACGATCTTCATTGCATTCATTACGATTTTTATTACATAACCCAAGTCTTTTTATGTTGTTCCACAACGTTTTCGAATTAAGGGATAAATCTAGTTTCTCAGAAAAAATCGTGTTTTGGCCTGTCTTACTAACAGAACAGCTTCATTTCTAGCCAAGCGAAAAGATTCCCAGTTTTCGGGAGATGGTCTGATTATCCATATTTTCTGTAATTTGTTTCTTTTTTAATGCTATTAGACACGTATTGGGTGAACCAGGGACAAGAGACATTTTTCACGGTTGTCGTACGTAGCGGTACATGTTTGTCAAAAAGATATGTAATCGGTGCTAAAAGAGACCTAAGCTTATCGTTTATATTATGGTGAAGCCAACATTCATTGAAAGATAACATTGACACATCGAGGAACAGGGACTGATAGTTAATATTTTTGAAATCACGGAAAGAAAAATTATTAGAAATTGCATTACGAGACAAATTAACATTTAACGAACAAAAGATTAAATCGTGGTCAGATAGAAAATAGAGTTGATCGAATAGAGAAACTACTGAAAGATCAGAAACAATAAAATAATCAAGTAGACTAGGAGTGAAATTATTGCAGTACCGCGTGGGTACAGACAGTATCACTTAAAACTGATAGCCCTACTGTCGATAAATTATCATACAGTAAAAACTTACTAGTTTCATTGGAAATAATATTGATGTTGAAATCTCCACACAACATTATGAAGTCATAATCAAGAATACTGCTTGTTAAAGCAGAAAACAGAGGATCAACAGAGAAACACTTATTAGGATTATACACGCATGACAAAAATATCTTAGTACTATTATCATATACACATAAATTTAAAAATTCAATACCTGGTCCACTGGATTTACCTACAACTTTAGAGTTAAGGGTGGTTTTACAGTAAATAGCAACTCCTCCGCCTTTTTTTCCAGTCCGATCGTTTCTGTACAATATATAATTATTAATGCTAAAGGCAGCATCACATCATTGCATAGCCACGTTTCCGAAATGCAAATAATGTCAACGAACGAGTTTTCAAATATATATTTTATGTAGTCAAGTTTAGCCATGTTCAAACTACGGGCATTAAAATGAACTACATTAAGGCCAGTACGTTGCTTACATAAGACCTGTATTAAAATTTTTTGGTTTTCATCGAAGAACAACGGGGAGAGTGCGTTATAGGCAAATAAAAATATAAATAGATTAATAAGTTAGAGTAGGATAGAAGAAAATGAAGAAATAATAAAAAAGCAAGAGTAATAAATATACGTATAAAAGATAAATATTTAACTGCAAGCTTCCGTAGTATCCGATCAAGAATTTTAAAGATTGTTGTGTAGTTCTTCCACACTGCTGATAAGAATGCTTTCAGCTCCTTTTTCTTTTCTGATAAACACAAAGCAACGAAAGGAAAAAGCGTTGTAAATATTATTTTGGCGCTTACAAGCAATTGCAGCTTGCAAAAGTTTTCGGATTTCTGCATTAAGGCTCTCATGAAGATAGATGTTGTTATTAAAGTCAAATCCAGCATCTCTCAAATTGACTGCGGATTTAGTTCGTCTACGATAAGCCCCAAATGCTTTGAGCACTCGATTTCTATCAAATGGTGAAAAATATTTGATAATCACAATCGAGTTTGGGTTGCCCTGATTTGATTTTACCCGAAAAATATCTTTTATAACAGGTGGCTGAAAGTCGATGTAGTGGCAAATGCGATTAAACGTGCTCTTTAAGTTTTCTTCATTAGAAACAGGGAGACCAAACAAAACAGCATCCGAAGTAAAATCAGTGACTTTGTCGCTGCTTTGAGTGCTATTATTGCTGCTGATTAAATTTACTCTTAGCCGCTCAAAATCATCACAGCGAGAATGTAAGGCACTCAGCTGGTTTTCTAGCGAGATAATTTTTTTCTCCAACACGCTGTGCAGCGAATTGAGAGCGCTTACTTCAGTCTCGATTTTCTTCGTGAGTCTTATTTCCAGCTTCCCAATATCGTCAGACAGTTGCCTGAGCGAGCTTTCATATAATTTATTTTAGTTTCGTCTGAAAACAATAATCTCTTGCACCCTTTTGTTCCCCAATGACGATAATTTTTAGCCTTTGGCTGCTCTTCAGACCACATTAGGCAATTGAGCCAAAAATGAGCTTCATCGCTGAAGACCATAAAATGGACGTCATTTGCGAAACACATTTCTCACAGAGCACAAATTTTGATAATAAAATTAAATGAATTGCAAGCGCTGCTCATGTGTTAGTCTATTCATGCCCAGTAAAAAAGTGGATCATCCTATGAGCGATCTGGGAGTGCTCCTTATTGATCCAAGCTAGGTGTATTTTGTGTTCTCTTTTAACATTGTGTATCCTAGGAAGGGTAGCGCTCCCTTTAACATCCCAGAGGAGCTCAAAAAGAGCTTTCAATAACTGATCCAAATGGATCAGCAAAGGAACATTTACTTTTTTTTTAGGATTTAGGTTTACTTCGAAAGCTAGGCGTACCTAGCTCAAGTAGACTCCTTAAGACCCTAAGGTGGCGATTCAATTATTTGAAAAATCGTGAGATTTATAACACCATCACATATTACGAATCGTTTTTGATTCAATTTAAAAACTGTACTTTAATTGCGTCAGTGGCATAAGCAGATGGACAAAACGCAATTACTGTTGGCTGGTCGCATTTCACGACTTCGGCGTTGAAACGACGCGAATCGAATGAAAGAAACATTTAAAATACTTTTTGTTTCACAGAAAATAATTAAAGAGTTTCCTAAAAAGCACATGCCTCACTTTATTTTCTTTTTTTCATTAATTGCTCGCCTAGTGATCTTTTAAAACAGTAAAGGAGCACAAGGGCACAAGTGCTCACTTTTTGATCCAACAAAACAGCAAAAGAGCGCTCCCTTGTTGCTCCTCATGGGAGCGATCGAATATTTTTTACTGGGTGGTGAAATGGCAAACTTTATTGAGTATTTTTGGCTTTGCCACACACACTAAGCACAATCACGCGTGAGGTGCCAGAAAATTGACACTGAAAAAACAAATTGCAAAAAAAATCACCAATTAGTTGTGCCCCCTTAAGATTTGGTTAACGATTTTTTCGAGTTATATTCTGAAAATATGGATTACTTTCAAACGCAATAACTTTTTTATGCAATTGTTATCGGCCAAACCGTTTTGGGAACATATTTTACATGTCATAAGCTATCGAAAAAGTAAAAGAAAAATTGAGTTTTTTGGTCGAGTTTCATGAGAACCTTCCCTTAAGCAATTTTAAATTTCTTATATAAAAGCAGAAAGAAAACTTATATGTATATTTTTACAAGGTATAAATTAATACTTTTTGTCTAATACATATTGTTGAACGGTTTAAATACCCCCATTTGCAGCATATATGGCAACACTATCAGGCGAATGAAATTTTTTAAAACCCGGTTCAGTTTCAAATCGTATTAGAGCGGGCTTATTGTAGTAGCAGCCATGAAAGTTCTGTGGAAAAATTTTGTCTGCTTGCGAATTTATGGGAACAATGGTTGTGTTAAAAAAAAGTCTCAGAATTTCTTGGTCCTTAAAAAATGTTGTATGCGGATGAATGATGCAAAGATATGCATATTTCCTGTTCTATCGATGCCTTGTAAAAATCTTACTGCTGCTGAATCTCATTTACTGGGCTGGATGGCGTTAAGAAGTCAATATTGTCAGCAATATTTGGAACTGTGCTTAATTTCAATGTACTGAATGGAGCTAAATTGACTTTCAAGTTGATATTATCAGCATTATTTGGAGATGTACTAAATGTACTGAATGGAGTTATGCTGCTTTTCAAAAATTTTGGTGATGCTGCATAGCTGCTGTCAATTTCAGAAATGGATACTTTTAGTTTCGGTGAGTTGAATAGAGCTGAATTGGTATTTAATGGGCTGGCGGATGCCAATAACCTTATATTGTCAGCAAAAACTGGCGAAGTATTAGTTTTCAATGTGATAAGTGGAGCTGAATTGGATTTCAATACAAGTGATGAAGCTGCATAGTTCATGTCATATTCAATAATTGGATTTTCTTCAAGTTTTAATGCGATGAACGAAGCTGAATTGGTATTTAATGCGCTGAATGGGTCCAAAGTGTTGATGTTATCAGCTAAACTTGGCGCAGTACTTACCTTTAATGTGCTGAATGGAGCTGAATAACTGCTGTGACTCTCAATTGAAGCTGCGTATTGAAACGGAGGGAGATATTTATAACCCAAGGGGTTAGTGTTTGTTGTTGCCACAATAATAAGACAAATTGACCTTGAGGTGCTATTAAGTGAAAGTTTCAAAGAAAACAAATTTTATGCAGAATTATTAAATGCTTACCATGCTCAATGTGTCGATCAGATAACAAAAGCACTGATCACGCTGCCATAAAAATCAACTGCTTTTATAGCAGTTAAGATGCTAAGCTTTTACCATCATATAGACAAAGCAAAAATTAATACAAATCATTTTTTTTCTGCACATATATAATTATCTTTGCAAGAACAGAAGAGTTTATATTTTGTGTATAGGAAAAAATACAAATATTTCTACATATACTTAAAAAAAAATATATTGCCAAAGTTTATTATAAAAATATATGGTCGTTGAAATATTATATAACTCGTTTTCGTGACTAAAAAAACAAAATATATATCTTGACCAAGATAAAGTACACATTTTTAGAATTTCATAACAAAAATGAACAGTTCTTTCTTATATATAGGTATATACCAATTCGTTTTTATTTGAATGAGAAGCTTAAACAGCAATAAACAAACAAAAATTATGAATAATTAAATAATGTTTATCGTCAACAATTTAAACAGCTAATCAGATTCTAATTAGCGGAATTTTTAAACAGATAAATCGGTTTCGTTTTTTTTTTTGATAATTGACTATTTTATATGATTAGTTAAATACATGTCATTCGCTTTAGGCAATTTGTTTTTTTTAGTTAACCAATTCATATATTTTTTAATTTGTTCCCAAGACAAGATGATTGGGCAGAGAGGATTAACACTAATATTTGTTTTCTTATATCTGGGTTATGTGCTTTTTATTTTTGCTTAAAACTTAAAGTTTCTCCGTTTCTTTGGTAGAGTTACGTTAAGCATATCATTTCATGACATTTAGGCAGCAACGCATTTCATGTGTTCTTTATAGAGTTCTGCTGATCTCAAGTGTTTTTACTCTACAGTCAGGCTTAAAAGCATCTATGGCATACATGCTGACTTTATGAATAAAGTTTGCCTTCAGAATACGTAGGCTAGGTTATAAAAATAGGTTTTTGAAATCTTTTTCCTTTTTTAAGGCCAATAGAAAATTTCAATTTTGTGATGTTAGTTATTTGCAATATTTATATTACTTTTGAATTCTCTTTTTATTCAAGTTGTGGCCAAAGCCACATGTCAACTTTTATATAATTAATTCCGGTTATAGGGTATATAGGCATCATTTCACACAATCCAAAGAACTTGATCGCTTTTCTTCATTCTCTCATTTTTGCCTTTTTTTGTTTTCGTTTTTTTTATTTGAAGTGAGATTTATTTAGAGATATATAAAAAGGATGTTAACTCGTTTCGAACTTTAGTATTATTCAGATTTTCGTTACGGTTGTGTTAAATTTTTGGTTAAAATGGTTAGTTATAGTGTATCGGTCTAAACTTTCTTGGCCTGGCCATTTTCATCTAATGGGAAAAACCTAACATATTTTTAAAAGACTATGAATATTGTTAATTATAATTAAATTTTTTAATAAATTTATCCTCAAAAATTTCGGGTTATAACTATAAGCCTATAACTGTATGAGAGCTTTCGTGGAGCAATTTTTCGTATTTTTACTAAGGAAACTTTAACTTTTTTCAAGCGTAAAAGGTATTCACATCAGTGATAATTTGACAAAATAATTTCTTTCGAAGCTATTTCTTTTTATTTAAAAGCAATGGTGTTTCTTTAAAAAATCTGCAAAAAATGTGTATCGAATGTATTTTTGGTTAAAAGTTCAGCTGACATGTTGCCATACAAGTTGTTTTGTCAGAATGATTTTGAGTCAAAAAGTATTAAAACTTTATTCCTTTTTTCAAGAATATTTGGTTTTTTAGGTCAATATTACAATGTAAAAACAAGATAAAAACGCTGCCTTAAAGTAAGCTGAAATAGCGTTAACATCTTTCGCTGAAATAAATTTTGTCTTTATATACTGCAAAGCAACATCCAATACTATACTGTCTTACTTAACCCATTTTGTACCAGGCTACACAAATGTTTTAAATTCATAATGAACTTTTCATGGATAGCTACCATTTTTTTGTACCCTTGATTTTCCTGAAAATTGCTGGTCGAGATCTCGACCGCTGGGATAATTACAGCAATAAATTTTTTATGTGTAGAATAATATTTAATAAAAAATATAAGTTGTCAGCAAAGTTTATTATAAAACGGGTTATAAATATAAGTAAATATGAGAGCTAAAATGCTAAACGTTATAAAAAAATTCCTAAAAAGCCTTTTAGTTATTCATTCTATTAATTTTAATTTATTAAATATTTAAAAGCTTTTGATGGGAGGTAGCCGTGGTTTTCATCCGATTTGGCTAATTCTTGAACTTTATCTGTTGAAATTTAAGGAGATCTTACCGTTTTGGTTAAGTAGCTTTGTATGGGAGGTTTGCGTGGTTTCATCCGATTTTTACAAATTTTATAGTCAAAGCGCATATTAAAATTTTAAGTGATTAGATTTATTTTTGTGGAATTTAAAGAGATTTACCGTTCTGTTTAAGTAACTGTGTATGGGAGGTAGGCGTGTTTTCATTCGATTTTGTCCATTTTCGTACTTGACCTCTATTTTTGAATAAAAAGCTTACAAATTAAATTTTGTTATGATAGCTATAAAATGACGGCTGTTATCGTGATCATAGACGGACTGACGGACATGGCTAAATCGACTGAGGAGGTGATGCTGATCAATAATATATATACTTTTCTATTCCTACTACGCCTCTTTATCAGAGTTACAAATGGAGTGACAAATTCAATATACCCATCACGCAGTATGCATGGGGGAAAATATTAGCACAGGTTTTTAGTGCACTAATTATCCCAGCAGTCGAGATCTCGACCAGTCATCTTCCACGCTGTATGGCGAACAGATGGGATAGCTGTAATAAAGTAGTTTCTGTATGTTAAATTTATTTGAACTATTGGCTATTTAAATCAATAACCTTTTTATATTTTTTTTATACAAGTAGTTAGAATTACTTAAAAAAAAGGTTTCTTTGGACTATTTCTGTGTCCTCTCAGGTGATACTTTAAAAAGGTGAACGAGGGAATAAAAATATACGGTCGGAAAGATAAAATACCAAACTAAATTTGTCACTAAAAAAATTAATTAAATTCCCTTACCTAATATTTTTAACTATTTTATAATAATCGACAAAAGTTTGCTGGTATACAATGGGTTAAAAGCAGTTAAATAGTTAAAACAACAGCTGAATTTAGTTCGCCTCATTGAATTTAACATCAACAATTTAACTCTATGCGTCAAATTAATGTGAACCTTACTAAAAATAAAAGTAATTGCATCTTTATGTATAACGAAACGAGGGCTGAACGTGGTGCGAGACACGGTAAGGGATATATTTCTCCATATCAAGAAATATTGTTGCTCATTTCTGTCACGACGTTCAGCCTTCGTTTTGTTATACACAAAGATGCAGTAAGACTGCATTTTCAGCAGGCACGCATTAAAATTTTGATTTTAATTCCTGCTGTCTAAAATTAAGGCTGCATAGACTTAATAGAAAGACTACGATTAAATTAAGGCTATTGATGATTTTAAGGCAGTTTAAGCACATTACACTTAATTCTTACAATGGACTTTATAACAAAACAATTTCTTTTGAAATAAGCTTTTTTGTGTAAAGATGTTAAAGACATAAGGGTGTGTCGAACTTATGAAATAAACTTTTTTCATGGATTTTTTTATGAAAGGATCA
This sequence comes from Dichetophora obliterata, assembly GCA_963920525.1. Taxonomy (NCBI): domain Eukaryota; kingdom Metazoa; phylum Arthropoda; class Insecta; order Diptera; family Sciomyzidae; genus Dichetophora; species Dichetophora obliterata. Next base: position 74,627,458 of record OY986439.1, on the reverse strand, counting down.
AAAAACATCTGGAGGTATTTTTTTTCTTCCGTGAAACAAAACCTACACCTCATTTTGAAATTTAAACAATTTTACTCTAGTTCATTCGTTTGTTCTTTCCAATTATTCGCTTTTTTTAAACTAATAAGTACCAAAAATAATGTTCATAAAACCATACCATACTAATTTTTAACAAATTGGTCTAAAACGAAGTTACAGCCCATCAAAAGTAAAGTTTGAATTTTTACTATCGGTAATTAAGTTTTTACATGATTTTATTAATGAGCTATTCAGTATAAGTCAGTTTTGAAGAAGGCAACAAAAACAACTCTATCCCAGCCTAAAAGTGCTTCCAAAAGAAAGTAAAGTGGAAGGGAAAGTCTTGATTTCCATCCCTTCCACTTTCATACCGAGGTGGCACTTACTGTTGATTATTTGACACTTGTTCGAAAAAATTTGCCTGAAATATATGTATGACGTTAAAGCAGAGAGATTTTTATATTTTGGCTATGCCAAAAACTATTTCAGAGATTTTACTGTTCTAGTTGCCTGACATAAAAAAAGATATCTTCACTAACATAAAAAACAAGGTATCTAGATTTTGTCTAGACTTAGCCAAACACATTTTCCTCAGTAAAAGAAAATACATGTCCGATGAGTAAAGATTCAAGTTGTTTCGTTGATCGCTAGAACTTAGAAGTCTTTTCTGAATTTTTCGAACTTTGGCTTTTTACAAAATAGTACTAAAAAAAACATTGCTTTGAAATGCAAAAGGCACAAATAATTCTGTTTTGACTTAACAGAAGTTGTGCGTATAAGCTTGTCAACGTGAATGGACTGCAGAAGTAAAATAAATTATATATTTTTTTTTAGAATTATTAAATGAAATAAAACAAAATTCTATACAACCGAAAAGTTTTTCTTTAGCAATGACCATAATATTCTAAACTCAATGATTCAATTATGAAGAAACATAAGATTCTTTCGTCCTATAGCCATGCATTCCTAATATAAGATTGAATTTGAATGTTGGAGTTTTATTTTTTAGTTCAATAATCAATAGTACAAATAACAAATATTAATTATTAATTACGCTTCCTTTGGCTGTTATAAGATCTGAAAATTCTATTACTAATACCCAGCAAAAAAAGTGCTTCCAAAAAAAGCTAAAGTGGCAAGCCAACTTCATACCCAGATGGCATTCTTTTAACATATACATGTCATTGGAAGAAATTCTTTTCTAAGTCTTCTCCAGAAGTGCTTCCAGAATTTTTTCAATTTAAGATTTCTTTGAGCCCTTCAATAAAAAGATTCTAGTATATGTTTTCCCGGAAAACTTTAAGAAGGCATTCCATGGAATTAAATGGTTTTTGTGGTTAGTGGATAAAAAATATCCCTTTTCCCGATTTTCTTGTCATTTTGGTGTTGGAAATGAGAAATGTTTTGGTTTTGTTGGGGGTTTAAAAAAATTTCTCGTAAAATATCCCTTTATTCTTATTTTCAAGGCATTTTGGTGATATTTGCCACAGAAAATATCTAAACCATATATTAAAATTATATACAATATTTCTGCTTTAGTTGAATTTAAATACTATTTGAATGTCTTCCGGAAGAAATTTATGAGAATACCTCTTGAAAGTACTTCTTGATAAGGCTAAGAAGTAGCACAATTGGATTTATAGAATGTCTTCTGGAAGCAGTATCCCTAAGAATGCATGTCACATTTGTATCAAAAATTTTTCTGTGTACTACCTCACTAATTTTCTAAGGACAACGGGTTCAATTGCCATCCAGAAGGCTTTTATTTATTAAATAAAATCTTAATTTAACAAATAGTCTTAAATTGCCTGCAGTTGGCGTATACTTTAGAAGTCGGCCTTTGTAGTCTAGTGGAGAGTGCGCTAGACTCTCAATCCAGAGGTCCCTGGTTCGAATCCGGGCTCGGGCATGATTCTTTTCACTTTCTTTGTTCTTTCCTACTTTTGCTTGCCTCTAAACCACTCCTTCGCTTTCCACTTTTTCTTCCAGTGCATATACTTTTAGGCAATATCTAACCTCTTCTCTTTGTGCATATTGAACAAACTTGGACGCCAGGCCGTTTTCTTCCATTTTATGCCACCAGTTTCTTGGTGTCATTTGGTCCCATGCAGACGTAATTTTACATTATTTGCGCACAGGTGAGCATGTTTTTGGTGGCATCGTTAAGAATCTGGTCTTTCTCACGTTGAGCTATGCTTTCAGTTACCTTGCGAATTGGGTCTTTTACCTTATTATTCACCTTTTTTAATAAATAACGACTAACTGCTTCAGATATACCAATTTTAATTGCAATTTGCCGACTGAACATGTGCTCTTCTTTAAAATGAGAATTTTTTTATATTTCCAATAGAGCTAGCATTTTTCCTTTGCTATGCCTAGAATTTTTTTGCAATTTCCCAAATTATAACTAAATTTGCAAAAAGTTTAAAAAATGTAAAAATTTATATATTTCTTGATCAGCATCATCTCCTGAGTCGATAACGCCATGTTCGCCTGTCAGTCTGTCGACACGATTACAGCCGCAATTGTAAAGCTATTGTATTAAAATTTAACACTTATATGTGTTAATATTCAAAAAACTAAGATCAAGCTCGAGAATGAGCAAAATCGGAAGAAAACCACGCCTACCTCCCATACATAGTTACTTAATAAAAACAATAAAATCAATAAAATGGAAAAACCACTCCCATCTTCTATACGAAGTAACGTCATCAAACTTTAAAAACATGCATCACTTTAAATATATTGTGGAGGTATTTTAACTTCGACCCAGTCGAAGATATTTCCTTAATAATTTTTTAATAGTTTTGACTAGTTTTTTGGTACGTCTCTGACAAATTTCAAGTGCTTTTCTTAGCATAAAATAGTTTGGGGCAAACGTTTTCTATGATTCGAACATAACCCTGGCAGATTAGCTTGGTGCTGGAGCATTATGTGATTTATAAGATTAAAAAAGACAAAATAAATCAAAAGTAGCTCATTTTCTAAGGTTATTTAGAGCATATTAGGGTAATTTTTTCGATTTTCATTTATAAATTTATTAAAAATAAAAATTAAAAAAAAATTTAAATAAAATTATTTTTATTCAAAATATTATTAAAACTAAAATAATATTTTAAGTTTTTTCTACAGAGATTGGAACGATCAGTAACCATTTTTTGTATGAAATTTTTTCCAGATCCGAATTTATGGCGTTTTATGCATTTTATGCAGTTTCACTGAGGCACAATTAATACCTGACCATACCCAGGAGGCAAACTACTTCTATTCACGTCCGTCGTATGTGTCTCAGCACAACAATATTAAACCTTCAAATCTCATAACCAGAGATTCAATTGCGGGCAGGCCGTTGAGCTTTAACTTTATAACGGATTATCCGCCACCTGTTTTACCTAGCAACATCTACATAAAACCCGGAAATCTAGTCAATTCGAAGCCGTTATTTTTTAAGAATCGCAATACTGATGTGGTCGAGGTTTTAAAAAAAGATAATATACTATATGTACCACTACCGGTTTCGAGGCAGTACGCAGAGAAAGCTAATTCTTTAAAAAAATTCTAATAATAAATAAAATAAATATGGTTTACTTTAAAAAAATGTTGTTTTTATTTTCTAAAAGTCTTGGAGAAACATGCGCTTAATGTTTCTTCTGGTAGACATAACCACCATTTGAACCATAAGTTGTATCAATGCTTGACTCAGCTGGAACTTGAGCTGTAAAGGTTGTGGAAGCAGCTGGGGCTGAGAAGCTGGTTGTTCCTTGCGAGTATGTTGGGGCAGAGAAACTGGCGGCGGCAGCTGGAGCGACATAGTTGAAGCTGCTTTGAGCTGGAGCAGCGTAGTTGAAGCTAGTTTGAGCTGGAGCAGAAGCGTAGTTGAAATTTGTTTGAGTTTGAGCTGGAGCAACATAGGTTGGGCCAGAGTAAGTGGCCTGCTGTGCAAATGATGGAGCTGAGAAAGTGGCAGCAGCAGCAGCTGGAGCAACATAGTTGAAGCTGTTTTGAGCAGGAGCAGCGTAGTTGAAGCTAGTTTGAGTTTGAGCTGGAGCAACATAGCTTGATTGAGAGTAGGTGGCTTCCTGTTGAAATGAAGGTGCTGAGAAGGTGGTAGTCTGAGCGGGAGCGACGAAGTTTGGTGCGGAGAAGGAAGCTTCCTGTGCGAATGATGGAGCATTGAAGGTGGCAGACTGAGCTGGAGCACCGAAGTTTGAAGCGGAGAAAGAAGTCTCCTGTGCGAATGATGGAGCTGAGAAAGTGGCAGCAGCAGCTGGAGCAGAGAAGCTGGAAGTCTGAGCTGGTGCAGCGGAGAAAGAAGTCTGCTGTGCGAATGATGGAGCTGAAAAAGTGGCAGCAGCAGCTGGCGCAGAGAAGCTGGCAGTCTGAGTTGAAGAAGCGAAACTTGGTGCGGCGAAAGAGGCCTCCTGGGCGAATGATGGCCCCGAGAATGTGGCAGCAATATCGTTGTTAGCTGGAGCTGTGAAAGTCTTTTCGGGAATTGAGAAGGTGGCAGATTGAGAGCTTGGTGCTGACTCTACTGATGTGGTTTGTGCTGAGAAGGATGGAGCAGCTTCAACTGTGGTGGCAACTGGGGCAGATGCGGCCACTTCATGATGATGGTGATGATGATGATTTTCCTGAGGAGGCAAGTAGTTACTCGTCAAGTGGCTGACATCAGCGGCGCAAAGGGCAACCAGGGTGAAAGTGATGGCGGCGAAGAATTTCTGTAAAAGAGGAAATTTTTATTTTATGCAGTGCAATTTTCAGTAAGGTTTATAGTTAAAAATGAAATTTTTATTTTTTTTTTTGGGTTGAAATGAGTGAAAAATCATAGAATAAAAGAAAGGTCAAGAGGGAATTTGTTAAATAAAAAATTGTTGAAAGCTTTTATGGGTTTTTATAAAGTAATTCATCATGCACCTAATATTTAAGAATAAAATAGTAAAAGAAGCATTTGAAAAAACCGAATTTTAGGGTTTGTTGCTTTGTTTGACATGATGAATATTTGTTTTAAGAGTTTATTTCAGAGGGGAATTTTTTGGATGTTAAGTAAAAGTTTTATTTGAAAATATTTCGAGTTAATAGAAGAAAAGGTATATTTAGAAATAATTATATATTATTTTGTTTTGTTTTTTTTCTTATTGTTTTTAGTATTCTTTATAAAATATATATATCCTTAACTTACAAGATACAATTGTATTTTTTTAAGCATTTAACAAGCTGAAGTCACGATCAAATTAAGTCAAACTTAAATCGAATGCAATATAATTTGACTTGAAAAGTTTATAATAAATTAATAAATATAAGCTAAAACCAAAGTTAATTTAGCACAATAAAGCCATATATTAACTTTTTTAAAAAAGAGAAATAATTACTGAATTAAAATGTAATAAATAAAAATTAAGAACTAATTAATTTTTCTTGGTGTTGGTTTGAAGTTAAGAACAATTTTTTTATGGGTACACTGAAAAAAAATGTATTAAAAGTGACGACATGTCTTAATAATTTGGCGAATATTTATTGTTTACTATAAAACTAACTACAGATTTCGTCAAAGTAACAACAAATGTTCTAAAAACAAACAGTTGTATGAAAAAGAAACATTATTCTTTAAATTAAAAATGTATACATGTTTAGTCAATTTTGCCTTACAACTTGACGTTGTTATTGACAACAAGTGATATTGAAAACAGTTTTGTAGCGATGATAAAGAATGGGTTTTCATCTTGGTAAATTTCAGTAGAACTCAAAATAATTCAAAGTACAGCTATTGCTGTGAAAAAAGAAAGAAAATTGCTTTTACACCTAACCTAGGTGGTGCACAAAACTTCTGCCGAACTCAGACGCAGGTTTTATGACACAAATAATGAAAAAACATGATTGCGAAACACCATATTTAGCGGCTAAATCACTAAACAAAGATGTTAGTGCATCAACAGCTCGCCGGGACTTGCTCAGAATTAGCCGGCAATAAAAAATAAAAAACCTGCATTGCCTGACAAAAATGTAAAGGCACGTTTGAAGTCAAGCAGGATCTGTAGGAATTGGACAGTAGAGGACAGAAAACGTGTCATATGCTCTGATGAAAAATTAACTGTTTCGATTAGTATGGTAAGCACGTGGACATGAAAGAATAAAAAGACACTATGTGAAGAAAACCGCAAAACATGACGGTGGCAGCTTGATGGTTTGGGGTTGCTTTACGTGGTGGCATGTCGGGCCTTTTGTGTAAATTGATGGTTTTACCTGAAGAAGGAATATTTTATACATTATAAACTTACAGAAAGATATTTAATAATATAATATCTAAAATTAAAACTTACGTTGCAAGAAAAAGGAAACTTTCTTAGGGAAAGGCAAGAGCTATCACCAATGCGCTGACGGAGCTTGGGGTGGATGCCGCACTGATAGCACTCATATATAAAATGCTAGTTGGCAGGATTATAAGTGAAAAGTTTGGAGCGGCTTCCACGTTAAGATCTGTACCAAGAGGAACCCCTCAGGGAGGGGTTCTATCGGCTCTATTCTGGAATTTAGCGGTAAATGAACTGTTAGTTAAACTAGAACTAGAGGGGTGCAGGTTGATAGCTAATGCCGATGACGTTGCTATTGTTACCTCTGGAAAATATATATCTACTCTTTGAGACATTATGCAAAACTGCCTAAATACTCTAGTCAACTGGGCTATCAGCTGTGGGCTCAGCGTTAATCCTAATAAAACTGAGTTAGTGATTTTCACCAGAAAACACAATGTACCTCTTATTAGTCCTCCTAAACTGGGAAACACAAGACTAAGCTTCTCAGATCAAGCAAAAAACCTGGGCCTTATACTGAATAGGAAACTAAACTCGAGAGAGCCAAAAAAGTGAATATTGCCTATAGTATTACTATACTCATGCAAAACGGCGGTAGGTAGCAAATGGGGTTTACAACCAAGTGTTACTCACTGGCTATATACAGCATTTGTAAGGCCTATCTTGCTGTATGGTGCTATTTTCTGGTGGCATGCACTCGAAAAACAGACTCACCTTAACCTTCTCCGTAAAGTTAAAAAATCAGCGGAACTGTGCATCACTGGAGCCCTAAGAACCACTCCGACAGACGCATAAGAAACAATGCTCCATCTTACACCACTTGATATCATAGCTAAATAGATGGCCGCTAATACAGCCACCTCCCAGTGGAAACAAGGTACACTACAACATTCTTGCATTAGAAAATTTCTCCCTCCCTTACCTAGGTCCATTGACTACATCACACAAAAACTATCCTAAACTAGGAAGTTCGATGTATCCATTCCCTCTCGAGAAGAGTGGGAACTAGAAAACCGTTCACCTCACAATGTCATTGAGATCTTTACTGATGGATCAAAACTAGATGGCAAAGTAGGTGGAGGAGTCTACTCAGAAGCATTAAGCATTAAAAGCATTAATTTAGCCTTCAGGCTCTCTGGCCACTGCAGTGTATTTCAAGCTGAAATCGCTGCTATACATGAAGAGTTAACTTGGCTTCAGGTAAATGAAATATCTTCCATGGATATTTGCATACTTTCTGACAGTCAAGCCGCTTTGAAAGCCCTAGGAACTGTTGAAATAACATCTGAAACAGTTTTAAACTGCCACAGATCTCTAAACGATATGCAGATCTCTCACAGAGCAGCTCAAAATCCTTCTATGCTGGATTCCTGGACATAAGGATTTTCTAGGTAGCTGAAAAGCAGATGAACTTGCTCGTACAGGTACTACTAAGCAACTGTCTTTAGACAGGACAAACCTTGGTATTCCTCTCACCACATGTAAACTCCTTACACATGAGTTATCCTGTATCAAAACCAACAATAGATAGATGGACAAAAGATGGTCAGTAGATAAGCGTTCAAAAGAACTCATTTCTCTCAGTAGAGACCACATTAGCACCATGATAGGGATCCTGACTGTGCACTGCCTCATTGGCAGGCACGCTCAAGGATTAAACATACCCCACAACGACTTTTGCAGAAGCTCTAGAGATGAGGAGGAGGAGGAATCTACAGAACACTTTCTTTGCACTTGCCCAGCGCTGGCTCAAGAACGTTTTCTTCACTTAAACAACTGGTTTTTAAAAAAGACCTCGAAGAACTCTCGGAAATATCGGTATACCGAATCCTAAGCTTTGTGAAAAGCTCAAGCTGGTTTAAACAGAGAATGGGAATCAACCCTGTGCTACCACAATGGGCCTATTGGCCTAAGTGTGTCTCAATTGAGGCAGCCACTTTGACCTAACATAACCTAACCTAACCTAGGGAAAGATATTAGAAGGATACTGAGAGAACTCAGTCCATGTTACGCTTTTGACGAGTCAACACCACGCTACGGTGCATCACAATTAAATACGTAATTTTACACGCTTACACATGAAAAATGTTGAACCAAATGTGGGAATATGCATACTTTTTCTTTGAAAATTGTTTTGGAGAAATAATTTAAAATTCATTTTTTGCTTAAATTCCTTTCTATTTAATTTTTTATATATTCTTAAGCTTTCAAATAAAAAACTCTAATGAACTAGTATTTAATAAATCTTACAAATAATGAACTCTAATGAACTAATATTAAAGTAATTATGTAGTATTAATTTTAACTTATATATTAGTTATTATATATATTAGTATATTATGTATTAGTTAACTTATATATTAGTTATAAGTATAAAAATTTCACTAAAAAAAGTAATATAATATTTTTTATATTTATATTCTTACTAATGCTATATGTAGTGATTAATGTTAGTAATAAAATATTTCTTTTAGCCTCCTGCGTGGTGAAATTGTTACAGTGTAAGCCAAAGAGAACACTTTCGCTCTCACTTGTGCGCACCCTAGTACAAAATTTAAAAATCTGTGCAAGTATTTTTTTGGTCGACACTGACTTAGATTTTCAAAAAAATATATTTTTCTATTCGTTAAATTCTTGTTTTAAATTTATAATAAATATCGGCTTTTTTTAACATTTCTAACAAACACCCTAATTATGAAAATATGCCAATATGGCTAAAATCGCAAATAATTACTGTGCTATTAATATCTAGGTGTGAAAATAACGTTTGATTTGTATCAAAATTCAATATGGCAACTTTGGGCTGGTGACTTAAAACATAAGGAATTTTATAAGATCATTTTTTAATCAAAAATTATTTTTATATAAAAAAAATTATTAGAAATCTCAAATTCATAACAAAAGAATTGAAATCTTAATTTTGGGCAACTTAGAGTTTCTCTGGTGCTAGGTGAGAGTAGATGATGAATGTTCAGGTTGCTTTTTTAACCCAAACCTTTGTTTATGACCTTTACTTAAGCAGATTTACACAATATGTTACTAAATTATTTATAAAACCTAAAATGACGCAGACAAACATACTTTCCTCCTGTCGTGAAAGGAAACAATACATGTTAAACGAAATAAAAAACATTTCCTCTGGTGTTTTGTGTTGTTTTAGAGCAGGGATGATAAATCCAAATTTCGGTTTGGTACTTAGCGGATTTCAAAAAGTACTAAAAGTACTGAATAAGAAATAAAATAAAAATTTGAAGATTTGTATATTTTTATTAGTCCAACAAAAAAAAAACAAAACAAATATATCAAAGTTTTAAGTTTCTGAATTAGAAAAATTTCGAAATATACATAAAAAACATAAATTAATTTTTATTTATATATTTTTAATAATAATATTATATAAATATTGAATTTTATGCAAGAAACTTTTAATTAGTAACGTAATTAGTTTTATATATTTTGATTAGTTCAACATAAAAAAAACAAAAAAAAAAATATATCAAGGTTTTAAGTTTCTAAATTAAAAAACTTACGAAATATATATAAGAAACATAAATTCATTTTTTATTATTAATATATTGTTTTTTATGCAAGACACTTTTAATTAGTAACATAATTAGCTAGTTGATAATAAATAAAATGTAAATAAATATCAGATATGCACTTTTTAATCTAATAATTCTTTAATATCAATGTTTTTGAGATTTTTTTATAATAACTTTTATAATAACTTTTGAGAAATTTTAGTGTTATAGCAGTTTTGTCCATTTTATTTGGAAAGGTTTTTTGTCTGTATTTATCTTGAAAGGGTGCTTACTTGAAGCCTATTTCAACATTTTTTTTTATTAAATTTTTATATTAAAAAATACTTTTAACGGTAACCAACGAATAAGATATGTAAAGTAATTATTCGGTATTATTATATATGTTATAATAAGTTAATAATTTTGTTTTTGATTGCACCAATTTTAGCGCCTAAAACTCTGCCATCTTAAAATTTTTTAACTAATTTTTAGTAGTACTGTTTTTAGACAATATTTGTAGAAAGTACTGAAATCAGCGAGAAGGTAATGCGGTACTTTTGAAAAGCTAAAAGTACTGAATTCAGTACTTTAGTACTGAATTTATCATCCCTGTTTTAGAGTGCAGCACTGCATTTATATATATCTCACTTGTCGGCTTTTATCAAGGCTCATCTTTTTTGTTGTTGCATGTACTGTGTTAGCTGAGCAAAACAGACAGTAGTAGAGAGCAACATGGAGTTTATTGACTCTCGCAGCACAAACGCGAGAAAAGAAAACTATGAAGCAATGCGTGGCAGCTGGGATGAAATAATAAAAAACTTAACACTTAAATTAATTATACTTATTACTAAAATTTCGATAGAAAAATACACCTATAAGGCACAAATAAGATATTTCACAAATAAGATATTTCATAAAAACCGGCCCAGTACTTTTGAAGTAAAATTGCAACAGTAAATTTGCACCTCAATTTTATATAATAGTATAGATACTTTTGTCTTTCAGAAATCGACTTAGCCATGTCTGTCTGTATGTCGCTCTGTCTGTCTTTGTGTGTGCGATCACAATAACAGCCCTAGTACTAAAAGCCTTATATATGGTAACGAAATCCAGTAAATACGCTTATTTCAAAAAAATAAAAATCAAGTTTGAAAATAAGCTAAGCAAAGTGACTTTATCAAAACACATAAGCCTTCATATTCAAAAGTAAGTTAGAGGTTGAAATTAAAAAAATTTGTGTCAAAACCACGCCGCATAAAAAGTGACTTAATCAGTATAATAAGGAAATTTAAACATTCGAACATTAAACATTAATAAGACATCCAATATTCGAATACTCCTGTAGAAGTATTCAAACTTCGACTCAGTTGAAGATAATTCCTTACTTATCTTGTTTGTCTTCTTATCTTACAAGCTTCTTTTTCAAAAATAATGATCAAGTTTGATAATGAGTCAAATTGGATGCAAATCGCGCCTATCTCCAATACAAAGTGTTTTTACCAAAACGGTGGAAATCTCTTTAAATCTCATAATAACTATTTTAATTACTTCAAATAAAACATAAGCTTTAATCTCAAATATGAACAGAGAGCATGAAATTTGTCAAAATCGAATGAAAACCTTCCTATCTCCCATACAAAGTGGATTTATGAAAACTGTAAAATCTCTTAAATTCCATAAAACTGATTAATTCCATAAGCTTTAATCTTTACCATGCACTCTACATTTGAAAAAATTGGATAAAAACCACGCTCCGTAAAAAATGACGTCATCAAAATAATACAACATTTAAAACTCTGAATATACTATAGAACGGATGTGGGGCTATTTTGACTACGACAGAGTCAAGGATAATTCCTCACTATTTTTAATATATACTTAAAAAATAAATATATATAAATAGATTTGAAATTTTTTTTATGTGAAACATGTTTTTGAATAGTCACTACTTGAATTTTGCTTAATTTGAAATATTAAGAATGCTGTTTTTTAATTTTTGATTTATCATTTTTATACAACAGCATAATATTGAGTATCCTTATGCTGGGTAAAAATGTTTATGAGCAAAAAAAAAATTTTTTTTACACCTCCACTTTTTCACACAAAAATCACATTTCCAAATATTGTGCAACCGCATATTGCATGCAAATTTTAGCAAAAAAATATGTCACTTAATTGGCTTATGTTCATATATCAAGATTTTGGCGATAATCTATTTTCGAATTTGCGACCTACAGTAAGTCAACACACTATTTAAAATTTCGATGTCAACTAACCATTTTTTAAAATGTTATTTCAGCTTACTCAGTGACACAAACCACTTAATCGAACTACAAAAACTGATAGTTGTGGTCAATATTGAAGTATATTTATACTGAAATTTGGCAAAAAGTGTTCTTGAACTTGTTTCCAATCACTTTTTCAAGATCCTGATTTAATTTTTTTTTTGCTTTTATTATGCTGTTTGAGCGGAAAAAATAATATAATTAAAAAAATTTTAACATATCTAATTTGCATTTGGCAGAGATTTTGTTTAGCTTATAATTGATTGTTCAGCCTGAATTTAAGACAATTTTTTTATGATTGGCATCTTCTTTTATAGTATTTAATTTGCATGATTTGGTTTTTGCAGTTGATTTCTTTGATAACATTATTATTGTTATTATCTTCAACGAGCCGCTAGACTGGTTGCTAGTGCCCCTTCTTTTTCTGTATTATTAGTCAAAACAGTACAAACTTATAATACATATACTTAAATATCAACTTGAAACTAGTCTCGTTGACGATATTTCTAACTAATTTGAAATGCTTCTGCAATCTAAAAATAAATTTTTTCGATTTTAGTACTCAAACACCGGTGTCAAATTATTAAAAATTTGGTGTTTATCATGCGTAATTTTATCATTAATCTAAACATTAATCACAACAGCTCTCTATTAATAATGTTGCCAACACACAGAATAAGTTTTGCTATAGATATCTTAGCTTTGAAAAAGCAAACATCATGCAAAAGATCAGCTCGTGCTCAATTTAAAACTAGTTATTGATTGTTTCCAGATAGTCGTAAAGTTAGTAAAAAGCAAGTATTTTCCACTTGTTAGCCTTGAAAATTTTCTCTAAAACTAGAACTTTTGTTAAGGCCAAGAATTTTTTCTAATATTTCTATTATTCAGCAATTGCTTCCTCAAATGCTTTGTAAATTATAAGTTATGTAAAAACCAGAGGCGGATATTTATCTTTTAAGCGTTGTTATAATGTGTTAACTTGTGACAAATGATGCAGTTCAAAACAGCTCCATTCAACTGCAAACAAATAGTGAGTTCAGTTTGCGTTTAAAGCATTGTGAACTATTTTCGTTTGGGTATATACTTATTACCAGGTATATTTTCTATACACTGAGAAAAAAGCATACTAAAATCAAAGAAAATGTACTTAATTTTTAATAAATTGTACTTGCTTTAGCGCAAAGGAATTTTTTTAATTTCAAAAGAAAATTTTGCTTTGAAAGAAATAATGCAATTATTCTTAAAACTTAACGGAGTATTGTGGGAAAAAAAGGAAAAGAAAGTTACATCAGAAAAAAATGTGCTTGTTACAAAATTATAAATTTGTCAAACCAAAAAGGCAATGCATTTCAAGACAAAAAGCACTATCATTCAACCAAGAAATATTTCTTTCATATCATATTATTATTATTGTTGCAAAAACAGAATATATTTAAATCAAAAAACAATAGAATATAAATTAATTTTTTTTGACAAAATTAAATGTATTGTCCGCTAAAAAAGAATATATCTTAAAAAGAAATGAAAATTGAAACTTGAATGAGGAAATGTAGTTTTGCAATTAAAAAATTTGTTTTTTTTGCACTTTTTGATCATTATTTGATGAGAAATTTTTAAAAAATAAATGGTTAAAATTAAATTTAATCATTTTATAATTATATCATATTGTTAATTTCATTTCGAAAGCAATAAGCTATTGCAAAAAAAAAAAAGAAAAAACTTAAAAACAAATCTTAGGTCGTAAATATACATTTTTATTTATAGTATGAAAATGAAAGCTGGCTTTCGTGGCTTTATTTTTAATTGGCTTATGTCCTTTTTGAATTGCAGAAAGCAGAGAGTAAAAATTTGTAGCGAACTAAGTGACTCTAAATGTATAAATATAGGAGTTCCCCAAGGCTCTGTACTTGGTGCGGTTCTATTTCTAGTTTATATTAATTCTCTTTTTTCTCTAAATTTTGCTGGTAAAGTTACTGCTTTTGCCGATGATCTAGCCATTGGGTATGCATCAGTTAACCCCCTTAACTTAATTGCAGATATAAATCATGACGTTTATTTACTGAGAGTTTGGTTTGCAGAACATAAGTTACTTGTTAGCAGGAAGACTAAACTAATGTATTTTAGCTTATGTAATATAGTATCGCTGGAAATTTATATAATTTTTCATGGTTATGATTGTTGTCGATTTAGATTAACATCGGATACGAGTCATGACATAGGTTCAAACTATAACAGTAGAATTCCTTGCAGTAATAATTGCTTCGTTGTCAAAAGAGTTCCTTGCTATAAATATTTAGGAGTAATGGTTGATGAACATCTTACCTGGACCGCACACATTTCATTGTTGAAGAAATATCTTTTTTCTTCATTACGATGCTTTTATAAACTAAGACATTTTTGTTTAATTAAAATATACTACGGGATTTTTCATTCCAGATTACAATATGGTGTGAGTTGCTGGGGAGGTGCTTATCTGAATAATATACGTCCCCTGTTAATATTACAAAAGTCTGCCTTTAGAATTATCTGTAAAGTAAATCGCTTGACTGCATCTATTAGTCTATTTAGGCGTCTAAAGATCTTACCATTAAGGCATCTTTATTATTTTAAAGTTTTAAAAATATTTTTTAAAAGAAGTGGGTATATGCAGAATCCCATATATGGTAATTACAACTTCAGAACGAACCAAAATTCTACCGTGACTGTTCCAGTTTTTCGCACAACCCACTATCGTAACTTGTTTTTAATTTTATCTTATAGACTTTACAATAGACTCCCTGCAAGTATACGCCTTGAAAGAAATTTGAGTACTTTCTTAAGAAAAATAAAATTGTGGATCTTTGAGTTAGACCACTCGGAAGTTGAATTTTTGTTGCGCTCCATTAGCTAATTTTTGTTTGTTCTTTATTTTTTAGACAGAAATAATTTTTTTTTTTCTCTTCTAATAATAATTGTTAATTTTTATAACTTTTTTTTAATGATATTGTTTGATTCAATTCACCCACAAAACACTTTTTATGTTAACACAATTAATTTAGTTTTATATATTTATTGAAGTGGCATTTAACACTATTTATTCTAATACTAAATGTCAATACTATTCTTATAAGTAATAATTGTTCTAGTGATTGTATTTTTATTAATCTTGTCAAAACTTTTTTACTATGAGAATAAAGAATAATAAATAAAAATAAATAAAATAATTGGGGAAAAATTAATATTCATTTGTGTTTTTTTTTACAAATAGTTTTTGCTTTTTGTTAACATGTACTGAGTATGGAAGAACGGGCTTTTTATACTGTTCTATAAGATTTGGTTCACACAAAATAAATAAAAAAAAAAAATTGGCCATTTCAGCCTTTGGAAGGACCTAGCTTCTATTGATCAATTGTGTTGTGCGTGTTATTAAATGTTTGATCACAAATGATCGAGAACTGGACCTACGTATTTTATGCCGACTCCGGACGGCTTATATTCTCAAGAAGCTTAACATGGTAATTTTTTACTCTCTGAGGTTTGCCATTGTCTGCAGAGAGGTGACGACCGAACAGAAAAATTAATTCAATTGAAGAAACTTTCTGTCTGAGCTGGAATTGAACCCGGGCTACAGCGGTTCTTAAGCTTAGGGGCCACGCACTCTACCCACTACGCTACGGCCGTTACACAAAATAAATAACTTTTCTCAAATCATTTTGCTGGTAAAGTTAACTAATTCTATAATAATATTTGCCTTAAAATTTGGATTGTATGAGAATATAACATAGTAATTTTTAAAAACCGTTTCATTCAGTTAAAAAATTCACACAAAAAGAACGATTTCAAAATCAAACTATTATATTATAATTAGTAAACAGCGTTTTATGCAAAGAATTGATAAAAAGATGTAAGTATAAATAAAACAATTATAAAATTATTTTAATAAATTCTTAATTTCTTTCAAGAAATGCAAATATTTTTGTCTCTAAAAAATGTCCATAAAAACAAAGAAATTTCTGATTTTTAAAATGAAAACTTGTGTTTTTTTATTTTAAAGTCGAACTTTTGTATAAGTTTAGAGAAACTTAAAATTTTTACCTAATAATCAACATGTAAGGCCTTTGAAAACTAAAAACAATGTCTTGGGGACGATCCTGAAATAATAGCAATTTTTTAATATTTTAATAATTCCAAGCCATAATGATGAAAAATATTTATCTTATCTTATATCTTATTAGTATATTAATACGCAAACATCGAATGTTGTTGTACACTCTTTAATATTTATTTTAGAATTAGTGCAAGGAGCGTATATCATTCGAAAGGTACTGCACTATAGATGTGCTGAAACATGTTCGTTTGAAATTGATGACCTATGATCCTAAAAATGAACGTTGAAATTTTATATTAATTTTAGTAAGGTATCTCAGGGCTAGGAAGTGGTAGATTGATGAGGTATCGGATGAAAGGTCTGGATGAAGTTTGCACAATATGATAGGATTTTAGATTAGTGACTTTTGACCAAAAATATGAACGTAAAAATATCTTAAATAAGTTTCTTAAATAAATGCTAAGCTATAAGAGATGAAAGAACATCATGTAAGAGAAAATATTCCAGATATTTTTCGCCATCTCTTACGGATACCCTACTATAAGCATTTTTATATGCAACATGTGTGCATATATATTATGATGTTGAAATTTCTTACAAATAGTAAATTTTGAAAAATTCAGTTATTTTGACATCAAAATTATTGCAATATCTCGTAAAACTATAGTTCGTATATCTCAGTTCAACGTATTTGGCTCGTCTCTCATATGACATCATTTATCCGCAAAAATTCTTCACTTCCACACGACAGTTTCAATAAACAGTTTCCATCATTAAAAATCATGGGCATTGGCCTGGATTTTTTTGGCAAAAATTGACTTCTTCGAAATATTTTTTTTTTATATAATTTATAGAGTAATAGTTTCCAAAATAATGTTGGTGAAAAAATGTTCTTAATATCTCCTACCAATCAAAAGCTATAAATAAAAAAATAGTTTCATACCATTTTACTATATACAAAAACGAAAGCTGTCGTACGTTAGGAATGGATAGGACTAGTAGGGATGGCCAAAAACGGTCGGTATTTAAGAGTGAGCGTTTTTTTTATAACTGGTATTTTGCGGTGTTTTTTTAGAAGGAAAATACCGCAACACCAGTTTAAAATGTCAAAAACCGACAAACGAGAATTTATCAACCAGCAACCCTGACAAAAAGCCGGCGATGGTGAATGAACATTGCAAATTTGCAAAAAGTAAAACAAAATAAGAAATTTTAAACGTAAATGAAGAGTGAAGTGTGGTGATATTTTAAAAAGTGGATAATAGTTTGGCAGAGTGTAACCTCTGCACTTCAAACTTGCGCCAATATCTACAAAACGGACACTCGGTAAATATGCAAAAAAAAGTTTCCTTTTAAACGGGTGTTTTTTGCCAAGCGGTTCTTGCAGTGAATGACAATATCTGTAAATCTGTAAATCTGAATGTATATTCTGTAAATCTACATTACAGTGCCTTAACATACGCTACGTAAGTTTTAATTTTTGTTCACTGCTTTAAAGACAGTTGGTCGCATTTCGACCGCTGGTGGTACTAGTATAAGGAATTGTGCCGAACTGTCGCTAAAATCAGTTTATATTTAAAAATATATGTATATATCCAAATATTGAGTCCGTTCAAAAGTCTTAATATTTGTTGAATTTGTAGAGAGTTGTTCTATCGAACAAGGAAAATTTCAAGATTGTGGACTTGAATCGTAGTCTCAAAAAGAGCACTTTAGTATTAAAGTGCTAAAAATATGTCTTCAGATATATAATTTTTGTTTGATAAATCAAAATTACAATCAAAGAACTGGTTTAGAAATATTTTAAAATTTTTCAAATATTTAAAAACTATAATAAGGCATATCATATTTAAAGGGTTCGGTACAAAAAATAAACTTTTTAAATGCCTTAAAGATATATCTAAAAGTTTTTCAATTTGGATAGCAAAAAGTTTTACTACTGCCAAGCTTTTTCGAAATCCTTTTTATCTTATACGGCATTTTGAAATTGCTTCATAGCATGCTTAACTTTAAAAAGGTGCATCTCCTATGCTTTGACGAAGCACCCTTACGAGGGGCCGCACCCACATGATCAGTATCGCTTAAAAAAAATGTATATCACGAATCTCTATTTCTCTATAACATATCTTGTTATCCCGAAATCTGTACTAGAATTAAAAAATGTGTTTTCAAGAACAAAGGAAAAAATAATTCTTCTTTGAAAATATACAGCCGAGACGCCGCACAGTGTTTCAAATGACTTAGTTAGACGGAGATGGATCTGTAACTCGGGTTTGAGGGCACAAAATGACTCAAAATTTAAGATTTAGGCTATTAGTGGCATATCTTCTTAACATGAAAATTTCACACCGAAAGTCCTTGTGCAACACAAAATTTGTATGGGAAGATGAGCATTTTCGCTTGCCAACATAGCGATTTTATCACTCTCTTAAAAATTACATAACTCCTGAACGAAAAGATGAACAGAAACCGTTGAACACTTTTCGTAAACGTTACAGTGTGTGCGTTATACGAAAAACTATTTTATCTATTATTTATATCTTTTTTTTTTATACAAAAAATTTTTTTTTTAATATTTTGAAAAATCTAGCTTTGTCCATGTCTTACAATTTTTATATTTATAAGATTTTATTGTATTTTTCATAAAAAAAAATAGACTTCTCGTGACTTCACATCATATTTATTTTTATTAGGTCTGTTCGCATAGTCGAATGCAAACGAAATACATCAAAAGTTTTTACTAGAAAGTGTCTGAAAAGCGTTCGTTTACTGAGAGAATTGTGTAATAGAGAGGATATTACATTTTCTTTCCGCTTTTTAAAGTTTTTACAAGAAGAATTTCATAATGTTAAATGATGAAAATTGTCAAATGGTAGCTGAGTGTTTGTAGCAGCTGATTTTTTTTTAGATTCTCTTATATTTAACAGACGTATTTGACATTTTTTATTATTTTACCAGAAAAGCGTTCGTTTACTTTATAAAGTTCAAGTTAATGTTCTCTCAATTTTATTCCTTTTGATGTTTTTCATTTTTTTACCATAAAAGTACGCAAACACACCTATTTTTTGTGCTTCAAAACATCACGATTTCCAAACTTTCTTTTTAATGACATAACTCCTGAACGAAAATTTAACTTGCATGAAACGAAACACTGCTCGCCGAACAGTAGGACGTCCCCATACAGAGACATACAGAAAAAAGTCCAACTTTCAAATTATTATAATGTTTTCATACATTTCCAAAGAAATATATTTGGTTTATTTTAATTTGGAATAATATTTTTGAAAAAGAGCTTATTCTGGTTTTTGTAAAGACTCAAAGTTGATATTTTGTAATATACAAAAAAATTTAGGCTTTTTTATAGAGTCCCATAATATTTTGTTAAATTAAAGTTTTCTATTTGACCTTGTAATTTATTACGTTGATTTTCTATGATTTAAATACAAATTTGTTTGATAGTTTAAAATCGTTTATTGAGCTTTAGGTATCAAATATTTTTGATGAAGTCTATAGCGAAGCTGAAATTGAAATAAAATCAGCTAGTGATGTTTTTCTTTTCATATTGAAAAATGTTGTTGTTTCTTTGGACCTAAAGCTTAATAAACTATTTTAAGCTATCAAACAACTAGAATTTTGTTAAAAGGTTTGTTTATATCTTACTAATTTTTGAGAGGACATACTCTGAACTTAAGAATTAAAAAAAAAATTAAAACAAAAATGCAATAAATTTGATAAATAAAAAAGGCCAGGGTTTGCCAGGATCAAACTACCATATACTAAGGTATACATACTTTAAAACAATTTTTACCGCATGTCACCCAGCGCCTTCTGAGAATACAATTCTGATTTCACCATCAAAATAGTATGCATCGGTTTTTTATAGCATTTCACAAAGTTTAAACGAAGTCGCCAACGGGCGCAAATTAGTACAGTTTATATAAAGGGTATAAAATCCACTTAAAAGTAATGCGATAAGCGTGGTACTGCAAAGCTTTGGCAAGTGTCATGACTGAATTACTGCTCGCTGATTTTTTACGAATTACAAAAATTTACAAAGTACAGAATTCACTGGAGTAGACCAGAATTTAATTAAAAGATTTTATGTTGTATTAGGTTAGGTTAGGTTAGGTTAAGGTGGCGGCAGGTCCTTACACCGGCAGCCCTCTAAGACTAAATTGGTCGACCACAGAATGGTATAAGGAAGTGATCAAGTGAATTTTTTGAGTAGGATGTTCTTAATGTAGCAGAAAGCTATAGAAACATGTGATGAATAAGAAGCAAGTTTAATGCCTTGTTCTCAGTCAAATCCAGTTACTAAGCGTTCCTCTCCACAAACTTTCCTTTATTATAATTTGATGTATTCAAACATAATTTTTAACAAGTCTTAATTAAACATTAAATTTGTTTTATATATAGATAGTATACTGACATCTGTTAAATATTAGCTAATGAAGTTTTTTTTTTAAATACAATTTTGTGGTAGTATACAGTTGTGATATCTCGCAAAATATTACCTACAAAAAAGTTTTTTTCCATAACTTTTTTGGGTCTTCTAGACCAGGTTGGCACAAATAGGACTTCATTAACAATACTATTTCAAAGACATGTTCAAAATTTTGCAAAAATACGTCAAATGGTTTTGGAGTTATAATCAATTGTTTGAAACAATGCGGTGTCCTACCCAATATCAATTGCGAAATTTGGATATTTTATTTACAGCGTAGTTAATAGAATTAACCAACAATCATATATCGTCCAACTAGTTTCATCGCATAATAAAAAAAAATCGTTCGTATTATAAATTACTTTTACAACTAGTTTGAAACAATTTAAAATGAATTGCCAGAGAAGCAATGTTCCCCTGCTTGCGATTTTAAGATTTACAGATCTAAATTTTTTCCAATTGAATGTATATTCCAGAAAATATCAATTGAAATTCAGTAAAGATTAATTGAACTTCTTAAATTTAATATCAAATCACTATCATTGCTTCGCGCCTTCATTTCTAAATCCACCAATGATTCATTAAACCTTGCATATTTTGAATATAATTAACATTTTCATGCAACTACGCGGATTGTTAGAATGCAACGAGTTATTCTTAACAGTTAATGTATATAAAGTAATTTTTTTTAATAAAAGCTCACAGTCAACTAGTAACCTGAACTTGCAAAACTCATTCGTGAATATTAGCTACAAAAACAGCAGATCGACAGCCGGCAAAGCTAGTTAGTATACAATCATATCAAGTTTCCTATTTCCAACAAGATGAACACCAGAGTACGTCTCTTCGCAAAAATATTATTGTGGACTACTTTAATTTGTGCGTCTATTAATCCACGTTTCCCCTCTACTGGAGTACAATATGGATATATAAAGCCAGGGAAATCTATTCCAAGTCAAAATCAAATATAAAATTTTAATAAAAAAACTAAATGCAAATTAGTGTTACAAGACTGATGAAGTTTAAGAATTATATTAAAAATGAAAACAAGTAAAAATAGTAATATGTTTTTATCTCACAAAATCATAGAAGTGTTTTTCTGTTTATTTGTTCGTTCATTTGTCATTTTTAATCAAACAACTTACTGGAACATGCATATATGTAAGTACGAGTTACTACTCCAGTATACTTACTGGAGTGAAAAACAGAAAAGTTTCGAAAACGATTTGAAAGAACACTTTTGGACTCAGGGATAGAAAGAAGTGCATCAATATGGACACTTGAAAGAGCTTAACTTCTCCCCAGTTTCATTGATTTAGCTATTTAACTAATATAAGTCTCAGAATATTGTAAATAATATAAAAATACAAATAAGATTAATTTAAAAAATATAATTTACTAGCTGAAACCTAGCGCGTTGCTGTTATCAGTGAAAATTGTGGTCGAATATTGAATTTCGAGGTGATGTGACCTTTATCTCCAAAGCAATGCGATATTTCAAATTTGAGTTGTATGGGAGGTGCCATGCCCCCTTGTCCAACGACCATAAAATGTTATCAGTGAAATGGCGTTTTTAAATTGTGGTCGAGTACAGAATTCCGAGGCGATGTGACCTATAACTCCAAAGGTATTCGATACCGCAACTTTGGGTTGTGGTCACGGGAAAGGAGAGGTCACGCTATTCGATATCACAAATTTGGGTTGTATGGGAGGTGCCATGCCTTCTTGTCCAACGACCATAAAATTTTATCAGTGAAACGGCACGTGGAAATTGTGTGCGAATACTGAATTCTATCGATAATTATCGATATCACAAATTTGGGCTGTATAGGAGGTACCATGCCCAATTTTTCAATGCAAGAACCCTCATCGGTATGCGTTTAATAACTTCTTCAAGTTTCATGGAAATTGGTTCAGACATATAAACCATATTACGAAAATTTTGTATTATACGATCAGAACCGTCTGATATGATAGAAGTTCTATTGATTTGTGGATGGTAAAAGCGGGCGTAGTAACATTTATATATATATTGAGAGCCACTGGGAGCACCTTCATATCAAGTTTCATTATAAAAACGGCCGTATATAGAATACGATCACGTCCATTTTTTGTGCAGTGGCCGGCAGTAACCATCTAAACAAAATTACTTAACTTAAGTTTTTTACGATCAAAACGGTCTGATATACACTTTTTTGTTTCTGGGTGATAGCGCAAATTCGGTTTGTATGGGTGGTACCACGCCCTTGTGAAATTAACACCAAACTTTACAGGAACACTCTCAAGATGACACTTCAGTTTCTCTGACAATTTCATAAAGATTGGTTCAGTGGTTATTGAGTCCGGAGCATTTCTGCCACGCCCTCGTTGACAAACGGGCTTAAATGTTATCAATGAAACTGCAAGTGTAAATTCTGTTCGAATACCGAATTCCAAGGCTGTGCGACCTATAAATCCAAAGCTAATCGATATCGAAAATTTGGGTGTTATGGTAAGTGCTACCCCCCTTTCTACGATGAAATATAATGGTATCAATTAAACAGAACGTGTAAATTGTGGTCGAATACCGAATTCCGCGGCTGTGCAACTTATAGTTCCAAAGTTATTTAATATCGCAAATTTGGGTTGTATGGGAGGTGCCACACCCCCTTTTCCAACATCCACGAAATGTTTTCAGTGAAACGGCATGTTTAAATTGTGGTCGTATACTGAATTCCGAGTTTGTGCGACATATAACTCCAAAGCTAGTCGATATCATAAACTTGGGTTTTGTGGGAGGCTCCACGCCTTCGTGTCCAACGTCAGTAAAATGTTATCAGTGAATTGGCATGTGTAAATTGTAGTCGAATACTGAATTCCCTAGCTGTGCGACCTTTAATTCCAAAGCTATTCCATATCACAAATTCGGGCTGTATGGAAGGTGCCACGCCCCCTTTTACAACGACACACAATGTTACCAGTTAGCAAGCTATTATATGTGCTCTTCGAGACATTATGCAAAACTGCCTGAATACTCTTGTCAACTAAGCTAACAGCTGTTGCTCAGCGTAAGCCAAAATAAATCTGAGTATACCGAGAAAACAAAAAATTAAAACCGCATTTAAAAACGATTAGTAAAATTAATATTTTTAAAAATATTTTATTCCATACAAAAATGAAAACGAGCATTTTTAAAAGGAAAAGAAAAACGAAACGTTTTTAAAACGAATGTTCTGCTATAACAGAGTATAATTAATTTTTTGGAAAACATTTTACGCTATATAAAAATAAAAACTCACAATTTCAAATACAAAAGTAAAATGAGAGGTTTTTAAAACAACTATTAACGTTTTACCATGAAAAAGTGTGGTAAAATGAATATTGTTTTAAAAATTTTACGACATACAAAAATGAAAACGCACATTTTTAAAGAGAAAAGTGAAACAAAACGTTTTTAAGACAACTAAGAAAGTTTTACCATGAGTAGTAAAATGATTATAAAAATATAAAAATACAATTCAATTGAGAGTGTTGGTTAAACCTACTTTGTTTAAAACACTTGTTAATACCGAATTGTTTGTTATATTTGTTTCATTGATTTATGTATTTGATATTTGTTCGGAAGATAAAATATTTTTTTAATTTTTGATTTCATAACTCAAACTGCCTGATCATTTTGAATTAGTAAAACTTATAAAACAAAGTCAGTTGTCGCTGTTCAACGGAGAAAGGATGAAAGAGTTTGAGACGCAGCATTTTCTGCCACAACTCAGAGGTAAATATTAAAAATAAAATTAATAATATCTAGGAAATTATATTTTTTTATACTATTAGATATTACAGTATCATCATCTAAAAAATTTGATCGAGATAGACATAGATGATGATAAAATAAATTAAATAAAACTATAATTTTGAAAACCAACAAAACGTTTTTCAATTAACAAAAATAATGAAAATGGGAATTTTGGAAATTATTTGAATTAATGGGAAATAATGAAAATTTTCGTTTTTAAAATGAAAATAATCGTTTTACTATTGTATTTCAAAATGTTCTTTGTTAAAAATCAAACAAACATTTAAGAATCTCATGTTAAAATTTTCGTTTTTAAAATGAAAATAAACGTTTAACTATATAATTTTAAAAATTTAATTTTTAAAATTAAAATAAACGTTAGAAGTGCAAAATATGGGTTAAAAGTTTTTAAAAGTGGCACGTTGCTACCATTTTTGAAAATGTTTTCTCTGTGTAAGTGATTTTCACCAAAATACAGAATTTACCTCTAATCAGTCCTCCTAAACTGGGAAACAGAATGCTTAGCTTCTCAGATCAAACAAAATACCTGGGCCTCATACTGGATAGGAAATTAAGCTGGAAGCCCCATCTGCTGAAGAGAGCCTAAAGAGCGAATTTTGTCCCGTACCAACGCAAAAAGGCGGTGGCTAGCAAGTGGGGCTTACAACAAAAGGTTACTCGATGGCTATATACAGCAGTTATAAAGCCAATCTTGCTATATGGTGCTATAGTCTAGTGGCAAGCACTTGAAAAACAGACTTACCTTATCCTTCTCCGTAAAGTTTAGAGATCAGCTGAACTGTGCATTAGTAGAGCACTAAGAACCACTCCGACAGACACATTGGACATTATGCTCCACTTTACACTAGTTGACATCCTAGCAAAACAGATAGCCGCTTATACAGCTATCCGCCTAGAAGCTACCTCTCAGTGGAAAGAAGTATACTAGGACACTTTTGCATTAGAAAATTCCTCCCTCCTATACCCAGGTTTAGCGAATACCTCACAAAAAACTATTCTTTTAAAGAAAGTTCGTTGTATCCATTCTCTCTCGAAAAGATTGGGAACTAGGAAACCTTTATCCAAACAATGCCGTTGCGATCTTTACCGATGGATCAAAACAAGATGGCAAAGTTGGTGAAAAAGTCTACTCTGAAGCATTAAACATTAAAATAGCCTTCAGGCTCCCTGATCATTGCAGTGTATTCCAAGCTGAAGTCACAGCGATTACTTGGCTTGCGGTAAATGAGATATCTTCTATCGATATCTACATACTATCTGATAGTCAAGCCGCTTTGAAAGCCTTAAAAACTGTTGAAATAACATCTCAAACAGTTATCAACTGCAGTTATCAAATCTCTAAATGAGATAGCAAAGCAGCTCATGATATTTCTATGCTGGATTCCTGGACATAGGGATTTGCAAGATAATTTCAAAGCAGATCAATTCGCTCGCACTGGTACTACTAAACAATTATCTACAGATAAGACAAGCCTTGGTATTTCTCTCAATACATGGAAACTCCGTTCACATGAACTATCATGCAATAATACCAACTGCAGATGGTCAGCAGGAAACACGTTTAATATAACGCGAAAAATCTGGCTAAAAATTACCCCTAAGCGTTCAAAAGAACTCATTTCCCTTAGTAGAGACCACATCAGTACCATGATAGGGGTCTTAAAAGTGCACTGCCTGATTAGCAAACATCCTCAAAGATTTAAATTCTTCTATAATAGCTTTTGCAGAAGCTATAGAGGTGAAAAGAAGAAAGAATCCACAATGCATCTCCTCTGCACCTGATAAGCGCTGACCAAAAATTGCCTTTGCCATTTAGCAAACTGGTTTTTCAATGAACTAGATGACCTTTCTGAAAATTCAATATGCAGAATCCACAGATTTATAAACAGCTCAAACTGGTTCAAAGAGAAGTAAAGCAGGGAATTTGACCCCCTAGTATCACAACGGGCCACATTGGCCTAAGTGTGTTTCCGTAAAAGGAGAGCCACTGTAGCCAAAACTCTAACAAAAATTCACGAGAATTAACTAGAATAATTGCTGGCAACTGATTGCCTTCATTTATTGTCGTTAAATCCCATAAATCCTCTAAAAATGCGTGAGTTCTCTCACCTACAATTATCTCTTTCGCGCTCTTGTAAAAACTGTCTTTTCAAATTATCTCTTTCAATCCTGTCTTCGCATATAAAAAACGCTAAAAATGCATGAAGTCTCTAAAGTAAATTTTGAACAAGGCAACAACAACAACTCTGAATGGAGTCAATCACACTACTGTTTCCAACTTCAGCAGACTTGAGTAATTAAGCTGTGACCAATCTACTTTTAAAGTTTTATATAATTTGACACTTGTTCGAACATTCTCTTCGAAATCATATGATGTTGAAGCAGAGGTTTTTATTTTAGGTCAAACGTAAAACCCGCTCTAATAGCGTAAAATATCGATGCTGGGGCGTTTTTGTGTATCTATGAGAGAGAATACGCTGAAAAGGCGTGAAAAGTAGAGAGAATATACACATTTTAGGACTCTCATTTTGAATTGATCCGAAGCTTATTAACCAAAACTGCGCAATTGTACTTATTTTAAGAATATCAATAGATTTCTTAAGATTACTGAAGATCAACAGATAGCAGTTTTTGTAATTGAATTTAGCACCAATTCAAAATAAAACACACTGATGCATTGCATAAATGCATTTAAGAACTCAGCCTTCTAGCAAAAAATTGCATAACGACCAGGTAATTTAATGTAATCGCATATTTTTTGTATATGTTTTAAATATAGTTTAATAAAATATTTCCATAACATTTCAATGATTTTTTTTTGCAAATTTGCAGTTTTGCGATTTTTTAATACAACAAGGAAAAAATTTAAATATTTTCGAGAAGTAAAAAATCACAACTCAAGTAGTTTTTATCCAATTGTAATGTTTCATAGCTCAATATACCGTACTGGCCAGATAAAAGTTAACACTATTAAAAATAGTAATTTCGTTTGTAAAACGGCCCTTAGAACTTTTTTTATTTATTTAATGTAGTTAAATTAGCAACAATTTGGAAATAAGATTATTTTTAGATATAGTGGCAACGTTGTTTTTGCAACATTTCTTTTCTTTATTGCATTTTATTGTTCAGTCTCAATTTGAAGTTAATGCCGTTAACATGACGCGTCAGTTAAGTGAAGGACAAAAGTGTGTTGTTGTTGCTCTGCATAAAGAAGGATTTTCAACTCGGCAAATTGCAATTCGGATTGGCTGTAGCCATGTCACAATTGCAAAAATAATTAAAAAATTTAGTATTTTTGGTAATACTGAAAAAAAATCCGGTACAGGAAAAATTAACAAATGCTCGACGGAGCGTGAGGATCGCATTCTCACAAATATTTGCCTTAAGGATAGGAAAAAAACATCACGCGAAATTAAGTTCGAGTTTCTTGAAATGACAAATACAAGAATAAGCGATCGAACGGTCAGGAGAAGGCTACAGAGTAGAGGATTATCGGCAAGACGACCTTGTAAAAAGCCAGGGTTAACAAGTAAAATGCGGTTAGCGAGGCTAGAGTTTGCGAAAGCTCATAAAAATTGGACTACGAATGAGTGGAAATGTGTCATCTTTACAGATGAATCAAAGTGCAACATGAACCAGTCTGATGGAGTGCGGTATGTCAGGCGTAGAACTGGGGAAAAATTCATAGATGATTGTGTGGTTACCAGGCACAAATTTCCCGTCAGTCACATGATATGGGGATGTCTCAGCTACTATGGAGTTGGTGACTTGGCTTTCTGCAATGGTTCCATGAACTCTGAGAGTTACCTGAAAGTCATAAGTGACCACCTGATTCCCTCTATTGATAGGCTATTTCCGGTCATAGTCGAACCAATTTTCCAGGACGATTCTGCGCCCTGTCATCGAGCTAGAAAAGTAAGCCACCTTTGTTTTATAATTGCCAATGCATAAGTAATAAAACAGAAAGAAACAATAAAAAACCGTTTACATCTCTTTATTAGGTGAAGGATTTTGTATCAGAAATGAAGTTGAAAACACTGAGCTGGCCTGGAAATAGTCCAGATTTAAACCCGATAGAGAACTGCTGGTCAATTCTTAAGCTGAAAATCGCCAAGAAAAATTCCAGAACCAAAGAAGAATTCAAATCTGCCATCACAGATTCTTGGAAAAATGATATTTCTGTGGAATATTGCCAAAATTTGATATCGTCAAACAATCGTAAAAACAATGGCTACCTCCCACACAAAGTGACTTTATGAATTCAGTAAAATTTTCTTAAATTCCACAAAAATTACAATACAATAGCTTAAAATTTTTCTGATTTTTGAAATTAAAAAGAAAACTGAAAATTCCACCCACTTTCCATACAAAATGAAGTAATCATAATAGTAAAACTTTTATAAATTCTACAAAAATTAATGTTTAAACTTGATGTACACAAAACCTTTATAGGGCAAGTGCTTATTCTTTTGAAAAGTATCATTTAAATTGATAAAAATAGCGATTTTAATATGAAAAATCAAATTGAAAACATATTTGTTCAATTTATTCGGATTTTGTTTAAAAAAAAAAACGAGCGATATAACAAAATTTTTAAACACGCTTGAGGCTAAACACGCTTTAGGAAATTCGCAGTTTTTTTGGAAATTTCGAACATTTTTAGCTAATTCCGTCACTTTTCAATTTTCGAAACACTTATATATATAACAATATTTTGTATTTATTCATTTTAACTGTCTGCTTTTTTGCACATAATTTTTTGATCATATATTTTTTTACGAACACAAAATTTAAATGATTAGTAAAAAAACTCCAGTTATTTTTCCCTTTCTGTCTTAGAATCACATTCTTTAATTGAAGCGTCGCCGCGAATAATGTTGTAAGCGACAAAATTATAAATTTTCCTTAACTGAAAAAAAACGTTTTTAATGGCGTACATAGAACCACTTGATTTCAATTTCCTTTTCATTGGAGTTAAAGTTGTAAACGAATTTCACTGTATTTAAAAAAAATATCCCCCTTCAAGTCAAAGCATTTTTAGCGGCAGTAAGAAAAAAAAACATGTTTGATTCGTTTGTTGCTTACAGCGTTATTCGCGGCGACGCAGAGTGATGCGAGCGCATATAGCGAGTGGGCCAAATTAGAATAATGGACCGATTTTGATGAAATTTCATATCTAGGTGAATTATGGTCTCTTTAACTCAAAAATGAAGTCGGTTTTTGATCGCACTTCTAGTTGAGCAAAAGGATGAGTCTGAAAACTGTAAAATCTGTTTAATTGTGCGATGCTCCAATCTGTGACTGTTATGCCAAATTTATTTATTTAGTGTTAATGGACCATGAAGTGTTTAACTTGGAACTTATTCCGTTTGTAACAGTTCTGCTGTGTTTAACTTGGAACTTATTCCGTTTGTAACAGTTCTGCTACACGGCCATACAAAGGGTTAATACATAAATTGGGCTGTGAGTTTCAAATGTGAAACATTTCGATAAAAACCGCGAACAGTAAATATGACGTCATCAAAAAAATACAACATTCAAGACTTAAAATAATTTAAAAAACGGCTTTGGGGGTATTTTAACTTCGATCCAGTCGAAGATAATTCCTTGCTGTTTCTAAGCTCTTTGTATTGTAATTGTACAATTTTTTTTTGTACAATCTTTTACCAAATTTTGCATCTTTGGAAAATTTGTCTGGGTTTCACACGCAACAATATTGTCAAAAATAACGAAAATTTTTCGACATTTTTTTACGCTTAATAGTCTTCTTAATTTTCCACGTTTTCATTCGATTTTGGTAAAAGATGTGTATTCAAGGGCTTATTTTCGAATGCATTTTTGCTTTTTATTTTCAGATGATCTTGATCCAGATCCAAAACAACTTCAGCGACATCTTTAAGTATAAAAATATATGTTACGAAAAAAAAAAACATTTGTTTTACTTAAACTGATTATGTTAAATTAACATGCAACTGAAACATTTGCATAAAACCTCTCCTTTTTAGGCAAAATTTAAATTTTTTAATTAAATTATTTTAATTAATTATTAATTTTAATATGGTAAAATGCTATAACTTAATGTCTATACTTTATTAATATGTGAAAAAAAATTGAAAAAATTCCCAAAAAAAAAAATACGCAGAGCATAAGTGGCGTAAGTCCATTTTTGTTTATTTTGAGATATTTAGATGTTTCCAAAAATCCTTACATAAAATTCAAGGAATTGATTACAGTTTTTGTTCAGAACGTAGATAATAAGCAAATAATAAGTTATTCATAAACAAAATAAATTTATTTCCAAAAATAGTCAAAAAAATGACTTACTTGTACAAAACCTTGGACTTAAGTTGATTGTGCTCCGAACTTTTCAAAATATTTCGATTTTTAGATTTCTTTAGATTATGGAAAGCTTTTTTCATTGTTTTTGTATTTATCTAAATGTTTGTTTTGCTTATAAAAGAAGAAAAAATTCATCCTTTGGCGAATTCCTTAAGAAATGCGCTGTCTGTAGTATTGGGGACTTACGTTGTTTGTGCTCCGAAAAAGTTAGAGAATAATTCAAAGCAAAAATAAAGAATTGCATATTATTCATAGATAATGTAACGTAACAATTTCTAACTCGGACCCCTAAAAAAAGATTTATTTTCCTGTTCACTTTTACGCTTAAAACTCCATTAAGGAAAAAATTGGACTTACACCACTTGTGGTCTGCGCACCTCATATGGCAACTTTTGTGATGTTTCATACAGAGTTGCTAGGGAGTAAAATGCTGATTATGTTTGCAACACTGTTTTCGGCATTTTTGTCAACTGAAGAAACCTGGCGCGTGTCTTCCATGGAAAGCTAAAAAAAATAATTTTTTTATAGAACTAAATCGAAAAGGTTTGTTGTTTTATATGTATTTCTTCTTTGAACAGATGCAAGTAGCATGTCCCAGTAGTCACACAAAAATGTATAAAAGTTGTTTTCGTAACCAGAAACTCGACATTATAAATTTAATACTCCCTAGAAGTAAGAAATAACATTTGGTTTACTATTAAAACGTCTTTTAATCGTAAACGTAAAGACATATTATGCTTTTGAGACTGTTTTAAAATGTGTCCCAGTAGTCACGGTGAATACCATTGTGTATAGCTGAATTTAATTTTCTGGCCAAAATGAAATAGTTATAGCTAATTTATGTCCAACTTGAGTGTTAAATGTCTGTAAAAATCCACACTTACAGAGACACCACTACTTTAAATCCCAAGCAGATAAATGTATTAATCATGCCCTTTGACTCAAGAGACAGCGAACAGGAATTGAATGTTGAACCTAAAGATGGTTGGACCAAGTATAAACGCAAAAGTCAATTCAGGTTCTGCAAGTAATTCTCAAGGCGTCTTATGTAAAGAATATCTCAAAGTTAAAATAAGGAAGATGAAGTAATAAATTGTTTTTAAGATTGACTTTGGGCAATGAAGCAGAGTTTTTCGCTAAGATTTAGCAAAAACTGTTAAAAGTTAAAATTTTACCAGTTTAAAGAAAAAGTCAGCATTTTCGTTAAATAATAGAGTAGGAGGTTATACAGAAAAATATATAAATACATTAATGGGGCTTAAAACGATAACAAAACTGAATAAAATAACTTATTAATAACATATAAGGGGTAAACTGAAGAATTTAATTCGATGGAGGTGGTGAAAGAGTTTGTTTCTCGCAAGGACAGAAAGAAACATTTTAGAATAATTTAAATTGATATAACTTTTTGTACCTTATTGTATTTAAACTATGTAAAGATATACCTAGTCTTGCTTTATAAAAGCAACCATATGAAAGATCCTTTAAAAATAATCTCTAATATCGAAATTGGAAACACGGTTGCCACTTTGGTACAATTATTTTAACTTGGTACATTATTATCCGAGTTGGTACATTTTGTAAAAGATTTACAATTTAACAATTTGTTACAAAAAGTGAAATTTGGTACCACTGGAGAAATGTTCAGACTTCTGTTAAGTGGAACTTTCATTGCATTAAGTTCTAAAAGTTGAAAGCTTACATGCTTTTCTTGTCATAGATATTAAAAATCACATTTTTTGAGGCTTAAGGATTTTTTGTGAGAATTTCCACTAAAGCAGAAAAATATATCCAATCAGAAAATTTGTCTCTTATTACCAAAGATATTCTAAAACAAATTAAAGACAAATTCGATTTAGGTAAAGAAGATCTAAATGTTTTGAATATAAAAACATCTTCACAAATTGTGTCAGAAAACAAAATTTCTTTATTGCCATAATTCAATAATTCATATTAAAATATCCTCTCAAAGAATGCTACAAAACGTTATTGTGACTCAGAAGAATCTTGTTCAGGTTTCAAATATTAGTTTTTAAAATTGTAATGACGTTGGGAAAAAATTTGGGTATTTTGAGAAAAAGTCTGGGTCGTGAAGAATGGATTGGGGGAAATTTGTTTTAATGATTTTATCAATTTTGTAAATACTCTGATGTGCCTTCCACACAGCTCAGCAGCTGCTGAACCAATATCTTTTTATTTTAGCCTGATTTAAACTAAGCTTAGAAATAATTTGGAATATAAAACACTTAAAAACATAAAGCTCTCTAAAAAGTGTGTGTCGAACGCAATGAATCTAATTATATTTAGCCAGCAAAAGAATTATTTTGATGTTTTTATTATTTTGTTAATAGCGTATAACATAACTTAATATTTTGGTATGTTTGGTATGTTAACAGATCCAGTGAATTATTATAATAAATGTTATAAATTTATTATATTAAAAAAAATAATACATTTTTTCCTATTTGGTACATTTTTCGGAGAATTCGGTACAACAAAAAATAAGCAAGTGGCAACTATGATTGGAAAAACTTTTAAAAATAATGAAATTTTAATATTTTTTATTTAGTTTTATATTTTTTTTTTGTTTTGAAACCAAAATAAAAAATTTGTCTATTCATATTCATGTTTCTTTTAAGAAATTTTGGTGATTTTTTTCACCACCATTTGTACTGCCCCCCCAGGTGAAATTAGCTTCCAACGAGCTTGTTTGGCAGGCATTTAACAAATTTTCCTGATTTTCGTTGAATTTTGAAAAGAAGCCATTTTATGAAAAAACGATATTTTTATTCATTGCATTATTTATTGCATTAGGCTTGGGTTGGCCGTGATATGCATTTATGCACAGCTGCACCGATGCTAATGTGGAATTAGGTTTTTCTAGTTTATATGCTGCATAACAAATTTTCTATATTTATCGGCTTTCAACTCGAAAAATGTTGTGATAACAGAATGGAGTATTTATTTTGTATATAAATATCTCGGAATTTTATTATTGCTCATTGCGAAATAGATATTCTTGTTAACATCATAATATCAAGGTATATCAAAAGTTATCGAAAGAGTTGTATGGTATTTGTTTAAAGAAAAACATTTACTATTTTCAGATGAATATAAAACAAGTCCGTGGAATTGGCAAACATCTTATGTTCGCTGCTATGATTATTTGTATTGCGGCTCGCAGATACCCGACTTACAGACCACACAGGCCTCACAACTTATGGGCATTATTAAAATGATATTCGAATATAATTTATAATACAAAGTTATATGAGCATTTTACATGAGCGGTTTGATTTTTGGTTTACTTAGAAAAACTACCAAGTAATTTTGGCAGAAATTGCGATTTTGATTATTAATCGCATTTGTTGCATATCTATACCATCAACATCAGCAACGTAGAGAAAGGCTTGCTTTTGTTCTTGCGC
Organism: Dichetophora obliterata; assembly: GCA_963920525.1. Taxonomy (NCBI): domain Eukaryota; kingdom Metazoa; phylum Arthropoda; class Insecta; order Diptera; family Sciomyzidae; genus Dichetophora; species Dichetophora obliterata. The sequence goes on along the minus strand of OY986439.1, from coordinate 74,593,229 downwards.
ATAATTTTGCTTTTAACAGTTCAGCCTAAATTGATGCGTCAGCGTCATTTATCTGTCAAAATTGGATTATGCACATACATTTTGTATGAAGCCTACCAAAATGCGCAACGCACTTACGCAACTCGAATCGAATTTCCAATTTTGACAATGCATTTGGTAGTGAAGTTGGCTGCGACAAAGAGAACGAAAATAAAAACAAGAACAAATGCAATGATTATTGCAGTTCACGCAGCGTTCAGTTTCGGTAGCGCTCATAAAACAATTGCGTGGAGCTTGGAAATGCAACGAAAGGCACACGAAAGGGTTGAACTGTAAGAGTTTTGAAAAATTTTTCGGAAAACAACGGCCATACAGCGGCCGCAGAACTTAATTTAGGCCTTGTACTTCCGTTGTTCGGCTTAACTTTCGGCTGCTAGTCTGTTTGAATTATTTTCAAGGCCATTTTAACTCTTGTACAGCCGTTCGTGCCCTTCTCGTTCTCTCGTCGTGCCCTTCGTAATTTTGCTCGATCACGGATGCTGTAATTCGGCCCCTGGTTTTTTGTTACACGCTGTTATCTCCTTAAAAAATGCATGCTTTTTGTCAAATTTTGAAAACAAAAAGTAAAAAATCGCTTATAATAAAAAAGTTAAATTTCTTACAACACAGCATCACCGCCTGAGTCAATTTCGCCATGTCCGCCTGTTTGTCTGTCGACACGATTACGGTCATAATTTTTAAGCTATCGAATTGATATTTAGTATATGTGCGTATAGTCAAAAAACAAAAAATGAGAAAGAAAGAAAACAAATTCGAGAATGAGCAAAAACAGATCAAAACCACGCCTACCTCCTATAAAAAGAGACTTTATAAAATTGGTAAATTATTGAATAATTTTTCCCCAAAATAATTCATTTCTTCCCACACATTTAGGATCGTATCGTATTTAACATAGTTTCGCTTATTTTGCATCATTTCAAATGTAAGTAAGTTCTTTTCAGGAACGTGGGTTTGAGATCCAGCTAAATTAAACTAATGTTTGGATTAAACGTTTTGGATTAAAAATTCCTTTGGATTAAAAAGAAGTCAAAAATTTTTAACCGTGTGTAAAAACTAAAAACAAAGCAAGTATGGAAAAAACTATAGACAAAAAAGATATGCCCAAAAATATATCAAAAAGTGTGAGACGGAGTCTCCTTTCAATAGGAAGACTTCATTTTAAGATCAATTTCACATTGAACAATTGAGAATTATGAAGCAACTTTCTGCCCTTGTTAAAGATTTCCAACAGCTCAGCACTTTTAATACATAGGCTTGCATTGCAGCTGCACTACTTTCAGTTTCCCCCTAAAAAATTTTTGTGTATTTTTTCCAAAAAAAATTTTTTAGGGGAATTTTAAGGGGATTTGAAATCCAATCTAGGGGTAAATAATGAAAGGCACCTGGCAACACTGACCACGTACTTATTCATTTCATTGCATGTTTTATTTGAAGACATCAAAACTCACGGTGGGGTGAGGGGAGACCAACGGCAACCAGCCAACAGCTGCGCAGTTAAGGGACGCAACCATCTTGAACGTGTTGCATACGAACCGTGACTACCCATTATACCGCGCAACACGTTCTCAACGACACAACCCGTTGCAACCAAAGAGTAGTAAAGAGATTCCAGTTCTACACAGTTGCGTTTGGGCCATGGTAGCAGGATAGAGGTATATGCAGCGCTGACTGTGCTCTCTTTCCATACTGCCATGTCTGTCAAATTTACCTGTAAAGCGAATGGAAACAAAAGAAAATAAAGAAAAAGTTTTGCTTCGTTTTGACAATTCCGGCAGTATGCTCTCATCTAGTGCATATACCTGTATTCTTCTACCATGGTTTGGGCAGCTATTTCTGGTCAGCGAACATTGGGCGAAAGTGGATGTGATCAAGGCTCATTTATAACGATGTGGCACTTGAGTAAAATACACTCTTTTTTCCGCCTTTGCTTGAACTGTCACTGTTCGTTTCTTTGTTGTATGCATTAATTTTCTTGATTTTTTTTCATCCATTCTGACAGTTCGACTGAGCTCGCTCTTAAGTGCCACAACCTTATAAATGAGCCTTGGCTGTGATAAAAATAAAATTTGTCGCCTGACTTTTCTCTGCTCTGCTTAGCTGGCGTAGCTTCAGAGCTGCCAGGTATGGCGATATCTCGCCAAACTGGCGGTTTGAGCGACCACATTGGCGAGAAGATTTTTGATATGGCGAGTTGACGAAAAAGTGGCGGTTTCAACACTTTTTTAGGCGATATTTTGGCGAGATTCCCTAAAAAGAAGATCAAATGCTTTTTTGCTATATACGAATACAACACTTTTTACATAGCAAAAATGTTTCCCATCTCTAACATTTAATTCGACGAGCAACAGTACTACCACAAAATAAAACACAAAATAACTTTTTACAGCTTATATTGCTTAAACTTGTTCAGTTTGAGCTCTTAAAGGCCAAAAAATAAGGAAGGAAGGAAGGAACAAGAAGATAAAGAATAAACTGGGAAAATGCAAGTTGTGCTTTTATTTGAATAATTTTAATATATGCTGCGAAAGTTTTGAGCCTACAAAGGAGATGTTTAAACGTTTCAACTCTAAAATTATGTACCCAAAACTAGAAGATTATGAACTTGAAGTCAATGAAGAATTGGAAGTATATAATGATAGCTTACAATTTGTTAAAAACCAGAAATATTTTGTGGATTTGGTAATCTCAATCAGCACGATTCTAAATAATTTTTCTCGGGGAATCGGAAAAGGGAGATTTCATATTTAAGATAAAGTTCAAGAACATTTTGGAAATTTTTAATACAAATTTGTTCATCAACCATCAATATTCATGAGTGTAAAAAAAGTGATGTCTTTATCTGCTATCTTTAAAATAGAAACTCCCTTTCCGATTCTTTGGGAAAAAGTATTAAGAATTGAGCTGTATGCGTGGTTTTCACCCATTACTCTAATGTTTTTTTATCGTTTTTTTAAATTTTATGAAACACATTCTAGTTGTAGATCTTGGTTTAGTTTTTAAACGATTTATTATGTTCACATATTACTAAGAATATGATATATTTAAATACATCAAGTAAAAGCTTTATGCTGGAGTTTCTGTAAATATGTCCAAATAAATTAAATAAATTTATAACTTTATGTAAATATTATGGTTTTATTTATTTTTTTAAAATAATTTAAGAAAAAATTTTTTGGCGGCTTTTGGCGGTTTAGCTACCGACAAATGGCGAGTAGGAGTATCAAAGAACTGGCAGCGCTGCGTAGTTTTGATGTCGCGATGCTTGGAGACGCTTAGCGAAGTATGAGTGCAAAGTAGGCTTGGGTAGTTCACGAACGAACTAGTACAATTGAACTATTCGCACTCAAGAATGGAATGTCTTGTTTGTAATATGATAGAGAAGAATTTCTTGCACTGGTTTCAGTCTGTGTGCGTCATTTATAAGAGGAAGAGGGTGAAAAAATGGATTTTTAAGATGTAAGTGTATGTTTAAAACTGAGTGTATTATAATATACATACATACATTCACAAACGAAATTCAAGACATTCCATAGTTAGAAGGTCTCCATAGTAATTGAGAATTATGAGAGTAAATTTCGATTTATTGTATTCTATTCTATTCGTTTATTGAGGCTGTTCGTTTAGTTTCGTTTCGTTGCCTGCATAACGAATGGAATGAATATTCGTTTCATTCCTTGAATTTACTATCAATTAGAGTTATCTTCTCGAATCATTCTCAATTGGCAGAAAAGCAAAACTTTCATGCAGATCTTTATAATCTATTATATAAAAGGATGTGTGTATTGGCTATCCAAACAAAACAAATGTTGCTTCTACTTACTACCATTGGCATTAACATCGCCAAGTACGTGTTTTCTTTTGTTGATGAGAATAGCCTGTTCCAGAACTAACTTCAAGAACTGCTTGCTGAAACTTAAATTTTACGAATTGACACAAGTTATGCGGAAAAGTAATAAATAGTTTTCATCATTTCTAAGGAAGATTGGTGATGGTAAAAAACTTGAGCAAAACGAGTTACATTTAATAGGGAGTCAATTTTTTACGAAGGAAACTGCCAGCCGCCTGTGTCCAAATGGAATGAGAATTTTTTTTATTAATGCTTCTGTAGATTTATTTAATAATTCTATCTTACGCGCAATAGAACACAACAAAATTTTCTCTATAACAACAATAGATAACATTAAAGGATGTAAAAATAATGAACAATTAGAAGCATTTTAACAAAAATTGCATAATTTGAAAGTCATCGATACAGATGGTTTACCTTCTAAAATTGTTTTTGTCATCAATAAACATTAATAACAACAAATATTAATGTTAGCGATGGTTTGGCAAATGGGACTATTGCTAAACTAGTGCACATAAAAATTGACTAGCATAACCAGGTTAAAAAAGTTTGGCTGATGTTCGATGAGTCTAAAATTGATGAGAAAACAAGAATGAAAGCTTCTGCTGACGCTCAATGGATTCAAGTTGGAAGAAGAGGTGTGCCAATACTAAGAACAAATAGTAGCATACTTCTTAATAAAAATAAAACAATCACAGTTACAAGAAATAATTTTCCATTAATTCCTGCAATGGCTGTAACTATTCATAAGTCACAGGGTGGATCATTCGCAGATTGTTTACGAATATGAAGAAAAGCATTCCTTGCAATTACTCTACGTTGCTTTGTCTCGTGTTACTAGTATTGACGGACTTTTTATCACCACCTCTGATGACAACCCTCAACAATTTATATTTCATCATGGAAGGCGAAATGATTTTTCTAATGTTGATTTAATTCGGGAATTTTAAAGATTATCTCTTGTCAAATTAGTAACTAAATATATTACTATAAAAAATTTGATAGAGAGCAAACAGTTCTTTTCTGCAATGACTTTAAATTGTCATAGTCTCTGTGCGCATTCTCAAGATCTTACCGTTTCTATAATTCAAATCTGTGACATTAAATTGCTATCAGAAAAAAATAAATACAAAATGATGAAAAAAACCGATATCACTAATTTCGCTTCTATATCTCAATTTCAGAGAAATAGTTGTCGTTCTGGAGGAGTTGCAATTTTTCGTAATTATAATAAAGATAAGTACAATACAGTCACTGGGAATATGTCAATATATTTAAACAGACTTCAGATACAAAATTTTTCCGCTGATATTTCAAAAATTGGAGAAGTATGTTCTGCAGAAATGATAGGTCCTAATGGACAACATATTTTGATGATTTCGACTTACATTTCCCCTCAGAATACCACCGCAAAAAACAAAATCGATAACATAATAAAATTTATCCACAGATCACACGAGCAGGTTGCATTGAACTGGGTGAAAATTATCACAAAATGTCAACTGTATTTGGTGGAGATTTTAATTGCAATTTTAGACATGATTCCTCAAAGGCACTTAAACAATTCCTTTTTGATAAATTTCATTTACAAATAATGAGCGATCCAAATATTTGTACAACCCGATTAGGAACAACTATTGATGCAGTATTTTCTAGATATATTGCCGACATAACATCCATAACATACGTTTGCTATTTCAGTTATCATAAACCTCTACATTTATTTAATAAAATTAGATAATAATAATTGAAAACATTTACAAAAATAATTCAAAATGGATGTAATATGTTATGAAATAAAATAATAATGATATGTAATGAAATCTTTTGGTGTGATTATAACTTGTGTTTTTTTAATTAATTTGATGTTATTTTAAATTTTTGAATTAAAAAATTATTTTATTATAAAAAACTAATAAATTAACAAATCTATGAAACTGTGAAAAAGCTTTGCTTCTCTCGTGTGTCCAACGACGCATCTTTTTTTTTTAAGTAAATTGGGTTTGGTAAATTAAATGAATTTATGAATTTCCAGCTCTTTAAATGATGAAAAATGCCCTTTACCTATAAATTTCTTTTAATTCTTGCAGGTACTACGAATTTAGGAAATTCTTTCGTTTTGAAGTTCAATTTGTTAGCTACTTTGGATTTGGTAAATTAAATGAGTTTACCAATTTCCAGCTTTTTAAATTATTGATTAATTGATTTAAATGATTTTTAAGCTACATATTTATAAACATATATGAATTGATTTTTTTGACGAGTAGTTTCCAAAAATATGTGAAGCCGGTGAGATCAAAAATTCGCTCCACTCTCATGTACAAGTAATAAATGTGTTATATTATTATTATTATTATTATTATTATTATTTTTTTTAAGAAACTTTATTTACAATATGTCAGTACGACAATAGGCAAATTTGATAAATATTAAAACTAACATTTGCGGCAGCACTCCATTGAGTGCCACTAGAATTTATACAATATTTATGACATTTTATGTCATGGAACGTGCTTAGTTTTTACAATAAATATATATCTATAAGAATATTTTTATTTACGTTGTTATATGCACATGTTTTATACATTTTTAAAAGAAAAATAATTTAAAATAAAGGCAACAAATACAATATTTAATAATAATGTGCTTGTTATATAAATGGCAGATCTAGGATATGTTGGCTCTTCAGTCGTCTAATTTCATCTGTTTCGTCTTGTAAGGAGATTGCTAGAGGATTACTATGGTTACTTAATCTTTCGATGTATTTTTGACTATATTTTTGAATTTCTGCTTTTACTTCTGGAACGCCTGTGTCTCTATGTATAACGAGGTTAGTGACAAGCCAGGGTGCATTCACAATGTGTCTTAATGTTTTTGACTGATATCTTTGAAGAATTTCAATGTTGGATTTGCTAGCCGTACCCCAAAGCTGAATGCCATATGTCCAGACGGGTTTTAATACTGTTTTATAAATTCTAATTTTGTTTTCCAAATTGAGTTGTGATTTTGTTCCAAGTAGCCAGTTATGTTTTTTTGATTTGATGTTAAGGTGATTTCTTTTGGTCCTTATGTGTTGCTTCCAGGTGAGACGTTGGTCAATGTATATACCGAGGTATTTAACATAATTACTTTGCGGAATTAGTATACCATTAATCATAACTAGTGGACAGATTTGCCGTCTTAATATGAAAGTAACATAAACCAAATTTCCAGAGTTCACTTTGATATTCCATTTTTTAACCATTTTTCAATTTCTTTCAAAGCCTGTTGGTGGCAGTTCGATGCGTTGATTGGAGACTTGTTTGTGGAAATTAATGCGGTATTAAAGTTGCTGTTGTTATTTCTTCGGAGACTGGCATGTCGGACGTATATATCAATGGCTTAAGAGATTTTGGACTAAACCGCCGTAACTAGATCTTCGAGAAAAAAACAATGGTACCGACAACAAACCTTGAAATTAAAAAGTTTCTGGGACTTCTTTTATGGATGGGTTTGGTGAAAGTTGGGTCTCTTTCAGATTATTGATCAAAAAATCACCTATATAACTTTACCATTCCTGGAAAAACAATGTCCCGAAACCATTTTCAGTTGCTACTGAGCTTCATGCACTTTGCAGATAATAGTAGCATTATTACAGGTGATCGACATGGAAAAATCCAAACATTGTTAGATATGCTCCATATGCAATACCAAAATGATTATGTACCAGAAGAACATATCGTTATTGATGAAACACTGATTCCTTGGAGAGGCAGACTTGTTTTCCGACAATATATTCCCAATCAGGCTCATCCGTATGGAATAAAACTGCTTAAGCTTTGCTTTACTGAAGGATTTACCTGGTCATTGAAAATATATTGTGGTAAATCAGCTGCTGGGGTAAGAGAAGTTGGCTTAGCAAAAAATGTTTGTGAATATTTAATCACTGAATTGAAAGGAGAAGGTCTTACATTATACGTTGACAACTTTTATACCAGCTACACGCTCGCTCGCTCAATGCTAAATAATAAAACCCACCTTGTAGGCACTTTTCGCGCAAACAATAAATATTTGCCAAAAGAAGTGATGAATTCTGCGCTTAAAAAAGGTGAATTGGTGGCCCAAGAAGATGAAAACGGAATAGTAGTACTGAAATGGAAGGATAAGAGAGATGTCAGAATGCATTCAACAAAGCATGCTCCAGTGATGATATCCGATTCAAATCAAAGAGATGATCTAAATATGCCATCAACTAGTAGAGCAAAAAGAAGCAAAAGTTTAGTTAAGTCAAAACCGTTAGCTATCATTGAATATAACAAAGGAAAAGCTGGTATAGATTTATCGGACCAAATGGTCTCGTATTGTATCACCCTACGCAAAGCTTTGAAGTGGTATATTAAATTGGAAATTGAATTATTACTTGGCCTGTCAATAGTAAATGCGCATATTGTTTATAAGGAAGCTACAAAGAAAAACATCAACCTACGCAAATTCTGTCAACGTGTAGCTAATGACCTTTTGGATCTTACATATCCGCAATCAGTTAGCCCTGGCAAACACATTATAACTAAAAGGGTAGATGCCAACAATAAAGCAATTCGACGTTCTTGTGTTTTGTGTTACGCAATTGCAAAAAACAGCTGGACCGGAAAACAGCTAGGAATCACTTGAAAAAAACGAGTACTTATTGTCCAAAATGCCCCAATACCCCCACTTGTGCCTGCAGTGTTTCCCAAAATGTGCCCATCTAAAATAATAATATGTATACTTACTCTTATCCTTTCAAAAATGAATATAATATTAAATTAGATACTTGTAAATTTAATGTAAATTTCAAAAAAATACATTCCATACATTTTTCACTTAATCAAACCTCAAAAAATCATCCTAGACGCATGCATGCTTTTGCAAAAATGTTCAGTAAAAGATTCTTTATTTAAAAATCGCAACAAATTTCACTCTGTGTCGTACATAAAAGAACTTCAGGCTCTAAATAAAAGCAATCACTGTCATACCGAAACGTACGACGTGTCACTCAATGTGTTAAAAGAGAAAAAATTGACGGAAAAAATTCTTTGTTGCATTCCTTTAAAACTTTTATTGCAAATGAAGGACGCATTGCAGCTTCTAGTTGATCCCATTTCGTTTCCTATATATTAAATTCTGCAACTAATGTTTCGGTGTCAAAAAAGTCGTAGTAAGGAAAGTAATAAAATAATTTCTTATGCGTTCATAGAACTACGAAGTAAGTATTGTTTAAACTTGCGTAGATATTTATCGCAAAGTACCCTGAAACCCCCCTAAATACGGTCCTGCTCTATGATGCAAACCCAACTGGACAGCTCTAACGTCTTCACAAACACAACGAAACAAAATTTGGTTTTCAGCAATACATTCATACGTTCTGTTGTTATGTTAAACAAGGAAAGTTATGTATGTTTATATATCTTGCTTTTTTACGGCCAAAAATATTATAAACTAGCAACAAAAATAACAAACCAAACAAAATTAGCACACAATCGAAGGGAAGTATGCAAATAATACAAACCAAATAAAACAATTCAACATTTTTTTTTCTTTTCAGAAAACTAAATAGGATTCCAGAAAAACATTTCCATTGTCTGGATTGACTGCAATCTCAACTCAAACAACTGCTGCTGTCGCTGGAGCTATTGCTGTTGTAAGAAAATAATTGCAAAACCCATGGATATTATATGCATTGTGTTTGTTTTTGTTCTAATTTTTAAAGCCGTAATATTTTAACCTGTAACCTCAAGGTAATGTATGCATTTCAAAAAATAAATAAAAATTGATTCAAAAATTGTCTTTGTAATTTAATTAAACATGTCAACTTTTTAATTAAACTTTTTTTTATGGCTAAAACATGTGTGGCAGACAGAGATGCCAGATCACACAGATGAGCGTCTGTCCATATATATAGTATTTTGGTAGAACAAATTTAACGTACAATGTATGGAGAATTTTATATGACTTTAACGTCAAGGTCGCTACGTATATGCCATATATACGGAATATTTAACAGTTAGCTGTCTAGCTGGGAAGTACATACTTGACGTTTTTATTTTTTCTTTTTTTTTCAAAACTTGTTTTTTTTTTGTTACTTTTCCTTAACTTTTTGACGAATTTTTTTTTTTTCTTAGGGCCATTTTGTTCACAAAGGGCATATATATGATTTAATTCTGGGATAACTATCTCTAGGTTAATTTTATACCAAGCGTATAAATCGCGAGATAAAAAAGTGGTTTTGTTCACATTTTATCCCGGCTTTATGCTTAGAGCATAAATTCGCTCTCAGTTTATATTGATTTCCATTGGAATGCTAGAGTGTTGCTCATTAATTAAAAAATGTGTGCTGGAGTGAACACTAAGGGGCATGTCACACTAGCGTGGACACGAACAAATTTGTTGTTGTTTTCGCGGGTAAAAGAAAAAACTGGAAATTGAGAGAGCTTCTTTTACCCGTGAAAACAACAACAAATTTGTCCGTGTCCGCTACGTGTGACATGCCTCTAAGTAAAAATGGATGTCTGATTTTGCATCTGATGTCAGAAATTCAAAATGTTAAAATTTTTCTACCATAGGGTTGCCAACTAAACATTTTTTTAAGAATTTTAAACATGAAGAAACAGTATTGGGGGTTAATTCTTTTAAATCTGGTGTCAGAATTTTAAAATTCAAGATGGCGGATAGGGTTGCCACCTAATTTCTTGTTTATTTATGCGAATTCGACGCTGGGAGAAACACTACGTAAAATTGGGTCGCAGTTTCCGAATCTGTTGTCAGAACTTCAAAATTCGAAAATTTTTCTACACATAGGGTTGCCACCTCAATATGTTTTATTTTAAGAATTTTAAACATAAGGAAACAGTATTGGGGGTCGCTGATTTCGAATCTGGTGTCAGAATTTTAAAATTCAAGATGTTGCATAAGGCTGCCAATTTATTTTTTATTTTTACAAATTCCGGGCTGGCGCAAACTGTAGGGTAAAAATGGGTCGCTGAAACCGAATCCGTTGTCAGAATTTCAAAATTCCAAAATTTTTCTACATATAGGGCTGCCACCTAAAAATGTTTTATTTTAAGAATTTTAAACATGAGGAATCTGAGATTTTAAATCTGAAGTCAGACTTTTAAAATTCAAGATGGTGGATAGGATTGCCACCTTAATTTCTTTACCGTGTATGTCGCAGAGATGGTTCAATTAATTGCAGCACCTGGCCCGCAATCCAAAACGATAGACGCAGTCATTCTCGTGCCACTTGTCCAATCTAATGCGTTCCTGCATTTTATATTGCCTGTATTCGGCACGCAAAGTCACTTCCACTTCGTCATCATCGTCGCTCCAGTTCTCCCAAAAGTGATCCAAAAGATCCATTTTGTTTTATTTTTTTTTCTTTTATTTTATAAAAACTTTTTTGTCAAACATCTTTTTTTCAGAATTTAATTAAAAATTAAAAGAGCTGTGTCTGTTTTATTTTGACACCAAGTAAATAAAAAATATTAAAATGATAGTGATGAAGCGAATTAAAAATCTTAACTCACTAATTTTCACGAGTTGAGTATTTCTGGGGTTAAGCCATCTCGCCACCATTTTTATCTCCAGCTTGAAGAGTTAAATGCTTAACTCACTGTGAACAAATGAAAAACTGGAAAAATCATGGAATTAACTCGGGGATAAATTTATCTCTCTGTGAATAAAATAGACCTTAATGATTTAAATTTCGCTGTTCTACTTTTACCTATTTGTTTAGTTCTAGGATTATTATTCCTTAAGCGAAATTCTTACTTCCATTTGGAAGTGGTGGAGCAATTTCTTAGGTCTGCTTACAACTAAAAAGGCTTCTTTTAAAAAAATCAAATCACTTGAGTCGTAACATTAGCAATGAAGGAAGCAAGCGATGTGTAAAAAATGCGATTAAGAACCGGACAAAAATGTAATTTTTTCTAAGGAAGCAAAAAGTCATGTCAAATATTCAAATAAATTTTTAATGAAAATTGTATTCCAATATCATTTGCAAATTGACTATCCCCTATCCTCTTCCCTTAAAATTTCTGAAGGGCGGGTATCTGCGAGCAATACAAATTATCATAGCAGCGAATATAAGATGCTGGCCAAATCCACGGACTAGTTTCATATTTCTCTGAAAATATTAAATGTTTTTATTTAAATAAATACCTTACAACTATTTCGATAACTTTTGATATACCTTGATTTTGTGCTGTTAACAAGAATATCTGCTACAGAATGAGCAATTCTAAAAATCCGAGATATTTATATAGTAAAAAAGCACTTTATTACGGTGTCACAACATTCTGTAAGTTAAAATTTTAAAAATTTGTTATGCACCATATAAACGTGAAAAACAAAATATGAAATTAGCCCTGGTGCAGCTGTGCTGATGCATGTAAGAGAGAATTCTGGAATAAAGACGAAATTGAATAAATTGAAAGAATAAAAAAATGTGAGAAGTCATCAAACAGGTTCGCCTTTGTTGATGGAAAATTCAAATATCTTCGCATCAGGGAAGATAATTTTATGTTTCGGTTTGGTACTGAATAAAGAAATAAAATAAAAATTTGAAGTTTTATATATTTTTATTAGTTGAACATAAATCAAAACAAACATAACAAAGTCTTAAGTTTCTGAATTTAAATTAAATAAAAAATATAAATTCATTTTTTAATCATTCTTACAGGAAGTAATGTTTATAACGAACTTCAATGGATCGATAGCTTTGTTCGTTATAAGCGATAGATCGTTATAAGCGATAGATCGTTATAAGCGATATAGTAATTTTGGTTATTTATTAATTTTTTTGGATCCAACACGGAGAAAACGGTTTGCTAAATTTGTATAGTGATTAAGCAAACTTGCGCTTGATTCTCAGTCACTTCAAAATTATGCTTAATTTCAGCAAAAACTAATCTATCTAATCTAAACTGGCTATTTCAATTTGCAATAACTAAGCAAATATTTGCTTGAATTAACTAGAAATTTGCTATTTGAATTTATAATAACTAAGCAATTATTTGCTTGAGTTAAGTAAAAATTTGCTATCAGTTCATAATAACTTATATATAATATAATTTTGCTATTTTGTAAATATATGAGAAGTGATTTCAATTCAGCAATCTTTTTCTAAAATCGTATCGTGATTGAGCAAAGTTTAGCTGATTTGTTTTTAAGCAAAACATTTTCTTGATTCAAGCAAAATAGTTTTCTCTAAGAACCAGAACTGTTAGACGCTCTTTAGAAATTGTCACTCCACTGCATGGTTCTCTATTAAATTTTAATATTTTATTTGGAATATTTTTGTAGAAAACTTCCGTAGTATTTTTGGCCACACCGTTGTCAATAGTATGTTATTGACCACTTATTATTTCGACTACATCATTCCGATTCCTGAACCGCTGAAGCCATGCAGGGCAGCATGAAAAATTTTGTAAATCAAGTTTCTTTGCATAATCGTTTACTTTGGCCTGTAGTGTTGGTCTATTAATAGGAATATGTATTCATGCACTAATGAAAAAAAGGTCGAGAAATCAAAGAAAACGCATTTATTAAAATTAAATGAATTAAGATTGTGAGCTTCAGATCAAGTGAGTTTTCAAGAAGGCAACAACAACAACAACAACAACAACTCTGTATAGAGTCAATCACTTAGCTGACTAGAAAGTCTGTTTCGGAAATCGCTACATATTCCTCATCAGTAGTCTTTGAGTGATTAAGCTGTGATCAACTCACTGTTTAAACTAGCATATGAATGTACAGATCCTCTAATTTATTCTTATGAATTGTATGGCTGCTAATCATATGACACTTCAAAGCAGGTAGAGCACGGCCAAATAGGTTTAATTAATGTCAAATTAATTAAAATAATCTAATAATTGATCGATTTTTCGGTCAAAGTCATGTGTAATTGAACATTTGGTTGTGAAAATAGCCACCTTTCAGTTAGAACACTAGCTTCTGGCGAAGCAAAAACTCGTTTCATTTCTATGGTGCATTTCGACAAACAATCGAACACCAATGAAAATTGAAATAAATGAAGAAGCAACTAGAACAGATGGCAACCCTTGATAGAGTTGATGGCGGTGATCTAAAATGGCCTCCTGCTTTGAAGTGTCATATGATTAGCAGCCATACAATTCATAAGAATGAATTAGAGGATCTGTACATTCATATGCTAGTTTAAACAGTGAGTTGATCACAGCTTAATCACTCAAAGACTACTGATGAGGAATATGTAGCGATTTCCGAAACAGACTGTCTAGTCAGCTAAGTGATTGACTCTATACAGAGTTGTTGTTGTTGTTGTTGTAGTTGCCTTCTTGAAAACTCACTTGATCTAAAGCTCACAATCTTAATTCATGAAAACGCATTTAATTTAATGATATCGCTTGTAAGAATTTGTTGTTTGGATGGCTTCCATCCTTTACTTTCATCAGCCATACAATGCTGTAATGCGGTAATGGAGGCAATAAATTGCACTTAAATACTGTGCATCTGATGCTTCATTTAGTCATTTCGAAAAGTTCGATCGCTCGCTTAAATATGCCCTAACATATAACCAAAAACAGCATTTTTTGAATTTTTTTGGTAACAATATCTCAATAACCAGATGTGATAGGTCAAATATTAAATCAAAGATTGAGACTACGTGGCTATCCAACAAAACACTAAATTTTATATGTTAATTTTATTTCTAATGCTTTAATAACTTATTTTAAGACTGAACGCAGACTTTTTGGTTGCTATATTAACCTGTTGCTCCCGTTATCTCAAGAATGAAAAGAAAAATTTAGATTTTTGTTTTTGATTTTTAAACATAATAACAATACAATAAAACAAAAATACTTATTTTTTCTTATATTCGCTGCTTTGATATTTGTATTGCTGCCGAAATGCCAATAGTATTACCTCATCAGAGCTATAAGCCCTTGTACAAAAGAGTAGATAGTCAATTTGAAAATGATATTGAAATATCTGTATATATAAAATGGAATGTGTGTTTGCTTATTTGTTTGTTTGTTTGTTTGTACCTTATAGGAGACCAAACCTCTGGACCGATCTTCCTGAAATTTTCACAGCATTTAACTGGGACTCTGGCATGATTAATAGGGTACTTTTTTCGACTACGCCCACTTTTACGCCCACTTTTTAAAATTATGTAATTGCTCCCATATAGTTTTTAACAGATTAACTTCAAATTGTATACACGTTATACTCCAGGCGAGGTATAAACAAACATTTCTTACGCCACGCCCCCTTTTACGCCCCTTTTCACGCCAAATTTAAGTTTTAAACTCTTTTGTCTGTACAAATTCGTTCCTTCCAACGGATTATTTTTTATTTGATATTATATTGCTCTTAATTCTGTTAACTTCGCCATATTACTATGAACCACACCCACTTCACCGCCCCTTTTTTAATTCAGATACTTACTTATATCACTAACAATGTTTGCTATACAAAATACTTTTTTTGAAATATGTATTTACCTAAAGTTTTATATACTTTTTATCTACAGGTAAGGTAACCATATATTTTTTTATTACCAAATCCCCCTTTTTCGCCCCATTTTACTTTTATTATAATTAATATGCTTTCATTCTATTTATATAAAAATGAATGTATGTCTGTCTGTTTGTTTGTTTGTTTGTGCTTTATAGGAGGCTAAACCCTTGGACCGATCTTCCTGAAACTTTCACAGCATTTTACTATGACTCTGGAAAAAATAATAGGCTATATGAAGTTTTTATTGGAAAAAGGGGCGTGGCACTGCCCATATAACCCAAAAATTTAAATCGCCATATTTTGGGCATTTTTTGACCTACGTTGATGTTATTTGGTACATATGGTATTGGCATAGTTAGGAATACGTATCAGGAGAAAAGTGGGTGGGACCACGTCCCTTTTTAGGAAAATTAAAAATCGCAATATAGTCTTAACTACTGGACCAACCGTCATTAAATTTTCACAATAGGATATTCTTACGAAATAATAAATTCTTGACTATACAAAGTTGTGAGTGGACAAAGGGGCGTGGCCTCGCCCATATAACCTAAAATTTAAAATCGTCATATCTTGGGCATTTTTTGACCAACGGCGGCAGTGTTTGCTATATATGGTATTGGCATGAATAGAAATACGTACCAAAAGAAAAGTGGGCGGAGCATGCCCCTTTGTTTGCTATATATTGGAGGCTGGACCTGATAACCGATCTTAAATTTTCACAGCGTTCAGCTTTGACTCAGGAATACTTATTACATGATAATATTTTTCGACCATGCACACTTCTGCACCTACTTTTTTACTACGTTTATCAACGGCTTTACCACAAATTTAAAATACATATTAATTAAAATAGTGGGGTAGCCCCATTCTCTTTCTTCCACCACTGTCTTCAAAACAGCTGATTTTATAATACGTGTTAATTAAAATAGAGAGTGGGGTAACCCCATTCTCATTCTCCCACAACTGACTGCGAAACAGCTGATTGTGTAATTGCTGCTTTTTGATTGGTCTAAAAAAAAGGGGGAGCATGAAGCAAATTACATGCGATTCAGTGCTGAATTCTAATTAGTTTACAACAAAAAAAGAGGCGAAGCATTGCAATAATTAAATTAAATAAATAAATTTTTGTAAATATATAAATACTTTTAATTTTATTTTTTACGAGGGGGTAGCGAAGCACACCGGGTTCAGCTAGTACAATAAATTATAATAAAAAGTTATTTGGACATTTTAAATGAACTGTTTGACTTTTTGCTTACTGAGAGAAAATAACTAAGCAAAAAGTTATTGTCCGGCTCTTAATCGCATTTACTATACATTGTTTTTTTCCTTCACTGCTGTATGGATGATTTTAATGAATCGAGATATGGTAAGAAAAGCGACACCTTCCAATATTCGAAGGGATGATTTATGAGCTGATTTTAATTTTTGCGTGAAGAAGTATTTAATTAACTGTACGATTGGAGGATTGATCGTTTCCATGAACTGGCAGGCCGTGAGATCGACAAAAAACTATAACCGAATTAATTTTTATTTTTATTTTTTATTTTATTTATTTTAAAAATAGTAATGTTTACATATAAGACAGAGTCTTTTGAATGCATCAAGCAGTTTAGAATAACAACTAGTTAAAAAAACAGAAAAATAAATATAACTTAAAACTAACATTTAGTGATTTAACAAAAATAATAAATAATAATAAATATTATAGTAACAGCTAGTCATAAATAACAACAAATAATCGAATACAAAACCTTTAGATTTTTCCCCAGTAATTTGTTGTGACCAGGTAGCACCATTACATCCACAAGCAGGTCGATAATGAATGCGTGAGCTGGTTCTGCTGATCTTACGAGTACATATGACACGCTTAAAGCGAAAATAACAACAAAAATAACAACAGTATAAAAAGCTACTGAAGCAGCTTGTGTTTATAATTTTTTTCATAAGATTTTTTCTTCTCAGATTTTGCTATTTTGTGATTTTATTACAGAAGTGACAAAACCCAAAGTTTGATTTTTGTTTAATTCGTACTTCAACTGATATTTTGGCATATATTTTTTTCGTGTACGATGAATATTAAAGGTTGTAGATATGCCCCAAAGTGTTAACTAACATACTTAAATGTGGTTGAAAAAATTTGTGAAAATGACCCCCATACAAACCGCGCTGTAAGACGTAATTCTACGTCAAAACTGTAATTGTCAAAAAAAAATTTAGCTTGCTTTGAGTTTGCAATTTCTATTAAATCTATTTTGCACGTCATTAGATACAGAGCTGACGGATCTTGCTGCCAAAACTGATGCTTTTTTGCTGAAATATCCGTCGTGACGCCCACGATAAGGGAAAACTTTTTGTTTTTAGTGATAAAATAATTTGATCAGCTGTGCATTTCATTAACTTGTCTTTTTTAGAATCCAGACAACATTCAACCAATACGTCAATCTAGTACATCACAGGAGATATCATAAACTTTAAATATACAATAAAATAATGTTTATTTTGTTAAATTTTACAAGGAAAAGAATTAAATTTATCTGAAAAATTACCATATTAAAAATCTGCCTACCAACCTACAAAGCCAGAAAAAGTTCTAATTCTTGGTAGAATTCTACAAAAATGGCAACATTAATAAAAGCTACAAAATAAAAAAAAAAATTTGCAAATATGAGATTGCCCTTTTTTATTTTCCAAAATATTTTACCAAATTTTCCGTTTTTACGCATATATGTATAACCCTGAATGCCGTTTTATAGCTCCAACATTTTAAGAGATACGTTATTGAAATCATTTTATTTCCAAAAACCATATCTTAGTTATGAAGTATGCCGATTTTTAACTTTTTTGATGAAGGAAAATATTTCAAAATTATAATTAAGTATAATTACAAAAATCATGAACAAAATTGTTAAATATATGACTTTAGGGCCAACTTTCAGGGATTTTTTATTTTTTGTAGAAATAGAAGGTAAATAAAAAATTATTTCTCAAATCAATGAATATTTTCTAAGAATTCTACATGCTCACTTTAATTTCTCTAAAGCCCGGCCAGTAGAGAGCCAAGTTCGGGCCCGGGGGATTACAACATACGGGCCCCCCTGAAATACTTAAAAAATGCAATAAGAAAAGTATAAACCAGTGCAAGCTATTGCGAGAACTATGAAAAAATTATTATTTAGTTCTTAGTTATTATATATAGTACATGCGCTATATCCTAAGTGATCTTTAAGTCATGCGCTATATCCTATTATCGCTGTTGTCTATATTAGTTGTCTCTACCAAACGACCCTACCTAACGATTTTTTTTTATGTGATACTCCGGAAATTAAAATGTACTGATGATTCGTATTATTCTGACTTAATTTTTATTATTTTTTTTTAACTAGTTTCAAAAAACTATTGATATATAAAATTCTATACAAATTTAAAATTTTTATATACATCGTGAAATTGTCGATGATATTTTTAGTGTGTAAAAATAAGTTTTGACATTTATTGGGATTTTATTTGTTAAAAGAAGAATGGTTTTTACACTGAAGAGAATATTAATATATATACAAAAGGCATAGGGATTTCTTTTTACAAATGGTGTCAAATTGAGAATAACATTATTTTAAAGTAAATTATCATCATTAAAAATGTAAGTGATTATGTACATGAATATCTTCATTGCTTTCGAAGGAATTAAAAAATTTTTACAACCAGAATTGTTCAAGGATTTTTCAAAAAACTTTGTACCATCCGGAATATTATTGGACATCTTCAAAGAAGTTAAGAAAACAACCGTAATTGTATTATATCGAAATTAAATTTATGTCGATATTTGTAGTATAAATGTAGGAAAAGAATACCTTTGAATAAACGGAAGGTGGTTTTGTAACGAGTTTATTTGATTTTTCGAGAATTTCCTTGTCCCCACAGCACGAATAGTAGAACTCTCGTCGATTCAAATAACTCGATTTATCAAGTATCTCAAACTTAACAATTAACTGGCTTCTTTTTCGAACATTTTCGATTTTTTTTACTCAAAGTGATCTGTTTTTTTTTGCATTTTTTCAAATTCACTCGCAATTTTACATACCCAGCAGAAATGAAGACTCTAATCAAACCCTAATCAAACTTAAAGCTGACGCCAATAATGAAACATGGAAGACTTTTGTTTCTAGGCCAAGCCAAAATGATTATTCTGAGTTAAGTTATTTTAAGATAAGGTGGATACTATCAACAAGAAATAAGAGAGAAGTTTTGGAATGTATTTTTTGAAGAGTTTGCAACTTTGAAAAAAAAATTTGTTGCATTAGCAGCAAACTTAAAATTTTTTAAATAAGTTGAGAAGGATCCGTGGCAAATGACTGTAAAGTATCAATTTCTATTATTGTTGAATTAGTTTTTTTATCTTATAAATATAATATATTTTTTACTTACCAATGAAATCCTTATTTTATTCAAAAGTAAAAGAGGAAATGTTTTAAACTTACAGATGCGAGTAGATAAATAAATTAAATGAAAAAAAAATATTTGTCATTTCCATAATTGAAATGATGCTAACATACGTTTTTAATGTTTAAATCAATAAGGATAACTAAACACACACATTATTATCATAGCAACAAACAATTTGAAAGGATTTTTTTTTGTATAAAACTCAATTCGATATGAATTATTAATGATAACCAGGGCTCGGATTTTGATGACCTAAAAACTGCCTAAAATGACAAAAGTTACCTAAAATTGCAGAAGATGACCTAAAAACGCAAACAATTACGTAAGAAATAAACAAAAAATAAAGCTTTCAAAATAATACATTCCTAAACTTTAAATTTATTTTATATAATTTTTATACATAGCGTTACAGCATATTACTAGGTACACTTTTAAGTTATTAAAATTAAATTGATTGTCTGGCCAAATGTTTTTTGTAAACAAAAAAACTTTTTTCTACTTCTGCACTGACGAGAGAATCATATTTAAAAGACGATATGTCATCGGATGTAAGTTTTACCCACTAATATTTCAGCAATAGAGCATACAAATAGAGTTAATTAAAACTAGCATATCCTGAGTTTTAAAGCTGCTTTAAAGGGGCTACACATAAGCGAACCTGTTCGTCATACGGCTGCCATGTTTGAACCAATTTGATAGTTAAGAAGCTATTTTGATTGTTTGTCGAAACTGTTGGCCTGTTGGCAAACATTTTGATTTTCTCCTTCAAAACAGGGCTGTAAAATAAAATTATGGAGAAAAACAACAGAAATGCTTTGTTTGTATGACGAACACGTTGCTTTAATTTGAACACTACCTATTTCGAACGCTACCTCTTTCTTTGTTGTTTGAGGAACAAGTTCGCTAATGTGTAACCCCTTTTAAACGAACAGACTGCGATATCTACTACAGCTGCCATGCGGAGAAGCGCGATTTCGGATGTGGATTCTTCAACATCCGTGAACGAAAGACTGGCCACGATCCGCAATTAGGCGAAATTTTTTTATATTAGCCTTATTCGCGCGCACGCCCCAACGGAGGAAAAGGACGAAGCCGTCAAAGACGCTTTCTACGCTAGTCTTGGGGATGTATATGATCAACTTCCGGTCCATGACGTGAAAATAGTCCTCGGCGACTTTAATGCGAAAGTCGGGAGGGAAGGCATCTTTGACCCCACTGTCGGTCAGTTCAGTCTTTATGAGACCTCCACGAATAACGGCCTAAGACTAATCGACTTCGCCGCGGCACGAAACATGGTAGCTAGCAGCACCAGATTTAAGCACCTAGACATCCATAAAGCCACCTGGCTGTCCCCGGATCAAAAAAAACGAAATCAAATTGATCACGTTGCAAACGACGGAAGGCACGCCTCTAGTGTTCTAGATGTGCGTTCGTGTCGGGGGGTTAACATTGACTCCGACCACTATCTTGTTGCAGCCAAGATACGCTTGCGATTGTGCAATGCGAAGAACATATGCACAGGAATGAATCGAAATGCCGACGTCGCTTAGCTGCAATAACAACGGATTGCCGAGGCCTACTCCGCTCAACTCTCTGTTAAACTCAATCAAACAACCTCTGAATCCGATGACGCTGGCGAACTTTGGGCTCCCATATCCCATTCCATGCGCGTTGCCACTGAGGAAGTCCTTGCTTTCCGACGCCCGCAACCTCGGAACCAATGGTACGATCAGGAGTGTCGCATCGCGACAGCAGTAAAAAACGCCGCATACAGAAAAACGCTGCAGTCAGCCGTGCGAGAAAACTACCGCGAAAGTAGAAAGGAGGAGAGTCACCTTTTCAGACGCAAAAAAAGAGAGCAGGAAAAGCGTGAGTGTGAGGAACTAGAGGTGTACCAGGGCAAGAAGGATGCACGAAAATTTTATCAACAGGTTAAGCGCCTAAGCTAAGGTTTCAAGCCCGGAGCATCCACTTGTAGAGATGAAAATAGAGATCGGGTAACGGATAGGCAGTGTGCTGAGATTGTGGATATAGTACTTCACCAATCTACTTACTGGCGACGATTCCACCAATTTCGCCCATGGAGAACACAGTGCAGCGCCACCAATCAACGATGACGGCCGTACGAAAAACGGAGTAGCAGTACCACCACCTAGCCATGAAGAGGTTCGAGTTGCTATCCAGCGACTCAAAAACAATAAAGCTACGGGTGCTGACGGCCTGCCAGCTGAAAGTTTAAAACCGGAGGCGATGAATTGATAAGGCGCATGCATCAGCTCATCAGCAAAATATGGCTAGAAAAAAGCATGCCCAATGATTGAAATCTCATCGTACTTTACCCTTTACTTAAGAAAAGAGACCCAACAATCTGCGCCAACTATCGAAGTATCAGTTTTATATCCATCGCATATAAGGTTCTCTCAAGCGTACTGTGTGAAAGATTAAAGCCGATTACAAAAACACTGATTGGACCTTATCAGTGTGGCTTTCGACCTGGAAAATCCACAATAGACCAGATACTCACACTGCAACAAATCCTGGAAAAAACCCACGAAAACCAAATTGACACCCATCATCTCTTTGTCGATTATAAAGATATGCGTTCGATATCCCGAGAAGGGATTACCTACACGCAACAATGTCTGAGTTCGGTAGTCTTAACAACTTTGCAGTATGACTTTGAGCAACACATGCAGCTCCGTCAAGGTAGGAAATGACCTCTCCGAAATCTTCAATACCGAAAGAAATTTCAGACAATACGATCCGTTATCTTGTGATCTCTTCAACATCATCATGGAGGGGATCGTACGAAAGGCCGGTGTTCATTGCAATGGCACCATTTTCTACAAAAGTGTCCAGCTGATGATATTGATATTGTCGGCAGAACTAAGATAGATGTTACCGCTGGTTTCTCCGTTATCGAAAAGGAATCAACCAAAGTGGGTGTGGCAAAACAAAGTATAAGCTGTCTACAAGACTCCCACGATTCATCCGGCAGCTATAACTTTGAAGTACAGGGTCCGCCATATAACGTTTTTTTTTCAACTAGTGCTTATTTCGTGAATGGTAACACTTAGCTCATTTCTGATTTGACAGATAATTAGTTTTATCCTTCCGCTGAACGAATAAGGTTGTGTATACGCTTGAACAACGCTGAGAAGTGGGCCTGCGATCGACTTACAGAAGATGCCGATTTTGCCAAAAAAATCATCTTTTCAGATAAAGCTCATTTTGATCTTGGCGGGTATGTAAACAAGCAAAATTGTCGCATTTGGGGCACACAGAACCCGCACGCATACATTGAAAAGCCGCTGCATCCAAAACGAGTCACTGTTTGGTGCGGATTTTGGTCCAGAGGCATAATTGGGCCATTTTTCTTCGAAAATGACCAAGGAGTGGCCGTTACAGTCAATGGCGATCGTTATCGGGCCATGTTGAACGAATTTTTGTTCACAAAAATTGAAGAGGAGGATATTGGCAACATTTGATTTCAACAGGACGGCGCTACGTGCCACACAGCCGAAGCTACACTCGATGTTTTGCGCCCTGTTTTTGATGATCGCATTATCAGCAGCAGAGCTGATGTCGTTTGGCCACCTCGGAGCTGCGATTTGATACCGTTGGACTATTATTTGTGGGGTGCCCTCAAAGATAAGTGTTATGTCGACAAGCCAGAGACAATTGACGCTTTAAAGGACAATATTCGTGAAGCCATTGGTGAAATACAGCTGCACACAATCGATAATGTGCTTAATAATTGGATCGATAGTGTAGGCTACTGCATGGCCAGTCGAGGCAGCCATTTGAATGAAATTATTTTCCATTATTAACCGGAAGGATTGTACTTTTAAATAAAAAAAGTAATTTGAGAAAATATGCAGTAGTTTTTTCTTTATAGAATTTTCAAAAAAAAAAGTTATATGGCGGAGTTTATATACCTTGGCACCGCCATAAACAACAACAAAGATGTCAGCCTGGAGATAAAGCGAAGAATAACAATTGCTAATAGGTGCTACTACGTGCTCAGCAAGCAACTAAGTTCAAAGCCCTTTCTCGATCGACAAAACTAGTACTATACAAGACGCTCGTCCTACCTGTACTTCTTTATGGCGCTGAAGCATATGTAGTTCCACAAACTGACCCAGCTGCTCGGGGGGTGTTCGAGAGAAAAGTTCTTCGCAAAAATTGCGGTCCTGTTCGAGACGGCGATGACTATCGCATCCGAATGAACCAGGAATTGTATGAGCTCTACGAAGACATTAACGTAGTTCAGCGTATAACTGTGCAGCGACTACGCTGGCTAGGTCATGTCCATCGTATGGACGACGAAGCTTCAGCGAAAAATTTGCTTGAGGCAAGGGTTGTTGCTCGACGACGAAGAGGGAGACCATGCCTCCGATGGATGGACCAGACCGAGAAAGTCCTAACCGCACTTGGTGTATCTGATTGGAGAAGGCGCGCGAAAAGCAGAGGCGCCTGGCGAGAGCTGAGGAGGTCGGCTGAAACCCGAACACGGGTTGTTATGACCACCTAAGTAAGTAAGTAAGTTAGTAAGTAAGTACATCCTGAGTTTTTATCTAACACTTGTTTCTGCTTTCTACATACCCTTTCGTCAGTTTCACCACGCGCAGAGCTTTTTTTCATCGAGGTCTATAAACAAAGATTCTCCATTTTCGAGAGGTAAAGTTTTGGTTTGCATGGACTATTGTAAAAGAAAATTGCGAAAAATTTTAATTTTACATTTTTCAGTTCAAAAAAAAAAGGAAAAAAAAATTATTTTAAAATTAGACTAAAATAACCTAAAAAAATCAAAAAATGCTCAAAAAATTAAAAACGCCCAAAAATTATAAAAAAATAACCAAAAATCGCTAAATTACCAAAAAATGCTCTAAATCTAGTAAAAATTACTTAAAAACAAAAACCGATAAAAAAACGATGAAAAATGACGAAAAAATGACTTAAAAACTTTTCATATTTGGAATTTAGGAAATATAAATGGACGTTCTAAATAATCAGAAAATGCCTAGATGAAATCCTAGCCCTGATGATAACTAGTTACTATTTTATAGTAGTTTATAATAAACTTTATTTGTTGTATTACAACTTTTCAAACTTTCACTTATAAAATGTAATCGAATTATTTGTAAACTATTCCACTGTGAACAGCTATGAGTTGTAAGTGTACTAAGTTCTTATGAGTATTCTGAGAATTTTAACGTACATAATATAACATAAGATAGCTGCACAATGTTTTTCTAGATATTCGCGACCATGCTTTTTTCTATGTTGTATACTATAAGACAAATTTTCTACTGGGTATTTCTACTGATGGTTGAAAGTACTCATATATAGTTTTGCTGTTTATGTGAACGCAGCCGCCAATCCGGGCCCCTTAAGAGTCCGGGCCCGGAGCAATATACAGCACAAACCAAAATTTTTTATATTCCATACATGACGCCCCTAAAGCAAAAGAAGAAATTTTTTTTTGTGAAAGCAAGAATGCAGTATAAAATTTGTGAAAGCAAAAACGATTCATACCATGCTGTGTAGAACAACAAACATAAGTCGAAGGGTTATTAAGCGGCCATAATTCCAAATCCAATTTTTGGGATTATGCCCCATTTTTTTGAGGACATAATCCAAAATTTGAAATTTATCCCTTGGGGCTATGTCCCGGCACCCTTTGGTAGCCTAGTTGGCTAACCGGTAAGTTTTAAAACCAAGAAGTTGTGAGATCGATTCCTCCAATAGGTGAAGACAAAGTTTTTAAATATATTTATTTTCCCATTTTTTCATACAAAAAAATTTGTTGTGAAAATGTGGTTTTTTTATCAAAAGTGATTACTTTCACTGCGATATTTGTCATCGGAATTGTAAGCCGAACGCACTTCAAGATTAAAAGATTGAAAGCAAGAAGTCATAATGAATTACGTATGGTTTGTTTATATTTTTGAATTGTTTTCCAAACCATATTAAAACAAATAAACAATCAGTTCATTAATAATGCTCTATTATCTTTATTTCAAAGTTATGCATTAAAGTTTGCATATTAATTGTTTTAACATCAATCTGGTTTTCCTAAATGTGAGCAAATAATCATTATAGTGGCGAATAAAAGCTGCTTGCTAAGTACATGAACTTGTTTCTTATTCATCTGAAAAGAAAAAAGATTTTTCTTTAAATAAATACCTCAAAAGTTTTTTTTAACATGCAATAACAGTAGAGTTCAGCTACTACAGCTTTTTCGCACTTTCTCCACATTAGTTTTCAATCTACTTTTGAGTTGACCTTTCGATAAGTTAACATCAAAAAAGCTACAGTTGTTAACAAAGATACTCATGCGATTTAAAGGAGCAGTAGCCATATAATTTGTTCTACTAAAAGGTAGGTAAATTAAATTGTTAGCGTTTCTACTGCTTCTACGGTCTCGATCACTCTTTATGTACCTTAGTATTGAGCTCTTGACAATAATATCTGTTTAACAATGACCAATATTACTACTTCGATTTGTTTATATTCTATAAATTTGCATTTTGATATCACAATTTCTATCAAATACATCAGCATTTTATTTTAGAAATTAGTTTCACACCATTTAAATTGGGAAAACAAAATTCTCAATTGGGGCCGGAACAGCTGTGCGTTACTGATTGACGTCTTGAAGAGCTATTGAATAACGGTTTAAGAATAAATATTATAGAGGTCAACTTTTTATATATAATATGCATTTATAATTGAAATAAAAACTTGGAAATTTGAGCAATATTTCTCAAACTGCAACTTAAACTTTGCAATCACTTAAATTTTGTTTGACCTTTTTCATCTCTTTCTAGAAAAAAAGTCCGTTAAAAACAAGCAAAATTGTCATTTTATGCTTTTATTCTTTAAGTTTGTTGTACAAATTTTTCTAATAAACATATCTGGACATTTCGTCGCTTGAAAAAATAAATGTCGTATGTGAAAATTGCCACTTTTCAGATTATTGAGAAAAATGGAACAGATAAAGAGAAAAAAGCTTACACTACTATGAGAGCCAGAGAAAGAGATGATAAGCTCTCTGCTTATCAGGTTTTTACTTCTTATATCTTTTTGTACAAGTAGAACGGATGGTTTGCTGCAGACCTTTAATTTGAATTTTTGGAAATTTGCTTTCTTTTTATGTGTTATTATTCTAGGCATGTGTTATGCAATTTGGCCAAATTTTAAAATTTCTATATTGAGCTAAAGAACAGCAGGAGTCCAATCGACATCTCTGAACAAATTTTTTTATTTGAATCAATATTTCTTTTCTAAAGTCACTCATCTCTGAAGACAATGTCAAACCTCGGAGAGTAGAAACTGTCATGAAAAGATTTTTGAGAACATAAGGCTTTCGGAGTTGGCATTAACCTTGAAGGTCCAGCTTTCGATCATTTGTGTTCCAAAATTTATTAAAACACGCAAAAAACATTTGATGAATACAAGATCGGTCAAAGTCCTTTCAAGGGCTGAAATTGCACGGAAAATCGGAAAATGCACGGACTGTGATTTTTTTACATAAAATCTCAAAGAGTATTCCATCCAATTTGAAACAAAATCTAAAATAGCGTGGCTATGCGTTTCATGATTTGTATATCG
Organism: Dichetophora obliterata; assembly: GCA_963920525.1. Lineage (NCBI taxonomy): Eukaryota > Metazoa > Arthropoda > Insecta > Diptera > Sciomyzidae > Dichetophora > Dichetophora obliterata. The sequence goes on along the minus strand of OY986439.1, from coordinate 74,565,766 downwards.
AGATCTACATATCGCTCATTTCGTGCAAGACTGGCACAACTCAAAATTTAGTATTTTTCAGGAGAGCCTTATGAAATTTTGAAATGATATCACGAGTATTAATTGTAAAGGTAGACTGAAAATTGTTAAGAATATTTGCTACCCATTATATTTTCTACCAAAAATATTATACATTTTTCATTTTGCGTCAATAGTGAATTTTAGAGCAATATTTTTGCAAGTGTCTGTTTGAGTTTTGACATTATTACTACAAAAACTCATTTTAAAAAGTGTTTAATTTTGAGTTGTGACGATTTTGCTACAATATGATGACATACTTTTGAGCTAGAGAGATGTCACGTTTTGAGTTGGTACTTTATTACTACAAAAAATATTAGGTTACTTGCTTCGATTTTTATTTAAAAATCGTTTTATGGTGTAATAAGACATTCTTGTTGAAAAATTGTGCAGAAATTTAATTTAATTTAATTTAATTTAATTTAATTTAATTTAATTTAATTTAATTTAATTTAATTTAATTTAATTTAATTTAATTTAATTTAATTTAATTTAATTTAATTTAATTTAATTTAATTTAATTTAATTTAATTTAATTTAATTTATTTATTTATTTATAAGCGCTTGTAAGAAATAAACTTATAGTTAAGCACCGATAACATGTGTGGATATAAATCAACAAATTTTTAATATTAAACACTTAAACATAACTTGAACAGAAATTAATTAATTTAATACATTGAGATCAAAAACAGTTTTTTAAAAAACGATTATAAGAATTTAAAACTGAAAATTAAAAAAAAAAAATAAAAATAACTTTAAATTAAGAGAGAAAAATATCATTACAAAGAAATGAATTAGGTAAGAAATCGAATGAAAAGAGATAAATGAAGAAAAATAATAGAATAGCGAATCAAGTAAAAATAGATAAAAGTTTTGGTTAGAAGGAAGACAAATAATCTGATAATTTAGATTTAAATATGGCTGTATTGCAAATACGCTGTAGATACGGTGGAAGTGAGTTCCAAAGACGTATGGAATTAACAAAGAACTGACGTTCGGACGCTAAGCAGGCATGTTTTGGTTGGACTAGGTTGTTTCCGCGCTGAGATCTTAAAAATTTTAGTTTATTATATAGGTAAACTGGCTCTTTGGTAAAAATAATTTTGTGCAGAAAAACTAACGCCCTCAAGTTCAAAACACTGTCAAAAGTCAAATTGAATATTTTTTTTGCATACTGGGATATACGGTCGGTTCGTTTAAGTCCGAAGACATAACGAGCGATGTTGTTATAGGAAACGTTCAACTTGCGCTTACTAGCAGCATCACAGTATGCAAAAATTTCGGATCCGTACAATAAGGTGGGGACAAGATACGTTTTAGCTAATAACATTCTTATGTGAAAGGGGGTGAAAAACTGTGTGGCCCATAGGCTACGGAGCATACCATAAACTTTTCCTACAGTGATGTTGACATGATTCGTCCAATCTAAAGTGCTGCTGAAGGTAATACCCAAATTTTTTGCCGTTTTTACAACTTCAATACATGACCCATTTATCGTAACGTTCGGAAAGGGCAAAGAAGAGTTATGTTTTCTCGTTATAATTAAACATTTTGACTTATTTGGGTTTATGCTTAAGCCATTAGCGGAAGCCCAATCGTAAATTTTACACAAATTAGCATTCAGACTATCAACACACGTGGTAATATCACATTTGCGACAGCTAGTATACAGTTGTACATCATCAGCGTACATTTGTATACCACAATTTTGCAGCACAGTTGGTAAGTCGTTTATATAAACCGAAAATAAAAGAGGGCCCATTACAGAGCCTTGAGGAACGCCACGGTTTACAGGTAAGAAATTGGAAGTAACACTGCCTATATTAACGGCTTGTGATCTGTTTGTGAGATAAGAGGTCATTAGTCGAGTTGCAGTGGCGGAAAAATTAAACACATTTAATAATTTCGAACATAAAATTTGGTGATCAACCGTGTCGAAAGCTTTCGAATGATCTAGCAAAACCAAGAACCTGATTTCATTGCGATCGAGGTTATTTCGAATTTCATCGCTGACGTCAAGTAGAGCAGTCACGCAACTACGCTTAGGTCGGAATCCTGACTGTCTGTCAGTTAGCAGTTTATTGTCCAAAAGAAATTTGTTTATTTGGTAGTACATCAGCGTTTCAAAAACTTTTGATAGATATGGTAAAATTGCTATGGGGCGGAATTCATTACCAGTTTTAGGGATGGGAATAATTTTAGCTTTTTTCCAAATAGCAGGGAATTCTGATTTCGTTATGATGGTATTGAAAATGTTAATAATGAAAGGGGTTAGAGCAGGAAGAAGTAACTTAAAAAACCTGGGATGTATTTCATCGAAACCGACGGCATTAGATTTAATCTCTAAGCAACTTCGCAGTACTTCTGTATATTCAACGCATTGAAAATTAAAAGCTGAGTACGAGTTGATAGATCTCTGAAAGATGCGACAACAGTTGACACTGGGCGCTGACATAGGTATATCTATAAATTTGTTATTTAGAGCCTCGACGTCTACGCTAGTGTCTGTAAGCGAAATATTTCTACCAACTCCAATTTGCCGAATAATATTCCACTTCGTTTTGCTGCCTATGGCAGAGCTAAATTTAGATTCATAATATGCTAACTTGGCAATTTTCACCGCCCTGACCACATTGTTTCTGCATATGCGGAAAATATTATAACGCTCGGGTGTTTTGAGACGTTTCCATTTATTATACGCTGCGTCACGTTTTTTCATTAAACTTTTAAGGGTACTGGAAAACCAGGGCCTTAGAGAGTGCTTTACAACTTTAGTTTTAAGAGGAACATGTTTTTCAAATAATGAATTGACGTTACGTTGTAGGAAATCTAACTTATCATTTACTGATAGCATGTGATAAATTTCTGTCCAGTCGACGTGATTTAGCTCTGTCTGAAGAGAGCTAAAATCTATATTTGTAAAATCTCGGTATGTTATTTTTTGCTCTGGTATTAGCAGCTGAAAATTATAGCAAAGAAAAATCAGGTCATGCTTGGAAAAAACAGGAGCAGATAGCTGGTCATAAAGTAAGACTTTATCATTATCACCGACAAAAAAGAGGTCTAGCAGCGAATTTCTATTTTTGGAAAAGTGTGTGGGTGTGGTGCAGTTTGGCGACGTAAGACCAAGTGCACACATATCATCAGATAAATGAGTTTCAACCAATAAATCACAATTAAAATCGCCACAAATTATGATGTCAGCATAGGAGCTTACCACCGATTCAATTTTCAACATTAAGTTTTCTGTATGGACATAACGATTTGGCCTATAAACTGTGCCGACAAGTAGTTTTTTGGATTCATAGATTATGTCAACAAATAGGAATTCAATATTATCTTCAGAGTTTGATTTACTGATTAAGTTGCATGTAATACCATCTTTAACAAAAATTGCAACCCCACCGGCATGAGACTCTCGATCCGCACGAAATGATCTATAACCCTTTACACTTAAGACACTATTTTGAACAGAAGGCTGAAACCATGTTTCAGATACACAAATTATATCCATGTTTGAGTTTTCAAAAATGTACCGAAACTCATCAATTTTATTATTTAAACTTTGCGCATTAATATGACATACCTGTAGTCCCGTCGCTTGCCTGCTTAATATTCGAATTAAAGCATAGAGATTGTCTCTAGAACAACAACGACCGTAATTATTCGAACTCACAACGGATATGGTTTGAGATAAAAAGACGCGTATTTGCAGCACAGTTAACATTATTATTAACTTTTAATATAAGAAATAAAGAATTAAAAGAAATAAAAATAAGAAAAGAAGTAAGTGTACATATTACGCAAAGAAATGGAATGAAGGAAGCAAATAGAAATAAAAAGAAGATAGATAGGTTAAAGAAAGACAAATTAAATAACGCAAAAACATAAAACTTAAACTTAGGCAGGAACAACTTCATCTTCCGGGCATCTTTCACAAATTCCTTCGGCGGCAAGAACATGGCTGTGCAGCTCGCTTTCATTTTTGATGCGAATACTTTGGGAGCCTTTGTGTAGCCGAATGTGTAAACACCCTCGGACGGTGAAAGCATTGTAAATACTTTTTCGTTTCTTGTAGGTAATAGCAGCATGTAATAGCTTTCTAGTATCAGCGCTGAGGCACTCGTGGATGTAGATATTGTGATCTGCTTCAAAGCCTGCATTGATCAGATTCACGGCTTTCTTAACACGTCTGCGGTAGTCACCAAATGCTTTCAAAACCCGATTTCGGTCATGCGGAGTGTAGAACTTGACGATGATCACAGGGTTTGAATTTAAAATAAATTTTGGTATAAATAGAAATAAAACGTTATTGATACAAAAAAGTGAAGAAATCGCTAAAAGACAAAACGACACAAGTGTCTGTAAAACCGTCAATTAACAGCAAATCGGTCTGGAATTCACTCAAATTGAAGATATGATAACAATGCATATTTCTGTATATTTAACTCAAAAAACCCAAATTTTGAGTTGTGACGGTCTTGCACGAAATGAGCGATATATATTAATACGCAAACACATATCTTTAGCCCCCTTTTTACCGACTTTTAGATAACACATTTGAATGAAACTTATATCATTTGAAAGCTCTGGTTCATAACAAGTACACAATATAATTTTTATTAAATTTTTTTGTCATTACTTACAATACTACTTACTTAGTTGGCGCTACAACCGTATGTCGGTCTTGGCCTCATCTAAGAATTTGCGCCAGCCATTTCTGTCTTTGCTTGCTGGCGCCAGTTGGAAATTCCAAGCTTCGTCAGGTTGTCCTCTACTTGGTCTTTCCAACGAAGATGCGGTAGCCCTCTTCTGCGTTGACCGCAGCTGGGTACCGAATCAAATGTTTTTTTCACTGGAGCATCGTCTTTCATGCGCTGAACATGACCAAGCCAGCGAAGCCGCTCGATTTTAATGTGCTTGACTATGTCGATGGTCCGTAGATCTTACAAAGAATCTTCCTCTCGAATGCTCCTAAAGTCTTTTCATCTAAACTGCTCAGCGTCCAGGTTTGTGATGCGTAAAGTAGGACGGGCATGATGAGCGATTTATAGAGCGTGATTTTCGTTCGTCGAGAGAGGGCTCTGCTTCTCAATTGCCTACTGAGCCCAAAGTAACACCTGTTGGCAAGAGTTATTCTTCGTTTGATCTCAATGCTGATGTCGTTGGTTGAGTTTATGCTGGATCCCAGATAAACGAAGTCCTTCACAACCTTGAAGGTTGCCAACTGTAACGTGGGTTCCAAGACGCTGGGACTGTTTGTTTGTTGACACTAAGTATTTCGTCTTATCTGCATTCACTGACAGACCTATTCGACTTGACTCTCTTTCTAATCTGGAAAATGCTGCACTGACTTCGCGCGTATTATGGCCAATGATATCTATGTCATCAGCATACGCAAGCAGCATAACACTCTTATAGAATATTGTGCCACTACGTCTCAGATCAGCAGCTCGGATGATCTTTTCCATCATTAGATTGAAAAAGTCGCACGATAAGAAATCACCTTGTCTGAAACCTCGTTTGGTAATAAATGGTGGGGAGAGGTCCTTCCCGATTTTAACTGCGCTGCTGGTGTTGCTCAGTGTCATTCTGCAAAGTCGTATTAGTTTTGCAGGAATATCAAATTCAGACATGGTGGAGTACAGGTGCTTCCTTATTGGGCTGTCGAAGGCGGCTTTGTAGTCGACAAAAAGGTGGTGGGTGTCGACTTGTTTTTCTTGAGTCTTCTCCAAGATTTGTCGTAGAGTGAAAATCTGGTCGATGGTGGACTTTCCAGGTCTAAAGCCACACTGATAAGGTCCGATCAGTTTGTTTACAATGGGCTTCAATCTTTCACATAAAACGCTCGACAGGACCTTATATGCGATATTAAGAAGGCTTATCCCACGGTAATTGGCACAGATAGTTGGATCGCCTTTCTTGTGGATTGGGCAGAGCACACTGAGATTCCAATCGTTCGGAATGCATTCTTCCGACCATATTCTGCATAGAAGCTCGTGAATGCATTTAAGTAGAGCTTCGCCTCCGTTCTTAAACAGCTCAGCAGGTAAGCCATCAGCTTCCGCGGCTTTGTTATTTTTAAGCCGAGCTATAGCTGTCAGAACTTCATCATAGTCGGGCAGCGGAACCTCGACGCTGTCATTCGCAATTGGGGTTTCCGGAATATCATCTCTATTGGCGGGATTGTTGTCAGCAACGCCATTTAGAAGCTTAGAGAAGTGTTCCCTCCATAACGTCAGTGTACTCTGGACATCTGTCACTAGATTCCTGTTTTCATCCTTGCTGGAAGAGGCCCCGGTTTTAAAACCATCGGCAAGGCGTCTTATTTTTTCGAAAAATTTTCGGGCCTCATTCCTGTCACCATACATCTCAATCTTCTCCTGCTCGCGCTTTTCTGACTCTCTTTTTTTCCGCCTGAAAATATGTCTCTCTTCCCTCCTCTTTTCTTTGTATCGCTCCTTAGCAGCGCGCGTTACAACCGACTGCAGGGTGGCTTTGTAGGCGGCGTCTTTCTCTGCAGTGGCGTCGCGACACTCCTGGTCGTACCACTGGTTTCGGCGAGGGCGTTGGTAGCCAATCACCTCTTCAGCAGCCGCACGCATGGAGTTGGAAATGTGTGTCCACTGCGTGCATATATCATCGATTGGAGGAGTGCTTTGAAGCAGGAGTGAGAGTCGAGTGGCGAAAGCATCGGCTGTCTGTTTCGATTACAGCTTGTCGACGTCTAACTTTTTCTGTGTAGGGTTGCGTGTATTCTTAGCTGCGCACAGACGTGTACGGATCTTGGCTGCAACAAGATAGTGATCCGAGTCAATGTTTGCACCACGGATCGTGCGTACATCCAATACACTGGAAGAGTGCCTTCCGTCGATCAAAACGTGATCAATTTGATTTTTTATTTTTTGATCAGGGGACATCCAGGTGGCTTTATGAATATTGAGATGCTTAAATCTAGTGCTACTTACGACCATGTTTCGTGCTGCGGCGAAGTCAATCAGCCTCATTCCGTTATCGGAGGTGTTGTCGTGGAGGCTGAACTTTCCGACTGTTGGACCAAAAATATTTTCCTTGCCCACCTTAGCGTTGAAGTCACCAAGCACGATTTTTACGTCGTGGCGGGGGCAGCGCTCGTAAGCATTTTCAAGGCGCTCGTAGAAAATTTCCTTGATCTCATCGTCCTTGTCTTCTGTCGGAGCGTGCCCACATATTAGGCTTATATTGAAGAATCTAACCTTGATGCAGATTATGGCAAGTCGTTCGTGCACAGGTGTGAATCGCAGGACGTGGGGCCGTAGTCTCTTGCCAAATACAAATCCGCATCCAAACTCGTGCTTCTCCGCATGGCCGCTGTAGTAGATATCACAGGGTGCATGCCGAATGCAACCCTGTCCCTTCCATCGCATTTCTTGGATAGCAGTGATATCAGCTTTGTATCTTTCCAAGACATCAGTCAGTTGGATAGAGGCACCTTCCCAATTAAGGGTTCGGACATTCCAGGTGCATATCCGTAAATCATTATCAGTTTTTCGTTTGCGGTAGTCGTCATCAGATTTGGGGATCATTTTTCTTCTATTCTTATTTGTTTTCATTGAAATTGGTTTTTACGGGTGGGCTTCAAACCCGACGCATAACCTATTTTAAGCCTAGGGAGGCCCGCCGCTCAGATTAGCCGCCAAACTAACGGTTGTCAGTTTTGACGTTGCCCAGAAAACACGACGTGGAGGTTTGAGTCGACTTGAGGCGATTTCACAAAGATTATGCTGGCCTCGCCAGGTTGAGATAGTCAGACATGTTACATTGTTCCATCGCCCCCAGTTTCCCTTTTTTTTGTCATTAAGATAGTTAAAAATTAGAAATTAAAAACATTTTTTCCCCATATAAAAACACCAACAAGAAGCCAAACCACACATTCTACTCACACCTTCACTATATTGGGAGTCGCGAGAGTGAAAAAAACAGAGCTGTATGGTTATTGCAGCTTTTTCTTTTCCTCTTTTCGGACACATTCAACAACCGTTTCTGAGACAATACATAATAAAGGGGGTTCTAAATAAAAGTGTACGCTTTAATTTTAAAATAGAACGCAGATTTATTGAGTCAGCGTTGATATTTTTATTTCATTGTAAAGTAGACTTTTTTCGATTAAATATTTAAGGCGGATGGGGGGGGTTTACGTCACAAAAAAAATTTTAATCTTATCTTAGCTTTTTTAATATTTAATTTAGAAAAAGGATAATGAAACGTATATCATACGAAAGGTACTGCACTATAGAAGTGTATAAACATAACCTGAAATATGAGCGTTGAACGTATATTTTCATTTAAGTAAAGGATTCCAGTCTAAATGAGGAGGATTGCACAATATGATTGGATTTTAGATTGGTGACCTTTGACCTGAAACATAGTCCTGAAAAAAGCGTTTCTTAAACGAAGGCTAAACTATAAGCGATAGAAGAACATGATGTAAGATTAAATTTTAAACATTGATAAGATGTACAAAAAATTATGCAGGCATTCTTCGCCATCTCTTCGGATACCATATAATAAGAATTTAATTAATGTAACATGTGTGGATATATATTGTGATGGTGAAATTTCTTACAAATAGTAAAATATAAAAAATTCCCCTTACTTCGAAATCTCGTTAATTTAGAAAAATAGCGGTATGCAGCAATTATATTTTAAACGTACAATAAAATACAAAATTACCCTGTAGAGAAAATTAGATTTTAGTAATAGATTACCTGAGGCACTCTTACCAGTTAGAGGGTTAAAATCTACACCAAAAGAAGTCGGTGAGATCTCGAGTCGATCGAGATCTCAGTACTTCGTGCTGTATGATGCAATAAAAATAATTTTATGTGTCAAAACAATCAGACAAACTAATAAACAAATATCGTTTCTTGCATATATACTGACTGTGGAAACGCACCAAATAACCACCGACAAGTTTTAAGCAATATAAAGAAGTGATTTAAAAATGAAAAAATTACCTAATAGATATTTTCGAACCCTGTACTTGAACTCTTTTGGGCTAGGGTTGTCATGAAGACCTCCCTTACTCCGCATGGCACCAAAAAAGTTTTTTCAAATATCTTGATTCTAGCAGGTAGTCAGTAAAAACTTAATGTCGTACATTCTGCTGAGGTATTCGTAAAGTAAAACAAGAGGCGTGTTGCTTATAATAATTCCTTTTTGTAACGGAGCTAAGGTTGCTGTTTGTGGAATAATTGCCTTTTCTATTATTTGAGTCACACTGTTCAAAATTCTTTTTTGTGACTCTAGATACTTTCCAAATGGCATTTTATTTGCTATATTTAATAGAGTGGTCAGCTTCGAATTATGTAGATCGAACCAATTATTTATTATACCAATAAAACCTGCAGTTGGACAGGGGTTATAAAGATCTTTTCCTACTGAAAAACACCTCATTTCGCTGGCGGTTGTGTAAGAAAACAGCTGAAAAACTTTTTGCCTGCCTTTTATAGAAAACGATATTGAAGTTTGAATATTTGTAACATTTCAAAAAAAATTACCTCCCAAATTCCTGCTACCCATATATTTTGTTACAATTGACAAGAAGTCACTTAAAAAGCGACGAATATCGCAGTAGGTGTTAAAGGGTTAACATTATAATATATAAAACGTGTAATATACTTTACCTGCACTTTTTACTGACAAGTGCTCATCTGTTATTTTATATGCAATTGATACGTCAGACACGGATGCGTGTTGCATCATTTGCTTTATTGCTTGTGGCGTTATAAGCTTGTTGTCAAACAAAAATCCTGAATCAAGGAAATGGTTCCTAACCAGTTTTAAGAGATGAAGGCCGTCTGCAAACACGTATATTTTTTATTTTCATTTGTTGGGTCATCATTCAAAGAAACTCAATTATTTGATATATCTTACTCATGTTTGCACCAAGTTCTTTACAAAGAGATTGATTTGAAGGACCCATGTCAGAGACGATGGCAACAATGGGGAATCCAGCATCACAAACTGCTTGAATAATTTGAAATAGCAGCGATTTCGTCATTTTGCAGTCGTATCCATAATATACGGACTGTTTCCAAGAGGCCTTCAGTCCTCGTACCATTGCCATTTGAACAGTGTTACATGGCGCCCTGACCATGTCTTTTGACGGATCATATTCATATATGGAAGCTATGGCCATCTCGTCAAAAGACAGGACAAAAGACAGGACAGGACAGTATTTGGTCATCGACAGCCAAACTGTGTCCGAATTTCATTGACTCAATAGAAAAACTAAGAAGGCCCCGATTTTAATGATCTTTTATTTGTTGGATTTGTGTTCATCCCGAATAGCAGAAAAACTATTAAAATATCGGGAAAACTCAGGGTCGTGGCGCCTCCTTAAATCTCCTATAAAATCTTCTATATCGAATAGCTTTGAAAGTATAGGTCGCACAGCAACGGAATTCGGTGTTCGACCTTAATTTTCACTTGCCGTTCTACTGGTAAAATTTAATGGGTGTTGGACGTAGGGCGTGGCACTTTTTCAGCAGCTCAAATTTTCAGTATAACTTTCAAGCTATAAATCACACTTTAATAAAACTCGGTTAGAACGTACTATTTAATCGTGTCTTTCGACTGGCAAAATTGAGCAAGTATAGGCCAAAGAGGTGTGGCACCACCCATACAATTCAAATGTATGATATCGAATAGCTTTGGAACTAAATGCCGTATAATAATGAAATTCAGCATGGAGTTGCCACTTGATGATATCCTTCTACTGGAAAAATGGGATGGATTTTGGAAAAGGGGGTGTGGCTCCGCCCGTACACTTTTAATTTTTGATATCAGATAGCTTTGGAACTAAATGTATACCAACGAAATTCAGTGTGGAATTACTATTTTGTGATATCCTTCCACTAGAAAACTGAGACGGTCATTTAACAAGGAAGTGTGGCTCCGCCCATACAAGCCAAATTTTTGATATCGAATAGCTTTGGAAATAAATATCATATAACAATGAAATTCCGTATGGCGTTACTTATTGGTCAGGCATTTCTACTGGAAAACTGGCACGAACTTTGGAAACTTGGCGTGGCTTCACCCACACTAAATAAAGCTTAATTCAATTCAATATACTTTACTGCAAAAACTAACTTTTTTCTGGCATTTAATAATCAAAATCAAATCTTCTAAACGAATAAAAATTTCTTCATTTTTAATTTTAAAACCCTAACTTTTGCAACTGAAAGATATTTTTATCTTATAATTTTTTTTAAAGTTGGTTTTGTTGCATTTTCCCTAAAATAAAAAAAAAATAAAAATCATTTGTTCCGCTCATTGTAGGAATCGAACCCACAACCTAATGGCTTTAAAACTGATGGTTGAGCCGACTGAGCTATCGAAAGTACACTTATTCAAGTTGAAATGTACTAAAATAATTTCCTAATAGAATTTGCTATAAAATTAAATGACAACAGTGAAATGACAATGACAGCAGTGTACTTTATTTTTCTTAAATACAAACCAATCGTGTTTGTCATATGCATATATTTTAATAAAAATCATTTTCTGTACAACAAAAACAAGAACCTCTCGGAATATTTCGGTGCCGCTGCCGTAAATATTATTGTTTGACCAGAATACAAATCTTAACGGCTGGACGGATTTAACTCAAATTTGGCTCACATTTTACTTGAATCTTAGATTATGCTTAGGCATAATTAGTTTTGACCACGCCTATTCCACCCTTTTACAAATAAGGGAAATCAACCAACTAGCATACTGTTTTTAGCGAAAAGCTTTTAAACGAAGCTTAATTTTAAAAAATTCTGTACTTTTGACACCAAAAAAATTCACATATCTTCAAGATTGCACAAATTTTTAGTACAACATTTTTTCTAATAACGCCGTTTCCTTAGAATGACAAAAAACTATTTTGCATATTTCCTTACGCTTCACGTCAAAGGCTTATTTTTTCTGGCTAAAAATCGTTATCTTCTGAACGAATAAAACCTAAACATCAAAATTTTACGTTTTTTCCCCCGAGTTACACCAGGTATATCAGCTAGTAGTTCATATATATGAACAATTTAGCTCATTGAGGAAATTTAAAGAGAATTTATGTATAACTAGCTGAAAACCGGCGCGTTGCTGCCACTCTCCCTATTCAAACGCCCATAAAATGTTATTAGTTAAACAGCATGACTAAATTGAGGTCAAATACTGAATTCTGAGACTGTGCGACCTATACCCACAAAGCTATTCGATATAACAAATTTGGGTTGTATAGGAAGTGCCACTCCCTCTTCATCATATACTGTGCGACATATAACTCCAAAACTATTCGATAGCACAAATTTTGATTGTATGGGAGGTGCCACACTCCTTTTCCCTACGCCCATAAAATTTTAGCAGTGAAACTGCATGAGTACATTGAGGTCGAATACTGAATTTTGAGGTTGAGTTACCTATAACTCCAAATCTATTCGGAAATATCGATATAATATCAAATAATATCATTATCGCAAATTTGGGTTAAATTGGAGGTGTCACGCCCCCCCGACAAACTCTAAAAAATGTTATCAGTAAATCTGCAAGCGTAAATATTGGTCGAATACTGAGTTCCGACGCTGTGCGACCTTGAACTACAAAGCTATTCGATATCACAAATTTTCGTTGTATGGGAGGTGCCACTCCCCCTTGATCAACGCTCATAAAATGTAATCAATGAAACTGCATGTGTACATTGAGGTCCAATACTGAATTCCAAAGCTGTGAGACCTATAACCCCAATGCTATTTGATATCTCTAATTTGGGTTAAATAGGAGGTTTCACGTCCCCTTGTCGTACGCCCATAAAATGTAATTAATGAAACTGCATGTATAAATTGGGGCCGAATACTGAATTCTGACGCTGATATTCAATATCGCAAATTTACGTTAAATGGGAGGTGCCACGCCCCTCTTACCAATGAACATACATTGAATCAATGAAACTGCATGTGTATATTGAGGTCGAATACTGAATTTCGGCGTTGTACGACTTATAACTCTAAAACTATTTGATTGCACAAAGTTAGGTTGTATGGGAAGTGCCACTCCCCTTTGCCCTACGACGACAAAATGTTAGTATTGAAAATGCATGTATAAATTTAGGTCGAATACCGAATTCTTACGCTGTCAACCTATAACTTCAAAGCAATACGATATCGCAAATTTGGGTTGTAAGGGAGATGTCACGCCTCCCTGTCCAACGCCCATAAAATAAAACCATTGAAACTGCATGTGTAAATTGAGGTCAAAAACTGAATTCCAAAGATGAATTCCTATAACTTCAAAGCTATTCGATATCACAAATTTGGGTTGTATGGGAGGTGCGCCTCCCCCTTGTCCACTCCCATAAAATTTCATCACAGAAACGGTACGTCTAAATTGTGGTCGAATACCGAATTTCTAAGCTGTGCGACCCATAACTCTAACTAAAGCTATTCGAAAACAACAATTTTTTATTTATATGTGGGAGGTAAAAGGGGGTGTGGCATTGCCCCTTAAACCATCTCGTACTCAAAGCAAAGCGTACTTACAAAATTTGAGCTCAATCGGACCAATGGTTTCGAAGTATTTTGATATTTTCTTAAAAGTAGGCGTAGATGAAGTGTGACCAAGCCCATTTTTTTCAAAGTTAGTTATAGTTATCATACGAACTTATTTACCAAATTTTAATTTAATACGACCAAAACCGTCTTAAATACAGCATTTTTATTGATTTGTGGGCGACAAAAGGGGGTGTGGCACAAAACGTGCAAAGATACACACATGCAATTTCTTATGTGCACCCTCCACACAGACCCCAATCACCCCTGAAAATTTCATTGAAATCGGGCAAGCCGTCTAGGAGGAGTATGCGAACAGGAAGTTTTGCCACTTAATTTTATATATATAGATATCAAAACAGTGGGCGCAAAAGTGGGCGTGGTCAATTTTTCTTTCAGTAAACACTTAAATTGGATTACTACGAACATTTGAAAAAAAATTATCCAAATCGGTCCAGCCGTTTTCCGATTTTAGATAAATTGAAAAAAGTGGGCGCAAAAGTGGGCGTGGTCAATGTTTCTTTCCGACAAAACTTAAATTGGATTACCATGAACATTAAAAAAAAAATTATCCAAATCGATCCAGCCGTTTTCCGATTTTAGATAAATCAAAAAAAGTGGGCGCAAAGTGGGCGTGGTCAATTTTTCTTTCCGTAAAAACCTAAGTTGGACTATTACGAACATTTAAAAAAAAAAATTATCCAAATCGGTTCAGCCGTTCTCAACTGATGCAATTACCAACGAACGACATTTGATTTTTATTTATATAGATTAAGAATGATTCAAACTATCAAACGTTTAGAATTTGTATTTCTTAAAATTTGTATATTTAAAATTAAGAATGATTCAAACTATCAAACGTTTAGAATTTGTATTTAAATCACAGAAAATAAAAAAAAAATAATTATTCATCAAAAGTACCCCATGAGTAAGTCCTGGCTACAATCTTGCTACACAGTGTTAAAAATGTTCCAAATCGGAAAATAATGTTGCAATGGACCATGTTAAAAATATTTACCAATTCGGGAACATTTGTATGAAAGTGTCAGTCGTGATTGGTATTCGTAGTATCATGCTTCTTAAAACGTCGGTTTTGGATAAAATTCCACCGATTCCATCAGACCACAATATTTTTTTCGTAGTTCATGAACTCTCTCTCTAACATGCATCAGTTACGCACAGCTGCACCGGTGCTAATTTGGAATTTTTGTTTTTTTTTGCTTATATGGTGCGAAACAAATTATTAAAATTTCCACTTATAGGATGTTGTGATAACAGATTAAAATTTTTTGTATATAAATATCTCGGATTCTTAGTATTGCTCATTGTGCAACTGATATCCTTGTTCACAGCATAATATTAAGGTAGATTAAAAGTTATCGAAAGAGTTGTAAGTTATTTATTAAATGAAAAACATTTACTATTTTCAGATGAACATAAAAATAGTTCGTGGATTCGGCAAGCAGCTTATATTCGCCGCTATGATTATTTGTATTGCCAGACGTCGTCCTGGACGTCCCCGTCCGGGTTTTTGGCGGGGATAGTAATTTTGAGAATGATATTGAAAAATAATTTTTAATAAAAAATTATGTGATCATTCCAAATAAACTGTTTAGATTTTTGGTTTCCTTAAAGCATGCAAATTATTGAACTTTAAAAATTCTGAAAATTAAAAATATTTCACTCTGTTTTTTATGGGTTTTTTAAAAATGTAATTTCTTCCCTTACTCTAGCTCGTTTTCTTTATTAGCGTCACAACATAAATAAAAAGATTGTTCTAAACATGCAATTTTAGTTTTTTAACAGACAGAAGAAATTGCTCCACCACTTCCAAAGAAAGGTAGGAAAGCTACATTCGCATGAAGCAAGAGTAATGTTACGCGTGAAATCAGGCCTAAACTTAACCGAATACGCTGAAAAGAACTCATTTTCCTTAGTAGAGACCAAATCACGGATCTTAACGCAAAAACGCCTTCTTTACTTAGGCTACTGGTTTTACAATGATCGTTCAGAATCTTGAGTATAACGAATTTTAAGCTTTGTAAACAGCTCAAACTGGATAAAATAGAGTAAGGATACTAACCCCATGGTATCACAATGGGTCTTATTGGCCATACTGTATCTCCAGAGACAGCCACTTTATCCTAACCTAATCTACATTTTCAGTTCGAAATTTTTTATTTAAATAAGTAATGCATTTCAATACATAAGACACAAATCGGACTAATTTAAAATTGGACAGAGAAAAGTGCTACAAATCATTATATTTTGTGAGTGGCTGCATATTTTTTGGTTTTACAAAATGTTCCAAATAAGAAAATAATGTTGCAATGGACTATGTGAAAAACGTACCAATTTGGGTACATTTGTATCAAAGTGTCAATCGTGATTGGTATTCGTATTATCATGCTTCTTAAAACGTCGCTTTTGGATAAAATTCCACCGATTCCATCAGACCACAATATTTTTTTCGTAGTTCATGAACTCTCTCTCTAACATGCATCAGTTAC
This sequence comes from Dichetophora obliterata, assembly GCA_963920525.1. Lineage (NCBI taxonomy): Eukaryota > Metazoa > Arthropoda > Insecta > Diptera > Sciomyzidae > Dichetophora > Dichetophora obliterata. The sequence continues at coordinate 74,549,622 of OY986439.1, read as the reverse complement.
GCACAGCTGCACCGGTGCTAATTTGGAATTTGTATTTTCTTGCTTATATGGTGCAAAACAAATTTTTATAATTTCCACTTAAAGGATGAAGTGATAACAGATTTAATTTTTTTTGTATACAAGTATCTCGGATTCTTAGTTATCAGCATAACTAACTAATATAAAGGTATATCAAAATATATCGAAAAATTCGTAAGCTATTTATTTAAAGAAAAACATTTGCCATTTTCAGATGACAATTTAACTAGTTCGTGGATTCGCAAGCAGCTTATATTCGCCGCTATGATTATTTGTATTGCTCGACGTCTGGGACGTCCGACAAAGTCGAGTTTAGTTATTAGGTAGCCGAGATTAGCCGAGAAAAATAATTTTTAATAAAAAATTATTTGAGCAATTCACATAAACTGTTTTGATTTTTGGTTTCCTTAAAGCATGGAAAACATTGATTTTTATAAATTCTAAAAATTAACAGAATGAAATCGGTTTTGGGTTACTTAAAAATGTAAGTTCTTTTCTTACTTTAGCACTTTCTACGTATCGCTCGTTTTCTTTATTAACGTCTCAATATAAATAAACAGATGGTTCTAAACATGCAATTTCAGTTTTTTATCAGACATAAGAAATTGTTCCACCAATTTCAAAGAAAGGTAAAAGTGCCAAAAAAAAGACACAGTTTCGATAGTATCGTAATAGAGAAATATAGAAAAATTCTGGTTTTTTGAAGTGAAAACTTCTTTGGGCGCGTTGAACGATTTTGGTAGAGGGTAAATCTTTGGTTTTCGTCATCGTCTTTTTCCAAGTAACTCTCATCATCAATACAGACAGCAAAGATAATAAGATAGGAAACTTAGAAAACATAACCTCAAAAAATGTTTGCATGTATTTATGCGCATTTAGCGCAGACAACAGTTGGCAACTGTTGTGTAAAAATTCGCTGAATGGTAACATTTTGGTAGCGCTCACTCAAACTGATCAGGTAGCAAACGCCATTTAATCGAGTGAAAAATTCTATGCTACATGAACACCTCTGAGTTGAGTAAACTGTCAGATGCTGCTACTGACGCTGTTATAGTAAAAAAATAGAAATAACGAAGCAAATTTATGTGAGAAACCTTTGCAGTTGAATTAAATTTATATAAAAGTTATATATAATTGAATTAATCTAATTTATGACGTGTAGAGTAGCAACGAATTCAAAGAAAAACATCAGTTACTAAGGTAGCGGTACCATTACAATTCACAACAGTTGTCTTCGCTGAATGCGGCCAATGATTGTCACTCTTGTTCTTAATCGGCCCCAAGCTCACAAAGAAATCACTTGGCAACTCCTGAAATCAATGCATATAATCTTTTTATTAGTTTATAAATACTTAAGATGTTTGCAACTAAAACTTATTATTAATTCGCTTTATATTGGTCTATATATGCTATTAAAGTTTGGCAATTTCTTCAGTTGTTGTATTTGTCAACATTTTTGAAAAATTTGCTTTTACTCAAACCCCCGCTATCATGGCGAGATTTAAAAACGGAACGATCTTCTTCTTTTTCTGCTTTTTTCTGCTGGAACTTCGTTTGCAAACAAGAAAAATCATGTATGGATTGAGTGTTTTAACATTTTAATCTTTAAGTTGTGATAAAGGCATATTTGAACATTCAAATAATTACATGCATGCTCTTATTTTATTACATATAAGTTTGACAATTTTCACACTTCTATTTGTTAGCGGCTTTTTATTTTCACCACTGCGGCATTTTATTTTCAGAGTTGTCAACTGTCATTGTTTTATAAATAAAGTTTTTCATAAAGGGTGTGTGTCAAAAGGAAACTTTTCAGTCGTGGAAGGATAGAAAATATCAGGTTGAATAAAATTTGTGTGTGTTGAAATACATTTCTCTTTTTTGCTGTGTCAAATGGATGATGAAATTTCGACAGTTACAAATTTTGACGTTTCATATTTCGGTCGTGTTTTAGTGCAATTATTTTATTTAATTTGCATTTTATTCAATTTGCGACATATTTAATTCGAGTGCTTGTACTTGCAACTTATTTCGTAAACTTGTTATATTGTAAACTTAAAAAACCTAAAAAATAACAAAATAATAAAAGAAAAAATATAACAAAAGTGCTTGAGTTTGTGTATGCGTGGTTGTGTGGGCCAACGATCTCCCGGTGCATTAGCAAGTGCAGCAAAGTTAAATTGGCTTTCTTTGCTGGCGAACGTCCTCCAAGTGCCATCACTATTCTATTCTATTTTTAATACACAACTCAATCATGTTCATGCGATATGGTTTACATGTATATTGTGTTAGTGTTATGATATAAATAGATATAAATAAGCATTAATTTTTTATATTATTTCAATAATGAAATGACTTAAATAAATTACTTTAATAATATGTATTTTTGATATGGTAACACTTTTGCTTAAAAGAAATAGTTTCAGTAATATATAAAAAATTTAATAAATTACTTCTTAAATTCTTAACAAAAATAATTCTAATTTAATATGCCGACTATAGCTACGCAATTAGAATTCACAACGTCTACAAAAAATTTCCAGCTAACTGCGCCAACAACAATTACCAAGGAAATCTATAAACAAGGACGCATAGAGAAGAACAAGATCATAGCGGAACTTAAAGAACGTTTAGATTTTCATCCTACATGTAGGCGGTACATAAGGCGGTACGTGGCAGGACAACGTCTTCCAGGGAATACTAACATTTTATGTATAAGTTTTCGCTTCGGTCGGCAATCCCCTCACTGCTGTACTTTTTTTTATTATAAAAAAACATGTAGGCGGATCAATTCCCGCCGGCATCACAAAGATTTCTGATGAAGCTTTTAGCAGGGCTGAAATCGCAATAAAATCAGCTAATATGCATCAGTTACGCACAGCTGCAACGGTGCTAATTTGGAATTTGTGTTTTTTTTTTGCTTATATGGTGCGAAACTTATTTTTAAAATTTCCACTTAAAGGATGTTGTGATAACAGATTCAAATTTTTTTGTATATAAACATCTCGGATTCTTGGTATTGCTCATTGAGCAACTGATATTCTTGTTAACAGCATAATATTGAGGTAGATTAAAAGTTATCGAAAAAGTTGTAAGTTATTTATTATATGAAAAACATTTACTATTTTCAGATGAACATAAAACTAGTTCGTGGATTCGGCAAGCAGCTTATATTCGCCGCTATGATTATTTGTATTGCCAGACGTCGTCCCAACCGATACTGGCCGGGTCACGGATAGTAATTTTGAAAATGATATTGAAAAGTAATTTTTAATTAAAAATTTTGAGAGCATTCCACATAAACTGTTTTGATTTTTGGTTTCCTTAAAGCATGCAAATTATTGGACTTTAAAAATTCTGAAAATTAAAAAGATTTCACTCTGTTTTTATGGGCCTTTTAAAAATGTAATTTGTTTCCTTACTCTAGCATTTTCTACGTACCGCTCGTATTCTTTATTAGCGTCACGACATAAACAGATTGTTCTAAACATGCAATTTTAGTTTTTTAGCAGACATAAAAAATTGCTCCACCACTTCCAAAGAAAGGTGGGAAAGTGCCTCAAAAATAAATATCCCTATTAAACTGGGCTTCGATTCTTTCGTGCTAAGGTGGCTAGATAATTATTTAATAGGTCATATACGAGTGATAAGGATAGGAAAGAAAATCTCTGAATATATTGATAATTTTTCTGGTGTGCCCTAAGGAAGTCATCTTGGCCCACTTTTGTTAGTTTTATTTATTAGCGACCTTCCAAACTATGTACAGTTTTCGAAATGCCTCATGTACGCTTATGACGTGAAGAAATTTTAGATTATTAATTCTGTAGTGGACTGTCAACTTATTCAACAGGATTTGGATGGCTTGCTGAAGTGGTGTGGTATCCATAAGTTATGTTTTAATGTGGCTAAATGTAATGTTTTGTCAGTAACAGTAGTTAATTGTATGCAATTATGCTTTAAAATTAGACATCATCGTAAGAGTTGATCGAAAAGTGGATTCGGGAGTAATTTTTGATAAGTAACGTACTTTCAGTCAGCACTATGATACTATTATTTCTAAAGCTAATACAATGATGGGTTTCATCGTTCATAATACTAAGGAGTTCTTAGATCACTTTAATCTGAAGTCTGTTCTTTGGTTAGATCAGTCTTGGAGTATTGTTGTGTTCTTTGGGACCCTCGATATGCAGTTCACATTTTTATTATCATGCTTGAAAAAGATCCCAGTCACCTTGTACAAATGTTTATTATTCTAGTATTTAAAAATTGCTTTCTTTCAAGCCTGTTGATTTAATTGGCTCTTGAATGAATAGTCTCCCTTTAGGAAACAAAGCGCTTTGAAACCACTTTGAAAGCACTTAACAAAATCTTAATAGCGCTTTGTTCTCGTTGTAAATAGCGCCTTTTTTAACATTGCCATGTCATTGGGAAAAAGGCCTTTGCTCTTGCAACGGATGGTGATTTGCAAAAGCGCTTTGCTCTCGCTTCGGAAAGTTATTCCAAAAAGGGCTTTGATCTAGCTTCAAAAAACGTTAAAAAAGTGCTTTGCTCTCGCTTCGGAAAATGATTCGAAAAAGGGCTTTGTTCTCGCTTCGAAAGGTTATTAAAAAAAAGCTTTCCTCTTGCTTCGGAAGGTGATTGAAAAATTGCTTTGCTTTTGCTTTGGAAAGTCGACGCGTTTTGCTAGCGTTCTTATACCTACCCTGTGTTCCCGTCGCTGACCTGAGCAAATTACAAACAATAGACCAAATACATTTTAATTATATTTACATACATTTATTTATTTAATTTATGTTAATTAAACGTATTTTACTTTATATATATAAAATAAGAGATCAAAAGTTAAATCAATTCATTTGTGCACTTTGAAATTGTAGTTTAATTTTGAATTATTTCAGCACTTAAAATATCTGCGGCTCTTGCGCCTTCGTCGTTTGCACTTGCATGCGCAGCTTCGTTATTTGTAGCGTCTATTTTCGCTGCTACCAATCTTTTAAAGTGGCGTTTTGAATACCCTAACCACTTGCCACTCATTTTATTACCTTTTTTAATCACTTCATATTGCTATCAATTAAACTTTACTTGTTAACTTAATTATTTATTTTTCACTCTAACACACCTTCTTAAACTTTACTTTTCCAATGCTTAAATGCTAGTGATGACACGAATGCTAGTGATGGGATTGTCAGTAGTATCGAAGTAGAGATCGAATTCGACAAGATATTCGAAGTAATCACAAAAACTTTTTTGAAGCACTAAGAAAAGCGAAAGCAAAGATCTTTTTTACATCTCAGCTCGCAGCGAGAGCAAAGCGCTTCACAAAAGCACTGTGCAAAGTTAGAATAAAGCACTTTTTATGTGCTTTTTAATAAAGTGCTTTAAAATTTCCGATAGGGCTTCTAGACCACAGTGCAATTGTTAATTTTGACACTTTGGAGACATTCCTCTTGGGCGATTGATTGCACTGCCTATAAGTGGTCTAAGATCTGTACCAAGGGATACCCTAAAGAAAGGTGTTCTCTTTCTTCTACGCTAGAACCTAGTGGTAAATGAACCGTTTAGAGGTGTATGGTGATAGCTTATGCCGATGACATTACGATTGTGACCTGTGAAAAATACATTCTAGCTATTCGAGACATTATGCAACACTGTCTAAAAACTCTGACTAACTTGGCTATCAGCTGTTAGCTCAGCGTAAACTAAAATAAAATTGAGTTAGTACTTTTCACAAAAAATTACAGCTTAATAATATTTAGTCCTAAAACACTGGGAAACACAACACTAAACATCTCAAGCAAAATACTTGGGCTTCGTACTATATAGGAAACTAAACTGGGAGCCCAATTTCCTCTAGAGAGCCAGAAAAACGGATATCGCTCTCTACGCATGTTAAAGGGCATTGTTTACTGGCTATATTTAGCAGTTGTAAGGCCAAACTTGCTTTGTTGTGGTATAATCTTTTGGCAGGCACTCAAAAAACAGAGAAACCTAAAGTTACACCGTAAAGTTTAAAGATGAGTTGAACTCATAGACTAAATCACAAAAAAACTATCCTTTGACAAAAACTTCGATGTATCCATTTGATGTATCCAAATCCTTGCATGCACATTCTCTCTGGAATGCTCTTTCACTTTTCACTCCACCATGCCATACAGCATAGATCACCACTGCATGCAGCGTTGCCATATGGTCCGATATATCAGATATGTTACGATTTTAATACTTGAATCCGACGTTCCGATAATTGACCAAAAATCTTCAAAATGTTACGATTTCAGAAAAAGCAGATCCGGAGTCCGATTTTGCATATATTTTTATATACATATATATATGAAAAGAAAAAATTAGTACCTATAATAAAATTGATGGCAACTTTAAAATAAAAAGATGCGATGGTACTTCTGCATTTCCAATAATGAAAAAAATTATTTTTGAATTGTTGAGCTCACCGAATTCCTCAGCTAACGTTGAGAGAACTCTTAGTCAAATATGTATTAATAAAACTCAAGTTCGAAATAGAATAGAGTTAGATACAATGGAAGGGACTCTGTATACAAAAGATTATCTGCGTATGAAATATTTTAACTGTTTTAGTCTTGAAACTGATAAAGAATTGATAAACATATTTAATAAAGCAATGAATATATGACTTCGGTAAAATTATATTTTTTTATACAAATTTTTTTTCACTAAAATCTAATTTTTTGTAGTTTTTGCTTGTTTAAAACAGCATTTTTTCGTTAATTTACTTGAAGCAAAAGCTCTACATTTATAGAGTTAAAATTAAAAAATTATGTATTATAGCTCTATGTATTTAATTTTGACCGATTTAAGAGATCTACATTAAGCCAAACTGTGTTGCAAATGTATTTAATTTGATTTTTACTCTTCGTTTGTGTGTTCAAAAATATTTTCAAAATGTAATTTATTATAATATATTTTCTATATTTATAATGATTATTGAATTGACTTTTGAAAAAAATGTGATTTATTTAAATAAATAAACCTTAAATATACGTCATATATCTACGTAATAAAATGCACTATTTTATTTGTCTTCTTTGTTGTAAAATGCGACTGAAAATTTCTTAGTTCTTGTTATCAGAGTTTCACAAATCCGATGAGAAATCCGATGAGCAGAGTGCAAAAGTTACGCTGTAAAATTTTTTTTATGGCAACACTGACTGCATGGTTTCTCATAGCTAGCGAGAGTCGTGAAATTTAATGTTGTAATTGTTTATTCCGTTGTTGTTGTTGGAACCAAGCAGTTGTGATCTCTGCTTGACAGCAAGAAATGTTTTTGTTTGTTTGCATTATTTTCATGATGATTTCCTTATTTTTCTTATTCACTGCTTGCTTTTAATATTGGCTATTTTTAATTGACTCAGCCAGAGCAGTAAAATCTGCAAATATTGCATATTCAGAATCTTAAGGAAACTGAATAACGACATACAAATCCATCCAATGTATTCAAAATTGTTTATAAATAACATTTTTAATTCACATTGAATTTTAAAAAATTGATTAGTAACTAATTTCTTATTATTTTTATTATTATTTTTTTTTCGTTATTCAGAATAATTAGTTATTTTTTTATTTATATAAATGCTATTTACAAAGAATGCAATTCAAAAATAATTTCAAATTTTTCACTAATTAATTTTTTGTACATTATTATTTCTTGATTCATTGCCTTTTCATGTGATATTCATTATTAATTTTATAGACATTATTAATTTTTTATTTATTATTAATTTGGTTCATTATTCAATAGTGAATAAAAACAGTTTTTTTCATTTTATTTATTATTCAAATATAATGAAAACTTAGAAATGAATACGAAATTTATAATGAATAAAAAATGAATAATGAATAAAAAAATTATAATGAATAAAAAATTAATAGAAAAATTATTAGCGAACAAATGTTTTATTTATTTTTATTTTAAAAGTGTATTTTTTATTTAAAAGTGAATAACCAATTAATAACAGAGGTAAACAATTTGATAAAAAAGTTTGCGCGGCGAAAACGACATTGCTAGTTCGATTGAGTATTTTTTCTAGATAATAGAAACCATTAAGACTTATCCAGGTTGGTTCGAATTTTTTTTAGAAGAATTTTTCGACTTTTTTGAGTTTTCCCCAGTTATGATCCTATAAAAATATTTCCCCAGTTATGATCCTATAAATCCAAAAGTACTCATTTATTTTACAAGATTTATAAATATTTACAAATGAGACATTTATACCTTTTATTTAAGCTATTATTTATACGATTATTGGTACGATTTTTGTAAACATTTTCTGAATACTACATTTGTGAAAGAGTTTAAATATACCGTTTATTTAACATTTCCCCCATATTAAAATGCGCAAAAATATGGCTTTGATATATATTTTAGTTTTATTTGTACTTTGTTGTTAAAAAAATATTTCAACGAAAATATTAAAGTAAAAAGTATGATTTTAGCAGGTTGGATATTTACTTATTTCGGTTTTGTTAAAAATAGTCAAAATTACCTGCATCAAAGTCGACGTGGTGAGTTCATACTAAACAAATTCTTCAAAATTTAAAAACACAATTATCATATATGTAACTTAGGATTTTGTTTGCACACAATGTCTTAGCGTTTTTAGCTAAATTTAAAAATCCCTAAACCGCAATTTTACGTTATAATAGGATTTGCAACACTGTAAACTCTTTGAAATGAGTTAAATAACAGAAACAACGTAAACAAAGAGGCGTCAAAAATAAAACAACGAAATCTTCGCGCTTCTATAAATAACTAGCTGAAACACTGTGTGTTGCTGCCACGCCCCTATTGCCAAACGCCCATAACATGCAATTAGTGCAACGGCACGAGTAAATTGTGGTCGAGTACCGAATTCCGAGGCTGTGCGACCACCTCAGTGAATCGAGTAAATTGTGGTCGAATACCGAATTCTGAGGCTTTGCGAAATATAATTATAAAGCTATCCGATATCGCATATTTGGCCTGTATAGGATGTAATTTTGAGTATTAACCATATTTTTTAAACTATTTCGCAAATGTAGTATTTAGAAAATTTATACAAATATCGTTAGATCAATAAAAATGATAGCTTAAATGAAAGATATAAACATTTAATTTAAGTACAGATACTGTGTGCATCCTAGATTAGATTGTTACATACTTAGTTTTATCTCAGTTTTAACTCATTCCACCCATTTTCACTTACGTAAATTTTGATATTGAAAATCTTTCTTGAAAAAAATTTTCGCAAATTTTTGGTACAACATAAAACATCGTTCCCCAAGAATGAGAAAAACGGCATGAAAACCAAAACTTTGACTTTCGATGCAAATATATCCGCAGTTTTTAAATATATTAATTTCAAATTTTTTGATCAAAGTTTTTATAAAAACACTTTACAATAATAGTTTCAACTGTAGCGTTAGGTCAGCGAATATATTCTTTAATTTTTTTTTTCAAAAAGGGTCCAAAAAATTAAATGTTTACTCAAAAAATGATTAAAAATTTTTTTTTGTTGTATAAATTGTATAAAATTGCATTTTTGAGTACTTTTCATAAAGTAAAGCATGTATTTGCAATAATAGAATAAAATTTATAAAAATAGTTATATAAAAAATTTTCCGCAAAAAAACAACTTAAAAAATATTGCTTATAATGTAATTCGCGGCTAAGCTTCAACTGATGGAATCGCCCTAATATAACACTAAAAATATCATGTGGCAAAACGGCAAAAAAACCAAGTCAACACACAAAATATACCTAGACTATGTCATCTTTATGATATTATTTTCTTGAAATTATATAACAAAAAGATAAGAGATAATGCAAAAAAATATAACAACTTTAAGTTATATAGCGTTCGTAGGGTAGTTTAATAAAAAAATTGCCTACATTTTTTAAGTAAAACCTAATGAAATTCTGCTACATTCTGTTGGCAGCTACATCGTTTATTCAGATGTTTTGTGCATCAAATCTTTACATATCATTTCTATTGCTTTTCAATATTATGCTCACATTTGCTCACATTGTCGCTTACTTATTCTCTCGCTCTCAAAAGCTTTAAATCGTTCACTCGCTGACTCTCATAAATCTTTTGTGTGGATTTATGATAAATCCAGATTCAAATTTTACTGTGCCACTTGCTTGTATGGCGGTGGCTCTTCTTTCCATTATATTATCTGTGCTACAAATGTTTTTTATGTTGGTCCTGAAACTCAAATCACAGATAATATAATAGAGAGATCCCTTCTGCGTTGTGTTATTATCAATATTTCTCCGGTTTCGTCAAGTCTTAGCACTGCTTCATTTCTTGTGAATTCAATTTCGTATTCACTCTCAGTAATTTTTGAAACTGGGAAAAGATTTGAACGAACATCGGGAGCAGAGTTCCTTCCAGTCTTGCAACGACGCCATTCTTGTTGTTCAGTTTCACGATGCCGGAACCTTCGATTTCCGTCAATTCGTTGTTTGTCAAGTTCAAGACGCATGACTTCGGGGCCGCGATTTCGACAAATTTTTCCCTTTCCAAACACATATGTGATGGTGCACCACAGTCCAAACACCATTTCTTATTACGTTCATTATTTGCTCTTAGTGCTACTGTAGCGTGACAATGCAAATCAATACATACTTCGTTCATACTACATATAAACTCATATTGCACTTATCACCCTAAGTGTAAGTGCAGTATCAAATAGCGCGGAATTTATTCAACTCCAAATTCCACAATAACTTATTAAAGTTATTGACCGCGTCATATTTCGGAATTTATTGAACTCCAAATTCCACAATAAATTATTAAAGTTAATGACCGGGTCATATTTCGTTTATTCTCATAGTTTCGCGTTTAGTCATTGAACTCAAGTATCAATGTTGAATTGCATCGATACTTGACTTTCTACTTTTGTCACGTACACTCTTCTTCGTAAGTTTCTTTTTAGATTAAGACTAGCATAAGAAGTCAGTCAAGGAGTGTAACTGTATTGAAAATGTTTGGTCACTCGCGATCTAACCGAAATAAATAAAATTAAAACTTAAATTAAATATTGTGTTTTTTTTGGACTTCAATAGCAACCAAGCTATCCTAACACCACTTTGGCTTTTCTGCTGAATTCACGAGATTTGTCTTCGATTTGCTTAGGATTGACATTATTGAAATTTTTTGATCTGCAATCCTTCGCTTTGTGTCCTAATTTTCCATAGTAGCAGTTGTAATTGAAGCGTTAAGTTTGGTTTGACTTTTTAAATGATTTGTAGCATTTGTTGCCGTTCTTGTGCACAAGTACAACACCTGGGATTGTGTCTGTGACATTCCGCTTTCGGGCTTCATACTCCTCTAAAAGTTTTACTTTTACGGCTTTTGGACTCGGTAATTTTTCTTGGGTTTCAATTGCGATTCGGAAAGACTCATACTCATACTCATTTGTTGTGCAGTTTGTCCTAGATATCCTTAGAAGTTTGGGAATTCTTAATTTGCTTCAGCTCTGTGGGAGAGATTGATAAAATGAAGTCTGATCGCGGTTTTGCGTCTTCGGAATCCCATTCAGCAATTTTTTCTTGTGGCTCATCTGGTTTAACACAGTTCCATTTTTTATGAGTAAAGCTTCGACTTGGATTTTCCACGTGTCAAAATTTTCCTTTCCTTGTGCTTCAATTTTCACGTTGGTATAGCTCATCGTTCCTGTCGTCGTCTTTAACGTTTTCTTGTTCTTTAATATAATTTTGTGTTGCAGTGGAAGAGTGCTGAAACCATAACCTGTAGTTTTATTTAAAACTGTATTGAACCCAATTTTTCGAATGATTATTTTATTTCAGAAAAGTTAAATATTGAAAACAGTCAAAACATAAAAGTGTAAGTCTCGTTTGATGAAATTAACAAAGTAGAAAATAGTAAAGTGATGAGAAGCATTTGATAATCTAACAGAAACCTTTCACCTAACAATGCCTTGAGGTCTATACCGATGGATCAAAATTAGAAGGCAAAGAAGGTTGAGGAATCTACTATGAAACATTAAAAATTAATACAGCCTGCAGGCTCCCTGACCACTGCAGTGTATTCCAAGCTAAAGTCGTCGCAATACATGAAGCGATAACTTGGCTTCAGGTAAATGAGATATATTCCATAGATATCTGCAAACTATCTGATAGTATTTTTACAAAATGTTCCAAATCAGAAAATAATGTTGCAATAGACCATGTGAAGAAAAATGTACCAATTTGGGTACATTTGTATCAAAATGTCAGTTGTGATTGGTATTCGTATTATCATGTTTCTTAAAATGTCGGTTTTGGATAAAATTCCACCGTTTTCATCCGACCACAATTTTTTTTTCGTAGTTCATGAACTTTCTCTCTCTCTAATATGCATCAGTTACGCACAGCTGTACCGGTGCTAATTTGGAATTTGTGTTTTTTTTGCTTATATGGTGCGAAACTAATTTTTAAAATTTCCACTTAAAGGATGTTGTGATAACAGATTCAAATTTTTTTGTATATAAATATCTCGGATTCTTGGTATTGCTCATTGAGCAACTGATATTCTTGTTAACAGCATAATATTAAGGTAGATTAAAAGTTATCGAAAAAGTTGTAAGTTATTTATTAAATGAAAAACTTTTACTATTTTCAGATGAACATAAAACTAGTTCGTGGATTCGGCAAGCAGCTTATATTCGCCGCTATGATTATTTGTATTGCCAGACGTCGTCCTCTACTTCCTGGACGTACCTGGCGGGGATAGTAATTTTGAGAATGATATTGAAAAATAATTTTTAATTTTATAATAGATTATTTTTAATAATAGATTTTTGGTTTCCTTAAAGCATGCAAATTATTGAACTTTTAAAATTCTGAAAATTAAAAATATTTCAGTCTGTTTTTTATGAGTATTTTAAAAATGTAATTTCTTCCCTTACTCTAGCACTTTCTACGTATCGCTCGTTTTCTTTATTAGCGTCACAACATAAATAAACAGATTGTTCTAAGCATGCAATTTTAGTTTTTAGCAGACATAAAAAATTGCTGCACCACTTCCAAAGAAAGGTGGGAAAGTGCCCAAAAAAAAAAAAATAAATATCCTTATTAAATTGGGCTTCGATTCTTCCGTGCTAAGGTGGCTAGAGAATTATCTAATAGGTCATATACAAGTGGTAAGGATAGGAAAGAAAATCTTTGAATATATTGATAATTTTTCTGGTGTGCCCTAAGGAAGTCATCTTGGCCGCTTTTGTTAGTTTTATTTATTAACGACCTTCCAAAATATGTCCAGCTTTCGGGATGCCTCATATACGCTTATGACGTGAAGAAATTTTAGATTATTAATTCTGTAGTGGACTGTCAACTTATTTAGTAGGATTTGGATGGCTTGCTAAAGTGGTGTGGTATCCAGAAATTATGTTTTAATGTGGCTAAATGTAATGGTTTGTCATTTACAGAAAGTATTTGTATGCAATTATGCTTTTAAATCAGATATCATCTTAAGAGTTGATCGAAAAGTAGATTTGGGAGTAATTTTTTATAAGAAACCTACTTTCAGTCAGCACTATGATGTTATTATTTCTAAAGCTAATAGAATGATGGATTTCATCATTCGTAATACTAAGGAGTTCTTAGATCACTTTATTCTTAAGTCTATTTTTTTCCCTTTGGTTAGATCAATCTTGGAGTACTGTTGTGTTCTTTGGGACCCTCGATATGCAGTTCCCATTTTTATTATCATGCTTGAAAAAGATCCCAGTCACCTTGTACTAATTTTCATTATTCTATTGTGTAAAAATTGCTTTCTTTCAAGCCAATTGATCTAATTCGCGCAAGAATAGCCTTCTAGACCACAGTGCGATTGTTAGTTTTGACACTTTGGGAGATTTCCTCTTCGGCGATTATTTGCACATCCTATAAGTGATCTAAGTTCTGTACCAAGGGAAACCCTACAGAAAGAGCTTCTCTCTCTTCTACGCTAGAACCTAGTGGTAAATGAACTGTTGAGAGGTATATGGTGATAGCTTATGCCAGTGACATTGCGATTGCGACCTCTGGAAAATACATACCAACTCTTCGAGATATTATGCAAAACTGTCTTAACTTGGCTAACAGCTGTGGGCTCAGAGTAAACTAAAATAAACTTAGTTAGTGCTTTTCACCAAAAATACAGCTCAATAATATTCAGTCCTTTAACACTGGGAAACACAAAACTAAACTTCTCAAACATAATACTTGGACTTCGTACTATATAGGAAACTAAACTGGGAGCCCAATATCCTCTAGAGAGCCAAAAAAGCTGATATCGCTCTTTAAGCATGTAAAAGGGCATTGGCTACTGGCTATATACAGCAGTTGTAAAGCCAGTCTTGCTATATGGTGGTATAATCTTTTGGCAGACACTCAAAAAACAGAGAAACCTGAAGTTACACCGCAAAGTTCAAAGATCAGTTCAACTCATAGACTAAATCACAAAAAAACTATCCTTTGACAGAAGCTTCGCTGTATCCATTCCCTCCCGTGAAGATTGAGAACTTGGAAACTTTTCACCTAACAATGCCATTGAGGTCTATACTGATGGATAAAAATTAGAAGGCAAAGAAGGTGGAGGAATCTACTCTGAAACATTTAAAATTAATACAGCCTGCAGGCTCCCTGACCACTGTAGTGTATTCCAAGCTGAAGTCGTCGCAATACATGAAGCGATAACTTGGCTTCAGGTAAATGAGATATCTTCCATGGATATCTGCATTCTATTTGAAAGTCAAGCTGATTTGAAAGTCATAGAAAGTATTGAAATAATATCCATCAATAACAGCCATCAATGAGATGGCAAAACAGGTCAGGATCTTTCTATGCTGGATTATCGAACATAGAGGTTTTCTAGGAAACTGCACAAAAGATGAAGTCACTCGAAACAATTATCGATAGATATGGAAAGTTTTGTTATTCCTCTAACCACTCTAAACAAACTCCCTTCGCATGAAGCAAGAGTAATGTAACGCGTGAAATCAGGCCTAAACTTACCCTAAAACGCTGGAAAGAACTCATTTTCCTTAGTAGAGACCAAATCACGGATCTTAACGCAAAAACGCCTTCTTTACTTAGGCTACTGGTTTTACAATGATCGTTCAGAATCTTGAGTATAATGAATTTTAAGCTTTGTAAACAGCTCAAACTGGCTAAAATAGAGTAAGGATACTAACCCCATGGTATCACAATGGGTCTTATTGGCCATACTGTATCTCCAGAGACAGCCACTTTATCCTAACCTAATCTACATTTTCAGTTCGAAATTTTTTATTTAAATTAGTAATGCATTTCAATACATAAGACACAAATTGGACTAATTTAAAATTGGACAGAGAAAAGTGCTACAAAGTATTATATTTTGTGAGTGGGTGCATATTTTTTGGTTTTACAAAATGTTCCAAATAAGAAAATAATGTTGCAATCGACTGTGTGAAAAACGTACCAATTTGTGTACATTTGTATCAAAGTGTCAATCGTGATTGGTATTCGTAGTATCATGCTTCTTAAAACGTCGCTTTTGGATAAAATTCCACCGATTCCATCAGACCACAATATTTTTTTCGTAGTTCATGAACTCTCTCTCTAACATGCATCAGTTACGCACAGCTGCACCGGTGCTAATTTGAAATTTGTATTTTCTTGCTTATATGGTGCAAAACAATTTTTTATAATTTCCACTTAAAGGATGAAGTGATAACAGATTTAATTTTTTTTGTATATAAGTATCTCGGATTCTTAGTTATCAGCATAACTAACTAATATTAAGGTATATCAAAATATATCGAAAAATTCGTAAGTTATTTATTTAAAGAAAAACATTTGCCATTTTCAGATGACAATTTAACTAGTTCGGATTCGCAAGCAGCTTATATTCGCCGCTATGATTACATATTTGTATTGCTCGACGTCTGGGACGTCCGACAAAGTCGAGTTTAGTTATTAGGTAGCCGAGATTAGCCGAGAAAAATAATTTTTAATAAAAAATTATTTGAGCAATTCACATAAACTGTTTTGATTTTTGGTTTCCTTAAAGCATGGAAAACATTGATTTTTATAAATTCTAAAAATTAACAGAATGAAATCGGTTTTGGGTTACTTAAAAATGTAAGTTCTTTTCTTACTTTAGCACTTTCTACGTATCGCTCGTTTTCTTTATTAACGTCTCAATATAAATAAACAGATGGTTCTAAACATGCAATTTCAGTTTTTTATCAGACATAAGAAATTGTTCCACCAATTTCAAAGAAAGGTAAAAGTGCCAAAAAAAAGACACAGTTTCGATAGTATCGTAATAGAGAAATATAGAAAAATTCTGGTTTTTTGAAGTGAAAACTTCTTTGGGCGCGTTGAACGATTTTGGTAGAGGGTAAATCTTTGGTTTTCGTCATCGTTTTTTTCCAAGTAACTCTCGTCATCAATACAGACAGCAAAGATAATAAGATAGGAAACTTAGAAAACATAACCTCAAAAAATGTTTGCATGTATTTATGCGCGTTTAGCGCAGGCAACTGTTGTGTAAAAATTCGCTGAATGGTAACATTTTGGTAGCGCTCACTCAAACTGATCAGGTAGCAAACGCCATTTAATCGAGTGAAAAATTCTATGCTACATGAACACCTCTGAGTTGAGTTAACTGTCAGATGCTGCTACTGAAGCTGTTATAGTAAAAAAAAAATAGAAATAACGAAGCAAATTTATGTGAGAAACCTTTGCAATTGAATTAAATTTATATAAAAGTTATACATAATTGAATTAATCTAATTTATGACGTGTAATGTAGCAACGAATTCAAAGAAAAACATCAGTTACTAAGGTAGCGGTACCATTACAATTCACAACAGTTGTCTTCGCTGAATGCCGCCAATGATCGTCACTCTTGTTCTTAATCGGCCCCAAGCTCACAAAGAAATCACTTGGCAACTCCTGAAATCAATGCATATAATCTTTTTATTAGTTTATAAATACTTAAGATGTTTGCAACTAAAACTTATTATTAATTCGCTTTATATTGGTCTCGATATGCTTTTAAAGTTTGGCAATTTCTTCAGTTGTTGTATTTGTCAACATTTTTGAAAAATTTGCTTTTACTCAAACCCCCGCTATTCATGGTGAGATTTAAAAATGGAACGATTTTCTTCTTTTTCTGCTTTTTTTCTGCTGAAGATTCGTTTGAAAACAAGAAAAATAATGTATGGATTGAGTGTTTTAACATTTTTATCTTTAAGTTGTGATAAAGGAATATGTTGAACATTCAAAGAGTTACATGCATGCTCTTATTTTATTATATATCGTCAAACAAAGTTTGACAATTTTCTCACTTCTATTTGTTAGTGGCTTTTTATTTTCAAAACTGCGGCATTTTATTTTCAGAGTTGTCAACTTTTATTGTTTTATAAATAAAGTTTTTCATAAAGGGTGTGTGTCAAAAGGAAACTTTTCAGCAGTGGCAGGATAGAAAATATCAGGTTGAATAAAATTTGTGTGTGTTGAAATACATTTCTCTTTTTTGCTTTGTCAAATGGACGATGAAATTTTGACAATTACAAATTTTGACGTTTCACATTTCGGTCGTGTTTAAGTGAAATTATTTTATTTAATTTGCATTTTATTCAATTTGCGACAAATTTAATTCGAGTGCTTGTACTTGCATTTTATTTCGTAAATTTGTTATACTGTAAACTTAAAAAACCTAAAAAATAACAAAATAATAAAAGAAAAAAAAAAATAACGAAAGTGCTTGAGTTTTTGTATGCTTGGACTTGTGGGCCAACGATCTCCCGGTGCATTAGCAAGTGCAGCAAAGTTAAATTGGCTTTCTTTGCTGGCGAACGTCCTCCAAGTGCCATCACTATTCTATTCTATTTTTAATAAACAACTCAATATAGATATGGTTTACATGTATATTGTGTTTGTGTTATGATATAAATAGATATAGGTTAGGTTAGGTTAAACCGGATGCCTTCGTGAAGGCTCACATAGACCAATTCAGGTCCTTAGTGGTACCGGTAGCGAACAAAAGGAACCTTTGTGTTTGTTTTTAAAAGTCTTTAAAGATTTGCGTTGAGTTCGCAAACCTTAGGAGGGATTCAAGAGACACCCTGGCTACATCTTTAAGTGACGGGAATGTCGATGAGCCTAGGTATTTTAGTCTCGATCTAAGTAGGGCGGGGCATGTGCATAGCAGGTGCTCCAGGGTCTCCACTGTGCCCGGTTCCTTGCACTTCCTGCAGTTGTCATCCGTGGTGATGCCCAGCTTCCTCGAGTGGGCTGCCGTCATGCAGTGACCAGTGAGCATGCCCACTAGTGTCCTGCAATCTTTGCGCGGGCGTGCCAAGATGAACAGAGTTCGTTTTTCGCAATGTGCATTGCACATGATTTTCGAGATTTTGCACGATGTCGTATCTTTCCATCTACGATTCACTGCTATTGTGGCTCTTCTTTCGAGGTTCCTGTACAACTCTTGTAGCGGAGTAAGTACATGTTAAGTATCTTTACATCCGCAGTAAGTACGGTTAAGTATCGTTCATGCTATCAAGCCTATGTACGGTGTCTGTCTAAAATGAACGAACTATCAGACCAGCTGTCAACGTCCAAGAGAAGTCATGAGGAACTGGATGTTACGAGGATGGAAATTCCGATGTCGGGCCACAATTCTAAGAATTGTACATGAGCAGATCAATTGGGTCTGTTCCGGTGAAGTTATGATTCACCAACGAGCCCTGGCTTTTCGCTGCCAATCTTGGTAAGTCGAGCTATTTGCATATAACTTTCGGGCAATTTGTGCTCGGTTTATATGCAAACGGAGAAAATCAAAATAAGAAGAAAACACCAGTGATTAGTTAGCTTAGATTAAATGTACAATATTTATTTCTTACGTTTTGTTTGTTAGGCAAATCCAATTAGTGAATATTAAAAATGGCTGCTTCTTACTGCATGAAGTGAAGCTGATAATCAATAAGTGATTATTTAATTGCAATTAGTGGCAATATTTAATTTAATATTTATTTCAACACGGGCTTACAAAATAAAGCGTACTACTTTGAGAAATCAATTTGTGACGACAAGTTAAAAAGCAAAACTCACTCGTCGGAGAAGCCGATCGAGCGACTCGTTCGTGTATCGAGAATCGATACTGGAACGAGTCGATAAAGTAGTAAGTTAATCTATTACTTTCTTTAACCTTTAGGGTTGCGGCCTAAACATGCCGGCCCCCTTGCAGTATTACTGTAAGATAAATTAGAATATACTTAAAATATCGTAAAACTAGTAAAAAAGGTGTTGATTGAATCAAGGGTCTCAAAAAAGTTATAACTAGTGCAGTGCTTTATATAATATGTATATAAGTAAGGATAACCAAAGGCGAAGTGAAAAAGTCGGCATGGGATGCCGTGGGGAGGAGCGAAGTCACCTATTGCAGATATGGCAACGGTGATGCCGGGGGCAGGCGCTGAGCGCCTCTATTCGAGCGGCGGTGAGTTTTTCGTGTCCATCCTTGACCACGATTGCGATGCCCATCTATGAATCAATCGTCGTCTTCTTCTCCAGATATCGAGTCCCCCTCAGCGCTCAATTTGACCCGTCCCTCCTTCACGTGAAGACACAGACAAACTAGGTCTGGCTACGTGCACAGGATCAGGCTTCGACTTTTTCATGCATTTATACGGTTCAAAATGCAGCCGAGTATGGTTTCCTTTTACCGTACCGTACCGTGGCGGTTTATCCAAAAAAGACGTGAACTGCGAAATTTTACTAAAACACGAAACGATAGACGCGGACGGAGTATTTTGTGATGTTGTGAAAGTAGATCCTGTTAATATCCAGCCAAAAATGGTTTCTTGAGCAATAAGTGACCCAAGAGCATTTCGACGGATACCATCGAGAAGAATTTGTGGGTATAAATCACCACCTAGTAGTATATCAACTTGATCGCTACAGTAAAAGCGCTTATCGTCTAGTACAAGCTCAGGAAAAGCTTGCTGCAACATCGGATCTATTGAGCAAGTAGGAAGATTTCTTGTAATTTTCGAAAGTATTAGCGCGTTTGTAGTCAACCGAATGGTTGGATCAATAGGTGATCCTATGACCAAAGTGCTAGCTTTTTGTACTTTTGCAGAAATGACATTGTTAAGTCCCGAGACTTCAGCGGAAACGCGATGAGTAGGTAGCTGAATAAGTCGTTGCAACCTCTCAGAAATAAAAGAACCCTCTGAGCCAGAGTCAATAAGTGCTCTGGCTGTAAAACTAGATCCTCGGTAGCAAACGTTTATCATCGCGGTGCCTTACAAAATACCTTTGCTGGTAGAGGCAAAGCACGTCTGATAATTTTCGCTAGCGCTCGCAGATGTCTGCGGTTGCGCTGCTCCTTGAAGAGTGGACTGTATAGTGAATGTGCCCGGACCTCCCGCGTTTGGATGATAATTTGCATTTCGAAAATCTCTGTGCAACAACGAGTGATGTCGTTGTCCACACGAAGAGCAATTGTACCCGCTTTTACAATTTTTTGAAGTATGGCCAGTTGACAGACAGTTGAGGCAGCAATGAAAACGCCTCGCAACTGATGATCTGTCATTTACGTTCATTGCCAAAAACTTGGGACAAAACTTCAATGCATGATGCTGGGTTTCGCACAAGTTGCAATTGGTGTTCGTCTCTTTTGCCTGATTGGTGTTGACTTTGTTCACATTCGGTGAAGGTGCGTAAGATATTTGCCCTTTTGGCACCGCGCCTCTAAAGTCAGACACCGTTTCTAACGTCTGAAATCGACTTGTTAGAAATTTATCCAAGTCAGCCCATTTGGGGATTTCTGCCTTGTTCTCTATTGATTGCTCCCATAAGGAGAGCGTCGTTTCAGGCAACTTTGTTGAACACAAATATGTGAAGATTGCATCCCAATTGCTGATGTCGACTTTATGCATCGTTAGTGCTGAAATTACGTTATTGATGTCTCTTTGTAATTTTTTAATTTTACTTCCCGACTCATTTGAAACCGCCTGAAGATTGAATAAAACTTTTAATTGACTATTCACCAGAATGCGCTTATTTTCATAGCAGTCTGTCAAGTTTTGCCATGCTGTTGCAAACCCTTTATGCGTAAGAGGAGATTTTTGAACAATCTCTTTTGCCTCTCCGCGGATTTTCTGGTTAAGGTGAAAAAGTTTCTCAACAGGAGTTAGTCGATTATTTGAGATGTAAATGGCTGAAAACAAATCTCTGAAGGAGGGCCATGTTAAATAATCACTGTGAAACAATTCGGTATCACACGGTGGCAAATTGTTATTATGGCCAGACATTGGCAACTCAACTTGTGAAACATCACCTTTACTGTGCTCTTTTGACGAGGACAACTTATCGCTAAGTTCGTTCATCTTTGCAAGACATTGAACATATGTCTGAAAACACGAGCGATATTTTATTTTCACGACGCTGACATTATCATCATCGTCATTCGTTGCCGCTAGCTTTTGCAGGCATGACTCGTATGATGCCTTAACATTCGTCCATTACGATTTTAATTCCTCTTCGTGAATTTTAAGAGCGAAAATATTATGCTCATTTTGAGGAATAGCATTAAAATCTGCTTCCAGCTCAAAAATGGTGGCAGTAGATCTCATAAATGAGTTCATCTTCGCCATTATTTATTTGAGAAACAAAAATAAGTTTTGTTAATGAACAGATTAGAAGCTTAAATTGCTCCAAATATTTTTAATTGGTTTCTAATTAGTAGAAACTTTCAAATGCTAGGTAAATTTAAGCTAAAACTGCTTAAAATATTTTTTTTTACCTAGTTTCTAATACGTAGAAACTTTCAGATTACTTGTCGGTAAAAATTAAGCTTAATTTGCTTAAAAATTTTTACTCAGTTTCTAATAAGTAGAAACTGGCAAATTTTAGGTAATTGGCAGCTTAAGATTGCTTAAAATATTTTTACCTTTGTTTCTTATACGTAGAAACTTTAAAAACTAGGTAAAGTCAAGCTAAAACTGTTAAAAATTAAACGATTGCTTAAAATTTTCTCTTGCTCTAGTTTCTAATATATAGAAACTGTAGGAAAAATTAAACTTAAATTTCTTGAAAATATTTTTACCTTGGTTTCTAATTAGTAGAAACCCTTATTTTCCGGTAAAAATTAAGCTTAATTTGCTTAAACAAATTTTTGACCTAGTTTCTAATATGTAGAAACGTGCAAATATTAGATAAAAATAAGCTAGAATTAGTTAAAAAGAAATGGTTTTTCTAGTTTCCAATACGTAGAAACTTTCAGCTGAAGGCAGAAATTAAGCTTAAATTCGTAGAAAGTATATTTACCTAGTTTCTAGTACGTAGAAACTTTACACACACCGAAAATAAGTGATTTGTTTTAAAAATGGGAAAGTTGGAAAATTGTAAAAACCTAATAAATTATGTAAAATTATTTATTTTCCGTTTTATTTATGTTAATTGATCATAACAAAACAATTTTTTAAAAATCCCACGAAATTTAAAAAAATTCCCAAACAAAACCGTGTACTAGGTAAAATATTTTTATACCCGACTTGGTGTACACGAATTGGAATTTAACTTAAAATAGTTAAAATTCCCGAAAAAGTGCTAAAAATAAGAATCGCAATATGTGCGATAAATTTTGACGAACTGGCAACACTTTTCCGAAACGACCAGCTGTTTCGATTAAGTTTTATTTTTTCGTCTTGTTTGTTTGCTGCACTATTCGTGTTTGTTTACCTTCGTAATAAACCAGTGTGTGTGTGAATATGTGTTTTTATTTTGCGTCAATTCATTTTATTGCAAGTTAATTTGCATAAAATTAACAAGCGAATTAAAAACTATTGCAATAATTAGTTGGTGCTAAATAAATTTCCGACTGGTGCACCGCAAAAACTCCGTACACTTATCCGCGAGTTTTCTAATAAGTAGAAAACTAATTTCGCCGGACGGACCAACTATTTTTACGACACAAAACAAAGTATAAAAAAGTACAAAAATTCGCGAAACGAAGTGTTTGTTTGTGCGTGAGTTTGTGTGTGCCGCGATGATTTTATGAAAAACAACCCTTATAATGAAAAAATTATATAGTTTCGCAAAAATATCCGCGATTTTAATTGTAAAATGTAATCTTTAATTTGCACAATAACACTTTTATAACTTGATCCACTTGAAACGAAACCAATCAACTAACCTTTTTTATCTGGTTTTTATAATGGATTGAGCCAAAAAAATGGCCATGAAAGTAATATTCTTGGACAAAATCATGAAAAAAATGGAAAAATGGTCCAAAATTTGGACAGAAATGCCCGTAACTTTTGAACTTTTTACCAACAAAAAGTAGGGGACTCGATTTTAACGATAGAGGTATGGTTCCTTTGGCAAATTTTCATGGAATAACCCATAGAATACGGAAATCATAGGGAAATTGTCGAAAAATAAATCGACCCGCCCTAATATACATATATATGTATATATGTGTGTATATATATATACTATATATATATATGTATTTCCGATACGGTAACACTTTTACTAAAAACAAATAGATTTACCAATATTATATATATTCTTTAATTCATATGTATAAACTGTTTTCTAAATTAGTTCGATGTCTTCGATGTCATATGCAGACTGTAGCTACAAATAAGCATCCACAAAAAATTAAAGCTTACTGTACAACAATAACTACTTAGCAAATTTACAACAACAACGCAAAGATAATTACAAGATCCCAGCTGTTGCGCAGCGTTAGAGGGGATGAACCGAATTGGCGGCGTAAAATATATAGCTATATTTTCATACACAAACTCATACTCAAACTCATTTGCTGTGCAGTTTGTCCTAGATATCCTTAGAAATTTGGAAATTCTTAATTTGCTTCAGCTCTGTGGAAGAGATTGATAAAATTAAGTCTGATCGCGGTTTTGCGTCTTCGGACTCCCATTCAGCAATTTTTTCTTGTGGCTCATCTGGTTTCACACAGTTTCATTTTTATGAGCAAAGCTTCGACTTGGATTTCCCACGTGTCAAAATTTTCCTTTCCTTGTGCTTCAATTTTCACGTTGGTATAGCTCGTCGTTCCTGTTGTCGTCTCTAACGTTTTCTTGTTCTTTAATATAATTTTGTGTTGCAGTGGAAGAGTGCTGAAACCATAACCTGTAGTTTTATTTAAAACTCTATTGAACCCAATTTTCCAAATGATTATTTTATTTCAGAAAAATTAAATATTGAAAACAGTCAAATCATAAAAGTGTAAGTCTCGTTTGATGAAAATAACAAAGTAGAAAATAGTAAAGTGATGAGAAGCATTTGATAATCTAACAGAAACCTTTCACCTAACAATGCCTTTGAGGTCTATACCGATGGATCAAAATTAGAAGGCAAAGAAGGTGGAGGAATCTACTATGAAACATTAAAAATTAATACAGCCTGCAGGCTCCCTGACCACTGCAGTGTATTCCAAGCTAAAGTCGTCGCAATACATGAAGCGATAACTTGGCTTCAGGTAAATGAGATATATTCCATGGATGCAGATGCATACTATCTGATAGTATTTTTACAAAATGTTCCAAATCAGAAAATAATGTTGCAATAGACCATGTGAAGAAAAATGTACCAATTTGGGTACATTTGTATCAAAATGTCAGTTGTGATTGGTATTCGTATTATCATGTTTCTTAAAATGTCGGTTTTGGATAAAATTCCACCGTTTTCATCCGACCACAAGTTTTTTTTTCGTAGTTCATGAACTTTCTCTCTCTCTAATATGCATCAGTTACGCACAGCTGTACCGGTGCTAATTTGGAATTTGTATTTTCTTGCTTATATGGTGCGAAACTAATTTTGAAAACTTCCTCTTCAAGGATGTTGTGATAACAGATTCAAATTTTTTTGTATATAAATATCTCGGATTCTTAGTATTGCTTATTGTACAACTGATATTCTTGTTAACAGCATAATATTAAGGTAGATTAAAACTTATCGAAAAAGTTGTAAGTTATTTATTAAATGAAAAACTTTTACAATTTTCAGATGAACATAAAACTAGTTCGTGGATTCGGTAAGCAGCTTATATTCGCCGCTATGATTATTTGTATTGCCAGACGTCCTCGTCCTCGTCCCCGTCCGGGTTTCTTGCGGGGATAGTAATTTTGAGAATGATATTGAAAAATAATTTTTAATAAAAAATTATGTGAGCATTCCACATAAACTGTTTAGATTTTTGGTTTCCTTAAAGCATGCAAATTATTGAACTTTAAAAATTCTGAAAATTAAAAATATTTCAGTCTGTTTTTTATGAGTATTTTAAAAATGTAATTTCTTCCCTTACTCTAGCACTTTCGTATCGCTCGTTTTCTTTATTAGCGTCACAACATAAATAAACAGATTGTTCTAAGCATGCAATTTTAGTTTCTTAGCAGACATAAGAAATCGCTCCACCACTTCCAAAGAATGGTGGGAAAGTGCCCCAAAAAAATAAATATCCTTATTAAATTGGGCTTCGATTCTTCCGTGCTAAGGTGGCTAGAGAATTATCTAATAGGTCATATACAAGTGGTAAGGATAGGAAAGAAAATCTTTGAATATATTGATAATTTTTCTGGTGTGCCCTAAGGAAGTCATCTTGGCCGCTTTTGTTAGTTTTATTTATTAACGACCTTCCAAAATATGTCCAGTTTTCGGGATGCCTCATATACGCTTATGACGTGAAGAAATTTTAGATTATTAATTCTGTAGTGGACTGTCAACTTATTTAGTAGGATTTGGATGGCTTGCTGAAGTGGTGTGGTATCCAGAAATTATGTTTTAATGTGGCTAAATGTAATGGTTTGTCATTTACAGAAAGTATTTGTATGCAATTATGCTTTAAAATCAGATATCATCTTAAGAGTTGATCGAAAAGTAGATTTGGGAGTAATTTTTTATAAGAAACCTACTTTCAGTCAGCACTATGATGTTATTATTTCTAAAGCTAATAGAATGATGGATTTCATCATTCGTAATACTAAGGAGTTCTTAGATCACTTTATTCTTAAGTCTATTTTTTTCTCTTTGGTTAGATCAATCTTGGAGTACTGTTGTGTTCTTTGGGACCCTCGATATGCAGTTCCCATTTTTATTATCATGCTTGAAAAAGATCCCAGTCACCTTGTACTAATTTTCATTATTCTATTGTGTAAAAATTGCTTTCTTTCAAGCCAATTGATCTAATTCGCGCAAGAATAGCCTTCTAGACCACAGTGCGATTGTTAGTTTTGACACTTTGGGAGATTTCCTCTTCGGCGATTATTTGCACATCCTATAAGTGATCTAAGTTCTGTACCAAGGGAAACCCTACAGAAAGAGCTTCTCTCTCTTCTACGCTAGAACCTAGTGGTAAATGAACTGTTGAGAGGTATATGGTGATAGCTTATGCCAGTGACATTGCGATTGCGACCTCTGGAAAATACATACCAACTCTTCGAGATATTATGCAAAACTGTCTTAACTTGGCTAACAGCTGTGGGCTCAGAGTAAACTAAAATAAACTTAGTTAGTGCTTTTCACCAAAAATACAGCTCAATAATATTCAGTCCTTTAACACTGGGAAACACAAAACTAAACTTCTCAAACATAATACTTGGACTTCGTACTATATAGGAAACTAAACTGGGAGCCCAATATCCTCTAGAGAGCCAAAAAAGCTGATATCGCTCTTTAAGCATGTAAAAGGGCATTGGCTACTGGCTATATACAGCAGTTGTAAAGCCAGTCTTGCTATATGGTGGTATAATCTTTTGGCAGGCACTCAAAAAACAGAGAAACCTGAAGTTACACCGCAAAGTTCAAAGATCAGTTCAACTCATAGACTAAATCACAGAAAAACTATCCTTTGACAGAAGCTTCGCTGTATCCATTCCCTCCCGTGAAGATTGAGAACTTGGAAACCTTTCACCTAACAATGCCATTGAGGTCTATACTGATGGATAAAAATTAGAAGGCAAAGAAGGTGGAGGAATCTACTCTGAAACATTTAAAATTAATACAGCCTGCAGGCTCCCTGACCACTGTAGTGTATTCCAAGCTGAAGTCGTCGCAATACATGAAGCGATAACTTGGCTTCAGGTAAATGAGATATCTTCCATGGATATCTGCATTCTATTTGAAAGTCAAGCTGATTTGAAAGTCATAGAAAGTATTGAAATAATATCCATCAATAACAGCCATCAATGAGATGGCAAAACAGGTCAGGATCTTTCTATGCTGGATTATCGAACATAGAGGTTTTCTAGGAAACTGCACAAAAGATGAAGTCACTCGAAACAATTATCGATAGATATGGAAAGTTTTGTTATTCCTCTAACCACTCTAAACAAACTCCCTTCGCATGAAGCAAGAGTAATGTAACGCGTGAAATCAGGCCTAAACTTACCCTAAAACGCTGGAAAGAACTCATTTTCCTTAGTAGAGACCAAATCACGGATCTTAACGCAAAAACGCCTTCTTTACTTAGGCTACTGGTTTTACAATGATCGTTCAGAATCTTGAGTATAATGAATTTTAAGCTTTGTAAACAGCTCAAACTGGCTAAAATAGAGTAAGGATACTAACCCCATGGTATCACAATGGGTCTTATTGGCCATACTGTATCTCCAGAGACAGCCACTTTATCCTAACCTAATCTACATTTTCAGTTCGAAATTTTTTATTTAAATTAGTAATGCATTTCAATACATAAGACACAAATTGGACTAATTTAAAATTGGACAGAGAAAAGTGCTACAAAGTATTATATTTTGTGAGTGGGTGCATATTTTTTGGTTTTACAAAATGTTCCAAATAAGAAAATAATGTTGCAATCGACTGTGTGAAAAACGTACCAATTTGTGTACATTTGTATCAAAGTGTCAATCGTGATTGGTATTCGTAGTATCATGCTTCTTAAAACGTCGCTTTTGGATAAAATTCCACCGATTCCATCAGACCACAATATTTTTTTCGTAGTTCATGAACTCTCTCTCTAACATGCATCAGTTACGCACAGCTGCACCGGTGCTAATTTGAAATTTGTATTTTCTTGCTTATATGGTGCAAAACAATTTTTTATAATTTCCACTTAAAGGATGAAGTGATAACAGATTTAATTTTTTTTGTATATAAGTATCTCGGATTCTTAGTTATCAGCATAACTAACTAATATTAAGGTATATCAAAATATATCGAAAAATTCGTAAGTTATTTATTTAAAGAAAAACATTTGCCATTTTCAGATGACAATTTAACTAGTTCGGATTCGCAAGCAGCTTATATTCGCCGCTATGATTACATATTTGTATTGCTCGACGTCTGGGACGTCCGACAAAGTCGAGTTTAGTTATTAGGTAGCCGAGATTAGCCGAGAAAAATAATTTTTAATAAAAAATTATTTGAGCAATTCACATAAACTGTTTTGATTTTTGGTTTCCTTAAAGCATGGAAAACATTGATTTTTATAAATTCTAAAAATTAACAGAATGAAATCGGTTTTGGGTTACTTAAAAATGTAAGTTCTTTTCTTACTTTAGCACTTTCTACGTATCGCTCGTTTTCTTTATTAACGTCTCAATATAAATAAACAGATGGTTCTAAACATGCAATTTCAGTTTTTTATCAGACATAAGAAATTGTTCCACCAATTTCAAAGAAAGGTAAAAGTGCCAAAAAAAAGACACAGTTTCGATAGTATCGTAATAGAGAAATATAGAAAAATTCTGGTTTTTTGAAGTGAAAACTTCTTTGGGCGCGTTGAACGATTTTGGTAGAGGGTAAATCTTTGGTTTTCGTCATCGTTTTTTTCCAAGTAACTCTCGTCATCAATACAGACAGCAAAGATAATAAGATAGGAAACTTAGAAAACATAACCTCAAAAAATGTTTGCATGTATTTATGCGCGTTTAGCGCAGGCAACTGTTGTGTAAAAATTCGCTGAATGGTAACATTTTGGTAGCGCTCACTCAAACTGATCAGGTAGCAAACGCCATTTAATCGAGTGAAAAATTCTATGCTACATGAACACCTCTGAGTTGAGTTAACTGTCAGATGCTGCTACTGAAGCTGTTATAGTAAAAAAAAAATAGAAATAACGAAGCAAATTTATGTGAGAAACCTTTGCAATTGAATTAAATTTATATAAAAGTTATACATAATTGAATTAATCTAATTTATGACGTGTAATGTAGCAACGAATTCAAAGAAAAACATCAGTTACTAAGGTAGCGGTACCATTACAATTCACAACAGTTGTCTTCGCTGAATGCCGCCAATGATCGTCACTCTTGTTCTTAATCGGCCCCAAGCTCACAAAGAAATCACTTGGCAACTCCTGAAATCAATGCATATAATCTTTTTATTAGTTTATAAATACTTAAGATGTTTGCAACTAAAACTTATTATTAATTCGCTTTATATTGGTCTCGATATGCTTTTAAAGTTTGGCAATTTCTTCAGTTGTTGTATTTGTCAACATTTTTGAAAAATTTGCTTTTACTCAAACCCCCGCTATTCATGGTGAGATTTAAAAATGGAACGATTTTCTTCTTTTTCTGCTTTTTTTCTGCTGAAGATTCGTTTGAAAACAAGAAAAATAATGTATGGATTGAGTGTTTTAACATTTTTATCTTTAAGTTGTGATAAAGGAATATGTTGAACATTCAAAGAGTTACATGCATGCTCTTATTTTATTATATATCGTCAAACAAAGTTTGACAATTTTCTCACTTCTATTTGTTAGTGGCTTTTTATTTTCAAAACTGCGGCATTTTATTTTCAGAGTTGTCAACTTTTATTGTTTTATAAATAAAGTTTTTCATAAAGGGTGTGTGTCAAAAGGAAACTTTTCAGCAGTGGCAGGATAGAAAATATCAGGTTGAATAAAATTTGTGTGTGTTGAAATACATTTCTCTTTTTTGCTTTGTCAAATGGACGATGAAATTTTGACAATTACAAATTTTGACGTTTCACATTTCGGTCGTGTTTAAGTGAAATTATTTTATTTAATTTGCATTTTATTCAATTTGCGACAAATTTAATTCGAGTGCTTGTACTTGCATTTTATTTCGTAAATTTGTTATACTGTAAACTTAAAAAACCTAAAAAATAACAAAATAATAAAAGAAAAAAAAAAATAACGAAAGTGCTTGAGTTTTTGTATGCTTGGACTTGTGGGCCAACGATCTCCCGGTGCATTAGCAAGTGCAGCAAAGTTAAATTGGCTTTCTTTGCTGGCGAACGTCCTCCAAGTGCCATCACTATTCTATTCTATTTTTAATAAACAACTCAATATAGATATGGTTTACATGTATATTGTGTTTGTGTTATGATATAAATAGATATAGGTTAGGTTAGGTTAAACCGGATGCCTTCGTGAAGGCTCACATAGACCAATTCAGGTCCTTAGTGGTACCGGTAGCGAACAAAAGGAACCTTTGTGTTTGTTTTTAAAAGTCTTTAAAGATTTGCGTTGAGTTCGCAAACCTTAGGAGGGATTCAAGAGACACCCTGGCTACATCTTTAAGTGACGGGAATGTCGATGAGCCTAGGTATTTTAGTCTCGATCTAAGTAGGGCGGGGCATGTGCATAGCAGGTGCTCCAGGGTCTCCACTGTGCCCGGTTCCTTGCACTTCCTGCAGTTGTCATCCGTGGTGATGCCCAGCTTCCTCGAGTGGGCTGCCGTCATGCAGTGACCAGTGAGCATGCCCACTAGTGTCCTGCAATCTTTGCGCGGGCGTGCCAAGATGAACAGAGTTCGTTTTTCGCAATGTGCATTGCACATGATTTTCGAGATTTTGCACGATGTCGTATCTTTCCATCTACGATTCACTGCTATTGTGGCTCTTCTTTCGAGGTTCCTGTACAACTCTTGTAGCGGAGTAAGTACATGTTAAGTATCTTTACATCCGCAGTAAGTACGGTTAAGTATCGTTCATGCTATCAAGCCTATGTACGGTGTCTGTCTAAAATGAACGAACTATCAGACCAGCTGTCAACGTCCAAGAGAAGTCATGAGGAACTGGATGTTACGAGGATGGAAATTCCGATGTCGGGCCACAATTCTAAGAATTGTACATGAGCAGATCAATTGGGTCTGTTCCGGTGAAGTTATGATTCACCAACGAGCCCTGGCTTTTCGCTGCCAATCTTGGTAAGTCGAGCTATTTGCATATAACTTTCGGGCAATTTGTGCTCGGTTTATATGCAAACGGAGAAAATCAAAATAAGAAGAAAACACCAGTGATTAGTTAGCTTAGATTAAATGTACAATATTTATTTCTTACGTTTTGTTTGTTAGGCAAATCCAATTAGTGAATATTAAAAATGGCTGCTTCTTACTGCATGAAGTGAAGCTGATAATCAATAAGTGATTATTTAATTGCAATTAGTGGCAATATTTAATTTAATATTTATTTCAACACGGGCTTACAAAATAAAGCGTACTACTTTGAGAAATCAATTTGTGACGACAAGTTAAAAAGCAAAACTCACTCGTCGGAGAAGCCGATCGAGCGACTCGTTCGTGTATCGAGAATCGATACTGGAACGAGTCGATAAAGTAGTAAGTTAATCTATTACTTTCTTTAACCTTTAGGGTTGCGGCCTAAACATGCCGGCCCCCTTGCAGTATTACTGTAAGATAAATTAGAATATACTTAAAATATCGTAAAACTAGTAAAAAAGGTGTTGATTGAATCAAGGGTCTCAAAAAAGTTATAACTAGTGCAGTGCTTTATATAATATGTATATAAGTAAGGATAACCAAAGGCGAAGTGAAAAAGTCGGCATGGGATGCCGTGGGGAGGAGCGAAGTCACCTATTGCAGATATGGCAACGGTGATGCCGGGGGCAGGCGCTGAGCGCCACTATTCGAGCGGCGGTGAGTTTTTCGTGTCCATCCTTGACCACGATTGCGATGCCCATCTATGAATCAATCGTCGTCTTCTTCTCCAGATATCGAGTCCCCCTCAGCGCTCAATTTGACCCGTCCCTCCTTCACGTGAAGACACAGACAAACTAGGTCTGGCTACGTGCACAGGATCAGGCTTCGACTTTTTCATGCATTTATACGGTTCAAAATGCAGCCGAGTATGGTTTCCTTTTACCGTACCGTACCGTGGCGGTTTATCCAAAAAAGACGTGAACTGCGAAATTTTACTAAAACACGAAACGATAGACGCGGACGGAGTATTTTGTGATGTTGTGAAAGTAGATCCTGTTAATATCCAGCCAAAAATGGTTTCTTGAGCAATAAGTGACCCAAGAGCATTTCGACGGATACCATCGAGAAGAATTTGTGGGTATAAATCACCACCTAGTAGTATATCAACTTGATCGCTACAGTAAAAGCGCTTATCGTCTAGTACAAGCTCAGGAAAAGCTTGCTGCAACATCGGATCTATTGAGCAAGTAGGAAGATTTCTTGTAATTTTCGAAAGTATTAGCGCGTTTGTAGTCAACCGAATGGTTGGATCAATAGGTGATCCTATGACCAAAGTGCTAGCTTTTTGTACTTTTGCAGAAATGACATTGTTAAGTCCCGAGACTTCAGCGGAAACGCGATGAGTAGGTAGCTGAATAAGTCGTTGCAACCTCTCAGAAATAAAAGAACCCTCTGAGCCAGAGTCAATAAGTGCTCTGGCTGTAAAACTAGATCCTCGGTAGCAAACGTTTATCATCGCGGTGCCTTACAAAATACCTTTGCTGGTAGAGGCAAAGCACGTCTGATAATTTTCGCTAGCGCTCGCAGATGTCTGCGGTTGCGCT
Source organism: Dichetophora obliterata (assembly GCA_963920525.1). Taxonomy (NCBI): domain Eukaryota; kingdom Metazoa; phylum Arthropoda; class Insecta; order Diptera; family Sciomyzidae; genus Dichetophora; species Dichetophora obliterata. The sequence continues at coordinate 74,516,824 of OY986439.1, read as the reverse complement.
GCTCCTTGAAGAGTGGACTGTATAGTGAATGTGCCCGGACCTCCCGCGTTTGGATGATAATTTGCATTTCGAAAATCTCTGTGCAACAACGAGTGATGTCGTTGTCCACACGAAGAGCAATTGTACCCGCTTTTACAATTTTTTGAAGTATGGCCAGTTGACAGACAGTTGAGGCAGCAATGAAAACGCCTCGCAACTGATGATCTGTCATTTACGTTCATTGCCAAAAACTTGGGACAAAACTTCAATGCATGATGCTGGGTTTCGCACAAGTTGCAATTGGTGTTCGTCTCTTTTGCTTGATTGGTGTTGACTTTGTTCACATTCGGTGAAGGTGCGTAAGATATTTGCCCTTTTGGCACCGCGCCTCTAAAGTCAGACACCGTTTCTAACGTCTGAAATCGACTTGTTAGAAATTTATCCAAGTCAGCCCATTTGGGGATTTCTGCCTTGTTCTCTATTGATTGCTCCCATAAGGAGAGCGTCGTTTCAGGCAACTTTGTTGAACACAAATATGTGAAGATTGCATCCCAATTGCTGATGTCGACTTTATGCATGGTTAGTGCTGAAATTACGTTATTGATGTCTCTTTGTAATTTTTTAATTTCACTTCCCGACTCATTTGAAACCGCCTGAAGATTGAATAAAACTTTTAATTGACTATTCACCAGAATGCGCTTATTTTCATAGCAGTCTGTCAAGTTTTGCCATGCTGTTGCAAACCCTTTATGCGTAAGAGGAGATTTTTGAACAATCTCTTTTGCCTCTCCGCGGGTTTTCTGGTTAAGGTGAAAAAGTTTCTCAACAGGAGTTAGTCGATTATTTGAGATGTAAATGGCTGAAAACAAATCTCTGAAGGAGGGCCATGTTAAATAATCACTGTGAAACAATTCGGTATCACACGGTGGCAAATTGTTATTATGGCCAGACATTGGCAACTCAACTTGTGAAACATCACCTTTACTGTGCTCTTTTGACGAGGACAACTTATCGCTAAGTTCGTTCATCTTTGCAAGACATTGAACATATGTCTGAAAACACGAGCGATATTTTATTTTCACGACGCTGACATTATCATCATCGTCATTCGTTGCCGCTAGCTTTTGCAGGCATGACTCGTATGATGCCTTAACATTCGTCCACTACGATTTTAATTCCTCTTCGTGAATTTTAAGAGCGAAAATATTATGCTCATTTTGAGGAATAGCATTAAAATCTGCTTCCAGCTCAAAAATGGTGGCAGTAGATCTCATAAATGAGTTCATCTTCGCCATTATTTATTTGAGAAACAAAAATAAGTTTTGTTAATGAACAGATTAGAAGCTTAAATTGCTCCAAATATTTTTAATTGGTTTCTAATTAGTAGAAACTTTCAAATGCTAGGTAAATTTAAGCTAAAACTGCTTAAAATATTTTTTTTTACCTAGTTTCTAATACGTAGAAACTTTCAGATTACTTGTCGGTAAAAATTAAGCTTAATTTGCTTAAAAATTTTTACTCAGTTTCTAATAAGTAGAAACTGGCAAATTTTAGGTAATTGGCAGCTTAAGATTGCTTAAAATATTTTTACCTTTGTTTCTTATACGTAGAAACTTTAAAAACTAGGTAAAGTCAAGCTAAAACTGTTAAAAATTAAACGATTGCTTAAAATTTTCTCTTGCTCTAGTTTCTAATATATAGAAACTGTAGGAAAAATTAAACTTAAATTTCTTGAAAATATTTTTACCTTGGTTTCTAATTAGTAGAAACCCTTATTTTCCGGTAAAAATTAAGCTTAATTTGCTTAAACAAATTTTTGACCTAGTTTCTAATATGTAGAAACGTGCAAATATTAGATAAAAATAAGCTAGAATTAGTTAAAAAGAAATGGTTTTTCTAGTTTCCAATACGTAGAAACTTTCAGCTGAAGGCAGAAATTAAGCTTAAATTCGTAGAAAGTATATTTACCTAGTTTCTAGTACGTAGAAACTTTACACACACCGAAAATAAGTGATTTGTTTTAAAAATGGGAAAGTTGGAAAATTGTAAAAACCTAATAAATTATGTAAAATTATTTATTTTCCGTTTTATTTATGTTAATTGATCATAACAAAACAATTTTTTAAAAATCCCACGAAATTTAAAAAAATTCCCAAACAAAACCGTGTACTAGGTAAAATATTTTTATACCCGACTTGGTGTACACGAATTGGAATTTAACTTAAAATAGTTAAAATTCCCGAAAAAGTGCTAAAAATAAGAATCGCAATATGTGCGATAAATTTTGACGAACTGGCAACACTTTTCCGAAACGACCAGCTGTTTCGATTAAGTTTTATTTTTTCGTCTTGTTTGTTTGCTGCACTATTCGTGTTTGTTTACCTTCGTAATAAACCAGTGTGTGTGTGAATATGTGTTTTTATTTTGCGTCAATTCATTTTATTGCAAGTTAATTTGCATAAAATTAACAAGCGAATTAAAAACTATTGCAATAATTAGTTGGTGCTAAATAAATTTCCGACTGGTGCACCGCAAAAACTCCGTACACTTATCCGCGAGTTTTCTAATAAGTAGAAAACTAATTTCGCCGGACGGACCAACTATTTTTACGACACAAAACAAAGTATAAAAAAGTACAAAAATTCGCGAAACGAAGTGTTTGTTTGTGCGTGAGTTTGTGTGTGCCGCGATGATTTTATGAAAAACAACCCTTATAATGAAAAAATTATATAGTTTCGCAAAAATATCCGCGATTTTAATTGTAAAATGTAATCTTTAATTTGCACAATAACACTTTTATAACTTGATCCACTTGAAACGAAACCAATCAACTAACCTTTTTTATCTGGTTTTTATAATGGATTGAGCCAAAAAAATGGCCATGAAAGTAATATTCTTGGACAAAATCATGAAAAAAATGGAAAAATGGTCCAAAATTTGGACAGAAATGCCCGTAACTTTTGAACTTTTTACCAACAAAAAGTAGGGGACTCGATTTTAACGATAGAGGTATGGTTCCTTTGGCAAATTTTCATGGAATAACCCATAGAATACGGAAATCATAGGGAAATTGTCGAAAAATAAATCGACCCGCCCTAATATACATATATATGTATATATGTGTGTATATATATATACTATATATATATATGTATTTCCGATACGGTAACACTTTTACTAAAAACAAATAGATTTACCAATATTATATATATTCTTTAATTCATATGTATAAACTGTTTTCTAAATTAGTTCGATGTCTTCGATGTCATATGCAGACTGTAGCTACAAATAAGCATCCACAAAAAATTAAAGCTTACTGTACAACAATAACTACTTAGCAAATTTACAACAACAACGCAAAGATAATTACAAGAAACCAGCTGTTGCGCAGCGTTAGAGGGGATGAACCGAATTGGCGGCGTAAAATATATAGCTATATTTTCATACTCAAACTCATACTCAAACTCATTTGCTGTGCAGTTTGTCCTAGATATCCTTAGAAATTTGGAAATTCTTAATTTGCTTCAGCTCTGTGGAAGAGATTGATAAAATTAAGTCTGATCGCGGTTTTGCGTCTTCGGACTCCCATTCAGCAATTTTTTCTTGTGGCTCATCTGGTTTCACACAGTTTCATTTTTATGAGCAAAGCTTCGACTTGGATTTCCCACGTGTCAAAATTTTCCTTTCCTTGTGCTTCATTTTTCACGTTGGTATAGCTCGTCGTTCCTGTCGTCGTCTCTAACGTTTTCTTGTTCTTTAATATAATTTTGTGTTGCAGTGGAAGAGTGCTGAAACCATAACCTGTAGTTTTATTTAAAACTCTATTGAACCCAATTTTCCAAATGATTATTTTATTTCAGAAAAATTAAATATTGAAAACAGTCAAATCATAAAAGTGTAAGTCTCGTTTGATGAAAATAACAAAGTAGAAAATAGTAAAGTGATGAGAAGCATTTGATAATCTAACAGAAACCTTTCACCTAACAATGCCTTTGAGGTCTATACCGATGGATCAAAATTAGAAGGCAAAGAAGGTGGAGGAATCTACTATGAAACATTAAAAATTAATACAGCCTGCAGGCTCCCTGACCACTGCAGTGTATTCCAAGCTAAAGTCGTCGCAATACATGAAGCGATAACTTGGCTTCAGGTAAATGAGATATATTCCATGGATGCAGATGCATACTATCTGATAGTATTTTTACAAAATGTTCCAAATCAGAAAATAATGTTGCAATAGACCATGTGAAGAAAAATGTACCAATTTGGGTACATTTGTATCAAAATGTCAGTTGTGATTGGTATTCGTATTATCATGTTTCTTAAAATGTCGGTTTTGGATAAAATTCCACCGTTTTCATCCGACCACAAGTTTTTTTTTCGTAGTTCATGAACTTTCTCTCTCTCTAATATGCATCAGTTACGCACAGCTGTACCGGTGCTAATTTGGAATTTGTATTTTCTTGCTTATATGGTGCGAAACTAATTTTGAAAACTTCCTCTTCAAGGATGTTGTGATAACAGATTCAAATTTTTTTGTATATAAATATCTCGGATTCTTAGTATTGCTTATTGTACAACTGATATTCTTGTTAACAGCATAATATTAAGGTAGATTAAAACTTATCGAAAAAGTTGTAAGTTATTTATTAAATGAAAAACTTTTACAATTTTCAGATGAACATAAAACTAGTTCGTGGATTCGGTAAGCAGCTTATATTCGCCGCTATGATTATTTGTATTGCCAGACGTCCTCGTCCTCGTCCCCGTCCGGGTTTCTTGCGGGGATAGTAATTTTGAGAATGATATTGAAAAATAATTTTTAATAAAAAATTATGTGAGCATTCCACATAAACTGTTTAGATTTTTGGTTTCCTTAAAGCATGCAAATTATTGAACTTTAAAAATTCTGAAAATTAAAAATATTTCAGTCTGTTTTTTATGAGTATTTTAAAAATGTAATTTCTTCCCTTACTCTAGCACTTTCGTATCGCTCGTTTTCTTTATTAGCGTCACAACATAAATAAACAGATTGTTCTAAGCATGCAATTTTAGTTTCTTAGCAGACATAAGAAATCGCTCCACCACTTCCAAAGAATGGTGGGAAAGTGCCCCAAAAAAATAAATATCCTTATTAAATTGGGCTTCGATTCTTCCGTGCTAAGGTGGCTAGAGAATTATCTAATAGGTCATATACAAGTGGTAAGGATAGGAAAGAAAATCTTTGAATATATTGATAATTTTTCTGGTGTGCCCTAAGGAAGTCATCTTGGCCGCTTTTGTTAGTTTTATTTATTAACGACCTTCCAAAATATGTCCAGTTTTCGGGATGCCTCATATACGCTTATGACGTGAAGAAATTTTAGATTATTAATTCTGTAGTGGACTGTCAACTTATTTAGTAGGATTTGGATGGCTTGCTGAAGTGGTGTGGTATCCAGAAATTATGTTTTAATGTGGCTAAATGTAATGGTTTGTCATTTACAGAAAGTATTTGTATGCAATTATGCTTTAAAATCAGATATCATCTTAAGAGTTGATCGAAAAGTAGATTTGGGAGTAATTTTTTATAAGAAACCTACTTTCAGTCAGCACTATGATGTTATTATTTCTAAAGCTAATAGAATGATGGATTTCATCATTCGTAATACTAAGGAGTTCTTAGATCACTTTATTCTTAAGTCTATTTTTTTCTCTTTGGTTAGATCAATCTTGGAGTACTGTTGTGTTCTTTGGGACCCTCGATATGCAGTTCCCATTTTTATTATCATGCTTGAAAAAGATCCCAGTCACCTTGTACTAATTTTCATTATTCTATTGTGTAAAAATTGCTTTCTTTCAAGCCAATTGATCTAATTCGCGCAAGAATAGCCTTCTAGACCACAGTGCGATTGTTAGTTTTGACACTTTGGGAGATTTCCTCTTCGGCGATTATTTGCACATCCTATAAGTGATCTAAGTTCTGTACCAAGGGAAACCCTACAGAAAGAGCTTCTCTCTCTTCTACGCTAGAACCTAGTGGTAAATGAACTGTTGAGAGGTATATGGTGATAGCTTATGCCAGTGACATTGCGATTGCGACCTCTGGAAAATACATACCAACTCTTCGAGATATTATGCAAAACTGTCTTAACTTGGCTAACAGCTGTGGGCTCAGAGTAAACTAAAATAAACTTAGTTAGTGCTTTTCACCAAAAATACAGCTCAATAATATTCAGTCCTTTAACACTGGGAAACACAAAACTAAACTTCTCAAACATAATACTTGGACTTCGTACTATATAGGAAACTAAACTGGGAGCCCAATATCCTCTAGAGAGCCAAAAAAGCTGATATCGCTCTTTAAGCATGTAAAAGGGCATTGGCTACTGGCTATATACAGCAGTTGTAAAGCCAGTCTTGCTATATGGTGGTATAATCTTTTGGCAGGCACTCAAAAAACAGAGAAACCTGAAGTTACACCGCAAAGTTCAAAGATCAGTTCAACTCATAGACTAAATCACAGAAAAACTATCCTTTGACAGAAGCTTCGCTGTATCCATTCCCTCCCGTGAAGATTGAGAACTTGGAAACCTTTCACCTAACAATGCCATTGAGGTCTATACTGATGGATAAAAATTAGAAGGCAAAGAAGGTGGAGGAATCTACTCTGAAACATTTAAAATTAATACAGCCTGCAGGCTCCCTGACCACTGTAGTGTATTCCAAGCTGAAGTCGTCGCAATACATGAAGCGATAACTTGGCTTCAGGTAAATGAGATATCTTCCATGGATATCTGCATTCTATTTGAAAGTCAAGCTGATTTGAAAGTCATAGAAAGTATTGAAATAATATCCATCAATAACAGCCATCAATGAGATGGCAAAACAGGTCAGGATCTTTCTATGCTGGATTATCGAACATAGAGGTTTTCTAGGAAACTGCACAAAAGATGAGGTCACTCGAAACAATTATCGATAGATATGGAAAGTTTTGTTATTCCTCTAACCACTCTAAACAAACTCCCTTCGCATGAAGCAAGAGTAATGTAACGCGTGAAATCAGGCCTAAACTTACCCTAAAACGCTAAAAAAAAATTATTTTACTTAGTAGAGACCAAATCACGGATCTTACCGCAAAAATGCCTTCTTCACTTAGGCTACTGGTTTTACAATGATCTTTCAAAATCTTGAGTCTGATCTCAGATCAGAGAATCTTGACAGCTCAAACTGGCTAAAATAGAGTAAGGATACCACCTCCATGGTATCACAATGGGTCTTATTGGCCATACTGTAACCCCATTGGCGTAGCAAGCGGGGGAAGAAAGGGGCAGTTTTCCCCCCGCTTAGTTAGCCAAGTAAAAAATTTAAAAAGAAAACCTTAAAAGCTATTCAAAATATCAGTTTTTTTTACAACGATAATATTGTAGTGCGCACCGAGTTAAGCAACCAACTACACAAACTTATTGATTGCACTGTAACTATGTTTATTGTTATTCACCACGCACAATGACCCGTGGTTATATATTAAGTTTACATTACGCACTTTCGCACTAAGTTAATGTAATGTTTCTTTCACTCGGGCACTTTTATTGTTATTAAATTAGTTATATTTATTTGCATTACGCACTTACACATTAAGTTAATATTTACTTTTCACTCACGCACTTTTAAGTTATTATATTATTGAACACCATGTATTATTATTATGCATATTTTTATATATGATTTGGAAACTTAAAAATACCGTTATTTAGCTTTATAAACACCGACTTTGCGAAATAAAAATCAGTAATTAAATAAGCTTCAATCAGCTGACCTAATTATTTAAAGCCTGAGTGCATTTTTATACAAAAAAAAATATTAAATATTATATTCACCACTGGCTGGTCAGAGGTCCTTTTTTTATTTAAACAAAATTACCTAAAAACATTACAATATTTTTGTATTATATATTTTGCTCTTCTTTCTCTCTTCTTCAAAAGCATGCTTTCGGATAACCACACTGAAAAAACTATTGAATGAAGTTGAAAAACTTGTTGCTTTGGTTATGACTGTGCCTGCATCAGCAGCTTCATCTGAGCGTCCTTTTAGTGCACTAAGACGACTTAAAACGTATCTTCGAGCAACTATGACACAGAAACGACTCACTTATGCGCCACTTATACACATTCACAAAGATAAAACCGAAGAATTGAATTCGATGAAGGTGGTGAAAGTGTTTGTTTCTCGCAAGGACAGAAAGAAACATTTCGGAAGAATTTAAATTAGTTATTAATTAAATTAATTATTAAATTTTTGTACCTTATTGCATTTAAACCATGTACAGATATACCTAGTCTTGCTTTATAAAAGCAACAATTAATTCTTGTATTTTTAAAAATGATCTCTTATATCGAAATTGGAAAAACGTTTAAAAATAATGAAATTTTAAAATTTTATTATTTAGTTTTATATTTTTTTTATTTTGAAACTAAAATAACAAATTTGTTTATTCATATTCATGTTTCTTTTAAGAAATTTTGGTAATTTTTTTTTGCACCCCCTTTTGTACTGCACCTTCAGATCAAATTAGCTTCCGACGCGCTTGTGTAACCCGAGAGACAGCCACTTAATCCTAGCCTTATCTGCATTTTAAGTTCGACATTTTTGAAGTGAAAACTTCTTTAGGCGCGTTGAACGATTTTCGTAGAGGGTAAATCTTTGGTTTGCGTCATCGTATTTTTCCGAAGAACTCTCGTCATCAATACAGGCAGCAAGGATAACAAGATAGGAAAATTAGAAAACATAACCTCACTTTTCGGTCATTTGTGATCAAACATTTAATGACACGCACAACACAATTGATCAATAGAAGCTAGGTCAAAGTCCTTCCAAGGGCTGAAATGGCCAGTTTATTTTTATTTTTAACCTCAAAAAATGTGTGCATGTGTTTGTGCATACAAATATCAACAATTATAGTCACTCTTGTTCTAAATCGGCCGCAAGCTCACAAAGAAATCACTTGGCAACTCCTGAAATTAATGCATATAATCTGTTTGTTAGTACATAAATACTTAAGTTAGGTTGCAATAAGATGTTTGCAACCAAAACTTATAATTAATTCGCTTTATATTGGTCTATATATATTATTTTAAAGTTTGGCAATTTCTTCAGTTGTTGTATTTGTCAACATTTTTGAAAAATTTTCTTTTACTTAAACAGCTGCTATTCATGGTGAGATTTAAACTTCTTCTTTTTCTTCTTTTTTCTGCTGGAACTTCGTTTGCAAACAAGAAAAATAATGTATGGATTAAGTGTTTTAACATTTTAATCTTTAAGTTATGATAAAGGAATATGTTGAACATTCAAATAATTACATGCATGCTCTTATTTTATTATATATCGTCAAACAAAGTTTGCCAATTTTCACACTTGTTGTATTTGTCAGCGGCTGTTTATTTTCACCACTGCAGCATTTCATTTTCAGAGTTGTCAACTATCATTGTTTTATTAATAAATTTTTTCATAACACGGGGGTTACACGAGACCGTACTGTTAAGACAGTGAAAAATACGTTTTAATTGTCAAACTTTGTGTCTGTGAAAAAGAGTACAGACAGTTGGTAAGACAGTTGGCTAGACAGTAGACAAAATAGTAACAAATTTCTATTTAATGAAGAAAATTTTTGTTAAAACTACGAGTACGCCAAAGTATTGCAAATTTTCCATAAATTCTATTAAATTTTCACGTATTCTGTCACTTGATATGCTAAATATCATTCTACTTTCCTAGCTACTGTCCCGTCAACTGTCTACAAAAAACTTATGACAGTAGAGCAGACAGTAGCAAAAGTAAGTGTGTGTGGGTAAAAATTTGTGAATGTGTTGTGACTGTCTTAACAGTACTGTCTCGTGTAAACTCCGTGTAAAGGGTAAGGTCAAAAGGAAACTTTTCAGTCGTGGTAGTATAGAAAATATCAGGTTGACTAAAATTTGTGTGTGTTGAAATAAATTTACCTTTTTTGCTGTGTCAAATGGACAATGAAATTTTGACAATTGCAAATTTTGACGTTTCTCATTTCGATCGTGTCTTAGCGCAAATATTTTATTTAATTTGCGACATATTTCATTCGAGTGCTTGTACTGCAACTTATTTCGTAAACTTGTGATATTGTAAACTTGAAAAACTTAAAAAATAATAAAATAATAAAAAAAAAACGAAAGTGCTTGAGTTTGTGTGTGCGTGTGTGTGGGCCAACGATCTCCCGGTGCATCAGCAAGTGCAGCAAAGTTAAACTGGCTTTCTTTGCTAGCGAACGTCCTCCAAGTGCCACCACCAGCAAGTGCAGTGCAAAATTTGTTGCTAGCCAACATCCTCCAAGTGCCATCACCAGCAGCACCAGCAAGTGCAGCACAATTAAATTGACTGGTCAACTCTCCAATATTTCAGAAGCACCATTTCAGCATGTCTCAAGCGCAGAGACAAATTTCTGCCATTATACTCAAGGCGCTCAGCAAATGTAGCAAGCAACCATCAATAAGTTCCTCTGCTGACGCATTTTTCCCCCCTCCCTTTGCTCCGCTGCGAAACATTGAATGATATAACTTTTTCAATGTATATGTAGAGCTGCTGTAGGTTAAAATAAAATATATTTAAAATTTTTGATATTTGGTTTTTGTTTGACTGGCCGTGAAGTCCCTTTTGATGCCACCACTCATAGTACAACTAGACAAGGTAGTGTTAGGGCTGAATGTCTTCTCATTATTAGCCATTTTGGTATTTTGGCCAATTTTGCTTTTATATTGCATTCTCATTGGTTGCATATTTTGTATGAAATGTCAACTTCGTTTTGACAGTTTCGGTCACCGGCTTTCCGCTTTAACAGTACCTTGTCTAATTTTCCCACCACTTGAGATTTTGCTACCAGGCAAACAGAAAGCATAGCAAGCAAAATGCGGTTTATTTTCTGATGCCGATTCGTTTAGTCCCTCTAACGTTGCGCAACCTCTGTGAACCTTTCCATTCTCACTGCGTTGTAGATGTAGATTTGAAATGTAATTGTTGTTGCACAGTTAGCAGGAATTTTTTTTAGACTTTTTTAGCTACAGTCGGCATATGACAACTGATTTATTTTAGATAAGAGTTTAAATCAAGTTTTGAAATTTTGCATAAATGGCTGAAACTATTTCTTTTAACTAAATGTACTATCATATCAAAAATATATACATATAATTCATATAATTTTTATAAATTATTTTATTATTGAATTAATTTAAAAATTTTAATCTTTTTTATATCTTTTTATATAATAACACAATATACATGCACGCTATATATAGTTTGTGTTGTGTATTTAAATAATAATATATAAGAAATAGATATATTATATAAATTATATATAATTTAATATAATAAATGTACGTAGACAGTTTAACCGCCAAGTGTTGTAAATTGAGTACGCAAACCAACGACAAGCAAGACACGAGAAGTAATAGAATTTTTTATAAAAAAGGTGCTGCTTCTCGTGTCTTACTTGTCGTTTGTTTGCGTTTTTGATTTACAACATTATTCGGTAAGAAATAGAACGCTTATGATAAGCAGACTGTAAAAATTCAATTACAACTGTAAATATAAATTTATTTTGCAGGTTTTTTGTGTAAGAAATTTTATGTACATATATATATAGCGTTATAAAAATACTTCGATTGTCATATGCCGACTGTAGCTACCAAATAACATCTACAACAAAATTAAAGCTAACTGCAGAACAACAATTACCAAGCAAATCTACAACAATAACGCAGAGAGAATGACATGATCACAGCGATAGCTCAGCGTTAGAGGGGATGAATCGAATTGGCGGCGAAAAATAAATAGCACTTTGCTTGCAATTTTTTCTGTTTGCCTGCTAGCAAGTTCTAAAGTGGAGGCATTAAAAGAGACTTCACGACAGCCAAACAAAATACAAATATGAAAAATGTAAATTTAATTTTATTTCAGCAGTTAGCTCTGAAGTCTCTTTTAATGCCACCCTCCAATATATAGCATGCAAAGTGATGTATATTTTACGCCGCCAATTCGGTTCATCCCCTCTAAAGCTGCGCAACCGCTGGGATCTTGTTATTCTCTTTGCGTTGTTGTTGTAAATTTGCTAAGTAGTTATTGTTGTACAGTAAGCCTTAATTTGTTGTAGATGTTTATTTGTAGCTACAGTCAGCATATGACATCGAACTAATTTAGAAAACAGTTTATACATATGAATTGAAGAGTATTTATAATATTGGTAAATCTATTTGTTTTTAGTAAAAGTGTTACCGTATCGGAAATACATTCATACATATATATACATACATATATTTACATATTTAGTTCATATATATGAACAATTTAGCTCATTGAGGAAATTTAAAGAGTATTTATGTATGGTTATATAACTACAATTACGTAATAAACCTGCAAAATAATTAATATTTTCAGTAGTAATTGGATAACTAAAGTCTACTTATCCTAAGCATTCTATTTTTTAAACTGTTTAGCATCAATTTCTTATATGAATTATATATAATTTATATGCTATAGATATTTCTTAATTTTATAATATTCCATTTTTAATACACAACGCAATATAGAAATGGTGAACAATATGTGTATTGTGTTAGTGTCATGATATAAATAGATATAAATAAGCTTTAATTTTTTATATTAATTCAGTAATGAAATAATTTAAATAAATTACTTAAATTATATGTATTTTTGATATGGTAATACTTTTGCTTAAAAGAAATAGTTTCAGTAATACATAAAAAATTTAATAAATTGCTATAAGCTCTTAACAAAAATTATTCTAATGTCATATGCCGACTGTAGCTACACATTTAGAATTCAGAACGTCTACAAAAAATTTCCAGCTAAGTGCGCCAACAAGCGAAGTTCCAGCAAAAAAAGGCAGAAATAGAAGAAGATCGTTCTATTTTTAAGTCTCACCATGCATAGCAGCTGTTTAAGTAAAAGCAAAATTTTCAAAAATGTTGACAAATACAACAACTGAAGCCAAACTTTAAAAGCATAAATAGACCAATATAAAGCGAATTAAGAATAATTTTTGGTTGCAAACATTTTATTGCAACCTAACTTAAGTATTTATACTTACTAACAAACAGATTATACGCATTAATTTCAGGAGTTGCTAAGTGATTTCTTTGTGAAATTGTGGCCGAATAAGAACAAGAGTGACGATAACTGTTGATATTTTTATGCACCAATACATGCAAACTTTTTTGAGGTTATGTTTTCTTATTTTCCTATCTTGTTATCTTTGCTGTCTGCATTGATGACGAGAGTTCCTCGGTAAGAAACGATGACGCAAACCAAAGATTTACCCTCTACCAAAATCGTTCAATGCGCCTAAAGAAGTTTTCACTGCAAAATCTGGAATTTCTTCCGAATTAGTTGTAAATAATTTAATTATCTTTAATTTGGTGTTTCATTTTTTGAAATTGGTCAATCCGTTCTTGACATAGGTTGATAATTATGACAATATATTTTGGAAAATGGGGAAACATTTCAAAAGGTCAGATCTCAAAATCTAATCGATAGAAAATTTTTTATTGCGACAGTCGTGTTTAGCAGGCCAAAGGCCATAAAAAAGTATAGTCGCATGTGGATCTCAAAAATGGTGGCGCCTAGTGTAATATAACACGACTAAACAGATGAGGTAGGTCTGTTCCTGTGAATACTGGATTAACAAAAGAGCGTTGGCTTTGAGCTGCAAATCTTTGGTGAGTCGGGCCAGTATTTGCATATATTCTTCGAACCATTTGTGCTCGGTTTTATATGGAAATGGAGGAAAAGGAAAACAAGAACAAAAGCACCAGGAAGTAATTAAATTATATTAAATTAACCATATTTATTAAACTTACCTTCTTTTCTTCAATATGTGAAGAATAAATTAACTAGTACACCCGTGTGGCGTGAAAACGCCAAAATCAAACATACCTTGTTATATTTTTTGGTATTCATTAGGACAGTATTACTTTTTCTTAGCATATTTCTGTGTAAACTATATTAGAAGTTAGTTAGGATTGTTAGTTAGGATGCGCTGCCTACTACTTTCTTAAAAAAAAAGAAATTAGTTTAATTTTTCTAAAACGGGTTTTTTATTTATATTATCCAAGAGACAATAACTTTATGTGTAAAACTCTAGAAATTAGATCAAGGCTAAAGCATGGCTGTTCACCTGGAATCAAATTTGCTTTGATATGCACCCAATTGGGATTGCAAGTAAAAGTGAAAATTAGGCTTTCCAATTGTACGAACAATACTCATCGCGTTTAAATAGTTGAAATGTTAATGTGTATAGCTGCTGTCTTGAAATGTTTTTGGAAAGATGAACTGTTTACCCGCACGAAGTCCTCAGTTTTGAAATTTAGCTTTAACATCATCATCAAGGTTTAAATACTGCTCAGCTCGAAGAAGCTGTGTTATGCATATCAACAACCCAGGCCAAGAAAAGCCATAGGATCAACACTTGAATGCTGTGAGCCTAAGCTTCGAAGACCTACATCAACAGGATATATAATTAGGTCGCACTCCCAACTGGACATCCATCCATCGCCTGCTCTAAAAACTGCTGCAACATCATTTCCTAAAAATTAACCGTCAGTTACAAATGAAACGGCAAATTAATATGTCGTTGATCAGCGAAATTTACATGGCCTGTCAGCGAAGATTACCATCCTAACATTTTTGTGTTGCGACATCTCAAGTTGATCTCAGACGCAAGTTGTAACGTTGCGAAAAATTTGCGCAAAAGGATTTTGAGCTGTAAGGTGTTCTGATAGCTTACGCATGATCGAAATGTCACACTCTCGATTTTCTTACAAATCGGCCAAGATTCGTGTGGCTGCTTCTGTATCATGCATAAAGATTTGTGCATAAATGGGTTGTTTACCGGGATTATCTTTGTGACAACATGAGTAGAGCTCGCTTCTTAATTACTGACTATGGAAATGAAGAGCTCGACAATAAATACATTTTTCTGAGTTGTTCAACGTCATTACATTCTGGTCGTGCATACCGCGTATCCGCCACTTGCACATACACACAGACGGTGATAGTAAAATTTTTCAGGAGTGCAGAATATCTGATTTTATATTAAGCTATTGAATAGAATTTCAACTGAACTAAACTGTTCTCAAATAAGCATTTCATAAAATTTTAAAATTAATAGGGGTATTCACAATTGCAAGGTTTTTAAGGTGGTTAAAAAACCCCGTGGTATTAATACCACACTTAACCAAAACTCTCAAAACCAAATGTGTGGTTATTTTATGTAGCTCAATGGTATGTTTAACAAATAGAGTTTTAAAAGTTCCATAAACAGCTGATCGGATAAACAGTTTCTTCAACTGCAAATATGGAAGAAGCTCAAATTGTAAGTTATGCTTCTTTAAGACATATATGGCCATTTCCACCAAAAGGTCTACCGCGACTGAAAAATAAAATGTTACTGAAAATTTTTTTAAACCTACATAGCACAGAAAAAAATTTTAAATTTATATTTTGAGAGTACTGAGACCTGATCTCAATTTGAATTTTGAAAAAATGACAACAAACATGATGAATGGCAACAAAAGTAGAAAAATGGTGAGAAAAGTTGAAAAATTTTAAAAAATGTAGGAAATTTATAAGTATAATAAATACTCGTATAATACAAAGTTTACTTCAATTTTTTCAGTTTTCTATTTTTACGGACCTGAATTACACTTTATATGATTTTTAAGCTCAATTAAATAAATAAATAAAACTATAAAAAAAATTTACTTCTTTGAAGGGGAAAATCTGTATCATAACGTATGTATTGTAACGTATTATGTTATGGCTTGTATAAAAATAATTAAAAAATAATTTTCAACGAAACAATTATGAATATATAGCAACATCTTTCCAGAAAACATTAAAATATTATTAATAAAAAAACTCGTGCACACTTCCCAGATTTTTTAATTATATTAATGTAGAGAAAAACTACTTCCATTTTTTGCATCGTAACGCGTCCTCTTTTGATTGCTTATATCTTTGGTCAATACTTTCGATCGCTTCCACCTTTTGCACTAAATATAGTACTACTAGAATGCTATCCAAAAATTAAAATAGGACAAAAAAGTTAATATTTAACAAAAAAAAAAGGCGTTACGTGCGTGACTATGGAAATGCCCATATTAATAAAATTTATCAAATTCGATAGTTAATTTATTTGCACAATATCAAAAAGCGAAAACGGGAGGTTCCCAACCACAAACCTTATTTTAAAGTGTTCTCATAATTGTGGTTTTCAACTATGGATAAAAAACCACAATGCCACGATACCACATGATTGTGAATGCTCTTAATGTATTCATTCAGGAATATCAGGAATGATCAAAATTGAAATGAAATTACTGTTGGTCTTTTTGCAATATACGCGGTATTACACGTGCAACGACGATATAATGTTAGCATATTTAATTTTATACCAAAATTTATTTTAAATATACAGGAGTAAGAATATTTCTTGATTTTCAGTTGAAAAATGCCTGAAAAAAATGTTTCATTACCAGTTTTCAATTTCTTATTAAATTTTCGTGTACATTTTTAAAAATTAACAAATTTTCCGACCAACAGCTTAGAAATAATTTTTCAACTGTAAGAAACCATTCCAGTATCACTTTGATATTAAATATATCAATTCATAGTTTTAGCTGTGAAATTATAAAATATTATTTGTGAGTATAACAGTTTCATAGCTATTAGCCGATAGGTGGCGTAAAATACCTCATATTTTTAGTGTTAATAAGTAGACTTTAAGTTTAATTAACACTTTAATTTAATAATATCATTAAATATATCTAATAAGATAAGTTGAGCGCAAAAAGAACAAAGTAAGAATAATAAAAAGTCAAAGGGCAGTGTAACCAATTCGTTTTAAGCGTCAATCTTTTATCGTGGAAAGTGACTCGTCGGTGGCTTACCGCGTTGCCACAGCACTCTTCCTTCGGTGACAATGTCACGTTTGAGTCAAAAATCGAACACGGTTTTTCTTCTCATATGTCCGTAGAACAGGTTTCAACTAAGAAGTTAATTCTGGGCTTGACGTTAAATCTTCTTTGGTTATGAAGGCCGGTTTCAGTCTATCAGTAAAGACTGCTGCTTCTTTTTTGTTAATGAGTGAACACTCTATCTATTGGACGATCAATTACTTCGTACGGCCCTGTGTAAGGTGGTTCCAACGGTTGTCGAACTGCGTCTGTTCTTACGAGTACATGCGAACAATCATACAAGTTTTTAAGAACAAAAATACTTTTCTCTATGTGATTCGCAGCAGGTGCTAGACGTATATAGCGCATGTGCTCTCGAAACTTCTCTTAAAAAAATATTTGGGTGGATAGGCTTATCCATATCTTCAAAAAATTCATTAGGTAATCTTATTGGTCCACCGTATAACATTTCTGCTGTAGATGCGTGTAGATATTCTTTATAACAAGTTCGCAACCCAAGTAAAACTGTCGGGAACAGATCTGGCCACGGAGTTGCTGGATCGCACATCAATGTAGACTTAAGGGAGCGATGCTAACGCTCTACCATCCCATTTGATTGCGGGTGATATGCTGTTGTGTGTATATGTTGGCATCCAACCAGTTTCGCAAGAGCTTTAAAACAAGACGATTCGAACTGAGTTCCTTGATCAGTGGTCACAGTCTTAGGCCACCCGAATCTAGCAATCCAGTTGGTCCAAAACGCTTTAACAACAGATTCAGCCGAGATGTCCCTAAGCAGAACCGCCTCTGGCCAACCTGAAAACTAGGGAGTCCAATCCCGGAAGCTTTTCTCGATCCCGGGATTATCGGGATTGAAAATCTCAATCCCGGGATCCCGGGATTAGTTCGGGATTGAAAATTTTAAGAAGTAAACAATTTAAAACGTTTTTAAAACAATTTTTTGTTATGTATTACTTGAAACTAAAAATGTAAATTAATTTATTTATAAAGTAACAAAAACAAAACACATTAAGGGTATTCACAATTGCCTTATTTTCAGTGTAGTTAAAAAATCACGTGGTATTGATACCACACTTTACCGAGCGGTTTTTATATTTTTTGTTGTTTTACATTAAATCTCTACAACCAAAAGTGTGGTCATTTTAAGTAGCACAATGATATGTTTAACGAACGTGGTTTTTAAAGTTCCATAAACAACTGATCGGTTGCCATTTATTTTCTAATTGCAAAAATAAAAGAAGCTAAAAATGCAAGTTAAACTTTTTTATGCCATATATTAATAAAATATATCAAATTGGATAGTAAATTTATTTGCAGACTAAGAAAAAGCTATAGTGGGAAGTTCCCAAGCACAAGTTCTCCTTTAAAGGGTGCTCATAATTGTAATTTCCAACTATGGCAAAAAAAAACACTATAAAACTATACCTCACAATTGTGAATACCTTTATTGTTAATAAATACACAAAGCTTAAATTATTTTAATGACTAGCAAATTGTACTAAAATATCCCTTTCAGTGGATTTGCCCAATATATTGGACACATCAGAAAGTCATTTTTATATGTACACAGAGAAAACAACATTTTCAAAAGTGACAGAAACAAGCTACATTTAAAAACGTTTAACCCAGATTTTGCACTTCTAACGTTTATTTTAATTTTAAAAACTTAAATTTTCAAATGAGATTCTAAAATGTTCGTTTGATTTTTAACAATGGATATTTTAAAATGCTGTAGTAAAAAGTTTATTTTCATTTTAAAAACGAACATTTTAAAATTAAATAGTAAAACGTTTATTTTCATTTTAAAAACTTACATTTTCAAATGAGATTCTAAAATGTTCGTTTGATTTTTAACAATGGGTATTTTAAAATGCTGTAGTAAAACGTTTATTTTTATTTTAAAAACGAAAACTTTAAATCAAGATTTTAAAATGTTCGTTTGATTTTTAATAATAAATATTCTCAAATGTAAAATGTTTGTTTTCATTTTAAAAACGAAAATTTTAAAATTAGATTCTAAAATGTTCGTTCGATTTGTAACAATAAACATTTTAAAATGCAATAGTGCAACAATTATTTATATTGTAAAAACGAAAATGTTCATTATTCCCATTAATTCATAAATTTACAGAAATCCGCATTTCCTTTATTAATTAAAAAAAGCTTTATTGGTTTTAAAAATTACAGTTCTACAGTTTTTAGGCAGACTGTAGAGTGATGGAATCGAGAATGAAAAATTTTTAATTTTCTGAACAAATATCATATACATAAGTCAAGGAAACATATATAATAAACAATTCGTTATTAACAAGTGTTTCGAAACAAAGTATGTGAATTTTACTATGTCATGGTAAAACGTTCGTAGTTGTTTTAAAAACGTTTCGTTTGACTTTTCTATTTAAAAATGCGCGTTTTCATTTTTGTATGGCGTAAAATGTTTTTAAAAATATTAATTTTATCCTACTATATTATAGTAAAACATTCGTAGTTGTTTTAAAAACGTTTCGTTTTACTTTTCTATTTAAAAATGTGCGTTTTCATTTTTGTATGGTGTAAAATGTTTTTAAAAATATTGATTTTTTCCTAACATATAATAGTAAAATATTCGTGGTTGTTTTAAAAACGTTTCGTTTTACTTTTCTATTTAAAAATGTGCGTTTTCATTTTTGTATGGCGTAAAATGTTTTTAAAAATATTAATTTTATTACACGTTTTTAAAATGTGCGTTTTTGATTTTTTGTTTTCTCAGTGTATTTATTTTGCAAAGCTTTTGTTTAAAAAAAGAACCAACATGATAAAAATAAATTTAGAGTGATATTTGACATAAAAGTCAGTTGGGTTTTCGGTTTTGTGCCGAAAAAAAGCAAAAAAATTTTTTTCGGCCTATTTTATAAGAAAAAAATGAACCGGACAAAAATCAAATTTATGTTTTTTTATCTTTTTTGACCTTAATGATAAGAATATTAAGAGAGTTTAAGAAACAAAGATATATAGGATTGAAAAACCTTTAAGGGATTAAAAAAAGACTTTGTGCCGACCAGGAGCAAAATAATTTTTTCTTTGTACAAGCTTGCAAAACGTAAGTAGCGCAGGTTAAAATCAAAGGTATGTTTTTACATCATTTAAGGACCTGAATGATAAGAATATTACCTTAAAAATTATTTTGTTCTTAGTTCAGCCTAGCTATTGAAAGGGTTTACTATATAAATGTTACACTTTTTTTTGCACCGTCTTCATGATTTTTTGTTTTTAAGGCATTATAATTTGCAAAAGACTTCTCAAAATTTCATTTTTTGTTTAAATTATTTTTAAAGTAATCATTCTAACAATCTTTTCAGTCCTAATCAGTCCTAACAATCTTTTTCAGCCTCAATAAAAGGTTTTTCTAATTCTATATTCATATCAACTTAAAATTATATGTTTGCATTTACATGAATATTTGTAATACAATTTTTTTTATTTAAAAATCCCGGGATCCTGAAAGACAATCCCGGGATTTAAAGAGGCTTAAATCATCCGGGATCCCGGGATTGACTTCCCTAGTGAAAACCTATCAATCATCGTTAAGCAGTACCGGAATCCGTTGATAAATGGTATTATGATGATGTCAAGATGAACATGGTCGAAACGATTGTCTAGCATGTCGATTTTTTTTGAGTAGAAAAGAATTTTGTCTATTTATTTTTGCACGCTGGCAAGGTAGGCAAGTCTTTCCTCAGGTTGCGACGTCTTTCCGCATCGATGGCCACACATGTACTTTTGGCATAGCTGTTTCAGCGTAGCTCTGCCACTCGCATGCGACAAACTATATTGAAGCGTAATTTTTCTGGTACGTAAAGACGTATGTGTCCAGTAGAGTTGTCACAGTAAACGGAATTGCCATAAAAATGAACGATTTGTAGCTTAAGCGATGTGCTTCCTTATAAAAGCGTTATCAGCTCCTCATCTTCGGCTTGCGCTTGAGCAAGATCTTCAAAACTTACGCTGGTAGGCATCGAAATAGCATTTACACGCCTCTGCTACGGTGTTAGCAGTTCCAGAGACGTGAATAATAGTGGTTGAAAAATGAAGTCCGAATGCCGCAATTGACGAGGTGATGCTTTTTTAGCTTTTTGTGTGAAGACATGTATGAGCGGTTTGTGGTCCGTTTTGATGACGAAAACTCGAGCCTCTAGCATATGTTTGAAGTAGCATATGGCTTCGTATATAGCTAGGAGCTCCCTATCATACGTCGAATAATTTCTTTCAGTTTTGCTTAATTTCCTCGAGAAAAATCCAAGTGGCTGCCTAACGTCATTGGCATATTTCTCTAATGCTGCCCCAATTGCGGAATTCGAGGCGTCGCATACCAAAGCCAGTTTTGCATCAGGAGCAGGATGTGCGAGTAACGTTGCGTCGGCTAAACTGCGTTTACAAATTTAAAAAGCCTGAAATGCTTCCGAAGTCCACTTTAAAGAGCGTTTGTCGTTTTTTTCATGTTATGAGTGTATTCCTTGAGCTGTGCTTGAAGCATGAGTAATGTGACCAACAATTTCAAAGCAAAAAGAAGTACACGCATTGACTTTAAAAAGAGGTAAAAAAGAAGTATATAGAATAAATATAGAAGCACAAAATAGAAGTACATCTACAAAAAAATATGAAAAGATGCATGAATAAATATTTTAAACAAAAAGTTTATTTTATAAGAGATTCAAAATTAGATCCAGCTAACATTTCATTGCTTATTAAGGTAGTAGTCCAGTGTGAATAATTCAAATAATCAATTTTTTATTAATTTTTCGCAATAAAATATCAAAATTAAATCTTAAAAATATACTCTAAAAGTCTTAAACAGAAATTTAAAATATTTTTAAAGTTACAACGGAAGAAGAGAGAGCGTCGTAACGCATATGAAAGTGCTGTAAAAATTTTAAACTCGTTTTTCTCGAAACTTCGTTTTCGAAACTTCGGGGAAGCACTGACTAAAAACTATTCGACCGATTTGGCTAAAAACACGCCTTTTTCGAGTACTCTACTTTGATATAAATAACTATAACAAATTAATGTAACAACAAGTGAAAAAACAAGTTTTTGCACACTTTAAGATATCAATAAAACATATTAATATTTCAAAACGATCGCATTTTATTTTGTTATTTAAAAAAATGTATGAAAAAAGTCAAAATTTCGGTCGTCACACTGGGCTACTACCTTAATATAAATAAATTTTGTGAAAAACCGTTTTTATTTAAAATCAAAAATAAAATAAAGAAAAAATATTAAATATATCTAAGCACATATCGTGCCTCACAACTCCAAATCACACATTTTCAGAAGAGCCAAAAAACGTATGAGCCGATGCAGAAGCAACAAAACTAACATAAGAACAGAAAAACTGAATTTTTCCAGTTAAAAAAGATAGTGATATAAAAGGTCTGTTTCTGTACTAACTTCAAGTAGTTGTAATAGAATAGAGAGTGACATTTTGCATATTATTCTTTTCACTCGAGTTTCAAAAGATTGTAAAATAACGCCTTCAAGCAACTTCAAGCTACTTGAATCGAGTACAGAAACAGACCTTAAATAACTTTTTGCAGTAGTTAGAGAGATGTATTTTGAATTGATTTTTGAGAAAATTGTCAAAAAGATGTCAAAAGGAAGTAAAGGGTCCGCCAAATAATTTTATTTTTTTGAAAATTCTATAAAAAAAATACTTAATATATTCTCAAATTTTTTTTTTTATTTGAAAGTACAATTCTTCCGGTTAATAATGGAAAATAATTTCATTCAAATGGCTGCCTCGGCTGGCCATGCAGTAGCCTACACGATCGGTCCAATTTTTAAGCACATTATCGATTGTGTGCAGCTGTATTTCACCAATGGCTTCACGAATATTGTCCTTTAAAGCGTCAATTGTCTCTGGCTTGTCGGTGTAAGACTTATCTTTGACGGCACCCCAAAAATAATAGTCCAACGGTGTCAAATCGCAGCTCCGAGGTGGCCAAACGACATCAGCTCTGCGGCTGATAATGCGATCTTCAAAAACAGGGCGCAAAACATCGAGTGTAGCTTCGGCTGTGTGGCATGTAGCCCGTCCTGTTGAAACCAAATGTTGCCAATATCCTCCTCTTCAATTTTTGTGAACAAAAATTCGTTCAACATGGCCCGATAACGATCGCCATTGACTGTAACGGCCACTCCTTGCTCATTTTCGAAGAAAAATGGCTCAATTATGCCTCTGGACCAAAATCCGCACCAAACAGTGACTTGCTTTGGGTGCAGGGGCTTTTCAATATATGCGTGCGGGTTTTCTGTGCCCCAAATGCGACAATTTTGCTTGTTTACATACCATCTTGGCAGGCACTGATTTTGGCAAATGAGCTTCATCTCAAAAGATGATTTTTTTGGCAAACTCTTGAACCAATTGGACTTTGTATGGCGTCATACCAAGGTCTTTATGCAAAATTCGTCTCAATGATGTCTCCGAAATGTTCAATTGTTGAGAACGACGGTGAATTGATGTTGATGGCGCTTCAGGCACACTTTCTGCCATAGCAGCAATATTCTCGGGTATACGCACTGCTTTTGGCTTTTCACGCTTTGGTTTATCGATGAGGATGTCAGGTTTTTCACTTTTTTCACAAGATAACGAACATACGGAGCTGACGGTGCTTCTCTTCTTCCAAAATCCATACGCAATTTTCGCACACATTCTGCAACATTACCATGATTTTCAAAGTAATGTCGCAATATTTCCCAGCGTTGTTCAAGCGTATGCACAACCATATTCATTTAGCGGAAGGATAAAACTAATTGTCTGTCAAATCTCACATGAGCTAAATGTTACCGTTCACGAAATAAATACTAGTTGAAAAAAAAAACGTTAGATGGCGGACCCTGTACAACAAATAAAAAGAAGTACTTTTAGCGTACTTCGATACAAGAAGTACAGCTATCAAAAAAGAAGTAAAAAACTCCCAAAAGGAGTACGGTTGGTCACATTAAGCATGAGGAACACCTCGACGATAGTAATTTATGAAACCGAGATATCTGCTAAGATTCCAAACAGTGTCTGGTCGTGAATAATTCGATACGGCTTCTATGCGCTCCATAGGTGGACGTAATCCATCGCCATTGATGACATAACTGAGGAAAATTACTTCCTGCTTCCCAAATTGGCACTTATTTGCATTAATAGTCAAACCATGTTGTCGCAGTATCGAAAAGACGGTGCGAAGATGTTCTTCATGCTCGTCTGCTGAGGTGGAAATGACGAGAATGTCGTCTAGTTGTGTATATGTAAAAAAAAAATCGATTCCTTTAAAAATACTGTTCATAAAACGCTGAAAAGTTTGTGTGGAGTTCTTTAAACCAAATGGCATGTGTAAAAACTCGAATTATCCAAACGGTGTACATACGGCGGTTTTTTCAATATCATCTTTTGCCATCGGAATTTGATAATACGCGCGAACTAAATCTATTGTGGAAAATTTTTTTTTCCCATGCAGCTTTTCTGAGAAATCGTGGATGTGTAAAATCGGATAGCGATTAGGAACTGTCATTACATTTAACTAACGGTAATCACCGCAAGCGCGCCAACCTCCAGTTTTTTTGGCCACCATATGAAATGGGCTGGCCTAAGGACTTTTTGATGGCCGACAAATGCCTTGGTCGAGTAAAAGATTGATTTCATCCTTGGCTGTAGAAAGTTTTTCGCCAGAGAGACGTCGTGCACGATCGGCAATAGGAATGCCTGGTGCTCATGCGTGGTGCTCAACGTTATGGGAACAAATGCCATTGTCGTTGAACTTGTCGGTTGATTTCATAACGTCTACAAACTGCGTCAGCAACCCTCTGAAATCGTTTTCGTTGTTAACCATCGAAACGGCGAATTCGGTGGTGTCTGCAAGATTGCCGCGAGTGGTTAGGCTAGTGGCTGTGTCGATAAGGCAATGCTGTTTTAAGTCTATCAATATATTAAACTTAGTGAGAAAATCCGCACCAATTACTGCCGTGTCCGTCTCTGCTACGATAAATGACCAATTGAATACTCGTCGAAGCCCTAAGTCCAGTTGCAGCACATGGTCACCGTAAGTCTGAATAATTGTTTGATTTGCCGCATATAGTTGAAGTACATCGGCTTTGACTTTCATTTTCACCATGTCGCGTGGAATGACAGAAACTACTGAGCCAGATTCAACAAGAAATTGCAAGCGATTGCTGCGATCATAGATTTGAAGTCGTGTTTCATGAAGGGCATCGATATTTTGGTTTGAACTGGAGCTGGCTATGTTGTCGCTGCCGCCAACCAGCGTGACTGAAGGCAGCCGCTCTAGTTTGACGTCTTGAAATTAACGCAATTTGGACGACAAGTGCGTGCCTTCTCGCCAAATTTAATATGATAATAACACAGATTTGATTCTGGGGCATTACCGGCTTCAAATGAGTTGTGCTTAGTCGAACGACCTCTGGAAGTAGACCTCTGTTTAAAACTCTGTTTTAAATTTTTAAAAGCTAAATTTTTAAGCTCACCTTGAATTTTTTGACGGTAACAGACAGTGTCTGAAGAGTAGCTGAAATCTCAGAAAGTGACATGTTGTCATTCGAAATTGAATTTACTGTAGCTGTTGACGAGGTTGGTGTATTTGGCTATGCTGACAACATGTAACTCGAGTTTGATTTGACTGCTTCTAACATCTTATCCACTACGTGCACCAATTGGTTGAGATTATCCTCCATCCATACAATAAGCAAGGGACGGACAGAATCCAGCATTTGTCCCATGAACAATGTTCGAATGCAGCACTACGAAAATATCTCGGTTGGTTTCATCCCAGCTGTGCCTCCTCCCTGTAGCAAACGACGCAGCTTACTCTCTGCCGATTCGGAGAATTTTGCCAACAGCCTCGATTTGAGCGTCTCATATCGATTTTCAGTAGGTGGATGCGTGACAAGGCCTTCTACGCAGAGTATAAAGTCGTGCTCGAGATGTATAGTGACCCAGTCAAATTTGTGGGTGTCGTTATTGACGTCACTAAGTCGAAATGATCGCTCTAGTTGAGCAAACCATAGCTGGGGATTTTCTTTATTGAAATTTGGTATATGCATGCGTTGCCAGTTTGCACGTGAAATTGCTGGTGCGTACAAATTTTGTAGCGATTCGATACTATTCTGTACCGTTTGCAGTTGTTGTTTTACTTCATCATTTAGTGGAGCCATTTCGCTGTCGAAGTACAAGTCCTTGTCACTTGATCGTATCCCTCTTGAACGCAAATCGTAACGGCCGTTTTGCATCACCTTTTTTTCTTCCTAGAAAGAACGTGTGTTTGTATTGCAGTGTTCGAGAAAATTCACAAGAATTTGACGCTTCGCTGGCCTGCTACTTTGCGTATACCCAATTCTTGTTGCTTATTATTTTAAAGATGTATTTTGTAACATCAGCCTTTTGGCAGGAGTCACCACTTTAGTGTTTATAAGTAGACTTTATGTTTAATTAACACTTTAATTTATTAATATCAATAAATACATCTAATAAGATAAGTTGAGTATAAAAAGAACAAAGTACACACAGAAAAAAAAAAATTGTAAAATCAACTAGACACGTAATGATTTTACTTGTTTCCCCAATGATTTTGCTTCATAGAGATTAATAGTAAAATTATTGTGATTTTCATGTAAGAATCGCAACAAATTTTCATTATGAAATCATGTAAAATCATTATGATAGTCATGTTGATTCCTTATGAAATCATGTAAAATCATTATCATGATCATGTTGATTCATTATGACATCATGTAAAATCATTATGATGGTATTGTTGAATCATTATAAAATCATGAAATCCAGCTGAATCCTAACCGCATTTTGAAATAAAAAGAACTTAAATGTTATTTTTTTGAAAAATATAAAAGAAATTTACGACGTATAATTATAAAACTTTATTTCTTCTAATACAAACATACCTGAGAGTCTAATATAAACATACCTTAGTTTTTCTCCAACTAAATAACTTTTCTCTGAAACATGCACGAAGGCCAATGGGTGGTAAGCTTCCTGAATATCTTCCTTAGATAAATGCCTTGAGCTTTCGTAGTCAATTGAAGATTCTAAAAAAAATAACATTTTAAAATTCAAAATTAAACACACTAATGCATTAAGGAACTCATCCTTAATTTTATTTTGGGGATACTTACTTTTCAAGTAATGATTTACTTCCTACAAATTAAATTGTTTTAATAGTTCGTCGAGCTCAGCCTCATAGTTATCTTCATGGATAATAATATTTTCGAAGAACACCACATTACCTTCTGCTTCATCTACCTCCACTTGCACTTCTTCACTTGTATTTTCTATTAAACACTTTGTAATTTTTGCACGACGCTACCTGCAACTCGCGATTAAACTTCTGATATGCAAAAATTCACCAGAACTTAACGGAACTTCTTAAGCACGCTAACAATTTTTTTCATGATGCAATAATGATTTTACTAGATTCCATCATGTCATAACGATTCTACATGAAATCATAATGATTCTACATGAAATCATGTTGATTAACTTTTTACATTATGCAATGATGATTTTAATGGATTTCATAATGATTTTACATGAAATCATAATGATTTTACTCTGCAAAATTAATACCAACACATACACACCATGGACGTGTGCGTGCGTGTTTTTTTACATGATTTTACAATGATTTTACATGAAATCACAATGATTTTACATGAAATCACAATGATTTTACATGAAATCACAATGATTTTACATGAAATCACAATGATTTTAATGTTGCTGTCACCACGAAATATGAAACCATGTAAAATGAAATCAACTATGCATCACAATGATTTTACTATGCAAAATTTTTCTGTGTGTAAGAAGAAGAATAATAAAAAGTCAAAGGGCAGTGTAACCAATTCGTTTTAAACGTCAATCTCTTATCGTGGAAAGTGACTCGTCGGTGGCTTACCGCGTTGCCACATTTTTTTAGGTATATGCTAAAATTAAGAAGAGAAAAAGCAACATAACAACAACTATATGCAAACTTTAACTCTCTATAACTTAAAAATATAAATTTTTATGAAATAAAAAGTCCAGTTTGCACATCTACAGGTCTAAACCTACCAAATCATATTAAATTTATTAAGATTGAACTTGTACTTAAACAGCCTAACACCGTACAATATTTGCGTTTGCGTAATGTACGCGGTTGGTAAGCAATGTGTTATTGATATCAAAACCAAAGCAACTCGTTGGAGAAACCGATCGAGCGACCCGTTCGTGTATCGAGAGTCGATACTGGAACGATTTGATAAAGCAGTAAGTGGTATAATCTATTACATTCATTAACCTTTAGGGTTGCGGCGTATTCACGACTCTACCAACGGTGTATTATCAATGCTAAACTGACCCAATTGAAAATTAATACGTGGATCCCATTTAAAGTTGGTGTAGTGGTGTTCTTTTTTGCGTCCCTCCCAAACACACAAGAATCATTGATGTTACGAGAATCCTTTCTTAACTCTTTCAATGGATAGGCTAAATCTAGAGCCTTAAGTTTAAAATTTAAGTCTTTAAAATTAAAAATTAAGCATTAGAACTAAAATTTTAAATAAAATTAAATTAAAATTTGTAACGGGGACCCCGCTACAAAATTTCACCCCGCTCTCTACGCGGCTGTCCCACTACGCCACTGTGCACCTCAAAGTAGTCAATAGCCAGGCATACCTCAAACACACAAACACACAAACACAGCAACTCAACGTAGTCAACACCCAGACCATACAACAACCACACAAACACAGCAACTCAACGTAGTCAATAGCTAGGCATATAACAACCACAAAAACACAGCAACTCAACAGCCAACTCAGCATGGTATAATTCCCATCAAGTTTTTAACAAATAAGAAGGCGTAGTTTGGACGACTTAGGCACGGTCCGAAAGCGTAGTGCTTAGCCCGTCCGCTACTTGATAACAAGTAGAAGAAATTTTCCGACGATCTTATTTCAGCAGATCGTCGCTAATACATGTAGTATTAGTTTTATATATAAGTTTAATTTTTATTTTGTAGTTTAGTTCGGACTTTTCACGTCGGCTTCGGTCGGTCGGACATCCGAAGAAGTTTCTTTTGTTCGGACTTTTCACGTCGGCTTCGGTCGGTCGGACATCCGCTACATAAATTTATGCTAAGAGTTTATTTTCTTTTCTTTCTTTTTTTATTATCGTTAGAGTAACAGTAAAGCGATTCACGCCACATATAAAATCACATATATTAAGATTAAATGCTAAATAAAGCAGCGTAGTCGGGTCTTGCCTAAGTCATCGTCATACCGACCGTCACCGAACTTCACCGAATACCGAATATCACCGAATTTCTCCGAGTCATCGCACTCCACCGTACACCGAACACCATCAAACCAGCATACGAGGACTTCATCGGCAGATTCAATTACGTATCGTTGCATTTATTTATTGTGTATTGTAATAAGTAAGGCTTGCTCATTGAATTAAACACTAAGAGAATATATATATACTATGTACTCTGCTAAAAATTACGAACAATAAATCAGCAATTATAATAAGAGCATTAAATTCTTCAAGTCTTCTTATTTATTGGCGAAAGTTCGAGGGTCTTTCGTCTGATCCTGGAGCGGCTGAGCATACCTCAATAAAAACCCCCTTTGAATAAAACCCCCCTTACAAATTGAAATTGGAAACAAGTATAAGTCAACACATTTTTGATTTTTATAACAAAATCTTAAGAATTTAAATTAAAAATTAAATATTAGAATTAAAATTATAATTAAAGTTGAATTAAAATTGAAATAGATAACAACAAGTAATAACAAAATTTATAAGTTAGATTTTTTATAAAAAAAAAAAAAAAAAAATTAAAAAATAGTGACTTTTAAATTTTTGTCACAAAAATAGTGACTTTCCACAATCTGATTGCACTGGCAAAAAATAACCTGCTGGAGTTTTTGTAAAAGTGATTCGGAATCAAGAGATTCATGCCCCTGCTAGAGCTACATAATTTAAGTTTTTCAAATAAATAAAGTGGACACGAGTATATAATCTTATGTAAGAATAAACAATTTCGCGCTTCGAGATGGCGAAATAGGCAACGAGCAAGTAGTTTTGTGCGAAAAAAGGATACTTGCTCCAACTTTTTCAGGCCATAGACATAACAGACAGCAATATTCATGGCAACTAGCAACTTGTAAGAGGACCGTGAGTCGAAATTGCTATACACCACTTCAGAGTACGCAATAATAGGAATTTATAGTTGCAAGACAAGTTTTCGTCTGATTTCAACGGGAAAAAATGCTGCAGTTATTCTCAGATTTCTTACTATATAGTAGATTTTACTAACACAAGAGTTTATATGGTCTTCACTGGACAGGGAACTAGTTATATGAAAACCAAAATTTAAGGCCTTATTGACAGCTCGATATCATTGAGGTGGATTGAGGGAAAATATAAGTAACAGAGGGGAGTTTTGCAGATAAGCAAGACGTATGATTTTTGGGGGTTCAATTCAAGTTTGTTTTCTTTAGCCCATTTTGTTATAATATTTAAGTCTTCATTTATTCTAACACATACATCTTCAATTAGACAAATCCCAGTAAAAAAATATGCGATCGCTCCCATGAGGAGCAACAAGGGAGCGCGTTTTTTTGCTGTTCTACTGGATCAAAAAGTGAGCAATTGTACACTTGTGCTCCTTTACTGTTGTATAAGATCGATAGGAGAGCAATTGATGAAAAAAAATAGAACATAAAATGGAGCAAAACGCACTTTTTTGCTTTTTTTTTTACTAAATCTTACAATGGCTTGCTTAAAAACGACACTTTTTAACACTTTTTTTCTGTTAAAAAAAAAACAATATGCATTTAAAAATTTTTACGTTAAGAATAACAGATTTTTAATAATATACATGAAAATATTTTAAACAAAAAAAAAATTTATTTTTCATTAATATTTTAATTTTAATTATTGGAATTACTTTCACATTTATCTGATGTGATAGTTTCAGAATAAGAGTTTAAAAATGTATTTGAAACTATCAGTAGATATTACATTAGATGTTTCATCTTGAATTAAATAATAATGTACATACTTAGCAAAGTCCAAATTTTTTTTTTCATATTATAACCCGTAGATGACAGCAGTGGGTCAGAAGAAGTGGATCGTCCTGTTTTATTTATTTATTTATTTTATTTATTTATTGAAATTAATGTTTACATGAAGGACATAGTCTTTTAAATGCAATACAAATTAACAAATTTTCAAGAAGTTATAGGATAGTCAACCGAAAAATTACATATTTTTTAAAGCTAATAATTAAGTTATTTAAAAGAAACAAGGTGAGAAAGCACTTAACTATAACAACAAAATACAAGTAACAAGCAAATCTCAAAACAAATTAAGTTATTTAAAAAGAAATAAGGTGAAAAAACACTTAATTATAACAACAAAATCCAAGTAACAAGCAAATCTGGACTTAAAATTAATTATATATATGTTGATAGAAAGACGAAGAGACAGTATTAAGAAAAGTATAGAAAAATTTCATGCTTAAAGGTGTGCTTATTAGGTATACTTTTAATTCTAACAGGCAACGAATTCCACAATCTGATTGCGTTCACGAAAAATAGTCTGTTGGAGTTCAAATAATTATAGACAGGAATAGTGAGGTTTAGATTTCTATTAGATCTACAAAATTGAAGCTTCTCAAATAGATAGTTGGGTGTTTTGGTATGTATCAAGTTGTATAAGAATATGCAGTTTCTAACATCTAGGTAATTAAAAATATTGCAACCAAGTATTTGATTACTCACATGACTGATGCGGTCAAACTTCCGAAGGCCATAAACATGTCTTACTGCGTTGTTGAAGGTATGTTGAAAGTTTTTCGAGTATGATTTAAACGACTCCTTCGTACGTGTTTCTCATCCGTGGATTAATATTTTATGTACAGAACTCGGCATAGTAGTAGTACCAAGAATAATTTCTGAGGTACAATTCTCTTGTTTCTTTTAAAAGCTCAATGAATTTTTCAGCGTGAAGTGCTTTGCAGCACGATAAGACTCGTAATATTACTGATATATTAAAAATGAGATCTTTATCAAGTTTAGTATATCAGTTGCAATGTCAATCTTAGAACAAAATCGTCGAGTTGTGTTTCCATCATTAGTTGTACCGTAGCTAGACTTCATCAACTCTTAGACCCATTCTTAACTTAAAATCCTTTTTTATCCTTGACTTCTTTTCTAAAAATTTATTTTTGTTTTTCCTCTCGTACTTGCCATGTTCCAAATGGTAGCCGGTAAGCTATGTGGATTAGGCATTCAAAAAAACGAATCCTACAATGGAGTATTGACAATCCAAACTTATAATTATCGGGGTTCGCAGTTCTGTTCACTTCAACATTGTTCATCTCAGTAGGTAGGACTTGCTTTACATAAAACACCTGAACGTTGAATTTGTATTTGTCAAAACATTTGCCACTGCACCATCGATCATAGTGCAGTGCATGACAAAGCTGACTGTTTGAATCCGCGTTTGAACTCTTTGGTTTGTTTGGTTTTAGCCTAAGCACATGAACTGGACTTTGATTAATTAGGTTTTACAAACAACACTTGAAATTGTTTGTAAGGAGTTTAATGCACAGAGTTTAAAACACTTGGTTGACTACTGACTTACTTTATTAAATTTTGTCGCTCTTTTATAGGCAAAATCCATATCAATACAATATAAAATTAAATCAATATAACAAAATGAAATATAAATATAAAATAATATATACACATAAAAGGAAATTGCTATTTAGTTTGTGAACAAAATTAACTTAAATATATACAGAACAAACAACCTTGGCAATGAATTGATTCGTCAGCATATTTGACGAGCATACAAAAATAGTAAAAAAAAGGCACAGTTTCGATAGTATCGTAAGTATAGACGTAGAATTCCTTTTTATATAGTAATAGAGAAAAATTCTGTTTTTTTTTCATTCATATTTTTAAAAACTATTTAAAAACATTTCATCTTCTAAATAAAAATAATTCAAAAACAAATTAGAATAGAGAAAAATTCTGTTTTTTTTTCATTCATATTTTTAAAAACTATTTAAAAACATTTTATCTTATAAATAAAAATTATTCAAAAACAAATTTGTTGTTTTTGTTGACTTCTTTAAACTTACTTGATTTAAAAAGCTCACAATTAAATTCATTAAAAATTTGTTTTGTTTTATAAAAAGTTTTCGTTTGATATTTTTAGTGATGAATTTGTTGTTAATTTTGTGTGTTGGTTACAACTAAATGTAATTCAAAGTTACGTTTAATAAAAAGAAATAAATATCGGAAAAATTTGAATTATTTATTTTTCCTGTAGTAAAGAGCATTAACATATATAATGTATATATCAAACGAAAAGTTTTTATAAAACAAAACAAATTTTAACATGAATTTAATTGAGAGCTTTTTAGATCAAGTAAGTTTGAAGAAGGCAACAACAACAACAAATTCGTTTTTGAATAATTTTTATTTAGAAGATGAAATGTTTTAAAACAGTTTTGAAAAATAAAAATAAAAAACAAGAATTTTTCTCTATTACTGTATAAAAAAGAATTCTACGTCTGCACTTACGATACTATCGAAACTGTGTCTTTTTTTAAAACATTTCCTTAAAACATTTCTTCTTCTAAATAAAAATTATTCAAAAACGAATTTGTTGTTGTTGTTGTTGCCTTCTTCAAATTAACTTGATCTAAAAAGCTCTCAATTAAATTCATAATAAAATTTGTTTTGTTTTATAAAAACTTTTCGTTTGATATATACTTATATTATATATGTTAATGCTCTTTACTACAGGAAAAATAAATAATTCAAATTTTTCCGATATTTATTTCCATTTATTAAACGGAACTTTGAATTACATTTAGTTGTAACCAACATACAAAATTAACAACAAATTCATCACTAAAAATATCAAACGAAAACTTTTTATAAAACAAAACAAATTTTTACATGAATTTAATTGTGAGCTTTTTAAATCAAGTAAGTTTAAAGAAGGCAACAAAAACAACAAATTTGTTTTTGAATAATTTTTATTTATAAGATAAAATGTTTTTAAATAGTTTTTAAAAATATGAATGAAAAAAAAAACAGAATTTTTCTCTATTACTATATAAAAAGGAATTCTACGTCTATACTTACGATACTATCGAAACTGTGCCTTTTTTTTTAAAACGCGTGGTATTTGTGTGGTAATTTTTAATGATCGTGAGATTTTTTTTTGATATTGTCTTATTGCGGCAGAAACTTTTTTGTTTTTCTTTACAATGGTAGTTTTTGTTGTATTTAATTTATGTTATTGTGAAAAAAGTAACTTTTTGTCGGATTTTTTTAAATCTTAACTGGCAACCTTGGCTAGTAGTAGTACATTTTTTTGTAGCCACATACTGGCTCTAGCTACATGCATCTGTATTCTCTATTGCATTACAACCCAACAAGCCATGAATGTTACTGTGCCAGCTAAACGGTACTTAAAACGGCAGCGTCTGATTTGCTGGTATGAAAATGACAAGTTTTTGTACCTTTAAACTGTTCTCTATATAATTGTAAAGTCCTTTTTTATATTTGTCAAGAATCGAATTGAAATTTATGTCATATTCGCTTGATGTGTCGTTTGTTCTTGTCCTTTTTCCCTTTTTTTTCACACCTGTATTGAAATCAAGGTAGTGCAGTTGAGTTACCGTTTATTGTTTAGTTTATTGTTGCAACTTAATAAAAACTTTTTTAAGAAAAAGTTACAACTGTTTAACAACAAATAAAATTAATATAAAACTTAAAGTTTTCTAAATGACCTTGCTATTTTTTGTGTTGATTTTCTATGATTTTAATATAAATTCTAATTGTTTGATAGTTTAAATCATTCTTGATTTTAAATACAAATTCTAGTTGTTTGTTAGTTTAAAATCGTTTATTGAGCTTTAGGTCAGGTTAAACTAGTTTATCAATCAGCTCACTAATTAATAAGCTAGTGATGTTTTTTTTTCTTTTCATATTGAAAGTGTTGTTGCTGTTGTTTCTTTGAAAAAAATTCGTTAGAGCAATTAATTGTTCTAACCTTACCTAAAGCTCAATAAACGATTTTAAGCTATCAAACAACTAGATTTTGTATTTAAAATCAAGAATGATTTAAACTATCAAACATTTAGAATTTGTTTTTAAATCATAGAAAATCAACATAATATACAACTTAATAAATGGCACGCTTATATGAAACACACAATGCATAGTTTGCTGACAACGAAACGGTCCGCTTCAGTGCTTTTAAAAGTGCACACCGTTTTCAACTAAACCGATTGGCTATCTGGGAAAAAAAGCAACTCATGTGTATTTATATATGTATGTTTTATATACATATTAATAAAAACAACAACAACAACAACAAAAGCAGCACAACAACGAACGACGTAGTAACGAACCACACATGCAAACACAACAACAACAACAACCTTAAAAACAGCATAAGCAGCTACTGCAGCTAAGCAGCTTGTGCATTACTCATACGAATATATGAATTTTTAATTTTCTTAGATGTTGCTATTTTATTAGATATTCGTTTTATTCCCACTAAAACTGATATTTTAGCATTTTTTTTTCTTTGTACGATTAATATTAAAGGCTGTAGGTATACCCCAAAGTGTCAATTATCACTTTGAAAAAATTCGTGAAAATGACCCCCATACAAACCGCGCTGTAAGACGTAATTCTACGTCAAAACAAAAAGATCATATTTCATGCGCTACTTGAATATGCAGTTGGTCTGACTTAAAGCTGAAACTGTTTTGTTTTACCTTATTTTGTGGAGTTTACTCGCGTTCAAAGCCAAGGTTGTTTTTGAGGAAAATGTACGGACTTAAAACCTTGAACTGCAAGATTCTCTGACCATGAAAATTGACTCTGCGTAGCCAGAAAAAAACGTGCGAGCTCAGTGGCTCTGAATCCGTACACTGGCCTTATCCGCTTTGCCATCTTGTGTAAAAATTTCGCATTCGAGGTTTTCAATTTTACTTCGAATGTAATGGTATTCTTGTAAGATCCTGTTTTTATTTTCCTTCGCAAAAATAAATTTAATCGGCCTACATAAAAGTGTTGACGAAGTAATTTTATTTAACCAGAGTTCCTTGTGTGATACCGAATCAATCAATCAATCTAAAATTTGCAATAATATTATTATAAATAAATATGTAAGTATATAATAATATATATTAGGGCGGGTCAAATTCTGGCTCAGCGAAATTCGTAAAATACATGTAATTTCAAGACTTTTTCTCCACTACAGCATATACAAATTCTGAAAAAAAGCTGTACGGACTTTCGTAAATAGATTCATACACATACATTCATACATTCATATTTTATAATTGAGAACAAAATCTATTTACGAAAGTCCGCACAGCTTTTTTTCAGAATTTGAATATGCTGTAGTGGAGAAAAAGTCTTGAAATTACATGTATTTCACGAATTTCGCTGAGCCAGACCTCCAAAAAATTCGTCCATACAAATTGACCCGGCCTAATATATATATAATCCCCCTTATTCATAAACACATTTTAGCGGCTGCTTAAATTTAAGCAAGCTTTAAACAACAAAACGTTATTCATAAACATTTTTTCTTGTTGTTTAAGATCTGTGTTAATCTACATATTGAAATCTATTGAATAACAGTGAATATGTATAAACTTACTTTAACAGTACTAATGCAATCATAAACATAAGCTTGTCTTATAATATATGGCCTGATGTGCCATCCATGCCCCATTTACATATAAGTGATGGTTTTCCTATTGGTTTTCCATTTTCACACAGGTCAAGTATACCTTTAGCAGTTATTTTCATTAAAGCTTTTTAGTCTACCTCTGCAGAAACTTCCGTACTTGTAAACCATGGTATTAATGTTTGCTTCAAATTTCGTAAAGCGTAGGCGAAGGAAAAAGATTTTCGTGCACATTATTTACCACTTTGCGTAAAACTCTATATTTCTCCTCAGATAAATCTAAATTATGTTATAAAGCTAACGCTTGAAATGGATCTAAGGATAATTCTGTTTTTGTACACTAGCAGGTTTTACTTTCTTAGCAGCAAAATTTATTTCCTCTATAGTGTGCCCAACAATAAAATCTTGCACTTTACGTAATTTAGTATTTTCCGAAGCCTCAGAAAACTTCATCTCGGGTATGCCACGTTTGCTGCTACTAGTACTACTACTGCTACTAGTACTAGAATTCCCAAACGCGTTAACGACGATTTTCGATATCGTTAGAACGTGGCACGCACAATGATAACGATAACGACAACGATTATTATCGTTAAATTTTTGGAAATTCCACTGTAGGACTGCTAAAATTCTTATATTAAATTCTTATATTAATAACTGTTTCCATTTTTTTAGTATTTCACTGTTGAATTTGTACACACTTAAACGAATGTCTTTGTCATCAAATTCTTCTTTTCCAATTTTATTTTTTATAAAAGAAAATAGCACAGAAGCCTGTTCTTTTACCTCTTAAGATAACCACAAATCTACTAAATCAGAATTAATTATTTTAAAAACCATTTTTTTTTTAAATTTTATAAAAACTTGTATTCAAAATACTAAAGCACGAACTTGTAAAACTTAGAACTTGTTTTGGTTTTGTTTACATTTTGCTACAAAAGTAGCGGCAAACCAAAAATAGGTAGAAGCCAACAAGAGATGGTATTGTTGTTGTTGACAAAAATTTTTCTTCATTTTATATACAGTGAAGTGCAAAGAAATAGGGACACCTGTATTTTTATACTGGGTAAGGTGTCCCATATATACAGATGGCCCTATTTCCTTGCACATCACTGTATTAATCAAATTGATAAATTTATTAATTTTCTTGTTTCAAATTTAAAATTTTAAATTAAATTTTACCCAAATAAATTTAAAATTTATAAAAGAAAGAAGAAAAATATTATGTAACCAGAAAATTAAGAATTGAAAATCAAGGAAAAATGTCATTTTAGACACTTTTTTAAAAATTGAAATAAAAAAAGGTCGGAAAATATCGGAGAACATTTTTCTTTTATCTATATCTAATATTTATCTGATATAAGAATCAAATTTAACTATCTATCTATATATATAAAACAAAGTCGGGTTTGTTACACCATTTATAACTCAAGAACGGCTGGAAAGACTTTAATGATTTTTTTTTTGTTGGATTTGTGTTCATCCCGAAAAGCAGAATAACTATTAAAATATCCGAAAAACTCAGGGGGCGTGGCACCTCCCATACAAATCAAATCTTCTATATCGAATAGCTTTGGAATTATAGGTCACACAGCAACGCAATTCGGTATTCA
The DNA here is from genome assembly GCA_963920525.1 of Dichetophora obliterata. Taxonomy (NCBI): domain Eukaryota; kingdom Metazoa; phylum Arthropoda; class Insecta; order Diptera; family Sciomyzidae; genus Dichetophora; species Dichetophora obliterata. Next base: position 74,478,455 of record OY986439.1, on the reverse strand, counting down.
ACCTTCATTTTCACTTACCGTTCTACTGGTAAAATTTTATGGGCATTGGACGTAGGGCGTGGCACTTTTTCAGCAGCCCAAATTTTCAGTATAACTTTCAAGCTATAAATCAGACATTAATGAAACTCGGTTAGAACGTACTATTTAGTCGTGTCTTTGGACTGGCAAAATTGAGCAAGTATAGGCCAAGGGAGTGTAGCACCGCCCATACAATTCAAATTTATGATATCGAATAGCTTTGGAACTACAAGCCGCATAATAATTAAATTCAGTATGGAGTTGCCACTTAGTGATATCCTTCTACTGGAAAACTGGGATGGGCTTTGGAAAAGAGGATGTGGCTCCGCCCATACACTTTAAATTTTTGATATCAGATAGCTTTGGAACTAAATGTCGTATAACAACGAAATTCAGTATGGAATTACTATTGGGTGATATCCTTCTACTAGAAAACTGAGACGGTCATTGATCAAGGGGGTGTGTCTCCGCCCATACAAGTCAAATTTTTGATATCGAATAGCTTTGGAAATTAATATCATGTAACAGTGAAGTTCAGTATGGAGTTACTTATTGGTCAGGCATTTCTACTGGAAAACTGGCACGGGCATTGGATACTTGGCGTGGCTTCGCCCACACAAGCTAAATTCAATTCAATATACTTTACTGCAAAAACTAACTTTTTCTTGTATTTAATAATCAAAATCAAATCTTCTAAACGAATATAAATTTCTTAATTTTTGATTTTAAAACCGTAACTTTTGCAACTGAAAGAGATTTTCATCTTCATTACTTTTTGGTAAAGGTTGATTTTTTTGCATTTTTCTTTGTCCCAAATAGCAAAATAGCTTTTAAAATATCGGAAAAATTCACGGAAAAAAATTATATGAAAGATTATTATCTACATTAATAAAAATAATTTTCTGTTTGTTTGACCAGAATACAAATCTTAATGGCTGGTCGGATTTAACTCAAATTTGACTCACATTTTACTTGAATCTTAGATTATGCTTTTTCATAATTAGTTTTGACGACGCCTCTTCCACCCTTTTACAAGTAAGGAAATCCACCAATTAGCATACTTTTTTTAGCGAAAAGCTTTGTTTAATTATTTTTATAAAATGCTGTAATTTTGACACCAAAAATTCACATATCTTCAAGATTGCACAAATTTTTAGTACAACGTCTTTTTCTAATAACGCCGTTTCCGTAGAATGGCAAAAAACCATTTTGCGTATTTCCATTTTTTTCCGGCTAAAAATAGTTATCTTCTGAACGAATAAAACCTAAACATCAAAATTGTACGTTTTTCCCCCCGAGTAACACCGGGTTTATCAGCTAGTTATGAAATAAAATAGCACATAATTTTATGATTTTTTTTTGCCCATGAAAAATTTCTCAAATTTTCATTTTTAAAAATTAAAGTTTAAAAATGAATGAAAAATAAAACTTTTGAAAGATTTTCTAAACAAAATAAAAACTTTTTAACAAAAAAAAATCCAACTTCAAAACCACTACAAAGTAATAAATAATTTTAAATTACTTTCCACATTAATTCATGGTCAAATTTGTTAATTTATTTATATATATTATTAAATTGGAAATCTTATTACTATACATTTTTTTTTATTTTGTATTATTATCATATATATATTAATTTCCAAGTATAACTTTCAGTGTTGGTTAGTAGTTAATCCTTTTTTCTTTTTTGAGCTTCTTTAAATTCAAGTTTTTTTCTCATTATTTATTTTTATTATATTTATTTCACTTCATTTTTTTGTGATTATTTATGTTATATATTTATTTTTTGAAACCACGTCACTTTACGTTACAATAAAAATACGATTATGTTTAATTATTTAATTATTTACTTTTATAACTGCAATCGTCTCTAGTTCCTTGTGAACTATAGATTGCAGATCTTTTTCATTTCAAACTATAACATCTATATGTTGGAAATGTAATAAATGAATTGTTTGCCTTTTGTTAAGATATGTTGTGTATTTTAATGAAAAAGATATAACAAATGTTACACTACATATCATACTAACTTTTACAAATTTATGATTTTTTTCTTCCAAAACTAATTTCGTTCACCTCGTTAGACTGTGCGTCATTAAAATAATACATTATTCAAAACTATGAATACTCACAAAAACGGCAGTAGAAGTAATTTAACTTCGACTCGATACTTACTAGTTTTTAACCTATCTTTTACCGCTGTTCGTTTCATCGAACAGTAATTTTGCCTATTTTCAATAATTTTTTAGTCTTTAATGTTAAGTGATTTTGGGCAAATAATTCGCTGCATTAATATCTTTGATATTTTAACTCTTCGACAAAAAATTTTTGAATCCCCCTCCACTCCTGTAAATCGTTGCGGGGGAGAGTTTAAAAAACTTCCTGTCAGAGGTTTCTTGTTAATTATTTTAAAAATATAGAATTTAAAAAAAAACAAAAACTAATTATAAAGTTTTGTAGCTATTGAAACAAACAATGTTTATAAAAATAAAAATAAACATCTGTTCGCACCTGACTCCCACAAACAAGTGTCAAAATTAGTGCTCGTTTCATCGAACACTTGCTCTTAATCTATATATTATACTTTTGTGCGTTCTCTGCGGGTGACAATCGGCTTCGTAAATGCTCAGTTTGGTTTTGGGCCCAATACTTATCGATATAAAACAGATGGTGCCCATCAAGAGGACTGACTCTATTTAGTCTAGCACAATAGACTTTTTAAAATGAATAAAAAACACAAAAAATTGTTGGTAAAAGATGCGTTAATAATGTGTATTAATAATGTTGCTTTTATAAATTTTTAGCATAATCTACAAAAAATTAATGTTATATTAAATAAATGTATTTTTCAAAATTTTATTCACACTAGCCCGTAGCTCCCCTTCATATTTATCTTAAAAATTCAAATCTTTAATCTAGATTCTACTACTATGACAGTTTGTGTGCGAAGTGGTTAGCTAAATTTTCACATATTAATTAAAAAATTAATATTTTTACATGTGGTTAACTTTCCAAAAGTTTTTAGCCATTTTATTATGTTTTTTTTTTTTGGGTAAAATTTGTTTATTTTTTGTCATTTTTTTATTCAGTTTTTGTATTATTTTTCGTTAGTGTTTTTTTCTTATATTTGTTCTAGTGCGCGACATTTCCCATCTTCTATTGGAAGTGGTGAATCGATTTCTTATGCCTGCTTACAAATTTAAAATTCTTATTTAGAAAAATCTGTTTATTTATGTTGTGACGTTAATTAAGAAAAGGAGCGAGCGATACCTAAAAAGTGCTAGAGTAAGGGAAGAAATTAAATTTTTTAAAAACTCAGAAAAACAGAGTGAAATCTTTTTAATTTTTACAATTTTGAAAGTTCATTTTTTCCCTGCTCTAAGGAAACCAATAATTAAAACAGTTTATGTGGAAAGCTAACATAATTTTTTATTAAAAATTATACTATTTCAATATCATTTTCAAAATTACTATCCCGATCTGAGTCTACGTCTTTGAGCAGTACAAATAATCATAGCGGCGAATACAAGCTGCTTGCCAAATCCACGAACTAGTTTATGTTCATCTGAAAATAGTATAAATAAGTAACTTACAAATTTTTCGATAGCTTTCAATCTACCTTAATATTATGCTGATAACAAGAATAGCTGTTTTAAAATGAGCAATACTAAGAATCCGAGATATTTGTATACAAAGTTCTTTATTTTGTTATCACAACATCCTTTAAGTGGAAATTTTTTCAAATTTGTTTCGCACCATAAAAACAAGAAAACACAAATTCCAAATTAGCACCGGTGCAGCTGTGCGTAGCTGATGTATGTTAGAGAGAGAGTTCATGAATATAAAAATTGTAACCGAACCTAATCTACATTTTTAGATTAAAATTTGTTATTTAATTTGGTAATGATTTCTAATACATAAGACAAGAAAAGCAAGTGGACTTTAAACTTAAAATTTGTAGAAAAAAGTACTATACATAATTTAGTATCATGAGTGATTGCATATTTTTTTGGCTTAACAAAATTTTCCAAATCAGAAAATAATGGTACTCGTAGTATCATGCTTCTTAAAATGCCGGTTTTGGATAAATTTCCTCCGATTCCATCCGAGCAAAATTTTTTTTTGTCGTAATTCATGAACTCTTTCTAACATGCATCAGTTACGTACAGCTGCACCGGTGCTAATTTGGAATGTTTTTTCTTGTTAATATGGTGCAAAACAAATTTTTCAAATTACCTCAATTTACTTGTTTTTATTAAAGTTTAATCCCAGTGGTAAATGGACACATAACGTAACCAATAATAATAAAAGTAGCTGCGAGGCCTTCAATGCCTGTATACAATTCTGAATTACATTTGTTCAGGCATGGCCGCTAAAACACTGATTACATTTAACTTACAAAGTAAACGCCGATGGGAGTAGGTATGCACAAGATAAAAGAGAACACTTGAGAAAAATATAAGCTAATCCAATTGAAGTGGATAAGTTTGATTAGTGCTCGACTTTTAGATAAGTGTTGCACTAAACATATTTTGAACGAGAGCTTAAACTCTTTTCGATAAGCGATAATCTTAGCAATGTTAGTACTTTTTATCACTTTCTGTTTTACCAAGTTAATGAGCCTTTTACTAATCTGTAAAAATTTTGATAATCTTAACAAAATTTGGAAGAGAGAAATTTGTCTTATCAAGATGTTTATTGAAAGTGTCAGCCGTGTTTTGTCCGCAGCTACTAAAATCACTTTTACTTACGGCAATTTTACCATAGCACTGTGTTCTGTTTTTTGCAATTATTTAAGGATAATTTAGAAAAATCAGAGAAAACTTGTGCATTTAATCGTCGGACAAATTTTGATTTCAATAACACTGTGCACCAAAAATAACCTTTTTTTGTGAATAAGAAACCGACAAATGTTTTCAAAAATTTCCGGGGTACTTATCACGAATCTGGCACCCAAATTTCTCCATCACTTCAGAATTTTTAGAAAACCGTTTTTCAAGGTCAACAAATTCCCTTAAGAGAAATCAGCTTGATGCTTTGAAAATAAAAGTGGTACGCGATTTTTGTTTGTGGCAAAGATGTTTGACAAAGGTTGATGAGAATTGATCTTTAAAACTTCCATCCCCACCCCCTTTTTCGCACAAAACTTTACGTTGACAACAAGCAAGAAAGGGTTGAGAGCGGTCATCACATACGAGTAGGTTATAGGTTAAGGAGTTGTGATGTTGTTCTGATGTTAACAAAAATTGTTATGTAAAAATTTGTGTAAATGATGTAAATAAATTAATAAAAATATATAGTAATAATGAGATTAAGAAAGAGATTGTGAAATTGTCAGTATTGAGTGTTTATATTAGCTACTCAAAAATATTTGAAATGAAAACTTTAAAGAATTTGCAACATATATTTCTTATAAGTTTGTAAATTTTACTGTAGCAACTTATCATTTAGTTGCTGAGTGCAGAGTTTGCTGCTTAGTTCTTTCCTTTGCTTGAGAAACACTTATCATTATCACTAAGCAAAAAATGGGTATGTTGATGATAGATAAGTGAGTGAAATTTCTTTTAACTTTTTGCAACTTACAGAAGAATATTTACTGATCATTTGCTAAGCGATAAGTGATAAGTAGTTGGTGCAATGGGCTCTGGCCACACAGTGTTACCTGAAGTCAAGAAATCTAAGTGATTTATTTAATATATCAGTTTCTTGTGCGGATGAACGAAATCATATTGGACAATATTCCATTTTTGGCGCAGTTTTGAATTTAGAGGTACCATCTTCACATAAAAAATCAGCCTGTTATTACCTGTCAGAAATCGTAAAAAAGTTTTCATAAAAATTATCGTTATTTATCATATTTATCATATACAATTATTTATCATATAAAAGATGCCTGCAAAAGTTGATTGAGATCAGTGCAGTTGTTGTTGTTGTTGTTGTGTCTCCAAACTTACTTGATCTAAAAAGCACACAATTAAAATCATGTAAAAATCAAAGAATCTATCCCAATTAATAATCAAATCTTACTTTTTGATTTATGTTACGCACCAACTTCAAATAATCAGTTGTGAAAAAAACGCGTTTAAGGTTTGTAAAGCAATTGAAAGTATAATAATAATTTTTTTTACACTCTCCAAAAATATTTCTTTAATGTTTGAAAAAATTAAGTAATTATATTCACTTAGAACTGAAAAAAAGACTCTCAAAAATCTCTCTCTATCTCAAGAACTCTCAAAATTCTGCTTTTTTGGCTTCGATAATCACCCTGCCAATGGCAAAATAACCAGGTAGATGCACTATTAATACGCTCTCTCCAACAACAAAACAATAACAAAGGCTTAGTTATAATGTCAAAATGAGCTGTTTTGAAAATGTTATCAATTTTGACTTTTTTTATTGGATAAAATTTTATGTAAAATAAATGTAAATCGAATTAAACACGTAGCTGCAATCTTAAGGACAATTAATTTATTTCTTCAAATTCCCAGCAAGTTATTTACATTTTCAACATTAGAATTTGAAAATTACTTACATCCACTTCGGTGGACTTTAACGTGAATAGAATGTATGTACTCCCAATCAGCTCAGCTTGAGTATTTAAATTGCGGTAACTGCAAATGTTTATCGACAATTCAGGTTTGACAATGGCTTTTTTGGATTGCCTTTCGTTCCAGCACGATAAAATTAGCAAACAATCGTCGATTTCACTAAATAAATTTTATGTTTTTTAACAGCAATTTCACTTGTGCCAAAATATATTTTGACAGTTTAAAGCAGCCGTACATAGCTACACAAATAAATTGGTTACTGAACAATCGAAATAAGTAGTCGAATGAAAATTATATAAAAAGTAAACTTTCATTTGCTTCATTTAAGGCCAAACTACAATTAATTCTGTATTATATCTTAATACACGGCTCATTTTATTAAAGTTTTAAGATTTATGTTTAGTTTTTTTACATGTTCATACATGAAATCTTGGTACTCAATTGATTTATACGGTTACAATTAAATTATACATCCCTATGGCTGAACGAATAAACATAAATTGTCAATAGTGACATTACAGCTACGACAATGTTTCGCTCTCTCGTTTTTGCTCTCCGAATAGCACCTTCCTGGTTATTCTGCCATGATCCTGCACTTAAGGCAGTATTCTAACGTAGAGGCTCGAATTTCGGGACTCTTTTGACGGTCGATGAAAAAACCCAATTAAAATTTTTAGTATCCTTTTTTTATTATGTGTTAATTAATATTTCAATAATAAAAAAAAAAAATTTAAAATTGAAAAAAGTACAGGCTGGTGGAGTGGGGGGTTCTAAAAAAGGGTGCCCCATCTTGACATTATTTTTTACTAGCTGATATACCCGGTGTTACTCGAGAGTCACTTATATTAGCATTTTAACATACTCTTCTCGATTAAATGTTTTTTAAAATCGGGAATAATGAAAAACATGTTGAATTTTATTTGAATTTTATTTTATGTAATTTTATTTATCTACCGTTAGAAAGGTAATTGAACGGTAACTAATTGAAGTTTAGGAAAATTTTTGTTGTTGGTGGTTCCATCTCTTGCGGTGAGCTAATTGAATTCAAAGAAGGAGTACGAAAAACATATTTTAAAAATTAAAAAGAATTTTTATATTTACTTAATCTTAAAGCAAGCACAATTACCTTTTCAACAAAATAAAAATTATGGTGGGACGCAATGCGTCCATGAGATATGGACATTTTAACGTCTAAACAAAGATTAATATTAAAAAACATATTGAACTTTTTAACAAAAAAAATTTTAATGAAATATATTAAAAACAGCGGAGTTATTGGCATTAAAAGTAAAAACTTTGATTTTCATATAATTTTTTTCTCATTGTTAGCTATCAATGTTTTATGAAAATTCGTTGTGCTAAAAATGATTGTACCTACTAAAGTTTCTATTAGCTGCGTTTTTTCATTGGAGATCAGGATCATATAATCGCATTTATATCGCAAAAAATAAGTAGATCACTATAAAGAAGATTTTGTATAATCCAAAATAATCGTAATTACTTCAGACACACAACTGCATTCTTAGAGATAATGGGGACGTTCAAACTGTATAGAGAATTCTAACACAAAACTAAGTTTTATTAATAGTCTGGTATGAAAAAATAGATTTTTAGTCATAACTTTTGATTGGAAAGAGATATTGGGTAATTTTTTCACATAAATTATTTTTGAGACTTGACTTTTTGTAAAAAATATAAAAACAATATTTTGGAAAAAATAAATTTCGCGAAAAAAATCTTGTTGTTTTGATGACAAAAACAGTAAAATAATTTTTGCGCTTAGCTGGAAGAATTTTTGCAAATAAATGCTATGTCATATGAAAGGTAGTCAGATTTGTTGTTTTTAATTGATTTCATTTTTACAACAACAACAATTTTTGAGTCATTTTTTAAGTAAAAAGTCAATATTTTGGACCTTTTTTGGCATACTCATAAAACATATATACACTGACTTAACGGTACAATTCAACCTATTTTTGTGAAGTCATTTAATTGAACTTTTGAACAAAAAAAAAATTTGAATGAAATATATTAATGGACAGCGGAGATATTTGCATCGAAAGACCAAACTTTGATTTTCATGTCGTTTTTTTCTCATTCTTAGGTAACGATGTTTTATGAAAAAGTCGTTGTACTGAAAATTTCTCCAATTTTGAAGATATGTGAGTGTTTTTGATGTCAAAATAACAAAAAAATTTTTGAATTAAATATACAAAAATCTCCGATACTAAAAAGTTTTATAATAACAAAATTACCGTTACTTTAAAAATTTCAGAGGGGGCGTGGCAAAAACTAAGTATGTAACATTTTAAGTTGGGATGAACTTAATATGTGTACATATTTTGAGTAAAATCCGTTGAGCCGTTTAGATTTGTATAAAGGCCAAACAAACAAGCAAACAAATAAACAGAAAATGAGTTTTATTACTATAGATATTTGCGTATAAATTAAGTAGCACTGTATTAAGTAAATACAATGACAGCAATTGACCCTAAGAATTTAAAGATGTAAGCAAAAAGAAGTGAAGGCGTTACGTTACAAAAAATGGAAGTTATTTTTGACTTCAACTACAAAATTTACAAAACTCTCTGAATTGGGAAGTACTTTTTGTATAAAACTTTTTTTAGAGGGGTTTAAAATATTACAAGTTTTTTTCCAAGTGATCAAAATTAAAAATGTTCTCCGGATTTTCTTATTAGGCTTTTTAGTCTGGCGTGACGTTACTTAAATTTCCATTGTAGTTCAATTGGTTAATAAGTAATTAGGTAGTTTAGTCATTATGGAATTTAGTAATTAAAAAACAAATTTAATATATTGTCCTTTCCTTGCCTTAACTATTTTTTTCATTATTTTTAGACAATGCCTTAAATTTTAACTAATACAAAAAATTTAACGAAACATTTAATTAACATTTATGAAAAAGAAAAACTGCATTTGCTAAACAGTGCAGACGATTTGATCATCATGGTTAATGAATTTATGTAGAAATTGCTTAAATTAATAATATTAAAATGTTTCTCTTAGATAATATCATCAAATAATAAGTTTCTAATATGTTTTTATTTTTTGATTAAGATAGACTTTACCCAAAGGTAGACATTCACACTGTGGAAATGCCCATATATTAAGAAACAAAATTTTAACATAATCCCAGTTCGGGCTTGCATAAAAGAAATGCATAAAAAAGGCCAACACCATATTTTAAGTTAATCAGTTCATTAGAGCTTGAGATAGATATCATGGCAAACGTGTTGGAAAGAGTAGTTTTAAGAAAAACGCGTTTAAAGTCTAACTGACTAACTAATAGTCACTCCTCCCCTAATCCAGGGTGTAATGAGTTACCGTGCCCATTGGATGGTTTGCAGTGAGGGGGTATACCGACTGCATTGGAAAGGCGCCTTCGTAATAACTGGCCGCCTTATGAAGTAACCGTGGCCTTTCCATGGTACGCGGGGCTCTGGCATGGATGATGTACTTTCCCTAGCTACTAGTTGGACAAAAAATGAACAAAACCAACAACAAAAACAATAACAAGGAAGAAAGAACACAGGCGACAACAACAACAACTACAATTGCAACAACTATAGAAACGGCAACTGTGATAAGGCGACCTACTTTGACCAGACAGTACAATACTGACGAGGTGGGGACCTGGACTCAGCTACCCTAAGGATTCTGGACAGGTTGAGTACATGAACTGACACGGAGGAAGCTAGCATTTCCATAGTTCTTAGGGACACTGAGGAATCAAGCATTTGTCAAGTCCTTCACAAATCTCCAAGTTCAGAGACTAAAGACGAGCTCCTCAACTCCGACTCCGATGCGATGGTCATTGAGGTGGGTATTGCAGCAGTCCACGGTAGTTCTGTTTTGAAAGAAGCGAAACAACGAAAGTTCTACGCTGACATCGACATAGTCAAGCGCATTAAAATCGAGCGGCTTCGCTGGCTTGGTCATGTTCAGCGCATGAAAGACGATGCTCCAGTGAAGAAAACATTCGATTCGGTACCCAGCTGCGGTCAACGCAGAAGAGAGCGACCGCATCTTCGTTGGAAAGACCAAGTAGAGGACAACCTGACGAAGCTTGGAATTTCTTAGATGAGGCCAATACCGACATACGGTTGTAGCGCCAACTAAGTAAGTAAGTAAGATTGTTTATGTAATGATGCTGTCTTGTCACAAGAAATTACTGGAACAAAATCGAAAGGTTTTTTCTTCGATTATTTCGGTTATAGTTTTTTTGTGAATCTCACGACTTGCCAGTTCATGGAAATGACCAATCATCCAGTTTAGTAAATACTGCTTCACGCAAAAATTAAAATCAGCTTACAATTTATCCAACAACATCACCTTACGAATATTGGAAGCTGTCGCTGTTCATATCATATCTCGACTTATTAAAATCATCCTTACAACGGCGTTTTTATTCCTTTAAAGCGTGCACAGAAATTTGATGCAAGAGAAAAAAGAGAAGCTGAATGGTGATTTTTTAAGTTGCTTCGCTGAAGATTCGCTCCGGTTAATACTTTGATTTTCGCTTATGTTAAATCGCGTTTAATTCAATTTCGTTTCCAATTTAATTTGATATTTTTCTCAATAAAGCCAATATATAAAAACAAATTTTATCAGCTACATGAAACAAAAAATGTTCCCCCCCTGAGTAAAATCCTAGCTACGCCCATGATAGTTACTGTTGTAAAAACTAAGAAGAGAAATCGAATGGGAAGCAATATGCTTAGTTGTATTTGAAGAGGTACAATAATAAAACAGCTTTCAATAAAAAAAAAATAAGTTCAAAAACTAAAACCCGATTGCTGAAAAGCACTCTGTAAAAAGTGTGAAACATGAAAATATTCTCATCTGAAATTGTTATGTACAAACTATTCAATATTTTTGTCTATTAAATAAACAACTTACACATAATATATTTTATTGTACATAATACTAATTTATAGTGATGTTCCGAAGTTATACGTGGTAGTATGCCACCTCATACATATTGTCATAGGCTTTGCCCTAAAGCTAATGATTGCTTTCTACTGTTAGAAATTATTGTTTTGTTAGGTTAGGTGGCATACGACTATGGATATCTTCTGAACATCACTACAAATTAGTATTATATACAATAAAATATATTATTTGTAATTTGTTTATTTAATAGACAAAAAATATTAAATAGTTTGTGCATAACAATTTCAGAGGAGAATATTTCCTTGTTTCACACTTTTTAGAGAGTGCTTTTTAGTAGTGAGGTTTTAGTTTCTGAACTTATTTTTTATTTAAAATATTTTGGGGATATAATTTTTATATAATCGAAAGTATTAACTACTTATCAACTGTTTGATGGTCAAATTATAAACGGAAATGTTTCATATGTCACTTAATAAAATTTGTAATTCATGACTTTATGTCCTATAGAAGTCGCCACATTCAATTAAATATGACGTCACATATCCTATAATCAGCGGACGAGGAAACGCTTCCAACGATACCTCATTTGTCAAATTGTAGCTTAGCAGATAGAGGTTTAGTTCACTTTCAGTCGTCTAGAGAACGCCATATTCAATTTAATGTGACGTCACATAGTCGCTTCCAACCTCATTTCTTAAATTCTGATAAGTAGTTTAAAAGTTATGGGCTTAGTTGACTTTCTATTCTCTAGAAGGTGCCATATTGAATTAAATGTGACGTCACATGGCTTATAGCCAGCGGACGATCAAAACGCTTCCAACGATACCTCATTTGTCAAAATATGATAAGTAGCTCAGAAGTAAGAGGTTAAAATAATTTTTTTTTCTCTAGAGGGCGCCATATCAAATTCAATGTTACGTCACATAGCCTTTACCAGCGGACGAGAAAAAAGCTTCCAACGATGCCTCATGCGTAAAAATATAATAAGCAGTTTAGAAGTTAGGAGTTTATTTGACTTTCTGTCATCTACAGGGCGCCATATTTAATTTTTGTGACGTCACATGGCCTAAGGCCATCGAACGATCAAAACGCTTCCAACGATACCTAATTTGTTAAATTATGATAAGTAGCTTAGAAGCTAGGAGTTTATTTAACTTTCTTTCCTCTAGAGGGCGCCATATTTAATTATTGTGACGTCACATAACCTATCACCACCGGACGATCAAAACGCTTCCAACGATACCTCAATTTTGAAATTATGATTAGTAGTTAAGAAGTTAGGGTAGTTTAGAAGCTAGGAGTTTGTTAACTTTTTGTCCTCTAGAGGGTGCCATATTCAACTTAGTGTTACGTCACATAACTTTTCTTCACCAGACGATCAAAACGTTTCTAACGATACCTCATTTGCTAAAAAAAATCCATAACTATGTGTCCTCTACATGGCGATTTATTAAATTTAATGTGACGTCACATATCCAATAACCAGAAGACCATCAAAACGCTTCTAAATTTAAAGAATTTATTGAAGTTCGAAGCAGTTGTCTGTATGTATGAAATTCTGTATACAAATTCTGCATTAACAGAAAACTGTGTTAAAAAATTTTGTATGTCAAAATTATGCAAAATATGGACTAAGAACAACTAAGGTAAATAAGCTTAAAATAACAACTTTCCGTACAAGGGCAAATAATTTAATCTTAAAACACACCGTTTGTATCCCAAATAAAGTTAAAATCCTGTAAATGGAGAGCAGACTTTTTGAAAGCAAAATTTTTAAAAATAGTATATTGAAATAAAAGAAAATTAGACAAACAGCATTTTAAAAATATTGTAAAAATTACAGCATTTTGACAATACAGACTTTTGACAAGCAGAAAACTGACCCGATCCCAATTTATTATTTTATGATAAAAAGATTTGCCTTGTAAGGAATGTTGTTGTGTACGATATATATAACGTGTTCAGTAAAATTGTTTAAATTTAAATTTGTATGGACTTTATGTCCGTTTTGATTTGGACATTATGTCCGTTTGAAGCAGACATTATGTCCTTACGTCAGTGGACATTATGACATCCCATCAAAAATATAACATGTACTAATTTCATTGTGATCCTGAAACATTCAAGTCTCTGTAATAATTTTTATATGTACTAACTAATACTTAATATAAACATCTAAACTTAAGTCATTTATTTATTTTGTGTTTTGTCAAACTGATTTCCAAATGTGGATTAACGTAAAACCAACGTAAAAGCCATTTTTGTTGTTGTTTTATTTGTTTTTAAAAAAGTAACTGTCAGAACTTTCATGAGATTTTTCGTAACTTTCTGAGGGAAAAAGTGATGTTTTTCCTTTATATGAAGAAAATTTTGTTAAAGGTACCTTGCAATACTGGTTGAAACACCTTAAGTGCTTAGATTTTTTAGTTAATAAAAACCTTTGGTCAGGAAAATTTCCTAAAATTTCACTTCTTTATAAATATGTTTGAAAGTTTTTCTACAAATATTTTAACCCTTAACTCAGAGTTCTTGTATACGGTTTACTTTGCAGCAACAGAAACCACCTTTTCAATGCAATTTTCCAGTGCAGTTTTTTTTCAATGCAAATATGCAAATACCAATGATCATAGAAACCATTATATGTTTAAGAACATGGTAGTAACAATCGTTAGCCGAATCATAAGAGTACTATGACTCTCTTATAACATAGTTGTTGCAACTATGTTTCTCTACGTGTATAAATCAGCGAATGATTAAATACCCAACAACAAATTTTAATGTGCATTGTTTGTGTGCACGTAAAGAGCGCTTCATTCTCCTTACAAATAGTGCTGTTTGTATAGCGCTATATTTGAAGCACTTTCCGTTACGATAGCGTTGCACTTGAAAAAATTATTAGATTTTAATGTCAAAAAAAAAAAAAAAATTAATTTCAAAAATTTTAATAATTAATCATAGCGTTTTAAAACTATATTCGTATTCACGGGTTGTTGCGAATTGCAAGAGTGTGAAAGTGCAAGATATTTTGCGCACTAACGCGTGAACATCAATATTGCATTTTAATTATGCAATAAAATTAAATATCGAATGAACAGTAAATATATTGCCACCTTATTTGAAAATCATAGAAAGTTATTAAAATCTACGTACAAACATAACCCTTTTTAAAGTTTTACCCAGGTGGCAACTACGTTCGAAAACAACCAAAACATGACTCATCTGTTTAGCATCACTGCATGTGTGTTCTCGCAATTGGTTTGAGCAGTGCGTAATTCACGAAGAGTTGAAAAATTGCTTCCAATGTGTTTGTTGTTGGAATGAGTTCGCAATCATCCATTTTTGCATCGTTGCAACTGCGTTTCGCATCAACCCGTGAATACCCCTTATGTTTTCTGTTTTTCCTTCATCAAATGAAAAATCAAATACAATGCATAAAAATCCATACCTTTTATATTGTCGCCCTAATAAGATGTATGTAAAAATTGGGAAAAGTAACGTTTATTAGCGGTTTAGATACATTGGTCAAAACTAAATCTATGTCCTTTTTTAGTTTTTAAAACTAAAAGCGGAGCGGAGTGTATACATCTGATGACATGACTTTGTTAAGAAATGCGCTATACACAAGGAAAATGAAGCGCTCTACTGTTTTTTTGAAGCGCTTCAGATGCGCTAATGGAGCGCTCGCTACCCTGCTGTGTATTGTTAAAAAAAAATCACAGTTTTCTGTTATACATTCAAAATATAGTTAGCACTATTGTTTTTGTATTTATTAAAAACCCTCTTTATATACATTTTTATTTGTATTTCATTTTGAAGTTTTATATTTCTGGAAGTTTCGTTCACTTCCTACATACTTTTCCGGGTGGACATCCCGCAATACAAATAATCATTGTAGCGGCAAAGATTAGCTGCTTGCAAATTCCACGATATAGTTTTATATTCATCTGAAAAAAGTACTTTTTATTATATAAATAAAACCTTATAACTTTCTTGATAAATGCGGATAAACCTTGATATTGAGCTGTTAACAAAAGAATCTGTTTCACAATGAACAATACTACGAAATCGAAGTATTTATATACAAATGCACTATATTTTGTTATCACAACATTCCTTAAGATAAAAAAAAAATATATTGAGAATTAGTTTCGCACCATTTAAACTTGAAAAACTAAATCCTCAATTAGCAACACTGCAGCTGTGCGTTACTGATGCATGTCAGAGAAAATGCTTGAATCACGGCGAAAAAACAGAAATCGTCCTTGGAACGGAAATGGTAGGATTTTGTTCGAAACCAAAGCTTTCGAGAGCAAAATACTAGCAATATGTTATATCTTAACATAAGATTGAGCTTCAAGTGAGAGACAACATTCTGTTATCCTTCGGAAAATGACAAAATAAAACAAGACATAACATTTTTTTCATTAATTTGAAGGGCTTATTGCAGTAACGTGATAAGCAACGTAATCTAAAAAATCAATTTTGCATTGCCAACAACCACTAAGAAATTTTGGCTTTTTCTTCCTTTTTGTTGAGAAATGAGTACAAAATTTTTATATTGATTCCTAGAGATGATCTCACTAAGAATAGATTTGCATTAAAAAGCAAAATTTTGTGATTTTTTAGTTTCTGCTGATTTGTAGTTAGGCTGCGATTTGATTTATGTATAAATTTCATATTTAATTTATTTAATTTAATTATCATGTTCACATATAAGACAAAGTCTTTTAAATGCAGTAAGAAATCAAAGAGTAACAACAAGTTATAACCAACAAATAAATAAAAACAAAAAATTTTAAATTACTTATTTTAAATTAAAAAAATGTAAGCAACGACTAAAATTAACTTAAAATTTTAGATTAAAGTTTTAATAAACAAACAAATGCATTTGACTCAAGAAATTTAATTTAGTTATAATCTTAAATGTTAACAATAAATTATAATTGAATTGAATTAAGACTTATGTATAAATTACCTTTAAGAAACTTTATCAAATAATAAAAAAGATAACATTAATAAAATAGAAAATAGAAGAAAGATAGTATCAAGAAAAGTGTTGGAATATTGCATGCTTAAAGTTGTGCTTATTTCGGATACTTTTGATTCTTGAAGGTAGCGAATTCCACATTCTGATAGCGTTCACAAAAAAGAGTAATGTTAATGTGTTGTGTGGTGGAGATGCGTACTGCGACCTAAATGAGATCTATTGTACCTCCTTCTCAAAGCTCCGCTGGGTTTGCGGATTACAGAATTTCATCCAGCCCTATTTCTCTAATGAATTTGAGAATATTCTTAGGTTCAAGGGATGAAACCTGCTCTAGACTCAGCTCATAATTCCCCAGTGCTAGTTTACGTCTGCGAGCCACGGCGTCGCAGTTTTTAAGTAGGTGTATTGGAGTCTCCTCTGCTTCTTCACAGTAACGTCAGTTACTATCGGTCTCTATGCCCAATTTCATCAGGTGGTATTTGAGTTTACAGTGTCCTGTAAGGAACCCCGTTAGAATCCTAAGATTCGGTTTGCCTTAGCTTATGCACAATTTTGCTCTCCGAGTGTTAAAATCTCTGAGGAGCAATTTGGATTGTCTTAGCTTTGGGAGGCTTTTCCAAAGGTTTGAACGTTTATGCCTCTCCTCCCTTCTTAGTTCTTCTTTTATAGAATGTGTGCCCAATCCGCAGAATGGTTCTGGTCCTATAAATTTTGTGGCTGCACCCTGTCGCGCTAGACCATCGGCTTCTTCGATACCCTGTATTCCTTTGTGTTCTGGGACCCAAAGTATAGTAACAGTGTTATTCTTGCCTAGTTCGTTGAGTTTTGTTAGGCATTCCCATGTTATTCTCGATGATATCTCACAGGAAACTAATGCTTTGATTGCTGCTTGGCTGTCTGACATCACAACTATATCCTGACCTTTCTATTTACGGTCGAGATTGAATTGTGCACACAGCTGTATTGCTAGGATTTCCGCTTGGAAGATACTGGGTGTTGTCCCCATAGGTTCAAAGTGCTTGGTTCTTGGACCGTACACCCCTGCGCCTATACCTTCCAATGTCTTGGACCCACTGTGTGGTTTCTTGACTTGCGATATCATCTCGCTGTCCCACTCTTTCTTGGTACTAAGCTTAATTCCGAAGTGTTTTTCGAAGTTATACCTTTTTACTATATCGTCTCTTGGTAGATCGATGTAGGGAGTGTGCTTTGCAATATCCTCCTTCTCTCTACTGCTGATAGTTCTACCTAAACCTGTCCCCTCTTTTGCAATGCACAACAGAGTTCGCTTGGCTACTCCCTCTATGACAAGGTGTAAGGGTGTTAGGTCCAGAATTACTTCTAGTGCTGCTGTAGGGCATGTCCTCATGGCCCCTGTGATGCATACACAGGCCAGTCTCTGCACCTTTGTGAGCATATTCCTCATTGTGGTTAGCTTGGTTCTCTCAGCCCATGCTATTGCACCATAGGTGAGGATGGGTCTCACCATCATGGTATACATCCAGCGGAGAATTGTTGGGTTACAACCCCAGCTTTTTCCCGCCAGGCTCCTACATACCATGAGTGCGCGCTTTGCTTTATTTATAGTTACCTCTGCATGTATTCTCCAGAGAAGCTTTGAATCTAGTGTAAGTCCCAGGTACTTGACTTCTCCTTTGAAGGGAATTTCAGTGCCATCCATTCTCATTGTTCGGAGGTTTGGCAGGCTTCTTTTGTTAGTAAAAGGTACTATGGTGGTTTTCGCTGGGTTGATACTTAATCCCACCGTGTTACACCACTCCTTTGTTACTGACAGTCCTCTCTGTATCAGGTTACAGAGTGTATCCTCGAACTTCCCTCTCGCTATTAAGGCGATGTCGTCTGCGTAACCCTGACATTTTATGCCATTCTCGGTTAGCATCGTTAATAATTCGTCCACAACAAGACTCCACAGCAGTGGAGAAAGGACTCCGCCTTGTGGGCAGCCTTTTGTTGTTTTGATTCTTATAGTGGTGTTGCCCACTTTTGTTTCTGCAGTTCTAGTGCTAAGCATTTGGCATATCCATCTGCTGAGCATATCACTTACTCCTTTTTTGTGTGGAGACTTCTTCACAGCTTCGTGAGAAGTATTATCAAAGGCTCCCTCTATGTCTAGAAAGGCACAGAGTACGGTTTCTTTGTTTTTGAAAGCTGACTGGATGTTGCTAGCCAACTGGTATAGAGCAGATTATGTAGACCTGCCCGCCCTATACGCGTGTTGACAGGGGTGCATTGGTGCCTTCTCCAGAATCTCAGTTCTTATATAGTTATCTATTACCTTTTCCATTGTTTTAAGTACAAATGAGGTAAGGCTAATGGGTCTAAACGACTTTGGTAGCGTGTAGTCTATTTTCCCTGCTTTTGGTATGAAGGTGACTATCGCCCTTCTCCATTTCCTTGGGATATAGCCCAGCGCAAGGCTGCTTCTAGTTATTTTGACTAGGTGAGGCAATATAGTTTCTGCACCTTTTTGTAGAAGTGCAGGAAAGATGCCGTCTACACCTGCTGATTTGAATGGTTGAAAGGTTCTGAGTGCCCAATCTAGACGAGCCTTAGTACAAATGCTCATTGCAAGTTTCCATTCTTCTTGATTTGGAGTAATCTGCCTGTCTGCTGTCTCATACTCAGTTACCGGTGTACTGCCCGGGAAATGAGTTTCTATAAGGTGACTGGCTCGTTGCTCTTCTCTAAGCGTATAGCTTCCGTCTGGCAATATAAGTGACATTCTTGTCTCCACTCTGTCTTTAGCCATTGCTTTGTGTATCCTGGCTGCTGCTGGCGTGGAAGAAATGTCTTCACAGAAGGTTCTAAAGCTCTGTCTTTTGGCTACTCCTGATTTCTTTATTATACTCCGTCAGAGTCGCCGTGTAGTTGTGCCATTCTCCGTTGCGCTTTGCGGTATTAAAACTGCATCGCACCTTCTTCCGGAGTCTGGTCAGCTCAGCGCTCTACCAAGGAGTATGTTTTGTTCTTGCCTTGTGCACTGTTGGACAGCTAGATTCGTAGGAATTATATACTGCGTTGTTTACTTGCTCTACATAGCATTCAAGTTCTAGGATGTTACTAATTCTACTCCTAGCTTTTTCGTTCTGTAGGTTTTCTTTCAGGTTGTTGGTGTATGTGTCCCAACTGGCATTTCTTGGGTTTCTTTTGGGTTCTGTCTCTTGACATTTCGCCCCAAATCTAAACTCTATTATTCTATGGTCAGATATTGAAGGTTCCATTGATACCCTCCATTCCCTAATCATATCCCCCACATCTGGGCTTCCTATGGTGAGATCTAAGACCTCTTCTCTAGCCCTAGTTACAAAGGTAGGTGTTACCCTCACATTGAAAAAGTCTAGATTACTTCTTAAAAGAAATTCTAAAAGGTACTCACCTCTGGTGTTGACGTCGGTGCTTCCCCAAATTGTGTGGTGCGCGTTGGCGTCACAGCCGATGATTAGTGGAAGGTGCTCTTTCCTGCAATGCTCCACGAGTCTTTTTATCTCCGCTGGGGGAATGTTGAGATCGTCCCCAGGAAAGTAAGCGGATTCGATCACTATGGCGCGGTGCTTGCCATCAGTTTCGATGTGAGTCTCGATAACTGAAAGGTCCCGCGTCATATTTAAATTCTGAAAGACAAATATAATTAATATTTTTCTGCATTAGAATACATGCTCTGGGATTGATTGTTCTCTGGTCCCAAGTTACCTGGCCCTCTTTGCAGTAGAGGCCACTGACTTTTCCCCTGTAGCACCAGGGTTCTTGGATCAGCACGAAGCCCAGTTATTCTGTGGTAAATCTCCGAGCAATAACTGCCGAAGCAGCTTTTGCATGGTGGAGGTTTACCTGGGCAAATTTCGTGCTGGTTACTGTGCCGATCGTCATAGCACCGGGCTGCTGCCCCGATCTTCTTCAGGCAGCGTTGCTACTACCTCAGTTGAAGGTTCGCTTTTACAACCATCAATCGAGAGAGCGGCGAGGTTCATGCCCTCTGCCTGATCTCCGATTGAAGGTGTTGCGGTGATGACCGAGACGGAGGCGAACTTCTCCGTAACAACTTCACAAGTTAGTTGTATTGGTGGCGTTGCGTCTTTTCCTTCATTTTGAGTCGCAGATGTGGCTTCTGTGGACGTTACTACTGTTGACGTTACAGCTGTGGGCGCTGCAGTTGTGGATGTTGCTGCTTTGACCGGTTTGGTCGTTGGTGGCGATTTTGTGCCCAACACCGGAATGGTTCCAAAGCGGAAGCTGATAGTGGAGCCCCTTGACTTGATAGTCTCAAGTGACTCCCTATCTATTGAGAACGTGAGCATATGCCCACTTCCCTCATCCTTGGAGCTCAATATCTTCCAATACTTTGTATTGAGACCATCGTTCTGGGCGGAAATTAGTCCCATCGATCTATTGATCTCCGTGCTTGAACTTCTTGGCAAGAACATCCTAACAGTATGCCCTTTTGGGACCTCCTCCCCTAGGCAAGCCATAAGTTCTAGCCCTTTCCATTGCTCGAGCTTTGGTGCTGCTGCTCGCAGCCATTCCGCTGTTGAGGGATTCGAACAGTCGACCAGTAACATGCCCGGACGAAAGTGAATTCTAACAAAAAAGAGTATGTTAGAATTCAAAAAATTGTATACAGGGATTACAAGGTTTATATTTCTGGTCGATCTAAAAAACTGTAACTGTGAAACCTAAATAAGAGCGTTAAGCGGTGCGTTGCCAGCCGCTTTCCGCTAACGCTGAATTTTCATCCCTAAATAAGAGCGGCGGCCTTATGTCAGATGTTGTCAAAAAGTGTTTGGCATACAAGCTGCATTCAGCGGAGTCAACACTTGTGAGCTGTTATGGTGGCGATACCTTAGTGAGCGATGTTTTTTTCTTAATATGTTATTCTTAGGGCCGCTTTCTCAATGTCCGGTTAAGCACTAATCAGAACTTTAACCAGCAGTTAGCAAAAAAGCCATTTCTCAATGTTCGGTTAAGGTTGAACTGTCAGTTAAGTGCTGATTAAGTTAACGGCAAGTTGTGGTTTCGGTTAGCGCCATTTTAGGGTAAATGATTTCGAATATGCTGTCAAACTTTAGAATTTAAGATGGCGGATAGAGTTGCCACCTGGATTTTTTTTTGCGAATTCTTGTAATTTTGAAATTCTGACAACGGATTTAATTTCGAATATAATGTCACAGTTTTAAAATTTAAGATGGAGGTTAGGGTTGCCACCTAAATTTTTACCACAGTATTGCCACCTAATAATATGTCTTTTTAAGAGTTTTAAACGACATTCATCAGTGTTAAGGGGCCACTGATTTCGAATCTAAAGTCAGAATTTTAAAATTCAAGATGGTGGATAGGGTTGCCATCTTATTTTTTTTAGTTTTATAAATTTGGGGCTGAGAGTTCAACCTTAACCGAACATTGAGAAAGGGGTTTTTTGCTAACTGCTGGTTAAAGTTCTGATTAGTGCTTAACCGGACATTGAGAAAGCGGCCCTCAGTAAATTTGAACACAACAGTGGTCAGCTGTTGACTCCGCTGAATGCGGGCATAGTGATGAATGACAAATTTTTCGCAGAAATTCCAATTTCATCGTTTTCTGCAGCCAACTTTACTTTCTAACGCTCTGTCAAAATTGGATTTTCCAACCGCTGAGCGTTGCCGCCGCGTTATTATGGTTTGCTTCATATAAATCGTATGGGCATGAGAAATTTTTGACAGATAGAAAACGCTTCCGCTCTGATTTAGGTTTGACTGTAACTTATTAAATAAGTAATTAGGAGTTTGTGTATAAATCAAGTTTTTCAAAAAAATACAGTTTCTAGCATCCAAATAATTGAAAATATTGCAACCAAGTACTCGAATGCTCAAATGACTTATACGGTCAAACTTTTTAAGACCATAAACGTATCTGACATCATTATTAAGCACAAGTTGTAACTTAAGTTTGACCTCGAATCAAGCTTACTGTATACAACTTCTGAGTAGGAAATTATTGGCATTATGAGTTGAATCACTAGCTTTCTTCTAGTCTCAACAGGCACAAATGATGCAGTTCTCCTCAGGTTCCGTAGGATATAGTAAACTTTACAAACAACAGAGTTTATATGATCTTCACAGGAAAGTTACATAGGAGTTAATATAGTAACCGAGGAGTTAATATAGTAACCGAGATTTTTAATTTTACCTATAAATTTCAAGTCGACTACATTCAGAAAAATGGCTGGTATATCAGATAAAGAGTATCTAGACTTAAAAATCGGCAGAACAAATGATTTAAGAGGGTTAAGATTAAGCTTATTAGCTTTAGCCCAATCTACTATTTTACTCATGTCTTCATTTACCTCAATACATAAATCATCATCAAGATCAATTGGTTTGGACAAGTACAGCTGAAGATCATCAGCATATGCATGGATGGTTACATGACGGCATTTGCTGAAAATATCATTGAGAAACATTGCAAATAAAAGCGGACCAAGTACCGAGCCTTGAGGAATTCCACAGAATAAATTTGTTAAAAGCAGACAGAGTATTTCCCACCCTTACTCTTTGAGACCTTCCAACTAAGTAATTATATAACAGACGGACCGCAGTAATAGAAAACCCAAAATTAAGCTCTAGTTTTTGACATAGTAATAAATGGTCAAGAGAGTCAAATGCTTTTGAAAAGTCTAACAGACAAAGCAAACTTATATGCCCCATATCATATGATAATCTTATGCCCTCTAGGATCTTCACAATAGCTGTAGAGCAGCTGTGGCCAGGTCGAAAACCAGATTGAAGTGGTGACATAAGGTTAAATTTTCTAATGTGTTCGGAGATTTGTACAGCCATGAGAGACTCACATACTTTTGATAAAGCTGGTAAAAGACTTACCGGACGAAAATCATACGATTCACAGGCGTTGGGTGTTTTAGCTATAGGAATGATTGTGGCAGCTTTCCACGCATCAGGGAAGCAAGAACTTGTGAAACAGTGATTCATTATGTGTGTCAAAGGGCTTATGATGAAAGGTAAATATATTTTTATTAACTACATTTGATTTAATATTACTAACGCAACGAGCAACATCACACTCATTTACAGCAACAAACTGAAAATTACATGGCCTTTTGGTAGTAAAACCTATCGTATTATCGACAGATGTGTTATAAGTAGATGTTGAGGTAGCGATAAAATAATCATTAAGAATATTAGGATCAATTAAAAAATCATCAGATTTCACATTACATACTCCAGCCTGTCTTAAATTGTTCCAAAGATTTTTGGAAGGTTGTGCTAAACTTAGCTTCGACATGAAAAAAGTGCGTTTAGACAATTTAACAATGCAGTTAGCTTCATTTCTAGCTCTTTTGTGCTGTTCCCAATTAGATGTTGTCGGGTTTCTCTTCCAACGATTATAAGTTTTATTACGTTTTTTCAGGGCCAATTTAACGTTATTTGTAAACCAGGGATAACTTCTGCTAGAGACACGACTTGTAGTCAATGGAACATACAACTCAAATAATTCACAAATTATATTACTTAAAAAATACAACTTCTCATTAACAGTACTAAGAAACCAACATTCGGACCAATTAATGATAGACAAGTCATTATACAACGAAACATAATCAATAGCTTTATAATTACGAAATGAAACAGTTTTAACAGTTAAAATTGGTGTCAAAGTTTTCTTCAAAGAACAAAAAAGAAGATCATGGTCAGATATAAACGATAATTGGTCGAGAAGCAAAACAGTAGAAAGATCTGAAACAACAAAAAGATCTAATAAACTTGGAGTAGCATTAATTGCATAACGCGTAGGTAAACTGACATTTACTATTTGGAGACCAACTTCAGTCAGACGATCATATGTCAATATATATGAGAACTTATATGTGTGAATTTGTAAATAACTACAAATTTATATGATATATAATCTTTGATAAATATAAAAAAGGCTGGCTACTCCAACCAATTCATTTTTTAAAAACACCAACATTTAAGGGAATATGTATAGTTAAAAGGTAAATAAGGCTCAACTGATAACCAACTCAAGGAAACTTATTATATTATAAATCCTAATTCAACATTGTTTTGACAACAATAAACTTTTATTCGAATAAATTTTTCAATTTGAGGGAATCTCAGCTATGAACTTGTTTCAATTTTAAATTTGTTTGATTCTCACTTATTTAAAATTTACATCAACGCGAGGCGTCCAAGCTTGTTTACAATTCTCAATTATATTTGTTCGCTAAAACACTGATGAAACCTACCTTACACAATAAGCGACGTTGGGAGTAGATATGCTGCACAGTAAAAAATATGAGGATAAATTTTAAAGTATTTGGTATACATATAAATCCAAACCAGAAATGTTTTAAAAGTTATACCATCAAATTTTATAAATTTTTTCTGACCATTTTTCTCGTCAGACCAATCGAAACCATTATATTTTTAAATTTCCCGATTTCGATGAATTTTTTACTTTCGAACCAGAATATATTTTGATTTAGACATGATGTCCATAGAAAATTTTTAAATTATATTTGTTTTATTATTTTTATAATATTGTGTGGTATAAAATTTATAAATTATTTTTAATAAAAAAGTTTATACCACACAATTGTTATAAAAAAGATAAAATTTACCCTCAAATTTTTTTTTGTGTGCTTATGACGCAAGAAAGAAATTGACGCCACAATAACACGGTGCTACAAAAAAAAATCGCATGTACTTTTGAAGTGACATAGCACACGTTGTAGATCTGGTCGAGTCTAACATGACACCATACTTGAAATTGTAAATACACCACCAAAATTTAATTTTACCGTTAAGAAACAGATTGTTAGGTACCAATAACTCAGTAATATTTAAACCGATCTTCCATTTTTAACAAGTTTTGGAAAGATAAAAAATAAAGCTTTCAAAATATGTACATATCTTTAGAACTTTAAGAAGAACTTTTTGAGTTATAATCGGCACAACCTCAAATTTTTACCATTTTTATAATTTTTGTTAAAAACTTTTGTTAAAAGCCACAATAAACGTTATAATTTTCAGAAAAAACACTTTATTTGGAAGTAAATAAATGTTCGTTTATGAAAATTGGATAAAAATAGACTGAGTTATTAAATTTGTTTATAAATAAAAAGTCGTACATAACTATGTCGAGGATTGTGAGGGTAATTGCATACACAAAATATCAATTTCATATCGTCTCGGATTTGAAAGTCCGCACTACACTATTTGGAATGCAAGAAGGATATACTAAGTATCCCTGATATCTTTGGGAGAAGGATAGTCGTGCGAAGGATTACTACAAACGCAGTTAGTGGCCACCGCGAAAATCGTTTATGATTGAAGGAAGTAATGTTGACAACATTTCTTTTTGCAAGCTTTAAAAATAATTTTGATACCATTTTAATTGGGTTACATGAAGCAGTTTGTGAAACGACTACACACAGAATTCGAAGCTGTGTTTTTATTTAAAAACAGTTTTTCCTAGGCTATGTCAAGCCAAAATCAAAAAAGGCAAATGCTTTTTCTTCTCGGAAAAGAATATTTATACACAATTATATATTTGTCAATTTACAGGTGTATTCGTTGGACCTCAAATTTGAAAAACTATCCACGATAAAAATTTCCTAGAAAAACTGATTTTGACGATTCCAATTTTTTTTTCAAATTTTGCACATTGATAGGTCCTAAAGATGAAAAATATTTGCATACTTTTTTATAATTTTTTATTTTTTTTACACACTGAAAAATTAAAAACAAAATCAGAAATTGTCATTCAAACATGTACTCAAACAACTATATCTTCTAAACCGTTGGTCCAACAAAAAATGATATGCCTTACATGTCAGTCACATTGAATAATCTTATCAACTCGTTGAAATATACCATTCCTCTGCAGACACTTTATTTTTTAAATTTGCTAAAACATTTTTTACTTATAATTCCATGACGTGTACCTATATTAATACTTAATTATGTAATGTTTTAACATTTAATTTATAATTTTTGTTTTGTTCTTGTAAACTTGAACAATAGTTGAAAAAGTTGATGTGAATTTAATGCGCATATCAATTTTCCCTTTGCCCATTGGTATGAAGGAATGGTGGGTTAAAGTCCCACGGCTTAGAAGATATAGTTTTTTGAGTACATGTCCGAATGACAATTTTTTATTTTCTTTATAATTTTTCACTGTGCAAATATTTTTCTTTTTTAAAGTACTATCCACGTGCATAGAATCAAATTTTTACAAAAATATGAGTTTCGAAAAGCGTCCAATATGACATGGAATGTCTGATATGTAACTAAAAATGTTGTTTTGTATCATTTCAAATTGAATTCAATTCTGCCTTGGACCAATTTTACATTAATAATTTTTTCTGTAAACTGCCCTTACATCGATCAAAGTCAAAACAACTTTTTACGATGAAACAAAAAATGAAAAAAACTTTAAAATGGTGCTTTATTCATATAAAGATTATTTTAAGGTAAAAGTAATAATCTTGGGGGTGTTTAAGAGGTTATATCCGAATAGGAAAAAAAAGAAAAGGTATATAAAAAATTCACTAATTTGAAAATAAATCATAAAATATATATAATGGAATCGTCAAAGTGATGCATGAATGCTCACAAGACCTATTGAGCAATGAAGGCGTAATTTCTTATATATAAATAATTTAATATTTCAGTTCATTTTCATCCCTTTTTCATAAAAAAACATTAATTTTATTCTAAATAAATTATAATTTCAGAAAATTATTAAGTTTGTTGCAGCGTTTTTAGAAAACTTTGGCAGTAAGTAATCCTCAAATTTGAATATATGATAAACAACGGTAAATATTTTAGGTTTGTCCGCTTATAACTCAAAAAGTTCTTCTTAACGTTCTAAAGATATGTACACATTTTGAAAGATTTTTTTATCTTTAAATTTATAATTGAATACCCAAACCTGCTTTAAAATTAAAACTCGGTTAAAAAATTGTCGACTTAATGATTTTTTAATGCGTCAAGTACCTAAAAACCGATTTTAAAAAGTAAAATTAAATTTTGGGGGTGTATTAACAATTTTAAGTATGGTGTCATATTATAAAGGGTCCGCCCAATAACTTTTTTTTGTTGAAAATTCTATAAAAAAAAACTACTGCATATTTTTTCCAATTTCTTTTTTTATTTGATAGTACAATTCTTCCGGTTAATAATGAAAAATAATTTCATTCAAATTGCTGCCTCGGCTGGCCATGCAGCAGCCTACACGATCGGTCCAATTTTGAAGCACATTATCGATTATGTGCAGCTGTATTTCACCAATGACTTCACGAATATTGTCCTTTAAAGCGTCAATTGTCTCTGGCTTGTCTTCTCTCTGGACCAAAATCCCCACCAAACAGTGACTCGTTTTGGGTGCAGCGGCTTTTCAATGTATGCGTGCGGGTTTTCTGTGCCCCAAATGCGACAATTTTGCTTGTTTACATACCCGCCAAGATCAAAATGAGCTTCAACTGAAAAGATGATTTTTTTTGGCAAAATCGGCAACATGATTTTCAAAGTAATGTCGCTATATTTCCCAGCGTTGTTCAAGCGTATACACAACTCTATTCGGAAGGATAAAACTAATTATCAGTCAAATCAAACATGATCTAAGTGTTACTATTCACGAAATAAGCACTAGTTGAAAAAAAACGTTAAATGGCGGGCCCTGTACTAGACCAGATCTACAACTTGTGCTATGTCATTTCAAAAGTACATGTTCACTTTACAACCGTGTAATTTGCACTGACATTTTTAAGATTTGAGGGGGGAACCTGCTGCAGAACTTTAAACTCTTTAATATTTTTTTCCTTTAAAAATACAGGGTTGCCAATATTCGAAGCGCCTATCTGGCAACACTGTAACTTTCCGCAGTGATGCCAAATCGACTAATGACATACTGCGTTTGAAGCGTCATTCCAAGCAAATGTTTACAATGGAACAGTACACGCCACGCGAACGCTCTAAAATTGTTGAAATTTACATTCAACAAAACAAGTCAATAGTGAAAACTCAACGTGTTTTCAAAAAAATAAATAAAGTGAAAAGTGCGCCTTCCAAGAAAACGGTAAACAAACAAAATTGCCGTATTTATGCCACTGAAAATCCACAAGAAATTCAAGAGGTACCTCTTCACGATGCAAAAGTCACTGTTTGGTGCGGCGTTTGTGCTAAAATGCTCATTGGGCCGTTCTTTTTCGAAGATGATAATGGCCACAGAGTTACTGTCAATCAGGAGCGTTATCGCGATATGATAAACAATTTTTTCATGCCAATCGTTCGTCGAAAGCGTATCAGGCACTACTGGTTTCAACAAGACGGCGCGCCACCACACACAAGCCGCACTACAATCGATTTTTTGAAGCAATTGTTCCCTGGCCGCTTGATGTCAAAAAATGGTGATTTCGATTGGCCGCCAAGATCACTAGATTTAACGCCTCCAGACTTCTTTTTGTGGGGTTATTTGAAATCAAAGGTTTACGTCAACATGCCAAAGACCCTAGAAGAGCTGAAAACCAACATCCGTCAAGAAATAACCGCCATTCCCATCGAAATGTTGAAGAAAACCATGGAAAATGCTGCAAAACGGGCACAATATGTCGTAGAGGCCAATGGCGACCATTTACTAGATATCATATTCAAGAAATAATGTAAGCAAATCTACTTGAACCCAATTAAATGATATTCATGACGAACAGACAAAAAATTGTGGTTTCTTTGATTTATTTAAAAATAAAATGGGCGCTTCGAATATTGGCAGCCCTGTAAATTTTTTTTCGGATTTTCGGGATCGCCTTCAAGTTGCAAAAATGCAGCACTTTAATTTGACATTCAAGTAAAAACATAAAAAAAATTTTAAATATACCTTAAGTGTTGGAAAATTAATTAAAAATATATTTTAATGGTGGCCTTTGCGGTAGTCTGCTTCCAAAAGCATATGAATATTTGATACTAATTTCGCCTACTAGTGTTGAGTCCGAGAGATGTTTCTCTTCTGCTAAAAATTTTGCCACCAAAATTCGGTCAAAACTAGGGATGACACCTTAGATGCCTTAATATTTCTAAGAGCATTTTTTCAAAGTCAATCAGCCTAACTAACCGTTCAAAGACTTCAGTGATCTCAAAAAATATACCTTTTTTATGTTAGTATAAGCAGGCTCGACAGACGTTGTACTGCCCCAATTCAACCAATTTCTTTGTGATCATTTTCATTTTGTGAATTTGTGAATAGGAAGTGTCCAAACAACGTGCCATTTGAGCCACACATGCCACAAGTTTCTTTTTGAAGCTTCAATATGTGACCATCGAAACCGTCTTAAATAAAACATTTTTATTTAATTGTGGGGGGTAAAAGAGGGTGTAGCTATTTTTTATTAACTGAGATACTAACCTTAATAACATATGTTGTATATTTAATGGTCCAAGGTGTTTCCGTTCCTGAGATGTTAAGAGCCACAGCATGAACGATTGTGTAAACATAGAAGGGCAGTAAAAGTAGGTGTGACAACATTTATATATATAGTGACCACTACTGGGTCTCATATCACATTTACACCAAGTTTCATTATAAAACAGGCCAAACTCTGTAATTATAATGCTTTCTGAAAAGTGGGCATAATTACAGTTCAACCACGCCCATTTTTAGCTGAGTTACCGACAGTAGCCATACGAAGTAAATTTAAAATTTGTTTTTCCAATACAGCAAAAATCGTCTGAAATATAGCATTTCAATTCATTTGTGGGCGGTTATAGGGGGTGTGGGAGCTTTCGTTTTTTATTACTTGAGATATAAGCCTTGATAACAGATGTTGTAAATTTAGTGGCCTAAGGTCTTACTGTTCCTGAGATCTTAAAAGACACCGCACAAACAATTTTGTGTGAAAAGAAGGCGCGGTAAAAGTAGGCGTGGCAATATTTATGTATAAAGTGACCACCACTTGGTCTCATAGCACATATACACCAAGTTTCAATATAAAAACATGCACAACTCAGGACTTATCTTTCGTACCTGAAACACACAAAGATTTTTTAGTACTAATATTATTTTTTGATGAAATAGAAAAACATAAATCAAAAATGAAATTGCTGGCTTTGAAAGTGAATAAATCGGTCATGTTACAAAGGATTGCATTTCTTTTTTTTTATTTGAAATTTTGATTAATTGCCCGTCCAATCGTGTTTCAATCTTTTTCGTTTCCCTTCTAATTTTTATAATTTTCCAAAAAGAATCTTAACGAATTTCTTTATTTCGCAAAAAACTTTGGTAAAATATTTGTTGTTGAAAAAATATTCAAAACCAAAAATGGATTTTTTAATGTTCTTTTATATAGTATGCACAAATGTAGGGTTTATTTAAAGTTTCTATTTTTAAAATTTAAAAACGTTTTATACGATCGAAAAATCAAGCCTGTCATAAAAATTTATGATTTTTTTTTTGTTTATGTTTATTCATTTCGCATTTTTGTAATTTTGTTTGCATAAAAAGTAATGGTGTAGGGAAAGAATCATGACAATATCTCAGCTCGTTTCTGAGTTAAACTCTTAAATACTCCTTTAACCCTTTCTTTCCCAAATTATGATGCAGGCGTAGAAAAAAATTCCAAAGTGGTTATTTTGAGAGAATAGAGTCATAAAAGTTATTATGCATCAAAGTATAAGTGATAACGACTTTCCAGTGGGTTTTGGAAAGTGGTAGCCATATGGCTACGTTGGGTATTTATTAAACAATAGCTGCGTACCTTTCACCTTAATATAATCGCGATAGCAAATTTTCTCAAAGGAACGGCAAGAAAAACGACTCGTAGAGGGCACTACCGTTGCAGTCAAAATTAAATTCAAACAAGCAATCATGATACAATAACTATTAGGTGTCATGAGAATGAGTGTCGTTCAAAACTGTTGTGTAAGAAAATGGTAGCGATACCTTAGTGAACGATGTTTTTCTCTGAATGTGTTTTACTCTAAACGTCTGAAAAATTATAAATTATTTATTTATTTATTAATATTATGCAATTATATAAATAATTTAAGTGCAATTGTTGGCTCCGCTGAATGCGTCTAATGTGTGTGACACACGCGGTTTGTTTTGTTTTCTTTTGTTTAACATTCAATTGTCGCAGCTCGTGAGAAAATAGGTCGCTGTCATGGGTACCTAATAGTCATTGTATCAAACAAACAAATAATACAAAAAATGAAATGACAGCTCATAAAAATATACAGGTGCGGCACCTGTGTTTCAAATTTTTTAAAGGCTATATCACAATTTTATATGGATTGCAAAAATAATCCTATTTGTTATAGGATTATTATTTTTGTTTTATGCTTTGCATGTAAAAAAAAAAAATAATCTGGATTATTTTGAAGCGAATGGAATGCAGCAACTTTTGTACAAAGAAACTTATCATTTATTCACACTTTTCTAAGGTTACTTGTTATTAAACATATAAAACAATTTTTTTCCTTTGTTAAACATAAAGCAACATTACATTTTTGACATTTTATTCTGAAAAATGCAGTCCTGTTGTTACAATATTTGCATCTTTCTTTATTTTGAATTGGCATTGGCCAATGGCTTATAGCGTCATATTGCACATCAGAAATAGTTTTTTTTGAAACAGTTTTCTTTTTTTTGGGGCCACTTGACTATCACTCTCGTGGTCTGACGGTCTTCCTCTCTTCCTTTCATTGGTAATAAAACAGGCATTTATCATTCCATCAGTAATTTCAGCTTTAAAATCCAGCAATGATGATCCAGCAATGTCTTTTATAAAGCAGCCACGCATTTACAACACAAACGTCTAATAGATGGTAAAAAATGTGAAGGTAATATTTTTTGGTATCTATTTTAGTTCTGTAGAGTGCAACCAACATATCACTGAGGTCCACTCCACCCATATAGCGAACATATTGAGTTACAATATTAGGTCGGGGAACATCTATATATTTTGTATCTTTGGATGACCATCTCGAAACGTTCTCCACTAGAACGATTCCGTAAATTGCTGATGCCAAGTAAGCTGGTTTGTTATCTAACCACTTAACAGCACAAATGTTTTCACATCTTTCAGTTCGGTGATCAAAAGTGCCTCTGCCTTAAAAATGTCAGTAAAAACTTTAAAATTTTCATTCCTGGCCAGAGTTTCGCATAATTTTATTATGATATCACGGCTTATTCCTAAATAGGTCTTTTTTGCAATTGTACTTTTTCCGGTATAGACTTCGAAGTCTTACATAATGCCACTTACACCATTTCTTGCAAACATTTTAATGCCCCATTTGTGGGGCTTATTACGAATATACTGCTTTAAACTGTTTTTGCATTTCGTTGGAATAAGAACTTCGTCAATCGAATTCATTTCCTCCGGATCAATTCTTAAAAAGTTGTTTCGCATTTTTGTCAAAAAAAGACGAATTTTAAAAAGTCGATCGTATTCCAGGTCAGATCTGTCTAGCATCTCCTCATTGTCATTCAAGTGAAAAATTTTTTTATTACATCAAATCTATTCCTCGGCATAACGTCCGCAATAGGTGGAAATTTGGTACAATGTGCCCAATACATCCTATATTGCGGTAATTGGACTATGCTCGATAATAAATTTATACCAATAAATTTTGATATTTCAGAGAAATTTGTTTTGAGTGGAGTGTTGGGATTCCTTTGAATGGAGTACACATTGCTCTGATAAACTATATCTGTAAGAATGTCGTCAGAAAAAAGTATTTAAAATATTGCAGTGGAGTTTATTCAATATCCCCATCACAAAAAGCCTGTGCAGATAAGCTCTCTTTTTGCTCAATATCAGTCTTACGCCATTTCAATCCTCTATCAAGTGAATTAGCAACGTTTTCCTGTTCATCCTCAAAGCTAATTTCAATGCCATTTTGTTCTAAAATGTTTGAATTACATGAGGCCGTTTTAATTTATTTACAAATTACGGATTGTTTCTAATATTACAGATTCATCTATATTATCCAATACCAATGATTCGGATTGTACGATATTTGCTAATATCTCATATTCATCTTTACTTTCATCAGCACACTCCTCCTCTGAATCATCACCCTCCAAAACTTTCAAGAAGTTTCTCTCATTTCCCATAAAATTTGTATTAGAATTTGCCATAATTGCTACACAAAAATAAATGAAATAAAGCACAAAAATAAAAAAAAGCACAAAAACATTAGTTATTTCCCAAAAACAACAATGTGGACTAAGAGAGCTAGCTACTGAAGTTTATTCACACATATCGCTCTTTCAGCCCAATGTAGCCATTTGGCTACCAGCACATTTTTACAAATATTTCTTATAAAGCCTGCACTTTAAACTTTTTCTAATTTATGCTATCATTTTTAACTTACACGAAAATATTTTTTCTAACGAAAAACAATGGGATATATAGTTTTTTTATTGAAAACAAATTTGCGAAAAGCCAAAATAAAACAAGAGCGAGTTACCACAAAAATGCCTAAATTTACGGTATTTAAAAAAAAAAAAATAAAATTAATATTTAAACGGGAAACTTTTGGAGAATGTTTCCTTGTAATAAACGCACTTTTTGAAGAGTAAAAATCCGGCATATGATAGTCGAAATATTGAATTTAGATTTGGTAGCCATTTGGCTACCATGGGAAGGAAAGGGTTAAACGCTGCCACAGGAACAACAGCGTAATTTACCGGGTCAAACTTTCATCTACAGACCCAGCCGCACATACACACACCAAATTTCATCAAAATTGGTCCAGCTGTTTAGGAGGAGTTCAGTGACAAAGCCAAGTAAGGAAGAATTTTATATATAAAGACATTCCCCGGCAGACGTTGTCCTGCCACCGCCTTACTGCTATATACGAATTTTCATGCTATTCGGATAAAAATATTTTATATTTTCACCATTTTAAGTATAGTTACCGAACGTAACTATATAAAAAAATTACCAAATTTAAGTCTAATGCAACCAAAACCATCCAATATATAGCATTTTTGTGGATTTGTAGCCGGTAAAAGAGGGTGTGGCAAAATATTTTTCCCTTAAACCATCTAGAACTCAAAACAAATCGAGTGCCAAAATGTAAGTTTAATTTAGTCTATACCTATCGAACTTTGCTTCATTTCATGCTTATTCCCTGAAAAAGGGTCGTAGATATAATTATACCACGC
Organism: Dichetophora obliterata; assembly: GCA_963920525.1. Lineage (NCBI taxonomy): Eukaryota > Metazoa > Arthropoda > Insecta > Diptera > Sciomyzidae > Dichetophora > Dichetophora obliterata. The sequence goes on along the minus strand of OY986439.1, from coordinate 74,443,811 downwards.
CCATTTCTAGTACAGTTGCTGAAAATAACCATACGAACTATATAACCAAATTTTAATCTTAAACGACCAAAACCGTATGAAATAAAGCAATTTCATTGAATTGTGGGTGGTAAAAGGGGGCGTGGAAATTAATTTTAAGTGCAATTGCCGACAGTAAGCCTAAAAACTAAATTACCTCATTTTAACCTTATCTGACCAAAACCGTCTGAAATATATCATTTTAATTGATTTGTGGGCGGTAAAAGGGGGCGTGGAAACAGTTTAGTTTAAGTAGAGTTTCTGACAATAAAATGAAGAAATAAATTACCAAGTTTTAGTCTTATGCGACCAAAACTGTTTCAAATATGTAGTTTTTATTGATTTGTGGGCGGTAAAAGGGGGTGTGGCAACAGTTTTGTATTTTACAAACATAACAAAAAAAAAACCCGAAGCAAATCGTACGCTTCGTTCTTAAGTTATGGAATTTCAAACACATTTCACGACTTTGTTTTATATACAGTCATGTGAAAATAAATAGGGACACCTGTATTTTTATATCTAAAGCTGCAGGAATTGCATACAAGATGCAACAGATATAGCATTAATTCCCTCGGGTGGTGGTTCTTTTTGATAAGGCGAGTATAAAACTTTATGGAGTTTCCTCTCACATTGTAAAACTTTCAAGATACAGGGTGTTTTACGGTTTTGGTACGTGTTAAGTATTATTGATCTAGAATCTAAACTACTCACCATAAAATAAAAAATAATATTTTGTATTTTAGAAAAAATATTAGCTTTTCCATCTATATATCAACCACTTTCGTGTCATGTGCTACAGCAGAGCTAAAATTTTGAGATTATCAAATGAAATATCAACAAATTTTGTATCTTTTGTTGTAGCGGAGCTGTAATCGTCAAAATTTAAAATCTCTGTTTTTCATGTTAAAATACACTTAATCAACAGTTCTTTTCTAAATTCTAACTTTGGATGATAACAGCTCCGCTAAAAGAAAAGATACAAAATTTGTTGATTTTTAGTTGTATAATCTCAAAATTTTAGCTCCGTTACAGCACATCACACGAAAGTGGTTGATCTACTGATGAAAAAGTTGATATTTTTTCTAAAATAAAAAATATTATTTCTTATTTTATGGTGGGTAGTATAGATTCTATATTAATAATACTAAACACGTACCAAAACCGTAAAACACCCTGTATCTTGAAAGTTTTACAATGTGGGAGGAAACTCAATAAAGTGTTATACTCGCCTTATCAATAAGAATCACCAGCCGCGGGAATTAATGCCATATCTTTGGAACCTTGTATATAATTCATGCAGCTTCTTACATAAAAATATAGGTGTCCCTATTTATTTTCACATGACTGTATATAGCTATATGGATAGATTATGTCAGAAATGTGAATTTAATGAATTATACTAAAGATATAACAGTAAATATATTTATTCTCGTTCATTAGATATATGAAGGGCTTATTGCAATAACGTGATAAGACACATGATAAGCCACTAAAAAATCAATTTTTTAGGCTGATTGAACAACGATTGAAGATACTTTGGCTATTTCTTAATAATTTTCTAAACTCTTTGTAAAAGTTTCCGTGTTGAATTCCATTTCTTCATACAAAAATATATTTTTTCAAAACTTTAGAGTCGATTATTTCAAAATATTTTTTGTGTGGCTTATCATGATCTTGCAACAAGCGCTTTATATATATATACAAAAAAATTGAACTTTTTATAAAAAAAAAGTAAAGTAAACAGTGTTTTTTAATTGCATTGAAAAATTTAAAAAAAAATATCCCAACATTCATACCTTGCACACGAATTCTTTTTTTTTTTGTTAAAAAAAATTACTTAATATCTATTTTTCAAATCTCGGGATTCTAAATTATCAATCCCGAAATTACTTGTTTGTCCCGAAATTGAAAGCGAAATATAGCTTAAAAAGTAATTAGGATATGATTTTGTCACATCCCGCTTACAGTTCTGAATTGCAATGTCATTACCGTCTACAGTGTTATACCGAATCCGAATGGGTCATTTTCTCAAGAAACTTTAAATAGCAGTTTTTACTCTCTAAAGTTTGCTATTGCCTGAAAAAAGGTGACGACCGACAGATATATCATTTTGAATTGAAAAATATTCTGTAGAGATGGTTGGGGTTGTGCTACGTTTCTCTAAGCTTCTGGGCCACGCACTAAACCAGTAAACACGGCCGCCATTTTGCATACTTATTTAATGTTAAAACTTGCAAAAAAGTTTGAGACGAATCAAAAAATAAGCTCTTGAAGCAGGTGTCCAATTTTCTGAGGAATGCAATATACACAAAAACATGTTGTTCAAAAATTAGTTCCACGCTATATTAACTTAAATTAACAACGTTTCTTATTTGTTTCGGTGCAGCTGTGCATCACTGTGCGAAGACAGATCTTAAATTCCGATCGAATAACATTTCAAAAGAACTGGCATGTCCATTTTACATATAAATTAGATTGAAATCTTATCCAAAAACGAAGTTGTTGAAATTTCTTATTGTGAATCAGACATTTTTGTGAATACATTAATAGTATTGATAAAATTGTGATTTGCATACTTAAGAAGCATTTGCTTTCTTCGGATAAAGATGAAAGTAATTCGAAAACTTTGCAAGCAGCTTTTATTCGCCATTATAATTATTCTGGCGGTTACAAAAACTAGGACAGGAAAGTCACGTTGGGAAATGGAATTGGAACAAATGCACTCAACATTATAAGGGCACAAAAGGCGTTCCTAGGCTTGTTGACACCTCGGGCGGAAATTAGATGTCGCACCCCCTTCCGAAGCTCAATTCAGCCAATATCTATTATCTTTTCAAAAACTTGTAGGTGATTTTGATGAGATTCATATTTCACAGATCTGCATTGAATGGTTCATTATTCGAGTATTCTCACCCGATTATTTATGATTTATACTTATACACTGAGAACAGTGTTTTTTTCTTACAACCAACAAGCATGCCGTTTCTTAACTATGTTAAGAAAAGCTTAACTATGGTAAGAAACGGCATGCTTGTGTATGGCGAAATAAGCTTTTGGTTGTGTTATATTTGAGCCTTCTTGTGAAGGCAAGTATTTATTTGGTTATAGCTATCAAACCACTCGTTAATTTAAAAAATATTAAAACTTTATGCACTTCATTAGCTTTTATATATTTATTTATTTATTTACTTATTTATTTCTTCATCAAACAGTAAACTCTTACTGACTACTTATGAAGAATAAAGATATAAATATAAGTTGTAATTCACTAATTACTCTAACAAATTTAATGCTTAGTAAGAGTAATAGTAACATAAGTAAACATGAGATAACGATTAAGGATATGATTAATTGTAAAATTTAAAATTAAATAAAAATTTAAAAAACATTATTATTATTATAATTTATTATTTACAAAAAGCATAAGTACAGTAATAACTAAGTTCTTTCATAGCACAACATAAATACATTCAATATAAGTATAATGACAACTGATTACTGAATTGACTTAACTAAAGATGCAGTAAATGTTAAATATAATTTTTTATAATAGCGAATTAAATTAAATATAATAAAGGGTGATCCAATAAGAGCTTCTTACTTTGATTTCTAAATAAAATACATTAAAATCAATGTACTGATGCAAATGCTTGTTTGGAATAATAGTTCGGTTCGATGTTCAATGTTTAAAAATTATTTCGTTCAAATGTTGCCCACGACTAGCTCTTAAATGGTCTATTCTGTAGGTCCAATTGTCAAATTTCAATAAAATTCGAGATCGCCAACGAATCGAATGTTCACGGTTTTCACGAACACTCTCTGCTACTGCAGCAATATTCTCAAAATTACAGGCTCTATGCACTCTGGTTGAATGATGAATGTCCAATAGTGTAAAAGTGGTTCGATATTTGGTGATGGTTTGATGGTTTCGGGATGCTCATAATGACAAAAATAATGTAGAAGAACTCATTCTCTAACTGATGACTGATTTTGGTAGTAAGTTTCCACAATTAATAAACGTTGTTCAGGAGTAATGATTGGTTTTCACTATGTCATTTTCAGTGGTCAGTTGTTGCCAATCAACCTGAAAAAACCAACATGTTGATATTTTTTCTAATTTTCTAAAATCTTTGAAAATTAAAAACAATTTAATTATTAAATGGAGCTATTAAGAAGATGTTCTAGAGTTTTATTAAGGTAATATTTTAGGTGGTAAACTTTTGTATCGCCATAAAAATGACATAGTGAAAACCAAGCATAAATCTATTCATGATTGAGTCGCATTGAATACTGAACACTAACGTCATATGAATAAGACATTTGACACAAAACAGCTGTAAGAACAACCCAGTTGAAAAAAGGACCCCATATTGGATCACCCTTTAGTACATTAAAGTATAAACAGAATATTTAATAAGAATTTATGGATTTAATAAATTTTAAGAAGTTGGATAGAAATAGAAAGAATGAAGAAAATTAGTTGGACGAAAAATAAGTTATAATAGATTACCTCTTTCAGTTCACGGGGCAGAGCATTACACAGTCTGATGGCGTTATTAAAAAACAAGCGGGAGGAGTTAAATGAAGACGGTATATTAGACCGTCCCACTTTTTCAACCTTTTCCGAAAAGTTCCCGGGACACTTTGATTTCTGATTCTACTTTTTGCCTAAAAATTCATTATTTCGAATCAAACAAGAAATTTCTTATTCAGTGTTTTGCATACAACTAAAAAACTAATGAAACAATTTTTATAAATTTATACTTGTTTGAAAGCTAAAACCATTTGCCATCTTTAACTTTAAGAAACATTGCATTTTGATTAGTAGATTTCTTATTTAAAAATCTGCAAAATAAAATTTTGATTAAAATTTTTTTGAAAATTTGATTACTTCAACTCACATTGCCCCAGCATTGCAAGAGCAGGAGAAAGAATTTTTAATTATGTAAATTTTTTTTATTGAGAAGAATTTTATTTTAAAAATTTTGATGTTAAATTTGAAGATATGATACGGATTATTTCATAAAAACCAACACAATTACACAGCGAATTTTTCCAAAAAATATTCAATTTTATTTTTATTAAACGTAACTACACAAGTAGGTACGCAAAAGTTATATGTATATGATGTTAGCTTTAATTGCAAAATATTCAAATTTGTATGTGGTATGTGCAATTATTTAAAAATTATTAAAAATTTTAAAAATTTCTTATCAATTGTGAACGGTCTTTTTGGTATAATATGCGTCATTTGATGTAAAACATAAAAGTTGCAGCTTATGATGAAACGAAACATTTTTTACAATGGAAATTTTGTTTAATTCAATTTCATGTCGAAAAAAAATCTTTAAACACAAATAATTGGTTTTTGAAGTGAAAACTTCTTTAGGCGCGTTGAACGATTTTGGTAGAGGGTAAATCTTTGGTTTGCGTCATCGTCTTTTTCCGAGTAACTCTCGTCATCAATACAGACAGTAAAGATAACAAGATAGGAAACTTAGAAAACATAACCCTTAAAAAATTTTTGCATGTATTTGTGCATAAAAAAAAATCAAAATGATCGTCACTCTTGTTCTTAATCGGCCGCAAGCTCACAAAGGAATCACTTGGCAACTCCTGAAACTAATGCATATAATCTGTTTGTTACTATGTAAATACTTAAGTTAGGCTAAGATAGGTTGCAATAGGATATTTGCAACCAAAACTTATTATTAATTCGCTTTATATTGGTCTATATATGCTTTTAAAGTTTGGCAATTTCTTCAGTTGTTGTATTTGTCAACATTTTTGAAAAATTTGCTTTTATTCAAACCCCCGCTATTCATGGTGAGATTTAAAAATGGAACGATCTTCTTCTTTTTCTGCTTTTTTTCTGCTGAAGCTTCGTTTGCAAACAAGAAAAATAATGTATGGATTGAGTGTTTTAACATTTTAATCTTTAAGTTGTGATAAAGGAATATGTTTGACATTCATATAATTACATGCATGCTCTTATTTTATTTTATATCGTCAAAGTTTGACTATTTTCACACTTGTTGTATTTGTCAGTGGGTTTTTATTTTCACCACTGCGGCATTTTATTTTCAGAGTTGTCAACTATCATTGTTTTATTAATAAATTTTTTCATAAAGGATGTGTGCCAAAAGGAAGCTTTTCAGTCGTGGTAGGATAGAAAATATCAGGACGCAAACCAAAGATTTACCCTCTACCAAAATCGTTCAACGCGCCTAAAGAAGTTTTCACTTCAAAAACAAAATCTTTGTTTGCAAAAAATGCGCTTACTGTGCTTAAATTCACACACTAAAATGATAGAAAAGACCGTATTTTTGTGTATTCTCATTCTTTCGCCGTTCATAGCGAGTGTTTATGCTCAGACATGTTTTTGCTTTTATTTCTTACAGCTCTTAGTATGTGCTGAGGTATGGTACATAAAAATTTTATTTTGCATAACGTTGATTTTTTCACTTTGAAGTTTACTGTTTTACGGAATGCGTGATATACTATATATAATATTTATAGTATAATTATTACACAGTACGACAGTGGTCGGTACACATGAGAAATGTTAACAGAATATGAAAATAGGCTTAAAATAAAGAAATACGTGTCTCAGCGTTTTGCTGTAGCACGTCAGAATTTTGAGAAAATCGATTTTTAAGCTTCGAAGGACCGTGGTGGTTCACTTGTAATGTAATACTATTATAAAAATTTCTATAAAAACAGAATGGGTGAACCGATTTTAATGCTTGAGCCAGTTTTGAAAAGGGAATTAAATTTTGATTTTTTTTTTATTAAAAAAACAATGTTTTCTCCGCTAGATGGCGTTTTAATTTTCATTACAGTTAAAAAATAAACAAAAACGTGAGAAATTCATTAAAAATACAATGTTCTTAATTTGAAATCCAATAACTAAAGTAGAATGTGCTTCGTTAGCACAAACATTTACATTACATTACATTACATTACATTACATTACATAACATTACATTTTTGGTGACATATAGCGGAGAAAAAAATTGTTTTTTAATAAAAAAAAAATCCAATTTTAATTCTTATTTTGAAACTGGCTGAAGCATTAAAATCGGTTCACCCATTCTGTTTTTATAGAAATTTTTATAATAGTATTACATTACAAGTGAACCTCCACGGTCCTTCGAAGCTTAAAAATCGATTTTCTCAAAATTCTGACGTGCTACAGCAAAACGCGGAGACACGTATTTCTTTATTTTAAGCCTTTTGCATATTCTGTTAAAATTTCTCATGTGTACTCAAAAAAATTTGATTTTGTCGTACTGTGTTATAAAAAACAGAAAATACAAAAAATTTTTTTTTTGTATTTTTTTTTATAATAATTATATTATTTTTATTATATATAATATGTGTATATAATATTTAAAGTAATTTTAATAATTTGTATAATATAAGTAATAAAATAAGCTAAATTGGAAGCTGTGAAGCATATTATATCTTCACCAACTTTTCGCTGATATCAACATCTGGTGCAATTACTCTGGTCCTATCATCTAATAAATGTAAATATATGCACATATGTATAAAAAAATTGCACATCCTACATCTACTTTAGTAATATTGTTCTCGTTGAAACTGACCACCTTTCTATCCACTAACATGTTATAAAAGAGCTACTTTTTTTTATAAATATATTTATTTGTACATATATAGTTACATTCATTAACCCGAATCACCCTGAGTAAATTTTTTTTAAGTTTTCAGAATGACCTGTTAACGTTAATATAAAATGGATTAAACTATAGTAAGCACATTTTAAGTGTTTGTATTTGCGTTGCCATATGGAAACGACAGGGTGTTTCGGGTTAGGCTAGGCTCCAGCGCCTTAGAGGAATTTTAGAGGCAAGTGGCAATTTAAATAATTCATTTGTTACAAATAAATAAGAACTACTAATATAAAGCAATTATACAATTAATAGTTATTGTAATCCAACTTCTCAAAATAATGCATACATTATTCTTCTTTAAAGTTTAAACTTTATTACATAAATATTTCTTGCAGCAATATTTAAATTCTGAATTATTATATATTATATTAAGTTCATTCAAATGGGATGGTAATTCGTTAAATTTCACTCCACCAATATAGTCTACTTGGAAATACACACATTGATAAACTAAAATCCAAACTGTCAAAACCACTTAATTTTATTAAATGTCATTCTAGTCACAAGCTCAATTGCAATTCTTCTATTTTAATTAACGTTACAAAAGCACTCATTCTATCAAAAATTAACTATGCATTATTAATTTACGGCCATTGTTCTAAATCCATTTTAAATAAAATCAAAACTATAATAAATTCGGCAGTAAGATTTTCCTTAGGTGCGTTTTACTGTATAAACAATACACAACTTGTTATTTGAAGCCAATATATTACAGCTGGAAGAACAAAGGAGTTTTCTCACAGCCAAACTATTCAAACCTTTAATACACAGTAAACTCACTCTGCTATTTACCATAACAAAAACTTATTGCCATTAATAAGGCAAACAAAATAACTAAAATTCCCTCTGCAATATACAGATCAATTAATATTTATTTGGCCAAGCAAGGCAATATACTTATTCTAATAGGTTGTTTTTTTTAATATCTGCAAAGAACTACAAATACCATATCTCCCAATACATTTGCTAAACCATACTAAGCCCAGCTGAAAATGGAACGATGAGTACTTCCTAAAAAAATATACCAAAAACTCCACACCGAACGAATTATACCATTCTACTTTCTCAGAACTTAAAAATTATTTAAAAAAACACACCTTTATATTTACAGACGGCTCAAAAAGTAGCGATAATACTAGTAACATCATCACAACTGTTGATAAATAAATAAAAATGTCACATCTACCCCATTATAGCACTGTATTTTCAGCTGAAGCCATTGCTGTGTACGAAGCTACTAAATATGCTAAGTGCAGTAGAGGTAAATTCGCAATATGCTCAGGCTAGATTTCCACACTTACATCCGTTAAGAACATACACAATGATAGCTTTTATATTTCACAAATTAGAAATGAACTGATTGTACTATATATCAAAATAACAATTATATGGGTTCCTGGTCACTCTCAAATTTTAGGAAATGAATTCGCAGACAAGATGGCAAAACATGCCAATAAGTCTCCTCTAGTAACAACTCCAAACTTTAACTTTAGAGACATAAATAACTTTCTCAAGTCTTACTTTTCAAATAGACAGAATCAATTGTTCCTATCAACTTCCACCTAGTACCAACTAGTAAATTACAAAAAGCTCTCAATCAAAGACATCTCGAAATTAAATTTACAAAACAGCTTTCATAGAAAAGATATTATAAAACTTCAACGACTTATTCTAGGTTACTCACATTTTTTGCACGGACACTTATTTAACAACGAATACAGATTGCCATGTTCCTGTCCACTTCATCTTCAAACCCCAAATTATTTTTACCACATCCTTACCTCCTGCTAGGGATATTCGATATACATCGATTCATCGGATTTACTCGATATTTACAATTCGAAAAGCTTTTGATATACTCGATGGATCGATGTATTTTCATATAACATCGAATGAATTTTAACCACCTAATGAAACTATTATAAAAAAAAATAAATAAAAGAATATTTAAAAAGGAAAACACTGGAAATAGGAGATTAATACTGGAATTTCTATGATTGTAAAGGCTTTTTTGTTATTACTTTTTGTAATAATTATGACCAATATTCTCATATATTGAATTTTTTTTTTTTAGAATAACCAATATTCTTATGTTTATTGCGTTTATGTTTTTTAATAAACAACAACTGAATCACAGAATGATTGTAAAAAATTTGGTTTTTCTTTTCCTTAGTTACGGATAAAAGGCGTGCGGATAAGGACAGGGGTTTTGTAGGAGTTTTGAATAAAATGGTCATAGTTTAATTTAAAATAGTTAAGGAAGGGGCTGATTTTAGCATTTTGCTAGAAAAAGTACTCGATTTTTAGAAAACATCGATGTTTCTCAATGATATATCGGAAAGTATCGATGCGCTGTCTCGATGCATTACATCGAAAAAAGCATCGATGTATTTTCCAAGTGGACACCCTTACCTCCTGCCCATACTTTAGTAATGCTAGACTACAAGTTTTTAATGCAACAGCTGCTATTATTTGCCTCTTAAATCCATTCCCCAGCGATAATTACAAAATCATAAATTTCCTTAAAGCAAGCAATATATATCACCTTAAATAATTATCGTATCGTAATAGAACTGTACAAATAAAAACCAAATATATATAATATTAAATAGTTAATAAGGCAGTTGACACAAAACACATTATATAAGCTGAAGGTCGTTAAGCTGAAGGAGTTAATATATTTATAGATTAAGTTCAATAAGTTCAATAAAAAAATCGTTCAATTAAGATTTCCCAAGAAAAATGTTTGGAAAGAAAAAGGATGTTTTCCTCTCTCGCAAGGATGCAATTTTTTTTTGAGAAAAACAGCAAAAAAATAAAGATCTTAAAATGCTTTGATATTTTTATGAAAAACTAGATGCCCTGGCAAACGTTGTTATGCACCATCATGTGTTCCACAAATATGGTTAAGGTTCTTACGTAATATTGTGTAAATATTAAATAACACAGTGTGTAATTTTTTAAGTCATGGCAAAATAACCATATACGGACATCACTACGTGATAAAAGACAAAAAAAAAGACCCCTGTCTCCCAGTTTTGCCCAAAGTCCTTCAGGTTTTTTTTTATGGGCCCCCAAAGATGTGGGGCCTCGGTGTCATTTTTGCAAAAAAATGATCATTTTCTCAAGCTCATATCTTGCAAACCGTTCGAAATTTTGATTTACTCTCTGAGGCAAAGTTGTAGCTCTTGTCATAAAAAACAAAAATTGTGAACATATAAAAAAAAAACTTCGTCTTCAAGGTCAAAATCGCAAAAAACTGTAAAAAATTCAATTTTTTTTTACCTTTTTTTCCCTGTTCAGGTCCATAGGTAGCAAACTGTTCCAAATTCAAGGAAATAATCAACTACAAAAATGAACCTAAGATCTCAATAAACAAATTTTTAAAACATATGAACTTCCTAGGAATGATTCTTAACACCGTTTAGGTAGCGCTTAGGTAGCCGCAAAAGTGAAAAATTTCCCGAAAATTTTTTAATTTCATTTGTTTTTTCTTTACTTCAACATTGAGGTACTATAAAGCCTTCTCCCGTAAGTGAAAAGACATGTTGCAGGTTTCATTGGTATACTATTACTGATTTTATTAATCTTAGTTCTAAGGTGGTATGGGTTGACATTTAGAGTTAGGGTTGTAACAAAGAGTAGTAGCATAGATATTTAGTAATAATGATTCAGTGTTGTAGGGATCAGTAGTCTCAGCAGGGATGGCACTACAATACTATGCTATCTATTACAAAAATTATAAAAAAAATATTCGTATTATGTTTATAATGTTGATGGCCCTGGACTTGCAAATTGCACTCTCTTAAGTTGTGGATCCAAATCGTCGTCCGAATCGTCAGAATCTGACTCTGATTCCGAACTTATGGTGTCCATAGGCACGTTACTTCCAGACTGCCCTCCATCATCAGCTTTTTCTTCTTCAGATACTTCAATAACATCATACTGGGTGATTTTGTGACTCCACCAACATACCTGAAATTAATTAGAAAAGAAATAAAAAAAAAGGAATACAAAACAATGCATCAATACAATTGATATTACCTCTGCAAGCAATGCGTCGAGTTTTTTGCCTTTGTACCGGTTTTCCATGGGCATTGTGGTTTGGTGAAACCGTTCTCCTTGCTCATCGGATTCGGAAGGGAGTTGTTTGATAAAATCGTCAAAATGAAAATGAAAAAAATGCAGCTTTAATGTCATCGAAGTGCCGATATTCTCAAAGTAATACAGCATTTCTTTCACCCATTCTCTTGCTTCCGGTTCCACGTCTCGATCCCCCCCAAGACTCTGGTGCATACACGCTGAAGGTAATCCATGCCATTGAATTATTATAATCATGAAGCGATGATTCAAAGTTGATCTTGAATAGTTTTCTAGTGTCAGGGCTATTAAGTAAGCCTGTTAAATGAAGACAAAAAATAAAGACAGAAAAGAAAACATTAACAAAGTGAAAACAGTACAATGAGGTGAACAAAAATTCGTTTTAAATTTACTACAATACTTTTTTAATTTTGTTATCGCTACGCTTTGGGAAAACGCTTTTCAAATAGTCGAATGCGTTTAGACAATTTACAACGGCCACTTCGATGAATTTTTTAACAATTCCCAATTTTATGTGGAGTGGTGGCAGCAAGATGTATTGAGTATTGTCTATTAAAGGTGCATTCCTCAGTTTATGTTGTTTCATTTGTTCCTCCACACTTCCTCTTGTTCTCCACGAATTACACTGGCATTGATTCAGAGGTGTGCGCGAATCCCAATTACAAAGAAAACCAAAGAATTTTGGAAAGCCGCCTTTATCGATGATCCCTTGCAAAATGTTGATGACCTTCAAATTACAGCAAATCTTCCATTTATTTTCGTAGTATTTAATTTTTTCCATTATATTTTTCAATGTTTCATAGCTTTCTTTCATGTTAATACTTATTGCTAGCGGAATGGAAGGTTTTCGGTTCGACACATGCAACAACACTGCTTTCAAGCTTGAAACAGAACCATCAATAAATAATCTCCACTCCACTAGCGATGTAGTTCATTCCCATTTTTACCACCAAAGCTTTTACATCGTTGCAGTAAGCGAATGAATTGTCATCATTTAGAGTGTAGAGGCTCTGAAATTCAGCTTGCCGTTTGCGGTACGCCGTAGAGTTCACATTACCATGTGTGAGTTTTCTTTGCTTTAAAAACGCTGTCAAAAATATGGCAAGTCGCTGCGAAAGTCCCAATATGGCCACAATGAAATCCATTACCATTTGTGTTATTAGTTGTGGTCCATCTCTTACCTGTTGGGGCTCATAAATGGTATCAAATGGATCTTCTTAAGTTACACCACTTGCTCTAGTCATTCCTGTACATTCTGTACTACAAAATTTTCAGGTGCAAGCACTGGTAGTGTGGCTGTTACAGTTGCTTTATAACTTTTGTTCCTCTCAGCATATCGATTTAGACCAGATGTGTAACTTACGCATACATAGCAACTGGTTTCATCATGATCACCTGGGAGATTAATCCAGTTTACCGGCTTACGATACTTCATACTATGTTTGCCTCCACTCAACCATGCCATGAGAGTATTATAACATTGGCGACACACTGTATTAGGTGTGTAATTTTCACCGGTCAAGTCTACTTCGTCGAAAAACAACTTATATGCTTTCTTGAATTGACTAGTTAAAAGATTCTTTTCCTTTTGCAATGTTGTAGAACTCTTTTTTCTGATTTGATGACCGCAAACGTAGCAAAATAAATCAATATTTTCAAACTGCTTATTGAAATTGTCAGTTGCCAATGTTGTGTGCAAATTATGCTGTAGCACTTTCACTTTTTTTACTTTCACTTTATAACTTTCACCGCTGAGCTCTCGTTGACGTCGCGCTGTGTAATGCCTCGATGTGAGAGTCGTGTCGCTTTTATATTGTGTGCTGCGTCCCTTGTTGCGTGTGCTGAGCTAACTGCCTTGCCTGTGCTGCTGCGGTTGGTGCGTGATCGCGTGATACCTAAGCGCTACCTAAACGGTGTTAACCCTTGGACAAGCACATGGTTCTGGCCAGGCATATTTCATTTATGAGCGTTAATTAAACATACAAGACATTAAACATGACAAGAGCTACAATGTGAATTCAATGCAGATGTTCGCTTCCAGGTAGTTTTTTGATAGAAGTTTTTTTGATTTTATATGTTCACAATATCATCTTTATGATTGCTAAAATGTGTTTCCAGGTATTTTTTTATATTTTGGGTTGTTTTTATGTGAATTCAATGCAGATGTTGGCTTCCAGGTAGTTGTTTGACAGTTTGGGCTCAGGAACTCACACTCCAGCTTGAGAATTTTTATTAGAATGCACTTACTATCAGTGAAGGTACAGTGCACTCACACACTCGGCATCCTGACTGACAATTATTTACGTTCAAAGTTTTGAAATCAACTTTTTTTTAAGAAATCGCTTATTTTCTTACACTTCCAATTGTTTTTTTAACTAGGGCTGTTTTTTGAGAAAACCAGATTTTTATTAAAAAAGTGAGGTTAAAAAATATTTTTTTTTATTTGCCCCAATGAGTTAATAAAAATTAACACATTTATATACAGATTTATAGCGTTTTCAATTATAGGTCAATTTATAGGTCTTCTCAACGATACCCATCTCAACCAGATCGGATAAGAAATGGGTGAGATATAAGCGATTATAAACTCAAACTATAAAGGCCTATATCTCAAGAAGTTGGATCGGTCTCCTTAAAAAAACTTTGGGGTTTTAATCAGCGCTGTAAACCCTACCAGGCCAAAGAAAATTGGCGCATTTTTCATAAAGTTAATTTGTTCGTAAAAGAGGAAAATAAAAAACCGCTTTTTGGGCCATTTTTCGCTCATTTTTTAAAGTTTTTTGCGATTTTGACCTTGAAGATGAAGTTTTTTTTATTTTATATGTTCATTCTTTATGACAAGAGCTACAACTTTGCCTCAGAGAGTAAATCAAAATTCCGAACGGCTTGCAAGATATGAGCTTGAGAAAATTATATTTTTTTTGCAAAAATGACACCGAGGCCCCACATCTTTGGGGGCCCATAAAAAACCTGGAGGACTTTAGGCAAAACTGGGAGACAGGGATATTTTTTTGGTCTTTTATCACGTAGTGGTGTCCGTATATGGTTATTTTTTTCGTGTTGCACTGTGTAACTTAACAATAGCGCTACCTAGCGGATCGGAACATAACCATGAACTATTGTCTCAATAGTTTACATTTATATTAAAAGTATTCCCCGGTAGACGTTGTCCTGCTACTGACGCCTTACTGCCATATAAGAATTTTTATGGTAGTCGGAGAAAAGCATTTTATATTTTCACCATTTTTAGTATAGTTGCCCAGCGGAACCATATTAACTTTTAGTTTAATACTACCAAAACCGTCCAAAATATAGCATTTTTTTTGATTTGTGAAGGTAAATGAGGGTGTGGCAAAAATTTCCCCCTTTAAACTATCTCGTACTCGAAACAAATCGAGTGCCAAAATTTCAGCTTAGTTTCGTTTATACCACTTCGCTTCACTCCACTCCTTTCCCTTGAAAAAGGAGCGTGAACATAGTGTGACCACGTCCATTTATAGTACAGCTGCCGAAAGCAACCATACGAACTAATTTACGAAATTTTAATTTTTTTATCTTTATTTTCGCCCGGAATGAAGTCTTCCAAAGATACGTATACCCGTCCTATACGCATGCACGATTTACATTCTAGATCCTGCCCGGATCAGCCGGGACAGACAATATGCACCTACGTACTAAAACATACCCTCTATTGGCAATTAGGATATTCCACATTAATTGGCTTTTCAGCGGAATTTAAAAATTGAATATATACAAAACGCATATTTAAGTATACTTGATTCTATATAAATAAGCAACATCGAATAAAATAATAGTAATTATCAATTTAAGGTACCCGAGAAACAATCCAAAATACTAAACTCATTTTAACTGGTTTAATTGGTTCCAACCCAAGGACCTACGTGGAAATGAGATAAATCTCATATCCGCCAAATCAAAATCCCAATTAGTTGGATATGCATTTGGGCCAACGCAGGCATAAACTTGTGTGGAAAAGAGATATACTCTGGCACACCAATCCAGGTGATAGTGTGAGTTCAGTCTAATTTCAAATCAGGAAACCACGTGAGCACGTAAATCCCAAATCGATTAAAAATTAAAATATTGAATAATTAAAAAGTAAGTTTTAAAAACGATTCATATTTGATGGTGCTTACTTTATAAAACATAATATCGATACAAAAAAGAGAAACAGAACAATCTCAATTACCAAGATGACATTGTTATAAAACTGCGTTAGGTATAATAGGATGAAGTTAAATTGATTTTATTATTTAAATGTAATATAATTTTCCATTCTAAGACGTCTACCGAATCAGAAAATAAATCACGTTGAAATTATTATTGAAACCACTGCACATACATCGTTAAGGTTCATGAAGAGCGTAATAAGAATTGCACTGGCTCAACTTGAAAACAGAAAATGTCTAGTTCCTCTCCTTGGGATGTTAAAATTTAGAGCTGAGATGAGATATTCCGAATTAATCTCGCCACGAAGTAATTTATACAGAAACATGACATTAAGCATCATTCTTCTGCTTCTTAGGGAAGGTAGTAAATAATCTTAAGGCGTATTTCATATGATGGAAGCATAATATTGGGGTTCCAACGACTATGACGTAAAGCAAAAAGTAAAAACTGTTTTTGAACGGATTCTATGGCGTCGATGTAGACATTATATTGTGGGTTCCATACAACTGATGCATATTCAAGAATTGGCCTTACGAGAGAGGTATATAATAATTTAGTAGTAAAGGGATCACTGAATTCTTTAGCCAAAAATCTTAAACGACCTAAACCGTCTAAGATATAGCGTTTTCATTGATTTGTGGGCGGTAAAAGGGGGCGTGAAAACCCAGTTTTAGTACAGTGTCCGACAGTAAGCATACAAACTAAGTTACACAATTTTAGTCTTACACGACCAAATCCGTTTGAAATACAGCATTTTCATTGATTTGGGGGCGGTTAAAGGAGGTGTGGCAAAATTTTCTAGTCACAAACCTTTTCTTGATAACAAACACAACAAAAAATCTTTAAGCAAATCGGACACTACGTCCTTGAGTTATGGAATTTTAAACACATTTCACGACATTATTTTATATAGATAGATTACAGAAGTTTTCTTATTTTTGATTTGATCTGAATTTGCACTCTGGGGTTTTACCTGGGGTTTAAAAAAGATAGTTTTAGAGAAGATTTCTCAAATATTTGAAGAATCCAAATTAAGAAAATTATCTTCGGGATCACTTCTGATGACCGGAGATATAAAATCTTGTATTAATTTTTTTGGAAAAGTTAAAAAATTGAATTCACGTATAAATTTTCCAAGAACAAGAAAATGCATATGCGGGAAATATGTAAATTATTTATTCGCCAAGTTTAAGGAAAACGGTAAAACTATAATTCAAACCAAAATTAAGGCTACCAGATTACAATCATAAGTTCTGTTCTATCTCGAGTATAACTTTAGATTAGAATATCCTTCACAGGACACTGTGAATAAAAATCGTGAGTGGCATTGTCTTTGCGTAGATATTGTTGATTAAAGTCTGAACAAATTTTTTTTATGACATTTGTACTTTTTCTTCAAAAAATCAAAGCATTTCGGTATTTTCACTGTTTTTCTTAAAAACTTTCTTTGTCCTTGCGGAAGAGGAAGACATCCTTTTTCTTTCATATATTTTTTTTAGGAAGATGTTGACAACCCCTTGCAACTTTTGAGACCTCTTAGAATGTTAAATAGTATAATAAGTTCACAGCTGCACCGGCACAAATTTGCAATATTATTTTTCAAATTTATATCAGCTGAAGCTAATTACCAAAATGTCTTTTTGAATTTGAAAGAATATAATATTATGATAACATAATACAATTGAAAAAGCTCAAGAATTAGACATAGACTACTTTTCAATCAAAGTAGAACGACGAATTTTATGAGTTTTTAGTATAAAGTAAAAAGTCCAGATGAATATTCGTGCACTTACAGAGCTGCTTATACTCATCGCTCTAGTGATAGTTGGTACAGCAAAACTGTGGAAGGGAAAACCTTTTTATCCAGGTGAGAATGAAGAAAAATTTAAAACAATAGCTGGCAATAGGCCAGCTAACCCAAAAGTCCAGCACACAATCAACTCTTAACGATTAAAGAGTAAAGCTATAGAAAATGGATTTACAAATCTATATGCTAATTACTTGCAAACCTGGCAAATCATCTGTAGAAAAACTTAAATATTTGAGAACGATCGGTGCAATATTTTGTTTAATCGTACACATAATTTATGTGTATTTAATTAACATTAATACACCATTAATAATGGTGGTAATTTTCCATTAATAATGTAACCCACATCATTACATTCTCATCTGTTCGTTTATGCAGGTAATATGAAAATATACAGAACAAGAGAGTCTAAAGACAATTCAGACCTACTGCAGTCTGATTTGAAAAACTTTTACCTTTTCGCGAAAAAGGAATAATTTAATTTTTGATTATAAGATAAAAAAAAAATACTTTTAGTCGTGTAGATATGTACTGTCAAAGATCTTGGTATAATCATTGATTCTAAACTATCGTTTAACATTAAAATTGCTTACATTTGTAAAAAAGCATCTTCTATCCTCGGGTTTATAAAAGACGGCAAACGAATTCAATAGCATGATTACAACCACGGTCGTCCCAAGGCATTTTGGAAGTACAGGCAAGATATAATTTGGTGCCCTTTTTCATTATCGAAAAAATGCAAATGTATTTTTAAACGATATTAATAAAATTTTTTTAAACAACATCAAACATATTTTTGTTAAATCGCTTCAAATTAAAGGACTTATATATATAACTCGTTTTTAAAATGTATTAAGCTTAAAATAAATCGCAGAAACATATATTTTAGGAACATAAATAAAAACTAAAAACTCATTTAATTAAAATTGATGAAAAAACCATAAAAATTAGATCATAAATATAAAGATTGATTTTTTAAGCGTTTGTTTTTGAGGATTAAAAAAAAAAAACAGAAAAGTTTTAATAGTGAATGGAATATTTATTTGGAGCAATACATTAATGCTTGCCATTTATTTTCTGAAGATTATTTCATCTTAATGTTGCCGGTGGCTATACCTGAGGTGGTCACTCCGTAAGCTCCAATTTTGGCATACTTTTTCCAGCATTTCGGCTGGTATCTTACCAATGGCAGCTGTAATGTTGTTTTCCATGGCTGCAATTTTGGCTGGCTTGTCGCTGTACACGAAAGACTTCACGTAGCCTCACAAAAAATAGTCTAGTTGGGTCAAACCGCAAGATCTTGGCGGCCAATAGATTGCACCAAAACGTGAGATTTATTGCTCACCAAACTCGCTTCTCAATAGGTCCCTGGTATCGAGTGCCGTGTGGCATGTGGCACCGTCTTGTTGAATGTCAACTAAGGACAATTCTCTTATTTGGGACAAAAAAAGGTCGGTAATCATAGTACGGTACTTTGCTCGGTGCCGGGACATAGCCCAAAGGGACATAATCCCAAATCCCAAATTTAAAATTTAAAATCTGGGATTATGTCCCTAGGGGCAATGTCTCGGCACCACTTTGCTCCATTGACTGTGACATTGCAATTTTCGTTATTTTTAAAAAAGTATGGTCCAATGATGCCGCCGGCCCACAAACTGCACAAAACATTGCATTTTTCAGGTTGCATTGGCAGCTCTTGAACACTATAATATTGACACAAGGGTACTGAAATGTACGAAAGGGGTGGGCACAATTATTACAAATTACGGTCAAGAAAGTAGGCGTTATTCGGCAAAGGCGCGTGTCAATATTATAAAAACACTGTATCTCGAATAATATTGACACTAGGGTACTGCAATTTAGTACAGGGGTAGGCACAACTGTTACAAATGACGAACAAGTAAGTGGGCTTTATTCAACAAAGGGGCGTTATATCATTCAAATACAACTGTATCTCGAATAATATTGAAACTAGGGTACTGAAATTAGGTTCAGTGGTAGGCACAATTGTTTCAAACTACGATAAAGAGATAAATGGGCGTATCAATATTAGAAAACCACTGTGTCTCTAATAATATTGACACTAGGGTAATGAAATTTAGTAAAGAAGTGGGCACAATTATTACAAATAACGGTCAAGAAAGTGGATTACATTCGACAAATGGGCGTGTCTTTATTGTAAAACCACTGTATCTTGAATAATATTGACACTAGGGTACTGACATTAAGAACAGGAGTAGGCAAAATTATAAAAATTTGGGTCAGGAAAGCAATATTGGACAAAGGGGCGTGTCAGTAATATAAAATTACTGTTTTCGAATAATATTCGAATAATATTTCGACACAAGGGTACATAAATTTAGTTGGTGGGTGGGCACAATTATTACAAATTACGGTCAAGAAAGTTTGGTTTGTTCGACAAAGGGGCGTGGCAACATTAGGGCACAACTGTATCTCGAATAATATTGACGCTAAGGTACTGAAATTTAGTACAGAGGTAGGCACACTTTTATTGACAAGGGGCGTGTCAATATTATACAAACGCTGTATCTCGGCTAATATTGACACTAGGGTACTGAAATTTAGTTTAAGAGTAGTCACAATTATTACAAATTTCGGTCAAGAAAATTAAATTGAGTCGAAAAAGGGGCGTGGAATTATTAGAAAACAACTGTATATCGAAAAATATTGACACTAGGGTACTGAAATTTAATATTCAATTATAACGAATTACAGTCAAGTAAGTGGGCGTTATAAGTAGTGTCCAACCGAATATTTGGTTTCTAGCCGAAACTTTTGGTAAAAAGGTCTTGCATCAGTTATTTAATTCAAATAAATGGTGTTTTTTATAGAGTGATACAACTTTGAGTTAGCATAACTGCTTTGTTTGACCACTCATTTAACAGTTGGTAGTTGATTTTTATTTAGTTTGCTTTGATATTTCATTATGGATTGATATACATACACCAGAGCAACGCGTTCAAATTGTAGAAATTTTTAATCAGCATAATGGTTCTGTTCGTCAAACTTATCGTGCACTTCGTAAATTTTATGGAGTACATAATCGTCCTTCAGAGCTGCTAATTCAAAGAACAATAGATCGTTTTCGGACAACATTTACTGTTACTGATAATGTGCATCCCGTGAGACGCCGAACAGTGCGCACTGAAGAATCTGTAGCCGCTGTACAGGAAAGCATTGAAGATGATCCTAATCAATCAATTCGTCGCCGTTCTCAGCAACTGTGGTTGTGTCCTTCCACTTTATGGAAGATTTTACGAAAAGATCTTGGCTTAAAACCTTTCAAGATTCAACTTGTGTAGAAAATAAAAGCCAAAAGACCATCGTGTGCGCCGCCAATTCGGCGAATGGGCTGAAGCACAAATTGATATTGATTTTGAATTTCCATGGAAAATTTTATTTTCCGATGTAGCCCATTTTTGGTTGAATGGGTACGTAAATAAACAGAATTGTCGTATTTGGAGTGAGAAGAATCCACAAGCTTTTGTCGAAGCACCATTACATCCACAGAAAGTTACTGTTTGGTGCGCTTTATGGGCTGGCCCGTATGTCTTGAAAAACGATGATGGTCAGAATGTTACTGTCAATGGTGAACGGTATAGGAACATGAATCGAAGTTTTTTCGTACCTCAATTAGCTGAAATTAATCTTGCTGATATGTCGTTCCAACAGGACGGAGCCACATGCCACACAACGGAGGCTACAAGTGATTTACACAAGGAAACTTTTGACAAAAAAATAATTTCACGAAATGGCCCAATTAATTGGACCCCAAGATCGTGTGATTTAACCCCATTGGAATATTTTCTTTGGGGTTATGTGAATTCACTTGTCTACGTCGATAAACCACAAACAATTGAACACCTGGAAACCAACATTCGAAGAGTTATCGGCGAGATACGGCCGCAAATGCCGCGAAAAGTTTGTGAAAATTGGTGTTCCAGATTGCGCCTTGTACGCTCCAGCCGTTGCAGCCACATGGCCGAAGTCATATTTAAACAATAATGTCATAAAATTTTCTATCTAATGAAGCTCGTTTCATTGACATTTTAAATATATGATTATACTTTATTATGACTTAAACTTGTATCACTCTACAACAAAACAAAAATTATGAATTCGTCTATAATTTGATTTCCCGTGTTAAAGCAAAACATTTTGGATAATTTTATGCGTTCGGTACAATCATTTTCGGTTCTTTCATCTCTATTGCAATTAATATTAAAGTTTTATAGGTACTGAAGCCAAAAAATAATTCTAAACTTCCGAACGAGTTTTGTGTGTGTAGAATAAGGGAAAAGAAAACGAAATATTTCTATTTTTATAATACTAAACCCATGGTAGAATAATACAGGTAGTCTCGTGGCTAATCGTGATCTCTTTGAAAATTCTACCAGAATTGTCAAAATCAGTTTTTTTTTAAAGAAAACAAAGATAACAGCGTGAATTAAAAGTGAATTACTTATTTTTTTTTAATTAAAATGAAGTGCGTGTTGTGCCATAAACATTTGGGCAAGGAAAACGGGCCGAGTTTTCGTGTTCCAGCTGACGAGCCTAGAAGACAACGATGGAACATGTTCCAAAAATTTTAAAAAATATGCTCGTGTTTGCTATAGACACTTCTACGAAAACTTTGTTTGCCATCCACCATCATCCAAATTTAATAACAATCATATAAATTACTCCAACAGCTGCACAAAATACTATTTAAATTGATTGATCAATAAAAAATTAAAAAAACCAAATAGTTTTCTTTCTCATAGCATTCTCATCGGTTGCAGAGTTTGTATGAGCTGTCAGTTGCTTTTTGACAGTTATGGTAGTTCGCTCTCAGCCGTGCGTCTACTTCTTTTCTTCTACCATGACTAAACCTTTAAAAAAAACTTTGTTTTGTAGTTATATAAAAATGTACATTGTAGGTGCATACTATTTTGACTGTGTACGGAAGATATAAAGTATGCAATGCTTTTGTACTTTTGCTTCCTTTTTAATAAAAAAATTATTGTTAAAAACTTAAATTTTCATATTAATAACTAGTTTCGGTTTCGGTTTCGGCTGAATATTATAAAATGGCCGAATATTCGGTTTCGGTTTCGGCCAAAACTCCGGTTACGGATGGACACTAGTTATTGGACAAAGTGGTGTGACATTATTAGAAAACACCAGAAATTATGTTGACACAAGTTTACAAAATTCGTTACGATGCAGAAATATTTTTGTTAAGTCTCTGTATTGGACTCATAAATAAAATAAAAAACATTTCAATCAAATATATGTATTTAAAAAAGCGCAGATGCATTGTACTCACATTTTTGGAATAATTGTAATCACTAGCACCTTAAAAAAATCAAAAAATTTTTTGCAATCGATTTTCAAACACGATGTCTGTAGTCTGCACAAGCAATACGTCTGTACACTTCGGTGTAACTACAGAAACTGAGTCATATCAAAAGACAAACTTGACAGCTAAAGGATTGGCGATTAGGGAATGAAAAATAAGAAATGGTTCACAGCCCAGCCCTTTCCCCTACATAAATTAACTTGAAAAAGTTATATAAAATACAAAAGAATAAAAAAAAAAAATAATAATTTACATATTTCATTGTGAACAATATTCGGAGTCGAAGCAAAAGCGTAAAGAACTTCGTTCTTGACGGGATTCCCCACCTGCACCACTTTTTTTTAATACTTTTGCTATGCCAGAACGTTTCTCTGAGAAAAACCTTTATCTGTATTGAAAGTTTGTGTACACATTCTGTTCAAAATTAAATGGAATAAAAAATCTGTTTCAACGACTTCGTTTCTATGAATTCAGTTCAGTTTAAAACAATTACATAATACAGTTTCACAAATTTTTGAGAAGCCTGTATGGAAAATTTTCTCTTTACAATTGGCTACTGTTTGTTTTTAATACGTATAATTACATTTGGGAATTGGTTATTTATTTGAAAAATTTTTGCAGTGAAAAGGAGACCTGACCTCAGGTTATATAACCCGGAAACAATGGAAGCAGCTATACTTTCAGCTAGATCTAGTAAAAGGAAGCCATTTGGATAAATTAACATAGGAGCTCTCAGAATGGATATATTATTTGGATGTAAATTTCAATAAAAATTGTAAGAAAAATTTATATGATTTAATTGTTTATTGATGTTTTTAGAGGTTTGAAATATTATCTTTCGAACAGGAGATCCTCGTGATTAACATTTTTATAAACAAAACAGAGCAAACTTTATTTTAACAAAAAACTGGCTAGCCAATCAAGGTATTAACTAACGGCTTTATTAACTTAAGCATTAATAGTAAAACTAGTTAAATTTTTTAATGAAAATTAAAAGTTTCTTTCTTTATTTTAGTTGCTATCTACAAGAAAAGTTCATTCGAAAAGTGAACCTAATAAAATTAATTAATATCATATTAATTAAATAATCTAAAATAACTGATCGATTTCGGTCAATATCAAAAATAATTGAACATTTGTTGTGCAAATAGCCAATTTTCAGTTTAACACAAGCTTTTAGCGAAGTAAAATTCATTAAATTCTATGGGGCACTTCCACAGATTCGTTAAACTCCAATGAATATCAAAAAATAAGAAGCAACTAGAACAGGCAGTAACCCTGGTAGAGTTAAAGGCTAATCTAAATATAGCTATTGCTTTAATGTCATATGATTAAATGGCCGATGAGAACGTTAAAATTCTTACGAATTTGTTTGAAAAAGTGTCAAATCTTATAAGACTTTAATAGTGGGTTGGTCACTGAAGAGAAAATGAAGCGATTTCCGAAACAGGTTGTCTAGTCTGCTGTGTGATTGACTGTATACAGAGTTGTTGTATTTATTTAAATTCAATTAAATTCATGCAAATTACTTCGTTAAAAAGATCACATTAAACCTACAGTTCACTGCCTCTTAAGCTCCGAAAGTTTGTGAATACGAAGCTTTTATATACAAAGCTCTGGTATCCTATTTATATTGATTAGACTTGAATACACTTCCAAAACCATTACATACTTTTAGTTTCTATTTATTTACATAAAAGCATTCATTTATCAAAACGTTAGATTATACTAGCAAATACCCGCTGCTTCGCCTGCGATAAAAATATTATATACCATGTAAAAATTTGAAAACTTAAAATTAAATTATTTTGTTGTATTTTCAAATGCAAAACATAAAAATATTTGTGTGCGTTTAATAATTGAAATATGGTATAAATATTAAAAAATTACTTTATTTATTTTGCATTACCTTCTTACAGTAATTGTTATGGTACCAAAAAGTTGCTTGGCTTTTTCTGTATTTTGATTTTTTAATAAGTCCTGCATAAGAGAATTATAAAAAATTTGGGAAAAACATTTTTAAATTTTTTATGTAAAAATGTCATTTCTTTAACATAGATTCTAAGCTTGAATAAATTCTTCTTAAGCTTTGAAAAGTTTCCATTATTATGACACCAAATTTTTGACTAAATCTCAAACACTATAGATTCTCTCAATTTTTATGAAAAGTCGTTTATTAATAAAAATAACGGTAAGCGAAAGATATAACGAAAATATTTTGTACCTATATTTAGTATATTAAAAAAATTCCGTTTTTATGTCACATTTTATCAATATAACACATTTATTTAGCCTTAGAATGAGAAAAACCAGATTGAAATTCAATTTTTGAATTTGCAAGTAAACAACTCCGCCATTTTCAAATCGATGTTCATCAAATTTCCTTCGTCTGAAAGGTCAATGAAAAGATTTTACGTAACTTCACCAATTCAATGTTTTATTATGTTTTCAAAAAACGTCTAATATGTTCAAATTGTGCTCAAGAAATGGGCCAAAAGTTCTGTTTGCTGTAGTTTTTTTTAAATTTCTATTTTCGCCACTCTTTCATATGACACATCATTTATCTGCAAAAAATGTTTAATATTGACACAAAATTCGTTAAACAGTTTCTATCATTAAACATCATGGGCTACCACCCCGTATTATTATTTGGACAAAATTTTAGTTTTTCAAAATTTTATTATATGTTTTACAATATTCTCAGCTTAAAAAATAAGTTTTGTGAAAAAAATGTTCACATATTTCGAACCATTCCAAAGTTATGTACTATATACATTAATCTATGTTTTCAGTCATTTAATTATCTATTTGGCATTTTTATTGAATTAAAATATTCCCCGGCAGACGCAGAAGCCACAGACCCCTTACTGCTATATATTATTTTTTTCTGTTATTCGGAAAATAAATTTTATACATACTTTCACCATTTTCAGTATAGTTGCCGAAAGTAACCATATGAACCGAATTACCAAATTTTTGTCTAATAAGACCAAAACCGTTCGAAATATAGCATTTTTGATGATTTGTGGGCGATAATAGGGGTGTTAATTAATTTAAACGTGAGGGGTTAAAGATGGCGTGGAAACTAATTTTTAGTACAGTTGCCGAAAGTAACAATACAAGCAAAATTAACAAATTTTAGTCTTGTACGACCAAAACCATATGAAATATAGGATTTATATCATATTGTAGACGTGAAAAGAAGGAGTAGCAAAATATCAACAGCCTATCACGATTTGGCTGAAATAAAAAATTGTTTGGTACCAGTATCGTCTAAATTGGTTCAGTGGTTCTCGCGTGATTGCCAAACATCCGTGCAGCGTCACAACGCTTTTAATAGTATAGATAGATAGATAGATAGTATAGATATATATACTAACACAATCTCAAGTCGGGAAAAATTAGCTGGCAAGGCTGCAAAATATAATTTACACTTATAACTGAATTCTTGCAACTCCCCTCAAAACATTTGCATAGCAAATTAATCAACACTGACAGCAATAATATCCCTGAAAGCATGGTATAATTACTAACATGGTAGTAGCGTAGACTGGCTTTTTTCTCACGAGCGGCAATGGGTAGTTGTCAAAATTAGCTGTTCATGCAATTAATCAAAGAAATGTGAAAAAATAAGCAACGACTTAAACATAGCTAATTTGGAATAGCACAATTGTAGGGGTGATAGACCAAAATAGCGAGGATGGTAAGATACCCAAGCACCAATGGAGCTGGATAGAGGCTTCGCTCGCTAAGGTCGCCTTGCAGGTCCTGAAGGACAACCCTGGGCCACCTCCAGCATGCACGGATGCGGGATGGTTTCAGGGCAATGTCAAGCTGATGGCCTGTGAAAATGAACGATCCGCTGAGCTATTTAAAGCGGCGATTGGGAAAGTTGGTGAGGTCTACCCAGGCGCTCGTCTAAAAGCGGTAGATTTGGACGAAATTCCGTCTAGACCAAGAGCCAGAGTCCGGGTTCCAGTCACCCCATCTGAACCTGAGGAAATTTTGGAAATGCTGAAGGTCTTCAACCCAGCCATATCCACCCAAAACTGGAAGGTGGTGAAGTTGGAGCCTAAAGCTGAGGATGCCAAAACCGATCCCAAGAAATCCAAGATGGAGGTTTTGTTGATCCTCAACAACGAATGCATTGAGCAACTCAACAAAGATAAATGTACCCTAAACTATGAATTTAGCAAGATTCACCCAAGAATCTATAAAACGGACACGGTGTCTCTCGTAAATCGTGCGGTCTGTAGTGCCACGATTGAGAATCCTAGCGACATCGACGAGTTGATTGGAAGCGAGGATGAGCTATCATCCGCGTCCGAACTAGCGACGGCGATGACAAATCTCCTTAAGGAGCAGGCTCCGTCAGAGGAGCCCTTCAGCGACGAAGAGGCTGACACCACGATTGTTGGAGTACCAAAGGATGTTCCGGGTACTCCAAATTAACTTGCATCACTGCAAAGCAGCTTCGGCTGCTCTCCAGCGTCACCTGACAACGGGCGATGTCGACTTGGTGCTGATTCAGGAACCTTGGATGAACAACAACAAAATCCTTGGCCTGAATACACCAAACTACAAAATTTACTATGTATCTAACAAAGGTAAAACTCGAACTTGTATTTTAGCGAAAGTTAACTTGAATTGCTTTATTCTCCCTCAGTTTAGTCACGGGGACCTCTCTGTGGTCAGCCTGGAGCTGGGGCCCAATAAACTAAGGATTACTTCCTTTTATTTTCCCTATGATGAGCCCATACCCACGCAATCTTTCCAGGAACTCCTACAGGGAACTCATCCAGTCACGCACATCATTCTGGGTGGAGATACAAATGCACACCACTCACAATGGAACAGCACTAACAACAACGACAGAGGTGAGTTACTTTTTAACTTCCTACTAAACACTAAATTAAATATAATGAACAAGGGCAATGAGCCAACTTTTATTATCAAAAATCGAGAAGAAGTTCTGGATATCACCCTAGTATCAGAAAACTTCTCGGAAGAAATTCATTCTTGGAAGGTCTTAAAAGAACACTCGTTCTCGGACCATAGGTATACAGAATTCGGCTGGAAGATAACCAATCAATCCATGCCTCTAAAAATAAGAAATCTCCGTAAGACAAATTGGAGATGGTATAATAAACTAATTAAAACATCACTGAATTCAGTCACTTCTCCCCCCGTTGCTAACAAAGAAGAGTTGGACCTTCTGGTTCTAGACTTCACAAAGAAATGCTCGGATGCACTAAACAGAGCATGTCCGAAAAAAGTTTTCAAAAATCCCATAAACCCGTATGGTGGTCTCGGGAGATTGAAATTCTCAGAAAGGACTGTCGTAGAGACTTTAACTACGCAAGGCGTAGCAATAGTGAGGACTCATGGAATAGCTATAAGTCTAAACTAGGCATTTACAAAACAGCAATCAGGAAAGCAAAGAAGGCCTCTTGGTCCTCCTTCTGCACAGAAATAGAGGGTACTTCCGAGGCTTCAAGGCTCAGGAAAATACTATCGAAATCCTCGACAGTACCAAGCTTTCTTCAAAAGGAAGATGGCACCTGGACGGATTCATGCATCGAAACCCTAGATATACTCATGGATGCGCATTTTCCTGGTAATGTTTACTCTGACATTTCCAGCTTTCAAACACTTCCCTGCGACCTTATGCCTCAACAGAATGAGCAACTGACCAGCAAGGAGAAGTTAAAATGGGCGATCTATTCATTCCAACCTTATAAATCTCCAGGTCCCGATGGCATTATACCAGCTCAACTCCACTATAGCTTTAATGCAATAGTACCCTGGCTTCAGACAATCTACTATGGTTGCCTACGCCTTATTCCAACAGCTTGGAGAGAGACAAAAGTTATCTTTATACCGAAAGCGGGTAAGTCCTCTCACACTAAATCGAATGACTTCAGACCTATAAGCCTCTCTTCCTTCCGTTAAAATTCTAGAGAGACTTATTGGGCTTCTTCTCAAGCCGAAACTTGATAGGCTTCTAAAATCCCAACATGCCTACATTAAAGGCAAATCTACAGAGACAGCTCTGCACTCTCTTGTGTCTACCATCGAAAAATCACTTGAGAACAAAGAATACGCACTTGCTGCTTTTCTAGATATAGCAGGGGCATTCAATAACGTCCTTCCATGTGCAGTCACCTCGGCCTTGTCGGAACTGGGGGTGGAGGATTTTCTCGTGAGTTTCATACACCAGATGCTCTTGGGCAGGGTGGTGAACTCAGAACTGGGAGGATCCTCCACTCGTAGGTTTGTAAGCAGAGGCACTCCGCAGGGAGGAGTTTTGTCTCCACTTCTGTGGTCCGTGACGGTTGACCAGCTGTTGCGCATCATGGAGGGGGAAGGCTACAGGGTTGTTGCTTATGCAGACGATATTGCAATAATTTTTAACGGAAAGTTTCCCCAGACTCTCTGTCAACTCATGGAGAGAGCACTCTTAATTCTCTCGAGATGGGCATCCACGTGTGGTTTAAGTGTAAACCCCGAGAAAACAGATCTCATTCTTTTCACTAGGAAATATAAAACCCCCAACTTAGAACCTCCGCGTCTGAACGGCACGAGGTTGCTCTTTAGCGATAGCACGAAATACCTAGGAGTTATCCTGGATAAGAAGCTTATCTGGAATGTTAACATTACGGAACGTGTTAAAAAGGCAAACATAGCAATATTTGCCTGTAAAAAAGCTATAGGTAAAAAGTGGGGTTTTTACCCCAAAATAGTACGCTGGATTTATACAGCAATTGTCCGCCCCATACTAATGTATGGCTCACTGGTATGGTGGAGGGCCCTTGATAAGGCAACCACACTTCAGAAGTTTGCAAAGGTGCAAAGAAGCGCAGGTCTTTGTATTACGGGGGCACTGTCCTCAACACCAACTAGCACCCTCAATGTCATGCTTCACCTTCCTCCTCTCGATATCTTTGCCAGGGAATGTGCCAACACAGCAGCCCTGAGACTTAGAGAATCTGGTAATTGGATAGGTAACAACTGCGGCCACACAATTATTCTGAACTCGTCTGCACCCGACAAAACAGACTACTGTGTGCCGTGCTTAAATCTTGAAAAGAACTATGCAGTTTTCATCCCTTCACGTCTAGACTGGGCAAACAAAAGCCCCCTTAAAACCTCCGCCATAAAAATCTTTACAGATGGATCCAAACTTCGAGAACAAGTAGGGGGAGGTATCTACTCCCAGGATCTCGAAATCGAAGCGTCCTTTAGACTTCCTAACTAATGTAGTGTCTACCAAGCGGAAATGATGGCTATTCACGAAACCACTATGATTCTAGGTCAAAAAGACCTTGAAAGAAAAAGTATTTCCATCTTTTCAGATAGCCAAGCTGCACTGAAAGCACTGAACTCAAATATTGACAACTCTAAAACTCGCACTGAGTGCCGCAAATCTCTTAACGAGATGGCAAGGCTACTCAGGATTCACCTCATATGGGTACCCGGACACAGGGATATCAAGGGCAACAATTTGGCCGACGACCCCTCCCTAACACCCTCTTCAATGAGGACTTTATTGGTATACCCATTTCCTCCTATAAACTCCAGTACAAGAACAGATCCCTAGGTCTTGCACAAGAACGCTGGGAACGCCTTGATACATGTAGGATAACTAAGCTAACATGGCCTACCTACGATTTAAAACGCACCAACTCACTGCTTGAGTTAAGCAGGGTAAACCTGTCAAAAATAGTACGAATCCTAACGGGTCACTGCCTGATCGGAGTGCATGCCCTTCGGTTGGGAGTTGCATCAAACGATTTCTGCAGAAGCTGCAGATGTGAGGAGGAGGTAGAAAACGTTCAGCACCTCCTCTGCGAATGTCCGGCTCTAGCTAAAAGGAGAATGGCAACTCTGGGCCTTCCCTTTTTAAACGGACTTGCCGAAGTCTCATGCCTGGAAATCAAGCAT
This sequence comes from Dichetophora obliterata, assembly GCA_963920525.1. NCBI lineage: Eukaryota > Metazoa > Arthropoda > Insecta > Diptera > Sciomyzidae > Dichetophora > Dichetophora obliterata. The sequence goes on along the minus strand of OY986439.1, from coordinate 74,412,688 downwards.
ATACTCAATTTCATTATCCGCTCGAACTGGTTTGAGGAGGGAAATCTCTATTAGGTTTTTAAAGAGATCATGTGGTATCACAACGGGCCTGCACTGGCCTAAGTGTACGAGTCGTCTATCGGCTCAGCCACCGTTACCTAACCTAACCTAAACATAGCTAGTCAATCGCAGCAAACTGAAAACATTTCAATAAACTTCGCGTAAAAATTTAATGAATCAAAGAAAAGTTAAAAATAAGCACACAGCTAGTCAACAGCAGCAAACTAAAAATCCTTTAGCTGTTTTTGACAACTACTAATCGCAAAAAAACTGTCACAGCTACCTTGTCAAATAATTATACCATGCCTGAAAGCAACTACACAACATAGCTGCAATGTTATATTGAGAGAAGCTCTCCCGAGAAAGAGAGGAAACCTTTGTTTGCTGTTGTATAGAACTGCTTGTTAAATATAAGCATCAAATAAAATAAGTACATTAATAGAAATAATTAAAGAATAGACTTTTCGAAAACCTTAGTAAGCTATGACACTGTAAATTTTCAAAGGAATTGAATAAAGAAAGAATTATTAAAATTATCGAATTGTAATCAAAAATTAATATTAAGAATTATCAAAAAATAATTGGTTCAGCGGTTATATAATATATAATTATGTACCTTATATAATAGTATAGATATAGATATATTATATCCCGATAGTATTTTTCTTCAGGAATCTATGTTCGTTTCATATAAAAAATAAAATTTTCATGTTGTGTTATTTAACACAATTTATTTGAAAGTTTTATCATTTTCAAAAATCATATTTTATAATAAGTAGTTTTGGGTTATACATTGTTCCAATAATTTTAGTTTAAAGATTTTACTAATGAATTTCCTGACACCACATCTAGAAGTAATTTCTAAGCAATACCTATTTACTAATGCGCTCACACTTTATAATAAGTTTTACATTCATTGTCAACTTTACCGCGGCCGGACAAAATACAATTTGCAAAAAGCAAATAATTTTCGCTCCACCTTACTGTAAACTAATATGTCAGTTTTTGTTTTAGCTTAAAAATATATTTATTTCTAACTATTCGTCTGCATTTTTACATGTCCGTCAGTTTACCTGTAATCCGCATTATCCGTCTGTCGGTATGTTTGATTTCGACTGTCCGTCTACTAAATATTTATTTAATTTTGCAGTATAAATCAGAGCACGAAAAAAAATCACCTAGTCTTATAAGAGTTTTGCAAAAAGCGGTTTATTGCGTAAGGTGGATGTCATCAGTGGTTTAGCAGCCATGCCTGAACAAATGAAATTCAGAATTTTATACAGGTGTTGGAGGCCTCGCAGCTACATTGTATTTAAGAAATACTTGGTTACGTCATGGGTTCATTTACCACTGGGTTGATTTCAGTGTGCTCTTTAAAGCGCTCATTAAACATACTGAAACTCTCAATATGGGAGAGAATAAATGTGCAAAGCTATCTGACACCGCAATAGAAACAATGAGAAGCACAATAGCAGAGGAAAAGAGAGATAAAGCTTTATGCTGCTTGTGTGTCTAACAATTTAAGAAAGCAATGATTTGTATGTTTGGTTTTTTTGGCTTCTTTATAAATTTAAATTTTAATAACTTATAAGAGTTTTTTCAAATTAAGGATGTAAGACTTTAAGTTAAACATGTAGCTTTATATTAGTGAAAAAATTGCTAAAATCGGTTCAGTATTTTTTAAGTTTAGCGTCGTCGCAGATACGTGAGAAGCCTTTTATATAATAGTATAGATGAAAAAATTTGTACATCAATCCAATTATTACTCCATATAAAATATATGAAAATTTATAATTAATCTTTATTATGGCTGCACCCCAAACATTATATATATATGTGAGGTTGGTACTCTTTTTATATAATATCTAATATTCAAAGGCGTTTTTTATTTTTTTATAAAGATTTTTATTTTAGAATAAGAAGTTAGAAATTAATTTGCTGAATATATTTTCGATAATGAAAATTTTATATACATTTGTTGATCATTTTGATTTTGATGTTAAATTCGTTTTAATTTATTCAAACACATTGTAAGGAATGCTTTCAGGTATTTTTGCACCCTTTGGTATTTGCAATGTAAATGTCCGGTTAATATAATAAATTCAATTATAGGTATTGAAAAAACATATAAGGACATTTTCACAGAATGGACCACCAAGCAATTATTTTTTATACTCTATTAAAAAATGCTTTTTTTTTTAATAATATAATTCATTTACAGCTTATCTCAGTTGTTATTATGAGAAATTTGGCCTAAATGCTAAAAATATGTCCTTCTTGTTCTAGCTATTTTAGGTGTTTTTTTTTACACATTTATGATATGATTACACTCATTATATAAAATTTTTTTATCATCAACAAATAATACCAAAAAAAAAAAATTAAAAGAGATCAAATAAAGCTCAATAAATGGTAATATTATATTTTGCTTTTATTGCTATTCTCATGTCGCGTTCTTGTACCTGAAACATCATTTGTTATCAGGACTTCGCGATCGTTATAAACCAGTGTCTGCAAATTTGAATTCAAACCAAATTTGGTGGTCTCATCTGAAAAAAGTTACTGCGTAAAAAAATCATACTCAAAATTTCATTTTTATTTTCAACGTACGTCGGCGTTCGCTATCGAAAGTGCAGCTTTTTTAAAAACAATTTTTTTATTATTTTCAAATACAAATAGGTCCATATATATAAATATAAATAAATATATATTTACAATGTACATTATAAATATATGCTTATTTGCAAAATTTTAAGTCATTAGAATAACTTTTGTGGAATTTAAAGAGATTTACCGTGTTGGCCAAGTCACTTTGTATGGGAGGTAGACTTGCTTTTCATTAGATTTGGCTGATTTTTTGAACTTGATCTGTATTTTTGAATAAAAATATTATATTTTTTATTTCGCTGTGATAGCTTTTTTTCTTATTTCGTCATGATTCGAGCCTCGTCACAAAAAATTTTTGTGCCTCTAAGATACGATTGAGATAAACTTTGTGTGGGCTGCAGGTTACTTTTTGTGATGTTTGTATTGGAACCCCCAGAAGGGTGACAGATAGAGTTTAGGTGTAGGTGTGTACGAGAGAATTTATGAAAATGGTTGGCCACACCCCTTTTTACCGCCCACAAAAGCGGTAGATTAAAATTTCGTAATTTAGTTAATATGCTTGCTTTCGGACACTGTACTAAAAATGAGTGTGGTCACCTTATAGATCTGGTCACCTCAAAAGAAAAGAGTGGAGTAAAGCAAAGTGCGCCAGGTATACCCTAAATTGAGCTGAAATTTTTTTAGTCTATTTGTTTCGAGTACGAAATGGTTTAAGGCCAAAAAGTGTTGCCGCACCTCTTTCACCGCCCAAAAATTCATAAAAATGCTTTATTTCGGACGGTTTTGGTCGTATTAGAATAAAATGTAGTAATTTATTTTCTATTTTTTGTGTGTTTTGTATGGGAATCTCTGGCTAATGACTTTTTTAATTATAAGTTTTACTAATATAATTCACTCATTTATAATATATACGATACTTCTGGTAGTAACTGCAAACTTGAGTTGAAATAACTTGTCCTATTCCTTATAATATAAGAGATGTTCAAATATGTCGCGTGATAAATGTCTCAATACAAATATTTCAACATGACAACTATCACTAGGAAGACACATTCATCCGTTTTAGTTTAAAATGAGTTATTATAAAAATTTTTTTTGCGTTGCTTAGTTTTCTGCATTTTTGTAGATGCAGTCGAAAACGAGTTCCATTTTTTGTCGCGTGCTAGATCCCATGTTTATTACATGTTATTACAGAACCAACCTTTTGAAAATGCTATTGAAAAATAAAAAAAAAAAAAATAAAAAATTGTTGAGTTTTATTTTTGTTTTTATACCTTAAAGGCATACGAATGTCGCGTGCTCAACTGTGGAAATTCCCATATACTTTAATATTAAATAATGTGCTACTTTCAAAAGAAAATTTATATTTATACATAAAATTGTACATTATAATACAAATTTATGTTAGACAACATTTTTTTATTAATTTTGCACCCCTTGTTTTTTTCGGAAAAGACCGCACCGGTTTTTTTCCTAGTATATAACAGCTTAAATAAAAAGGAGACAACAAATTTTTTCTTTTTTTTTAATCATTGTCCTTAAGCTAGATAAGTAACAGAAAAATCCCAGATGGTGACCTCCAGAGTTTGTTGATATTGATGGAAGCTCTAATTTTTTTTCATAAATTCCTAGAATAAAAGGAGTACTTCAAAATTGCTTGTTTGCGAGCAACATGTTTTTATTGGACCTCATAAATTGCTTAGTTTGCCTAACAAATAGATGATCTTTCGATTGATAGTTCCTTAAGATATATTCGGTACCATCAGTTATTTGGACATAACATCGACAATGTAAGCACAAACGGTTTCTTTAGTTTTGTTATTTCGTTTCGTTTATTGTTCCAAAATGAAGTGTTAAAATAGTGCTCGCTTGTCTCTCGTTAATTGCTCTACTGTATGCTCCAGCTATTGGAATAAAAAATTAAACAAAAAATATTGTTTTTATTATTATAATAGATTAACGTATGTTATTTTTATATCAATATATCTGCGGTCCTAGCTTTTCTGTGGACTCTTTGTCCAAAAAAAAGTTAGTAACGAAATGGTCTGGCTAGACCATTTATAATAAAGGTGAGATTGCAAAGGTGTGAATAATGTCCAGGTATAGATGCTGAATAGCATTTTTATATCTGTGTTTTGATTTATATGTGCGTTTTATGAGTGTGTGTTTGTACGTTTGTAAGTAGAAGTTAAAATATAAAACGTTAAAACTAGATTTTATGTAATTTATATTTTGGTCTACTAATTGATTTCTCTCAGGTAAAAAAATACAGATGCAGCAATACGGAAAATATGTGTAAGAAATTTGAGCTAGTAAAACAAAAAAATAAATTCATTCTGATGAGGTTTGTTCAGCTGTTGTTGCTAAACACTCATGACATTTGGGAAAAGTTTCTGCATATTTTCAGCATGTGAGTTTTTTAATATTTATAGAAATGAATCTCGCTTTTCGTTGGAGTTTTTTTTTGTTTTCGAAAGATAAAGCAGCATTGCTTCGCTGAAGCTTGTCCCAAGATTTTTGGCTTGGTGATGGATATGCAGATGATAGTGATCGTCTTCTGGTGTGTGCAGACCAATCCGTCAAGCATAGCTGGTGGATGCCTTTAAACCGTCTCGTCAAACTCCCATTTTTTTCTTATAATATGTTATTTATAGTTTTTGATAATGAACACATCAGTTGTGGATATCATAAAATATCAGATATCCGGAATTAGTATTCATCGTTCTGGATTTTGTTTAAATTTAAGACTGGTCTGCGCTTCAGATTCAGTCAACATAAGGGTTAAGGCTTAACAGTGTACCTATCTTAGTTTTTGAAACATTTCTGAAAAGTATTTTAAGACTTTGATTTGACATTCAAAATGTGTAAATGAAATTTATTAGTTGTTTTTTTCAGAGGTTTTGTTCAGTTGGTATGATTTTCTAATAAATATTTTAGTAATTTGTTAATACTTTTATATTAATAGCAAAAAAGAAATATGTTGTTATAACGTTTCAAACAAGGTTCTCGTATTATGTTGAGGTTTAAAAAATTGTTACTTGAAAATTTCAGATAACCGTCTCAGAATGACAGCGAATTAGCAAATTAATATTGCAGCGATGCCATAAGCAAAGTAAATTAACATATAAATATTTTAAGGAATGAGGGACTTATATTCAAGAATGACCCAATAAAAAAAAATCGAAGCTATTTTGGGATCATCCTTTAACTAAACCTAACCTAATAGAATAAACAAGAAAAAACATTTTGTATTTTAAAATGTTCAAATAGTGATTTTTTTTTTACCTTATTTTTTATATTTTTTTCTGCTAGATTGATACAATTTTTGTTGGTCGTTATTTAAATTTTTTATTTAAAATTTTTAAAAATTAAATAATTTTGTAAGGCAAATGTGTTTTGATCTATATTTATACATATAATGTAATTTTAGTGCAATGAGATGTAAGTAATCAAAAAATTTATTAAAATTAAAAATTGACTTACCCTAGAAACGTAGTTCCAAGCTATACTCTAATTCCATAAAAACATCTCAACTGAAACTATGTATTTTAAAAAATATGGCAGATTTTAAATAGAAGAGTACTGAAAATTTAAAATATTTTTTTTTATCATACTTTTAAAATGGAGAAGTTTAAGGATACATTGTTGTACTTTCTAACCTTTAATCACTTCAACTTAAATTAAGAAAAATTTCGAAAACGAGTTTTTGAAAATTTTGAGTTTTTTGCATATAATGGTTATAAAAATCTTAAATTCTTAAAAAATTGTATCCAACTTTATTTTTGGTTTGGAATGGAACATAAAAATTTTCTGACAATTATAATCTTAAGAAAAAAATTTTGATTTCTCATTACTTGAAATCCGTATAATACTCTATTTTCTTTTTTTTGATATAAATGCATTTGAGCCCCGAAAGTCGAAATAGTGCATTCAGAAAAAGTAACAGACATAGCTCTGGCTTAGAAATTTTCAGATATATAAGAATATAAGATATATAAGAATGGAGCTTAAAAAATATTTTTTTTTTTTTAAAAGATCAAACAACCAAGGCGTGCCCTAGGCATGCACCTTATATGAACAATGTTTGGTCTTTGACCTGAAAGAAAAGGAATCGATTATTAGAGGAAGAATTGATTGCGACCAATTGAATTTGATTGAAACACAATTTGAATTGCTTATAACCGAGGCTACGAATAGTGTTATGCCTTAACCTCGGCAAGCATTTCCTTTGTTGTTCCTGTTCTATAATTCCACATGTTACACAATTTAGTTGTGGATTTTTTCTTTCAATAATTCTTAAACGTAGTGAGAAACAAAGGAAACCATTGTAAGAGGGGTAGTAAGGTGGAATCGAACCGGGGACCTCTGAGTTGATAGTCTAGCACACTCTTCACTAGACTACAAAGGCCGACGAAATTGTATTTTGTTAAGTTAACGGGTAAAATAAATTTGAAAAATTGGGTTGAAATAGTTACCTATAATTACGTTTTTAGTTGGCAATTAAAAAAAAAATCTTAATTTGGAATATTTGAAAGAAAGTTATAGGCAAAAAACTACGACCTTTTTTTCAAAATTATTACTCGAGAAAAAATATATACAGTTTGGTAGAAAAGTTTTTAAAGCGACACCTAAAAACCAGCAGACGAATTGGTATAATTCAAGAATAGCGACAACTCCCTTTTTAATATTTTTTTCTTGAAACATATGGATTTTAGCCTCCTTGACCTAAATCAGGAAAAATTTCAGGCCGCTCGCAATTGGTTTAGAAGTTATAGGCCTCCAAAGTTGCAAGAATGGCCTACAAATATTGCTGTTTTTAGTGTTCCGCATTATGGGTATCAAAAGAAAGGTAAACCGACTAACTATTTAACGAGGATCAAACATGAAAATCCATGCATAAGTTTTTAAGAAATAACTATTCTGATATTTACAATTTGTCTGAAAAACTAGTGGTTTCGCTATTACGAAAGCATTACAATAAAAATTGTTATATTTTAAAAAGTTATGGATGGATTTTTATTTTTGATACTTTGTTGAATAGGTACTTTCATTACTTTTATTTCTTTTTTCTTTCCCATAAAGCGTAGTTTTGTTGAAAAAATATCAAAATTTGTAGGCCATTTTTTCCAACTTTGGAGGCCTAAAACTTCTAAACCAATTTCGAGCGGCTATTCAGATTTGGATTTAGGAAGCCAAAGTAATCTGCAAAAAAATAATCTGCATATAATCTGCAAAAAAACATTTTTAAATTAGAGCTGTCGCTATTCTTGAAATGTTTCGAAGAATTAAAAGTTTTACGCCATTTTAATATGTAATTTTTCATTTAAACTCACAAAAAATTTTATTTCGACCTGTCAATTTATTATTTGTTTACAAGCCATTTGAAGTGTACGTGCCAAAAAAATATGTTTTTTTTTAGAGAAATAGCCAGAAAAAAAAGAAGGAACATCGTGCAGCGATAAAATTCTTTGTTTCGGAAAGCTTATCAGCAATATAAATTCATACAAAAATTGTGAAAGTATAAAAGGCATCTGTTTCTTTATTTCAAACTGTGCATCGATGGGTCGTACAAGCATTGATATGTATGATATTGTTTATGAAGATCAAAGTTTATAAATCTTGAAATTGCTGATACCATGGGTATCGCAGACGAATGAGTACTTCACATTGTTACTGAAGAATAACATATGAAAAAGTTGTTCGGAAATTAAGTGCCGCATTCATAACAATTCAACAAAAACAGAATCGGTAATTACTTTCTCATCGAAATTTGAAGCGTTTTAAGCAGATTAAACCAGAATTTGATCGTCGTTTTATAATTATGGATGAGACTTGATTCTACTATTGTGATTCTTAACTGGAACGAGAGCGTTTAAAGCTGTCTAAAGCTGGTTGCTTACCTGCTTCCAAAACAGGTGAAGTCAGAATGATCGGCAAAAAAGGTTATGGTATCAGTGTTTTGAACTGCAAAGGGATTTTGCTGATTGATAATCTTGAGAAAGGTAAAAAATATAACTCTAAATAGTATTGCAACCTTTTGAGTTAGCTGAATGAAAAAATTCGTGACAAAAGACCTGCTTAACATAATGTTTTGACGATATTTTGAGGAAGGATTAGTTGAATGAATTAAAGTACGAACAAAGTTTTAGTTCTGTCATATTTTAAATGCTTTATCCCCGGCACTTTATCACCAATATGAACTTTAAAATTAAGAAAGCATTTAAAAAAAATGTATTTAAATGGAGTCACGTTTAAGTGTAATGACTTTCTGTAATTTAAAACAGGATAAACATCACATACATGGTTTTTCTTAAAATGGTGCAAAGCAAGGTGTTTTCAATGTCCTAACTTTTTGAATGTGATGACCTTTTTTAAAAGGTCTCAATAAAACCTTAATATATATAGCCTCAAACGTTATGAAAAATTTATAGAAAAACCATTTTGTTGGTGAGTTTTGAAAATAAGCAAAAAATTATGAATAATTAATACTTTGTGATAGTTTATATTGACACCAAGAGCCAAATTAAATGCTTAAGTCCAAAAACTTTAAATAACTTATGTTGTTTTAACTTTAAATTTTTTGTATAAACACATTTTTCAGCATTTTTCTATACACATGCTGCGAGGTTAACACTCGCCCATGTTAACATGTTAATTTTGATGACCTTGAGAGGTCAAATTAGATGTGATGAACTTTCAACATGTCCTTCTTTAAGAATTTATGTAAAGTTTGGATGTGCTTGTTTATTTATGGTTTTGGCACACTGTGTTATAATATAAGAAAACTAATATTAGTTATCAAATTATTAACTCGGTTTTTTTTGAGCGCGTGTGTATGAAATAGGTTTTTGCTTGAAAATGATATATGTATTTATTTACCCATTTAATTTAGCTTCAGCTATTTTCAGAGATCTTAGGCTATATTCGTCATCCCCGGCTGCTAGACAGACAATCAAAGACATCACAGCAAAGAATGTACGCAGGATGTAAAATACACGAACATTCATTTGAGCGTTGTAAATTTTTGACTTTAAACTTGAACTTCTCAATTACTGATGATATACCTTGCTATTGAGATATTACCAAAACTGACGGTTTCTTTTACTCATTAAAACAACAACACTACTGACTCGAGTTATTTATATACCTTCATAAACGTGTTGTTTAAAAATTAGTTTCATGCTTTATAAACCTAAATAACAAAATTTTCAATTTGTTAGGGCGCAGCTGTGTGCTACTGTGCAGAGATATTTTCTTAATTACGGTGAAATAAAAATTTATACGGGACTGGTTAGCAGTAAATGTAAACATTAACCCTGGATCACTAACCTATTGCTGATTTGCGTCATAACTATCTGTGGGTATTTTCCACCCACATAAGAAATTCGCAGTTATAAGGATATTATTACTTTTATTTGGTAATAAGAAAAGTGTAATTTTTAATAAATAAAAGATTATTTTTACCGTTTTAAAATGTTTTTTGTTAAAAGAATTGGTTTGATGTATGTTAAACAAAAAATTAAAAATTTGGAATTGTTTTTATAAAAAAAAAACAAACAGAAGGTTTTGAAAAAAGCGTTTTTATCTGCAGTTTAGGGCTACATATAAATTTTATTATATATATTTCATCGCACAGTGTCGGAATGCAGTTTAAGTAGAGTATTAAAGCTGGCAAAAAACTGACAGAAGTACATTGTGCACATTAATCTCGGATGCAGAAGATTTTGAGATGAATTTTGTGACTGTCTTGCAAACTAAGGCCTTATTCATTTATTGCCAAACAACAGTCAACTCCTTTCAAACTTACTAAAGATTCATAAATTTAACTTTTCGGACTACACTATGATTTTTCGCGCCCCATCAAGTCATATATCTCATTCTTTCGATTAAGACTTATTAAAAAACTTTTTAAAATTCCCTGAGTTGGGAAAACTTAAAAAACAAAAAAAGTTTACTTTTTCGGTATAAATATTGTTCAAATTTTTGTTTTTATATTTTTATAGAAAACAATGGAAAAATCCTTTAAGAACGTATTTTGAATAATTATTTAAAATATAAATTGCAGACCTAAGCTTTAAAGCCCTATAACTCAGCAACCCGTCTTTTTTACTTCCCTCCCTTTGCACTTTTTATGTACTGAGATAGTACAACAACATTGCAAAGTTTCATCGAAATCGGAGCGATGAAATTTTTCAGTGGGACGCGTGACGTGGACTGCCCGATATATATATTGCATTAGAAATCTTGCGTAGAGACTGTGGTTAAGGTTAGTGATGGAGAGTTAAATATATCGGCATATAACATCAAAAAAGCCGTAATTTACATCAGAAATCTTTTTACAAGAGATGCAAAAAATATTCTAAATTTCTCAAGCGCGTGCACTGAGCGCTTTTAAAATTTTGTTAATAAAAATGTCATTTTTAGTTGTAGGAAAGTAAAATTTTGCAGGAACATATATTTTGATACGGTTATATTCTATTAAAAAAGTCCATTTTGAATTTTTGTAACTTACGGCATTTTTTATTTAATACAGCGATATAATGATATGGTTTTTGAAAATAAAAAAAAAACCGAAAATTTGCAATAGTGAATTAAATATTTATTTTTTGCTAAGCGTCAATGCCTGCAATTTACTTTTTAAAGATTATTTCATGTAAAAGTTTCCCGCGGCTACGCTTGAGGTGGTTCATCCATAAGCTTAAATTTTCGCATACATTTTCCAGCATTTCGGCCGGTATCTCAACAATAGCAGCTGTAATGTTGTATTCCAGGGCTGCAATAGTTGCTGGTTTGTCCCTGTACACGAAAAACTTCACAAAACTAGCCCCACAAAAAATAGTCTAGTGGGATCTTGGCGGCCAATGGACTGCTCCAAAACTTGAGATGAATTGTTCATCAAACTCGCCTCTCAATAGGTCCATTGTATCACGTGCCGTGTTGCATATGGCACCGTCTTATTGAAACCACATGTCAACCAAGTCCAATTTTTCTATTCTGGACAAAAAAAAGACGGTAATTATTGCTCGGTACCTTGCTCCGTTGACTGTAACGTTGCGATTTTTATTATTTTTGAAAAAGTACGGTCCACAAATTGCACCAAACAGTGCATTTTTAAGAGTGCATTGGCATAAACATGGGTAACGCTACGCTGCGTTGCGCTTATGAGTTGAAGCATTTAAGTGCGTTACTGCGCTAATACACTTGTTTTAAAAAAGTAACGCAATAGCGCAGTAATAACACGCTTATAGAAAAATTAGGAAATACTTATTGAGCTAGCAAAAATTGCAAAAATTTTACGAAGCCTCAAACATAGCGATATAATGTTCGAAGCGAGCATTGTAAGCTTATTAAAATATGGAAAAGGAGTTGCGGGAAAGATGCTGTTAAGCATGAGTGTTTGGAGAGCTGTTGATTGTTATGATGCTTTGCCATGCACGGAATGGTTTTTCAATATGTATAACAGTATTTAAACGTGTTTGTAAGTCAATATTTAATATGTATTTATTAAAATTAAACGTAATATTTAAACGAAAGCATAATATTTGTTTTTGAGTTGAAGATGAATATTGAATAGTTAAAAATAACGCAAAACCGCATCAATATGAGTTCTTTAAATCAGATATATTGTTTCAGGATTTGTTATATGATTCTATTTATTTTTCCTAAGACAAGGCAACTTGCGCTTAGGACAAGACACCATAAAACTCATCGCATTCAAAAAATTAACCACATAAAGCAATGCGTTATCGAACTAAAAACATCCTGTGGTGATCAACATCGTGTTAATATAGATATCATAGCATTTTAAGCTACGTCACACAGTGCTTTGCGTAGTGGAAATATATCAGAAAATTTTTAGTCTCCGCATAGCACAAATTTGGTATCATTCGACAGGTAATATTCCTATGAAGATAAATTCGAAAAATTTTTGTTTAAAAATTACGCCTGTAGGCACGGCACTATGTTAAAGTTGACTAATTTTGTACGAATTTGACGGTGGTGTCACAGGTTTTTTAAGGCTCAAAGAAGAAGCTCTTAAAAATAAATTGGTCAAAAATAAAAAAAAATTTAAAGAAGAAAACAATGCAAAATTTTGGTTTTTTGAGTTTTTGAAAATATTAAAAAATAGAATTTGCTTAATTTTAAAACTTTAAAAACAAAACCAAACTTTAAACCAAAAACAGAAAAATTCGCAAATTTTGGGAAGCATGTATTAAAATGCGGGTGTTTGTATATGCCGGATTTTTTTTAATCATAAGATAGGACCCTTGTCTAGCCGCCAATGAAAAAAATTCCGCATATTTCCGTTATTTTTAAAAAACCGATTTTGAAAAAGTCTAAATTAGTAATTTGCTTTAGAATTGCTTGAACATAGGTTCAAAGGAGGTAGCCCTAAAAACTAATCGATTTGAATAATTTTAAGTAAACATATATAACTTAAAATTTTAAGCTTTTTGACCAAATTTTACTATGATCGGGCAACTTTTGTGTCTACCTCCCATACAAAATTATGTAAAAATTTAATATAGGTCCAAGGGAGGTACCCCTAAAAACTAATTGATTTAAACCATTTTCAGTACACTTCTATTACTTTATATTTTAAGCATTCTGACAAAATTTTATTAAGATCGGTCAACTTTTGTGTCTACCTCCCATACAAAATTATGTTAAAATTTAATATAGGTCCAAGGTAAGAACCAACCGATTTCAACCATTTTCGGTGTTTTTCTTAGATAGCTTAAACTTATTAAGCATACAAAATTTCATTATCACAGGAGCACTCCTTCTATTTATTTCCAAATTTGTACGAACGCAAAGCACTGTGCGTCATGACGCAACTGCGTTAACGTATTACGCTGATACAGTAAGATGCGCTTGGGTTGGTGTATCAGCGCAGCTTTTTTTGATGCGTTACCCATGTCTACATTGGCAGCTCTTCTGATAAAATTCGGCAAATCTGTGTGTTGACGTACCCCTTGAGCCAGAAATGAGCTTCATCGCAGAAGACACTTTTACGATAAAAAAGTGGATCGTCATCCAACTTTTCTAAGGCCCATTCACCAAACAAGCGACGTTGTGGTAGGTCACCCGGCTTCAGTTCTTGCACCAGCTATATTTTGTTTGGTTTCATACCGAGGATCTTCACGTAAAATCTTCCAGGTGGTCTAATAAAACAAGCCCAATTGTTGACAATGGCGACGAATTGACATATCGAGATTTTTATTGACACTGGCCGATGCAGCAGCAATATTCTTCGCGGAACGCACTTTCCGCATACGGTTTGGTGAATTAATCTATACTATTATATAAAAGCCTTGTGACAAGCACGGATGTTCCACAATCACACGAGAACCACTGAGCCGATTTAGACCATAAAGGTTAATTATGGTAATAAATTATGGTAGATTAGACCATAATCTTTCAATTTACACACTTTTACAAATTCACAAAACGATTTTAAGCAAATTAATTGAATTAGGTCAGGACACCGTCTGCCGGGTCCATTATTTATCTATATTAATAAAACTAATTTTCTGTTTGTTTGTTTTTTTTTGGCCTTAATACAAATTTTAACGGCTTTTCAATAATTTTTGAATTAATTGTGTGCACCAAGATTAAATTGTTCCATACTTAGTTTTGATAATGCCCCTTTTGAAATAACGTTACTTATATTATTGTAATACTTTTGGATATAGGAGTTTTCAAAACGCGAAGCAACCTTAGTCTGCGGACAGAGTAAACGCTGATGCTAGCAGGCAGGCATGCAAGCGCAGGCAGGTACCTGATCAGTTAATAAGCCGTGCAGAGTGAATGCGAGCAGGTCAGATCAGATCAGTGCGAGAAAAAGTTTGGGGTGATTACAATTTCCGTGGCCCCCCGATTTGAGTATGCAGTTTTGAAGTTCTCTTTGAAAAAATAAGATTCGCAGAAGGATTTATCGATAAGTCCTTGAGTTACCGAGATATCGATTTTTCAAAAAAATGTTTACTCAACGGAACTAATATTTAAATTCGGCTTGTCCGATCATAATACTTGTCCGATCTGAATGATTTAGGTGTCATTAGAAAGATATTAAAAATGTTTTTAATATGGAATGAAAAAATATAGTCTTGCCTTTTACAAAATGTACTTTTTCTGTAAAAGGAGCCAGATAGACTTTTATCAAAGGTTGTTTGTTGTATTCTGAAGTACATATTGATATTTTTCCTAATTTTTATAAAAAAAAGTAGCTCTGCCTTTTACAAAGTGCACTATTTTTTTAATGATACCCAAATTATCCCGATCGGTCAAATATTAGCATAGATATAGTCGAATTTAAATTAAGACTTCTTAGTAAATTTGTTTTTGAAAAATTGATAACTCGATAACTAATATATATATCAATAAATCCTTCAATAAATCTTATTTCCTCAATGAGCTCTTCAAAACTGCATATTCAGATCTTGGGGCCACGGATATTGTAATTGTGCCAAAAGTTTGTTATTTATTTTTTCCCCCTATTGCTATCTATTTTGCATCCTCCGCTAATGGCGTTTATGAATAATTTTTATTTTCTATACATAGATAGCAAAAAAAGCTCTCTTCAAAAGAGCTACAACTCAAAAAATTCCATTTCCAATAATAGCAAAAAACAATTTTTTTTCTTCAAGGGACTCCATTCAAAAAAAAAGAGACAAAATTATTTTTTTTTAATTAAAGACTAAGAATATGTGTACAAAATTAATATAGCCGATGTATATGATCACAAATAGTCTTACACGAAAAAGTATGTGTGTAAACATTTTGAGTTGTGACTCTTTTGAAGAGAGCGTGCGATATGTAGTGCCACTATAGAATTGCACTGAGAATTTCAAACTAAAATGAGCGTTTTCTTTAGTGGCTAGAAATGTTCCATTGGCCGATAAGATAACTCTCCAGAAATTTTATCCAAATCGGACACCGATAAAGTAAGATTGCGATTTAATCTTATTGAATTGGTATAAAGGGCGAAAATGGGTGTTTCGTCATTAAAATGTCTATTAAAATTCTGTAGACTGATTAAATAACTCTGTAATTTTAATTAATAGAAGATTCAAATACCTGTACAACGTGTCATCGGTGAAAAACGGATGAAAATTACCAGAGTTTTTATATTTTCGAAAAGCTTATATTTTTTTTCTTGTTGTAATAAAAAAAATCGTAAAAAAACTTAATACAAATACAAAAAATAGTGTCATTAATTTGAATAACTTGGTCGTTATGGCATTTTTTATTAGAAGAGTACCCTTTAGAAAATGTCAAGTTTGAGTACTTTTACGAAAAAAATTCTCAAAAATCCAAAAGTGCAAAATCTTAACCAATAACAACAATAATGCTTAAAGCATAGCCTTGAGCTATTTTGGGCATAAAATTAAAGAAACCAAAATCCTAAGAACAAAGTTATAGCTGGTGAAACTTGATTTTTTGTTTTCTGGCATTTTGAACACAAAAAAAAACATGGAAAAATCATTAAAACGTTATATCTCATTTGAAATGACTTTACAATAAATACTTTTTAAATATTTTTGATTTGTGTGTTACAAAAATTTTTGAATTCAGGGGCTGAAAACATATTACTCTGGTTTACTGTAGAGTTTAAAATATCAGCAAGCTGGCAACGCTTCATTGTTTTGACAACTTTAATAAAATATCATGACAGATGTCTTTTCATTAAGCAGTTGCTAAATTGTAAAAACAGTCTCGCCTCGTGGCTAATAAACAACCTAATTATAATCAGGAAACATCGTCTTTATTTTTAACCAAATACTAGCAGTGGCGACGAGGAAATGGATTCGAACACTCTCACCACAGTCTTAAAACATTTTCAACAGTCCAACGAAGCTATGTTGGTAAAAATTCTCGAACAAAACGCAGCCTACTTAAGACAAGTGATGAGCACTGAAAATCATGTGGGTACGGTGCCAATATTTAGAAGTTTCGAAAGAAATGTAGAAAAGTGGACTATCTATATTCAGCAAATGGATCATCATTTTACAGCAAACGGAGTCTCAGAGGAGACATTGAGGCGAGCTTGTTTTCTATCGTGGATTGGCACTAACACTTATGAGTTACTTCAAAAGCTCTGTGACAACAACATCGAAGGTAAAACGTTGAAAGAACTTAAAGGAAAACTAAATGAGCATTTGGTAGAAAAGCAGCATGTGCTAGCAGCTCGATTCAAATTTTATTCAAGTCGGATGGTCCCTGGGCAAACTCACGCGGATTGGGTAGCGGAGCTCCGGGGAGCAGCTAAAGATTGTCAATTTTCGTGCAAAAAAGAATCTTGCCAAGAAAGTTTTGTCGACAGCAACATAAGAGACATGATCATTATGCACACACCAGAGGAAAAAGTGCGCAGCACTGCACTCCAAAAGTTAAATCCAACATTGGAAGAAGTTCTCCAGATAGCATCGGTGTATGAGGCAACAGTGAAAACGTGCATGGAATTCAGAGGAGAAAGGAATGATCTTGCTGTTAATGCCGTTCAATATTCACGCGATTATAATCGCCAACATAATCACGACAATCAAAATTCATTCAAAAGAGCTGCAGCTAGTGGTAAGTCATGTTTAGGATGCGGTTTTTCACACGAAAGAAACCAATGCTATCATTATAAAAACAAAACGAAATGTTATTCTTGTGGCAAGGAAGGTCATGTCGCAGCAGTATGCCAAGCAGCGTCAACGTCGCGGTCAAAGAGACAACTATTCAACAAGGGAAAATATAATCAAAACAAAACTAGCGATAATGTCAATGCGCTGGACGAAACGTCGTTTGAAAGCATTGGATTTATTGAATTAATGTCAAAAGAACATGCGGATGCAGTGAATTGTTTACCTGAAATCGAAAATTTTACTCAGAAAATGTTTGCTGATATTAATATTAACAACAAAAAATTTAAATTCCAAGTAGATACTGGTGCCTCCTGCTCACTAATTGGTCGTTTTGCTACATATTCGGAACTAGGGAAGCCTTTCTGTATGCCCACAAAAAAGATTCTGAAGGCGTATGGTGGACAACTGCTCTCTATAAGAGGCTCTATCAACGTAAATGTAACTTGGCAGGGAATAACTCGAAATTTAATGCTTCTCGTGGTGGACTCGGAGCTTGCAACAGATATTCTAGGAATGGACTGGTTTAAAAAATGGAATTTGAGCATAACTCTAGACCCCACCGCTAGTGAATCTTGTTTTGTACTTTCAGGTCAGGCTTCGCAGCAGCAAAGTTTGATCGCCGCACTGGAAAAAAGCACTAATCAACATTCAGTCATATTTTCACCAGAATTGGGAGCATGCACAACTTTTAAAGCAAAAATTACACTCAAGTCAAATGCCACACCGAAGTTCTTTAAGCCGTATAATCTCCCTTTTGCACTTCATTCAGAAGTACGTGCAGAAATCGATCGGCTCGTAAACGCAGGTGTTTTGACGTCTGTGAAGTCCAGTGAATGGGCAGCTCCTATTGTTATTGTTAAAAAACCTAATGGAAAACTAAGAATATGCGCTGATTTTAAAGTTACAGTTAACTCACAACTTGAAATTGAGCGGTATCCAATTCCGCGTATTGAAGAACTCTTTCACAAATTGCAAGGTGGTGAATATTTTACCAAAATTGATTTGAGTGAGGCCTACTTGCAACTCGAGTTGACAGAAGAATCAAAAGCTTTTATGGTTATCAACACGCCGTTCGGTCTATTCAAATACCAGCGCATGCCATTTGGAATCGCAAGCGCTCCAGGATTATTTCAACGTTTTATGGAAGGTGTTATCTCGGGAGTTCCCCACACAGCAGTTTACTTAGACGATATCATTGTTACAGGTGTTAACAATGAAGAACACGTGCGGAACGTGAAAGAAATTTTTAAACGACTTGAACATCATGGGCTACGATGTAAATTCGAAAAGTGCAGTTTTGCCCAGAAGCAAATTGAATACGTCGGACATGTTATAAGTTCAAAAGGTATCATGTCTTCAGAAAAGCGAATCGAAGCGATCAAACTTATGCCTAGACCAAAAAATACGCAAGAAATCGAAGCCTTCATCGGCAAAATAAACTATTATAACAGATTCATAGACAATTTTTCTTCACAGGCAGCACCTCTTAATAAGCTCAGAAGAAGCAATGTCGAATTCCAATGGACCCAAGAAGAAGAAAATTCATTCCAAAAGCTAAAAAATGCGATAATTCAAGTAACTCAACTAGTCCACTATAACGACAAAATTCCTCTTATATTGGCAGTAGATGCGTCTAAATTGGGGATTGGTGCTGTAATATCACATCGCTATGAGGACGGCACCGAAAAACCGATTGCACATGCATCAAAGACACTTAACAGCAGTCAGGTCAGGTATTCACAGGTTGAAAAAGAAGCATTGGCTATAGTATACGGAGTAACGAAATTTCATCAGTATCTCTTTGGGCGACGATTTGAGCTCGTAACTGACCATCAAGCGTTGACGACATTATTTAACCCATCAAAAAAACTACCCGTGATGGCCTTACATCGACTTCAACGCTGGGCCATCGTGCTTCAGGCTTACGACTATACCATTAAATTCAAAAACTCAGCGGCAAACGCGAATGCTGATGCATTGTCCCGCTTACCTGCAGGCCAAGATGTTCAATTCGATGAAAAGGAGAAGGTAATGCTTGATATTGATTCGGTATACCAGGCCGTAATAGATGACTTTCCATTGAATGCCGATATCGTCAAAAAGTACACCGAAGAGGATGAAACCCTAAAGCTCGTCAGCAAATATGTTCAAGAAGGATGGCCAAAAAAGATTCATAAGTCTGAAAAAATAGCACCATTTTTTAATCGAAAATTTTGTTTGTCATTACAGAGCGGTGTGCTACTGTTGCACACAGACTACACCAGAGTAGTTGTTCCAGAAACCTTGCAACAAAAGGTGGTAGCCTTACTCCATGATGGTCATTGGGGAAAAAGTAGAATGAAACAAATGGCGAGAAGATACGTTTGGTTTCCCGACATTGACAAGCAACTAGAGAGAGTCCATGAAAGATGTGTAGTCTGTCAATCGACCGCTAGTCATCCTCAGAGTGAGTACTCATCGTGGCCGGAGCCAACTATGCCCTGGGAAAGAATTCATTTGGACTTTGCGGGCCCTTTTTATAATCGTATGTGGCTCATTATAATCGATGCTTACTCCAAGTTTCCATATGTTGTTGAGCTGGCTTCCACGACCACCCTTTCAACGGTTGCAGCGCTGCAACGCATCTTTTCGGTTGAAGGTCTTCCTAGTACCATTGTAACTGACAACGGCCCACAATTTACATCGCTAGACTTCAAGCAATTTTGTGAGAAGAATGCCATCCAGCATCTAACTACCGCACCTTTTCACCCCGCCTCCAATGGGTTAGCTGAACGCTACGTACGAACATTTAAAGAGGCATTTAATAAAATTGTGAAAGATGATAACAATGCTGAGAGAGCCCTGTACAAGTATTTGTCGACTTATCGAAGCACTCCGAATCCACTAAGTGGCAAATCACCAGCTGAACTCCTGCATGGACGCCAACCCCGAACGATTTTGGCTGCCTTGTTTCCCAAGACAACTGCTGCGACAGTTGACCCGAAGACGAAGTTTGTTGTTGGCGAAAGGGTTTGGGTGCGCAATTACTCCGGCGCCCCTCGATGGATTGATGGTAAAGTGCAACACACAATGGGCAATAAAATGTACTGCGTTCAGTCGACTAAGGGTTTATATAAAAGACATCAGAACCAGCTCCGGGTCAATCATTCAAAAAAAGCTAGTATGCCACCCATGCAGCAGGAGCACCCAGATATCGACCTGCAGCCAGATGAGGACGCCTCGTTAGATTTCAATCAGTCTACAAAGAGCTCCAGTTGCGAATCTAGGCCGGTTTTGGAAATAGTACAGCCTACCAATATCTTAACAGAGCCTAGACGATCGGCAAGAACTAGAACTATGGTAACGCGATTTGCTCCCTGACGTCGTGACATGTTGTGACATGCACAATTAGGTCTGAGGGGATGTAGAGTTTAAAATATCAGCAAGCTGGCAACGCTTCATTGTTTTGACAACTTTAATAAAATATCATGACAGATGTCTTTTCATTAAGCAGTTGCTAAATTGTAAAAACAGTCTCGCCTCGTGGCTAATAAACAACCTAATTATAATCAGGAAACATCGTCTTTATTTTTAACCAAATACTAACATTTACTGTTCAAAATATTAAAAAAATGCAAAACCAAGCAATATAATTTTTATTGTTTTATTTGTTTTATATATATTTCTTTTGTTTCGTACATGCCCAACAATTGCCCATTCGATCAATCTATCATTTTCTCTTGCACAACTTATAATGCACAATCTTAATCGACGTTAACCAAATTTGTCAATAGCCACCACAATCAACCCTCCCAAACACATAAACATGTGCGCTGTCGCTGCTCTTGAAGTTTGTTTCGTTCAACGCGTCGTTGTTGTTGTTGAATGTTTTTGTTGTAATTGGTCTTGTATTTTAAAGATAATAAAAAAAAACTCAGTTTCCTTGAAAAATTACAAAAAACAACACAAAAAGAACAAATTCAGTTGCGAGAAACCTGCGCCAGCCTGGTTTCTCGCAACAACCTGATCTGATCTGATCTGACCTGCCTGCTTCCACTCTGCACACTTCGAGCAGGTTTATATGAAATCGTATGACGCGAGTTTTCTCGCATTGGGACAAGTAAGCAAACCTGCCTGCCTGCCTGCTCGCATCAGCGTTTACTCTGTCCGCAGACTGTCTTTAGATTCAAAGAGATGCTTTTTTCCAGCATTTTCTGACTTTTGTTTGGTTCATAAGCTAAAAAGTATCGGCCAAAAAATGCAATTTTTTAATTTTGTTTATTTAATCAAAATCAAAATCTTAAGAATTAATACTAATAAATGTGTACTTTTAGTTTTTCCCATTAACATTCCGATTAAAACTAAATTTTAGAAACTTCATAGCGCTTACAACGATCTTAGACTTTATAATAAAACCAATGAAATGAAAATCCATGTTACAGTCGTTTAGAAAAAAGTTGATTTTAAGAGGTAGATCAGATAATTTTATTAAATGTTTTTCTGTCAACATGTTTGTAAGACTAATTTTGTTCTTTTACGAAAATTTAAGTATTTTTAGGGTTCTTTTCACGAAATTTGATGAAACCAGAATAATAAACATATAAAACAAAAATTCATTATAAAACCACTGTTTTAAATAAATTGAAATCTTCTTTACTGGAATTATATTAAAAACTGTTTAAAACCTTTCCTGCTGTTTCACAGTATGAGATTTGAACAATCTAGGTGGACAGAAGTAAAAAAAAACACTTAAATAATTTTTTTAAATAAAATTAGAACACACAGGAACCCAAAGTTTGAAAACAATTAGTTTAACGATAAACGGTAAAACGGTGATTTTTGTGTTTTTTAAAATAACTTCAAACTCCAAGATAGCATTTTTTTGGTTTAAGTGCGTTGAATAAAGTGGTTACCTTTATAACTTCTTTGTTATGAAAAAGCTCTGTGAAGGTATGAAGATTAATTTTAAAAAACTACTTACTTCATAAATCTAGGTTTTATTTAAATTAGCGATGGAAAGTATAGCATATATAAAAAAATTAGCTAACACTTTGATGGACTGGCAAAAATTAGGTTCGCGTGTGTTTGCAAACAAATTGAATATGTTGTTAAATTTCAATCTCATAGATAGTTCATACAAAAATGTAGCTGCTAGTTTTTCAAGTTTTGAAAATATTTGCATTTTAGTAAGATACCTTAATATCTCAAGAATTTTTTAATTTTAACAGCTTTTTGGTTAAAGTTACAAACATTTTCTGTTGCTCTAACACAAATTAAGTGTTTCGAAGTAAAAATTCAAAGTGTGAATTTTTATCTATAGTTAATTTTATCGAGAATTTTTTATCGTTATCTTTCGAGGCAATGAGACCTACAACTCCAAGGCTATTCGATATCGCAAATTTGGGTTGTATCGGTGGTGTCACACCCATTTTTTCCTCCGTAGTAGCTTCCTTTCTTGGGCTAATAACTAAAAATCTATCAAGCAAAAAATGGTGAAAATCGAACGATCCGTTCTCGAGTTATGAGTGCACACACTGACGGCAGTCTCTTGTACATATATAGATCCAATGAAATACCCTGTAACCAAGAGGGACCTCAACTCAAGAAATTTTTTTTTTGGAATCAGCAAACATTTAGAATTTTGCCCTGCTAGACTGGTCAAATCCCTCACTGTGCGTTTGTAAAATTCTATACGGTTTTGAAATTATAGATTTTTATCTCTTCAGAAATAATCAGAACAAAAATTTTCTTTCCTCAACTTATTTTCTTTAAAATAAAGAGTTTTAAGTGGCGCACTTTTTATTTTATAAATTTTTTTTTTTGTTATTATACTAGAAAGATTTATTACCAAACATTTAAAAGAACGCCGTTAAAAATTAAAGTTTTTTTTAAATATAAACGTTGCTTTCGATTTTTTATTGGTATCTTTTTTTGTAACTTTGGACTCTATTCGGATCCAAAAAGTTCTCCTCCTGGCTTATGGCCTGCGAAAATTACGGCAGTTGTATATAAGGGAGTAAGGTTTTTCGGTAAAAGAAAGCATATTTTCGATAATTTTTTTACGATAACGTCTAAAACTACTACATGATAAAACAAAATTTTCATTAAGAACTTACGAGAAATGGGCCATTGAAAGCGAATTCCCGCAAAAGTCTAAACAAAGTTTCAAAGATATATAAATAACTTGCGGGCCCGACTAGATGTTGTCCTGTCCCAATTAAAATAATTTTTTTCTGATCGTTTTGTGAATTTGTGAAAAGTATGGAAGTGCCCAAACAAATTGCCATTCGAGCACCAGATGCCAGAGTTTCCTTTTGAAACAATACAACCGAACACGTCTGAAATATAGCATTTTTATTGATTTATGGGGGGTAATAGGGGGTGTGGCCTTGGCAATAAATGTTGTAAATTTGATGCCCTTAGGTTTTACCGTTCCTGAGATCTTAACGGACACCAACCCGCAAGAACAATTTTAAAGAAAAATTAGATATAAAAATTTAAATATAAACTTTATCATATAAAGTATATCATATAAACATATCTTATTCAACTAGGCTAAATAACTTAAAACTACAACTAAAAATCAGTCGAGTACTTCAAATCTAATGCTTGTGATAACTGTGTGAAACGCTTTTAGAGCGAACATTTTTGTTTCTCGTTCTTACTGAGGACTTAGTAGATTTAGAACTCGTGTCTTCTCTTTTCTTAACATTATTATGGTTGGAGGCAGCAGATGGAGCTGGATATTTATACGTATCCGTAGACGCAGCAACCTCTGCCTCCACTGTGCTAGTGGTGACTTCGGCTTCTGGTGTGGCAGCTATGGACGATTGTGTTGAAACAGCGGGAATAGATAGTGATGGAGCTTGTATTAAGCTAGAATAACTTTGCTGAAATTTCGTGGGAGCTGCATAGGTTTGCTGTTGAAGGGGTGCAGTTGATGCTGAATTAGTTTGTTGGATTGAAGCTGTTGAAAAAGAATTGGGAGAACTCTGTGCCTGTGTTTGTGGAATTGAGAAGATCTGCTTCATGGGTGAGGAGAAAGTCTGTACTGAATATTGAGGTAGATTAGAGGAAAGTTGCTGAAATGGAACGGCGTTCTTTAAACTTCCAAGTTGCTGACCAGCACCAAATGAGTCAGCACTAGCAGATTGTTGACCAGGGAATGTTTGCTGTTTAGAATAACTTCCTGAAAGTGGAGCTGGTTTGGAGTAACTTTGCTGAATAGGTGCTGCACCTACAAAAGATGGCAAAAATTGCTGAACAGGCGCTGAAGAGAACTGATGATGTGGTTGAGGAGTAAAGCTTTTAGTTTCAGCTGGTGCAGCGTAGAAGTAGCCACTTGAAATTGTATTTTGGGTGGGTAACGAAAAGGCAGACTGCACAGCTGCCGGCTGTTCGGCTAATGATTGTGTAACTTGCAGAGTTTGAGACTGTGCTGCGGGTGCTGAATACTCGTGTTGAACTGCAGAAGCAGTGGAAAAGGTTTGCTGAACTGACTCCGGTGGCAGGTAGGATTGCATATTCTGTTGGAATTGTGCTGAATTTGTTGGCACTACTTGAAGAGAAGCTGAATACGTATTTTGGGGTTGTTGTGGTCCTACATTCTCTATTTGCTCGCTGCCAAGAGCTGAATTCGCTTGTTCCACTTGCTGCGGAGCCGAATTTAAGTTTTGATATACATTGTTAGCTGCTGAATTCGATTGTTCGACTTGAAGAGGAGCTGAATAGCTGGTTTGTGCTGGCTGTTGTGTAGCCACTGGAACTTGCTGACTTTGTTGACCTTGCTGTATTTGTGCTGAGTTGGATTGAATAGGTTGTTGCGGTAGCGCTACGTTTACATTTTGATCGCTGGTATGAGCTGAATAGCTTTCCTGCGCTTGTTGTGCTGTTGAAAAGCTTTCTTGCACTTGTTGCGGAGCTGAATAGCTTTGTGTTTGTACTTCTTGTGGAGCTGAATAGCTTTGTTGTAGTTGTTGTGGAGTTGAATAGCTTTGTTGCACTTGTTGTGGGATAGAATAGCTTTGCAGTATTTTTTGTGGAGTTGAGTAGCTTTGTGCTTGTACTTGTTGTGGAGCTGAATAGCTTTGTGTTTGTACTTGTTGTGGAGTTGAATAGCTTTGTTGCACTTGATGTAGGGTAGAATAGCTTTGCAGTATTTTTTGTGGAGTTGAGTAGCTTTGTGTTTG
This sequence comes from Dichetophora obliterata, assembly GCA_963920525.1. Lineage (NCBI taxonomy): Eukaryota > Metazoa > Arthropoda > Insecta > Diptera > Sciomyzidae > Dichetophora > Dichetophora obliterata. The sequence goes on along the minus strand of OY986439.1, from coordinate 74,387,241 downwards.
TACTTGTTGTGGAGCTGAATAGCTTTGTGCTTGTACTTGTTGTGAAGCTGAATTTAAGTGTTGATCTACATTGACAGCTGCTGAATTTGATTTTTCGACGTGAAGAGGAGCTGAATAGCCGGTTTGTGCTTGTTGTTGTGGAGCTACTTGACTTTGCTGGACTTGTGCTGTGTTGGATTGTAGAGTTTGTTGCGGTACCGCTACGCTTACGTTTTGATCGCTAGTATGAGCTGAATAGCTTTCCTGATCTTGTTGTGTTGTTGAAAAGCTTTCTTGCACTTGTTGTGGAGCTGAATAGCTTTGTGCTTGCACTTGTTGTTGAGATGAATAGCTTTGTTGTGATTGCTGTGGAGCTGAATAGCTTTGTTGCACTTGTTGTCGGATAGAATAGCTTTGCATTATTTGTTGTGGAACTGAATAGCTTTGTGCTTGTACTTGTTGTGCAGGTGAATAGCTTTGTTGCACTTGTTGTGGGATAGAATAGCTTCGCAGAATTTGCTGTGGCGTTGAATAACTTTGTTCTTGTACTTGTTGTGGAGCTGAATTTAAGTGTTGATCTATATTGATAGCTGCTGTATTTGATTGTTCGAGTTGAACTGGAGCTGAGTAGCTGGTTTGTGCTTGCTGTTGTGAAACCACTTGAATTTGCTGGATTTGTGCTAAGTTAGATTGTAGAGGCTGTTGCGGTACCGCTACGTTTACGTTTTTGTCGCTGGGATGAGCTGAATAGCTTTCCTGGACTTGTTGTGTTGTTGAAAAGCTTTCTTGCACTTGTTGTGGAGCTAAAAATGTTTTATGAATTGACTGAGGCTGAACTTGCTGATTTTCAACTGAATAAGCTTGCAGACTGTTTTGTTGTTGTTGTGGTTTTTGTTGTATTGCATTAGAAGTCTGCTTCACAACATTAGCGGAAATTGCTTGCTGAATCTGCTGACTTTGTTGAGGTTGTAAAAAGTTTTGCTGGTTCACTTGAGTAGGCGCTGAATAGGTTTTTTTAAGCTGTCGCTGTGACCCGAAACTCGAGCTCGTTGTTGAAGCAATAACTTCGGGAGGTTCTTCTGTCAGCTTAGACTGTTCTGATACGGATTGCTGATTATTTTGTGGCTTATCGGAGTATTGAGATCGTCCTGAATACGGTTGAAAAACAGGTTCCAATGGTGGGGAAACATTGCTGACGGAACCTTGCTGTTGATTCTCTATTCCTAAGAAGTTCTGCGCTCGTCCATTTGGTAGAATTTTAAAACTTGCGATCGAAACCGAAGGTAGGATGGATTCAATAGATCGCTGAGTATAACTCTGTGCTGCAGTGTTCGTTCGTTGTTGTTGCCCGTGAAAGGATGGCGGCAAGTACTGATTGTTGATTGCTGGTGGTATAAAATTGTTGTTGACCACATGGCTTACATCTGCCGCAACGAGGGCCGCCACTGTCATAAACGGCACTAGGAATTTCTGCATGAATTTTGTCCAAGTGGGGAGGTTAATAAAAGGATTTTGAAATAAAAATAAATTTATTCTTAAAAGTTACTAACCATTTTTACAAAGATAAAGCTGCTTACTTATCCATATGACTGAGCCCGTTTAACTGAAGCATCTCTTAGCTCTCGCCTACATTTTATATATCATCACTTTAGTTTGCCCTTCATTCCTTTAAGCTTATTTAACTGCCAAAAATGCTTTGCAACTAGTCAAACCGCATCTGCAATTGGTTTGCTTTGTTTTGAGTGCCTTAATTAGTGTATTTCATAGATAACAAAACTGTTTTGTAATCTTATCTTCTTTTTATTGATACTCTCCTGTCTTTCATCATTGAAATGAGTGCGAAACATAAAGAGGAATAAATTTGTATTCATGCATAAATTTAAGAAAAAATAAACTGGAAAATAGCGAATAAGATTAGGAATGGTTAGCTTATTGGAAATTATATATGCGTTAAGGTTTCAAGGCTAAAATATTAATTTTATTTAATATTTACTTTAATTTATGCTTTAAGTAAGGCTTTCTTTTAGGAAAAGTAAAACTATTTCAAAAAATGTTTTATCACAAAATTTTTTAGAAATTTTTACTTAATCGGTAATTTTTTTTAACTATTGAACATATCGTAGCTTGTGATGCATTTTGCTAAATGTTTTTAAGTAGCGATGTTTCATACAGTTAATCTGGTTAAGAAAAATGTCATTGGTCACATTTTCTCTAAAAAGAATTTTTCAATTTAAATAAAACGATGTTGGCCTAATCTCTAGAATAGAGGTTAAATCAAAACAGAACAATATATGAAATTTAAATTTTTAATGTTATAACATATGTTATAACAAAATGTTTTATTATTCTATATCAGTGGTGTCCAACCGAATTTGTACTGAGGGCTACTTTGAAACCAAGATCATCCTTCGCGGTCATCGATCTTTATAAAAGTATTTATTTATTATAGAATTTACACAGATAAATAAAGAAAACTACATCTAGACATGTATAAAGCACATTCGTTTAATTGTGACAAAAATAACAGGAAAGTATACATAAATAAAAATAAATTTAATGTGATACTTGACTCCGCACATTATCTGATAACTTCTTTAAATCTAGTTCGTATTGCTCTGTTGTGCATGCTAAAACTATACTATTTTTAACATGCTCGTCGGTAATCATGTTTCTGTATTTATTTTTCATAACATATATTTGGTGCGAAGATTGTAATCGTTCTTTTTATTTATTTTATTCAAAAAATTTTTTATTTTATGACTTTTTTATTTGGGAATATTTTTACAACTGAAATTTTCAAAATGAAAATTTCTGAAAATATAATAAATGAATACAATTCAAAATGTTTTTTTATAACAAGTGTTTTATAGACAAGTGTAAGTATTTTCAATAATTGCTAAAATGATATAATACGTTATTAATGATAAATCAAGGTAAGTGAAATGTAAGTTAAGATAAAAATCAGCGTTAGGAGAGGTAAGTATTAATGTAAGTATCAATGTAACGAAAGGTAAGTATCAATGTAACGAAAAGGTAAGTAATAGTGTAACAAAAGGTAAAATAGAATGTAGAGATTTACTCTATGTGGTGATATAACAGAGCACCCCGTTCGTATATGGTGAAAAAGCCCGTTCGCATATTTCGGTGTTGACCCGAAAAATGTTTTGACGATGAGTGCACAATTGCGTACGTTTTTGTATTTGATGGGGTTTATTACCTTAAAAACTGCATCGTTTTCATTATGTGTGCTTTTTAGTACGATATCACTTCGAAGTGTTATAAGCTCCAGTTCCCAAATATTTTAAGAGTCGTTATAAAATAGACCAAGCTTGATTTTAAGAGAGGTACAAATAAAGATATACCCTCATCAGTCGAGGCACTTTAATAAACATATATACATAGTACATAAAAAACTTAATTTTAAAATGAAGTGAAACAAATATTTGTATATTTTAATTCGTTAATTAAAAAAAATCATTAAAACCCCCCCATGGGCAAATCCTGGCTACGGCCCTGCAACTTACAATAAAAACGCGACAAATGTAATATCGCCTACTCGACTAAGACAAAATTTTAGCATTTGGCAAATGCTGAAGCAAGCATTTGACATTGTTATGCGGCTTTTTTTCAAATTAGATAAAAACATGTTCAAATCGACCACTTAATTATGATAAATCGAGCTAATGAAAAGCAGGTCAGGTAACCATAGTTAAAGTTTCGGTATTAATATGAGAGCCAATTTAAAAAAAATATCAATATTACATTCGATAAATAATATATATTATAATATATAGCTTTCTCGTAGTGTAAAATTATGTGATAAATTTGCAAATACATAACTATACATGACTTTGTCGGTACTTTAAATATTTTTTCTTCTTAATTATCTTAAATTGTCATAAATAGATATAATGTTTGAAAAATTTAATACAAAAGGTTTGCACTTTACTGGTCAATGTATCAGATTTTGTAAATCTACCAATGGAGAGGTATGACAACAATAAAAATGACTGTTATTCCAAACAATGATTTCGAATAATATTTCCGAATTCGTGCTGTGATATTTGAACTCTAAAATTTGATAGGCTTACAGTTGTATCAAATATGCCAGCTTTTGCAACCAAAATAGAGGTTATTTTGCAACTGAATGGGTATTTAAAAAGTAATCTTAATAGCTTTCCGAAGAGTTTTGCATCTTAATTAATAAATATACTTTTAGTTGGAGTCGAGTGAATTCCGGGGATATCAAAACGTTTAAACACATAATTTTTGACTTCTGTGTAGAAAGCACAAAATCTTCAGTCTAAGTTTGTGCTAAAAGCATAATTTTTGACTTCTGTGTGGAAAGCACAAAATCTTCAGTCTAAGTTTTTGCTAAATTCAACGTAAATCAAAACTGAAATTTATTCGCCGCAATTAATAAATTTAGTTTTTAATGAATTGTTCATAAAAAACCACATTTATTTGCAAAGTCTGTAACTTCCAAATTAGTATCAATTGTCTTTCATACTTATGGCTTAAGTTAAAAACTCAGTTCAGAAAGATGTTTATTTCAATACAAACAGAAAAAATACATTATTATCAAAAACTGGTCTTTTAGGTGAACTTTGAATTCGCCCAAGGCGCGTCATCATAACAACTGCATATTCCCCAAAATATACAAGTAACTTTTCTAGATAATAAAGAAATTCTAATACTTGGCGCCCTTAATGCTAAGCATACTGCATAATAATGCACCACAAACAATGCTGCTGGTATTGAGTTAAACACATTGCAACAATCTTGCAACTTTTTTGTATATAGCCCCGAAAGTCCCACTTTATATCCTCACCAAAGGCACCGCAGTGCATCTATAATTGACTTAATACTAAGCGATACTTCTTTGAACATGAGACTAACAACTTTAGGCTATGAAATTCCGTCAGATCATCGCCCGATTGCATGTACTATAGATTGTTCGACATTCAGTGAAATCGATCTCGGTAAATATAACCTTTACCGTTGCGATTTTTTAAAGATCAAAGAACCTAGGCATGCGCCTTATACATACAAGAAAATCCTTTCCTTTGGCCTTTGACCTGAAAGGAAAGGAATAGATTTATTTAGAGGAATTGATTGGAACCATACGTGAATTATTGATTAGGTGAAACAACCGTGAAAGACAATTTGAATTGGTTTTAACCGAGGCTAGTGTTATGCCTTATTCTTGGCAAGCATTTCCAGCCCTTAGTTGTTTCTGTCCTTTAATTCCACATGTTTAACAATTTAGTTGTTGATTTTTAGTTTTCCATAGTTCTTAAATGTAGGAAAGAACAAAAAAAAAATGAAAATAGCCATGCTCGACCTCGGGTTCGAACCAGTGACCTCTGGGTTGATAATCTAGCGCACTCTCCCCTAGACAACAAAGGCCAATTGGAGACATTTTAAAAACGAAATAAATCGTAATACTGTTTTATCTGTAGAAATAAATTGTTCAAAATCAGCCATCGACAAAGAAATTAAAGCCTTCGTAAATGTCATCCTGTCTGGAAGAGACGTTTGAACGCCCAAAATACATCAATCCTTATATCTCCTTACCGCGTGACGTGCTAAAATATATAAGCCAGCGAAATAAGTTTAGGAGGAAACAACAACGTGCAATGGATAACCAAATTTCATTATTTTATGGACAATGCATCAAGTTTCTTTACAATTTAATTAGCAGAAGAATACATTTTGAAAGAAATATAAAGTGGACAAATCTCTTGACAATCATGAAACCTGGGGACAAGCGGTTTTGGAAACTTATCCAAAGCTTGAGAGGGAAACGGAGCAAACAAATTCCAATTCTTGATGATGGAAACAACAAACTGATATCATACGAAGAAAAAGCTGAAATACTGGCAAACAACTTCGCGCGTTCTCATTACTTAACGATAAATTATTCCCATCCAACCGAAAGGAAAATAAATCTAATAGCAGAAAACCTTAAACTTGAACCGCCAAGTACAGATAGAGAACAATTTATTACGGAAAATGAACTTGCAAGCGTGTATTCACAAAAAAAATTTCAAAATCTAAAGGATTAGATGACATCCCAAACATCTTATTAAAAAATCTTCCAGATAAAGCTGTCAAAATACTTGTAGCCTATTAAACAATTGCATTCGATTGAAATATTTCACCACCCGCCTTCAAAAAAGCCAAAGTTGTTGCTATTCACAAACAAAACAAACCCAAGACTAGCCTTAGTAGTTATAGACCAATAAGTCTCTTAAGTAATTTAGGGTTGGTTTTTGAAAAACTTATTCATCGCCGAATCAATGAGTTTGTTTCTTCTCGTGGCCTAGTATCAAATGAGCAATTCGGTATCAAAAAAGATCATAGTACAATCCATCAAGTCAGCAGAATTAAAAACAAACGTAACAAAAAGTTAACTGGTATTATACTTCTAGATATAGAAAAGGCATTCGATACAGTCCGGCATAATGGTCTTATCTTCCAGCTGGCTTCCTTACCCAAATACCTGTGTAGACTCGTAACCAATTTTCTAAGGACTGTATCGAAAAGTATGTCCCCACTTTGTATGTAAGTTTTTTTCAAGTGTATTTTTTTGTTAACGTTTGCATAACAGCTTTGTCTTAGAGTATGCTTTCAGCTGTCAAAAACATTTGTTGTTTGTTTTATTATAATTTTGAACTCGAAGATGGGACGTGTTTCATTAGATACTCGAAAAAAGTTTTGCACAATTTTTGTACAGAAGAAAAAGTTTCTTACAGAACTTTAGCTAAACGCTTTAATATTACTCACAAAACAGTAAAGCCCATAGTGAAAAAGTTTCATGAGACTGCATCTTTGGAAGACTTGCCAAGAACAGGCAGAAAAAAGGGACCAAGTAATCCACAGTTCCCGGCCATAGGAACATTTATGGTAATGAAAAGGTGGATGAATTGGCTTGGCGGGGTTTTTCCCTTGACGTTTCCAGAGCGGAACCAGTCGAAGTTCCACTGAACACAGTTAAGGGAGGAATTCATTCTTACTACTTAACCTTAGCCGGTCGTAGATGGAGAGAACTACCAACCTGCAACACATCAAGAAAAATATGGCCCCTTTACAACATAGGCAGAACTCAAAAGATGCTCTCAAAACCCCGGAACGACATAGCCAGATTAACGGCTATTATTACGGGTCACTGGTGTATCGGAGCTCACGCCGAGAGAATTGGACTACCTTTCAACACCCACTGTCGCAGCTGCGATGACCCAAATGAAAAAGAAACACTAACACACTTTCTGTGCACCTGCCCGGCCCTGGCCAGGTCCAGACTAACAACGCTTGGCAGGCCCTTCCTCAGCAACCTAAAGGAACTTTCAACAACAAAAATCAACAATCTCCTAACGTTCATCAACCGCACCGGATGGTTATAACCTAGCAGTGCGCTACCCAGTCAACCAATAGAAACACGAGGTTATGGTATCAAAACGGCTCACTAGAGCTACTTGGATCCTACTTGCATGTAGAATCACCATCTAAACCAACCAACCAATCCTCAGTTGAAAAAAAGGTCTTAGCCCTTATAAAGCGCAACCCTTCAATGTCTATACGAGATTTAGCAAAAAAGGGAGGAACTAGCAGTGCGATGATTCAAAGAATAAAAAATCGTAACAATTTACAGACTTGCAAAAAGCATAAGCGACCGAAAAAAATCAGAGAAACAACTGGTTGTTGGAAAATCAAAAGTGTGCAAGTTGTACGAGCGTTTTAACAAAGAAAACCATTTTATAAGAAGCATAAGGCTTCCGCAATATTCTGGGCAGATTTAGCAACTGCTCATTACTCCAAGTCCACATTAAAGCTGCTTGAAAGCAAATGCGTAAAATTTGTAGCCAAATATGAAAATCCACCAAACTTTCCAGAACTCAGACCGATTGAACGCTATTGGGCATTAGTTAAGCAATACTTTAAGAAGAAAGGTTTAATTGCAAGGGAAATGGATCACTTTAAAATAAACTGGCGTCTGGCGGCTAATTCTATCACGAAAAATGAAACTACGACAAAAGTTGAGAAATTAATTTCTATTTGCATTTCAATGTTCAGATTTCTTGTAAATACATGTTAAATTAATGCACTGAGCAATAATACTATAATAAAATTACCGTTTTAAATGTATTGAATTATTTAAGTGGGGTCATACTTTTTAATACAGTCCTTACATACTAGAACGTTTTCGGTATCGGTAAACAACATGTCTCGTCTACCAGAAGTATTTCAGCTGGTCTGCCTCAGGGCTCAATACTTTCCCCACTGTTGTATGTGCTCAACACTGCAGATTTCAAGGTCCCTACGTTGATGGATGTAGCCTACTATGCTGACGATACAGCTTTGTTCACATCAAGTAAGCTAACAAGAGCACTTTTGAAGAAAATGGAAAAAAGCATTGAGTACTGCAATAAATATTTTACATAGTGGAAGATTCAAATTAATCAGAATAAAACACACGATATTATATTTTCATTTAATAAATCAACAAAAAGACTTCTAATGCGCCAACTAGCTTTTATTAACAGCGTTATAAATACTCAAACCGAAGTAAAGTATCTCAGTGTCATATTTGACCAAAAGCTTTTATTCCGCAAACATAAAGAGGCAGTCTGCGAAAAAGCAGTAAGATCATTGAGAGCACTATGGCCTATGTTAAACAGACGCTCAAATCTCAATTCCCAAAACAAAAACTTGCTATTGAAATGTGTCATAGGACCAATTCTGTCGTATGCTTCTCTTGTATGGTACAAATCTGCAAAATGCCATCTAACTAAAATGCAAATCATACAAAATAAATGTTTGAAAATGATAAATAACAGGCACTGGAGATATTCCACATGTACGCTGCATGATGAAACGGATATGAGTTGTTCACAGATTTCATCCGAAGACAAAATCATAACTATTTTACCAGAATTAGGAACTCTTCTTATGCCATATTTAGAGATTGCTTGGAAACAACATAATTTGTAACACATAAAATTTACCAAATATGAAAAATCTTGTTATGTAGCCGATTATTTTTTTTTTTAAATAATCTAACTATATGCAACTACTTTTTTCAGTTATAGTTTGACTTTTTTTTCTTTCAAATAAAGGTGTTTTATCCCTTTTTTACCTTTAAGAAGTTATTACTGATGTATAAAATTTCTACGTTAATCTGGTTAGATATAAGTAAAATTTGATGTAATATCTTATAAATGTTATATGTATATAAACACTGTTTAAATGGAAATATTGGATGTATAAATTGATCTAAATTGAATGGAATTGAAACCCACCAGAGCTACCAGTGTTAACAAACTAGTAAAAAATAATTTTCTTTTTATTTTCCATTTTAAAATGATATTAAAATTTTTTTCGCTATAACGGAATTTTATATGCCGAAGCCAAATATTGACAAATTTACTTTTGTTATATTACATACACTCATCATCTTAAAAAAATTAAAAATTTTGATTTTACGCACACTTACGTACTATGATCTATATATCATCTTACTGAAAATGCAAGAAACCGAGTGTACTATTGTGTACTTTGACAGAAAACGTCTACCAAAGAAGTTCAAAAATAAATATTGTATTGACACATTATCAGATTTTTCGTCAAATCGTTGCAACGCGTTGGTCAAACAATGATAGAAAAACATGGAAATCAATGGAATTTAAAGAACAATGCAAAACAACGTGGAATTTGATGAGATATATAAATTTTTTTTTTATTTTTTTGATATATTTCAAAAGAGCCACACTTTACTTAACAAAGAGCCGCATTTGCCCACGTTGATATATTTTAATGCAATATTTTCATGATGCAATATTTTAAAAATAAGTTTCATTATGTTTGTATATGCTTAGGAATTTTATTGTTGCACAAAAATTATAATAAAATTAAAACAAATAATATGAATAAGAAGGTAGTATTTACAAATAAAAATAATGATCACGTAACCAACAGTCTACTTTTTGTAAACGTATCCACCGTTAGAAGCATACTGGGTATCAATACCGCTGCCGAATGAGCTTGATTGATAAGATTGACCGGCTGAGCCTGAGTAGCTGACAGATGGGGCAATATAAGATTGTTGAATTGGAGCCGATTGGTAAGATTGAGCAACTGCGTACGATTGACGTATTGCAGGAGCAGCATAAGAGTGTTGAACAGCTGGGGCTGAATAGCTTTGAGTGGGTGGCAAGTAATCAACAGATGGGCTTGAGTATTGCTCCTGGACAGCATAATTTTGAGCTGGAGCTTCATATGATTGCGATGAAACAGCGTATGATGATTGAACGGGTGCTGAGTAGGATTGAACGGGTGCTGAGTAGGTCTGAACGGGTGCTGAGTACGTCTGAACTGGTGCTGAGTAGGTCTGAACGGGTGCTGAATAGGTCTGAATGGGTGCTGAATAGGTCTGAACGGGTGCGGAGTAGTGTTGAGTTTGAGCTGGGGCAGAGTATGTTGAGTGCACAGCTGGGGCAATATAAGATTGTTGTATAGCAGGTGCAGAGTAGGATGAATGTTGCACGGGTGGCAAGTAATCGTTCGATGGTGGTGAGTATCTTTGGGTTGGTGGCAAGTAAGTGTTGGACAAGTGACTTACATCGGCAGCAACGCAGGCTGTCAAAGCAAATACGGCGGCAATGAAGAGTTTCTGCAAAGAAAAGTAAAAAGGATGTTAACAAAAAACCAGTTCCAAGCTTTTGCCGGTGATGTAAACAAGCGCGTATTCCACAAAATGTAAGGTTACACTGGGCACAAATTAGGATGAAAAATTCATTCTTTTTTTGAGCATCACACTATTAGTTTTTTTTTTTTTTTTTTTAGTTCTGGACATTTGGTATTTAATTTTTTTTTTTTTTAGAATCTATATGCTTTTTCTTAAACTGTATTCACTATGAAAAGTTTTCAAGACTTCACAATTTTATGTAAACTTCTCACTAACCATGTTGGTATGTTGTGCTGTGTGTGGATTATTGATGAATACTTGACAGTACAAAGTACCCGTTGGAACTGATGCTGGTCCAAGCGCTGCCCGATCAATTTATACTAAAAACCTATGCATTCACAAATTCATTTTTTTCCTTTCATCTTTGCTTAAGGTACAAATATTTGTATGCCACAGAAACACAGTGAAGATAGGTCCAAACAAGTTTGGTGTGATTTACAATATCTTAAAAATTTATTTTTTTTATTACCAGATATTTATTTTTCATTTATTTACTACTCATCTAAACATTGTTGTTTTTTAACGCTTTACGCTGTTGCCAATGCGAATCTTGTATATGTTGATCATGATGATGATGTTGACGATAATGATACGACTTATAAACATTTAATATAATGCAATGCAATTATGAATTGTAAAATTTCGCAAAAGCAATGTCGAATTGCCAACCTAATCCCAACAAAGTCTGTGTGCCCCAGATCATTCATTTGGGAGTATTTGTTATCACTGCTTCTTTTATTATTTAACATCGTGGTCCACATGATTGACATGATTGTCTTAGTATAATATGAATAGATATATAAAACTAAAACCAATAAAACTAAAAACGTATAATACGATTCATTGAGTAGATCCCACCAAATTTACTGTGTTTTAAGCTATTTATTCAACTTTTATTGTCAGCCGAATAAACAACTTGATTTTAATATCAATGGAAGGTCAAAAAAGGGAACGTATAGCCAAGGGGAGAATGAAGGCGTGCTGTATGGGAGCTACGTTGTGACAAATTGTGGCTGCATGTTACGCAGATTTTGAAGTGGACAATGCGGCTAACTTGTTTTAATAGGCAAACTTACATGTTATTCACATTTCACTAATTTGCATTTATTGATTTTATTGAAGTGTGTTTTTGTACACGGAAAGAAAAAGAATTAAGCACTTTATGCTTAAACCAATCAAGAAGGCTATCGGTTTTCACTCATGCAAAAAATTTCTAATTCAAGAATTTTTTTTCTGTCTTAAGAAAATACCAAATGTCTTAGTCAAAGAAAAAGTTGCTTAGTACAAGAAATATTTTCTTAAAACCTCAGTGTAACCGCGAGTACTGGGTTATATTAACTTTATTTGTAACGCCCATAAGGAGGCCTCACAGGTATAAAAAAGAAATATGTTCCTGATCAGCATCACTTTCTGAGTCGATTAACGAGTCTGACTGTTCGTCTTTCTGTGTGTGTTCACAATAACACTCGACATTTTGGATCTAACGTAACGAAGTTCAATAAATTTGCTTCTTTTTTTAAAACAAAAATTAAGATCGAAAATGAAGCAAATTCGGATAAAAACTACGCTTACCTCTCATACAAAATCGTAGCAAATCGGTAAATTTCTTAAAATCCCTAAATAATTGATCTAATGATTTCAATATTGCACATAAACCTTAATCTTTAATATTGTGAGTTTTTAGTATGAAATTTATTAAAATTAATTTAAAACCAATCCTACCTCCGATATATTTTTTTAACCTTGATAAAAAATGATGAAATGTAACATTAATATTCATATTGTTTCGTAAGCACAGACGGCACTTTTTTCAAAAAACTTAATCTAACAGGAAAATGTTTCGAAAAGCCTTAGAATCTCCATTTGGTGAGATTAGGTACTTTATACCAAACACTAGAGCCTATGTCAGAAAAGGCCTGGTAATTGATTTTACATGATAAATAAAATTATTAGTGGTATACAATGAACGCCGTATTGGCGATGTAAACAGCGAATCTTCGGTAAGTTTACAGCAGCGTAATTTGCAATAACAAAATTGTAAGGGAATAAACATAAGCAGCTTACGGCACAAAAACGTGGTGTTTACAGTACTTGTAATGAGTTTTATGCGACCGTGGTTAAATGTTGTTTTTGACAAGCAGTGTTTCAATTAAATTTAACAATTTAAAAAATTAAAAATGCACTTACAATTAATGGATCTAAAATTTCTGTAGTGCTTCAAATAATTTTGTGGTTGCAATATCTTTTTCTTTTTTTTGCAATATCAGGGTGTGTTCGTGGAAGCGCTAAATGTAAGCTTAAAGCTATGCGCTCTCAGTATATATACTTCATTTTATACAAAGTTCATTGAATACTATTAATATTTCTATGCATGAACAATCCAAGGACTCTTATGTTACTTTTTGTCACAATATAATGTCCGTGAACTGATATCTTCATAACTGTACAGTTCTTTTCAAGTTTACTATTAGTAGCGCTAACGGAACCAACAAAATAAGATATTTTGGTCTTGTTTTTATTTAATATTAATTTTCATTTTTTTAAGAACAAAGCTGATTTTGAAGAACATTTATTTTATTTTGTGCCGTTGTAAAGTCATTGTGAGTTACAAAAATAGATCATTTTGAAGTGTTTTTACATGGTAATCAGTAGCGAAATTATAAGGATAAAACTAAGAAAATAATATAGGTGAACAAACAGAACCTTGCGGAGTTCCAGAAGACATACTCGCAAAGTAAGATTAATTGTTCTTAAGTCTCACTGCAAAAAATCGATTTCTATGAAAACTTTTTATAAATATTTTCTTAAAAATTGCAAAACCGAGCTAACGAAGCTTAAAAATGCCTATCTCCCATACCAATTGCTTTATTAAACAGTAAAATGTCTTAAAGTTCACAAAATATTTACATTGACTTCAAAGTTTTCAAATAATTTAAGTTTTCTTACTATGCACTGTAAGCATTTTGCTTGATATTGAGAAACTTTTTTTTAGGGAAGAGAACAATTTTCTTGATCCATGTAAAGCAGTCTCCGAAAAAAAACTATTTGGTTAAACTAGGTAGAGAAGAATTTTATAGAAGTAGGTTATGGATTAGTTAGTTTTTGCTACGTGGGGCCATTTTTAGATTTTTCGAATTATTTCATAAATTATTGCTGAATTTTAACTTTTACAGCTGGTCCACATCAACCAAACGACAGAGTGCTACATTTTTGATAAAATTAAACACTCGTTGAGCAGCTGTAAAACAGCTGTAAAATGCACAAGAAATAAATACTTACTGCATTATTCTGTATCACGAACATGCACACCAACGATGAGAAAGACACGAGAAGCAATATTTTCTTCCATACAAAATTGTATTGCTTCTCGTGTTTTTCTCATCGTTGGTGTGCATGTTCGTGATACAGAATAATGCAGTTAATTTCATATAAATAAATTTTAATTTATTTGACATATTTTTAAATCAAACAAAATGATTTCTAAATATAAGATAGTTTTTTCTCTCCGTGCAAGAAACTTCACAGTGGATATACAGAGTAACAAATCGGGTCAAAAATTGATTTTAAATTTATCATAAATTTGCATTAATTTCTCGATTAAGATGTGAATCCTAAATAAGGGAGGAAGCCTTGCGTAAACAGAATTATTTGACAAAGAAATGAGAAACTAAAAGTTTAATAAAATACATCATAATACAGTGAAACCTCTACTAACGGACACCTCTCTTAAGCGGACACTTCTCTTGAGCGGACAGTTTTTCCACAACCAAATATTTTGAACAAATTATTAACCTCTCTTAAGCGGACCCTCTCTTGAGCGGATACGGACAGCATATTTTCGTCTAATTGGGCGAAAAACCTCTGTTAGGCGGACGAGAACCTCCTTCAAGCGGACACAAACGCCTGTTGAACGGACCCGAACCTCTGTTGGACGGACGCGAACCTCTCTCAAGCGGACGCATACGTCTGTTGAACGGACGCGAACCTCTGTTGGACGGACGCGAACCTCTCTCAAGCGGACACGAGCGAGAAAAGTAACTGACAAAATGTCCCTTGCCATCGCTTCACTGAGCTATAGAACGTTGCAATGAACGAGATGGCGAATCCATATGCAAAATAGTTTTTTTAAAGAAAAACAAAAAAATTTACGTCAATCGACGATTTCTGATTTTCTTAAGTCATGAATTACACATGTAAAAAGTTTGTTAATTACATACTATTTTTCATGATATAAACTGAATTTTTTTTTTATTTTAAACACATATGCGTAAAATAATATAATATAATGCGCGATTTAGTTAAATACATAAATACAATAAATGTATTTTGCATTGAAAAAATTTCCTTTAACATTTGCTCATTGATCTATAACAACATTTAAAGATATAAAACTCAGCCTCTCTATTAAGCGGACACCTCTATTGGACGGACAAAAATGGGCTGACGGTGAGTGTCCGCCCAAGAGAGGTTTCACGTACTAACAGGGGCGTACCGAGGCCATTTTGATTGGGGGCATCAATGTATTTCGGCCGACTGGATACCCTTAAGCACAGACTTTTTTCAAATACAACATAGTTGAATTATGTAAAGTTACTCATCCGTTCGATCAATATAAATAAATCTTAAGGAGTCTTTTTCATTTGAACGGCTAAGAAAAACACTTTGTAATTATTTTTACTAAAAACTTTTCTTAATGATGAAAAAAAAAAACTTGTGTACATCAAAATACATATGATTAAGTATGTTTTGATTTTTTTTTTTTTGGTTTGTCCTTTTATATGCTCTCTTAAGCAAAAAGGTGGCAACGATTTCTCAGCTTTTACAACAGGTAACTGGAAATACTTTTAGTTCATCTAAACGATAATACTTGAAACTATAAGATTACGTATAATCAGCCAACTAAACCTCATACCTGTTTTTGGCGCCATTTTCAAAACAAAAATTGAAAAATTACCCTATTTTTTACATTTCTAACACTCTAAAAACTCGAGTTTTAGGTTTTAAAAGATGATTGTAGGTAATAATCTTAAAGATTTTACAATTATAAATATAATGCAAAACAGTTTCAGCTCAAACGAACTTTTTCGTTAATCTTTGGTACCATTTAAGAAAATCCTGAAATTTTTTTCAACTCACATATAGTAATACTTTTTAATCTTTCGATCTTTTTCAAGTGAAAAAGATCCCTTAAAGACAGTTTTCATATCGGTCCCTCTATCAAAGAAAATAAAATAAAAGTATTTCAACATTAACGAATCAGCATTTAAAAATTTATTTTCGTTTTTGTTTTAATAATTCATAGTTTATATGAGTTAAAAAATAAACAGAGCTTTCAATTTCTTTAACGCTGTTTCTTTTAATTTTTTAAACTAATTAAAAAAATAATTTTTTAAATAAAAAAAAACTCAATTTTTAAGTATAACATTTGAATATTAATTCTTCTTTTTTTTAAGGTAGCCCATTGCTGCGCAATATTATCTAAGTTAAAGAGATCAACTATGTCCTTTTCCGATGAAAGTTTTAATAAGTCATTAAGACGTGAGTCACTTTGCGTGGTTCTTAAATAATTTTTAACTAATTTTAATTTGCTGAACATTCTCTCATTTCCTGAAACAGTAACAGGCACTGTGCACAGCAAACGCGACATTTTAAAAATCCCACAGGAAGGGATTTTTTATTGCATTCTTAAACATTACCCGATAGAGTTTTCTACGCCTTCGCATAGATCAAAGAATACTTTGGAATTCAACAAAAAAATTTTTGGTAACAATTTTATTGATTCTAGAATTCGCTTTTGGGTCAAGTTAGTAGAAGACAGAATTGGATTAAAGAGTTTATATAGATGCTATATTGTTTCTAAGCAACTGCTTAATTTTTCTCAGTTCAGTGAGGTTACCAAATACAAGTTTAAATTCTCTTCTATAAAAACATTTCATCGAAAAATAAGCCGCGTTGGCATTGTTATCATCCAAACGTTTCGGCGCAAGACGACGGCGACGGCGATGGCGAATTGAGAATTCCTTTTTAGCATCAACATTCAAAGATTTTAACAATGCAACAGCAGTACTAATTAGGTTATCCGTACCTTCAGAGTCCGAATTTATTTTTTCTATTGATTTAAGGGTACAAGAAATAAATTTCATAGCATCTAAAATATTCAGTTCAACGGCTTCGAGAGATTCAGTCAGGACAAGACTTATAATAAAGTCCACAGAAATAAGTTGGTTTGATAGCGAATATGAAGCATTTTGAGTCCACTTGTCAATTTTCTAAGAGCTTGGGGAAATTTTGTTTAGAACATCAACAATGACATAAAGCGATGCTTTTATGATAAATGAATTTTGAATGCAGATTTAAAAATGATGTTATTTTTGCCATCATCTCGAGTTTAAAAGTTAAAAGGGACCTTTTTTCAATAGTTTAAATAAATCCTTTAAATTAATTATTTATTTATTTATTATAATTGTACTTAAATTTAAATGTTAAGTCTTTAAAATTAAATATTTTACATCAGAGTTCTTGAGCTAAGAAAATTTCTTTAAATATGTTGGCCGATTTCGATCATTAAATTTTTTATTACAAATGTTGTTTTTTTTGGATAAACATTTCAATCTCAGAAAGTTCAACAAAAATGTATGAATTAGGTTCTAAAAAGGGGAATATTTTACAAATACAACTTTTTGGCAAGGTATTTATATCAGGGACTGTTACCATTAAGCCATATCCAAAAACTTAAGCATTAGTCATTCTTTCAAGATTTTCAAGTTTTTGCTCAGATATAAAAATGTTAATCTGATTTTATCAATCTTAAATAGAAATCATTATTATTTTTTTGGTCAAACAAAAATATTATTTTCGGTTTTTATTTTTGGTCACCGACACGGTTGCACAATTGTACTAAAAATTATCCATTTTTCCACTTGGTCCGCTGCTCTCTTTTACATTACTATGCATTACTATTTCCGTACTTTTTTAGTAAAATTTATACTACATTTCTGAACTTTTTCTGGGTTTTGTCACAAAGGAACACTGGATTCGTTTACAACAATTCAACGCTGATACGACTTAAATGAGTTGGCCGACTGAAGTTTGTTTAAGATACGACTGAAAGTGAGTTAGCCGAGCGAAGTTTGTTTAAGGTACGACTATTAGTGAATTGGCCAACTGACGGTAGTTTTGGGTATGAATTAAAATGAAATAGCCGACTAAAGTTGGTTTTTGTTATGAAAATGGCAATAAAAGGTACGACTGGCTTTGATGCGTTCATAATTATTGTTTATAAAAATCAATATTTTAAAAATTTTTAGTAAAAAATAACAATTAAGCTGACTCTAAAAAAGTAAGGAGGGTAGTCTACCCCTTACCCCCCACTAGTTACGCCCGTGAATACTAAATATGAAGTCTATGCCATTATGGGTAGGTTAGGCTGGTGTGTGTGCCTCAACCGAGACACATTAAGGACAATGAGGCCTATTTAAACCAGTTTGAGCTAATTACTTAGCCTAATATTTGGTACACCGAAGATACAGAGAGTTTGTCAAGGTCATTGAAAAACCAGTTGCCTAAAAGCCCCTATAGATGAGCAACTAATCGAACAACTGGTTGATAAACTGGTTGATGTTTTTTTTTACAGACACAAATTTCAATTGATGGCAGTTGTTCAACTTCAGTTCAAAACATTGAAGAACTTCAACAAAAACCACTTGCAACGGGGCCACAAAAATAATTATTTTAAAAATGAAGTTTTCCGTTTGGTTGCAGGTTTGCTAAAAATACGGCTACTAGTTGTTCGACTCGTTGATCTTTAGCCGAAAAAATCAAAACTTTTTGATTTTCAGCAACTGATTGGAAAACTGATTGAAAAACTGAAAACAAAAACCCACCTACACCCTTCTTATTTTCATTAACCAGCAACCAGTTTATCAACCAGGTGTGCGATTAGTTGCTCGTCTATGGGGCCTTAAGTGAAGAAAGTATTTTTAGCCAGCAAGTGCAGAGGAAATGTACTGTAGATTCTTCCTCCTCCTCATCTCTACAGCTTCTGAAGAAGTCGTTGTGGGGGATGTTGAATCTCTGAGGATCCCTACCATGGTACTAATGAGGTCTCTACTGAGAAAAATGAGTTCTTTTCAACGCTTAATGGTGAGTTTGGGCCAGATTTGCCGTGTTTTATTACACGTGTTACCTGCTGACCATCTGTTGCTTGTTGTATTGCAGGCACACTGCTCATAAAGGATCGATAGGTTGCATGAAAATAGCACCATCAACTGAAAATTAGGCTTCATTTGTAATATTATTCTGATAAATAATAATTTGGAATAGATGATCCCGAGAGAACGTTGGACCCTATGCATTAAAGCCTTTCGAATCCGCTTTTCAAAAAATGAGTAAAATTGTGGATTCCTGATTTACAAGAAAACCAGCCGATACAAAAAGATTAGATAAGAATTTGATGACGATTCGCAAAACCTTAGAGAGTACGGGAGTATCGCAAAATATTAAAATCCATGTAATATTGGATCATCTAAAAAAAGGCCTTCTTTATTTGGATGGCAATGGCTTAGGCTTGAGGTCAGAGCAGGCCGATGAATCAGTTCATAGGGAATTTCACAAATTTTGGGAGTTTAAATCGAATCGAAGATGAATCGTATTTATTTGTTTGAAAAATACGGTAGTTACATTTTCTTCACAACATCTATAATAAATAATTGTGATCACTATCTGGTATTATAAGTGCATTGTTATTACATAGTGGAATAGCCTTCAGGGGATACCACTTTAAAAAAGTGCGTCATGATATTTATCTCATTTGATGTTGTGGAAACAGTATCTCTGTACTTTGCTTGTCATTGTTATGTAATAAGTATATTTTTTTAAGTACAACCAACTTTCTCTTTTTTAAAGATCTGATTATGTTTTTAGTGTCATTAAAAAACAAATTGAATAAATTACGAAATCGACTCTAAAAAAAAATTTGATTTCTTGCGCAGAATTCTGAGAAAATTGCACTCAAAGTTAAAATTTAGTACTTTCAACCGATTGGTTTCATTTTTTCACGAGTACAGCTTGGGAATGGGTTAGTCGTTAATGTTCAATGATATACCGTTAGAAAGGTGATTTCATTACCTTTGGAATAAATCCTCAAAGTTAGTTTTATTTGTTTGTTTTTCTACAATAAAGTAGATCAAAATTTGTGAAATACTAATTGACCCTTTAGGTCCTAAAAATAAGCAGATAGGATTTCAAAATTCATCAAAATAATATTGCAAATTAAACTTAATTTTCAGTTTTTGGTGCCATTTTCATGCAACCTATCGATCCCTCAGGAGCAGGGTGCAGGATAGCTCATGTGTAAGGAGTTTGCATGTAGTGAGAGAAATACCAATTCTCCATGGGTAAATAAATACAAAAAGACGGCGCTACATATACTCAAATTTTTTTTCTTGAATTTGCGCAAGTTCCCAGGTCCTTATAATTTACTTAAGTCAATTACATAATTGATAAGGATGAAAAGATAGCTCGTTTCTCGTTTTGTTCTAAGTTAAGTTTCGATTGTATGTACTCAAGTTTGCTACGAGGTCCGACCAAAGACTTAAAAGTTGGTACCAAAGACGGGCAGTCAAAAGCCTCGTGGCATACGCCAGGACGACTGATTGGACCTTCGGGGAAATTCGTGGTTGCTGTCTGTTTATCACTTATATCGCGGGTAGAGGTTCGTTGCTCGGTGTAGGTTTGCATTCTCAAACCTGGTACTGCACCCCAGAGTACAGAAGAGGTTTTTGATAGGCCTCCTACCCTACCAAGGGTTGCGACATGTCATCACAATATTTAGCTAATTTGGCAATTTTGAACCCTTAAAAAGCCGTTGGCAGAAACAATAATTCGGTCACTTTGGACCGAAACAATAATAAAACTCTTTGGACTTTCTGTATGTACGTCAGAGTATAGCGTTTTTTTTACTCTTCTTTAGAATTACTGCATGCAAATCATGGTTTATGCATAAAGGTCTGCTAAACTCATTAAGATTTTTTTTTGTCATCCCAAGAAGAAAAACATCGGGAAGCCACACAGTGATTCATCTCCTTATTAAAAATCAAAAAGGTTTTTATAGCTTATAAGGAAATTTTGGTATCGTTGTAGAGGTAAAATATCCACTAAGAACAATTTATAATTTATTTTTTTTAAGAATGTGTTATTGAATTGTCTTTTCGGATATTGAACCTTCAAAATAGTACCAATAAATCCATATTCGGTATAAAAAAGTTTTTTATTTTCGTCCAGGAGACGAATCACTGCGTGGTTTCTCGCTTCTTTTTTTGACCACGCGGGAAATTAAAAAGATATTATAAAACCTCAAAAATTTAACATTACTGAAATAAGTTCATGAGGTCATTAAGCATTAATTATAAGATGCGCAGGCAGTGGTTTGAAACAATTAACCAAAACCGTTCCACTCTAATGTAGAGTAGGTTGGGCGATTTGATAAAATTAAGTTTAAGCATGGATTTTTTATAAGAGTACAAATAATTCTGGAGGTATGTTTATTATCTCTGTGAAATAAAACCAATCTCTTATTGTAACTTTTTTGCCATTTTTCTTATATTTTAAGATTTCGTATGATTTTTTTTTTTTTGACAAAACAGACGTTGTTGATAAACAGATGTCAAAAATTTCTCGGCCTAAACAAACCTAAATATGCAAATTTTGAATGAAATCGATCGATCGAATACTAATTGCCAGGACACTTTTAGCAATTTTGCTTTCTTTAATTAACGTGAAAATTAAGAAAACAAAGCAATATATGTCTTTGACATATTTGATGTGTTGACCTATAGCCAGATTTGATTGCCTTTTGCTTTCTTTTTTGTGGGTATTTTTAGATCCTTTTCGATAAAATATTTCAAAGCACCTTTAAACGTAGTCGTAAAGTATTAAAATATTCTAGGAATATATTACTAATAATTTTCACAAGATCTGTAAACTCAAGCACTAGGTCAAAGGCATATGCAAATGTGGAAAAGAGGTTAAAAGAGTATGATTTATTTCACAAAGAAAAAAAAAATAATCCCAGAACTCTTGTTATGCCATTAAATAAAAAAAATCTTTGTTAAAATTGAATTTTAACAATCGACCAACCCTAATGAACACGGCTAAAAATGTGATCTTTGAGTTTAAAAAAAAACAGCACTTACAGCTGCTAAAAAAAAGTAAGGCTTATTAAAAAAAATTTAAAAAAATAGCTTGACCAAAATAGCCCTCATAAATAACAACTTAAAAACTAAAACTGTGTAACGGGATTATGTATAGTTATTGCTTGAATGGTTTTAAACATCCATTCTGTTAATTAAGCTAAAATTATTTTTTGAAGAGCTTGCATACCAGTTTTGAATGCCATTAAATTTCAAGATCATACAATTTCGAAGATGTCGTTCATTAATCATTATTTTTGACATAAAGTGGAACAGTTTGCGAAGCAAAACAATGTGATGAGGTTTTTCTACAGACAGTTTCAAGCGAATTCATTTAAAGTTCAGGGATGATTGCTTCTTATGCCAATTGAAATGTGGAGAATATTACATTTAATTATTCCAGAAGACAAAAAAAAAAAAAAAATTAAAAGCAAGCTTCTGTTAGGGCGTATTATATAATAAAATTTTTAATTATTTAACGTTTCAGCAGTCATTTAATTGTTAAATTAAAAAGATATTTCATTTGAGCCTTGATTGTTCTGTTAAATGTAAAAATAAAGTCTTTAATGGAAAATGCACAACGATATCATTTTTTCATACTAAATCTTGTTTATGTATTGTTTTTAATAAAGGTGTGAATGCTTTCAGCTCAATTTGGTAATGAATTTTTTGTTGACTGATATCAATAAAAACTAGCAAATTTAGAATTAACTTAATCCTGTTTAGCGAAAAAGATTAGATATTAAAAATACGGGCTTAGCCCTAACACTCCTAAAACGGGTACCCGAAACGACTTTGAAGTTCAATATTTTTTTAAGCCAAAAAGTTACAAATTTAAGGTTCCATGATATCTTTTAAACAGTCGTTTTCTACCGTTTTTCGCATTTTTAACATTCAAGAACTTTTTGGTTGGTTATAGAGCTGATCCAAAGTCCTTACCCTCCTGATAAGGGTAACCGGTTATCCGTAAAGTTCTTAAAAAATTGTGTATGGAGAATGTGATATAAAAGTGATTTTGGGTTTTTTTTAAGTCTGTTTTTTATTTAATTGAAGGGCTTATTGCAATAACGTGATAAGCCACATGATTTCAAAAATCAATATTTTAGGCTGAATTCATTACTTATACATTGTCAACAGCCACTCAAGAGATTTTTGCTTTTTCTTATTCATTTTCTAACCTATTTGAAAAGTTACCGTTTTCAATTCCAATTATTCATACGAAAATACATTTTTTCTTATAAAAATTTCTTATTTGGCTTATCATGTTCTTGCAGTACGCCCTTCAATTATTGATTATTCAGAATTTGAAGTTGTTTTGATACAAATTTTTTTTTTATAATTTGTGTATATAAAAAGCAAAACACTCTCATCTGCCTGTCTGTCTGTCTACCTGTGTGATATCTATAAACTCCAAATCTACTTTTTGTTGTTTCCTAAAATTTAACCGGCTATAAATCAATAAAAATGCTGTATTTCAGACGGGTTGGATCGTATTAGAATAAAATTTAGAAATTTAGGTAATTTTACTGTCGGCAATTGTATTAAAAATAGACATAGAGATATTGCATGATTTGGGATCAACAGCCACGCAAAGGACCTTTCGATGGCAGCCGACCAGTTTTCTCTCTCAGTTTAACTGGATGGAACTGCAGCGTCCGGGCTAACTAACTTAGAAATGTTTTTGTTGATCATAAGCTCAAAAGCAGCCCAGACGTTGTGGTATCGGGTTGTTTGATTATGTGTGCCCTTTTCTCTCATATGGGTTTCATATTTTCCGTCGTCAACTCAAAGCCAAGTAATGCAAAAAAGCCTCAACGAGAGCTTCGTTTTTTTGGCATTTGTAAAAAATGGCTAATGGCCATCTATTTGTTTTACTTTTGGTACTATATTTAGACATCATTACGTCTAAATTTATCTCCTCTTTTCCATTTACTACTGGCACTCTTCGTGAGAAATTCAAAGTTGATAAAAAGAAAATGCTTTTCTGGTTACAACAAATAAAAAGTTCAATTTTTCTTGAATGCATATCGGGGTTAACCAATATCGTCTGTGGGGTGTGGCCGTAGCTCTTTTGGATGTAAGCTTTATTTTGTCATACGGTACTAAAGGGTCTTATGTTTCTTACTCGTTGCTGATTGGCCAACATAACTTACGCGAAGATATTAAGATAAATTTGTTAAATTATCCAAAGAACTCAATGATGATTAATTTTTTCTGGTTATGGGGGCTTGCGTGTAGTCCGATGGCCCAGTAGCACTCTTTATGTAGCAAAATATGATGGCTTTGAACCAGAAAATTTGCCTACAGACACTTTCATTTCGATAAAAGATGCGTTTCGTTTGTGCGACAACGAAAAAATTTTATAAAATCAAGCCAAAGTTAATCAACTTTACGAACCGAAACCTAAACACGAACTGACAATGAGATGAACCGAGAAGCTCGCACACAATTAAACATTCACAATTACATTTACACAGGCGATCATTGCCCTGCAGTAAATGGCACTAGCACAAAACTAGTGATTTCACTAGCCCCTTGGTAGCCAGTACTAGTTCCACTTCAATCTACCTTCTTTGTATTCAACTAACGAATTTTACACGAGCATGTCATAGGAAGGGGTTAATTGCTACCTTTTACACACCCATTTCCTAGTTATTTCACTAGTCATGCAGAGCTAGCTTTTTCGCTAGTTGATATTGACACAACAAAAAAAAAAACAGGGCAGAGTGACTGATATTATCTTTATTCAATTGAAAGGCTAAGGGGTCGTCCATAAACTACGTTACTGATTTTCCGGTTTTTTTTACCCCCCCTCCCCCTGCCTTACTTTTCGTAGTGTTTTTCAAAACCCCTCCCCCCACCCCCCTAAAGTAACGTGACATATGAAATTAATTCATTCGAATGATTAAATATTTTGACTAGCTCTGACAATTTTCACTAGTATTAGTGACTAGTATGACTAGATACATTAAAGGAACAATTGGAAAAAAATCAATAATTAATATCATCTGTAAAAGCTATTCCATCTGCGATCCAAGATTCGATGCTCTCAATCACTGGGATAGAAGAAGCTGGTAGCTTTGTTGAGGATTCTACAAAATAGAATTTTTCATCGGATTCTATGTCGACCCATTCAGGTGAATCCTCATTTCTAACGCAAAGAAATTCACCTGGTCTTTGACAGAGTACCCTTAAAGGCTGCACCCGAGCTGCACTAAGTTCTGTGTTTTTGTGTAAATGCTTTCTGAAAATTGATTTATTTAAATAGTATTTTTTATTCCGATTTATTGTAAACGATATAATACAAACTTAAGGCAATTCATAGAAGTTTTAAAAATGAAATACAAGCCGCAGGTAGGACACGACCTTGAACCGATTTCTTCTTTCTGAGAAAGACAGTACATGTCATACGGTATCTCCTTTGATCAAGAACATTCAGGCCTTAACGCCAAAGACTGTCGCAAAAGCAAATACCCAAATTTTTCAGACGTGTGATGAGATGGTGAAGGAATACCAAAAGGTTCCTGTGTCGAGGGAAAAGGTGGTGGAAGAAATCGTTGAAACAAAAGTTAACCATCAATTTAGATAATCAAACACAAACATGTAAGGTTAAAAATTTTTGAAATGATTGTGTTATTAATTAGAGGTTTTTCGTCGATTTTTTTAATTTTTGGTACGTTACAATATCTAAACACCTCCCCCTACCGTTACTTATCGTAGTGCATTTCAAAACCCCTCCCCCCCCTAAATTGGTAACGTAGTTTATGGACGACCCCTTAGTCCATTTCTGTAAATTGAGCGATAGCAAATTTTATTATAACGATTTTATACTACTTCAATAAATATCACTATCACTATCCATTTTTTAAAATTTTATCTTATACCTATAAGTGTTGTGGTGAAATTCATAAAGGTTTAATTTTTGAATCGAAAAAAACTCCTTGATTGGTACATAAGAGTAATTTATGTGAATAATATTTATATAATACTTTTGTGTGTATGTTTTTTAAAAAAGATCAAAAACGAAATAGTTCTTTTCTAGGTGTAAATGAGATTTGAAATAAATGGGGTATACTTTTAAAAACTAATTTTTTAGAATATATTAAAAAAAGAAAAGTATTCTGATTAAATTCAACAATTTGAAAGACCAGTTAGAAAAACGAACTTGTAACGAGGAGATGCTAGACTCCACTCTTCCGTAGTCTTGAGTGATTAAGATGTGACCACCCCACTGTTCATGTTTTATATGATTTGATTCTTATTGGAACAAATTTCCAAGAATTTTTTGTTTCTCATCGGTAATTTTATCATAACGACATTGAAGTAGTAAGAAGTTCAAACCAAGGTTGCTGTCTTTTTTTGTTGCTTTCTTATTTTTCCGCTCTTCTTTGGAGTTCGGCGAGTCTGTCAAAGTAAGTAATCAAAATGAGTTTTTGCTTCGCTAGAAGCTAGTGTTTAATTTAAAACTGGCTATTGGCAAGACCAGAGGTTAAAATCATGTAAAAATGTAATGAAATGAAATGATCAATGATCACAATGATCACAATGATCACAATGATCACAATTAATTATCAGAACTAAAAATTATTTTTGTTTCTCTGTGCAATTTGCTGTCTCGAAAACTGTCGATACAATGTTTTTAAAACTAATGTATTTTATCATTGGTGAACAAATAAATGGATAAATTATATTACATAAAAAATGACATTAATGACAATAAACCTTTAAACCAAATCAAATAAAAATGAATTTTAAGCAATTGTGACATTAAATGACCTATTTGGTTCATTTGATAAATTTGATTCTCAACAAAACTATTTAAGCAACTTTTTAAAATTTTAATGTTTTAATAGCAATGTTAGCATTATTATTTTTATTTAATGCAAATGAATACATTCACACAAATGTAATAAAACAAAAAAGAAATATTATATTGTTATGACTTTGACTATGCAATTAAATTTACAATTCTTGTTAGTTGTAGCAAAACTGGTATGCGTACAATGCGTAAACAGCCAACTTAGGGATTAAGAAATTCTTCACCTTTTGTGACTCGCAGTGAGTTATAAAATTTGCAAAATTTCGAATTAAAATGTATACAATTTTTATGTATGGGACAAATGATATTCATGAGCACACGGAATTTATTTTATGTTATTTTAATAATGTTGATAGTTCCACAATGTTTTATTTCAGCAGTTTATTACAAAATACCTGTAAAAATAAGATAGTTATAAACTATAAATTATATTGAATATAAAATGGTTAATAAACTACTCAAAATTAAGATATGATGAAGTTCTCATAAGAAACTCTGAGGTCAGTTACTGGAAAATGGCATTAACTGATAGAAATAATTTCTAAACAGTACCGTAGATTGAATTATAACAAAATAATAATTGTAATCCTAAGAACATGTGTTTTAACATTAACGGAAGAAATTAAGACATCATCTGCAAGACAATATCTCTTGAGACCGTGACAGTGGCGTAGCTAGGGAGATCAAAGGGATATATCCCCCTTTGCCTATTAAATTAAGCTATTAAGTACGGGAACAGACCTATTAATTTATCGTAAAAGTACATTTTATTGGCACACTTGACAGTTGCACGGTTTCTTGAGCTATATGTGCCTATCGTCAAGTGCTTACAAAAATGTTGTGCCTCAAATCCTAACGGTCACACTTCGTCTCAAGCAAACCAATTTATAAAATATTTTCATTTACGTCAAATCTAACAATACAGTTGCAAAAAAATTATAAAAGTCTATTAGAATGCTGCGAAACTTTGGAAAATTTTCGGAAGAACGATAACGAAGCATTTAAAGATATATTTAATAGAACTGATATATGCTTTTCTTAACTTGGAATGGAAATAAGTAAGCCTCGTTTATCAAGATGCAATGCAACGGTGGAAATAGCAAAGGATTTTTGTTGAATGAAGCTTTTCCTTCCTTTTCTTAATCAAATAAAATTCCATATTTTAAAGCACTTCCAAATTT
Organism: Dichetophora obliterata; assembly: GCA_963920525.1. NCBI lineage: Eukaryota > Metazoa > Arthropoda > Insecta > Diptera > Sciomyzidae > Dichetophora > Dichetophora obliterata. Next base: position 74,359,326 of record OY986439.1, on the reverse strand, counting down.
TTAAAACACAAATCCATCAAAAATAAATAAGTGAAATATGGCAATTTCCACCAAAAGGTCTACTGCGTCTTAAAAATTAAATGTTACTGAAAATTCTTTTAAACCTTCCTAATAGAAAAGAATGTTTAAATGTATATTTTGAGAGTACTGTTCAATTTGAAATTTTTAAAAATGGCAACACACATGAAAAGTTGAAAAATTTTAGCAAAAGTTAGAATTTTAAAAGTACAATAAATACTCTTATAATACAAAGTTTAATTCAATTTCTTTCACTTTTTGATTTTTACATATTTTTCTGAATTTTTTACATATTTTTCTGGTTCAATTAAATAAATAAAACTGTTAAAAATGTGTACTTCTTTGAAGGGAAAAATCTGTGTGATAACGTATGTATCGTAACGTATCATATTATGGTTTGTGTAAAAATAATTGAAAAATATGTTTCAATGAATTTTCAGATAATTTAAAAATAATTTTGAAAAAAAAAACTCGTTCACACATCGCAGATTTTTCGTTTTTATTGATGCAAAAACCACTTCTATTTTTTGTATCGTACCGTACCTATTTTTGTTTGCTGATATCTTTGGTACTTTCGATCGCTTCCTCCTTTTACACTTAATATTGTACTTCAAAAGTGCTATCCAAAAATCAAAACAGGACAAAAGAGTATAAGTTTTTTTTTCCTTTTTTTAACTTTTAGCAACACAGTTATATAACACATAGTATAATAACACAGTTCGACAGTATTAGCACAAGGCGTACGAACCATGGAAATACTAAATATTTAGTATTTAAATTACTATTAAATATTTTCAAACTGCTATAAGGGTCTTGCATCCAAATAAAATAGATATAGAAATGTTAGGAACCGAACTTGAGCTAAAGAAATGGACCAACAATAGAAATGAGGGTTGCAGAACAGCTCATGAAACACCAAAATTATTTTGCGGTGACAAATGTAGCTGTCAGATATGGATGTTTCCGCAAATTTACAAAATTCTGAAATTAATTGTTATATAGCCTGATTTTTAATTCTTCGGGGTCATTTGCAGATCTAAAGCTATCATTTACAAAATTGGCAAGAGGAGTTGTGAGTGCTGCTCTAAATTTTTATACAGAACGTGCTGAGACATAATCTGGTTCATTTGCCAATTTTGTATTAAAATCTTTACTTGCTTTTTTGATTTGAGTTTAGTGACAATCATTTAAAATCAAAAAATTTAAAAATAGTGGTTTTAGTTCACTTGCTATTTCATTTGAGATATTGCTGATTCAATACAATTCGGAAAACGATAAAATTTTTTAAGAATTCTTAATTTTTACTCACAAAACCAAGAAACATAAGAAATAATATGTTACATATTGGCTGCAAGAACGGCACGTATTCAACTATTTATTTTCTCTAATTTTCTCCTGGACTTAGTAAGGACTTATAAAAATTGGCTATATTACGATAAAATGGACTTATAAAAATTGGCTAGATTACGATAATTTTAAGGGGCTTACACGAGACAGTACTGTTAAAAAAGTGAAGAATACGATACTTTGTGCCTTTAAAGAAACGTCCGGACAGTTGACAAGACAGTGGACAAAAATTTGAAATTTTTAAACTTATGAATAAGATTTTTGTTAAAACTGCTAGCCAAAGTATTGTAAATTTTCCAATATTTTTTTTTAAATATAGGCAAAAACAGACAGTGAATTTAAGAAATTAAACAAGACAGGTTTATATTAAATTTGAATTTATTTTATGAAGGGTTGCAGTAAACTATTATTATTAATAAAAATTTTTTAATCATCTTAACACACTGGTCCCTTGCAATGCACAAAAGGGTGGAATGACATAACGTCCACCCTTTTACGATATTATATCTTCCCACCACACAAAAGCATGCCCATTAATAACAATAAGGTACTCTAGGAGCCATCTAAAAAGTCAAAGTGGCTTGACTTAGTGGTCTAAAGCAATATCAATTAATTTCATATATAAATATTCACTTTTTTTACTGTTCGCCAGAAACGCTAAAGTATTAAAAGCGCTCAAATAATATATGTATCTATTTTTAAAGTTAAAAGTTTGTCTATTCCCCCTTTGGCAAACCTTAGCTACGCCACTGGACCGTGATATAAAATACCAAAAAAATTTTAACATTATCACAATTTCCAATTTCACAGTTACCAAAATGGGACGTAAAAAACTAGATGTGAAGAGGCAGATAGTTCTGTAATTTAAAGACGGTACTCTGGATTAATAATTTGTAAATACATGCTTACTATCTAGTTCCCCGTATTCGATATCATATTGTATTTAGTTTTGGTGATGATGTGTTGTTTAGTTTGAAAGATAAAAGGTCAATTCCCGTACTCGATGCAATTAATTTGAAAGCGTTTTTTTTTACAAATTTTTGAAGCTCGAGAGAGAAGATTAACATGCAAACTGTCACTCTCTATTCTATTACAATAACTTGAAGTTAGTACGGGAACAGACCTTACAATAATAAAAACCCGAAATCACATCTATTATGAATTAGTTTTACAAATCAAATAATAGCATAACTGAAGTACACTCTAAAAAATAAGTGTAAGTTTACGACTATTATTGTAGTAATAATTTGTTGAAAATTAATTAGAATTGTAATTTTCCCACAACTTTTAAAGTAATCTTTAATTTTTTCAACTAAAACGTAAATTAAAGTAAAATTTAACACATGTTGTTTTATTTTGCTACAGTAAAAATATAAATCAATTTTTAAAGCAATCTAAAAATTTTTTAAATTTGGCATAAATTTCAGTAAAATTAAACATTAGAAGTTGGATTTTGCTTTAATATCAATTAAAAATTTATACTAATACGTTAACTGTTTTAAAATGCAGAGATTGTTTAACTTTAAACAACGGTAACAGTCATGCATACATACATTTATTTCTCATTCCAGTTTGCTTATAATCACGTAAGGACGTTTGTTTTTGGTGCTGTTTTTTTATTAAAAATAATTATGTTAAGCACTAATATTTTCATTCATAAAAAGTCAAGTCAAGCAATATGTATTAGTAAAAATATGTGAAAAAAATGTATGTATTAGTGCATAAAGAACATAAATTTAATGAGTTTAGCTCTTACTTCCAAAATGCAGTAGCATGTTCTTTGCTTAGAACTTTTATGAAGTGCACATATATAATTTTACTATAACATCAATAGTAAATTCAGTGTTGAATTTTACTACAAATTAGTTAAACACATGTTGAATTTTAGTAGGTGTGTTAATTTAATACAGAAACAGCAGCAAAACTGTTGCCTACAAGTATTGTAGTAAATTTCAACAAAAACTTTGTAGAGTGTATGTTTTTACATCAAAGTAAGTTTTGGACTGTTAACAAGGTAAGTTCATGGAAGGTTAGAAGAGCGTATATATGGTAAAGCTTACTAAAGTGATCTTAATACTTGATCTATAAAGCTTACGAAAAAAGTAGTCGTTCTCAGCTGGGGTCAAGATCGATCGGTACCATTTTATTGGAAACAAAAAGATCAAACTGCATATAAATAAGAACTACTTCCAAATGTGCACAAAAACGGATACGCATTTTTTCGAACCCGCTACGAAACCGCCAGATCGGAATTTGCTCTTTTATGTTTCGACGGACCCGTTTCGAACCCCATACAGATCCGTCAAAACAAAGGTCAGAACATTAACATAAAAGGCAGTTTACCAGTTTTTACTAAGCACGAAGGGCTTCCGTTTGCATTGTACTCTGCTTCACAAAAAAGCGACGATTTTACGTTTACGCACGCAAATGCATGCTATGTACTTGGACCTTTAACCTTTAATGCATACTGATTCATATATGAATCACTGCGATTAGTTACAGAATCATATTTATTAATACACATTTAAAAGCATGATTATAATACAGCATATTTCTTATTCATTCTTTTAGTTACTGTGCTTATGTAGAAGTTTGGTTAAAGTAGAAACCATAAATTTTTTTTTAAATTTGTCAGTGACCATAATGTTACTTTGAAAACTGATGATCTCCGTAAATAACTTGGAGTCAATCCATGGCCTTGTTTTACAACACAAAACAATTCAGAAGAATTTAAGAACTAAAACACACAGTTTTGATTAAATGTTTGGATAATATTTATTGTTTATTTCTGAAAAATAGAGATGAATTCCTAAACAAAAAATTAATTAAATGAGATCATTTGGAAGACTCATTAAATTATTTAAAAAACAATAAAATAGTATAATAATTTTAGTAATTCTAATACGCATTTTGAGATATTTTGTTTTTAAGGAAGCTTTTTTTAATTTTTTAAGGTCACATTTTAGTTTTTTTAACTAAGTATTTTGTAAGTTAAGTTCAAGAAAGGTTTATATTTTTATATTTTTCTCGTCATATTATATACATATCGTTACAAAATATTTTCATTTTTTTATTATTAAACAACATTTCAGTCTTTCTAAGGTAGTGTCATGAGTTTCCCACATTGTGTTATTTTGTACAGATATTTTGAGAAAGGTTTTTATTTAAAAATTTTTTAAATCACATTCAGATTTTTCTTAGGTAGTGTCATTGAGCTTTTTGGTGGAATTTTTTGGAAATTTTTTTTGAAGTGACTAAAAAATGTCGGGACTAAAAAATGTCCGGGTCGCCGTTTTCCCGGAATCCCGGCATTGGGTGCCCTAGTTTAAAGCATTTCGAGCTTTCATTCATATTCTGACCCTTAGTTTATGTCTTAATGTATATTGATGCATTTATGAACCACTACATTTATATATTTTTCTTATAATAAGTACTACATTAGCTACTTTTGCTTGAACAAAAGGTTCAATAAATCATTTCCAAGATACATTTTTTTTTTCAATAATAAAAAATCATGCATCATAGGGTTAAGTATGTACTTCTTCTATTTAAATTTTTTGCTTTTCAAAGAAAATAACCAAGCGATGATGTTGTACCGACAGTGGAGGACTTGGCAAATAAGTTATTTCACTATGCTCATGAAGACGAAAAATCGTGATAAAAAATCATAATTAACTTGGATTTAATGTAATTTATTTAGAATATAATATAAAACTCAAGTTGGGCAAAAGTAAATATTACAGATTCAAAAATATGTTAGAGATCTTAAATTATTTCCGAAAAGATCATAAATAATTTATAAAGATTTTTCAGATTGATATTTTACTGAAACTTAAACAATATATACAAAAATTTTTAATCTACTTAGCATTAACCTTATTGAACCGTTTTGAATCCGAATAATTGAAATAAAACGAGTCCGTCGCTAATTCGAGTTATAGAAACAAAAGCTCGTCTTGAATAAAAAAAAAAGAGTCCGAGTTCCGAGTACGAGACGAGTCCGAGAAGACTCCGAATAAGTTGAAAAAGCAATTCGCGTTTTTGAATGGAATTTTATACGAAAACAGATCAGTTTCGGATAAAATATATGAAGAAGCAAACCCATCTCAAATTCGAAACGGATAATAATATAATAAAAGACAAAATTTTAAATTGAATCTAATTTTTTTTTCAAACGAGAAATACCGCCGAAATAGTTGAATGAATGTGAGGCAAATGTGTTAAGCTCACTAACAATATTTTGACTTCAAAGAAAAAAATTTACTAACTGATTATCAGGGCTGGTTGGACCGAAAGAGTCTCGGCTAATCGATTTTCCCGAGTAAATTAATCGAGGAAAATTTGGTATAGCTTTTTTGTGAATTAAACTTTTTGTGTCCCATCTGCATATAAGCAAGCTTATAGAAATATGATATGTTTTCGGCAAGTCTGTTAATCAAATCAAATTTTTGTGGAATATTTAACACTTTAAATTGACTTTAAACAGCATGGGTTTTTATGCAGGAAACGTGTCTTACAAAACCTATTATTAATCATTATTTCAACTAAAGACAAACAAAGTTCATTCGAAGAGACAGCGATTGATGTCGTTTTTGTGAAAGGTTATTTGTTAAATACTTTTTTATTCCATAAACCTCAATTAATTAATGTGCATTAATTATAAATTCATTAATTAAAACGTTAATATTAACATTATGAAAACATAATAAAACATGCATTTACATTTTTAATTGTTTTAAATCTGCAAAACATAGGTTTTTGATGGCACAAAAAAAAAAAGAAAGAGCACCTTGTTTTGAAAAATTTTCCAAAAACGCAGTGCGACTTACTTTTGTCTTTACTTTACTTAAAATAAGAACATTTTCATAATATTTTATTCATATTAAAGAGATAATAATTGAAGTCGTCAAAAAAGTGTGTGTAGTTACATCTTCCATCTATATATATATAAAATGGGTGTATGTATGTTTGTTTATCATGTATTGACTTCAAAACCACTAAACCAATCTTTATAAAATTTTTAGGGAAACTGAAGCTACATATTGAGAATGTTCCTGTGATATCGATTGGCGTTGATTGGACACGGGGGCGAGGTACCTCCCATAGAAGCCAATTTTACGTTATTGCTCATAAACCAAAAATAAATTACATATCAGACCGTTTTGATCGTAAAAAACTAAAATTTTATAATTTTGTTTTAAGTTTTACTGTCGGCAACTGTTCAAAAAAATGTTCGTGGTGGCAATATATCTACGCCCTCTTTTTTAGAATCATGACAATTCCGGAGTTGTACACATTTTTATAGTGAAACTTGATATTGGTGCTAAAGGTGCTAAAAGAGGCGGAAAGTATGGGCACGAAAAATTTGATCAATTGAAAATGGTTAACAAAAAAATATACAAGGTATTTCCAAATTCTTTTTTCATTTTGTACTTTATTAAGATGATTTATTAACATGATTCATTAAAGTATGAAACAAATAATATTTCTCTTTATTATAAACAAAATGGCGTAACTTAGAGTTGATTCCTTTCATAACATGATGGACATCAGTTTTTGTAACGGTATCTGCTGCTTTCTGCCAATTATTTTTTAACTAGCGCTCATTTTGTTTGTCTCTATTCAGTTTCAACAATTTTTTTTTAACATTTCTCCAGTATTTTTCAATCGGTCGTAATTGTGGACAGTTCGGCGGTTTGTGGTATTCTAAACTGGCGCTCATTTTTAATGTCTCTTTTCAGTTTCAACGATTTTCTTTTAACATTTCCCCAGTATTTTCCAATCGGTCGCAATTGCGGATAGTTTGGCCCTCAGAACAAAATGGACCCCGTGACTTTCATACCAGTTTGTGGCAAGACGATTGTAATGACATGATGCCAAATCCGGCCAAAACAGAACTGAGTCTTTGTGTTTCTTTATCAATGGTAGTAAACGCTTTTGCAAACACTCCTTTATATAAATTTTTTGGTTTATAGAGCCCGTAGTTATAAATATTTTGCTTTTAATACCGCACTGACAGAAAGCTTGCCAAACCAAATATTTTTTAGGAAACTTGCTCAATATTTTTAATTTACCTGCGACTCCTCCTCTCTTCGATGCAGTATAAAACTCAGCGCCTTGAATTTTGCTAAAGTCCGCTTTTACGTACGTGTCGTCGTCCATAACCACACAATCAAGTTTATGAATGACTTCACTGTATAATTTTCGTGCCCGTATTTTAGCAATCTTATTTTGTTTGTCGTTTCGATTCGGTGCTACAATTTTCTTATACGATCGTAAACCAACACTTTTGCGTACTTTTTGAACGAAAGCCTTTGACATATGCACCTTTTTTTGCTGCATCTCGTAACGAAAGTCCAGGATTTCTTCTGAACAAAGACACAACTTCTTTGACTGCGACACAAATCCTTTTTTCTTCCACTTCCAGGTTCTCGTTCCACTGACAAGGTCTCATTAAACTTTTCTAAAACATATGTCACAGTACTTTTTGGACAATTTAAAGATTTTGCTATGTCATTGTGCGACAATTTCATATTTTCTTGCTTTCTGCTCACAATTTTTTCCGAAAGCTCACACTTCAACGAACACATTTTCAGGTATGTTTTAAAAGGGCAACAAGTAGATATGCAGAAATAATAATAAGAAAAATCTCTAAAAAATGTGTATACATATTTTTATATACCGTTCATTTTACGCGAATAATGACCAAGCACATACGACTAGTTTTTGTGTCCATTCTTTATAAATATAGCCGCGCCCACTTTTACTGCACACAAAGCAATAGAACTTCTATATATCAGACGGTTCTGATTGTATAGGATTAAAATTGAGTAATTTAGTTAGGAAAATTTAGGAAGTTATTAAACACATATCAAAAAGGGTTTTTCCATTAGAAAAAAGAGCGTGTCACTTCCCATACAGCTTAAATAAGCGATATCGAATAGCTTTGGAGTTATAGGTTGTACAGCCTTTGAATTCAGAAATCTATTATAATTTAAACATGTCGTTTGACTGATACAAATTTATGGGCGTTGTACAAGGGGGCGTTACACCTCCCATACAATCAAAATTTGCGATATCAAATAGCTTTGGAGTTATAGGTCGCACAGCTTCGTAGTCCGGTATTCAACCACGACTTACACGTGTCGCTTAACTAATAACATTTTATGGGCGCTATAAAAGGGTACGTGGCACCTCCCATACAACCCAGATGTACGATAGCAAATAGCTTTGGAGTTCTAGGCCGCACAGGCTCGGAATTTAATATTGCATCATATTTTAAACATGCCGTTTGACTGATAACATTTTGTGTTATCAATTTAATCAATTTACACACGCAGGTACACTGATAACATTTAATAGAAGATTACCAACGGGGGCGTAGCAGCAACGCGCTGGGTTTCTGCTAGTTTAGAATAAGAGAAAGATGTGGTAAAGAAATGGAGGAAGTTTTAAAAAAGAAAATTAAAAGCTAAAATGCCATTTCATTTATTCGTAAAATATTGCATTCAACTATCAAAACACTTTTCACAAATGGTTGATGAAAAAAATGTGAACAAAAAACTGCTGTTGTAAAGCATTTGCAACATCATAATATTAGGGGTCTTCACGATCTAGTACATTTGACTGTGCATTTGAGCATGAGCAAAATAGTCATGTTTTTTTGCACTTAACACTATCAAAATATACATAAATGCACATGCTTCTATTTTCCACAAATGCACAGTGTCGACACTGGTGCATAAACTGGTTATGTGCATGTGCTTCTTGAACAGCTGACATTTGACGCGTGAAAATGGAAGAGGCAAAAAGAAACATATAAGCGCAGTAAGCAATGGAACATTTATGAAATTAGCTTAGAAGTTTATTATTTGAAGCAGCCTGAGGTCTTTATGGTATGGATGATATGTTTGTGGTTGATTGATAATTAAAAGTTCGTCAAAAGTTTCATATCTATGTGTTAGAAATGTGTTATATGATATCTCCTGTGCAGGAATTTACACTAAATCATCCACGCATTTTACGCTTTTTTGGCATATATACCTTTAACATACAAAATAACACTTTGTTTATGTTTAAATCAGTTGATTTTTCTGCTGTTTCAAAGAATTTTTAAATTTACAATACTGTTTCCACTTTGCACACCTAAGGTGCGCTCACGGTTAATTGCAAATGCATAATATAATTTGCAATTGCACAGCCAAATGCACTGGATCGTGAATACCCCTATTAATAAAAATCTATCCTTGCAAAAATGCATTTGGAACGATGCAAAAAGTTCGTAAATTACGCTTTAATATAATAATAGCAAATCGTGTAGCTCACATTTGGGTAGGCATAGTTTTACTCCGATTGAGCGCATTGTCTAGGGTACGCATTTATTATTATCAAAAGGTTGGAATACAAAACTTTTCATAAATATCAAATGGGCAATCTTGTGCAATAGCAACTTGCACAAAAAAGACATTCTGGCATTGATTTTGATACTAATATCTACCGACCTCAGCCGAGCTAAATAGTTATGTTCTATTAAAGTTTAGGTATTTTTTCCGCGTATTGACCAGAGTGCAGCGAATCAAAATAATACCTACTTAAGATGAAAAAAAAATTTTAAATAGCCGAATATTTAAAAATTTTTTGTTACATTTAAATAAATTTCTTTTATGTGAAAAAATACTTTTACCAATTATTTGATGTTTAATTTTTTGTCTTCTATTTAGGCTAATTTGGTTAAGTTGTTGTTTTTGGAAAATAAAAATTTCTATTAAATTTTAAAATTCTTCCAATTTTTTCCCGTTCTTCCCCCCCCCCCCCAAAGGTTTAGGAAGTACTTTCTTCTTCAGGGGATGTCTTCTGGGGATGATTTTATTTAGTCTTAAGACATATAACAGTAAAAACTACACAATGACATAAGATAACCCCACTTGTCATAAAATTGCATCACATTTAAAAACAAACAATGCACTTAGAATTTTAATTTTAACAATCAAAACTTTTTTACAAAAGCTAAAACAGACACGACTAAATTTTATGATGAGGAGACGAAAAGAGAACATGAAAATTTGTCAAGCAACTTATCGTAATTGTCTTCGAAAAAGACCTTACTTCGATTTTAGTCAATGTTTAAAAGGTCAAAATTCGGTACATGGTCATCGGACAGCCCCAGCATTTTGAACACAACTTAAAGTCTTATAGATGTGTAACATATTAAAAAAAAAACAAAATCGAAAATATTAAATGTTTTTTTGCTGTCCGCATCACGTAGAATGACTCTTATATTGATGTTTGAATATATTTTTGATTGAATGCATTTTCGACAACAATGCTAGTTATTTCTTGAGTAAATATCCAATTATAAAGTAGTGAAAGCTTTTAATATCAATTCTCTTATCAATGTTTCGGTCTGAGTCAAAATTAATCAAAAAATGAAGGTTATTAATTATGCATGTTCAAAGAGCTCATTCTAGCCATATCAACTGAATGCTACAGTGTGTTACGTAATGAACAATGAAAATAAGTTAAAACTAAATCAAGACAGATTGAAATAAGCGAAAGGAAGAAATTCAATACCAGCCAAAGAAGTAAAAAAGGCCAAAATGAAAACAATTTTGATGCTGTTATTGCATAACTATTCCGCAGAAGAAGAGCTAATGACCAACATATGCGCGAAATTTTTGAACAAAGAAATTCTTCACAGTAACCCGTCGTAACTGCAACCAACTTGGCCATATGTAAGTTCACGTCTTTTGCAAACTAAGTTCGTGAACTTGGCATAATTTTGTTCGTGAATGCAGCTGTATGCTTTGTATTTTTTTTTTTTTGTGAAGTGGTTTAACGAATATTCGACTATAGGCATAAAGCATACATGTAACAATCAAGTTCCAGCTGAGCTCCATTAAAATACAGCTAAAACTGGTTGATGACTCGGCATGATCATCTAAAAAAAATTTGTTTCTGTCTTAGTTGCTTGGCAACACAGTGATTTGGACTATTTAATTTAATTATATTTAGTAAAGTAGTAAACAGTTTTTCACGATTTTTTTTTATATATTTAAACAAAGATATGTTTTATTTTTATCACAACGATTTCTATAAATTGCATCACATACATAAGTCCATACGTTAGTGAATTGATTTAATAGATATAACCTCCATTGGCGCCGTACTGGGTATCTATACCAGAGCTGACCTGCTGTTGTTGTTGGACATCCACATCAATGTTTTGCTGTTGCGAAGAAGGCACTGCAACAGGCTGCAGGTAGAGTTGCTGTGGAGCATGCTGAAGAACGTCAATTTGGTTGGATTCTGCTTCGTCTACTGAACTGCGGGGGCTAAAAAGAGACGGAATTTGAACCGCTTCTTGGATAGCAGCGGGTTGGTCTGAAGCCACAGTTTGTTGCTCATCAACTGGTGATGGTTGCTGAATATAATGATCATCGGAAATAATACCGTTCTCAAACAAATCAGCGGGTGTAATCGTATCAGCACCAATAACAATTGGAACATCTACAGCAATTTGATTGTTCTCGACTTCGACTTCACCGGGTTGGTCTGGTGGCAAATACTCGTTGTTTAAATGGCTAACATCGGCGACACAGCTGACGATGATGGTGGCCAAGGCGATAACTAGGAGTTGCTATAGAAAAAGCAAATATTTTATTTATTAAATATGTATATTAATAGTTGATAAAGGAGAAAACAATGAATAGCTCTATTAAAATATTTTTTGATAACATTTGCAATAGACCGGATCGAAATTTAGATTTCGCCGTTCGGGTTCTTAAAAGTTAGAGGAACTCATCAAAATGAATTCTGCATACATTTTTTTAAACAATCTACTAAAACATTTTTTTAAACACATCTACTAAAAAGTTAAATATCTTATTCATACCAACATTTTGGCATAAAAAATTTTTAAAATTATGTTTCTTATAACTCTTATTGAGAACCAAAAATTTAATTTGTTGCTTTTTTTTTAAACACATTTTTTAAAACCGCGGTAAAATATACATTTTTCATTAGATATACGTGAAATTGTTATTGTTGGAAGGATATTAAGTTCTTACTTCTTTGTGTACATTGCTTTAATCAAAATTTAATCAAAAAGAATCACGTCAAAATTTTTTTTAATTATATATTTAGTCCACTAGGGTGATTTTTTTTTCGTTTTGACATTCGAAGAACTTTGTTTTTGTTGTTGTATTTGTTGCTGTATTGAGAATAATTTTGTAGTGCGTCAACCTTGTTAATCAACTTTGTAACCGACAAGAATAAAGATGACAATAAATCCGAACGATAGGGCAGTGAACAAATGAAATGAATTGTTTGTATGAGTAGGAAATGTATCATTTGATCAGATTTCTAAAGTCAATTTCTAACGTTCTGTTAATTAATGCACACAGCTTTTATGAAAGCGATAAACAGAAAGAAAGAAGAACTTAATACCTTTCCAACAAAAAAAAAAAAAATTCCACGTAAGTCTAATGAAAAATGTGTCTTTTACAGTGGTTCTAAAAAAATGAGTTTTTAAAAATAGCAGAAAAGTCAATTTTTGGTGGTCTTATTGAGTTATAATGAAACATAATTTTAAAAATCTTTTTTTGTCAAAATATTGATATGAGTAAGAAATTTAACATTTTAGCAGATGTGGGCATGCGTTTTGTGAAAAATAGATAGTTACAAGTAAAAAAATATGTTTTTTTTACTAAAGAGAACCTTCAGGAGAATCAAAATTGCTTGGGCGGATTTTCTCCAATTTGAAAAAAAAGTATGCAGAAATCATTTTTTTGAGTTTTTTCACCATACAAGAACGATCTGGCCTTCTGTGCAAGCAGACTAGCAGACTAAACAGATCTGTTTCGGAAGCAACTAAACTAAAATCGTGTAATAAAAATATTTGTTTTAATGAAAGAAAATTATTTTAGTTCTTCGTATATTTTTTATATTTGTTTGATTCCGTTTTATTTTTTTGCGTCTTCATCCAACATTACTTTGCTTACGTTTTTGAAATACTCTCAACGTCAGTATTTGTCAAAAACATTGCTACCAGATTGTAAAATTTCAGCATTTAGCGTAAAACTGACAAAAATCTTGAAAATTGTATACTTATTACTAGGGACCGGAATCTCATGCACTAAAAACATCCAATATATGCGCATATATATGCACCTAAAATTAAGAAAATATGCACTTAAAATATGCATTAAAAAACAAAAAAATTTTTCAATATTTATGACAAACAATTACATAAATATGCATGTTCTTACCAAAAAACACATAAAGGTAAAAAAAATATTTGTTAATACTAGCTTAGTTTGTTTTCATTCCTCGTTTCAAGCTCAAGTTTAAACTTAATACGGAAAACAAAATCAACACGAACTATAAAATCAAAATATGAATCTACACTGATTCAAGTTCAAATTGAACTGTGCAATGTCTCTTGGTATGTTTTTCTGAGTTAAACCAGCAACCGAAAATAACAGTTGTTGATTTTACAAAAAATAGTTTATATATTTAAAAATAGAAGAATGTTTAACAAAATTATAAATTTGAATTTTGCGATATGGAATCAAAACTCTTCTATTCCACATTAGCCAATCATATCTGAAAATTTGTTTATCGATCCAAATTAAACAGACACAAAATGTTTTAACCAATTTTTTTTCAAAGCTAAATTATGGTGACCGCTCTTGAGAATAATCGCTCATACTTATCTCGTTCTCTTAAAAGTGAAAAAGTAGATTTTTTATTTTATAGGACTCATATATTTAATTTACTTTTCTACAGATATTGCCTTGTTAGCAGAGACAACAAAATGTTTTTTTCAAATAGCGATTTTAGTGAGAAGTACCCATAATGTTGATCGAATTCTGAACACTGTTGCACTAAAAAATTTCTTGAATCTAAAAATCTTCCTATTTACAGCCTAGGTGTCCCAGATACCTTTCATTTGCACCCATTTTTTAGGTAGTTATTTTAGATTGATAAAAAGTTATGGCGAAAAAACCGGTGATTTTTGGCGAAAATTGATTTTTTTAAATCAAAACCGCTGGATGACGGTTCCACCGATTTCGATATCCTTTTGGATTTAAGATCTACTTGAATCCAGCTCCCAAAATATCTGTGTGTCAAAAAAAATGTTTTTTTATCCACCTCACTGTTCATATTGTGTAGAAAAATATTGAACGTGTAGAAAATTAAATAAAAAAATAAAAACATTTTATAAAATATTCAAAGAAAACGTGAATTTTAAAGAAAATATGCAAAAAAACATGCATTTATAGTAAAATATGCACTTAAAAAGAAATATGCAAAAATATGCACTAACGATTGAATGCCATTTTAAAGGAAATTTTCTGAATCGCAAAGATATTCTATTCATTTTCTTAACATGGTGACCACTGCAAACATGAATTTGCATCAGATTCCAGTCCCTACTTATTACTAACATATTTTAATAGGTGGCAATACTTTTTGCATCAGCTGTTTTGGTTATTGAATTGTTGACTTTTGGTAGAAGTTTAATTGGTTTTTTATTAATTGTGATAGTTTCTGTTTTTGAATGGATTGTGTGAATTTCTTTATAGAGGACCGTAGAAGTTTACTTTAGCAGATGGCGTTCCATTTTTCACCTGCTTTTGCTCTACTAGCTCCGAAAACTGTTAGAGCAACTTCCATTTTCTCAACGATAATAACTTTGCTCTCGTCAAATTGTGACGTCTCGTTCGGATTTTTTTGCATACAAGGACCAGTGTTGCCTTTTTGTGACTTGCATTTTTAAATTTTTTCTTATTTTTTTCGTAAAAATACCCAGACTCGAAATTTCCAAAGAGGTAAACTTCTAACGAAAAATTTCATAACGAGCAGGTTATTCAACGTAATCTCACAATTTTTTGTATCTGTTTTGAATATAGTTTAAGAAAATATTTCCACAATATTTCAATGAAATTTTTTAAATTTGGATTTTTGCGATTTTTTTAATACAACAAATGAAAAAAATTAGATTTTTTTCGAAAATAAAAAAATCACAACTCTAGTAGTTTTTGTCTGTTTTCAATGTTTGAGAGCACATTTTGAAGAAAAATTAAATCAAAACAAGACGCGCACCAGTTTTTTTAAAATATGCACTTAAAAAAAATTTTGAGATTTTTTAGAAAAAAAGAGCACTTTTTCCCCATATAAATCAGATTTTCAACTAAAGGTCGCAAGTAGCACGTTTAAATATCAATATTTTTTTCTGAAAATTTCACAGTTTATTTCTGTTTAGTAAAGGAATAAAACCCTGGTCCGTAATTTGTTACTTTCGAAAAAAAATAAGGGCCACTCTAATGTTCATATTGTGGTCCTAATTCCAGAAACTGTGCAAGGAAATTACCCAAATCAAATGATTTGGATGTGTTATAGACGCATACAATCAAGCATTTCTTTCGGCTATCTCCAATTTCAATTATCAATACTCTACTGGATCGGTGTTTTTAGACTTGTATATACTTGTAGATTGAAGTGATTTTTCGCAGTTCATTTTCATTTGAACAGTTTAAAAAATACTTTCTGTTGAAAATATTTTGGACATCTACGTTTTTTGTTGTTGTGTTCGGGCTTTGGCCGTCGGAAAATAAAACACAAATTTTTGATTTTCATGTTTATATATTTGCTGTCCTATATTTCGCTTAATTTGTAAGCAATAAAATAAACAGAGCTGAAATATTGGACAGCATATATACAGGAAAATCAAATACATTTGGTTGCCTTTCCGTCACACAGTGGGGTAGTGAACCCTAAAAATGGATATCAATTCAGATAGAAGGCGGAGGGAATTTTTGATTATTTTTTTTAAGTAGAATAGGTCGAAATACGAAAAGAAAAATTGTTTCCGTCCGTCCGTCCGTCTGTCCATCTGTCTGTCTGTCGACACGATTACAACCGTAATTTAAAAGCTATCGTTATGTAATTTAGTATATAAGCTTGCATCTAAAATATAAAGATCGAGATCGAAAATTAAATAAATCGGATGAACCACGCCTACCTCCCATACAAAATGACTTTAGAAAATCGGTATAATCTTTTTAAATTCCACAAAACTTGATATATGGGCTTGAAATTTTGTTTATAAGCTTTGATTATCCGAATTGAATATCCGCTTCAAGTATAAAATTCAACCAAATTGGATGAAAACTACGCCTACCTCCCATACAAAGTGACTTTATCAAAATTGATAAAATTCCACAAAAATTTATATATGTAATTTAAAATCTTCACATAAGTTTTGGTTTTTATTATGCATTCTGAGTTTGAAATTTCTTACAATCAAATGAAAACTCCGCCTACCTCCCATACCAAATAACGTAGTGGCTGCACTTGCTAAATTTGATAATAGCGACTGCAGTTATTTTGCAAAAAGTATAATTGTTTCTGAAACGCACAAAATAGTACAACACTTAATAACAACAGTCCATATTAAAAGAAAATCTTAATAAAATAAAAACAGACATCTAAAACGTTAACTTTAACTCCTCATGCACAGCAAAATAACGGAATTTTTGGACACATTTTTTTACAAACACAAAAAAATTATTTCCAACATTTTCCAGTTTTTTTAAAAAAAAAAATTTATATAAAAATGCTGAAAAATTGCGATTCTCCACTGCGTGCGAACGAAAACAAAAAAAAGTTCAGTTTGACAGCTTGCATCTTTTGAATAAGACTTAAAGTATTATTTTTTTTTTGTTAGTAAAGCAGAATTTTATTGACTTTACCGGTATTCAAAAAAAGTTCGTAGTTTTCTTTTGATTTTTTTTTAATTTTAAGCCAAAAACCCAACTCATTACCGCTCTGTGCGACGGCCAAAGCCCAAACACCACAGTAAAAATATTTTCGTTCGATTTTTTTTAAAGCTATTGACTACCTATAATCAGTGTGGCCACGAGCTTAAAAAAAAAGAAAGCTAAAACTGCCAAAAAAAAAGTCAAAACAAGCTAAATGACTTGAAAAAACAAGCTAAAAAACAACCAGATATTTTTCATACAATTTTAAGGTTTTTATTTAATTTTTAACATAAATTTATTTATAATATAGGTACTAGACCGTATCAAAATAAAATTCGCCGCACAACATCTAATTCGAAGCATTTTTGGAAGGTAATTCCGAAGATTTTTGTTTATCAAACGTTTCGTCATATCTTCGAAATTAACAGTCCGATCTTAATATATGGTATATCGATATTTTTGTCTTGAGAAGAGTATTTTTGTTTTGCTCCAAAGGTCATTAAACTCAAGTACCCCTTTTAAGTACTTATCAACCAAATCTCAGTTCTTACCATCCTTATGTACCACCAATGTCAGAAAATTTAAGCTCGCATAAAATAATTAACCTTTTCTTATGTAACTATTTCAATTATTCTAGTAGGTCTATTTAAAAAAAATTTTAATTTATTTTGCCGAACGTAGGAACCGTTTCAAATTTTTCGTCATAGCTTCTGCATTTAGAGTTTGATCTTAAAGCATGATGCATGTTTCGATATTTGTGTTTTAAGGACACCAATTTTTTTTGCTCCAAAGGTCAGTGATATCAAGTACTCCGTTCTAGTACTCTAAACTTCTAAAACATGATTTTTAAAAAAATGTAAATCAAATAAAAAGTTTTGAAACCGTTGCCCATCAATTTGAAGGTCTTGCTGTCACTAGCCCTTTAAAATTAGCTTTACTTAACTTAAATTCACGAAGTGTTTTTAAAATGATATTTACAATGCTTAAATTCTACTGCAATGTAGAATCTTCTAATTCTACCAATTTCAAAAAATTTGATATATACTATCGGCTATCGTAATACCGTATCGATTTTTACAGAAATGTCAGTAGACTCGTCTATTATTATGCTGTAAAGACTATTTTCAATATCGGAAATTAATTGCGTAGTAAAATACGACGACAGAATTTTTTTTATAAGTACCCTGTAGTTTGGCTGATGGCAGCATATCCCTTTAGACATGCCATTTACTGGTATGGTCAAATGGGATAGAAGCATTGTAAAGCCCATGGTAATGGACGTTGGGTCCGTTCGCCCCTGTCAATGACATCGATGTGTTAAAAGGATTTACAAAATACTAGGCCCAACCACTTAGGGCCAATTTTTCAGTACGAGCTTAAACTCTAGTCAAATTACACTGAGATTAAATCTGAGGTTACACTGAGGCAAAAAAGGAACTCATTATATGATCATTTAAGTCAATTTAACTTCAACGAATGCTAAAATATCTAGTTAAACCGAGGTTAAACGTCCAATTTTGGTGAGCTTACCTCAGTTTAATTTGACTAGAGTTTAAGCTCGCACTGAAAAATTGGGCCTAAGGTATGTGAATTCTCATACGAAGTAGTTGGTCTACCGAACTACAGGGTAAAACTACGTTTTTGACACTTCGCCAAAAAGACAAAAAAAAGGTATTTTCAAAAGGCAAAAAGGCTAAAAAAAATCCATGAAGCTAAATCGTAAATTTACAGGCTAAACCGCTAAAAAACCGGCTAAATCTAGCCTGAAAAAGGCTAAAATGGCCACACTGCCTATAATTAAAAAAAAAACTTTTGTCATGTAACTATTTTGAAATTGACTTTTTGATGCCATTGTAAAGGGTAATTCAATCTCTCTTTAACGCCATCATTTTTTCTTCTAGAAATTAAAAATGCTAATACCACAGCTTAAAACGTATTCGTTGTATATCCAGTGATGAAAAATTCACTTGTGCACAAATATTGTTTCTCCATTCTCTGTAAAAGAAAAAATAATTTTTTAAGTTTTTATATAAAAAGTTGTCAGTTTCTTGGACGGTAAGAAAGTTTTTATTATAGATGTCTATTAGCGTTCCAATAAATAACTTAAATAATGATTGACCAGGACAATAAAAGTTGTGAAATGTTAATTATCAGTTTATTTTTATTGAATCAGAGAAAAAGTTGATAAAGAATAAAGCTCAGGTTCGATGGGCACACCTGCCGGTTAGAACTAGAAGAACAGACGCAACAGTGTTGCAGATTACTTTTAGCTTCAGTTCTCCTTGAAGACCTTACCGGCAAGGGAGGCCCTACTAGTAGCAACGCTACCACCGGCATTCTTCGGATCCATGCACCTACAGAGCACCCTCATTGCGTCAATCTTGTAATCCGGCGATT
The DNA here is from genome assembly GCA_963920525.1 of Dichetophora obliterata. NCBI lineage: Eukaryota > Metazoa > Arthropoda > Insecta > Diptera > Sciomyzidae > Dichetophora > Dichetophora obliterata. The sequence continues at coordinate 74,339,800 of OY986439.1, read as the reverse complement.
GTAATATAATGCAATTATAAATAATGCAACTTGTAATTGAACATTGACTTCAAAAAAGGAAAAGGTTGACATATCAACCGTCATAATCGGTTAAGAAATGGGGTAGATATCTTCTTTACAAACTTTCTTCTTTTTAGTTCTCAGAAATGTAATATTTAAATTATTGTAAACAAAAAAATATAATAGATAATTCATTGATTTTTGAATTTTTTTTAAGAAATCTTCAGAGAACAATTCGCAAAAAATGCAATAGAACGTGTTGTTTCATTTTCGTGTTACCTATGTTTGAAAACTTATTTTCACTCTCCTGAAAAATTTTGAAAAATGGAGATACAAAAAGTGTGCACTGGGCCAACGATGTATTGATTTTTTTTTGTTTTTGTCCTTCTTTATGCCCTTGTAAGCCTTTCGCAGTTTGAACTACATTTCAGACTCCAAAAAGAGTAATAAGTAAAAATTTAATTGTTTTTTAGGTACTTTCCAATTTTTTCACCATTAAACTCGTATGATATGTCGACTGATATGTAGTGTCTGACCGAAACCGGAATTTTGACCGAAACCGAATATTCGGTAATTTTATAATATTCGGCCGAAACCGAAAGTGTTAATATGAAAATTTAAGTTTTTACATAAGAAAAAAAAAATTAACTTACAAAAAGTATTATTTGAATATTGAAGAGTATAATAATTAATTGAAGTTTACTATAATAATGATAACGTAATTTTATATTATTTTTTATTACAAAAGCATTGCATACTTTATATCTTCAGAACACACTCAAAATAGTATGCACCTACAACGTACATTTTTATAGAACTACAAAACAAAGAATTTTTGGTTTTTTTTAAGGTTTAGTATTATAAAAATAGAAATATTTCGTTTTCTTTTCCTTTATTCCGCACACACAAAATTCGTTCGGAAGTTTAATTATCAATTTTTGGCTTCAGTACCTATAAAACTTTAATTTTAATTGAAATAGAGATGATAAAATCGAAAATAAAATTAACCAAAATGTTTTGCATTAACACGAGAAATCAAATTATAAACGAATTCATAATTTTTGTTTTGTATAATGCGTTGTAAATATTTTTATATTTGAATTAAATGACTGATGCATGAAGTTTTCAACAAAAGTTTCGGCTAGTTTCGGGTAATTGGCCTCAATATGGCCGAATATGGCCATATTCAATACAGCCTGGAATTGCAAATTTTTTTTTTGCTAAAATCATTAGATAATATTATTTACTCTTATTATAGTCATTTAAAATGAGAAATATGATTTTTTTTTAATTTTTTATGATTTTTTTTTGCGTTTGAAATGCCAGAAAAAGCCAATTTGAGAATTTTTGGTAAAAAAGTCAAGTTTCAATAGCTTTAAATTTGGTATCCGAATTTTAGTTTTTTAATTTTTTGTTTAAATAGCTGAATACTATCCATATTCTATTTCTCGGTGATTTTTTCAAAACTTGAATTTTTAAATTTTTTTACGAAAAAATACCCAAACTCGAAATTTCCAAAAAGTTACACCAGGTTATTCAATTTTTTGTATATGTTTTAGGTATAGTTCAAGAAAATATTTCCACAACACTTTAATGAAATTTTTTAAAATTTGGATTTTTGCGAATTTTTTGATACAACAAAGACAAAAATTTAATTTTTTCGAAAATTAAAAAATCACAACTATAGTAGTTTTTGTCTAATTTTCATGTGTGGCAGCACATTTTGAAGAAAAATCAAATCAAAAAAGAGACGCGTACCAGTTTTTTAAAGCTTGCGCATAAAAAAGTAATTAGGATTTTTGAGAAAAGAGAGCATTTTTTTCATATAAATCAGATTTCCAACTTAAAGGTCTAGTATTATAAAAATAGAAATTAGACAAGCGGCGCGTTAAAATATCAATATTTTTTTCTGAAAATTTCACAAATTACTTCTATTTTGTAGAGGAACAAAACCCCAACCCGTAATATAAGATCAGAAAAAATGTTGCTCCATACAAATAAAGACCACTCTAATGCTTATGTTTGTTTTTGTTAAACAGCTGTTTTCTTCTGACATTTCTCCGCAAAAATATTTTCGAAAGCACCTTTTCATATAAAGTATGATACAAAGTATGTACTGCAAAAAACACAAAAACAGTTCGATGTGCTTTCCTTATTTTAGATTAAGATTCAATTATTGTCCTTTTAAAATGAGTAACTTAAAAACCTTTAGATTAAATCATAAAATCAGTTATTGGTTCCCAAGATATGTTTAGCTGATGGTCTAGTTTATATTTTATCATTGTGCGTAGTCAGGAAATACTTTTAAGACAAATTTCAAATTTCAAATTTCAAAAACACAAATTCCATTTTCGAAAAAAATTGCTTTGACGTTCTACTTTAACATTAATCTTCTATTCATTTAATTCGCTGTTGTAGAGACTTTTTTGTCAAACTCGACGCTTTACTAACTCAGAATTAGTTCCGAATTTAAATTTTTTTACGTTTAAAAACTCTGTTTAAAATTTATTTTTGTTTATGTTGTACTTGCTTATTATTTTTATACTATTTTCATTATATCAGATTTTTAATTGTGTTTGCTCGAACTAACCATATTTGTATTTTTTTTTTTGCTTCACGTTCACTCAACGAAATTGTACTTAGAACTGTTGATATTTAAGTGCTTCCACTTACCTTTTTATACCTTTAAAAACTATCGATAATCTTGCCATTTTGTCTTAGAATCTTCGGCTTAAAGCCAATGAAATTGATTTTGTTTATATTCAATTTAGATTTGTTTACAAACCTAAAAGAAAAACAAATAAATATTTATATTTGGCTTTTAACACAAGGAAGTCAGTCGCTGGCTCGGATTGCCATGCCGATAGGCAAATTGACAAATAAAGTTGTCAAATTTTAATCATTAATTAAACTGTATTGAATCGTTAAAACCATATCCAATGTAAATAAAAAACCGCTTTTAATTAACTCATATATAAATGTTATGAAAAATAAGGTGACTTTGTTCTAGCCTTTGGCAATGTTTTCAAATATTATTATATATATATAATTAAATTATAGCATAAATTTATTTAAAACTTGTTTTGAGTTGAAAATTATAAAGAAATAGGGCTCCAATTAGGCAAATTTTTTTTTTTTTAAACATTTTTTCTACAAAATAACAAGCTACTATTAATTAACCCAACAATTTAATGGGCAAGTTTTGAGCAAGTTTACTTAGTAAGTAAACTTGCATAAAAAACGAATTTGAACTCATTGCCTTATGTATCATATAACAAGGGAATCAGTTCTAAGCTAATAAATTTCCAAAACAAAATTATTTTTTCAACATTGATGCTTCTTGTTAATATTTTTTAATCTTTCATGAGGTTATGTCTTTTAAAAGTTATTTTGAAAATATTTTAATATCAAAAAAACATAAAAAGTATTCAAAAAGAAATTTTCTTTTTTCAAAATTACTTGGAAGTAAATCCAGCTCGTAGAAAAAACAATTTTATCTATATATATAAAATAGGATGTGTGTATGTATGTAACGTATGGACTCCAAAATGGCTGGGCCGATTTTGATGAAATTTTCAGGTAATGTTCATCTTGGTACGGTGGGTAACATAGGCTATATTTGGACCCGATAGGTGGCGCTGGGGTGGACTTATATCGAAAATTTGAATTTATGGACCAATTTAACTGAAATTCAGAATGTATGTTTGTTTGATCATAAGAAAATAATTTGTGAATAAATGGACACGGTAGGTGGCGCTGGGGCGGACTTATTTTGAAAATGCGATGGCGTGAAAAATATATAAATACTTTTAATTTTATTTTATAACGAGGGGAGTAGCGAAGCACACCGGGTTCAGCTAGTTTAAAATAAATTTTTTAATGATAATCGAGAACAAAATAAAAATAAATTGCATATTTTATTTATGTGTGATTGATCAAATTTACTTTCAAATTCCTTTTTTCTTCATAATAAATACAAAAAAATTTTCTTCAGAAATTATTTAAGTGCTGGATAGAGTTATTAAAAAAAAAATATCTTAAGAATTTTGAAAAACTTTCTCTCTAAATTGGTTAATTTCTGCTCTTAAGGAATATTTCAGTCTATACGATATTTGGCCAAAAAATTTAAGAACAAACCAGGAAAGACCTGATGTTGTTTCTTATAGCCCAACGCGTACTGCATAGCTCCCATAAGAAGGCGTGGCAGTTATATACAACTGCATGCATTCTTCATCAGCATCACCTCCTGAGTCTATTTTTCCATGTCTGTCTATTCGTCTTTCTGTTTGTGTGATCACGATAACAGCCGTAATATCAGAAGAATCGTTTAATCAGTGGACAATTAAGCTCTTGCTACGCAAATGAAGACATGCTAGAAGTTCTATTGTTGGCTTTAATGTACCTTCCATGATCGCTGTATTGTTTAGTGCTTCTGCAAGGCCTACCTTTTGAACGTTCAGAGTCTTTTCATACCATTTCATACGAAGAAATTTTTCATATGTATCAAACTCACGTCCCCGAATTATAACTCTTTACATATCTCATGATATGAAAATATTTATATGCAAAAATTCTAAGTATTTTTTATATTTTTGTATGAAGTAATTTTTTAAAATATTTATAGGAAAATTTTAAATTATTAAAAATGTGTAAAAAAAATTTAAATTTAAAAAAGAACAAAACAATTTTTTTTGTCGGAGCTGGATGTCGTACACACGTCATTGAATGCTTGCTTGCATTTGTAATAACGCAATGCAACAGAAATTTTGTTTACAACTGCGATAGACGAGTGGATAAGATGTCGGACCAGCACACGAGAGAACAGACATGGGTTCAGGTCACAGTCAAATTTGATTTTTAATTAAAGTTTTAATGCCTTTTTTTACATGCATTCTCAAAAAACGGCTTCTAGCAGGCCTCTTTAGAGTTGCATGAGAAGAAGGCCTAGAACATTGTCTTGTTTCATATAAAAATGCTAATGGGTATAGATATGAAGGCGGTAGGGCCACAAAATCCATATGAATGCCTGCTAGTAGCGCATCGAGGCCACTGGGTAAAATCACCGTAAATTCAACAAACATTCATTCAATCACTTTATATTTTGCGCATACGCTTTAACCTCAAAATGTGCATACTGAGAATGAATTTTATTTAAATTCAATCAAGACCATAGCTACCTCCCGTACAAATTAAAATTGAAATTCGGAAAAGATCAATTAAAATTCAGAAGAAGAAAAAAATTATTTTCCGAATCTATTTTGCTTTATTTTTCATTTATTTTGCATTTGAAATTTAATTATGAATTCCAATTAACCTATTCTGGATTTCGATTGAATTTTTTTGAAATGGGATTTCTGAATTTCACTTGATATTTTCTGAATTTTTAATGAAATTTTTGAACTTTAATTTATCTGTTCTATTTAAGCTTTTCTGAATTTCAAATGGAATTTTTGAATTTCATTTTATCTGTTCTAATTAAAATTTTCTAAATTTCAAATATAATTCTAAATTTCAATGAATTTAGTCTGCATTTGAAATTAAATTTTTGATTATAAATTATCTTTTCTGAATTTTAACTGATCTTTTCTAAAATTAAAACAGAAATCCCGAATATTAATTGATATTTTCTGAATTTCAAGTTGAGTTCTGAATTTCAATTGATCTATTTTGCAATTGAAATGGAACTCTTAAATTTTACTTCTTCTAAATTGCAATCGATCTTTTCTGATTTTTAAATAGAATTTTTTAATTTCAATTGTTGTTTTTTTTATATTAATTGCTATATTCTTAATACCAAATGGAATTTCAAATAGAGTTTTTCAATTTTTTATAGATCTTTTCTGTATTTAAGTTGTTCTTTCCTAATGGAATTTCTGAACTTTAATTGATCTTTTCTGATTGAAAATTAAATATAACGAAGAAATTAGGTCATAGAAAAAAATTTGAGAAAGTGATAAAATTGTTCCGGAGCAAAAGACAATAAATTTAATTATATGTATTTATGAATTAAACTAACAACTTTTATACCAAGTTTGATATTCTTCTTAGCATAGAGAACTTTAAAGTTTATACTACATGAAATTTGTATAGCAGATACTTTCACCTTTTCACAAGGGGTAAAATGTTTTATTCTTTCATTGTTACTTTCTTACAGTGAAAGAGAACAAAATTTAGTTACACGGGTTTTCGAAAGTTTTCAAAAATTTTTAAGTACAAGAACAGATTCAATTAATCTAAGATTTTAAATTTTTTTTCGGTCGAATGAAATAAAGGCCATGGTATAATTATTTGACAAGGTAGTAGTGGCAGTTTTTTGGTTATTTGGAGTTTTCAAAAACATCTACAGGACTTGAAGTTTGCTACTATTTGCTAATTTTGACATCTTGCGATCGCCGCTCGTGCGAAAAAATCCAGTTTACACTACTACCTTGTCAGTAATTGTACCATGATATAGGAGAATATCTAGTCTGTTTTTGAAGAATTAAAAGAACTTACTGTATTCAACGAACTTTATATAGCTTTATAAAAGACTTAGTATCTACTCTAAAGTTGTGGCGTAGAAGCCAATTGTATGATATTTATTTTGTGCCATGACTTCTCTTACGATTAATACAGTAAATATGAGCAACAATTGTGTTATTGAATATTTCAAATATGCTACCAAAAATTTGTTATGTTGTTTTTTTTTATTTAAGTTTAACAAACCATTGGGACGCTTAAATAACCATTTATCACAAGCATATTCCAAATTTTGATTAATTATAGTGATGAGCAATAAATTGTTTGATTTGTTAAAAGCATGATTAATGCTATAGCAACAACATTAGCTTTGACATGGTAACGCATTATTGATCTTCACAGATAACATCTATTTGAACGGTCTTACTTTATTGTTATACTCGAACGGGTTTACAAAAGAACAAAAACTCCATATCTGAATTAGCTCAGAAGCGGATCTTGTTTTCTTTGAACTGAAACCCAGTGACAAGACACAAGTTTGGCAAAGATCATGGAAGACTCTAATGTTTAATTATTTTTGACAAAAACAAATTATTTTATAAATGAATTTGACAGCGTTTAAGTTGATAGTAAACCCGTATAATCAGAATAGTATTAATATTAAAACTGAAGAAATATTTCTGTTTTGTCAAAAAAAAATTTTTATAAGAATAAAATTCAGTATTAATTGCATGGCTCTTAACTGTTCAGAATTTAATTTCTTAAAACAATATAAAATCGTGCTAATCGCATTAAGCGAACAAAATTTTTCGGCTTAATTTATATACAAGTAGTTTCATTTTCACTTTTATTAACATAACGCTTTATTTATTCATGTTATTATACAATTTTGTTTAATCTATTTATTTTTTTTTATTTATTTGTATGAGAAGTTTTATGACATCATAAAATTAACATAAAATTTAAAAAACTCGTTGTCTCCTCGGTTGTTGATTTAATTTTGCTTAAAAACAATGGCTCGTATTCATAGTCATTCTTCTAAGTTGATTCTAACAAAACTCTAGCTTTATTTTAAGAACCAACTTACAATTTTTTTCTATGCATAGACCGTTTAGATCTAGCTGCTAAGTAGCAACAACTTATGTTTGGAATTTCTTACATACGCATACGATGATATCGAAAAATATCGAAGTAGATACCATTCCAATTTTGTATGTCTATTTTTTGTTTTGCTGGGTTATAATGGGCACAAAATTGAAGGTAAAATTAAATTAATAAACTCATATTTAAGACAAGCTTTTGGATTTTGTCCAATTTTAGACAGAGCGAGATGCTAATTGGTCGCAGGACGAAAAAGATATATTTCGCGAGCTGGTATCTAAGCATGTTGGTATCTAAGGGTGTTGGACAACAAGCAAAATAACATAAAAAATTATTAGCAAAAACAAAGATCCATGAAATGCTGTAATAGTGTCGGCAGGCTTTTATAGAAGCGTTGGAAGATTAATCTTAAAGCAGCAGTGGTTGCGCATGAAAACGCAGACAAAGTCCAAGGTTGCAGTCGTACGCAGCGCAAATTGTGGCTACGGGTAATTGTGTGGTTCACAATCCAAATTGGATGAAAGTGATGCAGAAGTAATAAACATGATGTCGGAAGAGCTAACCAAAGACAGCATATTAATTGAGAGCGATACAATGCAACCCGTTTCTTGTTAAGAAAATCAGCCAAAACTGCATATATAGTCACTACCAGAGCTAGAATCCAAACAGCAATCTCAGGTTCAGTCACATTTCGACTCCGAATAGCAACAACCAAAATCAGCAGAGTGACAACCAATCAACACCCTGCAAAGTAAATTGGTAACCAAGCTAAGGAACTTGACAAAGTAGAGCAACAAGTACTCAATTTTAGATGAGAGGCAACAGCAAATTTAAAAAGAAACAAAAAACAGTTATTAATTTTATGAAATACAGATGAAAAAGTTGCGAGAGATATTCGTCCCCAAAGAGAACTGCATTAAGTAAAAGTGTACAATATTAATGAACAAGAACAAGTGGTGTTTGCAAAATTGTTTTTGTTTGTGTCGCTCATTAAGATCAATCACTACCGTCGTGTGGCGAAAATATTAGGTGGCAACCCTATTATTTCAAAATTTTATAATTTGGAAATTCTGACGACGGATTCGGATTCAGCGATCCATTTTTGGTGTACCAAAATGCAGCACGACGGTAGTGATCGATCTGAATGACCGACACAAACAAAGGCCGCATTCAGCGCAGACAACAGTTGGCAACTGTTGTGTAAAAATTCGCTGAATGGTACAAATTTGGTAGCGCTAACTAAAACTGATAAAGTAGCGAACGCCTTTTAATCGAGCGAACAAATTCTATGCTACATGAACACAACTGTTTGCTTAACTGTCAGATGCTGTTACTGACGCTGTTAAATTAATAAACGCAGAAAGACCGCAGCAAATTTAAGTGAGAAACCTTTGCAATTGAATTAAATTTACATAAAAATTAAATTGAATCTAACTTCTGACGTGTAGAGTAGCAACACATTCAGAGAAAGACATCGTGAACTAAAGTAGCGCTACCATTACAGTTCACAACAGTTGTCTGCGCTGAATGCGGCCAAAGACAATTTTGCAAACACCACTTGTTCATGTTGCAAAAATTGTCTTTGTTTTGGTTTTGGCAAAGGCCTGAATTCTCCAACATGAACATTTTGACGCAAACATAAGTGTAAAACTGAAACACAGAGAATTGTTGAGATCGACCATTGTTTGAGTTTGTGACGCACAAGCAAATATTAAAACAAAGAATTCATGTTGGATGATCAACAAAACGATAACTACGTTACACTAAAAATGAAATGAAAATAAAATTGTGTGTTGTGTGCTTCAAATAGTGTTTATTTACATTTATGTTGGAGATTTCTGTTACATGTGAAAATTTCTGAACCCTTATTTAAAGCTTTCAATTGACACCTTGTATGAAGAGATAGAGGCATTTTATTTTCTCACGCGGAGAATATTCAAAATAATAACATGAAATTTTTACATAATATGAAGTATGATATTAAGAACAATTCTGCATCAGTAACTCAAAAATCTTATTTTTTGAGTTATGACGTTATTCGAGCAAATGAGCGATATGTTTTCTTTTTAACTAATATTGAATACAGGCTGAATTAATAACGACTTGAGTTATTACATAAAGACTTGAACAATATTAAAACACGAGTATAGGTTAAAAATATCTATTAATAAATGCTGTTCTGAAGGATCTTCCAGATTCCACATCTTCATAGTGCACATCAATTTTTTGAAGAACTCGTATAGCTAATTAAGTCAGCACTCCAAACTGAAAATGAATGTAACTATAATTGTATGTTATATTTTTGTTTATATCTCACAAAATTACATGACAGTTTCCTCTCCTTTGCAATGTTGTGTAGTACTGCAACTGAAACAATTATTATTTTTTGCAGTATCAAATCAACTCGAATTCTCTCAAGAACTAATTGAAACTTTGATTTCAGTTTACCACTTAAGCATTATATTTTTGCTCGCGTGATTATGTGGCTTCTATTACACTTGTATATTTACCAGACAATAGGGTTTGAAAAAAAATGTTCTAATTTACCTTGTTCTTTTTCTGTTGTAGGATTTTGAACTGGTGTTAACATTATTGAACAGGCGAGATGTCCTACGTCGCCAGGTAATACTCGCCTATGCTGGTGTTTTGATGCTTCCAACATGGCTTTTAATCGACACATACTTCATATTCTCGCATCATAAACAGAGCCTCGAGTTCTTGCAACAATATCCAAAATTTTACAGTCGCCATCACAAACAGTGTGAATGTAAATATAAAATTTTTTGAAAGGCAACTTAAAGAAACAGGCAGTACTCTGTTTTTTCGGTTCATTAATACCCAACATATCAATAATAAACTGGGATGCGTTTTTGTCAAACTTATACCGTGAATAAAATTCGTTATCATCAATTTCAATTGGATCAGTCCATTGTTTATATATTTTACTTCGCCTCATTAAGCCGATGTAGTCCAAAATCTCCAAATTGTGCGAAAAATAAAAATCGCGATGCTCTATAATTAATATTATGATTAAAAAATTTTCAGCTGTCGCACTCAACATTTGCAATATAAAAAACATTTGGTAGTGTTGATAATTCCTTACTATACGAGGAATTTTTTTTTTTACAAAATAAGTGTGAACTTAAAAGCGGCTGAAGCTGTTTTTAAATAAAAGATTGAAACGAAGCAGATAAGTCGACACTAAATCGACTATGAATAGCTCAACAAAAGCTTAGTTGAATCTTGAGCAAAGTTCACGCTAAGCCCCCAGATTCAGTATGAGGTCTGGCCAGACCTTTCGACTTTTTGAATGTATGCAACTTTTTTTCATGATAGTGGAGAGCGGAATAGCTGCACGAATTTGTCAGGCTCGATGAGAACACAATGAAATAACGAAAAATTCCAAAATAATTGTTTTAGTATTGATATATTTTTCTTCGGATGAGCAGTTTTTGAGACATTGCAAAAAGTGTGGATCCCCTTGCTCATATATTTTCTCATATAAAATCGCTATAGCTTTGGAATTATAGGTTGCACAGCCTCGGAATTTGGACTGATAATTTTATTGGTGGTGAATAAGGGGGCGCGGCATATATATATACAGCCATAAGACACAAAAATACCTGGGCATACAAGATTATATGATTTAAATAAGATAAAAAATATGGTCTGGCCAGACCTCATACTGCAACTTACCACTTCCGGAATGTCCCTGAATCAAAGAGTTAAGCTGTTGCTAAGAACGACTATGAATATTCGCCATTGAAATGAGGTCTATTACAAATTCCTCGGAATTTTGTTGTCAATCGATAGTACGATTAGATAGTGTGTCAAGCAATTAAGCAACGTTTATATTATACGTGTAGTAATTGATGAGATTTTAATAGTTTGGTACTAATGCTTAGAGTCTGGGAAGTTATATTTGTTTTTATTTTGCTGCTATTGCATTCGTATTGGTCGTATTTTGCATTTTTTTGAAATTTTAAAAAAATTGTTTTATTCATGTTGTTATCAGCACTTTCTCAACATTCTCAAAGTGAATTTATATCTACCGAAGTTCAATACGAATTTTAATTTTATTGATTTTATCTCAACTCCTTCAAAATAGCTTTCTATTATTAACATATCTTTCTGCATTATTTAAAACTTGAATGAAAACAATAAACTCAAGTTTGCATCAAGCTTGTCCCTTAAATTTTATCAAAATCCAATTTAAGGTTTTTAAAGTTTTCTAACTCGACAGATACACTAAAAATATTGAATTTTGAGCAATTTTACTTATGCATTAGAAACATTTTGCCTTCACTGCTTTAATGCAGATCAAGGTAGAAAAAACTTTAATTTTTTATTATTTGTCATTGAACAGCCTAGCCAATATTTGATTGCAAGTGCTACCACCTCAGTAACATACCACATAATTTTTTAATTTGTCAAATAGAAATATGGAAAATGTCATAAAAATGACACAATGTGATTGATATATGCGCAAAATATGCGAAAATTGTTGCAAAAAAGAGAAGAAAAATCTATATTGGTAGTTTTATGTGCGGTGGTAGTAGATATGTGCGTTGTTAGTGTGACAAATTAATGTTAGACGCTTTGACACTCTACGTGTGGATCTACATACTTATATGAATTAGACCTTCAATATATAAAAAAACATTTTATAATTATCTATGTTTCTAAATCATTTTGCTTGAAAATTTATTTTTAAAATATTGAAATAACCAATTCAATAAATCCTGAAACTTATCAATTTTATATTTTTTCTTTTTTGATCTGAAAAAATATATGGTAACTGCTTTTTAAAAATTAGCAAAGTTAGAAACCTTTTTATATATGTAAGCCCATCTCTCTGTTGGCCAAAAACAGGACAAATTGACAAAATGTTGAAGATTCAAAAGGACTTACAGGATGTCTCGCAAAAAAACGGGACATTTTCGTAGGAATGTGTATGTTCAAAGAATTAAAATAAGCATTTTCATTTATAATATTATCAAATTTATTATTTAATTTGGGAATTGCAGCATTAGCTTCAAATATTCATTAATATTAGGTATTTGTACCTTATATGTAGTTTTTTTAACACAAAAAAAGAATTCAATCTTATTTAAATATTAAATTATATTAAATATAACAAAACTTAAACAAAATAAAAAAAAAAAATTAGTCTTATTAAAAGGGCACATTAATTAGATTTTCAAGGTACTCCTTTGCATGTTTAAACAGAACACCTTACTATTACTATTTGTTTTTTCCAGGAATGAATATTTTTTTAAGTTGGTTGCTTCACATACATTTTCACTTCGACATTTTGACAAGTTAAAAAAATGAGTTGGTTAGAGATACTTTTAACAGGGTCGCAAAAAAAGGGTAAAGTGTATTAAGGGAAACTTTTGACTTATTACAAAAAAAAAAAAGTATAAATAATACACAAAGTGACTAATCTGCAAACATGGGAAAAAACAGGACAAAATAATAAAAAGCAGGATTTTAAGACCGTTATCCAGGAAGCAGGTCTTAAAAAGCTCGAAAAAACAGTACTGTCCTGTGAAATACAGGACGGATGGGAGTGTTATGGTACATGGTAGCACAGTTATCAAATTTGAGAAATAATATAAAATATCAAATTAAAAAACAATGCACAGTTTGGTAAAAAAGTATTGAAAGCGACACCTATATACCACTAGAAGAAACAAAATTTATACACCGTTTTAATATTTTATTTCTCATTTGAATACATAAACGATTTTGTTTCGATCTGTCAATGCATTTTTTGTTTACAAGACATTTCAAGTGACGTGTCAGTGTATTTTTTGTAGTAGAAAAAAAAAGATTATGGTGCAGTGATAAAATTCTTTATTTTGGAAAGTTTATCGGCAACAGAAATTTATACAATAATTGTAAAAGTCTAAAAGAAATCTGCTCCTTCATTTCCAACTGTGATTCGATGGGTTATCAAGTGTAAACGTGTTCCTACAAGCGTTGAAGATGAACAACGTAGTGTACGTTCAAAAAGTGCAACAACACTAGAAATCTTTGATAGAAATGATATTGTAAGTACATTATTTTTAACTAAGAAAGATTGAATTTCAACTTTTTAGTAGGAAAAATATTTTTAAAAATAAGCCTTTCATTGGCAAAGCTAAACTAAAAACAAAATAATTTTTTTGAGGTAACATTCCTATCATTTAGATCCTAAAAAGACGAACAAAACTTACCTTTGATTTTAACATGCGCTACTTACGTTTTGCAAGCTTTTACAAAGAAAAAAATTGTTTTGCACTTGTTAGGCAAAACATTTATTTTATAATCCCTTGAAGGTTTTTCAACCCTTTGGATATTTGTGTTTTAACTTTTAATATTCTTTTCATTGAAAAAAAAAGAGAAAAAATGTAAATTTGATTTTTGTTCGCTTGATTTTTTCTTATAAATGGTTTATCATGTTGGTTCATCTTTTTTCATAGAAGCACCCGATTTGATTTAAAAAAGCGTTGCAAAATAAATATCAAAATTACTTTCTGATGTGTCCAATATATTCGGCAAATCCACTGAAAGATTTAAGACCTGAATTTTAAATCGTGTGCTTTGAATTTCGTAATGATAGCTCCAAAATTATGGCTTTTTTTTATCACAGATGGACATTCGTATGTACTGCAATGTTTACGTCAACCAACATTCGAAAGCTTTTTGGGCCTATTTTTCAGTGCGAGCTTTAACTCTAGTTAAATTAAACTAAGGTTAACTCACCAAAATTAGCCGTTTAAGCTGGGCCTAGCTAGGTATTTTAGCATTCGTTGAAGTTAAATTGACTTACATTATCATATGTGTTTACAAACTCTAGTCAAATTAAACCGAGCTTAACTCATCAAAATTGGACGTTTAAACTAGGTTTAACTAAATTTATCAAATTTGGGTTTCTTACGTGAAAGTAGACGTAATTTTCTAACTTTTTCCGTACTTTTTTATGTTTCGATGCTTTTTTTATCCTCCCCACCCAGAGCGATGATAATGGGTGCGTAAAAATGAGAGTGCAAACGAGGTGTCATTTTTCTTGATAACCATACGTCGTATAAAAATTCTGCGGGCGGCATTTTGTTGGTAATTGCCCATATTACACGATGCTCGTTTGCTCGGCGTGCACATGGCCGTGTTGTATTCTCCAAAATTTTTTTTCGTTTCGCATTGGAAACAACAACAAAATTATCTGCTCGCCGTGTAAACGAGCATCGTGTCAGCAAATTACGTCAGGCAGGTCCTGAACTAGAATATTTCCAAAATATAAAAAAATTGACAAAATAGCCTGATTTTTAAAAAAAGTTCATAAATTAGCTGTTTTTTGGTGGTTTTTGCCCCACCCCTCCACCGGTAGTAGAGTTACCAATTATCCTAGTTCAGGACCTGCCTGACGTGATAACCTACAAAACGCCCTCCGACACATCTTCATCTGAATTCTGGTTCTCGAGAAAAAACGACACCCCAGTTTGAAAAAAGTGATTTCGAGAAAAACGCATTCAAAGTTTTATTACTGCACTTCGGCGCGAGTGTATTTATACATATATAGCTCTGTAACTTAAAAAATAATTGGAATTTTAAAAAAATCCTTTTAAGGCATTATTTTTGAAGGATTTTAGAAGACATTTATGAAAAAAAAAAATTGAAAACAAATTTTTTTAACCGCAGGCCATACCTTAAGCTCGCACTGAAAAATTGGCCCTTAGTGCTTCCTTCAAGTATAGTACACTTTTGTTTTCATTTTGATTTTTGTCTAAATTTGTGACACAGTATTTATCTATGCTGTCTACGTTGCCGCTCATAGGGTATCACATATTTAGAATTACATACTTAAATAATATCATTCACATGTGGGCATTTTTGCGGTAGTAAACATCACAAATATTGACTAATGTCTAACTCATCGAATGCAATGTTTAACCGCAAAACAACGCTTGTTAAACTTGGGCTTGTCCAGTTTTTACTTATGTTTAGTCTGTGTACACAGTTAGACCAGTTTTATTGCTAACAAGTTGTTTTTGTATTCCTCTGCAAGTTTTGTCCAGTTTAACTAGCGACGCTTAGTGAGCTTAATAAAATTGGATTTCAATAGTATTTATTTGAACAGTATTTAAATTAATGAACAAATGCTAAAATACTAACTTGCCGCTGAGCGTAAGGTTAGCTAGTAGCATGAAGTGAGTTAGTTGTGATAGAATAATATATTCAACTGATCCCACACGTGCACTGGGAACAGCGCAAACATATCGCGGGCACTTTGTGTATATTGTTTACTGAGAAAACCCAACTGGAAATATAATTTGATGTCACCTAGTGTTGTTGCAGTAAAACGGGATACAAGCAAAATTTTAAAAAATACAGGATTTGGCAATCGGACCTACGAGTCTTATGCCGACTTCGAACGGCTTATGATCTCAAGACACTTTACATGCAAATTTTTACTTTCTGAGATTTGTCATTGTTTGCAAAGAGTTGGCGGCCAAGCAGAAATATGAATTCAATAGAAAAAACATTCTGTCTGAGCTGGGGTGTTTGAACGCACGCTACTTTGGTTAGGCTACAGCCAGCAATTTATGCATTATAATGTGTATTTATTAACCTAAAATATCGGTAAATATGTTATACAGGTTATCGAAGTATGTGGTAAATAAAACTTTTCGCGCTAGCTACCAGAAAGGGCAAAAACCATGTCCAGGCCCAGCTAGTAGTAGTTACACGAGACAGTACTGTTAAGACAGTGAAAAATACGTTTTAATTGTCATTCTTTGTGTCTGTGAAAAAGAGTACAGACAGTTGGCAAGACAGTAGACACAATAGTAAAAAATTTCTATTTTATGAAGAAAATTTTTTTTAAAACTACGAGTACGCCAAAGTATTGCAAATTTTCCATTAATTCTATTAAATTTTCACGTATTCTGCCACTTGATATGCTGAATATCATTATACTTTCCTAGCTACTGTCCCGACAACTGTCTGCAAAAAAATTAAGACAGTAGAGTAGACAGTAGCAAAAGTTAGCGTGTGTGGGTAAAAATTTGTGAATGTGTTGTGACTGTATTAACAGTACTGTCTCATGTAACCTCCGTGTAAAGGGTAAGTGTCAAAAGGAAACTTTTAAGTCGTGGTAGGATAGAAATAAATTTTAAATAAATTTGTCTTTTTTGCTGTGTCAAATGGACGATGAAATTTTGACAATTGCAAATTTTGACGTTTCACATTTCGATCGTGTCTTGGCGCAAATATTTTATTTAATTTGCATTTTATTCAATTTGCGACATATTTCATTCGAGTGCTTGTACCTGCAACTTATTTCGTAAACTTGTAATATTGTAAACTTGAAAAACAAAAAAATAGCAAAATAATAAAAAAAATAACAAAAGTACTTGAGTTTGTGTGTGCGTGTGTGCATCAGCAAGTGCAGCAAAGTTGAATTGGCTTTCTTTGCTGGCGAACGTCCTCCAAGTGCCACCACCAGCAAGTGCAATGCAAAATTTGTTGCTAGCCATCATCCTCCAAGTGCCATCACCAGCAGCACCAGCAAGTGCAGCACAATTCAATTGACTGGTCAAATCTCCAATATTTCAGAAGCACCATTTCAGCATGTCTCAAGCGCAGAGGCAAATTTCTGCCATTATACTCCGGCGTGAATTAAATATATTGAAAGCGGAGAATTTGCGCTTCATTTTCTTGTGCTGTTGCTGGTAGCACTTGTTGGCACATGTTAGAAATTTGCGCTGCACTTGCTTGTGATGTTGCTGGTGGTACTTGGAGGACGTTCACCAGCAAAGAAAGCCAATTTAACTTTGCTGCACTCCGGGATATCGTTGGCCCACACACACACAAACTCACAAACAAACTCAAGCACTTTCTTTATTTTTTTGAAGTGAAAACTTCTTTAGGCTCGTTGAACTACTTTGGTAGAGGGTAAGTCTTTGGTTTGCGTCATCCTCATCGTCATTTTGCGAGTAACTCTCGTCATCAATACAGACAGCGAGAAAGTTTTTAAATGACGCTCTTCGATCTAGACTACAAGGCGCTCAGCAAATGTAGCAAGCAACTATCAATAATTACCTCTGCTGACGCATCGTTTTTTCCCCTCCCTTTGCTCCGCTGCGAAACATTGAATGATATAGCTTTTTCAATGTATATGTAGAGTTTCTGTAGGTTAAAATAAAATAAATTTAAAGTTTTTGATATTTTGTTTTTGTTTGACTGTGTTTGGCCGTGAAGTCCCTTTTGATGCCACCACTCATAGTACAACTAGAAAAGGTAGTTTTAGCGCTGAATGTGTTCTCTTTATTAGTGACCATAACTGTCAAACTCAGCCATTTTGGCCAATTTTTGCTTTCATATTGCATTCTCATTGGTTGCATAGTTTGTATGAAATGTCATTCTCCTTTTGACAGTTTTGGTCACCGGCTTTCCGCTTTAACAGTACCTTGTCTAATTTTGCCATTTTACCACTTGAGATTTTGCTACCAGGCAAACAGAAAGCATAGCAAGCAAAATGCGGGTTATTTTCTGACGCCGATTCGTTCATCCCCTCTAACGTTGCGCAACCGCTGTGAACCTTTCCATTCTGATTTATTTTAGATAAGAGTTGAAATCAAGTTTTGAAATTTTGTAGAAATGGCTGAAATTATTTCTTTTAACTAAATGTACTACTATATCAAAAATATATTTATATATAATTCAAATCATTTTTTTAAAATTATTTCATTATTGAATTAATTTAAAAATTTAAATCTTTTTTATATCTTTCTATATAATAACACAATAAACATGCACGCTATATATAGTTTGTGTTGTATATTAAAATATATATAAGAATATATAAGAAATGGATATAGTATATAAATTATATATAATTTAATATAATAAATGTACGTAGATAGTTTAACCGCCTGTCAAACCGACACGAGAAGTACATATGTATAACAATGTATGTACATATGTACTTTTTTATGTACATATATATGAAGTGTTATAAAATACTTCAATTGTCATATGCCGACTGTAGCTACTAAAAAACATCCACAAAAAAATTCAAGCTAACTGCACAACAACAATTACCAAGCAAATCTACAACAAAAATGCAGAGAGAATGACATGATTACAACGGTTGCGCAGTGTTAGAGGGGATGAACCGAATTGGCGGCGAAAAATAAATAGCACTTTGCTTGTTATTTTTTCTGTTGCCTGCTAGCAATATCTAAAGTGGACGTATTAAAGAGACTTCACGACAGTCAAACAAAATACAAAAATGAAAAATTTAAATTTCATTTTATTCTCTTTTAATGCCTCCCTCCACTTGCGATCTTGCTAGCAGGCAAACAGAAAACATAGCAAGCAAAGTGCTGTATATTTTCCGCCGCCAATTCGGTTCATCCCCTCCAAAGCTGATCAACCGCTGGGGTCATGTCATTCTCTTTGCGTTGTTGTTGTAGATTTGCTTGGTAGTTATTGTTGTACAGCAAGCTTTAATTTTTTGTAGATGTTTATTTGTAGCTACAGTCAGCATATGACACCGAACTGTTTTAGAAAACAGTTTATACATATGAATTAAAGAGTATATATAATTATTGTTATTATTATTATGTGCCTATATTATATTAGTACACTAAAAACTTACTAATAATATTGGTAAAACTATTTTTTTTAGCAAAAGTGTTGCTGTATCGAAAATACACATATATATACATATACACATATATATATATGAACAATTTAGCTCATTGAGGAAATTTAAAGAGCATTAATGTATAATTATATAATAACAATTATGTAATAAACCTGCAAAATAAAATAATATTTCAGTAGTAATTGAATAACTAAAGTCTGCTTATCCTAAGCATTCTATTTTTGAAACTGTTTAGCATCAATTTCTCATATGAATTATATATAATTTATATCCTATAGATATTTTTTAATTTTAGAATATTCTATTTTTAAAACACAACGCAATATAGATATGGTGAACATGTATATTGTGTTAGTGTTATGATATAAATAGATATAAATAAGCTTTAATTTCTTATATTAATTCAATAATGAAGTAATTTAAATTATAATTATATGTATTTTTGATATGGTTACATTTTTGCTTAAAAGAAATAGTTTCAGTAATATATAAAAAATTTAATATATTGCTATAAGCTCTTAACAAAAAAATTTATAATTTCATATGCTGCCTGTAGCTACTTAATTAGAATTCACAACGTCTACAAAAAATTTCCAGCTAACTGCGCGAAGAACAATTACCAAGGAAATCAACAAACAAGGACGCACAGAGAAGAACAAGATCATTGCGGAACTTTTAGAACTTTTTGATTTTCATCCTACATGAAGAACGGCATGCAGTATGAGCTTTCGCACAGCCTACATGTCCGTCCGACCTGTAAAATCCATCCTACATGTACGATAGTTCGAAACCCCATATTAGCATGAAACTTCTTATATAGCAGTAAGGCGGTCCGTGGCAGGACAACGTCTTCCAGGGAATACTAATATTTTATATAAAGGTTTTCGCTTCGGTCGGCAGTCCCCTCACTGCTATACTTTTTTTTACAGTGAGACAGAGATGTTTTATTTCTTACAAAAATTACACAGTGAGACTAGTAAAAAGCACAACCAAACTTTATACAAATTCTGAAAGAGGAACATGTTGAAAGTCCATCACATTTGGTCTGACCTCTCAATGTCGTCACAATTTTTTTTTAATTTATTTTCAAAGTTGAAGTGTTCGAATTTTTTTGTGTCGACATTTTTGTAATTTTTACAGCCATTTGTCTTGTTGGAAATGAAAAACAAAATTAACTTCTTTTCTGTAGAACTTTGCGTAGAATAAGACTATGTTAAAAGAAATCCCATAAAATACAAAAGAAAGCGAGTAGCGAAGCATATTATAAGACTTTTCTTATATATATGGGAAAAATTTGTGTTTCTATCAATTTTAATTAAAAAGTATTCTATTATTGACATTTTTTTTCTCCCAAAAAATAATGTTACGTTAAAATATCTTTCCATTGATTCCAAGAATATCGAAATAGGTTAGGAATAAGTGTTTGACGAAGAAAAAAAAAACACATTAAAATTGCCGCCATTTAGCGAATTCTTATCCGATTTCGGTGTTCTTGGAATCAATGGAAGATATTTTAACGTTACATTATTTTTTGGGAGAAAACAAATGTCAATAATGGAATATTCTTTAATTGAAATTATTAGAAACACAAATTTTTCCCATAAATATAAGAAAAGTCCTATAATATGCTTCTGTACTCACTTTTTTTTATTTTTTAGGATTTCTTTTTACATAGTCTTATTTTACGCAAAATTCAATAGAAATGAAGTTGATTTTGTTTTTCATTTCCAAAAAGGCAAATGGCTGTTACAATTACAAAAATGTTGCCACAACAAAATTCGAAGACTTAGGGCCGTTTTCTCAATGTCCGGTTAAGCACTAATCGGAACTTTAACCGGCGGTTAGCAAAAAAGCATTTTCTCAATGTTCGGTTAGGCCTTATGTGCCGGTTAAGTTAGCGGCAAGTTGAGGTTCCGGTTAGTTTCTTTTCGGAAGAACAGCTGTGTAGTGTAAAAAGAATTATACATATATAATAAAAAATGTATAGAACTTCGCTTTTTTAACTTGAATTCGATCCAAAATAGAAAAAGGACATATGCGCATAGGCGTGATTGCGCGGAAGAGTACTGCACTTTCTGCATATGCACTGAAGTTCGGCACTCTGTTGCGTTTTTAAATTATTTATTAATTAATCCTTGTTAGACATTAACAACTTTTACATAAAAAATAAAATAACAAACAAGCATAAACAGCTCATATGCAGTTTAGCGTATTCACAATTGAAAAAATTCACAATTAATGACTTAACCGACAGTTACTTAACCGACACTTGGTGAAAACGAAATTGTTTTTTTAGTTATCGTACGGTTAGCCAACTCCCGGTTAAGAGTTTGACTAACCGGACATTGAGAAAACGGCCCTTAAACTTTAAACATAAATAAAAAAAAAAAATTGTGACGATATTGAGAGGTCAGACCAGGTGCAATGGAATTGCAGCATGCCCTTCTTTAAGAATTTCTATAAAGTTTGGTTGTGGTTTTCTTTTGGTCACCTTCGTCACACAGTGTTATTTAATGAGTTTTGTTTTTTTTTTCCTCAAACAAAAAACTCACAACAGCACACAGCTTTGTTTTTATGTTTAAAAAATTTTATATACTACAACTGCTTCCATCATTTTTTCATGCATTTTTGTTCATCATTTGTATGTAGTCAAATCACTGTGCGTTGCTAATTTTTTGTTGTATGTAGAATAACATAAAATAAATAATATATAATTTCATAAGTCAATTTGTAAAGAATAAATTTGTTAAATTTTTTTATGTTTTTGGTACTCTAATTTATTGCTGCAAAGCGGATAGACAACTACAAGTTCCGATAAGTTTTTAAGAGCACTATTAAAAAACACAAACAAAGTTAACATAGCTAATAAAAAGATTCATGTTCGTTGCCAATCATGGGCTGGACTTGCTAACTATTAGGATACAATCTGGTTAGTTGGGTTGAAAAAATCGGAAGATTTATTGAAGTAAAACTTCTTTAGCACCGTTGTGATTTGATACTTGATGAAACGAAATTGACATAATTTACAAACAAAACATCGCTTAGTAGGTACACAAACCAATATCAAAGCATTTTAGACGTTGCGTTAGCTATTGAGCTGTTGGACAATTTAGTGTCTACTTCTATGAGAATTTGTTAAAGCCAATCGAAAACACAGTGCGGTGCTTTTCAAAAATATTGGATCAACATTTTAAAAATATATGATAAATTAATCGCTTAACTAAGTCTGTTCCCGTTTTTTGTAGCATAAATTTGCAAGTCGTAAAATTTGAGAGTAAGCAAGAAATGGTCTCTTTGTTTTTCGCAAAAAGTTGAAATTTTTAAAGAAAAGTCGAAAACATATATGTTTATTTATTTGTAAAAATTTTGCCAAAACTGAACAAATGTCGGACAAAAGAATAAAATGGCTGTCGTGTTTCAGTGAATTGCATTTTACTGGCGAACAACTAATTTGCACATTTTTGGACATTTTTTTTTTGTTATAATAGCTGGTACTCTAATATTACATTAGCCGTCAAAACATGGCAGTTTGTGAATTTCTTTTTCGCCAAATTTGTGTAGCAGAAAATAGCAACATTTGACAATGACTGAATTACTCATTTTCGCTCTCTTTTGCGAATTTTTTGGTACGGGAATAGGAAAAAGCAGAAAATTGCACGAATTCATACTATTGTTCATGTACGGGAACAGACCTAATATGTATCACTAAAAAGTATACCAACGACAGCAAGACATGAGAAGCAATACTTTCTTCCAGGAGCGGATTCAGCAGGGTTTAAGGGTTTGAAATTCTCCGAGCAGCTGTATTTAAATGTGATGTACTGGTGTTTATTATGTGTTCTAAGAGCACCAAGAAGAAAAGCATTGCTTTTTTATAATTTATTTTAAATATTCACACTATGCTGCAAACGGTGTTAGCTGTTTTTTTTTGCTAATGAACTGAATTTTGTTCCTGTTTTTGTTTATGCTATTTGTGATATTACGCCTTTAGCTATACACAGTCATACATACAGTCACAGCCTGAAGTCAAAGAAACACCCCATTTTTCGGTTCAAATTAATCCAAACACCGCACAGTGAGCTTTAATATGAAAAAAAATCCACAGTTTCGATAAAAGACTTTCCAGCAAAAAAATTCAGCAAAAAAATCTTTTATAGCAATTTATTTTTTTATATATTTTTTTAAAGTTTTTATTTTATTATCCAATGTATAAAAGGAAATAGTCTTAAAAAACTTGTTATATTAAAGTATACAAAATTTTTATTTATACGAGTACCAATTGTAACAGTGGTTTTATCTTCTGGCTGAGGTCAGCTCAGCCTTGCCAGGATCGAGTGAAAGATCCACAAACTTTCATCAAATAAGAACGCAGTCGGTGTTGGTTTAATATTATAATTTTGTATTTTATTGATATATTCTCCTTAAAAATACTTAATGCAGCGTGACGTCAGTAGTTTTGGTAAAAGTGAATGTAGGCGGTCGAATGGTCGGAGGTTGTGGGTCCAGCTGACGGCAAAGTCGGTATTCGGTTAATCGGTGGATTATCAATCTGTAATTCGGTAATCGGTAGATTAGCAATAGGTAGTTCGGTAATCGGTAGAGCAGTAGTCGGTGATTGATTGTTGCCAGGGGCTCGTGTCCTAAAAGAATCTGAAGTAATGCTCACCTTTAATATTTTTAGAGACAATCATGGTGGAAAAACCTCTACGAAGTTCTATGTTCAACCATGCAAATATATATAATCAATAAACAATTTAATAAAGGTATGCCGACTGCGTTGGACGGACCAAAGACTGGTTCTCACCGCAAGTGCGACGTCTAAAACAGGTAATCAAAGGGAAGAACCAGCAAGCTGGCTCGCCATTGAGCTACTGCGGCCGAGATAAAATAAACAAAACAACAAACAAAAGTATGCCGACTGCGTTGGACGAACCGGAGACTGGTTCTCACCGCAAGTGCGACGTTTCGAACAGAGACTAAAAGGGAAGAACCAGCAAGCTGGCTCGCCATCTAGTCTCGGCGCCAAAAACCCAAGCAAACCTCCCTTAGAGTATGCCGACTGCGTTGGACGAACCAAAGATGGTTCTCACCGCCGGTGCGACATCTCAAACAGAGACTCAAAGGAAAGAACCAGCAAGCTAGCTCGCCATTGAGTCACTGCGTCAAAAAATTTAGAGTATGCCGACTTCGTTGAATGAACCAAGTATTGGTTCTCACCGCAAGTGCGACATCTCAAGCAGAGACTCTAAGGGAAGAGCCAGCAAGCTGGCTCGCCATAGAGTTACTACTTCGAGCTTACATGAAGTAATGCTGCTTTGGTTGGTTTTGTGTTGCCCGTTTTATTCGATATGGACATAAAACCAGTTGGGAATTATACGTTCAGTTTTGTCTTTGGTCTGCCTGGCTATGCATAGATAGGTAGTGTGTGTATTAATTAGTGGCTTATGCAGTAGTGCGATTGTGTGTTGTCAATTAGTTTTATTGAGTAGGTATGTAGTGTGTGTTTGTTTCTATGGTCTGGTGTCGTAGTGCGGTTGTGTGTTATTGCTGCTTTAATAATAATAAGTAGAAATATTTAAGTAATACAATTTGAATATATGTATTGATAATATTTAATATTATAGTTTACGTAGTGTATAAAAATGTAATATTTGTAACGTCTTTATATTTATAATAATAAGTAGGAATATTTAAGTAATATAATAAGAATATATATATATACATCGAAATTATTTAATAGTTTATTTAGTGTATAAAAAGTATATAATATTTGTAACGTCATGTTACACAATTTAAACTTTAAAAACTTTGACCCACCGAAAAACCCGAAATACCTCACGTTCTCAAATAAGCCAAATATCAAAAAAAAAAAAAGCCTGAAATCCCACCAGATTCCAAAATAAAAACGAGTGAAATCATTTATTGATGCTCTCAACAACTGCAATAAGCCGTTCTATCCATCAATACATCGTTCCTTCAAATTTTTAAACGCAACACTCCAAGTGAACGCTCATTTTCATTTCTAAACAGGGACCGAATTACAGCATCCGTGATCGAACAAAATTACGAAGGGCACGACGAGACAAGTGCCTATCAATCTTGTACAATTTTGCTTGATCACGGATGCTGTAATTCGGCCCCAGATTAAAAATGTATCTGCGAAACAAAGCAAGTGAAGACCGATTGAACGGGTTGGCATTTTTGAACGCGCATCATTACGTGCAAAAATGTAATCGAAGTTATGTCAAAAAAGCCAAGAAAAAGTAATATCATTTTGTAATCTAAGACACAGTGGATTTAATTTACTGATTACTTATTCAATAAATATACTATGCATCAGGGAGGGAAATAACCGCATTTTCTGCCGGTTTTTTAGTCTTCTGAATGCAAAAGTGCTGCTCTGAGTCAAAATTTCGGATCTTCAAATGCTATGAATTTCACATAAATTTCTTGTTTAGTTTATAGCAACTGCGAATTAATTTTAAGACGAACTCTATAGCATGCAATTTAATATTTACACTTGTGACACAGAAACTGCTCAGTCTATGAGGTTCTTAAAATTTTGTGGGTGAGAGAATTGCGAGAATATTTTTATTGGGAAAAAAATGTTTTAGTTTAATCTTGTTGCAATAAACAGTTCGAATTCATATAAATTTATTTTATTCACCTTAAAAAGTTAAACAGAGCGAAAAAAATCGAAAAGGATCAATAAAAGATTTTCATACAAAATGTATGTTAATTATGTGATACGAAATCCATATAGAAGCATATTTTGGAGTTTACTCCTTAAGAATCGATTTTATATGTATGGTAGTCAAGTGTAAAGTTTGTAAGAAATCTTCCCGTTTGTATTGCGAGAGTTTCAATAAACTCCATGTTGCTCTCTACTTTTATCTTTTTGTGCTCAGCTAGCACAGCACAACAAAACACCGCTATTTTCAAAAGGAAACCAAGAGTAATATATTCTCAATTTGAAGAAACCAATATTATAGACTTCATATTTGACTTAATTGCTCAATGATATTTTTCGTTGAAAATTTTCGCTTTAATATTAAAAAATGTGAACAACTGATTTTCGGATCTTCTGGAAGAAAACGAGAATCTTCTAAAAATTCCTTAATTCCCTCCCTGCTATGCATATATATATATATATATATATACTAGCAACCCTCTGAACTAGCGATACGAAAACAATTTAATTTTTCTTGTAACAGCGATTAACGTTGAAATAATAGCGTTATTTGTTTTGAAAAATTTCAAATAATATAATATAATTCATTAAAATAATAGTGAAATGAAAACTGCAACAACCAACATTATAAAAAACATGACACGAGGAAATGTCAAAAGAATAGCCCACGCTAGATTAAACAATACTCGTATATTTGTTTCGATAAGGAATAATCGCTAAGTTGACTTAAGATAGAACTGAGTTGTTAATGTAACTGTGTTCCACACATAAAGACCTATTAACAAACATAATCTGGAGCTTCTAGCATGACCTAAGCCAAAGTTATAACACATAAACAAAACAATCTTTCATAGAACTCATATGGCATTAAAATAATTTTTTAACCAAAAACTTAAAACCTTTGCGCGCTAGATTGCCTTGTAAAGGTTCGCATTGGGTACATTTTCGGTATTTATCTTGGTCCTAGGATTCTGACTATCTATTCTTAGGATAACCCACAATAAATAATATTGTAAGAATTTGTGAAGTACATTTTAACAAACTTGAATTGGTTAAGGCAGGACCATAGCACTGGCCTATTATTAATAAAGAATAGAACGAATATAAAAAATTAAATGTAAATCCAACTCACACCTAACTAGCTCGTGGCGCATAAATCCTTGGGTTTATAACGATCGAAAAAAGTTTGTTAAAAAACATTTTAACAAACTTGAATTGGTTAAGGCAGGACCATAGCACTAGCCTATTGTTAATTAAGAATAAATCCAACTCAACTTTTTATATTTTTTCAGTACATGTAAAACAAAAATAATCTTTTTTTTTTTGCACATGTCTTTCATCGTATCTGCATTTCAATAGTTTTCCTCTTATTTCAAAAATGAAGCTTGGTTAAGCTTTAATTTTCTATGAATTAATGTTTTTGAATAATCGTAGGAGACACCTTGGTCTTGCAAATACAAAAAATTAAAAAGAAGGTAAAATTAATAATAATATTAGTTGTATTTTGGGAATATGTGATGATTTTAATAAACTTGAATTAGCTAAGGCAAGACCATAACTCGGGCCTATAATTAATGTAGAATACAACGATTATCACATTACGAATGTACTGTACGAATGTCCAACTCAAACCTAAGTAACTCGTAGCGTTTAAGTCCTTCGGTTCACAACAATTGGAAAAAATGTTTGATGACAGGAAAATGTTTGCGTTGACTCGAATTCTAAACCTTTTTTTATTTTTCCAGTATATGAAAAAAAACTAAAAACATATAATACTAGATAAAGTACTTCGCATGTCTTTCTTTTCTTTTCTTTTTTTTTTTTTGCCAAAATGTCTATCATCGTATCTGCTTTTCAGTAGTTTTTTTATTTAAAACATAAAGCTTGGTAAGGGTTTTTTTTTCTTTGAATAAATCTTCTGAAAACGTAGATATTAGCCTTAGAGTCAGCTTAAAATTTGAGGGTTCAAGATAAATTCTAATTATTTGTCTTATAACTTGATAAAATTTACTATGATTTTTTAAAGTTACTAAATTACCTTTTTAGTCATCTAGCTTTATGCTAATTCACCCACTTCTGCGTTATGTAAAAAAGAGAACGTAATAAATTCAATATTCAAATAAACTAAAAATATTTAAAAGTTTGGATATGAAATTTGTATGGAAATTTAAATTTTTTATTAAAAATACACAAAGAGAATACGATAAGATTGCCAAAACAGATTCCTTACAACTTTCCAGATTACATTTTTTTGGTATTAGTATTGGTATACAAACGTATATATGTATATATTAAGCGGGGTCGATTTGTGGGGAGGCAAAAAAATCGCCCATTGCTCAGTGAAAACCGTATTCTAGGGATCAAAATAAGAAACTTTGCCCGAGGAACTATACCACTAAAACAGATTCTAATGCAGCTTTTGACTTTTTGAAAAATTTTGAAAAATCCATCTTTGACCCATTTAGAGTGCCCCAATCGAGTCCAAATGTATGACCAAGCCCCACTCACTTTGGAGGGCCGATCTACCCATCCCAGTGGTGACCCCATTTCACTGATTTTTTTTGTAAAGTGCCAAAAATGGTGATTGTTTGAAATGTTTGTATGGAGTACCCCCAGGAAGGTCAAGGGGGTGTGCCACTGGCATGGGTGGATCGACCCTCCAAAGTTAGTGGGGGTCAGTCATACATTTGGACTCGATTGGGGCACTCTAAATGGGTCAAAGAGGGATTTTTCAAAATTTTACCCTACGAAAAAGTTAGGGCATTAGAATTTGTTTTAGAGGTATAGTTCCGCGGGCAAAGGGGTATAAGTCTTAATATTGAATTTGCCAAACAAAATATTACAAGGAAAATGTGTCACTTGTTATTTTGCTCAATAATTGATTTATTTCGTGGTTTGTTAAGTTAATGCAATTAAAACTACACACGTTCCCTTTTCGTCGCAACGCACAGCTGTTGTTGTAGTTACAAAGAAACACCAAAGCTGCAAGCAGTAGCAGCATTAAAGTCAATCAACAGACGAATTGCTTGCAAGAAAATGATTTAATTTTTTATTAAAAATGTCAATTTTACGACAAAACCATTGATCGTAGATGCATGTCACTTTAGACTTTTTTGTTGGAATCGGAAATATCTTTCATATGTTAATAAGCCATTTGCAGATACATTTTACTGTTTAGGCAGGAAATGAGAAAATGTGCCGAATTTAACCAAAAATTGAGATTTATGATTAATTTTGATTCGAATAGTGAAAATTTCACATAAATCCGTATAGATAACGAACATAAATATTTTTATCTTATATCGTGTCTTGTTTGTTGTTGGTGTGCCTTTCAGTGATAGATAATAAAGCGGTAAATATATTAAAAAATTAAAGTAAAAAAACAAGATACTCAAAACTTGCAATTTTTTCTAATTCTTAAGTAATCTTATGAAAAAAGTCGAACAAAAAATTTTAAGATATGTGATTGTTTTTGGCGTCAAAATATCAGACATTTTTAAAATTAAATTGAAAAAAATTCCTATAGGCAGAAGATTTCAATAACAAAATTTATGTAAATATGCCTATATCTAATCTAGGATGCACACAATATGTGTACTAAAATTTAGTGAAATCCAACCACCCGTTAAGATTT
This sequence comes from Dichetophora obliterata, assembly GCA_963920525.1. Lineage (NCBI taxonomy): Eukaryota > Metazoa > Arthropoda > Insecta > Diptera > Sciomyzidae > Dichetophora > Dichetophora obliterata. The sequence goes on along the minus strand of OY986439.1, from coordinate 74,310,259 downwards.
GTATTAAGGTCAAATAAACAAACAAACCAAAAGAAAATTAATTTTATTAATATAAAAAAGATAGTCGATGTTATGAAAAAATAGATTTTTTGTCATAACTTTTGACAGAAAAAAAAACATTTGGGTAATTTTTCTCACATAAATTATTTTTGAGACTTGACTATTTTGTAAAAAATATAAAACAACATTTTGGAAAAAAATAAATTTGACCAAAAAAAAACCATAACGTGCCCTTCATGTTTTGGTGGCAAAAACAGTTTAACAACTTATGCACAAAACTTTAAAAATTTTTACAAAAATGATTATAATGTCATAAATGCAATTTGTACTTGTTTTTATTTGTACCACAAAAGCAGCTTTTGAGTCATGATTTTAATAAAATTCAATAGTTCGAACCGTTTTTGAATATAAGTAAATATGTATACACTGACCTAACAGTACAGTTTAAACTATTTTTGTTAAGTCCTTTGATTTTAAACAAAAAACTTCAAGTAAAATATATTTAAAAACAACGGACATATTTTAATCGAAAGCCGAAAATATTGATTTTCTTATTCTTAGGCAACGATGTTTTATGAAAAAGTCTTTGTACTTAAAATTTCTTCAGTTTTCGGAAGGTTGCACATCTACCGTGCGTGTCAGTATACATCCTTTTTTTATAGACATTTTAGGTATGAATGAGAATAGCCTCCTTTTGGGGATGCAAAATCTATTTTTCGTCCTGGGTGCCACCAACCCTGTGAAAGCCACTCGTTCTTTTCTTTCAGTTCCCATATTATTTCAGCCTTAAAATTAGTTTAGAAATTCAAGGTCTAAAATGTCTAAATTTAAATTCTAAGCAACTATGCATATCTTTATTAAAAGTTATCGTCTGGGCTTAACTTCCGAATAAATTTATCATTTTTATGTTAATTCTAAAAAAAAAAAATATTTATTGTGAATGACCGTTTTATAACGTATTCAAGCAACCGGAATTTGTTTTTTATCAAATTATTTATTTTAGTAGTCAATAAATTTGTTATTTGTTTTATTGTTGATAAAATATTCAACACATTATTCAATGTGTTTCATTATGTTTGGGTATCTAGGTGCCATTAAATGGGTGGGATTAAATTATAAATTTGTCTGGTAATTAATCTGGATTAGTTTTTAATCTTGTTAATAGAAACTCCAAAATTAGTACTTTAATATACACAGTGGTTGCAACGAATAATCATAACATTATTTTTTTTGTAATAAAGTGAATTAATCGGTAAATGTTGACAACGCTTGTTTTAAATAGTTGGCATGACTTACATTTCTTTTCTTACCTCTAGATAAAAAGTTGATAGTGAAAAGCTTACGATTTTTTAAAAATTTTTTAAGATTAACAAATATTAATAGATTTAGGATTGGTATGAATGATAATGAATATGTGCAGGGCCGTGTTTCCCACGGGCCCGGAGTCTTAAGGGGGCCTGGATTGGCGGGTAAGTAAATTAACAAAAAGCTGATTTATTGTTGAGGAAGAGAAGTGGTTTTTGTTTCCCCGAAAAGTATTATTTATACTATTATATAAAATTGAAGTGAAAAATTAAAGTTACGACCATACTCCAAAAGTACTGAGTATGATTTTTATGAAAAAAATATTAAAATATCATATTTGCACTACAGGTTTATTTACGGGTATTTTTCTTTCGAAATTTTAATAATAAGCATATTTAATTAATATATTAAATTTGTTAAAGCGGGGCACACATTAACACTCCTGAGTGACACTCAAAAATTCAACCAAAAAATTTCTGTGGTTGACTGTTGAATGACGAAGGTACACATACTCGAACCTGCGTACCCCGCTTTAGAGCCCAAACAGAACCAAAGCGGATATTGGATGGCGGGCCTCTCTCGGTGAAATCCGCTGAGAACACGTCCAGAATTGGAGCGGTGGCGGTTGTCGGATCACGGTTGCATTTGATTTGGGAATGATACAAATTATTTTATATTTTGCTTTGAATTCACATGAATGTAACACAGGCAAACAAACAGAATGTCAGATCATAGTAAAAACTAAGAAAATAACACTGAACGTACCCAATCTTTAGCAAAAATATGGCAACATTTAAGTCAATCAGAGAGAGATCCGCCACCCGCCACCCAGCGCAACAAAAAAAAAAAAAATGATGAGCCTCGAGCAAGGCGAAAAGTGAGATAAATATAAATGCAGAGCGCCGCTCCAAAACAAAACAAAACAAAAGAAAAAATACCATTTTTTATTTCTTTGATATGTATTGTCTTAACCCAATAAGGACGATGATGCCATATTGCATCATTAAGTCGAGTGTCGCAAAACTAACCGTATCACATAAAAATTAGTCAAAATGTGCGTGAAAAAATTGACCCGTCTGTAAGGCGTTAATGAGATTGATAAAAAACGTGGCGAAGCTGCGGACAACAGTGGTCTGCTAGTATTTCATATTTCTTACCTTGCTTTGTATCGACGATATCAAAAACTATAGTGAAACTTTCTCGTGGCTTGGGATCTTTTGAATTTAATGCGTTGAACCCTTTGTTGTAAGGTGGAAACTTTTGGATACATTCTTGGTTTACGTGGATAACTTTTTTTATATGTCGCTGCAACACTGTACAAGAAAGAGTGCTTTCAATCATCAGTAGAAATACCCAGTAGAAAATTTGTCTTGGACTATACAACATACAAAAAAGCATGGTCGTTTTTCAGCGTATGTCTCGACAAACATTGTGTTGTTACGTTATGTTATATTGTGTACTTTAGGGTGGGCCGATTTGGTGAAATTATGTTTGTAAAATTCCCTGTTAGAAGAGAAAAAAAGGACACTAGGGGTATATTTTTTCTCCGTGAAATATAACTTACTCGTGAAATCGGGTATGAAAACCAATTTTATTTTTTTGAACTACTTCACTGTGCTAATATTCACAGTGCTGTAACTTCGTTTTTGACCGATTGATTTCGTTAAAGTTCGAAAATTGGGAAAAAAGATATTCGAAAGTAGACCCTTGAATACACATCATTTACCAAAATGGAAAGGAAATATTGAACATTAAGAAAATTTGAAGAGTAAAAAAAAATGTACGTTATTTCTAATCATATTGTTGCGTGTAACGACTAGAAAAATGGCAAAAGATGTGTAGAATTACAATATAAACAGATTAAATAAAATATTTATATAAATCGGTAGATTGGTTTGTTTTGCAGGAGTGTGGCTTGTTTTGAAAAAGTATGTTTCGAGAAAAACGCGTAAAGCCTGGTTTTCACTAAGTCAATTTCAATAACAACAATCTCTGATGTCAGTAGGCATCTGGAATATGACGTCAAATGCGTTTTCATTGAAACCCAAAAACTGACATAAAATCGAATGTCAAAGACTGACGTTGAATTTATGAGTCAATTGATTGCCACACTGTTTTCACTTTCGATATTATTTGTGAAACGCCATCGGTTTGTTCAGTTGTGCTTTTTTCATCAACAACAGCTGATGTTTTATATTTGAGATTGATAGAAAATGTTTCTTTCTGGTGAAATTTATAAAATACTGTTAATTTATTAAGATTAATAGCAAAAGTGTACCCAAACAAAGATTATCATAGTGGCCGGTGTTGGTTCAAAAGGCACTATTGCCACGTTAATTCGCAAGATACGTCTTCAAGATTCGCGCAAGTGACAAATTTCTGGCAAAGCGACCGCAACAACGCGAATCCCGAATATGCGTCCTGCAACAAATCCCTTGGAAGCAACACCGGCCACTGCGATAATCCATGTTTAAGTGCACTTTTCCTTTTAAACCAATTAAAATAACAACATTTTAAAAACTTTGCCAAATTAAAACAACATTTTTTGTAGGCAACAACTGACACATAATGATAACATGTTGGCATTTTGATTTTTCTTGTCATACAACGATATTTTGATTGACAAGCAAAATTCTATCTGTTCTCACTTGTTTGTGATATGTGGCCATATATGACAACAAATATAAATGACAATAAGTTTCCATTAGATTGACAACATTTGTAATTGAAAACTGACCTAGTGAAAACCAGGCTTAACAGTTACTACGGTTATTTATACTCTGGCTCATCGGGTTTTAAGTGATAAAGAATCTGTATTGTGAGCGGAATTGATTTGAATTTTTTTTTTTCATATTTGTGAATTGCTGTACAGCAATAATCATTTAAAAAAAATTAAATTATGTTGACTTTATATGATTTAAATACAAATTCTAAATGTTTGATAGTTTAAATCATACTTGATTTTAAATACAAATTCTAGTTGTTTGACAGTTTAAAATCGTTTATCGAGCTTAAGGTCAAAGTTAGAAACAATTAATTGTTCTAACGAATTTTTCTAAAGAAACAACCACAACAACAAAGTTTTTTCAATATGAAAGGAAAAAAACCACTAGCAAATTGATTTTATTGTACAATTTCTGCGTGCTAAACGCGTCATCAGAAATCTTTGTGATTGCCCGTGCAAGCGCGTAGACGCACTGCACCATCGGGGCGATGAGATTTTGAAGCTTCAATTTCTCATTTTTTCCCTTAATTTCATAATGCCACATTTGTTGTTGTATTTCTGTTTTACTTTAGTTTCTATGCCTATATTATATGTAGTCCAACAGCCTGCTGGAATTCTGCACTAACAAAGCATGTTTACTGAAGTTGTTTTTAGAATTTTTGCTGATTTTGTTTTTCAGCTGTTTCCGTTTGGTCGAGCTCTACCATTTGATTAAAGTTTTTTCCTAAATGACCTCTATGTTTATTATGTTGACTTTATATGATTTAAATACAAATTCTAAATGTTTGATAGTTTAAATCATACTTGATTTTAAATACAAATTCTAGTTGTTTGACAGTTTAAAATCGTTTATCGAGCTTAAGGTCAAAGTTAGAAACAATTAATTGTTCTAACGAATTTTTCTAAAGAAACAACAACAACAACAAAGTTTTTTCAATATGAAAGGAAAAAAACCACTAGCAAATTGATTTTATTGTACAATTTCTGCGTGCTAAACGCGTCATCAGAAATCTTTGTGATTGCCCGTGCAAGCGCGTAGACGCACTGCACCATCGGGGCGATGAGATTTTGAAGCTTCAATTTCTCATTTTTTCCCTTAATTTCATAATGCCACATTTGTTAATTGTTTCTAACTTTGACCTTAAGCTCGATAAACGATTTTAAACTGTCAAACAACTAGAATTTGTATTTAAAATCAAGTATGATTTAAACTATCAAACATTTAGAATTTGTATTTAAATCATATAAAGTCAACATAATAAACATAGAGGTCATTTAGGAAAAAACTTAAAAAAATTAAATTTTCAAAAAACTATTGAAATTTCAGAAAGTTGGTCGAATTTCGAACTCAGGCAATACTAGTACATTGAAAACCACTCCCACCTCCCAACAAATCTATATGGAATCGTTAAAATTTCACAACAATTAATACGTCTTGAAATTTTGCACATCTACTTAGAATTTTAAAAGGCACTCTAAATTTTAAATTTGGCAAACTCGTATAAAAACTCAGTTTACCTCCAACAAAAAGTGACTTCATTAACCTGAATAAATTCCACTAAATTGTGTTTATTGTCAATTATTGACAATGTCGTAAGTCTCCAAGAATTCTTTCCATAAAAAATACATGTAAATTAAAAGTGACATTTGGCGCTCGTCGCTTGTCGTCTTCAACGTGTACAGGCTATAACTGTAGTGGTATTCAAACTTCAGCCAAGCCGAAGATAATTCCTTACTTAGTTTTGTTGTGTCTGTTGGTCGGTCGGTCGGCCTTTGACAACTAGGCTAGAAACAACGAGTTCTTCTGAAGTAACACTAAATTCGACCTCAGACTTTGCTTCGACCTCATCCCCATTTAGACATCATCCCCATTTAGAGTGCCCCAATCGAGTTCAAATGTATGACCGACCCCCACTAACTTTGGAGTGCCGATCCACCCATGCCAGTGGCATACCCCATACAACAAAGTTCCCCATACTAACAAATGTTTGTATGGGGAACCCCCAAGAGGTTTCAGGGGGTGTGCTACTGGCATGGGTGGATCGGCCCTCCAAAGTTAGTGGGGGTCGGTTATACATTTGGACTCGATTGGGGCACTCTAAATGGGTCAAAGAGGGATTTTTCAAAATTTGACCCTATGGAAAAGTTGGGGCATTAGAATTCGTTTTAGAGATATTGTTACTCGGGTTAAGTTATTTATTTTGAACCCTAGAATACGATTTTCACGGAGCAATGGGCAATTTTTCAATCAACCTACTCTAGTGTGCATATATGTAAATATTGTTAGTGTTAAGTGCATTAAAGCATGAATTTTATGCCAAATGCTGTGGATAGTGAATACCTCTATTATTTCACATATTATGGGGATTCATGCAAATGGGAAATACCCTTATAAATAGTATAAAGCGTATAAGTTTATAAGCTGTATAAATTTGAATGGAGAAGCCTTTCCACAAACCAGACATATTTGCTCTTTGATTTAGGTGAGCAAACGAGGGTGCAAACCTTTATGATGAAGAAGTTGTTTTCGTTTATCGAAAATTTATCAATTTCTTGTCAGAAGCCGGTAAAAAAATCAACGAGAGGTAAGAATTTGTGAATTGGAACAAGAGTAACAAATATTTTATTCTCAAAATTGCGGAAATCATATTGAAAATTACAACTTAAAAACTTATTGACAACATATGCAGCATATGACAATATATTGCAGCTGATATATATGCTGCAAATGCTCAATCGACTTTTAGGACTGTTCTTATAAAAAAAAAAATAAATTGGCCACTTCAGCCCTTGGAAAAATAGAAAAATTATTTCAATTGAAAAAGCTTTCTGTCTGAGCTGGAATTGAACCCGGGCTACCGCGGTTCTTTAGCTTAGGGGCCACGCACTCTACCCACTAGGCTACGGTCGTCACGGACTGTTCTTATACCCTGCCTTAAAAATATAACTAATTGCTTTAATTATAATATTGCCACATTGCAAAAATACCCTAACATACATTAAAAAATATCTTAACTTTTTAAAGTAGGTCGTTTAAGGAATTTATTACAAAAATTATTTATTTTTGATTGATTTGCTAAAATGAATTCTGCATCCATTAAAAATTGCATGATTTGGGATAAAGGGTAGTTTTGTGGGATTTTTTGAATAGCTGCTTTTATTGGCATCACCAAAACGGCAGAGGCACGATCTGTCAACGCAACAGTAAGTTTTGCAAAGCTTGAGGTCGTCCGTTTTGACACTTGTATCTTAAAGTTTTTGCAACGCAGACCAAAATACGATTAACGGCCGACCGACCTAACGCACTATTGAGTTTTGGGCATTAAAGTTTCACATATGAAGAAATCGAAAGCAAAGTGCTTCATGCCACTCATAGCAAAATAATCAAGATTTTTACTATATATGTATATATATTTACACTCTTAGCAATGGCCGCATTCAGCGCAGACAACTGTTGTGAACTGTAATGGTAGCGCTACTTTAGTTCACGATGTTTTTCTCTTGTGTTGCTACTCTACACGTCAGAAGTTAAATTCAATTTAATTTTTATGTAAATTTAATTCAATTGCAAAGGTTTCTCACTTAAATTTGCTGCGTTCTTTCTGCGTTTATTAATTTAACAGCGTCAGTAACAGCATCTGACAGTTAAGCAAACAGTTGTGTTCATGTAGCATAGAATTTGTTCGCTCGAATAAAAGGCGTTCGCTACTTTATCAGTTTTAGTTAGCGCTACCAAATTTGCACTATTGAATGCAATAGTGAATTTTTGCACAACAGTTGCCAACTGTTGTCTGCGCTGAATGCGGCCAATAATCACTCATAACAATAATCAATCAGCTTATTCTAATTATATCGTCACTCTTGTGTACACTTGCTATATGTATATCAATTTCAGGAAATTTGTAAGGATGACGAATCCAAAAACATATTAGAATTTCATATAAAATTTAGGAAATTTGCTTGTGTGTCAAACTTCAAAGTCAATTTCGAAAAATTATGGAGATATACAATATGTGAACAAAAGAATGATAATATAATTTTTGGTAAAATTGGCAGCGTTTACATATGACCTTCAAAATTTGTTGATGTCTTTTAAAATATGTATGCCTTTTAACACTTTAGTAACACTTAATGTTACTAAACGTTATTCTGGCAACGCTGCTAAGTTAACGAAAAGTAGTACGTAACTAAACCAGCTGTCGGTAAGGCAGGTAAGGCGCATTGAACCACACGAAACCACTCTCAGGGCGGAAGTGGAGACAACAACCATGTTCGCCTCATTTCCAGCTCTAACACTTATGCTACTGCTCGTAAATTACCACTGGTGCTGCGCAGTACTGCCAGACCATAGCAAAAAATTTATAAATTTATTCGATAAATATATTTCTGGAAAATTCATAGTTCTGAATATATTAGGACCAATTTTTCAGTGCGAGTTTAAACTCTAGTCAAATTAAACCGAGATTAACTTACTAATAATGGACGTTTAAACTCGGCTTAGGCAAAAAAGAAAAACATTATATGATAATTTAAGTCAATTTAACTTCAACGAATGCTAAAATATCTACTTAAACCGAGTTTAAACGTCCAATTTTGGTGAGTTAACCTCTGTGTAATTTGACTAGAGCTTAAACTCCCATTGAAAAAATGGCCCTTAGAGAAAAAAATATTCCTGAAAAAAGCCAAACATTTTTTATAGAAATTGGCTTGGAAGTTATTCTGTAAAAAAAAGAAATAATGAACAAGAATTTATTTTTTCATGATCAATGTTTCTTTAAAACAAACTCGCTTACTTGCGTTTGCAAGCAACGATTTTTGTTGACAAACGTGTTTGAGGGGTATGTCTTTCTTTTGCACGTTGTGTGCAAGCATCTCACATACTCAGGATTTTTAAGAAATCACTTGCTTTGCGCAATAAGTGTATTCAAGCAGTTCTCTGGAAACGTACGATGTTATTTTCCTTTAAAAAGCTATAACCAAATCTAGTCAATGATGAACGTTTTTAAAGGATAGATTTGTAAATTTTTATGAACTAAGAATTTTAATACTTTGGCAGTATTGAATTTTTTGTTGTGCTCATTTATTGAATCCCTGACGTATTAATATTTAATCCAATATTAACTGATTGTCCCGTTACTAGGCTGTTGAGAAAAGATTTGTTTTTGTTTTTGCTTGTAAATATAATTTTTGAAATAGAAACAGAAAAAGTCACAATGTGCAATATTTTGTGAGTTTTTTTTTAAATTTTGAAACCTTGACCAGCTAATTAAGTTATAAGAGCACCATGATTTTAATTCAGCCCTATCGTGAATAATTTTTCACGCGGAATCAGAAAAGGGAGTTTTCATTTTTAAGATAAAGTTCAAGAACGTTTTGGAAATTTTTAATGCAAATTTGTTCATCAACGGTTTATCAATAAATTTGCACTAAAAATTTCCAAAATGTTCTTGAGCTTTTTTTAAAATGAAAACTCACTTTTTCGAATCCACGTGAACAATTATTCATGAGAGGGCTGATTGTCTTTTCCAGAGAAGTAAAATATTAATGAAGTGGTGTAGTTGCTCAAAAGTTGAGTTCAGCTGAATCGTAAAAATAGAACCAAAGTTTTTCTGATTAGATTTATATATTTAACAGGTTCAGGCTTAAAGTTATCGCCATCTTATTTGTTCTTATCCTTATAGATTGCATCTGAAGTATTTAATTTTGTGCATTATCGAATTTTTTGGGAGTTCGGTACTCTAGCAGGCCCTCTCTACCGAAAATGTACCGTTTACCCGAAAGCTAAGAAGAATATCAGCATAGCAAAATAATTACGGTGAAAGGTATGGTAAATTTTATAAATTTACATGCATTAAAATTTATAAATTATAAAAGTCGTTATTAATGATAGATTATAATAATTATATAAATAAATCAAGTGAACAGAATTAGAATTTAATATTTTTGTACTCATTTAAATGACTTGTCTTAGGCAGATTTTGCCTTGTTGTTAGTTTTCCATTACTCCTTTTTGTAATATAGAAAAACCTAGTGTTAAAAATGATTTTTATTAAAGATTTAACTAAAATCCAGCAAAAGTTCTAATACAAGTATGACATGCATTTTTTAGGTACACTGCTTCCAGATAACATCCTATAGATCCAATTGTGCTTCTTCTTGGTCTTATCAAGAAGTGCTTTAAAAAGGCATTGTTATAAACTATTTCTGAAAGACATTCAAATAGCATTTAAATTCAATCAAAGTAAAACAAATTAGATATTTTAATTTAAAATATGTTTTAGATATTTTCCGTGTGATTTTTAAACCCCCAAATTAGTTCCCACTTTTAACACCAAAATGTTTTGAAAATCGTGAAAAGGGATATTTTACGTTGAATTTTTTAAGCCCAAACAAAACCCAGCACCATAACAGCGAGAATATCGAAAAAGGGATATTTTCCGTGGGATTTTTTAAAACCCCAACCACAAAAAGCACTTTAGCTTCTCTTGGAAGCACTTTTTTTTGCTGGTAATATCGAATTAAAATATCATCACCAGGGCTAGGATTTCAATGACAAACAAAACATTCCCATCAAAAACATTGCTTCAATTCAATCCCTTCCACTTTCATACCCAGAACGCATTCGTTAAACGTATGCATGTCATTGGGAGGAATGCTTTTCTTAATCTTATCTAGAAGTGCTTCTAGAATTTTTCAATGAAATATTTCTTTGAGCCCTTAAATGAGAGGATTCTAGAAAATGTTTTTGAGGAGAACCTTAAGAAGGCATTTCATGGAATGAAATGATATTTGTGGTAAGCGGGCTTTAAAATATTTCACAGAAAATATCCCTTTTCCCGATTTTCACGACATTTTGTTGTTTGAAATAGGAAGTGGTTGCGTTTTGTTGGGGTTTGAAAAATCCCACGGAAAATATCGAAAACATATGTGTATTATAATATATCACAAGGAATAACGACTAATCTCAAAGTATCGTAAAAAACGATTTAATTGCAGGAACTACGACCCATTTTTTGAAATATATGAACTGTTACAAACAAAATATGTGCAGATATAAGTGATAATCAATTCTGGTCAAAAATGGATATCTGCAAGCTTCCAAAAATTGGCAATAAAGTAAATTCCATACCGCTTTTTTACGATATTTTGAGTTTAGTCATTATTCCTTGTGACCACAGATATATTTTTTTTACTTTAATTGAATTTAAATGCTATTTGAATGTTTTCGAGAAGTTTATAAGAATTCTTCTTGAAAACACTTCTTGGTAAGGCTAAGAAGAAGCACAATTGAATTTATAGAATGTCTTCTGGAAGCAGTGTCCTTAAGAATGAATGTCACATTTTTATTAAATATCTTGCTGGGAAGTCATTTTTTCTGCTGCTTCTAAGATATTTCCTGGTTGTTTAGAACTTCTATTTTTGTTTCCTTAATTCTAAATATGAAAACTTTTAAGGTAATATTTTCATTTTTCATCGTTTTTTGTCGGTTTATTTTTTAGGTAATTTTAGCTAAGGTAGCTTAGGTAACTAGATTTAGGGCATTTTTTGGGAATTTTTTTGTTATTTTATTACCATTTTTGGACATTTTTAATTTTTAGAGCATTTTCGGGTTTTTATATCATTTTAGTGTAATATAAAAAACAATTTTTTCAAACTAAAAAATGTAAAAATTCAAATTTTAAACATATTCCTTTAACAATCAAAAACATTACCTCTCGAAAAAGGAGTATCTTTGCTCGATGAAAAAAAAGCTCTGCTCTGAAACTGACGATAGGGTTTGTAGAAATATGAAACAAGTGTTAGACAAAAACTCAGGACATGCTAATTTTTATGCTCTAATGCTGAAATATTAGAACCAAAAAAGTTTAATGAAATTAGAAGAGGAATTTACTCTTAGAAAAGGAAATAATTCACGCAGTGTTATTTCAATGAAAGTTTATTGGGAAGTAAAGAATTATTTTCTATCACATAAAACAAAATCGTAAGTATCTGATTCAAAACACTTACAAAATTCAAAAAAGTGTTTTTGAACAAGTGTTATTGAAATTATCGCAACACTTACATCCGACGACATATCGTCTTTTAAATATGTTCCTCTCGTCAGTGCAGAAGTGGAACGAAGTTTTTCTGTTTACAAAAACATTTTCCCATACAATTGACGATCTTTTAATTCTAATAACTTAAAAATGTTCATTGTAATGCTATGAAAAAAATTTATAAAATAAATTTTAAGTTTGTTAAAATTCTTTTTAAAGCTTTATTTTTTGTTTATTTTTCATGTAATCGTTTGCATTTCTAAGGTAGTTTTTGCCAGTTTTTAGGTAATTTTCTGCAGTTTTTAGGCAATTTTTGTCATTTTCTTTGGGTAATTGTTTGTAGTTTTTTAAGTCATCAAAATCCGAGCCCTGGTTATCACCATCAGCACCAATATGTGGTATCGCTGTTCAACTTTGAGAAGCCGATGAAATCATTTTCGAAAATTATTTAAGCAAACTTTATCTTCTATTTGCAAGATTATATACCAATCCTAGCGATTGAATCCAAAGGGATCTTAAGTCAGGCATGTGTAAAAATCAAAAAACAAATAAATGATATTGAAGCTGATTCACTGAAAACAAGAGCGCTCCAAAAATGTGTGCAACTAGGCAAATTGAATGTGCCCCTGAAACAGTGTTTTTACTTTGACAGTTTGAACAACGGGCTCTAAACTTATTTGCCCGAAACTTAGATTAGTACTCAGAATGGCAAAAACTTGCGAAATTTGTTTGGTCTGATGAAAGCAAAATAAATTAGTAGGAAACGATGAAAAAACATTCGTAGGACGCCAAAAAATTGCAGCATACAGCCAAAGCTACTAAAACATGTAAGCATGGAGGTAGTTTTATCATGGTTGCTTTTCATGGCACGGAGTTGGGATCATATTTTGGATAAGCATCTTTAAGACCAAATACTTCAAGAAATAATATTTCCGTTTCCTGAGTGGGAAATGCCGCTAAAGTGGCAATATCAGCAAAACAACGACCAAAAACATCCTACAGATCTGGCAAAGAAATGGTTGCCGGATAATGAAGTCAAAGTTATGGTTTGGTCTGCGCAATCATTGGACTTTTTTCTTATAAAAAACTTGTGCAAAATGGTGAAGAATCGCATTAGAGCAATAAAGCCCAAAGATGCCAGGATTTTGTGGATTCTATGTCAAAACGGTGCAGGGCCGTAGTAGATAATAACGGATAATCAACAAAATATGAAATGAAAAATGTATGTATTATCTATTATTTTTTTTAGTTTTGCTATTTTTTTCCTTTTAACTCTATTTTTATGTCAAATGAAATTTTGTCTTGTGTAAATATTATATGTCTTATAACAATTCAATACAATTTTGTAAACATTCTAATTAAGATTTTCTTGGGGTATTAGTGAAAGAATAAAATAAAATAAAAACTTTAGTTTAATCGTTAAATTTTTTTTCCATGAATAAAAATGCATATTATTATTGCCAACTGTATGTTTGTATGTTTGAAAATAAGCTTGTGTGATTCATCTGACATATACCCAATAATTTTCACTTTAGTACTTATGCTTATCAGCAGAATTGTTTGTAGACAAAAAAATATCCTTCACTATATGCCTTCAGTTCAGGCGCGTACCCAGAAAAAAATTTCGGGGGGTTTTTAATTTATTTTTGTTTAGACTTATTCCATTTTTTTTTATACAATATATAATAATATTATATATTTTTTTGGGCTAATGCATTTAAAATTTCTTCTGTAGTCACTTCCACATCCTTGTGAACATTTAAAAGAGCTATCCCATTGAGCCTTTCTTCTTCAGTTTTACTTCAGTTGAAGCTGAGTTGATGTCAAAATTTAAAAATGTGCAAGCTATAACCGGTACACAAAAGTTACACAGTTTTATTCCCATCAATAATAGGGAGATTAAAACTCGATGATATTCAGCTTCAGAGGACTTTTGAATATATCAGCTGATCAAACCATCATAACTTTTTTGTTTTGAGACCGAATTTAAAACTTTTTGGAACTAAATCTGTGAGAATTTAATAATCTTCAATATGGCAATCAAAATTTTGTTCACCTTTTTACAAATAAAAGTAAAAAAAATTAAAAGTATTTTTTTCGGTATTTCCAAGCTTTCTCCACCAAGATCAAGTGTAAGGTCATCGACACTTATGAAAAAAATGTTGGTCCTTATAAGACAAACCATTTCGCAGATTAAATTTTGCAAATATCTTTACCGTTATGAAATTTATAGGCGATAAATTGCCCCAAAATGATAAGGTATGTGAAACATATAAAAGCTCCATCATAAAATTGTTTTTGACTGAAAGGCAACATTCTTCTTCAAATTTAAAAAATAAAAAATCTCAAAAAAATTACGCTTTTTTTGAGAAATTAGCAAATAAATTTTTTTTTAATATGTTGGCAGCCCTAAAATCCAAAATTTTAAAATTATATATTTTTCCAGAAACTACTTTCTAATACCTTTCTAACTATACATCATTTATAAAAATTGGAGTAAAACTGACGTAGATACAATTATTTAAAAATTTTCCAATTCTGGCGTTTTCGGACAATTTGCAGAATTTAATGGTCCATAACTTTTTAACGACTGGCGATAAGAAAAAAATAAATGAACTTGTGTTCTTAGAATTTATATAGGAACCTATAATCCAAAAATAAAACAAATCGAAAGCCAGACGGACGGATGCAAGACGGACCTGTTTTACGTTATGCTTGGAATGAGCGAGTAGTCATTTTCTGGCGGTGTCAAGATATTTTAGTCCTAATTTATCGGAAAAAAATCAAAGTGCATATTAATACGATTACGACAACCTCAACTAGTATTATAACGTTTAGTTAGAATTTTCCCCCGCTACGGGGTTCAAAAGCGTTGAAAATTGCAACATTTTTTAAAAAGCCGTGCTAAATTTTTCCTATTGGGCCAAACTTAATAATTTTAGTAAAGGTTGTAGCTACAAGTATCCTTATTAAAATGCATTTTGATTTTATTTTTTTTTCGATAAATTGGGACCAAAATATCTTTACGCCGGCTGAAAAGGGCTGCTTTTTTTATGTCACCTAGAAAAGAAGATGCAATTAGAAACAAACAAAAAATTAATTTTGGAATATTTTTTTAAATTATTTACACTGTTAATAAAAACATACATTAAAATTTAACAAAATATATTAAAATAGAATTTAACGCTTTTGCGTTTCTGCAAAACAAAATTTTAAATAAGCGTATTAAATTTTCAACTAAAAACTTATTTATTTTTTTATAATTTTCTCTTATTTTTTCTTTACAATAACAAAAAATACGTCGCTAACTGAGTTTGAATTGAAAAATTGTGTTCAGTAGAGTCTTTGACAATAATTGCCAGATAATTGAGACCAAGCTGAGAAAAACCCCGATTTTATATTTGATTGCGTGAAAATCTTTTTAAATTGGTTTTGCAAATAATTAACATTAGATGAAATAAAATTTAATTTAGTACTTTAATGCTTAAAATATTTAAATATTTTAAGCCGCAGTAAACCCAATTTTCATCAAATGAATTTAAAATATGGCATTCGAGGGTTCCGGGGGTCTCTTTTACGTCGAAAACTAAAAAAATATTTAAAAATGGAATCGAAAAAATGGCGGCATAATTTTATTGTTTTTAATTTAAGAACGATAATTTAAAATTATGTTTTAAACTAAAAAAATATTCAAAAATTGAATCGAAAAAATGGCGGCTTAATTTTATTGTTTTTAATTTTAGAACGATAATTTAAAATTATGTTTTAAGGTATTTGTTTTTAATACTAAAGTTTTTGTTTTAAAATTTTTTTTAAACAAATGTTTTTATACTGTAAATTTTTACTATAAAAGTATGACAAACAAATCAGTGCACATCTCTAGAATTGACAATATTCAAAGACGGCTTACTCGCCTAGTATTGAAAAGACTTCGTTGGGAGTTTATGCCAACTTATGACTCTCGTTGTGCAGTACTTGGCCTTAAAACCTTGGAGTTTAGAAGAAAGTATTTTTCGGCTATTTTTGCACGTGATATAGTAATGCACCACCTAGATTGTGCACCATTGCTAGCGCTATTAAATAATTATGCGCCGGAAAGGAATGTTAGGAATAGGCTTTTTTCACATTCCTTTTCTAAGGACAAACTACGGTAGACGTGATCCGGTCTATAATATGAGCACTACTTTTAATACAGGCTGTTTTAATATTGATATATCCCTAACTAGGGTAGCTTTTTTAATTAGGGTAGCTTTTAAAAATTGAATTGAAAGTGAATTTTGAGTAAAATCATTTTTATAATATATAAGTGAAATGTATGTAAGCAATATTGTCAATTGTTGAATAAATAAATAAATACATAAATTTGAATACATAGTCTTTTCACAATAAATGATTTAAATTGAGTCTTTTTATTTTTTTTTTTCATGTTGTGCTGAGTGTTTCTCTCGAAGCTCGTTCTTTCATTTCGGGGGGTGGAGGGGAGGAGTTATAACCCGCGTAACCTCCCTGTGTACGCGCCTGCACCAGTTATATGATACCAGCTTAAATCTTTTGCAGCTCTTCTCGTAAATTAACACCAAGTAACACGTGGTGGGATGAGAAACTGTGTAAACATATCAAAGTGAACGATCAGTGACCACTTATGTAGCATTAATTACCGTTGAATGAACACTGGACACTCAGTCATTGAGCTGGAAAGCATATTGCGTAAACGTGTTTAACACGGCGTTGTTTTCTTCAAACAATCTATTAAATATTAATAACACGGCAACTCTGACCTTAATTTGCATATCACCGTATGTTGATAGGTTGTTCATACAAAAACAACAATGTACATGATGTACATGTTGTTTGTTCAGTGGGGGTACTAAAATAATACACAGCATTTCAATCATGGTGTTACAGCAACAAGGGTTAAACCGCGTTCGTCCTCTTTCGCGTTGTAGCTATTTGACCGTCAAAAATATGTTTGACAATCGCATTAGTATCCGCTTCAATAATCCGAATTGTCCTTCAATGCGGTATTTTCCAGCAATATGTTAAAATTGTTTATCACACGTGTGAACTTGCCTTTGAGTCCTTTTATTGATGATGAACATCATAAAAAAGTACAGTAACAAAATCCTGCTAAATGTTAAATGCACTGTTAAGCATGAAAAGGGCGTTATAAATGCCTGTAACTGGTTTTTAAAAAAATCAACTTATACATTGTAACTTTCCGATAACACCTTTTAAAAGGACATAAAATTGTTTCAAAATAAAAGGTAATGCAATCAAAATAATTACTACTCTATCATATTTTTGTTGAATTATGTTGATAGATAAGATGGTGGCCGTAGCTTATTGGGTAGAGTGAGTCACCTGTTTGCTAAAGAACCGAAGTTGCATGGGTTCAATTCCCAGTTCAGACATAATGTTTTTTCATTTGAATTAATATTTCTGTTTGGCAACAACTTCTGCATAGACAATGGCAAACCTCAGACTTGGTGAAATTATTAAAAGGTAAATGTTTACAAATTTTGCTCAATTTTGCTTTGCTTGTCAATAAATTTTTGAGCGTAAGAGTGAAACTGTTGATAAATGCCAAATAATTTTCTTTGTTTGCAGGTTATATTGTAGCAAATAAAAAAAAAAGGTTTAAAATATAAACAAGTGCAACTAGTGCGAGTTAAGAAAATTGTTTATACATATCATAAATGGGTTATAAAAAATAACACAAAATAGTTGAAATTATTAATTCATAAGCTAGACAACACAAAGGTTCTAACGAATGAATGACGTCGTTTTAAGCATGACACGCAGTCAGTGTTTGCTTACGCCACACGCATTAACCCATTAACTCAACGTTAGCGCTGCAAGTAACACAAAGGAATTTTAAAAAATGTAACTTTTTATAGTTGTATCTGTTTTTGCACAACACACAACGTGTTAGTACTTCATTACTTAATTTCATTTTCACAACCACTCAATAAAAAAAGGTTTTCAGACTTTTTTGCAAATTCTTGCTTAAAATAAACCATCAGCTGTTTTTGTCAAGGGAAGCAAACATGCGTGTAGCCAGACCAAGAAGACAGAGGGGGCAGGCATGAAACTTGGGGGGGAAATTTTTTGTTTTTTCATTTAAATAAAAAAAAAACAATGCTTTTAACGTGTACATACATTACACATATTTATTAAAAAACAGTTAATTTTATAATATTTACATGGATATGTAGATCTTTTTATACATGAGATTAATACATAAAAAATAATATAAAAATAATTCAGGACTTTGTAATAAAATTAAGGTAAAAATACAAGATTTATTTAAAGTGGCTAGAAATATAAGAAATAGTAGCAAAATTTGCTAACATATGTATAAAACATTTTTTAAGTAAAACAAATAAAAAAAAAAATTGAATTAACCCGCATCCGTCGTTTGCATCAAATTGATGCAAATTTTTAATTCAGATTTATATATTAAAAACAAACATGCTGTTTTGATTTAAATATTTTGCTTCTTCAAATTTTTGCTAGAATTAAGATGTGCAGTTTTTTCTTATTTTAAAATTAATAAACATTGATCATGCATAAAAAAAATTTAAAAATTAAAAACATTTCAATGAAATATATACCTACTCTTTTCGTATCTGCATCAAATTGGTGCACAACAAGCTTTTCATTTCTAGAAAGTTCCTATGGATGAGGGTAAAAAAATTATTAAAATTCAAATCTTATTTTTTGGTAGAAAATGTTGGCGACCCAGTAGAAATTTGAAAAATTTTAACAATTTGTCTGAAATGTTTTGTTATAAACTAAACTAATTTTAAAGCAATAAGCAAATATATCAACAAAATGCATATTAAGTATTCATTTAAAGTTTTTCATTGTGTAATTTGGCCAGTGCGGAAAACAGTTGTAGTAGGGGGGGGGGGCAGTGCCTCCCTTTACCCCTGGCTAAAGTCCTGGTAGCAAACATTTTTTGAGAGAGTTGAGCTAATCGCATTCACCTTCTTATTTCACCGTGACCTCAGAGAGTAGAAACTGTGGTAAAAAGCTTCTTGAGAACATAAGTCGATCAGTGTTGTCGTTTTAAAATTGTTTAGCGAAGTGAAATTTAAAAAAAAAAAATTAAGTGATGCGAAGTGAAATAAAATTTCTTCAAAAACAGAGTGAAGTGAAGTGAAGCGACGAATATTTAGATGGCAAACACAAAAATATGTTTCAAAAATTAAAACACACGTCTTTATTTTGAAAAAAATAAATAAGGTAAAACAAAACAATGCAAACACATTCTGTCAATTTTGATAGTTTGTCATTTCAGATTTTCGTTTAATAGATGTGCGAATAGTTAACGACACATCTTTGAAAACAAATGCTGTAAGCCTTGACACTGCTATTTCTAATTTTCGTTTTAGAGATGTGCGAACAACTAGTAATCATAATTGCCGTTTTCAAAAAGAAATTGCACCTCGTACCAAATGGAACTGTTCATGCCAAAGTGGAAGTTTCGAAGTGTGAACCTCGAAAAAGAAGTGAAACACTTCAATTGAAGTGAAAACGGCAACACTGAAGCCGATATTAAACTCGTCCCATTATCAATCATTTGTGTTTGAGCATTTTATAAAACGCACAACACAATTGATCAGTAGAAGCTTGGTTAAAATCCTTTCAAGGGCTGAAATGAATAATTAAAAAAAAACAAAATTTTTCCTGGAATAAAACATTGCTTGACTTTCCAGGATTCATATATACAGTTTGAAGGTATTGGGGGTTGGAATTAGTTTTAAAGGTTTTCTAAGAGATGGCGTAACTATCAATAGATCGCATCGGGCACACCTGTGACTATATTCATTTCAAAGCACATTGTCTAAGCTTCATTTTTCAGTATGTGTCATTCCACTGAAGTGTAAACAACATATATTTTTTTCTCTGTGAACATGTCGACTTTCGTTCCAACAAAACGCAATTTGCGGGAAGGTTTACTTTTGTGCTTCGATTTGAAGAAAAAAGCGGTTGAAGCACAACGCACGCTTACTGAGGCTTACGGGGACTATGCTCCATCGATTTCTACTTGTGAGTACTGGTTCCGTCGGTTTAAAAGTGGTGATTTTGATACGGAAGACAAAGAGCGTCCGGGCCAGCCGAAAAAGTTTGAAGATGAGGAATTGGAGGCTTTGCTCGATGAAGACCCGTGTCAAACCCTTCAAGAATTTTCAGAATCATTGGGAGTCGACTTATCAACGGTCGGCAAACGCTTGAAGGCCATGGGAATGATTCAAAAGCAAGGAAATTGGGTGCCGCGGCATGCCGTACCAGTTGAAGCCGAGAGACGTTGAACGGCGATTTTGCATGTGTGAACAACTGCTTCAACGGCATAAAAGGAAGAGTTTTTTGCCTCGTATTGTCACTGGCGATGAAAAGTGGATCCATTACGATAATCCTAAGCGAAAAAAATCGTGGGGACCACCCGGCCATGCATCAACATCGAGGGCCAAGCCGAATATTCATGGCGCCAAGCTTATGCTGTGTATTTGGTGGGATCAGAAGGGTGTCGTGTACTATGAGCTGCTAAAACCTAACGAAACCATCACTGGGGAACGCTACTAACAACAATTGATGCAATTGAGCCGAGCATTAAAGGTTAAACGGCCGGAATATGCCAAAAGACACGACAAAGTGGTTTTTCAACATGACAACGCACGGCCACATGTTGCAAGAACCGTCAAGGAAACGTTGGAGGCGCTGAATTGGGATGTGCTACCCCACCCGCCTTATAGCCCAGACATAGCCCCTTCCGACTACCACCTATTCAGATCGATGACGCATGGCTTGGCTGAGCAGCGCTTCACTTCTTACGAGGATACCAAAAAATGGGTCGATTCGTGGATTGCCTCAAAAGACGAATCGTTCTTCCGGCGCGGAATCCATATGCTGCCAGAAAGATGGGAAAATGTTGTAGCTAACGATGGACAATACTTTGAATAATATACATTGTACCGTTGTTTCTAAATAAATGCTCAAAAACCGAAAAAAACCTTTAAAATTAATTCCAACCCCCAATAAAAATTTCAGAAACTGGTTTCATAGTATGGTCGATATTACGAAGGATTATTTTATTACTATTTTATAGTATTTAATCATATAATTAACATTAGTCTTGAAAAATATTTAATTTTCCAAATTTTTCAATCGGTTTTGGAGCAAAAGAAAGAAATATAGAAAAAAATATTTCTTTTAATCAAAAATAAAATGGAAACATTCTTAAAAAATGGGGAAAAAACGAAGACACCAAAATATGCACAGTTCGTTATTTATGAACAGTTTTTTATTAACAAAATGAGCTACCGATGAAGCAAATTCATGGAAGACTAACGAAGTTATAGACAATTAAGTGAATACGCTTTTTTGTGGCATGTGCAATTTTTTATATTTTTTTTTTTATTTTATTCTGATGAATTTCACATTGATTTATCTAAAATTAATTTTAAGTCAAATTTTTATTTATTTATGGCATCCGGAGACATTCTGCTAACATTAAGAAAACATATGAGAATATGACAAAATTGATAAAACATATAAAATATGAAGGTCATTACTGGAAAGTTTGTTGTGATTTAAAAGTCGTTGGCATATTGCGTGGATTGCAAGGTGGTTACACGAAAAATTGCTGTTTACTCTGTCTTGAAGATAGTAGAGCTCGTGCTGGGCATAATATCAAAAAGGTCTGTCCGAAAAGAATGAACATAACTGTGGGCACAAAAAAAGCTTAGTACGAGGCTCTCGTTAATTTTGAAAAAAATTATTTTGTCACCTTTGCACATAAGTCTCAGACTCATCCAAAACTACGTCAAAATATTGAAAATTTAGCGTTTGATTGTTTAAAAATTAGTACCTGGGCGACAGGGCTCTGCTCGGCTTTCCACCAAAGCCCATGTGTTAACTTTTTATGCAAATATTTATAGTTTTAGAATAGCCCAAAGTTGTACGATAGGGTTAATATGAGGAGACTGCTCTGGCCAATCTGAAAGTTTGATACAATTTTCTAATAAACAGGTCTTCCAAAATATTAATATAATTCATGGCCCTCAATGTACCATTGATTCGTCGCAGTACTCAGACGGAATTGCCATGAAAGCATCCTCAAATCATCAATACGCTAGCTCCAAATTTCAATGTCGAACAAATATTTAGATCTCGAAGCCCTCTACATGTATCTACATGTATCAACCCCTCCACATTGGGTGATATCTTACGTGCAAGTACAAAACATAGTAAACTCCGTTTCCAGGATTTTCATTTTATGATGTATCTTACATAATCCTTTTTAGCTCTATCTAAAACAGTCACCCTCTTGTTTTTAAGATATTGAGAAAAGCCGTCGATAGTTTTTGAGATATTCGACTGTCTAAACATAGTATGCACATACTATGTTTTGATTTTGTAAATTTGTTTCTGCTTATATTTTCAAAAAGGTTTACAAAACAAAGTAGGTAATTTGATACTATAACACAATATTTTGCAATAGTTTTAAGAGTGATTACCGAATTAAGAGCATTTTTGATACTCATTTCAAGTATATTGGCTTAGACAATAATTACAAAGGGCTAAGGCAAAACATACAAAAACTTAGTTTTCTCAAAACTATGAAAATGGAAATAATATGTTTTGTCGTTGTACGGGAGATATGGATTTAAAATTTCTGATCTTCTTAAAATGATTTTGAATGAATCAGAAATAAAATTGTGAAGATTACTCATCTCATATACAATCTATTTAGTGTTTGCTTTTTCTGTTAAATTCTTTTTTAATACATTTTAAAAAACGCAATTTTTAAAACACCAGTTTCTATTATTTCTATTAGTGTATTGAAAATTAATGATACTAAAAATAATTTTTTTATGAGTTTTTTTACGTTATTTGATCAAAGAGTATTTTAATAAGAATTAGCAAAAAAATAATCCATTTTGAAAAAATCTAACTTCTGAAAAGTTAATTGCCTTGCAGAGTTAAAAGCATTGCAGAGTTAATGTTCTGTAGAACTGTTTTTAAATGAAGTCAATACCTATCTTAGAAGTAAAGAAGAAATCGTATACATCTAAAATATGTTTTTTGGGGCGACCCCCTAGCGTTTTGAGTGGCATCACGGGTTAGCGGTAATAGAAAAATAAATTAAAAAATTTTTGGTTGTCTCCAATAATAGGACATTCACAGATATTTTTGCCAATTTTTTCTGTATGGTGAGGCAACCACCTTTGGCGAAAACTGATGGAATGAACCTAATATCAATGTATTTTCATTACAATATTAAAACAATCAAATTAAAAATATTTTGGCATTTTTATGGCACTCTTTCTGGTTTATGAAATTATTCTGTTGTGAAATAAAATTGAAAAATTTCAAAAGAGTTCTGGAGTGGTCAATTACTTTCAAGAATTTGTTTTAATTGCAGAGAAAAGGTTTAAAGCATTTAAAAGTTTTTAGAAGTTTCACTCTTGGAAAAAACAAAATCCTATATGAAGAATTTGCAAATATTTTTTAATGGAAAAACTGTAAAAATATTATTTGTAGCTACCAATTGTAAAATTTTTGATATATGCTCGCTCTATACTATTTTGATTTAATACCTGCCGGTGATAAAATTAGCAACAGAACGAACGAACGAAGGTCCTTGGTAAAGTGAGACTAGCACTCGCCATCATTCATTGGCACACTTTGTGTGAAAAATAAACAAACAAACTTGGGGCGCCTTGAAATTGAATTGGATGCGATTCTATTGAATAACGTTACTTAGGTCATTGTTAGGTTAATTGAAGGCAGCAGCAGGAGCAGGACGGGGCAGTTCATTGATGAGTGCATCGGCATCTGATGAGAATCAGCCGGAATCTGATGCAGCAGCAGCAGCAGCAGCAGCAATTGCAACGACGTTGGCAAGCAGCTGAGTTCAATGCGTGCGGGCTTTATGAAAATGCATTCAAATGCTTCTGGCTGCAGTTTTTGTTGCGATTGAAGGACAACCGGAAGTTTCGAGTGTTTTGTCTGGCCAAGCTGACTGATGATCGGACTGTTTCGTAACGTTTTTGTTATTGTTGCTGTTGCGTTTAATCGGATTACTTAAACGAAATTTTCAAGAGAATTCAATTTTGGCATACAAAAGTAAGTCGGCAGACAGCAAGTCAGTCATGCAGGCAGCTACTGCCATGGTTGAAGGCCAGACTTGTATTCAACTTAAAATCAAAATCAATGCATTATTGCTCCGTTTGGTGTTGTGGTGGCCAACTGGTGGCATCTGATAAATTTTGAAAACTTTTTGAAAGTAGTTTCGAAACTTGCAGTAATAATTTTATGCCTGCAACTTGAATTAATACTATTAACGAGTTAATATTACGCTCAAGAGAGCCTTTGTAAAGAGGTATTCAGAGGTCATGTTGGACATTTACTATATAATTTCTTTTTTTAAAAGCGTGGTACATTTTTATACTACAGTTTTTAAATTGGTTATGACTTGATCGAATTAATTTTTCTGTTTGATCGTAGTTTTGTCTCTGCAAACAATGGCAAACAGCAAAGAGTAAAAACTGCCATGTAAAGCTTCTTGAGAACAGAAGACGTTCGGAGTCTGCATTAAACTCATAGGGCCAGTTTTCGATCATTTGTGTTCAAACATTTAATAACACGCACAACACAATTGATCAATAGAAGCTCGGTCAAAGTCCTTTATAGGGCTGAAATGGCCAATTTATAATTTTGTTATATAAACAATATCATAAGTAAATTATAGCAATTTTTACATGTACATTTAAGCAATGCTCTTTAACATTTGCGTACATTTTGCGACTGGGTCAAAGAATGTAATGTTAATGGAAACAATTAAGCATAACCACTAAATTTTTAATGAAAATATAAAACATAAAAATATGAGGAAAAAATAAATTATTGTAATAATGTTTTGACCCAATTAATCTAGTCATTCAGATATTTTTCTGTAAAATATAAAAAAGAAATCAGAAGCTACCGAAAAAAAAAATTACCTTTAACTCTATTATTTAAAGAAAATATTGACTTTTTTCCAAATTGGTAAAATTTTACCTCTCAACAGTTTTATAAAAGGACATAAGACACATCCGTCTTGCAGGTGGTGAAAAACACTGCTTTATTGCCCGAAGTCGATTTTAAAATCAATTTGTTCTTCCTTTTCCTCTTTTTCATTTTAACTTCATAAGACGCCTTGAGAGTAACTTAGTATTTTAATTAACTTTTGCGTTTATTCTTGGTAAAACCATATCTTTAGGTTCAACATTCAATTCCTGTTCACTGTCACATCAGAGTAGTTTAACCTTTATTCTTGTATCAATTAAATATTTTCAAATTTATAAAGTGCTCAGGGGATGCATTTTATAAATGTGTAAGCACAAAGACTTTAAAAAGCTTTAATTATTTCACTTTAAGTACGAAAAGTAAATTATGCTGTGTATAAGCAGCGGTATTGAAATAAAATAAGGCTTTTTACCGAATGCGATATCGCGGTGACTACTGGGACACATTTTAAAACAGTCTTGAAAGCGTAATATGATCACCTTAAATATTAAAAGATGTTTAAATAGTGCAACACATGTTTATTGTTACTTCTAGAAATTATTAAATTTTAAAAAGTCATATTTCAGGTTAGGAAAACAACTTTAATATATTTTTGCGTGACAACTGGGGCATGTAACTTGCATATATTCAAAGAAGAAATAAAAAAACTTACATAACTTTTCGCTTTATTTCTTTATAAAGAATTTGTTTTTTTTTCCAATATTTCTATAAAAGACATGGGTGAGTTTTCTACAGCTGACAGAATGCCCGGCAACAATTTTGCAAACATAATCAACGTTTTACTCCTTAGAAACTTTGTAATAAACAATTATTGGCATATACAAAAAAGGCTTATTTTGGGAAACTTTTGTAAATCTTTTCTCACAGATTAATAAGGTATAGACATGTAGATAAAACTTTTTACCAAATTTAAGATAAATAATGGAAAACCAAAATTTATCTCATTTAACTCTTTTACTTGGAATGCCTTCTTAGCAATTTTTGGCATTCTAAATTTGAAAAAGACACTCTGTGCGTCACCGAACAATACCATCACTGATTAAAATTTACTTATTGCCAAATCGTCAATGATTAGGATTCGCTCATAGCCAAATCGTTACCGACAAATTCATACCCTCCTATAACTGCGCACTACGGCCATGCGCTGCTAAAGTATTATTATTATTACACTAATTAATAGAATTGTTAAATTTATATACGATCTGAAATGGAAAACTGTGCCTTCTATTTATTAAATGTTAGTTGATCCTTTATTTGATCATGGGTCAGCTGAACTTGCCCAGCCTTTGATACAACCACGTTACAGTTCTATGAACCAGCAGCAATTACAAATCATTAAGATTTTTGGAGTTATTTTTTGGAGATGTCACACAGTGTAGTGCAACTTAATTTTAGCTATAAATTTCTTATACTTCTTCAATGCAAGCAATTAAAACCATTCAAATGTCAAATAAAATAACACGTTGCTTAAGCATTTCTTCACGCTAAAGTGCAACTGTAGTCTAAAACTATGCAACATTTTATGCTGCCTCAAGTATGTAAAGTTCCTACATACTACTCCAAAACAAACCCTCCATCCCGCACGTGGCTGCACAACCAACTGCTTAACTAAACTCTAGCTATTTATCTTTGAAACACGCATCGCGATAAGCACTTGTTGAGAGATACATTTTGCGGATACGGATGCATATCTTTACGTCTATGTGTGTGTGTGTAAGCAAATGACTGGGTGTGCTATTGTGTGCTTCCCTATTTGCTGTTTTTGTTGTTGCACACATAATACATTCGCATTTCCATTTAATATTAAACAAATAAATCGCGAGTGTTGCACACATGTGCTCATTATTTACCCAAAAGATACTATTTCCGGCAAATCCCTCGACAATGTTTACCTTTTGTATTGCATAGCTCTACACATGCCATGAGTTGCAGTTGGATTCCTTGCTGAGTTTCACAGATTTTTATAAAGCATCCATTATTTTTTTTTCTTGTGTTCTTTGCTGTTTCTTCCAGTGCGCTATAATTTAATGCTGCGTGCACATTTTTTCTTTGCTTACATTTTTGCAGACTTACAAGATTATTTTTTTTGTACCTTTTTGCCAAATTTTTGCATACTGGATTTTGTTTTATAAATATAAGACTTTCATAAAGGTACAAAAGTTACAGTTATAAATTATTATTATCCTTTGGTTGATTTTACTGATTTCGTCGTTACCAAAAAAAAAAAACAACTTTTGATTCGGAAAAACAATATCTAATAATTTTCATTGAATATTGTAAATGAAAAACTTTATTTTTCTGATTCGATAGTCTACTATTGTAAAGACGATTTGTTGAAGAATGGAAACAGTTTCTTTTCTTATTCTGTGAAGTAAGACTACGCCATGGGGATCGATGATGATGATCAACAAACTGAAATGATATATAAATCTTATTTCTAACAAGAGATTCTGAAAGTGATTTAATTATAATTATGATAATACAATACACGCAGAAATAGAACATTTTCGACTTTGATTGTAGCAAACATATTTCTATTTACCGTAAATATATTGCGCAGTTCTGATCATATTTTGTTTATCATGCACATTGCTATTTTTGTGACAATCATTTCAATGTTTGTGTACAATTCTAGGTAAACATATTTTGATTGTTGTGACAAAAAATATTTTTGCGGAAAATTAGTCCACAATGTTCTTGTTTTATGCTTCTGAAAGTCATACCATGCTTATCAATGGCCTTAGTCAAGCGACCGATAGAGGCCATAGCCTTCTGATAGCGTGCGTGGCTCTTAAGCGAAAGAGTCGAGAGTCAAACCCAGCTCAGACAGAAAGTTTTGAAAAATTTTTCAATTGAATTAATACAATATTAATTCAAGGACCAAAAATTAATACAATAAGTTAAATAAATAGTAAATTTAAATAAACATAGCAACAAATTAGCTTACTTGAAGCAAAATTATTTTATGTTTCAGTAAACACAATTTATGTTTACCATAAAATAAAAACACATTTCTTGTAAAAATTAACTTGTTTGCTATAAACAAGTTTTAAACATAATAGTATCTTTCGGTATTATGTTTGCGGCAAATATATATTTTTTCTGCGTGTAGAAGAGACTAGTTTTTTACCCGACTATGGCGAAGCAAAAGGAGAGGTATATGTGTTTGACCGGTATGTTTGTATGTATGTATGTTGTTCATCTGTTCCACTCTCCCTTCTAAACCAACTATGATAATTTGACAAATGAGGTTTCGTTGGAAGCGTTTTGATAGTCTTCTGGTTAATGGCTATGTGGCGTTACATATAATTTAATAAAGCGCCCTCTAGCGGACACAAGGTCACGAGAAAAAATTTTTTTAGTGGCATAGGCAAATGAAGTATCGTTAGAAGCGTTTTGATTGTCCTATAAAGAAAAGTTATGTGACGTCACATAAAGTTTAATATAGTGCCAACTAGAGGACAAAAAGTCAACTAAACCCCTTACTTCTAAACTGTCCTAACTTCTAAATTACTAATCATAATTTGACAAATGAGGTATCGTTAAAAGCGTTTTGACCATGCGCTGGTTATAGGTTATATGACGTCACATAAAATTGAATGTAGCGCCCTCTAGACGACAGAAAGTAAAATAACTCCTAACATCTAAACTACTTATCAGAATTTAACAAATGAGGTATCGTTGGAAGCGTTTTGATCGTCCGCTAGATTTGATGTCGCATTAAATATAATATGGCGCTCTCTAGAGGACAGAAAATCAACTAAAATCCTAACTTCTAAACTACTTATTAGAATTTAACAAATGAGGTATCGTTGGAAACGTTTTGAGCGTCCGCTGGTTATAGGTTATGTAAAGTAACATAAAATTTAATATAGCGCCCTCTTGAGGACATACAGTAAACTAAACCACTAACTTCTAAACTAATTATCATATTTTGTCAAATGCGGTATCGTTGGAAGCGTTTTCCTCGTCCGGTGGTTAAGGAAAATTGAATTTCATATGGCGCCATCTAGAGGACAGAAAGTGAACTAAGCCACTAACTTCTAAAATACTTATCATTTTTGACAAATGAGTTATCCTTTAAAGTGTTTTCTACGTCCGCTGGTAAAAGGCTATGTGATGTCACATTAAAAAGAATAAAGCGTCCTATGAAGGACAGATTATTAATTAACTAAACACCTATCTTCTAAGCTACTTATCATAATTTGATAAATCATGTATCGTTTGAAGCGTTTTATTTTAGTACACTTATTATAAGCTTTGTGACGTCACATTTTATTGAATGTGGCGCCTTCTATAGGACATAAAGTCATGCACTAAAAAAATTGTAAGTGCCATAATGAGCATCCTTGTTTTTAAATTGATCATCAAATAATTAGTAAGTAGTTAATACTTTCGATTATATAAAAATTGTATCCCAAAAACTAAAACCCGACTACTAAAAATCTCGCTCCAAAAATTATGAAACAAGAAAATGTTCTCATCTGAAATTTTTATGTATAAACTATTCAATGTTTTTTGTTTATTAAATAAACAACTTACACATAATATATTTTATAGCATTTAATACATATTCATAGTGATATTCAGAAGATGACCGTGGTCGTATGCCACCTATCCTAGCAAAACAATACATTGCAACAATACAAGCGATCATAAGCTTTAGGACAAAGTGCATCAAGAGGACGACATATCACCATACATCTTGAGGGCGTCATATAACCACATATGGTATATGAGGTGGCATACGAGTACGGATATCTTCTGAATATCACTATGAATATGTATAAAATACAATAAAATATATTAAGTGTAAGTTGTTTGTATTTGTATTTATTTATGTGACTTTAAAATATTTAAAACCTGTTTTGTGTCAAAAATGATAGTAGTAAATAGGTAAATTTTCTTAAAGATTTTTTTTTACCAAAAAAAAAAAAGATGAATCTATGTGCTAAAGCTCTGAAGAATGGTTAGTTGATTTTTAAAACTTTTGTGTTGTCTATTCGGGGTATTGTAGCATGACTCCCAACTGCAACAATCATAACATCTTTCGCGATTTTTGTTTGTAAAACAACACAAAACATTAGATAATCACCTTACAAATCGCTCAGTTAATAGCTGCTCAATGGGTGTTGAAATTTAGCATGCAAAGGAGCATGTATTTGACATCAAAATTGTTAAAAAAAAGAACACGAAGTTTCCAAAATTAGACTAAACCATAAACATTTATTTATGTAAAACATATTCCGCAATCTTGGAATCTTCAAAATTGTCTTTGAAGGAATAACCAAAACAATTTTATTGGGTTTTTTTTTGCACGGAGAAAATAATTTTCTTATAAAGATATACTATTTTACTTGATTCAAGAATAAATCAAATTTATTCAAATTTTCTTGTATCAAGCAATTTTATTTATTTTTTTTATTTATTTATAAAATTAAAATTAAAGGCTTACACCAGTGCTTTGTGTTCTTTTATAGTACAAAAATCATTTAGTTTACTTAACTCAATAAGAATTTAATTGGATTAAAATTATCACAACCGGGCTTAAGACTTAATAACAGACATTTAACAATACTTTAGATAAAAAGATAATAAATAAATAACGTATATTACAATAAAAAAGAGTAAATACATTAATAAAGAAGAAAAAAAAGGAAAAAAAAAGAAAAAAATAAACAAAAATATCCTTTGAAAAAGGTAATGCAATCTGCAGATACTATAGAGTAGAAAAACAAGTCAAGATAGATTGCCTAAAAGTACATCTCTTAGTTATTTCTCTTAACCATCTAGGCAGTGCATTCCAGAGGCTAATGGCGTTAATGAAAAACAAGTAAGAGGTGTTTAAAGAATTTTTCCTGGGTACAATAAGAATATGACTTCTTCTAGACATACAAAAGCGTAATTTTTCATAAAAGTAACGAGGCGATTTTTCACGAATAAGTTTGTGCAGGTATATACAGTTTCTTGCTTCGATGTATGATGTTATGTCGCAACCAAATATTGAATCTCGAAAGCTAGATAGTTGTTCATATCTTCGTAAGCCATAAACATAACGTGTGGCGTAATTAAAAGCTATTTGCAATTTTAATTGGGAAAATGAGTTGAGGTTATTGTGCACTGTTTCAGATTATGTTATCAATGGTAAAATAATTGTATCACCAACTTACGTTTTATATTTACAGGAGATACACTAGCAGATATTCTCAAATTACGTAAGACATAATAAACTTTTTTCACTACTGAAAAGCTCGTTAAAGTATTTATTATAAAAATTAATATTGCTTTATAGTACGCTTTAGTTTTCTAGAATTTTATAGGGTGGATTGGATAAACTATTGAGGGGCAATTATTTAAGGGTAATTTTTATTTAGGGAGAAATTTATATTGGGGCATAATATAAGGTTGATAAAAAGAAATATGGTTTTCGTAGGACTTTTTTAGAAAAATCACATAGATAAATTTAAGGAAAAAGTAGTTTTCTATAAGGAAGGGAGATGAAAATTTTTTAATTTTTATGCTAACGGGTCCTTTATTATTCCTCTAAATTGAGTTTCCTTGTGAATGATCATAGTATTATTGTTTTCTCTATAGTTTTTTTATTGATATGTTTTTATTATTTAATTTAATCGATATAAATTTATTTCACTGAGAGTACTTGTCGTTAGCGTTGATAAATGATTTTTATTATATGGAACCGTATTTTTTTCTTTATTGCTACATTAGTTTAATTGATTATTGGGCAATCTCTCCAATTAAATTTTATTGAACTAGTGTATCTTATAAGGAAGGGATATAGAAAAAGCTTAATAAAAAGCAGGCTAGATCGTGTAATAGGTAAATGAATTAATATTAATACTTTCAAATATTTATTAATTGGAATGTTAGGGTTTGTTCACATGATCAACACAGGACAAAGAAGAATTTATATCTATTCCAATAAACAAATCAGGGATATCATTTATACAGATTTTGTACTTATAAATAGACAGGACATATGCAGGACTTTGATGCATTAAATTGCAGACCATTGTTATTGGCCCACTCATTGATGCTGTTGAGATCTTCATTCATTCTACAACAGAGTTGTTTAAGATACCCTTTTCGTCGTGAAAGATAAAGCTGAACATTAAAAATATCATTTATAAATATTGAAAATAACAGAGGACCAAGTATTGAGCCTTGTGGAACACCATTTAATAATAACTTGTACTGAGAGGGCAATTGACCAACTGTAACCTTTTGAGACCTTTTGTATATATAACTGAAATTTAGATTGACAGCACTATTACAGAAACCAAATAAAGTCTTAAGCTTATGACACAAATACTGATGACTTACTTTACCAAAAACTTTAAAAAAGTCCAGCAGACAGAGTAAAGTCATAGAACCCGCATCGTATTCAGGCCTTATATCGTCAATAAAAACTACTCACTAGATAATAATTTAGAGTGTGCATTTCTAATAATCAAGTTATTTAATGATCTCGTAAAACGAAATTAAATGACTTAATTCTAGAAGCTGAAACTAAACTAAAATTGATACAATAAATTTCTAATGCCAGCATACACTGTTTTGATGAATATATATCAAAAATTTATCCATCGATTATCATCAATAATGACTTATTATATTTAAAAAAAAAATATAGATTCTTACCATCAAGGTAATTTCTATACATTTTTGGTCGCATTAAATTTTTTATTTATTTATTTATTTATTTACTTGATTGCTAATCCTTAACAGGTTTTATAGCAAATTTAAAATTATAAAATAAGATATTAAATACAATTTCAAAAATATAAAGTATGATTTTGATTGAAATCATGTATTATTAACAAACTAAAAAGTTTTAATTAATTGCTTAAAGTATATAATTTTATTAAAGTATAAAAAATATAAAAAAAAATGTTAAATCAAAATCGATAATATCAGACAGCAAAGCAGGGTTACACTTTCAAGACAAACAAGGTCAAGTTAGCAACAATTTTTGTATACGGCGGAGTCGTGTGACAAACAATGTCTCATACCCAATAAAACACCACTCCAATAGGTATATATATATAATATATATCGTTCTGTCTCCCTGAAGCCGTTGAAATCCTGGCTTGACAGGGTGGTTACTCGACAAACTAGGTCAACTTCACCAAACCAATTTTCATAAAATAAAGAAAACCAGTTGCGAACGCAGGCACCAAGACAAACTAGCTCTTATCGGCCACTCATATTAATATATTACAAATCGATCTAACGTAGTGTTTCAAGAGGTAAAAAGACACCAAGACACCACGGTACCGTCGACAAATGTAGTCACAATCATCATGAAGATAAGAGGCAATTGAAGATCCCAGGTTTAGGTCCATTCTGATTATTTAGATGTTTATACACCAAAATTTTCCATTTTACGCTTAGGTCCATTTATCCATTTAGATTGTTAAATTAATGATAATGTGTTTACAAATCACCAGATGCATCAGATATATATTTGAAAGATCTTTACATAATCAACGTCGGTACTGCAGGTAATCTATAATTTTATGTTTGAGTGAGTCCATGGATTCACTTAAGGATATAACATCAGATACAAAATTAAAATCACCGCAAGCGCTTCTAAGAGGTTCATTTTGCAAATAATTAGTTCTACAAAAGTTCATGTGGAGTAACTCATAAGATCTTCTAAGACGAAGAGGAATATTAAAATTTATTTTACTCAATAAATATGGACTGTTTACATAACCATGTAAAAGTTTTATAATCCAACAAGCATTTATCATAATTCTCCGATTTTTTAAAGAAGGAAGATTTAAGAGTTGTAACCGATATTCATAAGGTGGTAAGTGAAAATCAGTATTACAATAAAGATAGCTTAAGCAAAACAAAAGAAATTGTTTCTGCACTGATTCAATGTCGTCTATGTAACAACCGTATCGTGGGCACCAAACAACTGAAGCGTATTCTAAGATAGCCCGCACTAGGGAAGTAAATAAGGTTTTCGTTATGAATGGATCATTAAACTCTTTTGCCCAACGTTTAATAAATCCTAAAGTACTATTTGCTCTATTTATTATTTTATTTACATGAATATTAAAGCGTAGTTGATGAAAGCGTATGAGATGTATTCTTAAAAATTTTGACTAAATTTTGCTAAAAAATAGATAATTTTTCTTATTTCCATTCCACTTCGCTCTGAATGCAAGGAAATTTTAAAAAAAAATCTCATTCTAAAAATTTTTGTGTGTCAATCACAAACTTAGCGCGATTTTCATGGGTTTGATTTTTAACAGATTGTTCATCGCTTCGGGCGCAAAATGCTCAAGCTGCGCCACTGCAACGGGGACCTTCAGTTTATGGCCAACTCATACTTATTTTGAAATATGTACTTTATTAGGAAAACATTTACTCCCTGAAAGGGTACAACTTTTGCACTGGCTGAGTTTGTGTTTGGAGCTCAGTAGCAACAAACAGTGGTGCTCCGGTTAAAATTGCATTAACGAGAGTGGATTTGATTTTCGTAATAAATCCATCATGGGAAAATCATGCTTATCCACTGGCAGCAGCAAAAACATGCACGAAGCTATCACCGACGGCCAGCAGAATGCCAGCGTCTATCAGCGTCTACCAGCTATGACTCCATCATCAACAGCAACACAGTCATCAAGACTGCATCAAATGCAATTACATTAATTTTATGGTTGAAGTGTGGACAGTGATGTTTTGTCAAGTCCGTTGTAACTCAGTCACTCACTCACTTACTCACTTACTCACTCACTTAGTGGCTCAGTCAGTCGTCACTCACTCATTCGCTTGCTAACTCATACTCACGCAGCCTGTCATTTACTTGGGCACTCATTCATTCACCCAAACCACCGTAGATGTCCATTAAATACAACACAACCAGACAAACATTAACATAGATACGACGCTAAAATTCAATGCGAATGTGATTATATTTCGTTTTACACACTCTAGGGAGGATGTAAAAGTATGTGTGTATGAGTGTTCAACATTGACTCAAATGTGGCAATCAGCTGAGTTGTTGCCTGATGGAATTCCATATTTTTTCGCAAATGATTCAATTTATTAGCGTTTTAAATGTTAAGTATTCGATTCGGCTGATGTGTGGATGATGTTTTGGGGGTGGTGTGGCATTCATGGTTGTTCTGCGGTTGCACCCAATATTGGACATAATATGTCGCTGCTATGCAATTTAAACAGTCGGTTTGATATGTTAATTTATTCTTACAATTTAATTACCATTGAATATTTTTTAATGCATTTTTTTTTTTACTCTCGACAATTCCTGTAATAAGATTAATTTAGTCATTTATACGTTTTTGCATGTTAATGAAAATATATGTGAAGTATGCGTGTGTTTGTATTCGCAGATGGTCGTATGAGTATGCATGAAATGTGATTAGCCAGATTTGAATTTAATTAATTTATTTACTTGTTAATAGGCACATTTATCAAATAAACAAACTGGCTTTGTTACAATAAAAACAAAAAATTCAACTTAGCATAAGGCTAGCAAATAAATTAATCAAACATATTTTTCATAAATAATAAATTTATAATTTTGTTTTTCCTAAAGTTAGTTAGCACCCGCTCTTAAATTTTGATCATGTTTATTTGGATTTGGAGTAAAAATAAATTTTACAAACAAAAGTGCTTTATGATTAAGGTAAGTTACCCAAATAAGGCCAACCTAACGGTTTTTACCAGACAGAAGAGAAACGGATTTTTTTAAACTTATTTTTGCAATTTTGTATTTTTGTTTATTCAATTCTTTTTTCAAAAACATAAAAATAAAGCATGAAAAAGTAAAAAATATATCTAGCTCAGAAGGTTTTAAGAAGGTCTGATTTTTGCCATATTAGGACCACCATGTCTAAATAAGGCCCAATATATAACGGTTTTAGAAACATAACAAAACAGTCAGAAAATAATAAAATAAGAACACATTACAAATGTTGGCTTACACTAATACTAAACATTAATGCTATTCATAGCTTTTTTTTATAAAAACTTTTTCGAAAAAATACTTTTATTGCCAAAAGTTCATTTTGAAAATTAAAATAAAGTTACTCTGGCTTTTTAAAGAAAATTCTGGTAATTTGCTGACCTTTATAGTTGAGGGCTTTCTTTTTCGTAGTTTTTTTCTGCCAGGTAGATTAGGTGTGAACATGAGATCGAAAAAAAAAGCCGGAAAGAAAAAAATGTTTGGGCCTTTTTAGGCGCTCTCAATATAATTTCATTAATCAAGTTTTTCTCGGAATACACCACAGTTAGATTTGATCAATTAACCTTTTTGTTTTCGTTAAAATACCTCTCTTGATTTTTAATTCAAAGCTGGACATAGGCAATAGTTAATTCGTAGAATAACGGACTTTTACTGCGAGCACAATGTTACATCAACCACGTTGTTGACGCTACCGCTGACTTCGTTCGACTGTCACTCGCTTCACAGATGCGCAATCGAAGTAATTTTTTTGCATCATGATGCAGATCTGAACATGTTTAAACGTGCAAAAAATCATTTTGCTGGGAATGCAATAAAAGAAATCGGGCCTTATTAAGGCTTGGGCCTTATTTGGCGAAGAGACCTTAATTGATAAAAATAAAACTTGAGCAAAAAACACTCCATTAGCTTTTCTTCATTACATTTTTTGAGATATTAACAATATACTGATGTGAATTCTACTTCAGTGAGTATAAACGATATTTTGGTTATTTTTCATTATTAACTTAATTTTCTTTATTTTCTCAAAAAATATTGTTAAAATTTAAATGTTTAGTTCTAATTCAATAGTCCTAAGCCAATATTTAACGAAAAAGGTTGATTTATAAGCGATAAAAATTATGAATGCAGTATTTTAGCTTTATTGGCTCGCATATATTATGGCATTTTGTGTTTAAGTTTTGTGCGCATGACTAAAGTAACTGCATTTTATAAACACATTCATGCCTAGCAAACAATCGTAAAACAATCAATTAGCAAAAAAATTAAATTTTTGGATTAATTTTTTTAAGATTGTTTATTATATACAAAAACGACAAGTGACCAAGTTCGCGAAAAATCGGGATTTTCGATTTTTCAGCATATAGCCTTCACTGATACTAATACAGGCCCGTAGCCAGGACTTACCCAAGGGGGGGGGGATTTTGATTAAAAATAATATTGATAGTTTTTGATATCGAGAAATCAAAAGGTATTTTTATATGTATATTAAATGTTTGCTCCCCCATAGACCAAATTGTTGACGCCATAGACTAAAAATAGTCGATTTGAATAAAAATAAAATCTGTGAAGTTTCGTGCCGACTGATAGACTTTTAAAAATAGCTCAAGAGACCAATAAACGAAGAAGCGTCTTACAACAGTCCAAAGCATCTTTTGAAGCAAATTTTTTTAAAAAACAGGTATGCATTTCGTTTTTAATGTAATTGTTCTTTAAATGACTTAACACTCATCGGTCCCCTGTATGCGCACGCATACAATTTTGATCTTTAACCTTACATAAAATAAAAACGGTTCAGCGGAATGACCTTGTATTTTGCAAAGTAGAATTATTTTGCCTGAACAACCAAAAAAACCCGTTTTTGAATTTGTACCCTTACTGTATTTGCCTGTGCGTATTTGCCTTACTGTATGTGCACGCATACACATAAGCAGGTACCTGGACCCAGTTGGCATTTTAGCTAGCGATAAGCAAAAGAAAGCATGCTAGTAGTGCTCTTATTGGCGTCAATATACCTTCCATGATCGCTGCATTTATGAGTGCTTCTGCAAGGCCTACTTTTTGAAGGTTTGGAGTCTTTTCCTGTTATTTTATATGAAAAATTTTGAAAAAATTATAAATGATCAGATCAACTAAAAAAATCAAATTTTAAGGAAAAAAAAAATTAGTCTCCGAAATCTAACACATTGCATATCACATTATATGAAAACTTTTATATGGAAAAATTCTTAGTCTTTTCTATTATTTTTGTATGAAGAAATTTACAAAAAAAATTTCAAACATTTTTTTTTAAATGAACAGAAAAAATGTAGATTTTAAAAATAATACAAAAAAAATTTTTTTTTGTTCCGAGCTGGTTCGCGAACATGCGCTCCTTACTGAGCGCTCCTTACTTTCATTTGTAATGATGCAAAATAAGCTGAAGTTAGTTAACAACTGAGATGGACGAGTGGGTAAGATGCCAGACCGCCAGATGAGAGGACGTTGGTTCAAATTTGGAAATTGTCAAAAGTTTTTTTATTTCAAGTTGATATATATATTGCTTTTCTTTCTAATGTACATTCTCAAAAAGGGCTTCTAGCAGGCTTCTTAAGAGTCGCGAGCGAGGAAGGCCTAGAAAATTTTCACGTTTCATATAAAAAAGTTTATTGGCTTGGAAACGAGCACGGAAGGGCTAATAAATCCGTAGAATGGCCTGCTAGAAGCGCTTTAAAGACCTGCTTTTGCCCACTGGGTAGTTTGTTACTAGCTGCACATTTTCCTTTCAGCTATATCCCAGTGGGCATTTTAGCGAGTCCTCCGCAAAAAAAGGCATGCTGGCACTGCTTTTATTGGCGTCAATACACCTTCCATGATCACTGCATTAATGAGTTCTTCTGTAAGGCCTACCTTTTAAGGGTTCTTATTCTTTTCATATTATTTTATATGAAAAAAATTTACAAAAAAAATTCCAAAAAAATTTTAAAATACACAGAACAGTTTGTAAAAAAATGTAGATTTAAAAATTTTTTTTTTTGGCCGAGTTGTGTCTCGAACCTGGGCTCCCGAAAACAAACACATTATATACTATATGAAAATATTTATGTGGAAAAACTCAGTCTTTTCTTATGTTTTTGTATGAAGAAAATTTATAAAAAATTTGAAATACACAGAACAGTTTGTAAAAAAATTTAGATTTAAAAAAAACAAAAAAAATTTTTTTTTGTCCCAGTTTTGTCTCGAACCCGGGCTCCCGAAAGCTTACTTTCATTTGTATTGATGCAAAATAAGCATGTAATTCTTAACAACCACGGTAGACGAGTGGGTAAGATGTCGGACCGCGGACTGAGAAGACCCATGGCTCAAATCTGAAATTCTTAGTTGTTTTTTATTTTAAGTTGATATTTTTATTGCTTTTCCTTCTAAAGGGACTTCTCGAAAGAGTGCTTCTGGCAGGTCTCTTTTGAGCAAGGAGAGCGGAAGGCCTGACAAATTTTCCCATTTCATATAAAAAAGCAAGTGTAATTGTATATGAGTGCGGCAGTACTCTATAATCCATACGAAGGCCTGCTAGCAGCGCTGCCAATGCCTACTGGGGAATTGCCGCTTATTTTTGCCGCTTCTATTTTTTTCGTTTTATGAAATTCAGTTTGTTGTGGAACACTCAAAGTGTTTCGAAGTATTTGATACAAAATGGATAGAGTTTTACGTGAAAGAAGGCAGCGAGATGAACTAGAAATGGATATTGATTCGGAAAGCGAAGCGGAAAAATTTCTCGGCCAAAAAAAATAAATATTTTTAAAAAATAAAAAAATTGAATATTCATCGCAACCATTTGAAATAAATCGAAGAAATTCATTTCGACGTGCAGAAAATTTCACTTCAGGTAAAAACCTACCCTCTTTGTTATGGGTTCATGTTCATTATGTGTTTCATTTTTGTTATAATACAGGTCCAAAAGCATTAGCAGCTGCTACTATAGTTGATGTTTCATCTGCATTTCACATGTTCCTTGAACCGGTTGAAAATATTATTTTGAACATGACGAATTTATATGGTGTGCAAAAGTACAAAGACGATTGGGAAAACATTGATTTGGACACTCTGCACGCATACTTTGGATTGTTGCTGCTTTCTGGTGTGTATCGGTCATACGGTGAATGTGTCACTAAATTGTGGAATGACGAAACTGGTCGGCCAATATTTAGAGGAACAATGTCTTTGAAAATGTTCAAGCGTATCCATGGTTGCATTCGATTTGATGACAGCGAACAACGTATGGCCAACACTGCTTCCAACAAGTACTTCTGTACATGACAAATTGGCACCGATTCGAAATGTAGCTATACGATAAATGGAATCATAATTTGAAAGTTGTTTACACACCCGGAAAAAACATTACCGTAGATGAACAGTTAGTTCCGTATCGTGGGCGATGTCCGTTTCGTCAGTATATTCCATCCATGCCGGCGAAAAATGGCATCAAAATTTGGGTGCTATGCGACTCCAAAATCTGGTATGCATACAACACTCAAATTTATGTTGGTCGGAATCGTAATGCCACTCCTAGAATCGTAATGCCACTCCTAAACGTAATCTCGGACGGCGTGTTGTTTTGGATTTGGTGGAAGGAATCTCTGACAGAAATGTAACGTGTGACAACTTTTTCACTTCGTTTGAATTGGCAGAAGATTTACATAAGAATCGCATGACTATTTTGGGAACAATAAGGAAAAATTGGACTGAAATTCCTTCAGTTCTACTCGACATGCATCAAAAGCCAATTGATCATACAGAAGTTGTATATGAACATAAATTGCAAGCAGTTATGTTGTCGTATGTTCCTCGCCGGTACCGATTTGTGACATTGCTTAGTACATACCACAATGTTGTCAGCATAAATGAGAATAGTGAAAAGAAGAAACCTAACATCATTGAAGACTACAACAAAACCAATAGTGGAGTTGATACTATGGATCAAATGTTGGCTACGTACATATGCAAACGAAAAGTCAATCGGTGGCAGCATTTTGTAACATTCTTGATGTTAGTGCGTTGAATGCATTCGTGACATTCATTGCATTGTTCCCGAATTGGAAAAATTCTAAAACGAACCATAATATTCGTTGTCGCCTTTTTATCGAGGAGCTTGGATTGAATCTCGTTGAAAAACAGATCACTAAACGTAAAAAACAACCTCAAAGTAATGATGCTTTCAGTATTATTCAAAGAATTCGGGAGATTCGTCATTTACCAAGTACATCAAAACGAGGCCGATGCTACATCTGCACATATAAAAATAACAAAAATCTTTTTGCAACACGCTGTAAAAAGTGTAGCAATTTCATTTGTGCTGAACATAATTTCAATTTATGCGAAAAATGTACAAATAATTGACAAAAGTTAAAAATTCAATTTTTTTTTCTAATATATGTAATATTCTAATTAATTTCATTCTAAATCTACTTTTATGAAGTTCAAATGTATTAATATGATAGTAAACAATGAAATAAACATAAGAAATCACAAAACATAAATGGTTGTTAATTTTTTTTAGCTTTTTTTTTCATTTAAAAATATAAGTGTATGTGCACGCATGCAATGGAAGTATTTCTCGAGAGACCGATGAGGGTTAACAAACATAAAAATTGGATTAAAAGTACCGGAGTTGTACTTATATTGTACTTTTCGAAAAATGTTATTTTATTTCTTGTTTCAATAAAAAAAAACAATATTGTAAAAGTCCAAATTTGAGGAATTACAGTGAAATATTGTTGAAATATTTTCTGAAACAACACTTAATGCAAATGAGGAGTGTGTGTTAAAAAGTTCCTATTTAACATTTTGGAAAAAAGCTGCTTTTACTTTGGCTTAGCACTTAAAATATTTAATCCTTTTATTTTAATTTTAATATCGTAAAATTTTCTATCTAATAAAGCCTGTTTCATTGATATTAAAAATATATTACTAGTTTTATTATGATTTAAACTTGTATTACTCTATAAAAAACACCCAACAATGTTCATTCAGTTCACAAATTTATACATTATAGATTTTTACAAACTAGCGTTTGCAGAATGTACAAAGTCACGAATTCAAATATTTTATTCATGCTACCAACACTACATTCTACGAATAACCTCTAACGAATATATTTGTGATATATACTAATGATATTTGTTAACAAAAATACAATAATTCGTATTAGTGCATTTTACGAATGATTGTGTAAATATAAATAATAATATTCGTAAGTTTCTCGTACGAATATCTTCGTAATTTCTTTAATTACATTCGTTTACTATTGCTTTCGTACTATTTATGAATGAAAATAATATTAGTAGAACAAATTAATTCGCAGGTTGACCGTACGAATTATAAGTAGAATGTACGAATTATTAGTTGAGTTCAAAAAATTTAAAATCGAAATCGTTCAGCATAGTTTGTCGAACAACTACAGAATATAAGATACTGTATGATTGTAAAGTGACTGTAGCGTACTGGTAGAGTGCGTCGCCCCGTAAGCTAAGCCGACGTCCAAACTCCAGCTCAGACAGAATGTTCTTTTTTCGTTATTAGATATTATGATCATTCATAAATGTAACAAATGTACTCGTATAATATACATATATTTTTGAACGAATGCGAATAAGATATTCGTAGTATTGGGGGTTGGAATTAGTTTTAAAGGTTTTCTAAGAGATGGCGTAACTATCAATAGATCGCATCGGGCACACCTGTGACTATATTCATTTCAAAGCACAATGTCTAAGCTTCATTTTTCAGTATGTGTCATTCCACTGAAGTGTAAACAACATATATTTTTTTCTCTGTGAACATGTCGACTTTCGTTCCAACAAAACGCAATTTGCGGGAAGGTTTTT
This sequence comes from Dichetophora obliterata, assembly GCA_963920525.1. NCBI lineage: Eukaryota > Metazoa > Arthropoda > Insecta > Diptera > Sciomyzidae > Dichetophora > Dichetophora obliterata. The sequence goes on along the minus strand of OY986439.1, from coordinate 74,267,515 downwards.
TTTTGTGCTTCCATTTGAAGAAAAAAGCGGTTGAAGCACAACGCACGCTTACTGAGGCTTACGGGGACTATGATCCATCGATTTCTACTTGTGAGTACTGGTTCCGTCGGTTTAAAAGTGGTGATTTTGATACGGAAGACAAAGAGCGTCCGGGCCAGCCGAAAAAGTTTGAAAATGAGGAATTGGAGGCTTTGCTCGATGAAGACCCGTGTCAAACCCTTCAAGAATTGTCAGAATCATTGGGAGTCGACTTATCAACGGTCGGCAAACGCTTGAAGGCCATGGGAATGATTCAAAAGCAAGAAAATTGGGTGCCGTACCAGTTGAAGCCGAGAGACGTTGAACAGCGATTATGCATGTGCGAACAACTGCTTCAACGGCATAAAAGGAAGAGTTTTTGCATCGTATTGTCACTGGCGATGAAAAGTGGATCCATTACGATAATCCTAAGCGAAAAAAATCGTGGGGACCACCCGGCCATGCATCAACATCGAGGGCCAAGCTGAATATTCATGGCGCCAAGCTTATGCTGTGTATTTGGTGGGATCAGAAGGGTGTCGTGTACTATGAGCTGCTAAAACCTAACGAAACCATCACTGGGGAACGCTACCAATAACAATTGATGCAATTGAGCCGAGCATTAAATGTTAAACGGCCGGAATATGCCAAAAGACACGACAAAGTGGTTTTTCAACATGACAACGCACGGCCACATGTTGCAAGAACCGTCAAGGAAACGTTGGAGGCGCTGAATGGGGATGTGCTACCCCACCCGCCTTATAGCCCAGACATAGCCCCTTCCGACTACCACCTATTCAGATCGATGACGCATGGCTTGGCTGAGCAGCGCTTCACTTCTTACGAGGATACCAAAAAATGGGTCGATTCGTGGATTGCCTCAAAAGACGAATCGTTCTTCCGGCGCGGAATCCATATGCTGCCAGAAAGATGGGAAAATGTTGTAGCTAACGATGGACAATACTTTGAATAATATACATTGTACCGATGTTTCTAAATAAATGCTCAAAAACCGAAAAAAAACCTTTAAAATTAATTCCAACCCCCAAATGTACTAATATATGTAGATTCTAGATTCACGAATCCTATTCGTGGCTGAAAACTATTAATAAAATTCGTAAAATGGGAGCATTTATCTATACTATTATATAAAAGGAGACTCACGAAATTTCATCCAGAATAAGCTCGGTAACCGCTGAACCGATTTTGATAATTCTTTTTTTATTTGATTCCTATGATAATATAGATTGTTATAGCTTACCAAGGTTTTCGAAAAATGTATTCTTTAATTATTGCAAAATCATGCATTTTATTTAATGCCTATATTCAACCAGCAGCACAATATAACAGCAAACAAAGCTTTTCTCTCTTTGTCGCGAGAGCTTCTCTCAATATAACACGACAGCCATGTTGTGTAGTTAAGCCGCATTCACTGATAACCTTCAGAATGTTTTTGTGTGATTTATAATAATGTTGATCAAGTTGAGAGCGTGCAGAAATTTTTCTCTCTAAGCGAAAACTTCATATGAAAAAAACTTTCAAAACATGCTGAAGATGATCAGTGAATCCAGCTTTACTTTCAGGGAGATTCTTGCTTTCATACAGTGTTAATTCATTTTCTTTGTTAATGTTTTCAGGGGAGTTTTGCCAGAATTTTGTTATTAGCATTAATTATGTTTTGCAGCCTTTCCAGCCAGCTTTTCTCCACTTGAGATTGTGTTAGTCTATCTATACGAATATATAAAAGCGTTGTGACACTGCACGGACGTTTGACAATCACGCAAGAACCACTGAACCGATTAACACGATATAGTTTTCAAACGAGTTGTTATTCCAACTTTATCGTAATATGCTATGTTAGATTTGCCATGTCTACTTTGCATGCCCACTTTTTGCAAAAAATGCTATATTTCGGATGATTTCGGTCGTATGAGACTAGAATTTGGTAATCTACGTTGTATGGTTACTTTCGCTAATTTTATTAAAAATGGGCATGACCCACTTTAATTAAGTCCACTTTTCGGGGGAGAAGCTTGGAGTAAAGCAAAGCGCACTAGGTTTAAGCTCAATTGAGCTGAAATTCTGGCATTCTATTGTTTCGAGTATGAGATGGTTTAAGTGACACAAATTTTGCCACACCTCCATTACCGCCCAGAATCAATCAAAAATGTTATACTTCGAACGATTTTGGTTGTTTTAGACCAAAATTTGATAATTTAGTCTATACGGCTACTTTCGGCAACTGCACTAAAAGTGGCGAATATATAAATTTTTTTTCCGAACAGCATGAAAATTCGTATATAGCAGTAAGGTTGTCTGCGGCAGGACAATGTCTGCCGGGCAATACTATACATCAATAAGAATGCTGTATATATTAGAAAATTCTTCTGATCGTCATGCATTGATTTTTCAAACGGAAACGTCTAGCATGTGTTTTGTTCGAAGGTCAATTTACACTTTTACAAATTCACAAAACAATCATAAAAAATTCATTGAATTGGGTCAGGATAAATTCTACTATAACTATAAGTTTAACTATGAATATATAGATAAGGAAATAGATTAAAACATAGATTTATGTATATAACTTTGGAATAGTTTGAAATATTTGAAATAATTTTCACAGAATTATTTTTTAAGCTATATATGAAAATGTTTTTCACATAAATTAGTTTTTAAGCTGAGCACATTGCAAAAAATATAACAACATTTTAAGCAAATTAGTTTTCATCAAAAAATCATAGGGGTGGGGTGGTAGGTGACCCATGATTTTTAAAGATAGAAACTGTTTATGTCAGAATAGAACAATTTTTGCAGGTAAATTATATTATATGAAAGAATAAGGAAAATTAAAATTTAAAAAAAATTAAAATTAAAAAAAAAATAAATTAAAATTAAAAAAAATATGTACAACAAAAGCAACTCTTGCTCTATTGTTTAGTACAAGTGGGATATTTTAGAGGTTTTTGAAAACAATATAAAACATTGCATTGGTGAGGAAACGGTAAACTTTTTCTCATTTTCCCAATTTACTTAATTGAACTTTCAAACAAAGAAAACTGAATGAAAATCGATTTGAAAATGGCGGAATTGTTTGCTTGCTAAGTCAAAACATGAAATTTCAATCGTTTTTTTCTCATTCTGAGGCTTATGAGTTATACTAAGAAAATCTATAGTTTTGAGATATCGCAAGAATTTTAATGTCATACTAACAGGTTTTTTTAAAACATACTTAATATTCGTACAAAACATTTCTGAAAAGAAAAGAAAATTACCGTTAATTTTATTAATCAACGACTGTCCATACAAAAATGCATATTTAAGCATTGAGAAAGTAAATAATTTTTCAGATATTGCCAAAAGAGTGATGTCATTATAACGGTTTTTTTTTTTAATTTAAGAAGAATTGTTGTTTGGCCCATGATTCCATTACTAAAGGTTGTCCATTCATTTGACGTTTACTCACAAGAATGAAGATATACACCCGTAGAATTGAAGAGGAGAGCAAAAGAGTAATTTTTTAATGCCATCAAAGTAATCAGTTGCAGGAATATCATACTTTTTTGCTGTACTAAATACATAAGGATACATTTCACTGGTACTTTTTCTACTACGTCCTGCACTGCTTGTTTGTTTTGATAGAAAATTTAAGTGAGTTTTTAAAAAACTAATTTCAATATTTTGTTGTGCAAATCTATTCACACCTTTGACGGCTTATTGGATCCACTGGCACATTATATTTTCGAAATTAATCACCAAAATACACTGTTTTGCAAATACCGCACGTTATTTTAAAAATTATAACTTAATAGTAGCAATTTATATTTCAATTGAAAAAAATACGACTCGCAACAAAATTTAAAAACAATTTTCAATAATAATTATCAGAGCAATAATTATTATAAACGCAATGCACACTATTTTTTACTGCTAACAGCAAAATATAGAATAACTACTTTTTAAAAAAAATACACAACAAAACACTGAAACGCAACTTTTTTTCATAGAAGACCACAAAACCCTGGTTGTCATTTATATTTGAGAGAGAATATATTTTTTTTTACAAATTTACGGGTGTTGTCAAACGAATGGACAACCTGTAATAGTTGAATCATGGTTTGGCCAAAGCCCAATAACAACAATTAATAACTGAAGAAGGCCGATTAACTGCAACAATTTAAGAAGAATATATTTATTTTTAGAATATATGTTAAAAATACATTTTTGATTACAAATTTTAAAAATTTTTTACCCAAATTTTATTCTAAGGCTGTTATGCAGGACTTTTTCAAAAGTTAAAAAAAAAGAAAGCCAGGTAAATTTATGTCATCATAACAATTACAGTTTAAATAAGTTATTAAAATTAAATAAAGTAATTTCTTAATATATATACCATTTTTTCATAATTAAACAAAACTAACTCAATAATTTTTATATTTTGAATTTGTTTTAATAACACTAAATATTTTCATTTTAAGATTTAAAATTCTTACATGGTATTTAATATTTTTATCGCAGGCGAAGCAGCGGGTATTTGCTAGTTAGTAATATTTACACACAAATATTTTTGAGTGTGACAGACACATTTGTCGTTTTTGATCAACGTTTTTTATCAACCAATCTGTAAGGCAATTAATTATATCGTCAATCAGATTATTAAAGGATCACATATACAAAGAAAAGAAACGCTTAACTAAGTTTTATTTTTTAAATAATAAAAAAATATTAAAAAGTCTAAAATCCCACTATGTGTGCTTTACTCCACAAGTTTTGCTATTTCTTATTGTCTCCTACAATATTTTAATACAAGCATCCACTAAGATTTAGTTTCATGGGAGAATATAACTTAGTGTTAATATTTGGAGCTTAGGATGGTCTATTCTTTAAACATTTCCTTTGTGTAATATTTTTTATCATAACTTTTTTCATATATTTAGTATAGTTAGTATCATTTTGGTTGCTGCATCTTTCATTTCACTACTATTTTTATGAGAATTGAATGGCAACAAAAGACTCAGTAAATGTTAGAGTAAACAGTAAAGATAAGATGTTCTATTAGTGAAGTGAGATATTTAAATTTGTGCTTTGTACGTAACTAGTGTCAAAGTTAGGATGATGAAATTGATTCTTACGATTGAAAATTCAACAACAAAGGACCAGTAAATTAACAACAATGGAACAGTAACGAAATTGTCTACATAGGCCATTGTCTTGCTGGATCATTTTTCTATAATAGCAAGAAATATTTAAAATTTTTCAAAAACATTTATCGCAGGTCCTTGCGTTACTCACTGCTACAATAAAAATAAAAAAAAAAGAATTTGTTTGCATATCGCCTGCAAAGCCGCGGAGGGTTTCTCGTATCAAATAAATATCTTTATTGTTTATTTATCTTAATGAGCTTATTGACCATGCTCATAGAACATTTTTAAAAATCTTTTACTTACTTCAAATCATCTCTGCCAAAATCATTAAATAGTATCTACAGCTTTTCTAAAAATGCATAGCCCTTTAATTTATATTGAACATAAGATGTTATTGCAAATGTTCAGTATTTTGAGCTTAATAGAAAAAACAGGTAGTTAGTATCTGTCGGAAAACCTTCCAAAATGTTCATCCTATTTGTACAAAATTGGATTTCAAATTTCCAAAAGCTTGGCTGGGCCAACTTCAGTGCTGCTTTTGAGCTTGTTTTCGGGCAGCAATAGCAACAGCTACAACAACAACAAGAGCAAAAAACAGAAACCTTACTGATGAGAAACACTTCCGTTTTAACTTGGCATAAACTTTGTCACCCACAAAAACACACTCAAACAAAACTTGCGTAAATGGAAAAATAAAATGGGAAGAGACGGTAGTCAAAGAGGAAAAATTGGAAAGTGGTCATATTTGGTGGTCGTCACTGAAATTCCGAAAAGAGCATTCATTTATGAGGGCTGCCAACGGCGGGTAAAAATGGGTAAAATATTTTGATTTTAATTGAGAAATAAGTCAAGCTAGATGCTCGTGCGTTCAAGCGTAAGTCTTTTTTACTTCAACACCCTGTAAACGGAATTACGTTGTAGGTAAATCATTGCCACTGACACACACACACATACCTACACCTGCTGCAGCATCGTGCGTTGCCTGCTCTCTAATTTCTTGGAACCGGATATGAACTTCCGTAATGAACATTTTCTGGTCCGGAAAATACTTTTGACTCTTGATTTTCAGCTAGCTCGAAGCTTGAATGGCCCACTGCCTTGCTGACTAGTTGGATGAGGTTGTTTGGTTGGCTGGTTGACGTGTTGCCCTGGCTTGTGTGTCGGTGCGTTTGTGCTTTTTAGTTACCTTCACTAAAGCAGAGCAAACTGTTGCTGCTCCAAACGATGAATGAGCAGCAGCTGCGAAGATTGCTTAAGCCAGCCAATAGCTAGTGGGTGGAGTGGCCGCAGTTCAGTTTGAGGGGCGCTTTTGCAGGGGTTTGTGGTATTTACATTTCGGTTAACAACATGTAACTCACTTATTTAGCTATTTGGTGTGGTAACACTACAAAGTAAGTGAGTGTCGGAGTATTTTGGAAAATTCGTTAAGTTGTAGTGGTTTAGCATTAGTTACGAGTTGCTGCTGCTTCTGCAGGAGATGTTTATCTGCTCGGTTGAGAGGCGTTGATGTGCAACGCAGTGCAGTGGAGTGAGTGGCTGCTGGTGTTACGGCTAGCGTGCCGCACCGCAATCGTAGAATTTAGTGGTGAGTGATGACGATGGCTTCGAAACCATAAATGCCGAAATACGAAAGTGTTTCTGCAACGGACACAAATGCATGTGGTTTTGTTTGGATTGCATGTGCAGGCGGGAAGTTGTTGACATGGTTTTATTGTCTTTTATTGCTTATGTTTATGCTTTCAATTTTACAAATTCTATCTTCTATTATCAATAAGCTAAGACTTTCCTAAGTCGTTGCTTGTGGAATAAATTACTAAACCATGCTGATAATATGTTTTATTAATGTTTACCAATTTTAAACACATTTACTTAAAAATAATCCAAAATAATCATATGCAAAAATCCATTCGATAGGGAAAAGTGTTTCATTAAGGTTATTTTATGTGCATAGAATTTATAGAAAAAGACGTGTGTCCTAAGGCGTATCGAACTAAAATTTCACATTCAAAGAAACCTCAATAGATGCTTAGGGTTGTCAAGTTCTCCCAACAACAATTAAAGGAAAAAAAGGACTTTTTCCTCTTCTGCAAAGACGAGTGCAAGTTGTTTTTTGAGAAAAACAGTAAAAAATGCGATCTCAGAATGCTTAGATTTTTGTTTGAAAAATTACATATGTTTTCAAGCAAAAGTAAATATAGACTTTAACTAAAAATATTTTGCCAAACAGGATGCTTTTCTCTCTTCTTAACCACAGTATCCTGTGTCAGGGATATTCGAATCTAAAGGTACACTCGAGATACCACAGAATTTTTACTTGTTATCTGATTGTCTAATTTTTGATGGTATTGATTAAAATGTTAAAGTTTTTTCTTTAATGTGGTGAATTAATAAATTACATATATTTCGCTATGTTTTTTCTTGTTTTTGAGAAAAGTATACTTGAACGCAATTTTTTAACTTTAAAGAAAAAATTATATAAGGTTTTATATATCAGGCATCAGATAATTTACTTAATTTGGATAATATAGTTTATATTTAAAATACCTGGTTACGACCACTATTTTTTTGTACTATGTCGATCTTTTAATAAAAATTTGACTTTCTGGCATGAAATTTATTATTTCGTTAAAACACCTCACCTCAGCATTGCCAAATAGGTTATGCTAAAATGTTGAGTTTCTGAGTAAGGTATTCGATGGGTCTTAATTGACTGTAAAATTGTTGTTAAAAGTGTTTTAAAGAAATAATAACCATAAAGGAGATATAAACGAAATTTGTAAATTTCATGACAGGAAATATTTTTTTAAAATATTTACTTACCAAATTTGACGCTGTTAAATTAATAACCACTTAAAAAATATAATAATTTTGTTTAACAAACCTTTGCATTAAATTATTTACATATATTAAAAATTATAATAATTAAATTAATTAACTTACAACTTCTCTGAACGTTTAGAGCAACAATACATTCATAGAAAAACATTGCTCACTAAGGTATCTCTACCATAATAGTTCGCAAAAGTTGACGCCGCTCGTGAGAAAACAGGTAGCTGTCAAGGCTACCTTACTATTATTGTATAATGATGTTGAGCACATTGAGCGGATAATTTCTGTTTTTGAAATAGCTGAATCGTATGCTGATAACTACACGACATTGTCAGATTGTCAGTAGCAGAAAATGGGAGCTAATCTTTACAAATTTATTGGTAAAAAAATTAGTTTCATTCATCATGAATGACTATGATTGCAGTGCATATGAATAAGAGTACTTAAATGTGGTGTGAAATTATTTTAGCCAAAAGTATTTCTAAATTTAATGTGTTTTAACTTTGCTAAACATTTTTCAATAAAATTGACAAATCGATTATGACATGGTACAAGTACAGGTTGGGCCAAATAGGCCAAAGGGCCTGCGTGTAAAAATTTATTAACTCTTTTGTGTATTATTATTTTTAAATTCAGATATTATTCATCGAACCCTGTTACACACAACATGCAAAATAACACGAACGAGCAACGAACCAAAGAGGTAGAATTTTACTTTTTCAATGAGCATTCAATTTTACTAACGTAACGAGTCTATCCAAATAATTTCAATACCAGAAATGCACCTGATATTTGAATGTCTAAAGCTTCACTTCAGAGGATATTATTTTGGCAATTAACAACATGCATCCATACAAGGTTCAATTGGCCCAAAAAATTTACCAGTTGACTACCAGCAAAACTTCCTGGAATTAAGGACTATATCGAAAAAAAAATTTACAGATAGTTTTGCTTGTAATGCAATATTTTTTATTTCTTTTCACTTCAAATTTTTTTTATTAAAGTAAAATTTATTTCCATTAAATTTTCATTTAAATTTGTAAAATAGACTAGTTATCTTAATATACACCGATATTCAATTCTTTTGAAATACTTCAATGTCGCCGGCAACTCGACCATCCTTCTTTTAGTTCCGTTTGACGAAAGCCCAATATCTCTCTATCGAACGATGTTCTGGATCATTAGATGGGTTCTCCTCTTTTGCAACATAATTGATGTTGTTTTCTTTTTGCAAATTTAATATAGAACGGGCGTACTGTGCTTTGGCTAAATCAGACTCAAACATTGTTGACACATTGTGGTTTTTATAAAATGGTATAAGAAGACAAATGAGACTCTTTTTTGTAAAGTTCTGCTGATATAACTAGTTTAATTTTTGAAGAATGAGGTGGTCCTATGGCAGGAGTGTATATAGCCTGACACATGAGGACTTTTGCGCCAAATTTTTAAATTCAAATTGTTGAAATTGATTCGCAGCAGTACCACCTTTCTGTTCTGTGTAAAATTGGGGATCTGATAGTGTTCCTGAGTCCATTTTTATGAAGGTTTCATTGCCCATAACAATGCACTGAACATTAACTTGAATAAAATGGTCTTACAATTTCAAAATATATTTTTCCCCCACTTTCACTTGTTTTTAACTTTTTTGGGTACTTTTTGTTTTTTGTACGTTCTAAGGTTATGTCTTTGTTTCACTTTTTGAATTATGGTAACACTGGTTCTAGATTTTTTTTTTCCAAATCTTACACAGACATTGAAATATTTTTTTTATTAATGTATGTACCTTGAAATCGAGTTTCGGTTCTCTTGGACATTTTTTCTACAAGTTTTTGGCAGATATTTGAGAGAACAGGTATCTTCGCACTTTATTTTATTATTTTTGATACTATTAACACTAGCTTTATACCTTTTGACTAGTTTTCTGTAAGAAATTTATTTTTCAGTGCAGTAACTGTGCACAATTTTCTTACGCACGTGCTCTTCGATTCGTAGTATCGCAAAAACTAAGATAATAATAGAAGAGAGAGATTGAACAATGAAAGTAAAATTGATTTACATAGATGTTATTATATATTAGTTTCAGTCTACTTTTTAGTTGACCTTTCGACAAGCTAACATAAAACACGCTACAGTTGTTAACAAAGGTATTCATGCGACTTAATGGAGCAGTTAACATATAATTTGTTCTACTAAAAGACAAGTAAATAAAATTGTTAGCGTTTCTGCTGCTTCTACGGTTAGTGTTAAAATTTATAAGTGAAAGAAGTTCTGCAGAATCTAATACACCAATTATGAGTTGGTGCAAGTAGACGATATCAGCAGATTTCCTTCTCTGCTGCACTTAAGCCTCTCAGAGAAAACCGAACAAACCGTTTTTGGATTCTTTCAACGCACAATTGAATAATACAGCGTTGAACATAAGTTATTATTAAGCCATCATTTTCTTTTTCTTTTCAATTCTTTTCGATACAGTCCTTATGTCAAAAAATTCGGGATTTTATTGGCCAGAACGTTGACTATATTTAACGGCGTCTGATTGTATCCTATAGGTTTGTCTGGTGGTCATCTGTCTGGCATTATTTTCCAAAATTAAAATTTAAATCACGCAAAGTTCATATTTGATAATTAAAAAACAATAAAGTTATTAAATTTTTACAGGCAGGCGTGACTTTTGCCCCCACCCTGTATATATAAATAGCCGTAGGCGTAATAGCTCGGTACATTTTCTCTCGTGTTAATCAACCGATTTAAAATTTTTTTTTTGTTATGAACTAGAGTAGGAATAAGGCCTGCGCCGAATATGTTTTGTGACCTTAAATCTTAAATACGGAGATCTTAAAGAATACTTCATAAACAAAACCTTAGCTATAAAATGATTAAAAACCAAACTCGAAATTTTTCGCTATCTCTTACGGATGCCCTACAATAAGCATTTTTTTTATTTAACATGTGTAAAGATATATTTTGATCGAGAAATTTATTACAAGTAGCAATTTTTGGAAAATCCAGTTTTTTTACATCAAACTTATGGCCAGGGTTGCCTCTCAAAAAATTTTTTAGCTGCTAATCTAAAAACTAAAAAAATCTACCAAACTGAACAAAAAACTACCAAAGAAAAATAAAAGTTTAAAACTCTTTTCGGAATACTAAATGCCTGCTAAGTAATCATAATTAAAAATACACATTTTCCTATACACCCAAAAATTTATACATATTGATTTCATTTAAAAAACTTAAATACTTAAATATGAAATCAAATTTTTTTCTATAAATTAAAAATTCTTAAGGGGCATAAAGGAAAAGATGTAGTTTCATATAAAATTAAAAAATATAGAAATCGGTTTTAACTGATTGATATTCTCTACATTTGATATCAGCAATGTCGTTTTTGGCGATATGTCGCAAACTGTAGATTTTCTCAGTACAATATTTTTTGGTATGAAAATTTGTTCGTTGAGAAAAATAAAGGCACGGCAAGGTTTTTGGGTAATATTTCAGTATAGAACACACGAATAGTTAGGGTATTCACAGTTTCCTTTTAAAGTTAATATGTGGTAACTTTAGAAAGAAAACTCATTAAAAGTGTGAGCACCCCTTTACATATTAATTCTAAAGTTCACATTTTGCAATCGCTTCTGCTTCACCTGAGAAGAAAAGTTCAATCAATTCATAGTTCAACATTAATTTATTCAAATTTATTTCACTTTCCTTTCCATTTCTTCTGCTTCCATTTTCTGAACAATAAAATAAATCAACTGTCAGCATTGCCACATTACCACAAAAGACAAACACGCTTCAAAGCATGGCAATTGTAATATTTTGTGTTATCTTTATTTTGTATGCAAAACAAAAACAAAAATAGTTACCAGATGGCAAAATATTTTAAAGTTAACAGTCGGCAAAGATACCACACCAGTTAAAAAGAAACTGTGAGCACCCTAAGTATGTTGAAAAAAATTTACATTATTATGACAATTAATTTGTGATTATGTGATCTCACTAGAAGATATCACAGAGATTGCAAAATGCTTTTGCTGTTTTACAGCCCTATTCTGGAAAAAGTTACAACTGTTTCCCAGAATTTTTAATATTTGCTTTGTGTTTGTTGTAATTTTTTTTTTAAAAAAAATTTGAAACTCAAAAAACAAGTTTTTTTAATGCAATTGACTATCTGGCGGCCGTAGCCTAGTGGGTAGAGTGCGTGGCCCCTAAGCTAAAGAACCGCTTTAGCCCGGGTTCAATTCCAGCTCAGACAGAAAGTTTTTCAATTGAATTAATTTTTCTGTTCGGTCGTTACCTCTTTGCAGACAATGGCAAACCTCAGAGAGTAAAAATTGCCATGTAAAGCTTCTTGAGAACATAAGCCGTTCAGAGTCGGCATAAAACACGTAGGCCAAGTTCTTGGTCATTGGTAATCAAAACTTTAATAACACGCACAACACAATTGATCAATTGAAGCTAGGTCAAAGTCCTTCCAAGGGCTGAAATGGCCAGTTTATTTTTTTTATTAAATTGACTATCTACAAACACATAGAAATATTGAAAATGCTGGGTAACTATTGTTACTTTAACAGAATAAAGCTGTAAGTCTGAGTGTTTCTTCGGTATCTCAAAAAAGTTCCTTTAATGAATTAACGAATATCGAAACGCCGTTTGCGAAACGATCCACAAAGAACTGCTAACTGTTTAAAGCGTAAAATTCTGGAAATTATAATGGTTAAGTGATATTTTATCAATAAATTTGTAGATCAAATAGTGAAATCAGAGCGACGTGCATACTTGTAGGCCTCCAGGTCAGTACTCGCCTTGCGTTATCGCGAGATTCTTGCTCCTGCCACTTTTCTTATCATCACAAAATTTATTAATTTCATGGTCTCCATCTTATACTCCTTGTTAATGTTGTGCACAGTAAAATTAATAAAAATAGTTTTGAATCGCACAAAAATGTTTGCACCATAAATAAGATGGAAACTCTTGATTTAACTGACGCACAGTGGAGTATTGAACCCTCAAAATGGGTATCAATTCACTTAGAAGACGGAAGGAACTTTTGACTTTTTTTAAGTTGAAATGGGTCAAAATAAAAATAAAAATTGTCTGTCCGTTTGTCATTTTTGCGACACGATAACAACCGTAATTTGAAAGCTATCGTAATAATATTCGGTATTTAGGCTTGAATCTACAAAATAAAGAACAAGTTTAAAAAATGTCTACAAAGTAACTTTATCAAAACTGTAAAATATCTATAAACTCCACAAAACCTATTATAGGCATCTGATTAATATTTTGTTTAATCTAAGTACGAAATTCAATTCAATATAGTAAAAACCACGCCTACCTCCCATACAAAGTGAGTATCAATACTGTCAAACTATCAATACCTAGGTATCTACTTAAATATTAATTCCTGAAACTAAAGTCATTCTTAAAAATTAACTATATAGGATAATACCACGCACACTTTCCATTCAAGGCTACTTCTTAATTATCGCTTTCAAAAAATATTTCAATAATAACAAGCCTTATTTGCATTTCGTTTATTTAATAGTATTTTCTTACAATATTTACTTTATTTTTTCAAAAAATTATTTCGCTTTTGTCTTTATCAATATTTCCGCTTTCACCACAATTACCAACATCATCATCTTCAACATCGATTTCACAAATTTCCTTATGATCTTTTTTTTCAAATATAAGTAAATCCAGTGCTTCTTTTGGAAAATGCTGTTCACTTTTTCTTAAAACTTTTGATTGCGTTACAAAACAGGGTCTGACTTTATAAAAAATCTATTTAAAATGTCTTCAAGCGTTTTTTTCTCTAACCATTTGCTGAAAAAATGTTCTCTAAAGTTCTTGAAATGTTTGTTGCATCCTTCTTGAGCTTCTGCAGATAGCTCGCCGATTGGTAATCTTAAATAAATAATAAAAACAAAAACAACTCAAAGATATTGTTTATTTAGTTTGTATTGACTGCAGTTATTTTGTTTACCTTTTTCACTTAGCCGAAAATGATTTGAGCTCATTGGTGTATTTTTAGACAGCGAGTTCATATTTAGAAACTGCTATAACTTTTTACCGCGCAAACATATTGCAGATTTTTTTCATTAAGTTTTATAAAAATATCCAAAATTTGAGAAAACAATAACAATTTTTTCCAACCCCGCCCTCCCCACAACTATATGTCTACATATATGGTCAAAATACATACATTTTTACGCTTACTGGAGAAAAACAAACAAAATATTTAACAACACTTTTCCACAAAAGAAAATAAACACGACGTTTTCAAAATCTACAGTTTTGCTCCGAAATACTCCACTGTGCGACGGACAAAAAAAAAAATAAATAAGAAAACAAATTGTTTAGAATTTAGGCAGAAAATTTGCGGACTTTTATTTTTAAAGTATCATTATTATTGTTATTTATATTGCAAAAGTAAGATCACACAAACTTAATCTAAACAACTAGATTCAAGTAAGTAGAACTAAACTGAGAAGATTGAAACTGAGGAAGGATGCATAGGCTCCGAGCCTCCCTCTCCCAATCATTACTGAGAGATTATGTACAGCTCTCCCAATCCCAACTATAAATATACCTACCAGAGAGAATGTTTAGTTTAAAATGAAACGCAATTCATATTTTTTTTAATTCATTGATTTTTTTTTATAAAAACAAAGGAATTGATTCTATTACATGTTTTCTGCAACATTGCTGCGTTAAAGCATAAACAAACTATATCTAATTTATATTTAAGACTAACATTTAAACTTAGAAGAGGTTATGCTGCTCGCAACATTGTAGCAAAAGAGAAAAAAAACTCTCTTAAAATTAAAGTTTCAGGATAATTTTTTAATCTTACTTAACAACTAGATTAGAGTATAGATAAGATTCTCTAGATCTCTAGACGAGAGATTACTTATTAAGTAAGAGTTAAAAATGTTACGTTAAATATTTTCTTGTTTTTGCTTTTGTATTGTTTTTTTTTTATATTGTATATGATACAAATAATTTTTGCTATTGTTCGATTATTTTACTAAGATTAATTTATAGTTTTTAGAGAAAGTATGTAAAAATAGGAATAAGTAGTATCAAATCAGAGCACTTACATTTTTATTGACGAGGTTACTTCGATGTTTGCTTAAACACGTTGGTCAATTTAATAATTTATTAAAATAAGACTATTGAAATATAAAACAAAACTTAGATATGAGAGTGAGAAGTAGAATTAGAGATATGCATGAAATAAATTATTGATTTATTATTATTATTAGATTAGATATTGAAGAAATTTAATTTATTAATTTCTGATATTTTTAGTAGTTAATTGTAGATTAATGTTGCTTAATCCAGATTTAAGAAGTTACAGGTAGGTTAAAGTAGTTATGTTAATGTAAACAGAATGTTAAATTTTATATGTTGCTAGAAGTGTCTTGATTATAGTATCTAGGTATCCTCTAATATTCTAAAGATTATCTGAGCAGCAGCTAAGACCGATTATGAATCGACTACGGTTGTTCGTAAGTGCGCTGAGTTAGACACTACCTGTGTTCCTGCGGTTGTATGAAAGTGCGCTGAGGTCGACCACGCTGCTATGGACGTTCGAAAGTGCACTCTGAAGAAAATCTTTATGGCAAATATATTATCGTCCGAAGTTTAAACACAACGTTTACCTGCATAGTAAAGAAATCGATTTGATTTGAATTTTTATGTATGGTTTTAAATAAAAATGTGATATTTACCATAAAATTTGTGTATTTATCCCAATCTAGTGTAAAAGTGCGAGTAAAAGTTCGATCAGAACTGCTCCTGAGATAATATTTTAATTTGGTTTAGAAAATATTGATCCGATCTGTAATTCTCGTATTTTTTTCACAAGACTTGTTTTAAGTTACGGGGACCATACACAGGCGAACATGTTTTGAAACATGTCCGGTTGCATGTAATGTATCACTGTGTATAGCGTTGTTGGCGGACAAATTTGAAGGTTTGTGAGTTGTTCTGCTCGAAATCAAAAAATTTTGCTCGAAATCAAAAAATTCAGGTTGGTAAACATGTGAAGCAGTTTGTAGTGTGTTAGCTTACTTACTCTCTATTGATCAATGTTTATTAAAAAATCATTCGTGAATTTCATAAGTAGCATATTCTTATTAATTAACTTTTTCGAAACTATGGAAACTACAAGAAATAAAAAGGAATCATTGCTGTATGCGAACACGTTCAGAAACATGTCAAAGAAGTGTATGGTAAAAACAAAATACGGTACGGGTACATGTTTGGAGATATGTTCGCTTGTGTATAGGCCGCTTAGCTGTTGTCACTTCAGTTGTCGGCACAGAAAAGAAAGATTAATGACTCACGAGACAATGCACAGCCAAACACCAAAAGCTGTGAGTCAAAGCTTCGATCGATATCGCAATAGGTTATATCACTAAACTTGTTAACATAAATCATATCCCATCAAAAAAATCCCTAAGTTCATGCCTCTTTCGATCTCATGACATACCTAAAAGTAAAATTATTTGTGCCATCAGAAAATATGACATTCAATAACTCTAAATGACTGTTATGTTTTTATATAAAAAACATGAAAAAACGAATGAAAGCCAAAGTCTATGTAACAAAATATTAACCTTGCTTTTTCTAACTGTGGCAATTTTTAACAGTGAATTTAAGTTGTTCAATGAAAAACCTGAATTACAGTTCACATCAAATATATTTTTTACTTTTCTTCATTGCATTTTTGCTATTTTGAAATTTTGCTAATGAAAAAGAAATAATTGAAATAAAAAAATTTAAATTTACTTAAATAAATTTCAGCTATAACTTGGGCATGCCTGAGTTATTCCAGTCATGACAGTCAAGGGATTTAAAATTTTAAATCTCCGGATTTGTGGGATCCCGGCATTTGGTTAAATTTTTAAGAAAAATTTATACAAAAATATATTTAAATAAAATTATAAAAATTTTAAAATAAAAACTGCTAGAAATATAGTTTTGGAACAGTTAATTTTAAAAATGATCTTCATTTTCTAATAATTCATTTATTGTAAAATTTTATTGCTGCCAAAACGCTACACAATTCTTTATATTCAAATGAAACTTTTTAAAATCCAACTTTTTGAATTCTTATTCCTTGCACTAGTGCTGGTTATTTTTCAGCTTCTTCAGGGAATTTTATTTATTTTAAAACAAATACAAAAAGTGATATTGTGGTAAGAATATAAAAACAATAAGTACAATTGAGTTTTTAGATGAATAAAATTAAGAGACAGAAGAATTTACAAATTTAAATTTTACATTAAAAACTGATGTGTCTGTTGATTTTTAATACAAAATAAAATTTAACAATCAAACATTAAATAGTTAAAATTTCAATTTGCCTTTCACTATTCTTTTCAATGTTCTTTTTATAATATTTTTGAATATTTTGTTAAAATAAAACATTTTAAAAAATAATTTTATTGCGTTTCATTCCTACTAAAATTTGTTGAACACTGTTTTCGATTTCCAAAACATTAGTATGACGGGTTGCTGCAATATCATTTAGTTTAAATCGACTACAGATTTTTTTACGTATATTTTATTGTAAAAAACAAGATCTTTCAATTATGAAAATTATTTAAAATTTTTTTTAATACAGTTGCACTCCCGGGATCGCCAAAATAACCCGGAATTGCAAGCCCTACTAGCTTTAGCAATAATTTGTAGTTACGACTCTTAGTTGCTTACATAAAATACGGTAAATAAAAATCAAGCATTCTGTGCTTGAATCAAGCAAATAGGCTATTAGTTAAGACTCAAGCGTAAATTTCTCAATTCAAACATTATTTTTCTAGAATCGAGCAAATTTAGAACACATGATATTAAGAAAAAAAATACTCAATTCAAGCAACATTTGCTTAAAACTCAAGAATATTTTTTCTACATTGGAGTTTAATATTTACTTGAAATGAGAATAATTTGCTTGATTCAAGTAAACAGTTTGCTGAAAACTAGAATAATTTGCTTGATTTGAGAAATTTATTTTCCTTGTAAACAATTCAAGTAAACAATATACTGAAAACCAAAATAATTTACTTAATTTGAGAAATTTATTTTCCTTTAATTGAGAACATTTTGCTTGATTCGAGTAAACAATTTACTGAACACTAAAATAATTTGCTCGATTTGCACAAAATAACAACACTTTCACATGCTTTGTTGGCACTCATTGGTGACATTGATCTTGAACGTAGATTTTGTTGTCTAGCGACTCTTTTACAACAACTTCAAGATTTTCATGATTGTTGTAATTCGCTGAATTGTTCAAAGGTGACAACTCTGCGTTTGCTTAAATTAAGAAAATATTTTTTTAATTCAAGTCTTGTTCCAGGTTCTAGAATAAAGTGTCTTATGCTTTTTTCAAGCTGTTGTTTATTTTGCTCAATTTTGGCAAAAAATGCCCATTATAATTGTTTTTTTCTTAATACTAGTTTTAATGCTTGATTGGAGAAAATTAGACTTAATTTTAAAGTCGCAAAATATTTGCTTAATATAAGAACATTATTTCCCTACGTGAATAAACAAATTAAATGCTTATCAAGAAAATTTAAATTATAATTCCTTTGGAATAATTTTTAAGGTGGCCAGTAAAAATGTTGTTATACCATCTTCAGCTGCAACCTGTTTGCCTGAAAGAAATGTATTTATTTTTATTTCGAGTATTGTTCATAAATATGTGAAATTTAATTAATAATCGTTGATCTTTCGGTATTATTTCTGCACTTTTGAAAATTTATTATCGTCTCGCATACTTATCTGCATTTTTCACCAACTTGATTGTTTTTTTTTAACGTTTTTTGTTGAACTATCCACGCAATATGCAGGTTTCGTCGACAACGAACTAGTCACATACATAAATACAGACCGCTGCTAACGAAACCCGATTTCAACGTGGATATAAATTCCGCCATAATACCTGAAGAATACTTTCTGAAAAACATCGTTATATTATTTTATATGCTATTTTCGCATCTTAATAAACAACGACCGCAAAAACATCAAACATAAATTTCAAAAGTAAATAAACAGCAGCACCAACAGCAACAACAACAACAATAACAACTACAAAAACAATAACAATAACAGCTTAACAACACAAACACAAGAGCAGCAACGTCTAGTATTTATGTGTGTTTTTGTGTGGTAGTGTGGGTGTGTTGATGTGCCTGCAACACTTTGACAAAACTTACGCTGTGGGTAATAAAAATAATTGTCAACCAAGGAGTTGCCAGCCATAAAATATACCAAAAACCAAAAGAAATAAAATAAAACTTGGAAGAAACCAAAAGACTCTTGGTAGAGTGTATAACTTGCAGCGGAAACCACAATACGACGATGAATTGTCATCATAAGTTAATAGGTACGCGGCTAAACTGTCACATATTTTTAGGAGAGCGCACACCTGAAGCAGTTGAAGTACAGCGGGTGTCCGTCTGGTGCACTGGTGAGTGTGTTTTGCCAACGGATATGGAAACGGAAACAGTTGCACTAAACAAGTAAACAACAAGCGCACCAGCAGTAGCAAAAGCAACAACAATACCAATAACAAAGACCAACACTCGCGTTGCCATTATAATGATTATCCTTGCGTGTGACCGCAGGATATAGCAGTACGCTTCCGACGACTTCCGCTATTAACTCACTATGGGAATCCTTGTTGTTGTTTGTTGTTGCTGTTTCGCATACATCTGCCTGTTTATGCTGCTCGGTTGTGCTGCAGCATTTCTGCCGAAATAAACTTTTCCGCCGTAAATCACAACGAGTGCGAAAACTTTTGACACTTTGTCGCGAGTGAAACTGCAAGTTGGTAAGATTTGCTCAAGGCTAAAAGGGATAAATTGTTTTGTTATCCTTTATTTGTGTTTGTTTGTGTGTTATTTTTTTCTCCTCTTATTATTTGCATGATGTTTTACAATGCTACAAAAAGAAAGCAGTAAACTGAATGTTTTGCAAAAATTGATATATGAAAAAGTTTATCTTCTGCTATCATATGCAAATGCTTAAAGTTTACTTATTTCTTTGGCAATATTTTTTGGTTCTTTGTTGTTTGGCATGTAAGTGTGTTTTTTTTTTGCTTTCAAATAACTACAACGAGTGTTTGCATGCTTTTTCATGCATGTTTGTGGTTTTCGGTTTTCTTTAAATATATTGTTAGTGTTTAGCGCAGTTTAACATCGAATGCCTAGTTTGCTAGCAATTTGTTAAAGGTGTGTCAAGCTAAACTAACGCGTTTCTTAGGTGAAATATAAATTTGCAACAAAATATAATGGTTTACATACCTACTAAAAATTTTTCTTATTCAAAATTTTTGAAATCTTTTAAAATCATATTTAATATTAAAGACATACTTAATTCGTAGATCTCAACAAGCATCTAACTAAGTTAAAAGAGATTTAACTGGTTCTCGTCCACTAAGATTTATTTCTATTAAAGAAAGCATCCATAAGGGTTCTCATATGATTGCTTAAACTAAACTGAATTTATCAAGTCAAGTATTAAATTTTGTTAAGGCCTCAATGGAATTACGTTTAATTTATAAAAATTTGCTCGCTGCAGATCTGGAGATAGAAACTAGATGTAAGAAAGTCCGTTTTATCTGGAATTTTCCAACGCAAAATTATATTTTAGGGCAGAATATAGTAAAATTATGGAATTTTTATATAACACTAGCTGATGTACCAGGTCTTACTCGAGAGTCATTTATATAAAAATTTTAATATACACTTCCCGATTAAATGTTTTTTAAATTCTGGAATAATGAAAAACATGTTGAATCTTAAGTTTGAGCTACCGTAAGAAAGGTAATTGAACGAACTTTAATCCAAAAACTTTTTGGAAATTTTTTGTTGTTGGTGGTTCTATCTTTTGCGGTGAGCTAATTGAATTCAAAGAAGGGGTACATATTTTAAAAATGAAAAATAATTTATATATTTACTTAATCTCAACGCTAGCAAAATTACCTTTTCAACAGTATAAAAATTATGGTGGGACTCAATGCGTTCTTGAAAATATATTGAAAATATTGAAAAAATATATTGAAAAAATATATTGAAAAAATATTGAAAAATATATGGAACTTTTCAACAAAAAAGTTTCATTGAAATATATTAAAAACAGCGATAGCTTTAAAGTAAAAACTTTGATTTTGATATAATTTTTTAGCTATTATTCTTAGCTATCAATGTTTTATGAAAAGTTTGTTGTACTAAAAATTATTGTACTAAAATATATATTAGCTGCGCTTTTTTCATGGAAGATTAGAATCATATCATCGCATTTGCAAGCAAACCAAAAACAACAAATGATCCAGCAAGTGAGCTGAACATTTAAATAGACCCAATTCTATGTTTTTAAGTGTTGAGGGCGCAACTGTAAATGTAGAAAACACTTAGCCATTATTGACGGCTAGATGACGCTGTGACTGAAAAAACTGGCAGCATTGCATTATTTGACCTTTTAAAAGTTTAGAAGCAGTAGCATTTTCGCAAAAAATTTCGCAAAACTTACCTGCTAGCTACATAAAAAGGCAAAAAACTAAGTAGATTACTACAAGGAAGATTTTATATAAACCAAAATGTTCGCAATTACTCTAGACACACAACTGCATTCTTAGAGATAAAGGGGGACGTTCAAATAATAGAGAATATTGAAACAAAACTTAGTTTTATTAATAGTCTGGTATGAAAAAATAGATTTTTCGCCATAACTTTTGATTGCAAAGATATATTGGGGTAATATTTTTACATAAATTATATTTGAGACTTGACTATTTTGCAAAAAATATAAAACAAAATTTTGGAAAAAATAAATTTCGAGAACAAAATCAAAGGGGGTACTTTTCAGAGATCTGCATCGGATAGCTTTTTTGCGACTCTGAGTATATCCGAAAAAAACAAGAACAAAAACCTACTCACCCTTAGCGCACGCAACTCGACTCATATTCTCTTCTACGAAGCTAGGATGCTGCGGCTCAAATAATTATGAGTTTCCTAAGTCATGAGTCGGATCGGGAAAGATCGGATTTTTTCGGTTCATAAATACTTATGGTTGTTGTCGTTTTGTTGATACTTATCCTACTTGCTGAAATACTCATAATCGACGCAAGCAGCCGAATCACTCGGCTCAGCTGCCACAGATATAAAACACACCGCAGTAGAGGGCAGCAGTTAGTACAGAGCGAGTTTCTTGTATTTGTTATGTGCTATTTTGTCCTGATTATTTAGATACCAACAGAATTGTTATTCTTGTGTTGCTTTTTGTTTTTATCTTACACAGTGAAAGCTGCGCATGAGGTAAAGTTGTTGAGGCTTTAAAATAATACGCAGTTTTAATAGTATCGTGTCATTCACTTTCTGCAATCAGCTATTATTATTAAATTTGTTAAGTTTTTTTTTATTTTTCTGTCACCTTAAGTTGCCGAATCACATGCACATAATTTAAATTAAACTTCTATTGCACGTGTTTACGCACAAGAAACAAACACACACGTGCGCCGCACAGTAGTTGAAACCCATACAAAAGTTGTCAATAAATAGAAGGGCGTCTAACATAAAAAAATATTTTTTGCCAGGCCCACCTCCAATTTCAACTTCAATGAAGCACAGTATCTAAACTGTTTAAAATAGTGGTTTATAGTATTCAAAGATATTATTTGTTTGCTTTTTATAAAAACAGAAAAAAAAATCATAAAATGAATTCTTATCGTTTCGTTTTTATTCTAAAAAAAAAGGAGTGAGCCTCATGCGTTTTGCCACAAATGGTGCTGGTTGTGAATGTGATACTATCAACAGTTGAAAGCGATAATAGCATACTTTTTGGCATTGTGATAAAGTGAGCACAGGTCGTATAGCAGAAAACCTTAGCTTGCATACGTATTCTAATTCTATTGTTTATAATCAAAGAATATATGTTTCACTTTCATCTTATTGAAGATTGAAGAACATTTCTTGACAAGGGAATTTGAATATTTGAATAGTTTTGAAAGCGTTTTATTGCCAAATTCAGTAAAATATTTCATAGTAAGCTATAAGATAATGTGAATTAATTTAACTTTATACATATCACATTACTGTTTTACTAATTCAATTTAATTGTAATTATTTAAAAAACATATACTATATATTAACACAGCAAATTAATAGACTGGGAAACACACTATCGAATACTTAAGTGCACTGTAAATATATTCTAGTATTTCAAAAGAAGAATTATAACATTTTAAACCATTTACTGTATTTAGTAAGTAAATGCTTTTACTATTTACATTAAAAATGTAACGATTTTAAATAAAAAAAATATACTTATAAATAAATAGGCCGCACTTTCGTAAGAAGTGATAGTTTAATCTTAAAATGCCTAAAAGCATACTAAAAAAATTTCTATAGTAATAAGCCTTGAGACTAAAACAATCTATATTTTTTTCGAAATACATTTAGTTTTTACCAAATGTTGTTTAAAGACACAAAAAATTCTGTCAGTTTTATTTTTAATCGCTCAACTTAAAGTCCAATAAAAGCATTTCTTTATATAAAATATCGTCGACATCCGAAGATCATATTTTCACAAGCTCACGTATTGTCGTGTGTCGTATTACGTTTTCATAAAAAAATGCAAAAACTGTGAAAACACCCTAAGGGCATATTTTGTTGTATGTCGTATTTATACAGCTGACAGAATAAACAGACAGGTGACTGAAGAAAATTAATTTTTTCAAACTAAAAATTATTACATTTTTACTCAGAAAATAAAAAAAAGCTATTATAGTAGTGATAGTACTTATCAAATGTTTGCGGTAATAAACTCGTTACAAGAACAGCACTAGTGAAATACGACAAGCGGTAAGCATACCAAACGCAACTGTATTGTCGCAAATTAGTTTTATGTGGAAGGCAACAACAAAAATTTAAAACAGCTGTGAAAAATACCACAATACAACAATACGACAGCTTGTGAAACCCCTTAATGTTTTATTCTGCTAAAAAATAATTTACCGCTTTTTGTCATATCAACTTTGCATAAGAAATTTATTGCAAAAATAAAAAATAAAAATTTCAAGTATACAAAAAACTTTTTCAATAATGCTTTTTGTGCTTAAAAAAACAGAGTGCAATATATTTTCTTAATTGTCTGTAATAACTCTTAAAAAAGATCAATATATAACGAAATTTTTGCAACATTTTTACATCAATCGTATGTTAAGGCATATTTCACAGAAAACCTATATATATTTCTGATAAATATTTTGGAATCATGCTAGTTTGAATATTCTTAAACAACGCAAAGAAAAAAATTCACAAAAATATGTTATCAGTTTTGGTTTTTATTTCCAACTTTCAACCACTGTGCGCCGGCCTTTCGATTTTGTTTTATTTTTGTTTATGTCTAACAAACCAAAATCACAAGTGTTGTTGTAGTTTTCTTCTCCATAGAGCGCAACAATAAAGTACCAAGAACAAGTTTTCGAGAAAAAACAAACAAAAAATGAGAGCTCACATGGCCTGAAACAAGTGCTTATGAAAAGTGGCAGAGAAAGAGCAGTACTCAGAGTACACTCAAAATACTTTCGGATCGAGCGCCTTTGTAATAAACTAACTCAACGCCAGTGTTGCCAACAATTTTTTACAAAAAAAAGCTAAAAGGCAAAAAAAAAAAAGCTAATAAAAGCTAAAAAATAAATTAAAAAAGCTAAAAAAAAAGCTAAAAAATAACAAGTAGAAAAAAAGCTAAAAATTAAAAAACCTTATATTTCAGTTTTCTCAAACAAAAACGTTTTAATAAAAACAAAACAATAACATAAATTTAAAATCACATGGTTTTGACTAGCTAAAACATAAATAACAATTCATTATTTTAAATAATCCAAGTTCTTCATTACTTTGGTAAAAATCACATAAAAATCATAATAAAATAATATTTATATATTAATATAAATAATATAAATGTAGAATAATATTGTCAGTTTACTGAAAAAATACTTTTCCTTTTTTTTATAAAAGTAAGTTTAAAAAAGGCAGTAAAAGTTTTTAATTTAAAGGAAAAATTTTACAAAACATCCGCTTTCTTAAGCCAACGATGTAATTAAAAAGAAAACAAGAACGGTTAAAGCGGTCTTCATAATTTAAGCCAAGAGATAAAAATATTTTTTAACTTCAATGTATTCATTAACGAAAGCATAGGACCAAAATAAAATTACAAGCGGTTAAATTAATAAATCTATATTTATAGATCCAAAACTATATCGAATAAAACTTCCTCATCGTCAGATGAATCATTCTGTGAATACACTGACATACGCTTTTGAAAAAATTTTTATAACTCTTCTGTAATTTGAAAATCATGACAGCATTTTTTTAATCTTTTAAGTGAACATCTTACCATTAGAAGTGCATTGAGCATTTGTAGTTTCATTTTGTTTCTATGTTTTGTTTTAACTATGTTCATAGCACTAAAAATGCGCTCAACTTCAGCATTGCTTAATGGCAAGATAAGAAAATTAAATACAAAATTTACTAATTAATAGCAGTGGTGCATTCAATACGGGTGGTCTCAAAAAAGTTCTACTCACACAGGGTGCAATGAAGTAGTAAAAAAACTAGTACACATTATAAAACATGTAAGCGATTATCAGTCAGGATGTTCAAATTTATTTTTAAACTTTTTAATATCTGTTTAAATTAAAAAAAAAGCTAAAATAAGGCTAAAAGCTAAAATCAAATTTTCAAGCTAAATGGCAAAAAATAAAGCTAAATCTAGCTCTTAAAAAGCTAACTTGGCAACACTGCTCAACGCACTCATTGAACACGGCTCGAAGTGCTTCGGATCACGCCGCTCTCGGATATGAGTATGTACTTATAACCGAAAAAATGCTAATGAGCCCAATGCCTATAAGTATTTTACACATTTTATTGAGTATGGATAGAGTTGAGTACAGTACGACACTCGGTTACGATTTGAACATCCGAATTCTGTCGTATACTCATTGCAGTTCTCTGGTACCCTTTTTGTTGTGATGACAAAAAGAGTAAAATAATTTTTGCGCTTAGCTGGAAGAATTTTTGCATATAAACGCTATGTCATATGAAAGGAAGCAAGATGCACAATTTTTAATTAGTTTCAATTAAAAAAAAAAAACAATAATTGAGTCATTTTTTCAGTAAAAAGTCAATATTTTGGACATTTTTTGACATAATCATAATAGATATATACACTGACTAAACGGTACAGTTCAACCTATTTTTGTAAAGTGCTTTTGTTGAGCTTTTGAACAAAAAAATATTTGAATGAAATATATTAATGGACAGCGGAGATGTTTGCATCGAAAAACCAAACTTTGATTTCATGTCGTTTTTTCCTCATTCTTAGTTAACGATGTTTTATGAAAAGTTGTACTGAAAATTCCTTCAATATTGAATATATGTGACTGTTTTTGATGTCAAAATAGAAAATTTTATATAATTAAATACACAAAAAACTCCGACCATAAAAAGTATTATAATAACAAAATTACCGTTAGTTGAAAAATTTCGGAGGGGGCAAAATTAGCACGTAACATTTTAAGTTAGAATGCATTTAATATGTAAGGTAAGTTACCCAAATGAGGCCAACCTAACGGTTTTTACCAGACACAAGAGAAACGGATTTTTTAAAACTTATTTTTGCAATTTTGTATTTTTGTTTATTCAATTCTTTTTTCAAAAACATAAAAATAAAGCATGAAAAAGTAAAAATATATCCAGCTCAGAAGGTTATAAAAAGGTCTGATTTTTGCCATATTAGGACCACCATGTCTAAATAAGGCCCAATCTATAATGGTTTAAGAAACATAACAAAACAATCAGAAAATTATAAAATAAGAACACATATTGTTCTTACAAGTGTTTGTTTACATTAATATTAAACATAAATGATATTCATAGCTTTTTTTTATAAAAACTTTTTTGAAAAAATACTTTTATTGCCAAAAGCTTATTTTGAAAATTTAAATTAAAAATAAAGTTACGCTGGCTTTTTTAAAGAGAATTTTAGTAATTTGCTGGCCTTTATTGTGGAGGGCTTTCTTTCTGGTAGTTTTTTCTACCTGGTAGATTTAGGTGTGGAGATCGGAAAAAGAAAGCCGGAAAGAAAAAATTTGTTGGGCCTTTTTAGGTGCTCTTAATATCATTTCATTAATCAAGTTTTTGTCGGAATACACCACAGTTAGATTTGATCAATTAACCTTTTTGTTTTCGTTAAAATACCTCTCTTGATTTTTAATTCAAAGCTGGACATAGGCAATAGTTAATTCGTAGAATAACGGACTTTTACTGCGTGCACAATATTACATCAACCACGTTGTTGACGCTACCACTGACTTCGTTGGACTGCCACTCGCTTCACAGATGCGCAATCGAAGTAATTTTTTTTTGCATCGTTATGCAGATATGAACTTGTTTAAACGTGCAAAAAATCGTTTGGAAGGAAATGCAATAAATGTGCGTATTAGAAATAGGGCCTTATTAAGGCTTGGGCCTTATTTGGCGAAGGGACCTTATACATAGTTTGAGCGAAATCCATTGAGCCGTTTAGATTTGTATAAAGGCCAACGAAACAAACAAACAGCAAATGAGTTTTTTTTTCTACAGATATCGGATTAACTAAACTCTCGAAATTTGATTGAGTATTGAATAAAAATTAAATATTTAATTTCTCTTTTCGAAATAGACTGTATTAAGAATAAAAAATGTATTTTATATTAATAAAATTATCTAACCAAAACTCGACGGTTACGTTCATTAAAAGAAGTACAATACTAGCGGATAACTTGTAATCAGAGAATAATTTTCTGGCTGTGTTCCCATAATTTGAGATACCATACTTAGTTTTGACTCTATCAACAATCAGGCCCATCTTTTCTTTTAATTCTTTTTGAATACATAACATATGACTACAACTATAATTATAGTTGGTTATTAAAATTATAAAATTTTATTAAAATAATCTTTATCCCAGTCGCTTCCACAAAACTACCTGTAATCCTTTACGTCCGGATTTGGTAGAGCCAATTATATTAATAAGAACGGTTTCTTTTAATGTAGCAATTACGGAAAAAACCATTTCAAAATTTTTATTGAAATAATCATTGCGACTGGGAGCAACCACAAAATTATCTGTAATCCTTATTGCGCAGACATTGTAAAAATAAATTATTTTTTTTTTATTAAATTAATTTGAATTCCTTGTTTTAATGTAGTTCATATAAAGAAAATATATCTTCTCGCCGTGAAATTAATAAAGATGCATTACCTTTTCTTTATGGAAAGTTTTGTTTTTTTATACCGTATAGTAATTGAGGCATAAAAAAGCAATAAAACGCACCAAAAATACTACAAATCTTCATGCAAATCCTCTGCTGATATCCTTCGATATCGCATTAGGATACTTTAATTGTTTGCATACGTGATGTAGAAATTTAAAGCGTAAAAATTGTCGACAAACAAATAGATCTTGATTATGGTAAAACGTGAGCAGACGGGACCAAATCGGGTAGCTAAGAGACAACCTTGCAGACAAAAGTATACTAAGTGGGTGGGGGGAGGGTGTTGACGCTTAAAGGAAGGAGAAGGAGGAGAAGGAGGTTGGATAAACCTAACCAGAGCAAGCGTTGTCATGATAAACGATTATTGAGATTTATATTTTTAAGAAGTTCCAATGTCTGTGTAGAGCTTTGTTTTTGTTGGCGCCCTCCGAAGGTGGGCGTAAGAAACGAAGCTGTGGCGTTTAGCACAGAACACAGCTGCTGATACATACACACACACATACACTTACTCACATACTTCGATAGCCAGAAATCTGCCAGCTACAAGCTGTCTGTGTGAGTTGGCAAAAAATAACACAATCAGGTTGAAAGTGTTGCCACTTGGTAAAGATTCACTACACGTGTGCTGCTGGTTGGACTTGATTTGAATTTTACCTAAAAGTCTTGGAAACAAGCGCCATACAAGGCTCTAGCTAGGATCAAGCGAATTTTCCACTTGAAGAAGTTTTCACGCTTCTGCATATGAGCTGCTTCAACTGCTTCAACTGCTGCTTCTGCTTCTGTGTTTCTGAAGAAATACAACAAATAGAGTAGAAATGACATGCAGAAAAAAATGAAGAAATTGAAATAAAAAATAAAAAAAAAAAATCAACGGAAGGTTGCAACGTCATCGTCATCAGTGAAAAAGTAAACAACGTAACGGTCGAGGAGTTTTTTGAAGAAAAAAAAAGCTGGACGAAGACAGGTTCTAGACAGAGCTGGAGTAGAGCTAAAAAAACAACAAAATAAATAAAAAATTCGATTTAAGGACACTGATACAAGTGCGCTGAGTCTAGGGCGCTGGAATCGCTGCTAGCTTAGGACTCAGAGCTTACCTAAAGCGCATATTATTATAATAAGTAAGCATGTGGCTGGCTGTATGTGTGTTGGAGAGTGTGTGTGTGCGTGTGTGCATCGAGTACTGCGCTTTAACTTTTCCAACTCGCACTCTGCCGTTTGAGGAAAATTGAAAAATGCACTCCAAGGCTAGGTTGGGCAGGACAGGACAGCAAACAACAAAGCCAACAACAACACGAGTAAAGCACCACCAAAAGGCAGCCACAGGCAGTCAGCCGCTTGTCAGCAAGAAGTCAACACAACATTTTGCTAGAAAAAGTCAAGCAAGCAACAAGCAGGCGGTGACTGTGTGATTTGGGTGCTAGCAGTCAGGCAGCCGCCAAGGATGTTGATCCTTAGGATGGTGTCCATGATTACAGTCAACTACAACGTCGTGCAAGAAAAAGCGCTTAAAGGATTTCATGGCATACACACACACACACACACACACTATGACTTGCAGTAAGCAATCAGCCACGAAGAAACACAAGCTACAAAGTAAGTAAGAAAAAAACATTAAAATAATAAAAGAAACGACAATAAAAATCCGGTATAAGCTAGCAGAAACAACAGCAGCTCAGTTCAGGAATAAAAATAAGGAAAATCTCAAGTGCAGTTGCAAAGAAAATTGCTAGAAAATTAAACAACAAGCTCGGATATGCACAAACACACACACACACACAATTGCACATCTTTCTATAAAAAATGGAAAGATTTCTTTTAGCTTCTCTTCTTCATTTGTTTAAACATTTTGACAACTTCTTTCATTTTTTGGCTTTACGTTGCGTATGTTTGTGTGTCTGTTTCTGCAGGACCGTAGCTAGGATTTTCAATAGGGGGATTTTTTGTTCTAAATTTCCTGTCAAATGACCAAAGTTCAATATTCTTTCATTGTCTAATAACTTCCACGGAGATGTAATTTCAGGCTCTTTTATCGCTCATCAACTTATTGATGTTGATGATTTTTTAAATGAATTCTTGAAATGACTGAATGTTTAATATTTTATGGTTATATCTAGGTAATTATATATTATGTCATCATATTTATGTTTAATTACGTACTTAATAGACAATTTAAGTTTGCATTTGAAAATAACTCTTAAGTAAACCTGCACGCCAAAACCATGAATGGGAAAAAATTAGATTTTGGGTTTATTGCTGTTTCTGATGCAATTTTATATAAGGAACATTGTATCTTTATCTGAAATTGGCATTAGGATCAGATCTGCCGCAATACTGCAAGTCTAAATCAATGAATGCATTTTTTTTAATTTATTATCTTGCAAAAAAAAAAAGAAGGATTTTCTACAATTTGGCACATTCATTTAAACAAAATTAGAATTTTTCTGCATGCCAAAACAATGAATGTGTTCTAAAACACTTTAGGAGTGAGGTAGGCATGCCATATTTAAATCATAAATCGGGGAACCTAATGCACACATATCTGCAAGCCAAAGTTTCAGGAAATAATAGATCCGATCCTACACATTTAAACATTACTCGATTCCTTGAAGCATGAAAGCTTTTTTAAATTGGAATTTTTCTTCATGCCAAAACACATTCATGGTGACGATATTAAAAACGAAAAAATTTATAGGTTCAGTTCCTTAATGTGGTTGAAAACCACTTTATATTATTAAATGCCTAGTCAAGAAATCAATTGCAACTCTTCTATTTTGATTAACTATTCAAAAGCGCTAATTTAAAATAAATAAATAAAATCAACACTAAAATCAAATCGGCTGTAAGATATCTGTGGACATTTGACAAAACAGCTTCTCTCTAAATCATCAAATTTTAAGGAGAACGAAAACACTGTTAAAATGTCTCACAAAATATTTTGTATAGTAATCGAAAGGAATCTTATTCTTACACATTATACACAAATATAAAAGAATCATTTTGCTATATTTTTCTTTCCTCTAAGAGGTATAGTTTTCTTTAAACTGAAAATGAAAAAGACAAGATAATTTTTCAAATGCATTCTTAACACAAAAAGCATTTGTGTTAAGAATAAGAAGCAATGCATTCTTATTTTTATTAAAAAAGAAAATGATCTAAGTGACTTATATGAAGACAAGTTGTATTGTTAAATTGAAATGTAGAAAAAATATTCGAAAGAAGTTAGTTTGACAAAAATATTTAAGTTTTTTTAAATAGTTGTATTTCATTTAATTATAATATAACATTATAATTGCTACCTTCGTTTATTTTATTTTTTTAATGCTTAGTTACGGTTTTAAAACTTAGAAAAAATAAAAAAATAGATTTAAATATGTCTTAGTTGCTCTTTGTTTGTCTTGATGTCCTTATAAGAGAAACTTATTTAGGATATTCACAAGGTGTGCTATCATGTCATAATGTCTTATTGTCCTAAGATTTTAATCTAATTTAAACATTTTATTGTTGCCTTCCATATAAAAAAGTAAAGGGTCCGCCAAATAACTTTTTTTTTTTAAAATTCTTTAAAAAAAACTACTGAATATTTTCTCAAATTTCTTTTTTCATTTGAAAGTACAATCTTTCCGGTTAATAATGAAAAATAATTTCATTCAAATGGCTGCCTCGGCTGGCCATGCAGTAGCCTACACGATCGGTCCAATTTTTAAGCACATTATTTATTGTTTGCAGCTGTATTTCACCAATAGCTTCACGAATATTATCCTTTAAAGCATCAATTGCCTCTGGCTTGTCGGCGTAACACTTATCTTTGAGGGCACCCCACAAATAATAATCCAACGGTGTCAAATCTTAGCTCCGAGGTTCTGCGGCTGATAACGCGATCTTCAAAAACAGGGCGCAAAACATCGAGTGTAGCTTCGGCTGTGTGGCACGTAGCGCCGTCCTGTTGAAACCAAATGATGCCAATATCCTCCTTTTCAATTTTTGTGAACAAAAATTCGTTCAACATGGCCCGATAACGATCGTCATTGACTCTAAAGGCCACTCCTTGCTCATTTTCGAAGAAAAATGGCCCAATTATGCCTCTGGACCAAAATCCGCACCAAACAGTGACTCGTTTTGGGTGCAGCGGCTTTTCAATGTATGCGTGCGGGTTTTCTGTGCCCCAAATGCGACAATTTTGCTTGTTTACATACTCGCCAAGATCAAAATGAGCTTCATCTGAAAAGATGATTTTTTTCGGCAAAATCGGCATCTTCTGTAAGTCGATCGCAGGCCCACTTCCCAGCGATGTTCAAGCGTATACACAACCTTATTCGTTTAGGGTAAGGATAAAACTAACTATTTGTCAAATCAGACATGAGCTAAGTGTTACCATTCACGAAATAAGCACTAGTTGACAAAAAACGTTAGATGGCGGACCCTGTACTAATATATTACAACTCTGAAAGCTATGTTTATTGAAGTGTCGTAATCAAACAGCTGTTTCTTATTTGCATTTATTTATCTTATGACAATATGACATGATAGCACACCTTGTGAATACCCTAATTGTAATTATATATCTTCTTCGTTAATATCCGGATCAGTTTCAACTGGACGTTCTCCTAAGGCATTAATGTTTTAAAAATTGTTTCTAATACTCGAGTGATTGACTCTATACAGAGTTGTTGTTGTTGCCTTCTTAAAAACTTACTTGATCTAAGGCTCGCAATTAAAATTCATGTTATAATTGAAATAATAGATCACAATTTAGTTTTTGATAACTGAAATCTGTAAATTATTTAATAGTTAAAGTGCAAATAACAAAGTCTTTTTGTATGTGAAAATGAAAATGTAATCAAGGATATGAATGAGAATGCAAAGTGGTGTAAATGCGAGTATGTATGAAATCATGTATGAGAACACTACAGTATCGATACTTATTTTGCTTTGGTGCTATTGCAATTGTGTAACATATCATCACTAACACCGACATCAAGAGATATGATTATTTCTTACCGAGCGTTTCCACTGCCTGAATGAACGAAGAATTCACCACTTTTTCAGCACGAACGAACGAAGATTTCGTCGTTCGCTCTGATCGACCGGCGCTCAATCATTTTGGGCGAATCCGGTGTTTCTTTGTGAATAGAGTAGTAGATTTGTTGAAATGGTAGTTAAAATAAATTAAAAACTTAATGGCGTTTTCGTTTCTCGAAAAAATGCAACATTTTTTGCCCTTTTTGGAGATTCTGTCCTATTGAGAATAAAAATAGTGACCTCTAAAATTGAATCGTATTCTTTTCGCGAAAATGTTAACCTCAAAAGAAGAAACAAATTCAGAATTCTCAAAGATGGCAGAAAGAAGGCAGAAAAATGAAAGATTTTTTCGAGAAACGAAAACGCCATAAGACAAAAGAACACTTTTTTATTTGTGTCAAGTTTTCTTACAATTTAAGTTTTCAATAACGCAAAAATTTTAAATTCAATGCACGACCGAACAAAATGGCGACTTACCAATGTTCGCCACTTGTGTTCAAGTGAAAACGGTTGGAGTAAACGCTGCGTTTTGTTCGCGATGAATTCTTCGTTCGTTCAGGCAGTGAAAACGCTCGGTTAGGGAAGTTGTTGTAAAACCAATCCATCGCTATGAGAGAAATTTTGGGAACTCCATCGTTTCCAACTTTCATATATGAAATTTTCATCGTGGGCAACATACCTTACAGCCGAAGATTTTTCTATTTTATGTTTTTTGGCCGTTAATAAAAGAGCATTTACGGCTTTTTTGGCCATCACCTTTTGGCTAGTTTTTTTTACTTGCTTCATTTAAACGAATTTTTATGAGTTGGTTTTGAATCTATTTAAGTAAAATAGCTTCTTTTTGCTTTTATTTCTTTATTCTTTTTTACGAAAAGCACTTGTGCTAAGATAAGATTAACTTTTTTTTAATATTTTGTTTTTACAAAATAACTTTTACCGACACAGAACGTTTTATTGCAATGAACCCACGCGATGAACTGATTTAAAACTCAACTTGTCTCAGACAAGTAGTGAATTTTTCAAATTTTGCTTTTGACAAAAAGCGACTTCTTTTGAAAGAAACTGTTTTGTCAAAAGGGAATTGTTGAAAATGTGCTTGAGCTATATGGAGACAGGTTGATTTATCAAATGGTCATTAAAAGCCCGTTTCAAAATTTTTTGAATTGTCTGGTAGAAGTTGTTTTGTCATATTGCAACTGAGAAAAATTCTGAAAAAGGTCGTTTTGCCACGTGCGTATTTTATCTTCTAAAATTCATAGAAATGCGGTGATTAGACCAAAAGAAGAGCTTTAAATTTTTATATGTACTACAAAGAATTGGAAAATTGTCTTATCTCGAGAGAAGTCGTTTTGTCAAATGTCCACAGATATTCCTTACGAGCATTTTACTGCACACGAATATACAACTTTTTATTTGAAACAAGTATGTACAGCTGGAAGAACAAAGACATTTTCTCACTGCTAAACTATGCAAACCTTTACTACACAGTTAATCCACTCCCCTATTTACCATAACCAAAAGTATCAGTAAGGCAAACAAAACACCTAAAATTCCCTCTGCAATATACAGATCAATTAATATCTGCAAAGAACTACAAATACCATATCTCCCAATACTTTTCCTAAGCCATACTAAGTCCAGCTGGAAATGGAATGATGAAACATGTAATACTTCCCTACTAAAATATGCCAAAAACTCCACACCGACCTAATTCTACAATTCTATTCTCTCAAAACTAAAAAATGCATTAAAAAACAGACCTTTATATTTACAGACGGTTCAAAAAGTAACGAAAATACTAGTTGAAATACGTCAAAAGCATCACTTCTGTTGATAAATTAATAAAAATGTCACATCTACCCCTTTATAGGACTGTATTTCCAGTTGTGTACGAAGCTATTAAATATGCCAAGTGCAGTAGAGCTAAAATCGCAATATACTCAGACTCGCTATCTACACATACATCCGTTAAGAACATACACAATGAAAACTTTTCTATTGCACAAATTAGAAATAATCTAATTGTACTATATCCAAAAATAACAATAGTATGGGTTCCTGGTTAAACTCAAATTTTGGGAATTGAATTCGCAAAACATGCCAATAAGTCTTCTCTCGTAACAACACCAAATTTTAATTTTAGAGACATTAATAACTTTCTTAAGTCTCACTTTTCGAATAGACAGAATCAATTGTTCTTATCAACCTGGTACGAACTAGTAAATTACAACAAGCTCTCAATCAAAGACGTCTCGAAATTAAATTTACGAAACAGCATTCATAAAAAAGATATTACACGTATAAAATTTCAACGACTTAGGCTAGGTTCTTTCACATGGACATTTATTCAACAACGAATACAGATTGCCATGTTCCTGTCCACTTCATACTCAAAACACAAATTATTTCTACCACACTGAGCTAAAAAAATCATAGGGGCTCTTTAGTGCGATTAGCCTTAAACGGATATTTATGGCAAATGTATTTGATTTAATTATAATGTACTTTGTTTCAAATAAAAAGGACGGTGGCATGTGATGTAAATGCAAAAATTCTTAAATTGAAATAAAACAAAATTAAATTGAGGTGAAGCAAAATTAGTTAAACTACGCGTTAAACTTAATTTAAGGATGGTGTGCTTTTGAGTATTTTTAAAATGTACTTATAATTAAATGAAATGCGCTAATATTTAATTTCACTTTGTCCATGCAATTTTTTTGAAGCATTAAGCTTTTTTTACCCGACTAGGGCGATGAAAAAGAGCGGTATATGTGTTTGACCGGTCTGTATGTATGTATGTTCATCTCTTCCACTCTCAATTCTAAACTACAAATGAGGTATCGTTAGAAGCGTTTTAATCGTCTCCTGGCTATAGGCTATGTGACGTCACATTTAATTTAACAAAGCGCCCTCTAGAGGACATAAGAAATGTAGTAAACACCATTAATGTAAATACATAATTCATACGAATTTTTTATTCGCGTATTTCTTCTTTACATTCTTATGTTTAAAAAGCAAAAACAAAAATCTTGATTTTACTTCTCATTTTTGAGATATTAAAGCCTAAGAAAGAGTAAGGACAAATAAAATTTAATATTTTGTTGGATAGCCACGTAGTCTTCATCTGGATTTGATTTCATATTTGGTCTATCACATCCGGTTATTGAGATATTGTATTCGACAAAAAATTCAAACAATGCGGTTTTGGTTATATGTTAGAGCAAATTTAAGCGAGGGATCGAACTTTTCGAAATAACTAAATGAAGCATCAGATGCACAGTATTTAAGTACAATTTATTGCCTCTAAAACCCAGTGTTATTCGTCTTAAAAGCTTTTCTATCTCTGAGATAACGCTTGCAAGAATTTATGGTTTCAACGACCATTTTCATTGTTTGGCTGATGAAAGGAAAGGAAAGTCATCAAAACATAAATTCTTACAAGCGATATCTTGTAATTGATTAAGTGTTTCCATTATTCAAATCGTAACCATTTATTACGCTATTTCTTTAGATAAGAAGTACCTAAAATCGTTTTTAATTTCTTCACATTTAAATCATATGCGGATCCACTACATTAAAAGTATATATAATTTTTAAATTGAAAACGTACCATATTTGCATTAAATTCTTTTACATTTAATTACAATACAAGTGGATTAACGTTTATTATTAGGAATTAATCAAATGGGGCAAAATTGTTGTTGAAAATCATTAAGTTTAATGCGTTTTCTTTGATTTCACTACTTTTTTTATCAATGCACATCCATTCTTACCTCTTGCTCATACTTTAAAAATGCTAGACGACAAGTTTTTAATGCAACATACGCTTTTATTTGCCTCTCAAATCCCTCCCTCAGCAATATTTACAAATGCATAAATTTCCTTAAAGCAAGCAATAAATCTGTGGTCACAAGGAATAATGACTAAACTCATAATTTTCGTAAAAAAGCGATATGGAATTTACTTTATTGCCAATTTTTAGAAGTATGCAGATATCCATTTTTCTACAAAAAATTGATCATCACTTATGTCTGCACATATTTTGTTAGTAACGGTTCATATATTAAAAAAAAATGGGTCGTAGTTCGTGCAATTAAAATATCGTTTTTTACGATACTTTGAGTTTAGTCGTTATTACTTGTGACCACAGATATAAAACCTTACTTAATCACGTATATAATTAAGTCGTATCGTTATTATTGTAAAGAATAAACTCGTACCGTAATAGAACTGTACATATAAAAACCAAATAAAAATAATATTAAATAATTAATAAGGCCGCTGACACAATACACACTGTATAAGCTGAAGGTCTCTGCTACCATTGCTTTTTATGTATTGAGTTAATGTATTTATAAATTACGTTGAGTTAGTTCAATAAATAAAATAAAATATAGGCTGAATTTCCACGAAGTTTGAAAGGATCTATCTTCAAAGCAAAGCGAATAGCAAACTTATAATTTAAACTGAAGTATTTACTTTTATGCACGTTATTGTGAATAAATTTTAAAATTTTTAATCCGCGTCGCAAAGATATTTGAAGTTGGGAAAATTCTAGAAATTTCAAATCTTAAGAAGCTGTCAAATAAAATTGAAAGATTAGAATATGTATATATAAAATAATACATAAAAAAATATATAAAATGTACTTCAAGCCAAACATTTAAGTCAACAACTAACGGCTTTCTATAAAAAAAATTATGTTTTTAACAATTAAAGTTTTTTCTAAATGACCTCTATATTTATTATGTTGACTTTATATGATTTAAATACAAATTCTAAATGTTTGGTAGTTTAAATCATACTTGATTTTAAATACAAATTCTAGTTGTTTGATAGTTTAAAATCGTGTATTGAGCTTAAGGTCAAAGTTAGAACAATTAATTGTTTTAACGAATTTTTCCAAAGAAACAACAACAAAAACAAAGTTTTTTCAATATGAAAAGGAAAAAATCACTAGCTTGATTTTATTGCACAATTTCTGCTATGCTAAAAGCGTCATCAGAAATCTTTGTGATTACCCGTGAAAGCGCGCGCTAACGCACTGCACTATCGGGGCGATGAGATTTGAAGCGTCAATTTCTCACTTTTTTCTCAATTTCATTTTTTCCTCAATTTCAACATTTGTTGTTGTATTTCTGTTTTTACTTTAGTTTCTATGCTTATGTTATTATATGTAGTCTTTGGAAAAATTCGTTAGAACAATTAATTGTTCTAACTTTGACCTAAAGCTCAATAAACGATTTTAAACTATCAAACAACTAGAATTTGTATTTAAAATCAAGTATGATTTAAACTATCAAACATTTAGAATTTGTATTTAAATCATATAAAGTCAACATAATTTTTAACAATAATTTTTCAATGAAAGAAACTATTTTATTAGCAATTGTTAAATGCCATATTAGAGTTCAAAGTTTTCTTTCAGACATAATTTTAGATTCATAATTCTATATGAGAAAAGAAAGATTCTAAGACCGCTTATAACACATAAATCTCAATAGGAAGTAAGGTTAATGTGGCAGCCATAAAACAAAGTAGAATAAAACAAAATTTTTAAGAAATCTTTTCTGAAATGCCAATATATTGCCCGAATTACACAACTTTAACATAAAGGGTCGAGCAACGAGCATTTGTTTTTTTTCGACAAAATAATTTGGAATGACGCAAAAGTAATGAAATAAAATTGAAATATAACAAAAGAATGTTACAAAAATAGCGACTGTTAATGAAATTGATCAAATTTGCGAGATTTTTGTTGTAAAGTTAAAAAAAATCAGTGCTTAAACATTTCATAAACGATAACATTTTTGATTTTTCTTTATTTTTGCACTTATGAGGTCCTTATTTATTAACATTTTGAGATGGGCCAATGTTCACTTTTTTAAAATGTTTATTTATTTCATTTGTTGCCAAATGAAAACTATGGCAAACAAACTTGTTCCCTGCAGAAGAATGAAATATACAGCAAAATGCCACAGAATGCGATTATTACAACAAGAATATATAATATTAAAAATATTTCTTAAAGTTGTTATTTAATATTAAGTATTTAGTTATATTCATCTATTGAGTTAAACTCTCTTAGACATTGCATAAAGCTGTAATATTAAATAATATAAAATAAATAATAGATGACAATTTTCACTTAATTATAATAATTTTATAAAAAGTAAGAGAAATAATAATTTAACAGTTGAGACCAAATTCAATAGTTCCTCTTTAAATGTATTATGAGACTGTGAAATATCTAGTTCATAATGAACATAGTTAAATTCAATGCAGGATTTCGAAATAGGATCAGCTCTACTGTAATTAGTTATAGCTCGAGGAATAAAAAGAAATGCTGCCTACTTCTCAAACGTCTTGAAG
The DNA here is from genome assembly GCA_963920525.1 of Dichetophora obliterata. Classification (NCBI taxonomy): domain Eukaryota; kingdom Metazoa; phylum Arthropoda; class Insecta; order Diptera; family Sciomyzidae; genus Dichetophora; species Dichetophora obliterata. The sequence continues at coordinate 74,227,798 of OY986439.1, read as the reverse complement.
GAGCATATATTGTAAAACGAGACAAAAGGTCGGAGCAATCAATCTTGTTGCAAAGTACATCTCTAGCTAAGATAATATTTTCTTCTGGTTTCAAGTGATTTAAGATCAATTAGAAGACACCGATTTTCCAACCGGTTTTCCAACCGGTTTTCCAACCGGTTTTCCTAAAGGCAAATGTGGTAAATCTCTTTTGTATTGCCTCAATTCTGTTAATAGTAACCGAATATAACGGACTCCATATATTACATGCGTACTCTAGTGTTGATCGCTCTGGGGATACATATAAGGATTTAAGTGTATAAAGGTCTTGGAACTCACTAGTGTTACGCTTAATAAAACCTAATAATTCGTTTGCTTTTGAGACCATAAAATCAAAATGACTATTGAAATTAATTTTGCTATCAAGAATTACCCCTAAATCGATTTAGATAGATAGTAAATTACCTAATAGTAAAATGTCTTTTTGTAACAAAATGCAACTTTGATTCGTCCTGATTGTTCTAAACACCTTTAAATCGTCAGCAGAAAGGAGACAGTTTGAGTTATTAAATACATCCAGGAGGTCATTAATGAATACTATAAACAACAAGGGACCTATGTGACTTCCTTGTGGAACATCAGAGAAATTATGTATAAATCTGGACACTGTTGATCCGATTTTGACAAACTGCTTACGGTTAAATAAGTAATTTTGAAACCATTTTAGTAAATTTGAATGAATGAATTCCCAAGTATTCTAGTTTTTTTAAAAAAACATTAAGCTGAACTTTATCAAAAGCTTTTGAAAAGTCAGTGTATATAGCATCTACCTGACCATAACTCTCCATTCCTTTAAGACAATAGCTAGCAAAAAGCGATAGGTTAGCAACTGTGGATTTTCCACTAACAAATCCATGCTGTTCAACCGGGATGCTGTTTCTTACTTCCCAATTCACCATCCTCATCACAATAGACTCGAAAACTGTAGGAATCAATTTCAGTTTTGAAATGGGTCTGCAATTGATTCCTCATTCTTCGAGCGTAACTTATGTATCGGAGATATGTAGAAGACTTGTAAAAAGATTTTGTTAAACATTCATAATCTTCTCTAGAGTTGTAATACTCAAAACGCAGATCAGGATAGGTTGAACTTATCTTACGTTACTTACACATTTGTTTTTTAATTTACTCAAATGCCTATTAAATTTTAACTGAAGTTATGTTGCAGCAGATCATAATAATGTATTAAAAGGTTTGTGTAGTTCTTGTCTTACATATCTTTTATATTTAGCAGCTATCCAAAAAACAATAGCATAAAATAAAAAAATTTTACTTGTTTTTACTACTTGTAATCAGCATCGTTAAGCAGGTGTTTCTTTGTTAATGTGAATGCGTTTGTGTTGTTAGCCAATTATTTATTTATTTTTTTATTTTTATAGAAAATAATTGAGTACAAACAAGAAACTATGTTTTTTACAGTACAATGAAAAATAAATTCTAACAAAATTAAATTAATTAGAGATATCAAAAAAATTATTTCTTCTGAAGCTTAGCCAGACATATCAATATAAGAAAAATAAATAGTTAACATAAATAACAAAACATGAAAATATCGATAATAAAAATTAGGTAATAGTAATACATTTACAGCCCTATTCTGGCAACTTGACAACAGTCAACCAGTATTTATATTATTTCAATGTGTTTGTTGTAAGTTTTTTATTTCAAAACAAAATTTGAATCTCAAAAATAATAAAATTTGATAAAAATTGTCAACTGCTTTTCAGATAGTGACAATTTCATTAAAAAAGTTTGTTTTTTGAGCTTCAAATTTTGTTTTGAAAAAAAAAAAAAAATTACAACAAACACATAGAAATATTAAAAATACTGGTTGATTATTGTCCAGTTGCCAGAAAAGGGCTAATTAACTTCAAAATAACTTAAATACTAAGGAAGAAATAACTATTTTGAGAGAAGGAAAGGAAAATAATATTAAGAAGTAAACAAGTGAGAAAAAAATTGATTGCCTAAAAGTTTCTTTCCGAGTGATTTCTTTTATTCTACGAGGCAACGAATTTCACAGTTTTACAGTATTAATGAAAAAGAAATTTGAATTTATTTGAGAACTATGTGTGGGGATAATTAGTAGTTTCAGAAGGAGTTTTAGTGGGAATGATTTTATGGATGTAAATACAATTTCTAGTGTGAAAATGATCACTCAAACAATAACCAAATATTGCATTTCTAAAACTCGAAAGATGGTCAAACTTAGTTAAAAGCAACATTAAGTTTCAGCAGAGACGATGAATAAAGTTTAGTGTAAACTATCTCAGAGGAAGTTATGACGGGCATGAAAGTTGCTTGACTATTAATTTTTTTAATTCAATAGTGCATAATTTCGTGGCCATTCTAAAGCTACGTAGGATATAATAAACTTTTTGGAAAACATTATTAACATGATCAGTAAAAAAAAAGGAACGAGTTCATACAAAAACCAAGATTTACAGTTTTCGAAACAACATTAAGCTTGTTTGTACCAAAATATAAGTCAGGAACAGCATTTAACATAGTTTTTTTACATATTTGTAGAACATAAGATTTAGCAGAATTAAGTTAAGAACATTACAACAAGCCTATTGATGCATGCAAATAAGCTCTTCATTCAATCTACCAGAGAATTCAAAAGAAAAAAATCAATTCTACCAAAGAGATAAAGGTGGATATCGTCTGAATAAACATAAAGAGAAGCATGTTTGCGAACAGTAAAGAGTCGTTAATTAAAATAGAGAAAAGAAGTGAACGAAGAATCGAACCTTGTGGAACACCGCTTAAGACAAGATACGGTGAGAAAAATTGTGTACAACTGCAACACTTTGAGATCTTTTTTACAAATAACTGGAAACTAAATTAACAGCGCTATAGGAAAACCCAAACAGATCGCTAAGTTTTTGACATAGAAGTTAGTAACTAACTTTTTTAAAAGCCTTAGAAAAATCAAGTAGCCATAATAAGGACAATAACCCTTCATCATATTGAGGTCTTATATTGAGGTCAAGGACTTTAACAACGGCCGAAGCACACCCATGCCCTCTCCAAAAACCAGATTGATAAGGAAACAAGTGATTATTTCTTATCAAAATAATGATTGCAATTTTCCATATATTCTGAAATGAAGAAGATTTAAAGCAGTGGTTGATAATGATGCACTTTAATTCACTGATTTTAGCGATGATTTATTGACTTTTGTGAGCAGGTGTGTTGTCCAATCGAAAACTTAACACTCTAAATAAAAAAACCTATTATTAAAATTTCGAAAAAATACCCCTAAATAACACTGTAGCACAAATATGATATTTGAAAACCATTTTTATAAAAATCGGCCGAGTACTTTTGAAGTAAGGTGATTACATTAAATTTGCACTTCAATTATATATAACAGTATAGATAGATCCAGGGCCGTAGCTAAAGGGTTGTTTTCGGGGTTCAAACACCCCCAGAAGGTCGAAATTTTAATAAAAATTAATGCATTAAAATTTTTATTTCATTGATCACTTTAATATGTTCTAAGAACACGTAATGAACCATATACTGAAGTTGCGTTTACGAGCAAAAGTCTTTGTTATAATTTGAGTCGTGTAAACAACAATAGTGAAAACCGGAATAGTGATAGGATCAAACGTTTTACATTCAAAATTACCATCACTATTGTTTTCACTACACTACTACACTTGACATCGGCAATTGTAGATGATGGTAGAGATGATATTGACTATAACAGTGAAGCCAACCGGAATGACATACACATGTATACTGAAAAACCCTTTCTAATTTTAACAGCCAAGAATGATTTTAAATTATACTTCAGCCAAAACTGATTTTCTTTTTCCCTTGAGCAGTTTTCGAAATTTCAAATTTAAGCATCCATGGTTTTGTCGCTAAAGTTGGTTGACTTACACCAAATATGCAAATGGACCTTATTGTAAGTTCTGCCATTGTGACCCTTTTATAGTCAAGCGTTTTAAAACAATTCACTTTTGAATTAAAGATATGAGTCTAAACCTGATTAAATTTGTAAGGAATGTTTGAAGTTTCTCATGAGTAATAAAAATTTGATTTACATTTTTAAGAATTCTGACCCGAGGAAAAGTTTTAAGTAATTCCGTGAATCGGTTAAGTAATTTTGTGCATTTTTAGGTTTTTAGATTTATTCGGTTGATGTATGTATTTATGTTTCTCATCCCTAAAATTTCTTAAAACATACCTCCGTTATTCAATAAGCGAGATCCACTTGAACGGGTGTGCATCCTTTAGCATACACAGAGATCACACAGTAACAGAACAGGACGTGTTGGTAGAATTTGCAATAAAAGAAAACCTGAAAAAAACCTTTCTTATTTGAACAGCCAAGAATGATTTTAAATTATACTTCAGCCAAAAACTGATTTTCTTTTTCCCTCGAGCAGTTCTCGAAATTTCAAGTTTAAGCATCCAATGGACCTTATTGTAAGTTCTGCCATTGTGACCCTTTTATAGTCAAGCGTTTTAAAACAATTCACTTTTGAATTAAAGATATGAGTCTAAACCTGATTTAATTTGTAAGGAATGTTTGAAGTTTCTCATGAGTAATAAAAATTTGATTTACATTTTTAAGAATTCTGACCCGAGGAAAAGTTTTAAGTAATTCTGTGAATCGGTTAAGTAATTTTGTGCATTTTTAGGTTTTTAGATTTATTCGGTTTATGTATGTATTTATGTTTCTCATCCCTAAAATTTCTTAAAATATACCTCCGTTATTCAATAGGCGAGATCCACTTGAACGGGTGTGCATCCTTAAGCATACACAGAGATCGCACAGTAACAGAACAGGACGTGTTGGTAGAATTTGCAATAAAAGAAGACTTAATTTTTAATTTTTTTTATTTAAATTCCATACAAAATTTATTAAAATTCAAATAGCTTTATATTTTTGTAAATTTTTTACAAAATTTTTCAGGTGTTTATATGTTATTAATTAATATTTAAGCTTTAATAAATACAAAAACAGAACCATTATTTTGAATAAAAATTTCCAAAATTTACACGCGTTGCTCTAGTGTAAGTCAATTTATAATAAAATGTCAAAGCAAATTTAATAAAAAGCAACTATCAACTATTAAATGAATGCTCAAATGAAGCAGTGATGTTAACTCAAAGTTATATCACTCTATAAAAAACACCCTTTATGTAAAAATTTCACAAATTCTGGCAATGAATGCAAGCACTCAAAACCTTTCCAATGATATCTTGAAAGTGAGGATCGCATTAAAAATATTTAAGTTATTTAAATTTAAGTGAAAATAAATTAAATAAAATTAAAAAAAGACACGAAAAACAGCATTATCTTTAATGCTATTGCAAAACTTTTAAATTTTTTGATGCAGAATGGAAGAGCCTTTTCCGGTCTTTTATATCTGACAGTTTATTTTCTTACAACTGGTATTATTTTTGGATCGCCATGGAGTAATATTTCGTGACATGGCATTGCCATGAAAAAAATTCACGTTTAAGAAAAAAAAAAAGATTTATTATTTTTATTTTTTTCAGGTCCTACCTAAAGGTTGCAGGCGAAGTTTGCCACTGGCACTAAAGTTTATTTTATTTTCATTTTTAGCCGTCACTTAAAAAAAGTGCTTTCAGGCTTTCTATAATGAAACAAGTTAGCACTTTTAAGCTCAAAACTTAATTGAATTAAAGTCGGCAGCTAGTTGGAAGCTCAAGACTTAATTAATTTTATTTTGAATTTTCTCGTCCTTATATACTATGCATAACGGTATTTTGTCTTAAAATTAATTTAACAAATGTTTTTGTACTTTAATTAGTTTAAATGTAAACATAATCAATATTTAGTGCAACATGTGTAAGTGTGAAAAGTAAAGTACTAAATAACATATGCTTGTAATCAGTATTTGTAGTATAATGTGTATGAGTGAGTAAACTTAGAATTATAATTAAAAATGTTAACGTAATCTTATGTTTCTTTATTTGTGTAGGAGTGCAATTAGCAATGTTTAATGCATGTGTGTGAGTAAACTTAGAATTATAATTAAAAATGATAACGTAATCATATGTTTCTTTATTTGTGTAGGAGTGCAATTAGCAATGTTTAATGCATGTGTGTGAATGAGATAGTACTTATTATAAACACATGTTTTAATTATTTGCATGTCAGGAAATCACGTAAATTCATATAGTGAAGGTGTATATATTATTACTTAGTTTTAATTTTATTTAATTAAAATATAAAGTAGTTAATGAATAAAAGGATATACTAAAATATTTACGAAAAACATGATTTTTTGAGCTTTTTGCAAAATGTTTTAGCTCACTGGTGGCTATAGTAACAGACAAAATATTTTGGTAACCGTTATAAAATAGGCCAAGGTTTATTTATAGAGGGGTATAAATGGAACTTTTTTCTGACGGAAGTCAAGGCAGATTAATATATTTACTAACATATATAATGTATAAAAACCTAAACTTGAAAATGACATGAAAAAAAGCTTGTGCATTTTAATTTGTTAATTTTGAATTAAAAAATTTTTCATCAAAACCCCTCCCCCCATGGATAAATCCTTGCTACGGCCCTGGATTTATCACATCATTTTCTATACTTACTAAAATTATTTGGGCTTCTTTTTTTAGTTCAAAATAGATAAAAGCGGAAAACTTTTAAATACTGAATCGGTTTTTTTAAAATTTTATATTGGTTTATATTGGTGAGTATTTTGCTTTTAAAGTAGATTTCAAATATTTTTTATACACATTTTTTATACATTTATATAACTTTTTCTATAATATTTTAATTATTTGCTAAATAGATTAGTGGAAACAATAGTGTTTTGCATTTATTACTATTATATGCATTTATTTTTATGGGAGGTGGGTTTCAACCCCGAAAGTTCCCCTTTTTTCGGGCCTCTGTAAGTTTATATGCGTTTTTCTTTTATCTATTAATGAAATTGTGCGGAAGCTTAAGATTGACAGACAACTTCAAAGTGTCATCACTTAAGGTATGCAACAACAACATATACTATAGCAACTACAACACGAACAACAAGGAGCAACATCTTCTTGTGTTAGTGGTATATAAAAGTTAGTTGTTGTTGTTTTTGTTGTTGCTGTCGGTGGTGGTGGCTAAGTAACTCAATTGCCAATTTTAGACATTAAGTTTGAGTTCCGTTTATCCCGGAAGTTAGGTAAGAGTCAATAACAACAACATCGCCACAAAGGCTTTCGACAGCAGACACAAATTGTACAGTTAAGTTCAAGATCAGACGAGGTCAGGAACATTTGACTTAATCAAAATCTTCAGATGTCTGATGTTTTGTTCGTAGGGAGCAATAATTTACAGAAGTATTAAAAAACATCTTTAAAAACTTGAGATTGAAATTAAGAAACAACTGTTATCTGATATATGTAATAGATGAAAAAGTGACATTTTAAATATAATATCAAGGTAAAGCATAAGAAAAATTTGTACAAGAACTCATTGAATGTAGGAAAAAAGTTTTGGAAAGTATTTAGGTCGCCCGAATGAACTTACGCCAGAAATTGTCGAACAAAATCCATGGAATGATATTGGACGATCAAAAAATGAAAGAGTATGAGGTAGCTGAGGTTGTAGGCATCTCAACTGAGCAGATGCGAAGGGCGCATTTTACATAAGTATTTGGACATGAAAAATCTATCCAAGCGATGGGTGTCGTGATTGCTCACAGTCGACCATAAGCGCAGTGTGACCACTTAAAAAGAGTGTTTGGCGATGTTCAACCATAGTCCGAAGAGTTTTTGTGTGGTTTTGTAACCAAAGACGAAACATGGAAACATCACAACATAGCAGAGAGCAAGGAACAGTCAAAGAAGTGGACTTCTTCAGGTGAACGTGCACCAAAGAAGGTGTAAAGAAAGCCAAGGTGGGCTTCTCGGTCACAATGGTCCTATCAACACTACGTTTTACTGAAATTTAAGCAAAATACTTTCTTTGTGATTTTACCAATGGTATAATAATAAAAATAGGAGTGACAGTTCGTGTTGCAGTCATCGAGTGTCAAACAAAAGAAAACTAAATAAAGCGCGTATGGCACACGCATTAGCTGCATTCAGCGGAGTCAACTGTTGTGAACTTTTATGGAAGCGATATCTTAATGAGAGACATTTTTTCGGAATAATTTTTACTCTAAACGTCATAAAAATTGTAAATTATTTAATTTAATTATTGTTATTATGCAATTGTATAAATAATTAATTTGCAAATGTTTTTCACTCAAATTTTGACACAACCAATTGTTGACTCCGCTATATGCGATTAATGTGTGTGACACACGCTCTTTATTTTATTTTCTCTTGTATGACATTCGATGGCCGCAGCTAGTGAAAAAAAAGGTAGCTTTCATGGCTACCTTAATAATTTTATCAAGCTCTTACCATGTCAACCAGGCGCATAAACACAATTTACAGGAAGTATTGCTTTTTTTGCATTATTTTGAAGAAAAGCACCGGTGATTGACATTAATTGCTGTGTGAAGTATATGGCGAATCTGCTCTATCAATAAAAACATATGAGTACTGGTTCCGGCGTTTTGAAAAGTGGTGAATTTGACACCAGCGACAAAGAATGTGTAGCAAGGCCAGTTAAGTTTGAAGATGCTTAGCTGGACTGAGATTCATGCCAAACTCAAGAAGAGCTCGCTGAAGCCTTCGGAGTGGCTCAACAAGAGATTTTAAATAGTCGTAAGGTCATGAGTATGGTTATAAAACAAGGATATTGGGTCATGTGAATAAAAATCAGCAAATGCTTTTACTGAATTTTTCTAGTAAAAAGTATGGATTTAGTGAATAAAAAAAGCTATATCTATATAGCTTTTTTTATATCTATATCTATATAGCTTTAAGCTTTTTAAGCTATATCTATATAGCTTTTTTTATTCACTAAATCCATACTTTTTACTAGAAAAATTCAGTAAAAGCATTTGCTGATTTTTTATTCACATATCCCATTGGGTTCGTATAAACTCAAGCCAAGAGACATTGAGGCCTTTTTTCTCGTGCGCACAACTGCTTTAACCCTGGATAACCAATCATATTTCTAATACGTTATAACCAATGTTATTCGATTCGACTAACAGGCTCTTAAACTCGTTATAGAGGAGCTGTTGGTACATAAAATACATTAAAAGCTGTTGAATATAGAAAAAATATGTAAATATTACTAGAAGTAAAAAAAACATTAATATTGGTCTTTGGTTTTTTTTTATTTCTTACACATTTTCATAAGCTATTTATTTCACCAGTGCAAGATATATAACACAAGATTATTGAAAAAAAGTAAATAAACATAAAAAACTTAAAACGCTCTTCTATCATTATACGAATAAAGCATTATTTATTATTATTATTAAAATTAAAAAGTTAAAATCAATTGTTTAGCACTAGAGACATAATTCGCTGCACCACTATAATAAACTTAGACCAAAAAACTATATTCCTACAACAAAGGAATTAATTTCGACTGTACCGAAGTTAAAATACCCCCACATCCGTATTTTAGTATATACGAAGTTGTCAATAATGTATAATTTTGATGACGCCACTTTTATAGGGCGTGGTTTTCATCCATATATATATAATTTGAAACTCAGAGTTCATCCTAATTATCAAAGCTTATGTGCAAAATATCAAGTTTAAACCATCACTTTGTTGAATTTATGAATGTTTTGTATTATAATGACGCCACTTTGCGTGTGAGGTGGGCGTGGTTTTCATCCAATTTTGAAAAATTTCAAATATGTGGTGAATATTTTACTCCAAAGCTAATGTGCAAAATTTCAAGTTCATATATTAATTTTTGTGGCATTTTAAGAGAACTCGTTTTGATAAAGTCACTTCTTATGGGAGGTAGGCGTGGTGTTCATCCGATTTTGCTCTTTCCCGAATTTTATTTTCGTTTTTTGAATATAAGCATATATTTGTGATTTCATTACGATAGCTTACAAATTGTGGCTCTAATGGTGTCGACAGACAGACACGAAGTGACAAACGGACATAGCTAAATCGACTCGAAACATAGCTCGGACATAGCTAAATCGAAAAAATATATATACTTTTCTGTATCTACCACGTATCCTTACTAGCGTTACGTACGGAGTGACAAAGTTAATATACCCCTTACGCAGTACGCTTGGGGGTATAAAAAGTTACGTTAAAGCCAATGTTAGTCGCTTCGACGTACACTACATTTATAAAAAGATTCACACTATCCAATTTAAAAGCCAAAAACATCCGAACGCTGACTTAACTAAGGGCAAAAAATCGTGAGATAAGCCCGGCCTTGCATCAACTTTAACGACCAAACCGAATATTCATGGCTGCAAGCTAAGCACGGAGTGAACTACTGAAAGTTACCCCAGTCAAACAAAATCATCGCTGTGGACTGTAACCAATAATAATTGATGCAATTAAGCCGAGCATTGAAGCTCAAATACCCCCAATATTACAAAAGAATTGACTAAGTAACCTTCCAGAACGACAACTCTCGGCCACATGTTGCAAAAATCGTCAAGGAAATTGTGGGAGCGCTTTAATGGGATGTCCTACCCAAAGCGCAGTATTCACCTTATATTTTTGTCAGACTTTTGATGAACACCTGTTTCGGTTGCTAACTCATGACCTATCCGAACAGCACTTCACTTTTTATGTAAGAGTCTAGAAATAGATCGACCACGAAAAGACGAGGATTTTTATCAATGCGGAATCCGTATGCTACCTCACAACTAGAAAAAAGTCTTAGCTAACGATAGAGAATACTTTAAATAAAATATGTTGTACCAATTTATTTGAATAAGCCTCAAAAAAAAAAAAAAAATTAAAAACCCTCAAAACTTATTTGTGCTCGCAATAATAAGAAAAATGCTATTTTTGTCACCAACAGTTCTTTGTTTTGTTTTCAAGACGAATAATATAAAAGCCGCTAGCATTTTTTCAGTCAATCATTTTTTAAATATTAGACAACTACTTTTAAATTTGTTCCTGCTTTTAATAGGCTCAACACGCTGCGTATCGCAGCGAAACGCAGCATTTCATCATTTGTTTATAATTAATTTTCTATATTCCGATCTGATTTTTGGTTCCTTTCGAATTCGCTTTAAAAAAGTTAGACTGTTAATAATATTTTTTCATCGGACATCGTAATGAAATGCAATCTTCAAGAGAACAAATGCTATGCCATGGATTCAAAAGAAGAAGAAAACAAAAACAATTCACAGCTCCGCGCTCTTACACCATGTAGACGATTCCATGGTAATGTCAAACATTATGCGAATATTTGCAATAATGTTGCAAGCGGTCATGTGGCAACAGTTGTTGTAAATGGCGTCAGAAATTTAATCCCTTTGCTATTCATGCAATTGCACTGCATGCTTTGCGAGAAGAGGATTGGAGTATTATATGGCAACGCTGGCTGACATCAGCACTAAAATACACACAAAGTCAAATATGCATACATATGTTATTGAGGTTTGATGTCGAGTTAAATGACGTCAATTAAGTTCGAAAGTCAAATATAAATACAACAGAACAAGATAGAAAAAAAAGTCGTACAGACATAGGAACAGAGTTATTTTACACCCAAACAAAATAAGCCACAATTGTTTTGGCCAAACCAAGCAACACCAAACGACAACAACACCAACAACATTGACAACAATAAACCAAAAAATAGCGCCAATAATCAAGCACTGATGCATGCAATGTGTCCAGCAATTTGGCATCATTGGGCAGCAATGGCAAGCCCAAACATGTTGGAGTAGTAGTAGCAAAATCGATGGCAGCAGCACCAGCGGCAGACCAATTTTCGAAGCCCGGAAAACATATAAAATCGGCGAATTGCAAATTAATGAATTGCAATGATTTTTTATTGCTGCAGTAGTCATGTGTGTGTGTTTGTGTTGCTGTGGGTGTAAATGTGAATGGGCGTTGCATGTTATCGGTTGGTATTGCAACAATAACAACAACAACAACTTCATAATAAAATGCACCCATCTGCAAACAACCAACTACTAGCCGATTCCGTTCAATTAACGCGCGCAAATTATTTGCTCAGATAAATGAAACCAAAACATATTAGCGAGATTTTCAAAATATTCGCTTTATGCATGATTTAAAATGTTCATGCATAGATGCCATGGTTTCAGCAAATTTTAGTGGTAAAAATTTAAAATTTTTCCAAATTAAATCCTATAAGCCAATTTTTTTTTGCCAAAGCTACTGACAATAAATTCAAATTAAACTTAATTTGCTTATATTCGACAGAGAGAATAACAAAAACAACAAATAAAACAGCTTACAGCAGCAAGGTACTTAAGCAACAGACACTGTTACACAACCGTGACAGACAACCGTGAAAGTCAATTCTTATTTTTTACTAAGATTTTTTTATCGTTTTTGGCTTTAATGTTTCTTTTTGTGCCCAGAAAATGCAACCCTATGAAACAGATATAATTTAAACTGACTTCTATGGAGATAATCGACTAAGTGTCACCCTACATAAGTAAATAATTAATTGCCCGATAGTAGCTCAAAAAATCAGATACTTATAAAATTTATCTACTCACATTACAATTTCACATTTTATCAATTTCTTACCTGATATCAGTTTAAAAATGTATAATTTTTGCAAAAAAGCACTTTCACTTAACATGTCAGCACTTTTATGTAGCGCATCTGGTAGAAAATCAACCTGCTTTCAGCTTAATACCAAGTCAAACCATCCAATTTAAACTCAATTTATTAAAGAAGCTATTTTTTGCACGCATCTGTCAGTCTTGCATTCTTTTTCCTTTTTTTTTTGTTTTTGTACCAAGCTTTCATGGATTCTTCGTCTTTGGGTAAACAATCGATGGGTGAGCAATTCTTGCTGTCATTCCTTTTTGTTTTTAAAGCTAGGATGAAAATAAAACATTTTCTTTTAACTTGACAAAATCGCGTCAGGTAGTGTGTCCTGAACTTTATTCCAGGATGTTCAGGTTTTCACATTATTGTGGTTGGAGAACTTAATCATAAACGTGGTGATGGGATACTGAATTAATAACAAGAAAGTATGCTCATTGGACCATTTAAGATATCATGGGTTATTTTTCGATGAGCGTTAATTTTCAGAAAGTTCTATCCTTAATGAGAACAAAAATATCTTAAGAGCCAAAACAAATTGACATCAAGATATTTGTTTGACCCTCTGGATATCATTTAATAGTAAATTTGGAGCTATTTACGACTTAAATAATTTAAAAAAATGTGATGACCAAACTGAAAGATACATTAACATTTATGTGCTCAGGACTGTAAACTTACGTAGACGGTCACACTTCTAAATTTGCAGCAAGCATGTATTTATTTGGGAAACCTTGTTAACATATGAACAAAAAAAAAACACTTTTGTAAATTTTAACATATTTATTTAAAAAGTTATTTTTTTAATAAAAAACTAAGGTGAAAAAGTTTATTTCCGCCTTAATATAATTCAAAGTAGTTTATCAACTACATGTTTTAAAATTAATTTTTCAATTACTTGTTTTGAAAAACAAGTAAATTTATTTTTATAGGGTAGTTAAAAAAATTAATAAGTTTTAATAATGTATATGGTTGTATATAAAATTACTTAAACTAAAATGATTTTAAATTTTAATTAAAATTTATACTTAAAACTGCGTTGTGCATTCAACGCAGCACAAGTAGCAGCTACATACCTTCGATGGCAACTAATATTGTTGGTCAAGAAATCCTCTTCCATATGCCCTATTGAATGCAAAAAATTATAATAAGGAATAATGAAGCCCACTACAGGATTGAGAAATAAATCTTTTAACCAAAATTTTTGCATTCTCTGCGAATAAACTAATTTACCGCTTAATGCGAATTGTTAAAACTAAAAAAATATGAACAAGTTGCTCTTGGCGTCCCTTGAAAGCAAGTTTCAATGAAAAAAGCATTAAGTTCTATGCAACAATTAACATAAAATAATTGTTGTAAAAGTGGAGTTAGTTCTGACTTGCATAAAAGTTTTTAACAGAAAAAATTTATTTGAGGCGTAAAAGTTAAGTTTGATTTGTAAAAAGTAGCATTTGAAAAGTAAAAAGTTTAATCGTAAGTTAAAAACCTGTACTTAACCAATGAAACTCCCTAAAAAACTCTAACCAATCACACTCCATTTCAACTTCGTATAAAATAAAAACTATTATGAATAAAATCGTAGCCTCTTACAGTTTTCATATGTGTGCAGTTCTATTTTATAGCTAAAAAAAAGTTATATAAGGAAACAATTGTAATTCACTTCATTTTTCACTTTAAATCTAATATTAACTTGATGTTTTTGAAATCTCATGGAAATCTCATAGAAACCGATTATCGATTTAGAAACTGGTTTCACATTTTATTTGAACATTCTGTCAAAAAAGGACCAAGAATTGAATATTTAAAAAGCCCGCACAAAGGAATTGTAAAAATTCTTTTTGTCGCTTAGTTAGCAAAATTGTTCTCTTTACTGGCGCTGAGTTTGAGCAAGATCTGTTGTTCAACTTTTTTATAGTGATCGAAAACGTCAGTGTAACTCTTTGCTTTTTAAAATGTAAAAAGTAAACAAATATATCTCAAATTTTGCATTGTAAATGGAATTTCGCGTGCCGAATTGCCGAAAATGTAACAGAGATTTACGGTGACCATTCACTTTATTAAAAATACGTACATACGAAGGCAATAATTTTTCGTCATAAAAACCATTTATTTCTCAATATAGACTTCTTTTGGATCGATGCATTTAGTCCAGCGATTTTTTCCATTTTCTTTATTCCTTCCAAATTATCAAGGTTTTATCGAGGTAATCAAAATAGGCATTTGTTTCAGTGATGACTTTTTCATTCGACCCAAATCTGTTAATGCCGAGTCATTTTTTCAGGTTTGGAAATAGTAACAAGGGCTACATTTTAAGAATATAGTGGATTGGGTAGCAGTTCGTAGCCCAATTTATTTTTTCCATAGCCACTACAGACGTGTGTGCCGGTGCGTTGTCATGATGAAATAGCACTTTTTCTTCGCCAAATTTCCATGAATAATCGCTGGTGACCGTTTTACGCTTTTTAAGGTACACGGTTAAAAATTTTGGACTCATTTTTAATCCAAACTTTGGTTTAAAGGAAAATGTAATCCAAAAAGTACTACTTTTTAATCCAAACATTAGTTTAATTTAGCTGGGTCTAAGCCCACGTTCCTGAAAAGAAATTACTTGCATTCGTAATGATGCAAATTAAGCGAAAATATGTTAACAACTGAGTTGGACGAGTTGATAAGGTATATGACCAGCACATTAGAGGACATGTGTTGAAATCACGAACTGGCCAGAATTGTTTTTATTTACTTTAATTTAGCTGGGTCTCGAACCTATGCTTCTGCTCGCCTGCTTACTTACTGCAAACTTACTTGCATTTGTTTTGGTGCAAAATAAGCGTAACTTTCTTAATTAATGATGGACGTCTTAATAATAGACGTGCGGATAAGCACAACAGAGGACGTGTGTTCAAATCATGAATTAGTCAGAAAAGTTTTTTATTCTAAGTTAATATTTATATTGCTTTTTTTAAACATTTTTCGGATTGAAAACTAATCTTTTTTGGATTGAAAAATTTTAAACTTTTCCTTGGATTAAAAAGTAATCTATTTTAGGTGTTGTTCTATATGTAATCAAAAAGAGTTTAAAATTTAGTCAAAAATTTTAAACCGTGTAGTCAATGTGACAGACTTCGCATGCATCCAAAAAAACGGTTGCCACGAGCTTGTTAACCGACACACCTACCTTGGCCTTACCTTTTTTTGGTGTAAATTTAACCAGAGAAGTCCACAGTATTGTGTTTTCATGTATCCATATTTCGTTTACGGTTATAAAACGGCGCAAGAATTTCTTGGGATTGAGGTTGAACATCGCATAGTGGGGTATTGATCCCTGAAAATGGATATCAATTTATCTAGAAGACGGAGGGAACTTGTGACTTTTTTTTTAGTTAGAATGGGTCCAAATAAGAAAAAAATATTTCTGTCCGTCCGTCTGTTCACCTTTCTGTTTGTCGACACGATTACAGCCTTCATTTTGAAGTTATCGTTATGAAAATTGGTATTTAAGCTTGTATCTAAAATATATAAAATCGATATTGTAAAATCTCTTAACATTCCACAAAAATTAACATATGGACTTAAAATTCTTCACATAAGTTTTGATTTTTATTATGCATTTTAAGTTTGAAATTTCTTACAATCAAATGGAAACTCCGCCTACCTCCCACACAAAATGACGTAGTGGCTGCACTTGCTTAATTTGATAATAGCGACTGCAGTTCTTTTACAATAAGTTTAATAGTTTCTAAGACGCACAAAATTGCAATACAAAATTTTAAACACTTAATAACAACAGTCCATACTTAAAGAAAATCATAATATGACAACAGAACACAGTAAAATAAACTTTAACTCCACATGTATAGCTAAAGTTCTCTTTTCAAGCTCTTTTTGAGCAAGATATAGTCCTGCTTTTCACTTGGCAATTCTCGAGCAATAGTTGCCTTCGCTGTAAACAGTTTGTGGAGAATTCAACGCATGAGGGTAAATAAACCCGAATAGCCAACAAACTTCTTGCAGCGAAAGCAATTATTGCTACTTTTCAATGGCTCAAAAAGAAGTCAACAAGGTACGCAAAAAAGAGACAGCAATATGTATAGTGTGCGGGACGAATGCTGCCACCTTTTTTTAATTTAAAAATACCATGACTTTTATAAAACACCGACAAAAATTAGCTAGAGAAATTTTCTAGTTTAAAGTACTTTCAACGAAACACATATTTTTAATTAATTTAAATTTAAATAAATACAAGGATAGTGTAACGAACTAAATCTTCAGCCTAGGATGCGCTCGCCGGATTCCAGGGTTCGTTGCAATAATTTGTACGTTACTAAAACGGACACCAAATCAAAAGGCAATCAGTTTCTGAACTTAGTGTTTTCTTTATTTACAATGAAGCAAATACACTTAAACTAAGTACAATCGTTCTTAAAACTATTCAGCTTCGCTGAAGACGAGCCTTTGATACGGGAAATAATGAAACCAAAACTAAATTAAGATGGCTTAATTTGAGGCAAAACCAAATTAGATCACGTTATGTTAATTCAATGAAAGCTACATTAATTTTTAGTAAAATTCATTTAAAGAAAAGAAAAACCAAATATAATAACCCCAAGTTAAGTTGAGCCACGTGGAGAACAGAATGAAATTATACTAGCTGGATGCAAAGGAAAAAATCTTTTAATGAAATTAGGTTGAGTCAATGTTCCCCTAAGAAGCCTGACGAGATCATTCCTACCTTCACGAGCCTCTCTCTATCCTATCCTAGCTAGGTGTTTTGTTTGCTTAGAAACCTTCAATGCTACACGTGATGGCCAATGGAGTGGCAGTTGGGCGAGGTAATTCCCTCAATAATATTTACACCAACTCCATTCAAATTCTACCCTAGTATCAAATAGCTGTGGTTAACCTATGTCGTCAGTGAAGGGACAATAGAATGGCAGTTGGGCGAGGTAGTTCCCTCAATAATATTTGCACCAACTCCACTCGACGTCTTACTTAATCACCTCATAGCTGTGATTCACCTGATTATATCTAACACTTTATCTGATAAATATTTGCGGATATATACAACAATAACCTACTGTTGAAGGTTCCATTAAAAAATTTTGCACAAAAGCCTTTTTTTAAAAAAAAATTTATTTGAATGCTGAAAATTACGATTCTTCACTGCGCGCGAACGAAATCAAATAAAAGTAAAGTTTGACAGCTTGAAACTTTTGATCTAGTACTCTTGATGTATAAATTTTTTTGTTTTGACGCAGAATTTTATTAGCTTAAAACCGATATATAAGAAAAGTTCATAGCTTTCAGTAAACCAAAAACCAACTCAATACCCCTCTGTGCATCGCCTAACACTCAATTCAAGTGCTCACACGGCTGCTATTATGGTCAAATGAGAGCAATGGCGGCACCCATCCTGCGGACAGCTTTTTTATGTCCAAATTAATGTCTACAGCCTCAGCTACTCAAGGAATTTCATTCTGAGATTGCTCAATATCATTCCATGCATTTTATTGGCGATTTCTGTCGTAACGACCTCTCTTGGGCGACCTAAGCGTTTAACATCACTTAAGCTGGCATGATTATAACGAAATTTAATAAATCAATTCTTAATTATTGAAATTGATGGTGCAAAGTTTCCACAGTATTTATCAAGCCATTCTTTAGTTTCGATGATAGCTTTTACACATGCTAGAACGAGTCAATTCCGACCCCACATTCATAAAAAGCATTCTCACGGGTGATGAAACAAGCGTTTATGAGTTTGAAAAAAAAAAACCAGTCGATAAGTTTCGGAATAGCGTCTTTCAGTTGAGCCAAAATTGAAAAAATCACGTCAAAGTCAATCAAAAGTCAAGGTTATGTCGTCTGTTTTCTTTGAATATTGTGGTGTTGTGCACTTGAATTTCTTTCCAGAAGGCCAGACGATAAATAACGAATATTATCTGAGCGTTATGCGCCATTTCAGGAAGAAAATTGATTTTAAAAAAGTCAGATTTGTGGAAGGAATTACGAAAGGCATTACGATGGAGAACGATAACACAGCATATAACAAAGCTTTCATTGTGAACGAAATTCCAAAAGCTCATTAAATCGCATTCAACAACCACTGTATTCACTAGTGATGGGAACTACCCAGGGATGGCTATGATTACAAATCACGATTACTGATTATGATTACATGTATTCAGATTGCTCAGATAACTTGATTTTTCTAAATATTCAGAAAAATCACATTGAAAACCAAATAAAAATACTTTCAATTAAGTAATCATGGTAAGGTAATTACATGAGATTATAAAAAATAAAGTAATCATGCAAGGTGATTACATGATTTTTAAAAAAATTAAGTAATCGTAACATGGAATTACATGATTTTTTTAATAACTCAAGTCGTCAGTAATCAGATCCAGCTTTACTGATTACTTCTCGTCAGACAAAAAACTCAAAAATTGGGTTGTAATTTTATTATTCCAGTAATTGCTATTTACCATAAATACAATATTTTCTTCAGCAGCTATTAGTGAAGCAGCTATAAGTGACAATTGAACGACATATATAAAAACAGATATAAAACAATATATTAGTTAAAGAAATCTGCAATCAACGAATGGTTAAGCCTGATTACTGATTAATTTCTTGATCAGAATAGTTCATTCATTACTGGAAAGTGATTTATTACTTAAATTAACCACTGATTACTTTTGCATGATAACTGATTTATCAAAAAATCACTGAATACTTTAAAGTTATTAATGATTTATTTTAAGTAATCATTAATTTTTTTAAAATCATTACACGAAAGTAATCATTACTGGCCAACCCTGGAACTATCGAATTAAAATATCCGAATTATTCGATAGTTCAAAATCATTCATTAATTCGATAGTTTTTTTTTATTCGATAGTTGTTTCATTTGCACTTCGTTTGCAAATCATGAGTACTGCAAATTTGACTGAAAAAGTACTTTTAACAACACTGCATAGTTTGTGTTTAAATGAAAAAGAAATTATAAAGAAATCACACCAGTCAATAGCTATTAAGAGGCTTTTTAAGTCGAATGAATAAGTACTTGAATAGATATAAAAAATCATTTGATCTTTGTCGAATGATTGAATACTTTGTTCGATAGTAAAAATCGTGCGATGGTTTTTGCTACTATTTACTATTTTTTAATTCGAATGAATGAGTGAATTATTTGATAGCTTAAATCATTCTATAGTTTCGTGTACTACTTACTATTTTTTTGAAGTGTGCGAAATGAACGAAATATTCGAACGAATTGTTCGATAGTTGAAATCATTCGATAGTAAACACTCTGTAGTTGAAAACATTCGATAGTGCCCATCACTAGTATTCACCTGATTTGGTTTCAGTTGAGTTTTTCTCTTTTCAAAATTTAAATTTCAACTTCGAGGCACCCGTTTTCAGTCGAAAGAAGACATTAAAGATAGTTCGCTGCGAGAAATAAAGTTGATTCCAGAAATTCGCTTAAAAAATGTTGTATTGATTGGATTTCGCGTTGGAATAAGTGTATTATTTCGGAAGGGTATTTTAAATTTCGATGAATGACAAATGTGTTGTGTTTTATTGTCAAATTCGCTATACTTTTTGGCCATATCGTTGTATCATGGAATTAATATAACTAACTGTTTTTGAGGCATACTAATTTTTTAATTTTTGGTTGGAACAATGCAGCTTAATTTTGTAAAACAAGATTTTTTCAAAGACTTTGTTGACGGTCTTAAGTCGAAATTTCGTAACATTTTCCTAGAAGAAAAATTAATTTTAATGTTGGAATAAATCATAAACTTTGACAACGAAGAAAATTGACTATTTGAGCCAATACAAAAAAGTCTATTTTGGTGGGTATATTCTATGAAACGCAGTCTACTGAAACCCATTGAGATATTTGAAGATATTTTCAGTAACCCCGAAATGTTGCACAGTGTTATTAAACAATGTTGTCTACAAAGTTTATGAAATTATAAAAACCTATCTTTATTCTCCCTTTATCAAATTTAAATTTTGTGTATAAAATATGCTTTCGTATATTTGGAAAAAATTTTCTGAAGAATAAAGAAGAAGCTATCGTTTTCTTCCTTATAAATGAAATAAACTCTGTTTTGAAACTAAACACAAATAAAAAGCCTTCATGCCAAACATTTCCTTAGTCAGATCATGATGTCAAGATAGAAGTCAAAGTCACCATTAAATGGCATTACTTGAAACAATTATTCTAATACTCTTAGTACAAAAATGCCATTAACATTCCTCAGCTCACCCACCACCAACTCGTGTACCAAGACAAAAACTCCAAAGCTACATCATCATTCATCTCTGATAAGCATCTCAGATGCTGAAATTAATATTAACCGAGAAATCATGTCAATGGCTTCATTTCAACTTCTTCCACATCTCGTGCTGTGTGTCAACAGCAACGCATGGCTTTCCGTATGAGCTGCGTTGCGTGCGATTTAATTTAATTTCATTAATTTTGAACATCAGCAAATAAGCAAAATTAATTTAGGCGCTACATAATGGAGCATCTATTGTGATGGCTTTCAGCGAAAGCAGAAACACACGTACGCACGCACGTAGAATACGCACATGCAAATACACACACACATAAATTCCACGTACTCCACCACAGACAATGTGACACTAAGTCAGAGGTCACACGTCACACAGTGGGGCGAGAGACCACAAAAATGAATCTGAATATACAATTTTGAACAAAATAGTTTGCTGACTTTTTTTGTTGGAGGATAAAAGTGAGCACCAAAGATTTCATATACATATTATGAATCAGAGTAGTTAGCGCCAAAACACGATCTGAAAACATCTTTTTCATGCTAATCAAATGAGAGGTTTAGGATTTTTTTGGTTGTTTTGTTTAGATTTGTATATACTACAGCGCCCTCTGGTGTTCAATATACACGAAAAAAAATAGCATCAAACCACACGCTGAGAACCTTTGTACACAAATTTGCATGGCAATCATATGAGCGCTTTTGGTGTTTTTGGCGGTTTTGTTAAATATTGTACTGCAGTGACCTCTTGGTTTATGTGATCATTTTCAGATATTACAAAAAATTTTTTTTTAAGAAATCCTTCGATAAAATTACGAATTTAAAATATTCAGTAGAAATTTAAAAGAAAATCGAGTTTAAAGTTTTTAATTGCTTGAAGCTCGTAAGCTAATGGTTCACTTGAGCTGATTTCCTTTTGAAAAAAAAATGCTGAAGCTTATTGCAGTGAGTGCTGAAATTTGTTTGTTAAAGTGTAAAAGATATATACTAAATTAGTTAAAGTATGTTAAAAAATCATTTCGGACGCCCTTTTGTATACGGTTCAAAATCTTGGAATAAAATTGAAACTTTTCTGTACTTTATATATGATAACTCCAGCTTTGGTTTCAAATCTAGTATTTGCAAATTACTAAAAAATCGTTTTAATACAGCTTTGGTTTAAAATTTACTGCAGGCTTGGATTGAAATATAAACAAAAAACAAACACAGTGAGATTCGAACCAGGGGCATCCAGTTAGTAAGCCCACTACGGTAACCACTGGGCTACTTCGTTATTACGAAACAATAGCAATAAATTAGCATATGAACCTAATAGCCAAAAATTGAGTTTCAGCATTGCAATATTTCTTTGGTTTAAATTTTAGTACAGAAAATTTTTAATTATGGGTTAGTATTTGTGAAAGTTAAAATTTTAAACCTCAAGGTTAAAAAATAGGCAGTAGTATTTTAGCTGGACTAAAATTTATTCCATGGTTTTTAACAGTACATAGAACACCTTTTATTACTCCGATTTTGATAAAATTTGGTATGCACGCAGAATTTTGTTAATACAACACTTTTTTTCAAGTCCATTGTGATACTCAAGTTTTTTTTTATACGGGTGCTTTTTGAAAAATGAGCTGTAGCTCTCTTTTAGCCCTAAATTTGTCATAAGTAATTATACAGAGTAATATATAAAAAAGTCCAAATACTTTATTATGAAGTGATTAATAAGATTGTTCATGTTTTTGACTAACTTACTTCTATGTTTAATTTAATTAGTAAAATAAATTATTTATCTAGCATATATTTTTGAATAAAAAAATGTTTTGTATTTGCAATGTATTACTAAGGTTAGAAAAATGTAATTATGTTTTGTACAGTCTTCTTCTTATATGACAGGGAAATACGGATTGGCTTGAGAGTTTTGTTCCAAGACCGTGGATTTTATGATTCTTATTCTTTAGATTCATATGAATAAGTTTACTTGTTTCCATTGTTTGTTACTTTAATATCTTTTTGAGCCAATCTGCATTTTTCGGTCGCATGACAGGCGTTAGGGACAAAACATCCTTAATTTGTTCTGTATTTAGACCACAACGTTCAACTGGTAATACATTTAAAGCTTTTATATTTTTTTAATAAATAATAGTTTTTTTAACGAAATTTGTTAAAAATATCTTCTTTGTGTGTTGTAAATGTTTGTAAATTTTCTTATACACTGCTAACTTAGAATTTTCGAAAAAATCACTTTAATGATATGTTTTAGCTATTAATAAGATTTGTTGCCATAACTACATTAAAAGGACTTGGATTTAATCTACAAGATTTTAATATACTAAATACTGCTGTTTCAATATTTTCAAAAGCAATAATTATATTTTAATGGATTATGGGATGTTATAGGTATATTTGATATAGTTCTGGGTCTGATAGAAATCGAACTCATCTTATTTATATAAATTCCACACTCCTATTCACTTATAATTGCCCAACACTATGAAATAGTTGTTAAAATTGCTAGAATATCGATTTTTTGTCACACGCCCATTACATATGAAAAACATTTGGCTGCAAAAAGGGCATGTGTCTTGACACCCTTTTTCCATAAAACGACAATAAGGTTCTACGCATCGAAGTAAAATTTTGCAAGACTTTAGTTTATGATAATATAATCACTTTGACGCCCTTTTTGCACCAAATGCATCAATTGCAAAACATAGAATTTAAAAATTTCAGATTACCACGTTTTATGTAATTATATCAACTCTTTCCCCTTGTTCTATGTATGACCCCTTTTCCACACGGAACGTTTTCTTGCCACAATCTCTTGAAACGTACACAAAGTTTGTACGCAATGTTTGTAATAAAGTTTGTAATTATATATTTGTATGAGTATGAAATGTTTAGTTTTCTCAGATTTCTAAAGTCAATTTCTAACGTTCTGTCGCACACAGCTTTGATTAAAGCGATATACAGAAAGAAAGAAGAACTTAATACCTTTCCAATAACAACAATTCCACGTAAATTTAATGAAAAATGTGTCTTTTACAGCGGTTTTAAAAAATGTGATTTTAAAAATAGCAAAAAATTCAATTTTTGGGCGTCAATAAGAGTTATAATGAAACAAAATATAAAAAAACTTTTTTATGGCAATATGTTGGTATGAGTAAGAAACTCAACATTTTAGCTGATGTGGGTATGCGTTCTGTGAAAAATAAAAAGTTACAAGCAAAAACATGTTTTTTACCAAAAAGGGCCTTCAGGAAAATCAAAATTACTTCGGCTTAATGTTAGTGTTAATTTTATTAATAAAATAATTGTGATACAAAAACTTCGACTAAAATGCTTTATTTCACCCGAAACTAAGTGAAAACGTTTTTTTTTTTTTGAGGTGGCTCTAATAATATGATCACCCACTGCCATGGGCGTCAACTTGCCCCCTTTTAAGCAATGCAACTTTTTTATAAATCTTTATATTAAATAAAAAAAAAACCATAATTTTATATTAAAAGATTTTAAGAGAAAAGCAAAAAATTTCTAAATTGTAAGTTGCGCTTAAACTTAGGGCTTTTAGAACATTGTTAATACAAATGTAGTTTTTAGTAGTAGTAGTGTAAAATTTTGCGGAACATGTATTTTGATAAGGTGCATAATAATCAATCAAAAAGTCGATATTTTATTCTTTGTAACTTACGGCTTTTTGATTTCATATGACGATATGTTCATTATGTATGTGAATATATTTTGAAGTGAATGCAAAAATACTTTTTTTTAGGTAAATTGATAAATAAATCTGAGTTAAACCATGCAAAAAAAAAACTCGTTTTATTTCTATGGTGTATTTTGTCAAACTGTCGAACACCAATGAATATTGAAATAAATAAGAAGCAACTAGAACAGATTTCAACCTTGGTAGATGAATATAATTCGTAAAATGGGTGTACACATTACGACTACTTTATTCGTGTTCGTACAAGAATAAATGTATATTGTACGAATACATTTCTTACATTTACGAATGATCATAATACCTAGTTATAAAATAAAAATTCTGGTTCAGCTGGGGTTTTTTAGCTTATGAGCTACGTACTCTTCCAGTAGGCTACGGCCACCTTGCAATCACACATTTCCTTATTTTCGGTAATTGTTCGACAAACCAGACTAAACGATTTAAGTTGTAAATATTCTAAACTCAACTAATACTTCTTACAATCTACTAATAATGCGTACTTTTAACCTACGAATAAATTGTTTTCTGCTAATATTATTTTTAATTCTAAAATAGTTCGAAGCCATTTTTTGATACTACGAAGTTGAAGATCATTCTTCGTAGCAGTAGATGGCAAGAGGCATTCAATTCAATAACGGATATAAACTTTGACGATAACCAAATTTATGTTTTAAAGTCATTGTAAACACGCAGAATACAAAGTAAAATAAATTTTATAAAAAACTCAAGGTTCTCCCACAAGTCGGCTCATTTTTCTATCATAAATATGATCCAATTTGGATATTTTTAATTTTTCCTAAACTTAATAAAATGACAAAAAATCTTCCAGCATTTAAATTTAGGAAAGTTGCAGTGATCTAGCCGAGAGCAAAGCTTCTTATTCAAAATCGAAAGAAAAAAAAATAGGATATTTAATAAAGTAGACCAATTTTAGATCTAGACTAATTTTTGGAAAATCTGATTGCATATTCGGATTAAGCGAACGATTTTACATTAGAATTTGTTATAGTCAGAAGTT
Organism: Dichetophora obliterata; assembly: GCA_963920525.1. Lineage (NCBI taxonomy): Eukaryota > Metazoa > Arthropoda > Insecta > Diptera > Sciomyzidae > Dichetophora > Dichetophora obliterata. The sequence goes on along the minus strand of OY986439.1, from coordinate 74,202,081 downwards.
TTTAAGTGTTTGTATTACATCCAGGATTCTGGAATATGCAAAGATGTTCTGGACTATGTTAAGAAAGTATATGGAACCCAAAACCCATCTTTTATTCGTGTACCTCTTTATATGTTTATTCATACGTTTTGAATTAAAAAAAAAGAAATTTTTTAAAATATTCAGATAAACGGTATGCTTTCGTACTCAATTGTGGTACTTAGCAAGCTGCTAGAAATGATTCATGTGGGATAAAGAAATAAGTTGATTGGTGCCAATGGGACAACTCAATAGCGACAACTCAAATTTTTAATTTACAGTGGCTCACAGCTTATTTTCTGCAGTGCATACTTCAAACTTTAGGGCTTTATAAAAACAAATCTTACTGGAATACAAAAGATAATATGGTGTCATTTAAAAGAGCAAAAAGCCTAGTTAAAAAAAGGTTCTGCATTAATTGTAAATACATATATATAGTTGTTTAAAAAATAAGAGAATAAAAAATACTGCTTAATTTCACCTCGCAGCTTATTTTATGCAGTCACTTCTCTCTGTTACGGTACTCTAATGCTGCGCTGTCTAACGGTACTTTCGTTAGCTATGCCTTCGTTCTATTTCTATAATTGCTTTGTGTTAGCTTTTTAGTCTGATTTGTTTGCTTCAAGTGTCTGCTTCTATGATTATTTAAAATAAGAGAGCACACAATGCTACAAAAACGAGAGTTGGTTATGTACTATTTTAAAAACAGCAGCTCGCAGCGAAAAATGGCTGAAATGGTTAATATCAATTCCTATACAGTGCAAAAGATCATCGAGCGCTTCGTCCATAAGAATCGATTGCACAATAAGAGCAAAGAAGCACCAAACAAAATTTTTAATGCAACCGACGAGCGGCTTATTGTACGGAATATAAAGACTAATCCGAGACTCTCAGCTCCGAAAATGGCTTTTGAAGTTCAAACTGACCTGAGCAAACATTATAGTGCTGAAACTATTCGACGTGTCTCGCACAAAAATAACTTTAATGGCCGAGTAACACGAAACAAGCCGTTTATTAGCCCCAAAAACATATTATGCAGACTCAACTACGACAAAGAACATATGTCCAAGGCCCCAGAGTACTGGAATAAAGTTATTTTAGCAGATAAATTGAAGATCAATTTATTCGGTTCAGATGGTATGTGCTATATGTGGCGAAAACCCAACACCGAGGTCAATAAAAAAAACTTAAAACAAACCGTGAAACATGGCGGTGGCAGCGTCATGGTTTGGACCTGAATGTCAGCTGCTGGTACTGGGAAGTTGCCGTTTATTGAAACAACAATGGACAAGTTTAAGTACCGACAGATCCTGAAGAACAATTTCTTGCAGAGTGCAAAGGTTCTGGGTATAAAATGGAATTTCCGATTTTACCAGGATGACGATCAAAAGCACAAAGCGGGTATTGTGCAAACCAGGCTAATATACAACTGCCCACAATTGATGACGCCGCCAGCACAGTCGCCAGACCTTAATGTTATTGAAAATGTGTGGTCTTTATTGGAAAATAACATCCGGAAACATCAAATTTCAAACAAAAACCACCAGAAAGAGATATTGAAAAGGAAGTGGGCAAATATTTCGCCACCAACACTCCCTATAGATCTGTTGTGGACAACAAGGGCTATCAAACCACACAATAAAAATATCAGATATCATTAATTAATATTTAAAATTTATAAATAGCAAGTGACTGCATAAAATAAGCTGTGATATGAAATTAAGCAGTATATTCTGGTTTCTTAAATTTAAGCCAACTAAATATATATATTTTTACAATAAATGAAGTTAATTTATTAAATTAAACATCTTGTTCTTTTAAATGATACTATATAATTTTTTCTATTCCTATTAGTTTCGTTGTTATAAAGCTCTAAAATTGAAAGTATGCACTGCATTAAATAAGCTGTGAGCCACTGTATGAAGATAATATGGATTTTTACCTCCTTAATCCAAATCTAAAAAATTTATGTCCGCTCGAAATTGGTTTGGGAGTTAAAGGCTTCATAATAGGCCTCCTAATAAGGCCTCCTAATAGTATAGAGGAGACCTCACATTATTAAATTATTAAGAATATTTGCAATTATTAAAATGTATTACATGACAAAAAAATAAAATGAAATTCGAAAATATTTCGGACATGATACGAGAAGGATTTTTACACCATCTTTAAAATATATTGGATTTTCATTTGTGTACAAGTGTGCATCAACCAGTGTAGTGTGCGTATCGTGTTTACGAACTTAGTACAAACAATCGTAGTAAATAGCGTTTATAGGTTACATTTTGTTTATGCTCATTCTAGATTCCTTTATGCCTCTGGCGGCCATGCAAACTGTTTATATATAAAAAACGAGAATATCTATATATATATAAAATGGAATGTGTGTTTGTTTATTTGTTTGTTTGTACCTTATAGGAGACCAAACCTCTTGACCGATCTTCCTGAAATTTTCACAGCATTTAACTGGGACTCTGGCATGATTAATAGGGTACTTTTTTCGACCACGCCCACTTTTACGCCCACTTTTTTAAAATTATGTAATTGCTCCCATATAGTTATTAACAGATTTTCTTCAAATTGTATACACATTATACTCCAGGCGAGGTAAAATAAACATTTCTTACGCCACGCCCCCTTTCACGCTTCTTTTCACGCCAAATTTAAGTTTTAAACTTTTTGTTCTCTGTACAAATTTGTTCCTTCCAACGGATTATTTTTTATTTGGTAGTATATTGCTCTTAATACTGTTAACGTCGCCATATTACTATGAACCACGCCCACTTCACCGCCCCCTTTCTTAATTCAGATACTTATTTATACCACTAACAATGTTTGCTATACAAAATATTTTTTTTGTAATATGTATTTACCTAAAGTTTTATATACTTTTTATCTACAGGTAAGGTAGCCATAGATTTTTTTATTACCAAATCCCCCTTTTTCGCCCCATTTTACTTTATTTATAATTAATCTGCTTTCAATCTATATATATAAAAATTAATGTCTGTCTGTTTGTTTGTTTGTGCTTTATAGGAGACCAAACCCTTGGACCGATCTTCCTGAAATTTTCACAGCATGTTACTGTGTCTCTGGAAGGAAGAATAGGCTATATGAAGTTTTTATTGGACAAAGGGGCGGGGCACCGCCCATATAACCCAAAAAATTTTTATTCACCATAATTTGGGCATTTTTTTACCTAAGTCGATGATATTTGGTACATATGGTATTGGCATAGTTAGGAATACGTACTAGGAGAAAAGTGGGTGAGGACCATGCCCCTTTTTAGGAAAATTAAAAATCGTAATATAGTCTTAACTACTGGACCGATCGTCATTAAATTTTCACAATAAGATATTCTTACGAAATAGTAAATTCTTGACTATATAAAGTTGTGAGCGGACAAAGGAGCGTGGCCTCGCCCATATAACTCAAACCCGGGCGGGACCGGAAAAACGTTTCTGATTTCGTTGATTTTGGCTAAAGTTCGATCCCAAAACAATATTGCGTTGGCCATTGCGTCATCCGGCATTTCTGCATCGCTTTTGGATGGTGGCAGAACAGCGCATTCGGCACTTAAATTACTAATGAAATTGCAATTCTCTGAGACGCACACATGCAATATAAAGAAAAATTCATCAATGGGTAAAGTGCTGCGAACGTGTAAGATCATAGTATGGGATTAATGCACAATGGCACACAAAATATCTTTAGAGGCCCTAGATCGCACATTACAGGATTTCAGAAGCAATAGGCAATTATTTGGGGAAACACTTATTTTGTTAGCCGGTGATTTTCGCCAAACACTACAGGTTATTCCAGGTGCAATCCCAGCTGATGAGCTTAACTCATGTCCATCCATGTTTCTCGCATGTTGCATGCTCGCGTGTAGGAAAACCAACCGATTTATATGTGTATGCTCCTGACGGGCAAACTAAAAATATTGTAAATCCTAAAGCATTGCAATAATTAAATTAAAATTAAATAAATACATTTTTGTAAATATATAAATACTTTTAATTTTATTTTATAACGAGGGGGTAGCGAAGCACACCGGGTTCAGCTAGTATATATCTATAGTATAATTTATTTAAATCCCAGTAGTTCCAGTCTTGAAGAAATCTCGAATGAATAATGTACGATTTTTCTTGATCCTTGACAAAACATGCTGATTTGTCCATACATTGCATTGACGAAAATTTCATATAAAATTTCCAAATTCGTGAAAGACGTAATGCAGAAACGTCGGGATTTATCATGCACGAACCCAATATCGAAATATTGGGGAAGTTTTGTTAACGAAAAGTAGACAGATATATAAAGAAAAGTCGTCCAGGAATTAAAATCGAAACGTGCTTCTGGAGCGAATTCTGCGTCGTGTGATATATTTGATAGGAGATAAAAATATTGCATCCTCTCTCAACTCTATTGGAAATCGACGTAATGCTGGTTTCGTAATGACCTGACGCCACCACACCATATGTTTTCCAGGTCAACTCGGGCAGCTGTCCAAGCCCATTCCTTTACCATTGTCTTGATGCAACACAGAACCTCACGTTGTAGTGATAATTCGTTCTTTAGTCGTACTGAAAAGTTGTGAAATAGTCTTCCTGCGAGCGTGTTTCCCGTCAGTTTTGAGCTGTACAAATTTAAAACAAATCTTCACCGAAACTACTCCATCTTTTCAACCTCTAACTAACTATCACCCATCTTCCAAACCAACACAATGCTCATACATTTATAAGAAACATCACCTGAGCTTTCACTCTACAAAACAGAATAAAATTATACCAAATTGTCAAAGTCAAACGAATTCGCCAGCAATGGCAATGACACCTAAACAGTGGTGTCAATGAATATTTAAATACTATCGCAAACCATCGATAGTCAGTTCAAAACTATCGATAGTCACGATAGTGTTAAATTATCGATAGTGTCATCGATAGTTTGCGAACTCTACATTTTAGCCTCTGAACGATTCGGCGAATTACAGCAATCATGAATATCTTGAGTTGTTGTAATAGAGTGGTAAAGTTAGGCGCTGACAACCGCTACTTTGCATTATATTTTGTATAAATTTTTTTTAGGTCCAGCAGTTCACGCAGAAACTTCCTTTAAGAAATCATCACGAAAAGTTCGTCAATGATGCCTCGAACAACTGGGTATTTTCTGATATACTGATACTAACATGAAAGAGGTAAATTTGTTTGATATCACTGAAGTCTTTGAACGGTTAGTTAGGCTGATTGACTTTGAAAATATGCTCTTAAGAATACTAAGGTATTTAAGGTTTCATCCCCCAGGCTTTACCGAATTTTGGTCGCAAAATTTCCAGACAAAGAGAAACATCTCTCGGACTCAACACTAGTAGGCAAAATTGTTATTAAATAATCATATGCTTTTTGGAGCAGAAAAATTTTTTTATATTTTTGAACATTTAAGTTAAATTTAATTTTTTTAAAGTTTTTACTAGAATGTCAAATTAATGTGTTGCATTTTTTCAATTTGAAGGCAATTCCTGGATTCCAAAAATCCAGGGATTTCAGGACTTAAATTAAATTAGGAATTTAACTTTTTTTAAAGTTTTTACTAGAATTCAAATAAATGTGTTGCATTTTTGCAATTTGAAGGCAATTCCTGGATTCAAAAAATCCAGAGATTTTATGACTTAAAATCCCGATGCTGTCCGGACCGGAAAAACTCCGATATTGGAAGCCTTAGTGCAAGGTATCGATAATTGTACTCGTTTAAACTTCAAGCAAAGTATCGATAGTTGTATTAATAGTTTTTGGCTTAAAAATATATGCGTTTGGTTTAATTTGATTTGCACATAGGTTAAACTTATTTGCATTTTGTTTACAATTATTTGCGTTCAGGTGAATTTGATTTGCATCTGGGTTAATTTCGTTTGTGCTTTGGTTAAACTGATTAGCGTTTGGATAAAACAAAAATTAAATTGAAATTGCTTATGTTTTAGTGAAAAATTAGAGTAAAGAAAAACAATAGTTATATAAGTTTCAAAGAAAATTTTACGAGAAACTTCTTAAAACGTCCCACAGTAGGAAGTCTACTGTGTGTAGCATCGGTATGCGTCGCATTGAAATTTTTATTTAGCAAAACCAGTCCACAATTTTGGCGGCATGTTTTCGGTAATGTAGAATAAATGCATGCAAACTTATCTGAACTGGCTTTTAGACCACCCCAATCCTGTAGTATTGGTTGCAGCTTTTAGTTGGACGTTGTTCTTATTCTTGTTGTTGCCGAGGGGCGAAGAATGTGATAAAAAATGTGGGTGGCGGTGTTAGTGGCCTGTTGTTGTTGGCACATCTAAAACTATGAATACTGATGTTGGATAGTGATTACGTTTATTATGTGCCTTGATTATGCCATATTGTTGTTGTTGTTGATGTTACCGTTGATATTGATTATGCCGCTGATTATTTAAATATCATTAACAAATTACGTGGCTTCGTGCGTGAACAGTGCTATTTCCGAGTTTCAGTACGTGTTTATGCCTGCACCAGTACCCAGAGGACTTAAGATTTAATTTCTGTAGGAGTGCATTTAAGGTGATATGTTTAAAATTTTGTAAAACTAAAACTTAGGAGCCTTAAAAACAGACGTTTTAAAATGTATACATAAATGTTGAGATAATTTGATTTTGTTGTAACTCATATACAGTGGTGGCCATACAATTAGAAACACCCACTTAGCATTTTAATTTTATATCATCACTACTTCCTTACAACGAAAATTAAGAAAATAGATATAATATGTTATAAGGCTCATTTATTACTGTATATCCTAGATATATTTCGAAATGTAGGAATATTTGTGAAAGGTGCAAACTAGATTTTCTTATTGAACTCAAAAAACGCATTGGTCACGGAATTAGAAACGATAACAAAAGTAATATTTAATTCTATCTTTTTTAAAAATGTATTATAAAATAATGGAAAAACAACTTAGTACTTCGTAGGATATCCCTTATTTTTTATAACTTCTGTCAATCTCCTTGGCAAACTTTCAACCAAACTTCGGCATCTTGAGGATGGTATCGATTCCCAAACTTCTTTTATATTTCGAAAATATTCGTCATTATTTTTGGGTATTTTTGTTTTTAAACCTCTTTCGACATCTGCCCATACATTTTCAATTGGGTTTAAATCTGGACTTTGCGGTGGCCACGACAAAACATTAGTATTCGTATCCATAAACCATTGCTTCACAACTCGGGAAGTATGCTTAGGATCGTTATCCTGCTGGAAAATATACGTAACTGGCATATTTTCAAACGAAAATGGTTCCATTACAGTTTCCAGTATATTTTTATATTGGTGTAGGTCCATTCGTCCATCTATGCGATGTATCGGGCCAACGCCAAACCAACTGAATGCACCCCATACCATCACATTTCCTCCACCGTGTTTGATAGTCTAAATAGTGTATCTGGGATCCAAAGGTTTGTTCACTGGCCGTCTTACATAAGATTTACCGTCTGATCCAAATAAATTAAACTTCGATTCGTCACTCCAGAGGATCTTTTTCCAAAATGTAAGAGGTTTTTGCAGGTGCTCTTTAGCAAATTGTAAACGCTTCGTCATATTTTTTTTTTGATACGTGCGGTTTTTTCCGTGCAATGCATCCATGTAGACCAGCTTCTTGTAATCGACGCCTAATGGTTCTACATGAGATATTCTGCGATATTTGAGGCATTACAATGGCATTAATTTCAGTTGAGGTCAAAAATGGGTTGGCTTTACTGGTTCTACAAATAATTCTATCATCATATGGAGTGGTTTTTCTTGGCATTTGAATTCTTTTTGGGTTCTTAAAACTTCCAGTCTTCTTAAATTGCCTTATTGCTCCAAAAACCATTTTTTTAGAACAGCAAAATCTTTTTGCTATGGCTGACATTGATTGTTTTTCGTCTTGATAGCAGCGCACAATTAATTTACAAAGTTCTGAAGTGCACGACTTGTTTTTACCCATATTTACACTATATTATAATAAAAATTAGTTAACCCTAAATTAAAGAAATAAAAAAACAACAACTTACGTTGAAAATATAAAAAATTTCCAAAATTAAGGTACGCGTTTCTAATTATGTGTCCACCCTCATAAACACGTGTTGCTACTGTTTTTGCAATTGTGAGAAATTGTCTAAAGTATTTGCTGATATTTACACATCTAACAACATATTACACTGGAGTGAGTATATAACGGGACCTGCAATAAAGAGAGACTCATTACAAAAAAGTTGTGAAAAGAAATATAAGATTGAAGTCATCGTTTCTAATTGTATGGCCACCACTGTATAAACTGGATTGAACTGGTCATCAAACAGCTACCGCATTCACTTCATATGGCTTCGTTCGACTTTTTTCACTTAAACTTTAAGCCTCTATAATTCAGCAACCCGTGCTTTTGACTTCTTATCCTTTTGTACATTTTATGCACTCGGATAGTTCAACAACATTACAGATAACATTACGAGTTTCATCGAAATCGGAGCAATGAAGGATTTTAAGTGGGCACACTTGACGTGTTTTATCCCACATATGACAAAATGTTTTTTAATTGTAAATATAACTTTCGACTTCAGCTAAAAACGTTTTTTTCGAATCTTCGAATTCGACTACTATGTCGGCTGCCGACAACTTTTTTCAAATAAGATCCCTTGTAAATGCAGTGAATGACGAAAAGCGGCGAATCCATTCGTTAGGCAACCTATTTATTTATAAAAGAGACATAATCAAACAATTAAGCCTAATTTAAATCTAAATTTTCGATAATGTATCGCTTCATTACCAATTGAGAAATAAAAGGCTTGCACGAAAAAAATAATACTTTCAGCTGTTCAGATGTTACCCTACCGGTGTTGCCAGATTTAACAAAGCTTCTAAAAACAAATTCAAGGAAAAAAATTACTGGACTAATTGTAATGAAAGCAACGATAACTAAAAAAATGCCTGAAGTCATATAGTACCCCTCCGTCTCAAGGGGGTATTTAAGCGATTTTTCGAGCTTTTTGATGCGTTCAAATGAACTTTTCTTATGCATAATCTTCTGTAATAATAACATTCATAAGTGCTAAACCAAAAGAAATAGATTGTAAATAATCTTACCACAGAAGTGCTCATAAAATTTTATAAAAGATCAAAGAAATGTATCATATGGGCAGTTCCAAACTGGCGTTACGTATGATTTGTTCGCAGAAATATTAAAAAAAAAAGGAATGAAAAAGTGTAATTTTTAAAAAAGTTTTTTTATATTTGCATAGTAAGTCAGTAGCAATAAATTAAGTAAAAAAATGAATACAATCGAAAAATATGTGTTGGCGTTACGCTACATAAAACGTAAGTGATTTTTGACTTTTATTACAAAATTTGCAAGACTCTCTAAATTGGGCAATACTTTTTGTATACAACTTTTTTTTGGAAAGATTTGCAATAATATAAGACTATTTTCCAAGTGATACATTTTAAAAATTTTCTCTGGTTTTTTTTTATCAGGCTTTTTGATCTGGTTTTACGTTACTAGCGTTACGTTACTTTAGTTTTCATTGTAGTTCAATTGAGTAATTAAATAATTAGGTAGTTAAATAATGATGCAATTTAGAAATTAAAGAACAAACTTAATTTACTATTTTTTCTTTGCCTCAACAAATTTGTCATTATCATTAGCCAATGCCTTTCATTTTTACTAAAATAGAAAAGTTTACGAAGCATTTACTAAATATGTATGAAAAGAAAAACTACATTTGTGAAACAGTGCAGACGATTTGATCATTATGATAAATAAATTTATGCATAAATTGCTTAAATTAAAAAAATGAAAATGTTTTTGTTAGATAATATTATTAAATCATAAGTTTTTAATATCTTTTAGTTTTTTGGTGTCGGTAGACTTTTCTGTGGAAGTGCCTATACATAATAGTTAAATCGTACACAGTTTATTTTTTTTTTAAATTTTTAGTGGTTTGATAACTATAACTTAAAAATATTTCTCGCTCCTAGCAAGCTAAATTCTAAATGCATCTATTCTTAATCTCTTTGGAACCGAGGAATCAAAAAGAATAACCGACTATATCATACCCAGTTTGAGATTCGGCACAGAATACATCACATTCATCCCCAGCACACAAGAATGGGAAGAAACGGCTGTAGAATTCTACGGCAATCTCCAATTTTATACTGAAGGTTCCAAAATGGAAAACGGAACTGGATCAGGTGTATATTGCGAAACGCTACAAATCAAAGAGTCCTACAAACTCCCCGACTACTGTAGCGTTTTTCAAGCAGAAATATACGCTATTGAAAAAGCTGCACAGGCCAAATCTTACAGGAAAAATCTTACTCCCACAAGGGCAGTAATTTTTGTGAATAGCCAAGCGTACAAAACTGTAAACTGGCACTGAATAGTATTTGCAGTACCCACAACGTCACTCTATGCTAGGTTCCGGACATTGTAATATCGAAGGGAACGACGTAGCGGATCAACTGACTAGGCGTGGAGTAACCGCAAGTACTAACAGTGCTGATACAGATGTACACTAGGGTGTCCCAAATGAATATTTTTTTTCGAATTTAATAGTTGCTCAACCTTTGTTCGGAGACTTATGAGGTCAAGTATTTTTGAAATTTTTTTCAGATTTTTTGGAAGAGGTTTAGAGGTGGCGCTAATCGATTTTTCCCTAAAAATAAGGTTTTTCGGAGATTTTTCGAACTCCAAGCAAAAGTTGGTTAATAACAGACATTTTCTAAGTCTTTGAGTCGTCATTTCGAAAGAAAAATGTCCAAACTTTACTTTAATTTACATAAATCAGAAGTTTTGGCAAATTTTTGTGTCATATTTTATGTTATGGGTCACATATTGCATTTGTTCGTAAAATTTGCGTAAATTTTTTAAAAAACGCTTCATAACTTTTAAAAATTACTTGAAAATGAAAAATGTATTGATGCAATTTGAATAATAGTAAAATTTTAAGCAGTTTAAATAGAAATATTTTTGATATTAGTCCTGCCATTTCAAAGTTAAAGCCTTTAAAACTTTTTCATTGCCTGAAAATTTTTTGAATTTTAACAAGGCATTTTATTTGATTCAACAAAATATAGTAAACATTTTTATGCATCGGTAAGTAACAATATTATAAACTAGTTAAAAAAATTATTTGGGACCTTCATTTTTTAGTAGATTTGTAAACGTATGGCTTGTGGGTAAAATTAATGATGGCCTTAGCTCTGCCCAGTCGCCGACAAAACAGCAGGTTCTTCAAAGATTTTTTAAGTTACATAAAACAGACAAATACACCGTTTCGAAGAGCACCCAAAAAGCAGTAGAGGAATTTCAATTTAAATGGAATACATGTCAAGAGGCTCGCAACATTGCACGGGTAATAATAAAACTACATGCAAAGTGGAAACATTTACAAAAGAACAAATCTAAACAGAACAAGGTGACGATCTAGAAACAAAGGGCCTTCGCGGCAGATTTAAAGAACGTGTTCGACACAAAAGCTCAACACTGCACTAAAAATTTTTATAATCCAAAGCACATCATAAGGACCAAACAAGAGAATAGTGACAACGAAGAAAGCTGCAGCGTTAAGAGTGATGATTCGAGCGAATCCGACTATGAGTTAACTGAAATAAAACCAGTTCCGGATTGCGCTTCAATTGTGCCAAAAAAACAAGAACTTTGCTTAAGCCTTGATTAAACCGGAAATAGCTGCCGAAAAGCTGCCTTAATAGTTAATTCCACGTTTAATTTAAATCCAGTCTTTCTTTTCTTGAAGCCTGCAATATTTCAATTGATTTTTTACATATCGACCCAGAAGAATGGAAAAGCAACATACCGTTTCAGGAAGCAAGCACATTATTCAACAACTGCAAGTAGTATATGATGTCGCAGAACGTGGTGCTGCCTCGGCAAGCAGTCTCACAACTTCTGAAACAGACTTTCAAAATTTTTTACAAGGCAGCTAAAAGTAAAGATTTTTCTTATTTTTATTTTAGATTTTTTGTAGATTCGGTGGTAATCTGCGGAAAGAATACGTTTTTATTTTCGACTTCCTCGACTAGCTGATTATTAGAGTAGGTTTTTGGACGCTCTTAGAAAAGGTGTATTTGTCTGTTTTTATGTAACTTGAAAAATACACGTCTCATTTTTAACAAAGGCAAATTTACTGTAAAATGAAGGTCTCAAATTATTTTTTAAACTAGTTCATAATAATGTTAACTTACCGATGCTCAAAAATTTTCACTATATTTTGTTGAATGAAATAAAATGCCTTGTTAAAATTCAAAAAATTTTCAGGCAACGAAAAAGTTTTAAAGGCTTTAACTTTGAAACGGCAGGATTAATATCAAAAATATTTGTATTTAAATTGCTTAGAATTTTACCATTATTCAAACTGCATCACTATATTTTTTCATTTTTATGGAATTTTTAAAAGTTATTAAGTGTTTTTTAAAAAATTTACGCAAATTTTACGAAAAAATGCAATATGTGACACCCAAATGACATTAAAATTTGTCAAAACTTCTGATTTATGTACGTTAAAGTAAAGTTTGGACATTTGTCTTTCGAAATGACGACTCAAAAACTTAGAAAATGTCTGCTATTGACCAACTCTTGCTTGGAGTTAGCTTTTGCTTATGGAGCCAACTTTTGCTTGACTAGCACCACCTCTTCTAAAAAATCTGCAAAAAATCCCAAAAATACTTGACCTCATAAGCTTTCAAAAAAAGCTCGAGCAAAAAAAATATTTTTTGGGACACCCTAATGTACACATTCCTATAGGCGTCGCTAAAAGGAGTGTAAACCTTAAGGCCAGAAATAGTTCTAGCACTAACTTGGCTTCCAGAGGTGACTGCAACATATCTCGAAGGCTCTGGCCGGAGCTAAATGAAAAGAGAACCGACAGCCATCTCCTTTTTATCAAACGAGAATTTCGGATTCGAAAACAGAAGCAATAACTCACCTTCTATGCGGATGTCTAAAACAGAATCGTCGACTCCCTTACATGGAGAACATATTTTTCAAAGACTTGGAAGATTTAGCAAACACATCACTGGTAGATATCTGCAGGTTCCTTAAACGCACAGGCTGGTTTGAGGAATAAATTGGAGCAACGGTTGACATGGTACCAGAAACAATAAAAAAAAGGATTCACAATGGACCTTTAAGCCCCGGCGGAAGCGCCGGTAACAGTGCACGACCCTACTTACCTAACCTTACCTTACCTAGAAGGATGAAATATATATAAATTAATAAGCAAGTATGCTCTTTACTATATATGTATAATCAAATTTCGGTTAATAAAAAGAAAATAATTTCTCAGTGAGCTCCGATACAAAGTGCTAATTTCATATTTGTTTGTTTACTTATGGTATATTTCTTCTTCTGTTGAGAGCAAATTTAATGTGATACTCTTATTAATGGTTTTATTTTACACAACGCTTACTTCTATTTTATAAATATAATTTTGAATAATTTTTAAATTAAGTGGTTTTTGTTAATTTTTTATGAAAAAATTTACTTTCTTCGCAGGTTTTTTACATTACAAAAATGAGTTGATTATTTTCAGAATAACCCTATTAACTCCATATTACATAAAGATTTTCATATCAATGTTTATATTTACGATATCACACCAACAAAACCTCAAACCCCCTTTGGACACAATTTGAGCATTCTAAGCAAAACCAGTTACCGTTTCACCAGTCCCTCAAGTTCCTATTTCCGCAACAGAATAATTCTATTTATTTTCCCAGGAAGTGAACTTTGCTCTGCTGACGCATGCTTGTGCAAATATTTATGGCTTCTATACAATACTTCTTACCCCAAAAGCAACCGAACAAAAGAAATATAGTACTTACCCACCTTCGAGCATCGAGAATAGGCGAAAATATTTTTAGCAGGATATCATTTAGAGAACAGGATAATTAAATCGTTGTATGTGTCGTTGAGTGTCGTTGTTCACCAAAAAGATGATAAATGCGTTGGTGCGGAGTTGGTGATACGCACAAGTAATTGTTATATGCTTAAAAACAAAATATGTCTACTTCCTGTGATGGTGGTGCTTGAGAGAAAGCGAGAGGCAAGGTGTGTGGATTACGTACGCGCTGGCATGATGACTGCATAGTCTAAAAAGAGGGTAGGAAAAGGAAAGAAAGAAAGTCTATTAAAGAGATGTTGTACTCCTTAATTAAGGCAAATAAGATAGGAGATGGCAATTTGATAGCCTACAGAAAGTCATTTAAAAGGAAAATATGTACAAAAAATATTAATAACTTCGGTATATGTTAATATTCATAATCTATTTCTTAAAATTATTCTTCCTTGATCAATAAAAAAACTTGAACAAAATTAAACTGTTGCACAAAATAATTTATAAAATAAAATTTATGAGCTACAAAATCTCAATTTAGAAATTATTGCCAATTTGTTATTAGTTTTGGCAAATATTATTTGAAGCCATACATCAACGTGTCTTAGTTTCTGGCACTTCTACCAGAATAAAACTTATATCCTTTCTGGCTGTGGTATGTTCGGCAACATGTTGACAAAGAACAAACTTTGGGACACACAAATAAATATTTAAGTGTTCCCTTTAGGAGCAAGCATTTGCGTGTCTGCGTGTCTCTGATGCCCTTCATCGGCTTCCTACTCTTTGGCTGCAAGTTGTTTTTAGAACCGTACCGTGTGCAAAGTTTAAACAATAACAATGAAACCTCTCAAAAGCTAGGAAAGGACTTTCATACATGCTTGATAAAATTTCACCATAAGCATTTAAGGTAAGCAAAAAAAAAAAAAAAACTGGAATGGTTTGGGGGAAAAAATAACTACAGTGACCGGAAGTAGCAGATAGCTCAGTGGCAGTGAAACGAAATAACTTAGCTCACGTCCAACAATCAACGACGACGATGACTTTCTAGCTGACTTTAACTCTAAAAAAAAGCGTGAAATGTGTGTTCTTTGTGGAGACTGAAGAGTCTGCTGCTCGACGCTGGCTACGCTGGCTTTGCGCTAGCTAGCAAGGATATAACAATATTTTTACTCACTGTCCCATTGCATCAAAGTTAATTTATCTCTTTCAAGTGTTGCTGTCTTGCAGTTGAGTTGATTTTTATTGTGTATATATATGTATGCATGTGTTTTCTGAGCGGACTGTCTACGAATGGGTGAATGGTCATATTGTCATTGTGGGCGTGAATTCTTTCTAGCATTTGCCATTGCTATAGTTTTGTGTTACTGTTGAGTTTGGCTTCTATTTTTTTTGTTTCTAAAGCCATATCCTTTTGTTTTTCTAGCCATGCGGCATCCTTCAGGTTACGATTACGCTTCAGTTCAGTTGGAAAATGCTAAATTGGTGAAGTTAAAGGATCGTAAAAAAGGATTTACTCTCAAAGGTGGACAAGCAAATGGTAATAAAATACAACAACAGCGGTTGGCAATGTTAAAACAAATAATAAAATAATAAACGCTAGAGCCAGCAGCTTGGAAGACAATTTAATTCAATTGATTCGAAATGATTTAAATGTTGTGGTGAGCTGTTTTGTTGGTTTACTACTTCTCTGGTGTCGTTTTGGGCCGACTTAAACAATTATATTATTATGCTTTAGCTGCTGTTGCTGTTGGTAAAGTAGTGTTTACGATATTTAGGAAAAAATTTTTTACGTTGATTTTTTTCAGAAACAACTGCATGTGGCGACTGGCTGTAAGAGTGGTAACATAAATTTAATGTTTTATTTTGTCCAATAGCGGTGAGTGTGTATAAAAAGGTTTTCTAGATTCATATCAATACTTTTTGTTGACCCTTCAAGGTTTTCAAATAGCATATAAGATTAAAAGGGTGAAAACTTGTTTCATTTAACATCTTATTATTAAATATTTTTTAAAACAAGTGTTTCTGTAATATATTTATACATTTCAATTACATTTTCCCTGTGTTTTACAAGAAGCTGATTATATTTCGTCAGTAAGATTATAAATAATAGGCTTTTTTTCTTTATATTTTTCTATTTACTGCATTCCACAACTAAGAGAAAGTTCGATTCTACTGCGATTGCATAAGATACAAACATAAATAAAAACATATTAAAATAATGTTAGAAAAACTTGGCCGAAAAAGTTATTAAAAATTCAATTTTCGATTTAGAAAAGCTAGTTATGTAAATATGTGACAATGGTATGCGGTCGGTGCACAGTGCAACGAGTGCGGCCAAAAATAACCTAAGAAAAAAAAGTCATTAGTTAGTAAATTTTAGTATGCATAATCAAAGCTATGAGTATTAATATTTGGAGTGTAAAAGGACTTTGCTATACCTTTTCAGTAAAAGGAATGCCATTCTTCCAAAGTTCAATTAAATATATGATACATTTTTTATTTTCACAGTTTGACACTGTATATTTTTTAATAAGACGTACATTTTAGTAATAAATGTATGCAAACAAATTAGTTTATATTTTGTTTATATGTTTTAGTAAAAAAATTTAATTAAAAGCAAACATTTTAATTAAAAGCAAAAAATTTTGTACAACTAAAAAACTGTTGACTATTAATGTTTTTCTGTTGACTATTAATGTTTTTAACTGTTGTACGCTAAAAGACCATTTAAGATCTTACTGTACTAATTATTAATTTAAATAAATAAATCGAAATCAAACTAAATATAGGCCTTACAAATTTAAAAAAATTAAAAATTTTATGAAACAATAAAAAGAAAACAGCATTCACGTTTTTTTTTTATTTTAATATGTCTGATACCAACTCTTTCTGAACACATTCCCGAAATTTGGTTTGCCAAAACTCAAAAATAACCACTTTACGCCTACTTTTCTGGAGCATGTTTTGGACAAAATGAGCAATTTTATATAAAAAATAAAACCATTTTTCACAAGATTTCTAATAAAAAGAATTTTTTTTTTTAATAAAACTTTAAAATAAAACACTTCCCTAGCATAGTACTAATATTTTGCAGATGTAGGATAATTTTTTGGGGTATTTTACCAGATTACTTCAATTCAATTTATTTGAAAATAACGTTGGCATTTAAGACTTAAGTATTCTACATGCCACATACTCGTATTTACAATATATAACAACAGAACATATTTAATATTTTAAAGCTAAGACTATTGTAATATACTTAACAAAAAATGTTCATCTTAAAAATGAACAATAATGATTGAGAACACAATTTAAATATAATATACGTATCAAAAAATTTTAAAAGTCGGCCTTTGTAGTCTAGTGGAGAGTGCGCTAGACTCTCAACCCAAAGGTCCCTGGTTCGAATCCGGGCTCGGGCATGGTTCTTTTCACTTTCTTTGTTCTTTCTTTGTCCTACATTAAAGACTTATGGAAAACTAAATCCACAACTAAATTGTGGAAAATGTGAAGGAATGGAACAACTAAGGGCTTGAAATGCTTGCCGAGGTCAAGGCATAACACTAGCCTCGGTTAAAAAGCAATTCAAATTGTCTTTCGCGGTTGTTTCGCCTAATCAATAATTCACGTATGGTTTCCAATCAATTCCTCTAAATAATCTATCCCTTTCCTTTCAGGTCAAAGACCAAACTTTGTTTGTATAAGGCGCATGCCTTGGTTCTTTGGTATTTTTTTAAAAAAAAAAAAAAAAGTTAAGTTTATATAGTAGTTAGCAATTTTTTTTGACAATAGCTTGACTATTTATTTGTATGTCTTTCGTTTGTTTCCCAATAAGCCAATCAGATTTATTTTCCAGTAGTTCCAAGTTGAAACTTGGACCTGCTACTTGGTATGAGAATTCACATAGCCTCAGTGGTAGGGACATGTCTCTCGCCTCGTATCTTGTACGTCCTTTTTACACATCGATGTCATTGATAGGGGCGAACGGATCTGAAGTTTTTTTCAAAAGAAAAATGCTGCCACCAGCCGAACTACAGGGTTGTTACTCAGAAGCGAACAGATTGCTTAGTCTTTGATGCCGTCTTAAAGACATTCCATAGAGTGTCACAGAAAAAGGATCAATCCACTTCCATAACTGTGGCTCGTTTCTGTAACTGAGTCGAGAACTTGTCGATTTTTCTGACGTCACACTGTTTCGATCCAAAACTGTCGATTAAGCGAGTGTGTCTTTAGCTGAAAATCGAAATAATTTGGAATGTGACGGAGCTGGAACACAAATCGGCAAGGAATACTTAAAATTGAAATAAATGACAGTTCGGCTCCTAAAAACTGGAAAAATTTAATAACTTAATTTCATTTAGATTCCTGCAAAAATTATAATTTACAATTGAATTTAAAACTTGATAGATAAAGAAATTAGTGTTTATATTCTTATATTTGCTGAAAGCCATGACAGAAGGAATATGATGCGGATTATGCGTCGGAACTTGAGAGACTCCAATGATCCATTTGCCTTACCAGAGGCGAGGTTTATAGAGTTGTTTAGATTTAGCAGAGCAGCAGCTAGAGATCTTTTTAATGAAATGCTTCTTATATGGATGTTGGAAAACGAAACACCTATATTCCCTATATTCCCAATGAACTTGGACTTTGCGCTTCTTTGCATTTTTACGCAACTGGGTCCTACCTTCGAGACATAGGGCAAGCTTTCGTATGTACAATGAACAAGACTATGATATATCGTATAAAAAAAAATTACGAGCATAATTAAAAAAAAATCTTGCACATAAATATATTAATTTTGAAATATCTGAGGAAGAGCAAAGTTCAAACAAAGATATCCACTGGTATTATTCAAGAATAGCGCCAACTTTTTTAACAAACTTTTATTTATCTATGAGTATCAAAAGAAAGGTAATGCGAGTACCTACCTATTCAAGGAGGTATCAAACAAAAAAAATCTATGCATAACTTTTTAAGATGCAACTCTTTTATACTTTAAATCGCGCGTTTTTTTATTACAATTTTTATGAAATGAAACTGCACTGCATTTATTTATTTACCAAAATAACACCTATAGATATTGCTTAAATAAGTTTAATATCGCTGCCTTCTGTAACTCCTGTACATAATTGCCATTTTTTCCAACTTTGGAGGCCTTTAAATTCTAAGCCAATTGCGAGCGGCCTGAAAATCCATATTTTCCGCAAAAACAAAATTAAAAATTAGAGTTGTCGCTATTCTTGAAATGTTCCGATCCACTTTCGCTTACATTGTTAAAATAATTAAAAAACAATTATCTTAGATTTTTTAATATTACTGGATTTTCCGGTGCTCTAGGTGCAATTTATTGCACTCATGTTAGAATCGAGAAACTTTCCGTTAGTGTGGAGCATTGTTACATGAAAAGAAAAGGATATTTTTCGAAGAATGTGCAATTCTTTTGCAACTTTGATTTAAGAATCTTGGCTTGCTTTCCAAGAAAGCTCAAGAACATTTTGGAAATTGTTTAAAAAAAATATTTCACAAAATTTCCAAAATGTTCTTGAGCTTTGTCTTTAAAAATAAGACTCTTCTCCGATTCCGCGTGAAAAATTATTCATGATAGGACTGATTTACTGTTTTCATTCATGCATTTCATTTCTATTATTTAGTAATATTTTTATGACTAAAATTATTATCTTTAAGTCATAAAGAATGAAAAACCCACACATTCCATGTATTTCTTAAGATTACATTAAGACGTGCTATACAGGTATTCAGATAGTAACGTAAATTTTGCTAACTTATTGTTATATTTACCCAATAGTTATTATTGACTTTCGTAGAAATCGATAGAGTTCTCATTTAGCTCACAGGTAGTGAGAAAAGCAATTGTTTTGAATCGATTAAAAGTTTTTACAGAAACACTTTCTTAAGCGAATACTATTGAAATGAAATTGGAACATCTGAAAAGTAATCGATTCGAAATGCACAAATGTAGTGGGAATCGATTCATTTTATTACAGAAACAGTCCAGGTGAGAGTGACGTCAGCGTGATGTCAAATCGAAAATACCAGTCGAAAACTGCAATCGACACGAGCTAGAGAAACGAGCCACTGTTCTCGAAGACAATTCAAAACAGATTAACAAAAAGACTTGCAAGACTATACTTCGCTTCGATTTCGATGAAAGAAAGGATCCATGCACTGTACAATGTACGCGTTTGCTATGCCTTCCTCTCTTACTCTCCTACTCTTCCTCATTCTCTAAATTGATCAATCCGTCTTTGAAGCCAGATTTTCAGCTTTTCAATTGAAAATTCATGGCAGAATAACCAGGTAGATGCACTAGAAATACGCTCTCTCCGACAACAAAACAATAACAAAGGCGTAATTATAACGTCAAAATTAACTGTTTTGAAAATGTTATCAATTTTTACTTACTTATTTATTCTGTTTTGACAATGGATTTTCTGGACTGCCTATAACTTCCTACTGTTGCGATAATTCGAAAACAGTTCATTAATTGTTAGCTTCCGTTCCAGCACGATACAATTAGCAAACAAAAGTCGATTTTATTAAACAAATTTTATGTTTTCCAACAGCTTCACTTGTCAAAATATATTTTGACAGTTTAAATCAGCCGTACATAGCTACACAAATAAATTGGTTACTACACAATCGAAATAAGTAGTCGAATGAAAATTATATTCAAAGTTAACTTTCATTTGCTACATTTAAGGCCAAACTGCAATTAATTATGTTTTATATCTTAAAACACGGCTCATTTTATGTAATTTTTAAGATTTTTGTTTAATTCTTTTACATGTTTATGCATAAAAGCTGGGTACTCAATTGATTTATACGGTTACAAGTATAAAATACAACCCTATGGCTGAAAAAATAAACATTAATTGTCAATAGTGACATAATAGTAACGCCAATGTTTTGCTTTCTCGTTTTTTGCTCTCCGTATTGCATCTACCCATGGCAGAATAACCAGGAGAGAAAAAAACGAGAGAGCAAAACATTGGCTTAACTATAATGGCCGCATTCAGCGCAGACAACAGTTGGCAACTGTTGTGTAAAAATTCGCTGAATGGTACAAATTTGGTAGCGCTAACTAAAACTGATAAAGTAGCGAACGCCTTTTAATCGAGCGAACAAATTCTATGCTACATGAACACAACTGTTTGCTTAACTGTCAGATGCTGTTACTGACGCTGTTAAATTAATAAACGCAGAAAGAACGCAGCAAATTTAAGTGAGAAACCTTTGCAATTGAATTAAATTTACATAAAAATTAAATTGAATCTAACTTCTGACGTGTAGAGTAGCAACACATTCAGAGAAAAACATCGTGAACTAAGGTAGCGCTACCATTACAGTTTACAACAGTTGTCTGCGCTGAATGCGGCCAATGTCACTATTGACAATTTATGTTTATTTGTTCAGCCATAGGGATGTTTAATTTACTTGTAACCGTATAAATCAATTGAGTACCCAGATTATATGTATGAACATGTAAAAAAAGTAAACAAAAATCTTAAAAATTTTATAAAATGAGCCGTGTTTTAAGATATAATATATAACTAATTGTAGTTTTGCCTTAAATGAAGCAAATGAAAGTTTACTTTTAATATAATTTTCATTCGACTACTTATTTCGATTGTTCAGTAACCAATTTATTTGTAAAGCTATGTACGGCTTCTTTAAACTGTCAAAATATATTTTGACAAGTGAAATTTCTGTTTGAAAAAATAAAATTTATTTAATGAAATGGACGATTGTTTGTTTATTTGCCAACAATTGATGAATTGTTTTGGAATTATCGCGACGGGAGGAAGTTATAGGGTGTCCAGTAAAGCCGTTGTCAAACCTGAGTTGTCGTTAAACATTTGCAGCTACCGCAATTGAAATACTCAAGATTAACTGCTTGGGAGTACATGGTATTTACGTTTAAGTCCACCGGAATGGAAACGGATGTGCTAAATTCAAGAAAAAATCTTAAAATAATTATGTGTATTGTGTTGCAAGTAATTGTGCTCTGGGTAATTTTCAAATTGTAATGTTTAAAATGTAATTAATAAGTTGCTGGGACTTTGAAAAAATAAATTAAATTAATTGTCCTTAAGATTTCAGCTACGTTTTTAATTCGATTCGATCGGCAATAAGTAACATGCGAAATTACTACATTAAAGGCCGTTTTCTCAATGTCCGGTAAGCACTAATCGGAACTTTGACCGGCTGTTAGCAAGAAAGCATTTTCTCAATGTTCGGTTAGGTCTTAAGTGCCGGTTAAGTTAATGGCAAGTTGAGGTTCCGGTTAGTTGCTAATCGGAAGAACAGCTGTGTAGTGCAAAAAATAATTATATATTTTATAATTAAGAATTGATTATTGATAATCATCCAATAAAAAAGTCAAAATTGATATTTTCAAAGCAGCTCATTTTGACATTATAATTACGCCTTTGTTATTGTTTTGTTGTCGGAGAGAGCGTATTTCTAGTACATCTACCTGGTTATTCTACCATGGCATCTACCTGGTTATTCTGCCATGTTGAAAATGTATTTTCAAAAAATTTTATTTGACAAACATTTCGTACAATTTATTTTGATCCTGAATTTATAAATACAGGTGATCAAATATACATTTTTCCTCCGTTGCCATCAACGACTGCTTCAAAGACAACGAGTTCGAAGTCTTTTATCGCCACTGGGTAAGTCTTTTCGTTTGTTGTGTATGCATTTTATTTGTGTATGTTAGCTCCAGTACTGGAAATCACTCATGACTTTCAACGGTCATGATTTCATGCATGAATGGTAGCAAGTGAATTCTAGTACCCAAGGTAATGTAGTAGGTAATGCAAATGCATTCCTTTAATTTTTTTTTTCTTCTTACACATAAATTCGAAAAAAAGTAACATAACTAATGAAGTAGCTATTGAATAGTAATGTAGAGAGTAATGCAATCATTACCGGCAACGACATACCCGTGTTAAATTCATGAGTGAAAGGTATAGCGGTAACCATTGGTGATTACCGACAGCTAGTGAACTCACTCATTCGTGTCTGGTGAGCTGTACTGGAGGGTTTTTCCACATTTGTGGAAAAGTGTGTTTGAAATTATGTCTGCTATATTTTTTCACTCTATCTTTTTCTAAGCGTATTTTAAAAAAATTGTATAGTTAAAAGACATAATATAAAAATACAAAAATATTAAAAAATAATAAAAAAGGTCAATTTTTCTTTGACAAGGAAACAGGAAAAATTTCAGTTTGCGAAATGTAAAAAATATTGGAGCGGAACTAGTGCTGGTATGGCTACTAGTTGGTAGCAATGCAGGACAGAGGGACAGATTCTTAGCCCTGCCTTTGAGAAAACATCCTTACAAGTGTTTTACTTGTGAATCTTTACCAATGGTTAATTTTTAATAAAAAGTCTCCTGATGTTCCTAGGAGATTAAAAAAACTACGTAAAATTGAATTCGCCTTTGTTCTTTTAAATTTCCACAACGTGTAAAATACGCAATTATTATACTTTAACCAGAAAATGGAAAAGATCGAGCTCGCGAGCACAAGTTAAAAAAATGGGTCCAGCTGCAGAATATTAAAAAACGCTACGGGATGTAAAACGGAAAATAGTTGAAAATTTACTCGGACTCGCTAGCATAAGGTGCAGAATTTAAGAACAGCTCCAGATCTTGGGCCAGAATGCTTGAAACAGCCATTTGAGAGTTAGTTATTTTATTCCCTGTTATAACGTTACTTTTTGTAGTTGCATATAAACAGAAATAAATTCGTCTCTTCTAAACATAAAAACAAAATAAATAAAGTAACGCCACCACTTTATTAAATAGTCAATCTTGCTGCAATCCATTAAATGAGAAGATGTTGTAAAGGGCACATAAAAGACTGTCATTGCAAACTTTCCTTTTTGTAGTCAAAATAGAAACATAATTTCAAACTTATGTTTTCAAAGAGTTGAAAAACATAGCCAGAAATTTAATAAAAGGACATGAAGCCAGACAAACAGACAAAACAAACTATTATGCAATGTTATGTGAGCAACACTGTCATTACAGGCACACACAAGCACACATAAAACACACTTGTATCATACATGTAAATTTACAACAATTACCAATATAAAGCCGACGACAGACAGAACAACGCAGACAACAAGTATTGAGACACACCCACTCACACATAAGCAAACATACATATTAGTGTATTCGCATGTAAGTGTCTACAACACACGCTGCAACCACAGTAACAACAGTAGCAGCAGCATCAAAACAATAGCAACAGTTGCAAGAAAAAACAAACAACAAAACCAACCAGAATAGAGTAAAAGTTCACAATTGCCAATTAATTGTGGCTTAGAATGTTAAAGACAAATATTAACTTTTGGTTTTAGTGTGGTTTTAATTTTGATATGAATTTAACATAAATTATTATATTTAGCAAACATACCATAGCACACACATACATACACATGCTCAAATTTAGCGTGCAAATGAGTTTCATTGTTGTTGTCATTGTCAGCAAGCAAACACATTTGAATTGTTGTTTGTTGTCGTTACGTCGTTGTCAAAACAATAGTTGTTGCATATTTTTGGGGCAATAAGTAGATGATGCTTGAATCTGCAACTGTTGGTGCATCGTTCGTGTGTGTGAGCATGTTGATTTACATTTTAACATTTTCCGAACATTAACAGAAATCGTATGAGAAAAACTAAATAAATTATTTATAACAAACATGTTAAATTTTGTAATTTATGTTAAAATTTATGACTGTGTTTTTAATATTCAAATGACTGGCAAACAACAACTATATTTTCCACCAGCAGAAAAATGACCATCTTGAAGTTAATTGCGCATTCAACATGAGCTAGACAAATTTTTGCATTTTTTTTAAGGTTGAATTACGTATTACAGCACAATTTGTGTGGAGGTCATTTACACAAATTTTTTGAAGCACATTTAGGGATTTTAGTTCACACTTTGGGGTTTACCTATAGCCTTTAATATTCATCGTACAATGAAAAAATATATGCCAAAATATCAGTTAGAATACGAATGAAACAAACATCTAACTTTGGGTTTTGCCACTTCTTTAATAAAGTCACAAAATAGCCAAATCTAAGAGGAAGAAATGCATATATTCGTATGAGAAAAGTTAGTATTTTCAGCAAAATAAATGCAATAGAGAGTACAGATGCGTGTAGTTGCAGAGCCAGTATGTATTTCTACTTCACAGGTTTTCGCACTCGTCACTAAGCATGCGTTGTGCTTTGAAAATTCTAATAATTTTTTAAATATCATAATATATTTGAATTATTGATATAAGCATTATATTTTTTCCATATTAAAAATATATTTTGTTAACTAAAATTTAAATTTTAAATTACTTTTAAAATATACATATGTGTATATATATAGATATGCTCTTTACCCGTACTACATGAAAAATAAATAATTCATATATATCCGAAATATTTATTTCTGTTTATGTTTAATAAATTATTTAAATAACAAAAAAATTAATAGGTTAATTTTTAATTACATTTAACTTTTACCAGCATTAAAAAGAACAAGAAAAACAAATTTATTACTAACAATATCAAATAAAAACATATTTAAAAAAAATTTGTTTTCAAATAATTTATATTTAGAAGATGAAATGCTTTAAAATTGTTTCAAAAAATGCAAATAAAAATACCAGAATTTGTATCTATTACTGTCTAAAAAGGAATGCTACGTCTATGCTTACGATACTATCGAAACTGTATATTTTTAAGTAGGTTTTGCTTATGGGGTGTTTCAGAACCAATCAAAACTTATGATAACTTTATAAAATCATGACAAACAATTTTGAAAAAGTTTTCAGATATGACCAAAGGTGAAAATACTTTAATTTTAAATATATTCATTTTTGTTTTTGTTGTACACAAATTTGTTTTGGGGGTAGATCTTTTTTACGAAGAAGAACATTTTTATGATAACGGGTAAAATAATAAGAGGTATTTTCTTAAAATATAATGTGATAAAGCCTTTCTGCCAGTATTAATAGAATATTTTAAGCTCTATGACTAATTAAATTCTTATGTATGTGTGCTTGTCGTTGCATCCCTTCTAAACGGCTGGGCTTATTTAATTTTTATAATTTGAATTTTTAAATAATTTGAAAACTGAGGCCAGCGAGTACTTAGCGTATACATTTTTTTAAGCTGGCACGACTTTGGGGCCCCTTTAGGGCCGGAATTTGGTGCCTTGCCTCCCAAAGGCAGCCCCTGAATGGAAGTCCTTAATTTTAGAAAAGGTTGCAAACTGTCAAGCTGGAAAGAAAATTTCAGACAAAGGCTTAGCCAGGATTTTATTCAAGGGAGACCGGCCAACATTTGTTTCATGTAGCTGATAAATAAAATTAATTTTTTTAAATATAAATTTAGATTCGATACAATATTGAATTAAATGTGATTTATGAGAGGTTTTAGGTAAAAGCGATTGAAATCAAGGCATATTTTAAAATATGTTTTCTAAACAATTTTTTTTAACACATAGTTTTTATATATAAAGGTGCCTCTGAAGTTGGAGTGCTAAAAAAAAAAGGCAAAAATCAAGCCACATCATAGCTCGGCTCCAGATCGTCTGAAAAAAAAAATTCATTCGAAAGTAGACCCTTGAATATACTTCATTTAGCAAAATGGAATGAAGCGAAAACCTATATAAAAAATATTAGTATTCCCTGGAAGACGTTGTCTTGCCACGGACTGCCTTACTGCTATATAAGAATTTTCATGCTATTAGGGGTTTCGGCCCGTCCTACATGTAGGATGAAAATCAAAAAGTTCTAAAAGTTTTAAAAGTTCCGCTATGATCTTGTTCTTCTCTGTGCGTCCTTGTTTGTAGTTTTCCTTGATAATTGTTGTTGGCGCAGTTAGCTGGAAATTTTTTGTAGACGTTGTGAATTCTAATTGTGTAGCTACAGTCGGCATATGAAATTAGAATTATTTTTGTTAAGAGTTTATAGCAATTTATTAAATATTTTATGTATAACTGAAACTATTTATTTGAAGCAAAAGTGTTATTTTATAAAAAATACATATAATTAAAGTAATTTATTTAAATTATTTCATTATTGAATAAATATAAAAAAATTAAAGCTTATTTATATCAATTTAAAAATACCGAAGCTCCAAACACTGCTATAATACGAGGACACAGGACAACCCCGCTACAGGTTCCACACGACTTAATAACGTCGGACGGAATCGTATGGGCTATAAACTCGTTCTCGTTATACAAATCTCCGGGACCAGACGGTATAATTCCTGCCATGTTGCAAACGGCTGAATCGCGTGTCATCCCATGGCTGAAGAATATATTTAACGGATGCATCAGGCTAAACTATGTACCTGTGGCTTGGAGGACAGCGAGGGTTGTATTCTTACCGAAGGCAAGTAAGAGCAGCCTTCCCTGTCCAAGAGACTATAGGCCAATAAGTCTGACCTCCTTAGTACTCAAAGTGCTCGAGAAACTGATTGACTTGCACCTAAGAAACAATTCAATGCAGCTATCAACCAACCAGCACGCATACACGAAAGGGAAATCGGTTGAAACGGCACTACTTTCCCTAGTAGTAACCCTAGAGAAAGCCCTCCACTACAAGGAATACGCATTTGTGGCGTTTCTAGACATCTCAGGTGCATTCAACAATGTATAAACCACCGCAATCATTAGTGGATTACGTGCAATAGAGGCACCACCAGCAATAAACCTATTGTTAGACAAGTTGCTAAGCTGCAGAAAGGTGCGGGCTGGGTAAAGGAAGCTCGCAGTGGGACAACCCAGGGGGGGTCCTCTCGCCACTACTATGGAATCTTGTAGTTAATGAACTACTCGAAAAGTTCGCAGGTAGAGCCCCGAGGATAACTGCCTATGCAGACGACATAAGCATTATTATAGTAGGGAAATGTCTATCAGCAGTAAGCACCATAATGGAGAGCACACTCAAAGATGTACTTAGATGGTCAAATTCAGTCGGTCTTAGTATTAATGCAGAGAAAACGGATCTGGTTCTGTTCACGAAAAGGTACAAGATACCACAGTGGATACCACCGAAATTGAACGATATATGTCTCATACCGAAAACTCACACAAAATATCTAGGAGTCGTCATGGAAAACCAACGTGGAAGAAAGGGTGAAGAAATCAACCATTGCGCTATACACATCCAAGAAGATGCTAGGCAGTACCTGAGGCCTCTCACCCTTTCTGATGCACTGGATTTATGTAACGGTAGTGCGTCCTATTCTACTCTATGGGATTATTGTGTGGTGGCCGGCTGTGAACAAATCAGCATTCCTCAGGCACTTGGAGAAAACTCAGCGGCAGGCAGCGCTATGCATCACGGGGGTACTGAAGTCAACTCCAACTAAAGCGCTTGAAACCATTCTAAGTATGGACCCCCTGGACATACACGCAAAACTAATAATAAAAACGGCACAACGCCTTACGGCGGCAGGCAACATGCACATTCAAAATTTTGGACATTGTACAATCGGAAAGGATCTACTTAGTAGCACGGACTACATGGTGCCTCGCACGATAGTTATTTCCAAAGCACGAACTCTTCTGGGACCAAATGACTGGTGCAAAGGTATAGAACAAGCACAGCAGGCGGTCAACATATTTACAGACGGCTCCAAAATGCCTACGGGGGTAGGTGCGGCTGTGTATTGTGCAGAGCCTAATATAAGGCAGCCATATAAACTGCCGAACCACTGCAGTATCTTCCAGGCGGAAATATTTGCCATAAGGAAGGCTGCTGAGATAGCCCGCAGCATGGACACACAACACTCTTACATCAACATTTTCGTTGACAGTCAAGCGGCGATCAAATCCATGCGCTCCGCTAGCATCAAGTCCAAAAGTGACTTGGCTGGCAGAGATGCACTAGATGCACTATGCGCTTCGAAGAGAGGGCGCATCTGCTGGGTCCCTAGCCACCAGGGCATTGAGGGAAACGAGATGGCAGATAGTTTAGCAAAGGAAGGCGCTGGGCTGGAATCAGAACTCGCAGAACATGAACTTACTCCACTACAAGAGTTGTACAGGAACCTCGAAAGAAGAGCCACACTAGCAGTGAATCGTAAATGGAGAGATACGACATCGTGCAAAATCTCGAAAATCATGTGCAATGCACAATGCGAAAAACGAACTCTGTTCATCTTGGCATGCCCGCTAGTGGGCATGCTCACTGGTCACTGCATGACGGCAGCCCACGCGAGGAAGCTTGGCATAACCACGGATGATAACTGCAGGAAGTGCAAGGAACCGGGCACAGTGGAGACCCTGGAGCGCCTACTATGCACATTCCCCGCCCTACTTAGATCAAGATTAAAATACCTAGGCTCATCGACATTCCCGTCGCTTAAAGATGTAGCCAGGGTGCGAATTCAACGCAAATCTTTAAAGACGTTTAAATAAACACAAATGTTCCTTTTGTTCGCTACCGGTACCTCTAAGGACCTTTCACGAAGGCATCCGGTTTAACCGAACCTAACCTTTATCAATTTATATCATACCACTAATACAATATACATGCTAACCATATCTATATTGCATTGTGTATTAAAAATGGAATATTCTAAAATTAAGAAATATCTATAGCGTATAAATTATATTTAATTCAAATAAGAAATTGATGCGAAATAGTTTAAAAAATAGAATGCTTAGGATAAGCAGACTTTAGTTATCCAATTACTAATGAAAATATTACTTTCAGAAAACGTAATAGGTTTATTACGTAATTGTTATTATATAAATATACATAAATACTCTTTAAATTTTCTCAATGAGCTAAATTGTTCATATATATGAACTATATATATGTATATATGTTTGCCTGGCAAATCATTAATTACATGGCAAATCTACAACAACAACGCAGTGAGAATGGAAAGGTTCACATTTTGCTTGCTATGTTTTCTGTTTGCTTGGTAGCAAAATCTCAGGAGGTGGAATGGCAAAGGTAGACAAGGTAGTATTAGGGCGGAGAGCCGGTGACCGAAACTGTCAAAACGAAGTTGATATTTCATACAAAATCTGCAACCAATGAGAATGTAATATGAAAGCACAAATTGGCCAAAATACCAAAATGGCTGAGTTTGACAGTTATCGTAACAGAAAATGAACACATTCAGCCCTAACACTACCTTGTCTAGTTTTACTATGAGTGGTGGCATCAAAAGGGACTTCACGGCCAGTCAAACAAAAACCAAACATCAAAAATTTTAAATTTATTTTATTTTAACTTACAGCAGCTCTACATAAACATTGAAAAAACAGTATAATTCAATGTTTCGCAGCGGAGCAAAGGGAGGGAAAAAACGATGCGTCAGCAGGGGAACTTATTGATGGTTGCTTGCCACATTTGCTGAGTGCCTGGTAGTCAAGACTCGCTGTCTGTATTAATGACGAGAGTTACTCACAAAATGACGATGACGATGACGATGACGCAAACCAAAGATTTGCCCTCTGCCAAAATCGTTCAACGCGCCTAAAAAAGTTTTCACTTCAAAAAAATAATGAAGGTGCTTGAGTTTGTGTGTGCGTGTGTGTGGGACAACGATCTCCCGGTGCATCAGCAAATGCAGCAAAGTTAAATTGGCTTTCTTTGCTGGTGAACGTCCTCCAAGTGCCACCACCAGCAGCACAAGCAAGTGCAGTGCAAAATTTGTTGCTAGCCAACATCCTCCAAGTGCCACCAGCAGCTGCACAAGCTGCACAAGTGCAGCGCAAATGAATAAAATGCAAATTAAATAAAATATTTGCGCTAAGACACGACCGAAATGTGAAACGTCAAAACTTGTTATTGTCCAAATTTCATCGTCCATTTGGCACAGACACATTTATTTCAACACACAAAAATTTTATTCAACCTGATATTTTCTATCCTACCACGACTAAAAAGTTTCCTTTTGACACATTCCCTTTATGAAAAAATGCATTAATAAAACAATGATAGTTGACAACTCTGAAAATAAAATGCCGCAGTGGTGAAAATAAAAAGCCACTGACAAATACAACAAGTGTGATAATTGTCAAACTTTGTTTGACGATATGTATTAAAATAAGAGCATGCATGTAATTATTTGAATGTTCAACATATTCCTTTATCATAACTTAAAGATTAAAATGTTAAAACACTCAATCCATACATTATTTTTTTGTTTGCAAACAAAGTTTCAGCAGAAAAAAGCAGAAAAAGAAGAAGATCGTTCCATTTTTAAATCTCACCATGAATAGCGGGGGTTTGAGCATAGGCCAATATGAAGTGAATTAAAATTAGTTTTGGTTGCAAACATCTTCTTGCAACCTAACTTAAGTATTTACATACTAATTAACAGATTATATGCATTAATTTCAGGAGTTGCCAAGGGATTTCTTTGTGAGCTTGCGGCCGGTTAAGAACAAGAGTGACGATCAGGGTTGATTTTATTTATGCACAAATACATGCAAACATTTTTTGTGGTTATGTTTTCTAAGTTTCCTATCATGTTATCTTTGCTGTCTGTATAGATGACGAGAGTTACTCGGAAAAAGACGATGACACAAACCAAAGATTTACCCTCTACCAAAATTGTTCAACGCGACTTAATAAGTTTTCACTTCAAAAATTTTTAGAAAAAAGTATTCTTTGAATATTGAAGTTTATAATAATTAATTTAAGTTTATTATAATAATAAAAAAATATAACTTTATTATATGAACTAAATTGCGAGCTTTAGATCAAGTAAGTTTAACAAGGCAACAACAACAACATTAGCTTTTGGCGAAACAAAAAACTCGTTTCATTTCTATGGTGCATTTCGACAAACTGTCGAACACCAATTAACATTGAAATTAATAAAGAAGCAACTAAAACAGATGGCAACCTTGGTAGAGTTGATGGCGGTGATCTATAAATAGCCTACTGCTTTGAAATGTCATATGATTAGCAGCCATACAACACAAAAGAATGAATTCCTAAATCTGCGAAATAATATACTAATTTAAACAGTGAGTTGATCACAGCTTATTCACTCAAAGACTACTGAAGAGGAAAATGTAGCAATTTCCGAAACAGACTGTCTAGTCAGCTAAGTGATTGACTCTATACAGAGTTGTTGTTGTTGTTGTTGTTATTGCCTTCTTAAACTTACTTGATCTAAGGTTCGCAATTTAATTCATGTAATAATTTAAAAGATATAACTTTTTTATTTTATTCCATACACGCTTAAAACAGTCTGTAGAATGTACATTTCTATAGAACTACAAAACAAAGTCTGGCCAATTCTGAATGATTTTTCCCGGGGAATTGGAAAAGGGAGTTTACATTTTACTCATGAATATTGACGGTTGATTAACAAATTGTCATTAAAAATATCCAAAATTTTTTTGAACTTTATATTAAAAATGAAAAGTCCCTTTTCCGATTCCCCGGGAAAAATCATTCAGAACTGGGCTGAGTATCTTGTTTTTTTTTTAAAGTTTAATAATGTTTATTTATTAATAATGTTTGTTTTGTATAACGCGTTGTAAATATGTTGATTAAACCAAACTTATATAAATTTTAATTAAATTACTGATTTTAATGTTTACCAAAAGTTTCGGTTTCGGTTTCAGGGTTCGGTCATATTGATGCCGAATAGCCAAAACTAGCTGAATCTAACGAAACTGGCCGTAACAGAAACCGAATATTCGGTCAGACACTAATGACAACGATCGTTTGTGTTGCTTAAAAATCGACTATTAGATTATAATATACATATTATACATATTGCAAGCTTTTCATAAACTCTAAATAATAAATGTGTTTAGAGCTTGTTATAAAAAATAAATTAAGCTTTAATAAATATAAAAAACTTCAATGCTTTTTAGTTATAAGAAAAACTGTTTTGAATTTCTTACTTTAATACAAGAAAATATTCATTTAAGGGGCAAACGGCCCCCTTTCATAACCCTCGCAACGCCCATTTTTTCAGATATAACTTTAAGGGAAAACATTGAAAATGTTTAACACAGACATGTTCTAAAAAAACAACGACTTGCAAAATAAATAGTATCTCAATTTTTCTTCACATCTTCACTTATAACGTCAGCAGCCTGGACTCCGATTTATCGCTTGGAGCCATAAGTATGCTCGCTTCCAGCTAATATGGAATATAAATAATTAAAAGGATATCATCAAAACACATTAGCTGGCGCTAACATGATATTGCTGTGAGCTGCTTGCAAAGCTTTAGCACAAAAGCTGCAAGGATTTAATTTTCCGCTAAACAGAAATCGCAGCTTAAGCATGACGCATACTTGACTCAGGCTAGCACAATTACAAAGGGAGGTGGTTTTGCCGGCTTATTCACAGCGTTGCGTTTTGGAAGAAATACAAGATATACAGTCAAGTGACGACTGCTTATCGCCGAGTGCAGCTGAAAAGGAATATGTTCGAAAAATTAAAGAGTAAGAGGGAAAAAAGTCAAACATTCGCTTTACAGTAATTTAAAAGTCACAAACATCGCACTCATTAACCTCGTCCTTGCTGCTACTGCTGGTTTTCACTACCGCTATCGCCTTCCCCAAAAGGATGCTTCCAAAAATTTGTATAATTTTAAAGAGAATTGGTAGCCTGAGGCGACAAACAACAGCTACGCAACGTAACACAGCAAATGGAAATGAAAACGGGAAACGCAAAATACATACATATACTATATGGCAACTTGCCACATCAACACCAACAAGAATGTGGCAGCACTGGCAGCAAAGCTGCGTGTGCCTTAGATTTGGGATGCTGTAACTAGATTCAGACAGGCAAACTTGGATGTGCGAGGGTGTGGATATTGCTTGATTTTCTCGGTTTAAACGTAGTGTTTTTATTTTTTTTTTTGTTTTTGTGGTGCGCTCGAGTGTCCTGCGGGGGAAGCAAATAACGTATTAGCACGTGCTAATGAGCAATTTTGTAAAGTGATAACATTTCATCCCAGCTTTGTGCATCGAAGTAGGTAACAGCTTTTCGTGAGCTTTCGATGTCGCGACGTTTCTTGCCACTGGGTTGGCTTTGTTTGTCTGATTGCTGTTGGTGCTGTTATTGTTGTTGCTTTTGCCACTGTTACCATATCATTTGTTTGTTTATTTTTCCCCCAGGGTGGATAAAAATAAAATAAGCATGGAGTGTGCCGCACTGTACGAAATTGTCTGCACCTTCATCTAAGCTGTTTCGTTTACGACTTCTTCACTCACCGCTATTTCAGCATCTTTAAAAATAAGTAGTTTAGAAGTGTTGCCTGACTTTGAATGTATTTTGTTTTCACAGTATTTTTTTCTTATTTTTTATTATTCATAAACTTCAAATACTGCAATTGAAAAAAAAAAATCTATATTAAACTGTTGATTTTACTTTTTTCTTTTCTTTCATTCCGTTCATTTAAGTCTTATATTGTTTGTACTCTCTTTTTTCTTTCAGTTTTTATCATTATTATCGTTATATCACTTTATAATGACGTAATTGTGCATTACGTGAAATTTTGTGTTAAACAACTACTCTATTATTGTCGTTGCCAAGTTAAGGGAACAGCAAAGAAATGAAATACCTTAAAAGAAAAATAAAAAACGGTGAAGATAAGTGACTTTACAAAAAATATTCAATAATAATGCTAAGACGACATTTGCAAATTTTTCTGCTCA
This sequence comes from Dichetophora obliterata, assembly GCA_963920525.1. NCBI lineage: Eukaryota > Metazoa > Arthropoda > Insecta > Diptera > Sciomyzidae > Dichetophora > Dichetophora obliterata. The sequence continues at coordinate 74,167,455 of OY986439.1, read as the reverse complement.
GTTTCTATGCAAACTTTAGTATTGCGTCATAAGTATTTGGTATTTGTAAAAACTAGTCCAGAAAAAATTTTTCTGAAGGAATTGTTTTATATTTAAACATATCTATTTTCGATTATTTTAAGTTTAAAAAGCTGTCATCATTCAGATAAAAATTATATTATCACCTTATTAAAAATTTTATTTTCTTACTTAACAAATGGCAAATAAAACCATCTAAATTTTGTGAAAATAAACAGAAATGTAGAAATATAAGTTAATTTCTTCTATTGTTTAAGAAAAACTATAGTACTGACTTTGATAGACGAAAACGTACACGTAAACAGTGAAATGTATCGAGAAATAATTTTGCTTAATTCAAAAATATGTCGAGTGTACCGTTATTGAGTTGAATCAAATACTACATTCATTGGAAAGTATATAATTTTTCCTTAATTCATTATTTTCTACATTTCTAATGTAAAAATAATTTAATGTTAATGTTTAAATCTCGAGAAGAAAGGTAAAAGGGCTTAAATGCATTTAAGCCCAATGGCGAGGAAATCAATTTTAAATTTATTTAGTTCGAAGCTCCATACAAAAATTTTTAGAAAAATGCTCATAAATGTGAAGAGAAATGTTTTTTAAAGGTGGGGACCAGAGCTGTAAAAGAATGCATTCAATTTGATATTATTAAAAAAAAAAAAAATGAATCAGTGAATAATGAAATAAGAATGCATTCAATGAATGTAAAATTGATTTCCAAATAAGATTTTTAAAACAAAATAATTTTTAAAAATATGCTTAATTAATAATTTCAAGTATTTATTTTCGTTATTCAGAATAATGAATCATTTTTTTATTCATGTGAATGCTATTCACAAAGAATGCAATTCACAAAGAATTTAAGAATTTTCAGTTATTCTTTTTTATTCATCATTCTTTTGTTATTCATTATTAATTTTTTATTCATTATTAATTTCTTATTCATTATTCATTTGTTATTCATTATTATTTTATTATTCATTATTAATTTTAATTCATTATTCTGTTTTTTATTCATTATTCATTTTTTATTCGTTATTAATTTTTTATTCATTATTCTTTTTTTATTAATTTTTCATTTTTTAGTTATTTTTAACTTTTTATTCATTATTAATTAGTTATTCATTTTTTATTTATGGCTAAGGACTGAAATTAATAAGAAATGAATGAAGAATAACAAGTGAATAATGAATAAAAAATTAAAAATGAATAAAAAAATTAATAATGAATAACAAGAGAATAATGAATAAAAAATGAAAAACGAACAAAAAATTAATAATGAATAAAAACAGAATAATTGAAAATTCTGAAATTCTGCATTTTTTGTGAACTGCATTATTTGTGAATAGCATTCAAATGGATAAAAAATTATTTATTATTCTGAATAACAAAATGAATAATTAAAATAAATAATTAATTATTTTTCTAAAAAAGAATGTGAACTAAAAATTGTATTTATAAATCAAGTTTGCATTCATTAAATGCATTAGGGCAGTTCACGTTCTTGTTGCATCGTTGAAAATGCAAAATAAACAGCTTTTACAAAAACAAAAAGCATATGTTGCAAAAGCTGTTCAATGCTTTTTGTTTTTGTAAAAGCTGTTTATTTTGCATTTGCAACGATGCAACAAGATCGTGAACTGCCCTATTATTATGTAGTTTTATTCAGTTTTACTTAATATTCTGAATATGAATGCCAATTTTAAAGCTCTGATGGGGATAAGTGCATTTTAAAGAGCTAAGAAAAATATTTCATGTAATTGCTCGGAGAAAACTGTTTGCTAAATTTGTATTGTTTTTAAGCAAAACGTACGCTTGAATCTCAGCCACTTCAAAATAATTTATGCTAGATTTTAGCAAAAACTAATCAAAATTTGCTATTCCAGCTAGTAATAACTAAGCAAAATTTTGATTTAATTCAAGCAAAATTAACTTTTTGATATTTGTGTTTATAATAACTTAGCAAATATTTGCTTGAATTAAGTCGAATTTTACTTTTGCGTTTTATAACAACTTAGAAAAATTTTGCTTGAATTTAATCAAAGTTTTGCTTTTTCCTAAAGACGTGAGGAGTGATTTCAATTTAGCAATCTTTTTCTATAATAACACCTTGATTAAGCACAGTTTTGCTCAATTGCTTTTAAGCAAAACATTTGCTTGATTCAAGCAAAATAATTATTTCCATAAGGAAAAACTTGAAAAAGGGCGTAAATGACTTAGGGCCTTTTATCTTGTAGCTCGAGAGATGTTTAAATATTGAGATATTTGGATTACATAATTTGCAAATGAAAATATATTTTATTGAAAAAATATTTTTTGAATATTTTTTTAAATTTTTTTCAACAATTACTAGCTACTTATGTTCTTAGCAAATACATAAATATGCCAGAGTTTTTGAAAGCATTCAAAAAACCTCACGCATCGGGACACATACAATTTTTTTGTGGGATGACATTTTGTAACACAAATCTCTGCGCTTAGGAAAAATTTAACAATAAAACTTTTCCACGAAGTTTGTAAAAAGCGTAACGCCTTAATTATTTAGCTTTATAATCTTAAGAGGTCACTTTAATCAAAAAATATTTTATTTTTATCTTGTTTTCCAAATGGTTAATTTAAATATATACATTTTAATATTTTATCAACAAACAAAAGAATTATAAAAGATCCAATAAAAAATTAAAAGTAAAAACAATAAAAATTTAATGAAAAAAACTAAAGGATATTATTATTTTTCTATTGCGAAAGATATATTAAACCAATGACTTATTCTTATGACTTGGCTATTATGAAATAGTGCAAGGATGTTATGTGTACATTTAATCAATGGAAGGTTTTCCCATTTTATAGTAAATTTTTTTTTTGCTATACTGAAATGTACTGAAATATACTTTGTCTATCGGTACCATAGATATAAAAAGGCCTTTAACTTTTGGCGACAACTTAAGTGATAGAAATTTTGAGCGAAAAAGGAGTAATGTGCATTTGCCTTCAAGATACGTTATTCTTCCTCAATAGAGTTAAGATAAGAATAAATCTTACGGTTCCTATGTCTTAATACAGGGTGTCCCGCGATAGAGTGAAACTATTTAAAGAGGTTAAAGGTGTTATCGAGTTGAGTAAAAAATTGTATGGAAGGGGAGCGGGGGTCTATTTTCGCACTCTTAGGAGCTACAGGGTTAATTATTATTTCATGTCCTTGATGCTCTTTATTGTTTTTAGCAGAAAAACTAACTCAGGGAAAATTTTAAGAGGCTCTTTGAAAAGCAATAAATTTGACTTTCTAACGGTGCATCAACGAACTATTCCGACCTAATCGTTCCTGAGCTGTGTTTGAGTGTAAGTGAAATCAATCCGTTGTAACTACTATATTTCAAGTTTGAGCGCACTTTTCAATGAATTTTGCGTAATAAATAAATAAAAATACCAATTTCCAATTGTAAATAAACACTTGTAAGTAAGGAATAATTTTGCAAGGAATTGTAAGATACTGTAAGAATTGTAGAATTAACGAAAAAGATTCCACAATTACTTATAAGCATTTTCCAATAGTACTCTAAAGCTCTTTCCAAGCTAAATGCTTACGCTTCTAAGCTTGTTTAAAGCTCATTACAAGCTTGATTCAAGCTTATTCCAATTTTGTTTGTCCGCTTGGGTTTATTAACCCATTTAAATTTTTGTTTGCATGTTATCTCTCTTGGCTTCAACTTCTCGTCGTATCTTTTGTAAACTTATGATAGATCTTTCCTCATCTTTTTTCTTATCACAATATTCTTTCTTCACGATTTTCTTTTTCTCTTAATATTGCTTGTAACGTTCCGGATCATCTTTTAAACGCTTATAGTATTTTAGCTGCCATTCACGGAAACTCGTGTTATTTCTATAAAATTGTCTTTCAAAGCACTGTTTTATTGAATGTTTTATGTCCCATTAACTGATGCTTTTTAAAATAAAGAAAATTTGCAAAAAAGAAAATGTTAATGCAGAGTGAAAAAAAAAGTTCAACCAAAATATTAAAAAATCAATGTAAGGGGTTTTTTGTCAAAAAGTGAGGGTTCCTATTGATTTGAAAGAATGTCAACAGCAGTTTTTTATCTTATAGTTGTAACAAACCAATCATTTTTTTTATGCAAAGTCCCATCTGCGGTGAAAAAATTACAATTGAAATTATAAAAATATATTTTTGTTAAAAGAGTTATCTATAAGATGTATTATAAACACATTTTAGCAAATTTTCGCAATTTTTAAAGAAAATTAAAATACATTCCTCAATAAAATATATACAATATACATTCCAGAGTAACACCGTCTATATCAGCTGGTTTGATATTTGAACAACAAAAATTTTAAATTAAAATGTTATCCCGAGTAAAAATATGTGCGGGCGAACAGCGGTCGATCATTGGCCGCACGGCTGTACAAGAGTGTAAGATGGCCCAAAAATAATCCAAAAAGCTTAGAGGTCGAAAATTGGGTCATACAACAGCCGTAAAAGGCCTGAATTAAGTTTTATGGCCGCAGTACGCCCGTTGTATGCCACCACCGGGTCAAAGCTGTTATTCGACAAACGAATGCGACACAAAAAAAGCAAGCTTCACTCGCTTAAAAGATATTATCGCCACTTGTGTGTGGCGCAAACCATTTTTTGTTTAAGAAGTTAGTTATTTGAATTCAATGCCCCATTAAATTTTAAATTAAAACAGTATAACTTTTTTTACTGATTACAATTAATGGTAATGAAAAAATATTAATTAAATACAAAAAATGTATTCAAAAATTTTTTTAATTAGTTTTACATTAATTTATTTCTGCATGAATTAAAAAGCTGCTTATCATTGTAGAATAGTCCTTGCTCGGACAATGTACGGCCGTTGTACAGCCGAGATTATTTAAAAACGGCATTTGTTAGGCCGTTGTACAGCCCTGATTGTTATATTAAAAACAGCCTCTGATGGCCGCTGATCGCCTGTTGTATGGCTACTATTTGGCCAAAAACGACCCTTGTACGACCCTCGTACGGCCGAGAAAAATATTGAAAATAAGGCCTTCTAAAATTAGGTCGCTGTTTGGCCTTAGCTAAAAAATTTTTTATAGCTTACTCGGGATATTATATTAAAAGTCATGAAATAAAAATATGCCTTCATGTCAGTTTTGACTTCGAAATCTCTAACAAATAAAAGTTTTTTTTTACCTTATTGGTAGTTAAACGAGCTATAGGTCAGATTTTTTTCTTAATTTATTTAATATAAATTTAAATTCCAATATTTCGTTTTTCGTTGAAAAACATCATCAGGGAAAACACTAAAATATATACAATAATTACAAATTACAATATAATCACATAACATAATATTTAAAATACATGAACTTACAAAAATTAAATAAATATACTGAATTTACATTGATTTTTTTAAAAAAACATTTGAGAAACGATATGACAAAAAACATAAGAACATCTAGCATAAGTAAACAACACTTGACGACGGACTTTGATGACTAATTATTGTTAGTTTTGTCTTATAATGTTTTGTTTATTTGTTTGCTCTTTATTTATTAGGTGTCTGTAGATGTGAGCGCAATTGTCCGTGTCAGTCTTAAAATTCAATCTCAATTGTTTAGGGACGTTAATAATGTGTAGCATTTCAAGCATGTATCGTCTCCTATAATTTTTCTCTTGCTGCAGAACTTTTGTTTTGTCAAAATCAGGAGCGTGTCCAGACTTCGTACAATGGGCTGCTAATGCTGTTTTTTGTTCTAAAGGTTTGTCCAGTGCTTTAAAGTCTGACTTATGTCCTGCTATTCTCGTCCGTAATTTAGTTTTTGTTGTTCCAACATATACCTTTTCGCATAAATTGGATCCGTCACCTTTGCACGGAATTTGATATATCAAATTCGATTTGTCCTGCTTGTCAAGTTTACATTTAGTGTTCGTGTAAAGTGTTTGTAAAGTGTTTGATGTTTTAAAAGCTATTCTAAACTGGTCCTTATTAAAAATGTTGGACTTTTTAAACTTCTCTGAAAAACCGGGAATATATGTCATGCTTTTATAAGTTTTAGGGGGGTCGTTTGTCGTCACTTTTTCGTTTACTGTTCCGTACATGCGTAAATAATGCTTTTACATGCTTTGTGAACAAATAGATATATCAATGTAATTAAGTAAAATAAAATTTGGTCCTGTTAAGTTGTGGCTTTAAAAGCCTTTAATAAACTTAATCAAGTTATTTAAATGCAAAAATAATGCAACACAAAGAACAGCGTTTAAGAGCTTTTAGCAGGTTTTGTGTGCAAACACACAAGTACATACACACAACGTATATATGCTCACGCCACACTCACTCAAATACACAAATTCCATTACAATTTTAATCGAATTAAAAACTTTTCATTTTAGTTTGTTTGACAAACAAAGGTTTTGAAACCGCTCTTGTTGCTGCTGTTAGTGTTGTTGCTGTTTTTCTATAACGTTGTATGCTGTTTCAAACAGTTTACCTTTGTCATCACCATCATCATCATCATCATCGACAAGAGCAACATAAATGGCGAAGCCAACAATGACAACAACTAAAATAAGGATACTTTTCGAGACCGCACCAAATAGAGTGGAATACTTAATTAGAAGTCAGCTGCAGCAGAACCAGCAGCAGTCAACAGCTACTAGCGAAAAGCTAGCAGGAAAGTGGCTGCTTCGTACACTCAAAAAATATTTTTTTATACAGACGGCAATTCCATTTAGAACGTACCGGCCTTGCGGATTGACAATCTCCGAATTGGATGAAATTTTGCATGGAGCATTACTGACGAAAATAAAAAACTTAGTTTGGAGGAAAAAAGTTTGACGTAATTTTTGGCGGAGTTACAGGGTGCACAAAATTGAAAAAATATCGGCAAAAATGTCGAAAATTGATTTTTACTAAAAATACCTCAAACATTTCTTAAGATTTTTCAATGTAGAGGTTCAAAGAACACCATTTAAAAGAGATATATAATTTTTTTTAAAACTGGCAACTAGGGTGAAGACGCAATGGGTTAGTTAGATATGGTCATTTTAACATTTTAGGAAAAAAATTTTCTTTTAGCAAACGAGTTTCTTAACCGAATTTTAAGTTTGAACTACCGTTGGAAAGGTAATTACACTGATTTTTTTTTAAATTTTGTGCACCCTGTTACTCCGCAAAAAATAACGCGAAACTTTTTTCCTCCAAATTGCGTTTTTTATTTCCGTCAGTGATGCTTCATGCAAAATTTCATCCAAATCGTAGATGGTCAGTCCGCAATTTTTTTCCCCGGTACGTTCAAAATGAAATTGCCGCAGAGATAAATAACTATTGTACAATATAATTATTATTCCTGTAAAATAAAAGCCAAACAGTGTCTATATTTTGTGTTACTATTATTTGAATGAATATAACTACTGGAACACTGAAAAATCCCTCTCATAAAACTTTGAACACTCAAAGAAAATTTTTAGCCAAACCATTTAAATATTCAAGTCAGCTTCTTCTGTGTTGTACAACATACTCGTATACTAAACGTTTTCATTTTAATAAAGACTTAGTATGCTTACCTTTGCAGAAAAAGGAGGAACAAATATTGCAAATTGTGACTACTACTACAGGTCTTTGTGACTTGCGGGACAAGCAAAAAAATATGTGTTAATAAGAAGTACTTTCAATCAGTTTTATATTTATTTTTAAACCACGTTAATGTAGTTATTTATGTAGTTTCTGTAAAATATAAAAAATTATCAGAAGCTACGAAAAAAAAACCTCTAACTCTATTATTTAAATAAAATGTTGACTTCTTCTGCAAATTGGTAAAATTTTAACACTCAACAGTTTTATAATAGTTTCCTATGTGGCAAAAAACGCTGCTGCATTGCCCGAAGTTGATCTTAAAAACAATTGTTTAATTCGTCTTCCTCTTTTTTATTTTTAGATCTTCTTTACATAATACGCCTGAAGAGTAACTTAGAAAAGCAGTACCTGAATTGGCTTTTGCGTTTTTTCTTGGCCAAATTATATTTTTAGGTTCCACATTCAATTCCTGCTCATTATCTGTTCAGTACAAATCAGCTTAGTTTAAATTTCCTTTATGTATCAGGATCAAAACATTTTCGAATTTATAAGATGCTACGATTGCTTTTTTAAATTTGTTTTTTAGATTGAACAAACGCTCAGGGCCCCCTATAAATATTTAAGCTTTGTATTGATTCCGAAGATAAGTGATGGTTAGTTGGAGGATAGATAGAAAGTAATCAAGTGAAACTTTTTGTGTAGAATGTTGTTAGTGTGGGAGAAAGCAGTATTACGATTTGATATTGAATCTAAATCAATTGTTATGCCTTTGCTTCAGTCAACTCTAGTAACTAAGCAATCCTCTCTACAAAAGTTTCTACCGCCACCAAATACACCTTTTCTTTTCGTAAATTAATGTTTTTGAAGTTCTTTTGATTAAAAGTAAGGAAAGAACGGTAAATGCACAAGACCATTGCTCATCCAGGATTTGAACCCGGGACCCCTGTCAAGAGCGCTACCACTAGACTATCGAGGCCGTCAAAAGGCATGTTTAATGCATTTATCTCCTTGGGATTTAAAATAATGGTTTCTCTGTAAGTGTGGATTCTTATAGCTATTTAACACTCAAGTTAGATACAAAGAAGCTTTAATTATTTAATCTAGAGTCAGAAAAGGAAATTCAGCTATACACAACGGGATCATATGTTTATTAGTACTTCTAGGATGTATTGAATTTATAAAGTCTGTAATGGTTCCTTTTGGGAATCGTTGCACTGAATCAACAACACGTCGAGCTTGTTTCAGCGGTCAGCACGTACTGGCGGTTCGGCTAGAACTCGTCGGATGGGGAGGGGTTTTTGGCTGAACAAAACTTGACAAACCACACAAGAAGAAATTTACGTGCTTAGAGAAAAAAACTTATAGCAAAAGACTGAAGAGAAAGGTAAACGAAGACAGACGAACAGTGAACAAACAGCAAAAAAAAATTAGAGAGTGAGAGAGAGAAATAGCTTTTCCCTTTTGTAATTTGTTTCGGTGACATCGGCTTAACTGAGATACAGGGGATAAGATGTTATGATCCTCCATGCCCTGTAACCCAACCTTGTTAACAAAATAATTCCAAAAAAAAATTGTATTAAGTTAACCCAACAATAATTTTGGACTTGGTCAACAGGCACCTATTTTAAAAGAAATCAAAACATTTTATAATTTAACACGCATTAAGTTTATTTATTCAATTTTTCATTATAGCGTAAGTAACTTTAAAGAAGAAAAATTTATAAATTAACATTTGAAAATGTATGGCAACCCTGCCTTATTAGACCTAGTTTTACTTTTAAACTAATGAGAGAGCAAAAAGAATCGGAGATCAATTAAAACTTACAACAAAAAAAACTTTTAAAGAAAAGGACCATTGCGAGTAACATTAGTGGAATGTTATAAAATTGGAATTCAATTGAGCATATTAAAAAAAAAAAAAGTATCTTTCTATGTTAACATAATAGCGGCATATTTTGTTTTAATATTCTTAGTTGTTTTTTTTTTTTTTATAAGAACTTACATGATATAACTGCAGCAGTGCGTCGTTGAGCTCAGCGGCGATCACTAGAGTTGTTGTTGTGGTAAAAAGGTAGTTTATGTTTTAGTAGTAGAATTGTTTAGTGATTTAATGTATGCATGAGTAAGATATGCTGATCATGTTAGCAAACATATTTTACTCCACTATTTAAGGTTTTATTTTAATTTTAAGAAACAAAAATAATTTATGATAGATGTAGAAAATTAAATTAAATTAAAATTTTAGTTTTAGGTAATTCAAATCCATAATTTTGGTTGACGTTAAACTTCTTTTATAGTGCAATGAACGAATTAGAAATTTACTGCCAAATTTATGATGAATTTTAGTTTTGATAAAAAAAATATAATTATTTAAATATTTAAAGTTTTGTTTTCTTTCTCCGCATTTTTTTTTTAAGTCTTTTAAAAGTAAACTAAGCTTACAATTATTTTACTTATTATTTCATAAGGTATTTCTTCTTTTTAAATTAGTTTAATTAAAAGGTTAGCTTAAGATAGCAATTAAGTTTTAGTTTTAAGTTAAGTAAGTTAGAAGAAACTAGAAGTAAGTGAAGCAGCTTAAGTAGCTTCAGTAATATTGAAAGTATTATTGACAGTTTTATTGAAACTGCAATAATTCTTTTAGTTGTTGTACTAACTTTAGGTTATTTTATATGTTAAATTTGTTGTTTAGTTTGGAGACAAACTAGATTTTAAGCTTAGTTTCGTATTTATACAATTTTTAGCTTTAGATTAATTGATTATTATTTGTTTTTTTTTTTTTTTTTGTGTTTTTTCAGTGAAAAGTACTGAAGCTTCTTGGGTCTTTGGTTAACCTTGGGTTTCTGGTCAACCTTGAGTTTACCTTCACAAAAAAAAATGTACTTGCGCCTAATGAATATTAATTGTATGTTTATTCGAATTATGATCCTTGCTGAAAATCCTTGCGTTTTTAATTGGACGCAGTGTTGGTTTAATATGATGTTTAAGGGAATGGTGCACAAAGCTTAAAGCTGGAGTAAGTGGGGCCTCTGTGATCGAGGTCACAGGCGCATCAACCATGTGTTGGATGACCGATCCTATTTCATAGGAAAAAAAACTTTGCATTGAACTAAATGCCTTTAACTATTTTAAATGTGGTTGGACTCACCAAATCCTTCAAACGTTTTCGAAAAATAGGTTAATTGTATTGTATTGCACTGTATTGCACTGTACCAATGGTATAAGCTAGCAATGACTTGTTATAACCCTTTATAAATTGCTTCACAATGCTTCTTGCAGCTTAACTTTTCTTTAAATGACTGATCTCAAGTTCGGTATACTAATTTTAGGTAGAGAAATCATAAGCTGAGCTAGAACGGTACCGTGAGAGAAGTTAGTCTCGAACCGGTAGAACAGCTTTAGAGTTAAAGATTGCCGAAAAATTGCCAGGAGTGGGCAAGAAAAATACTGCGTGCCAGCATGTTTGCACAAACATGTTTGTCATGATGCAACTTAATATAAACATATTGCCAAGTATTCACTAACCGTCACAAGTCGTGTTTCAGGTAAGAAAAACAAGTTTTCTATATTTTTGCGTGACTACTGGGACATGCGATTTGCATCTGTTCAAGAAAGAAATACATAAAAAATTATACCTTTACGCTTTATTTATATATAAAAAATTAGTTTTTTCCAAGCTTTTCTATAGAAGACACGCGCCAGGTTTCTACAGTAAAGAGAAGGACCGAAAACAGTGTTGCAAATTTAATCATTAACTCCCTAGAAATACTTAAAAATTTAACTCCCTAGAAACTCTGTATGAACCAAAAGTTGGCATCTACAAAAAGGAGTTTTTTGGGAATTTTTTCTAATCTTTTTTACAGGTTAATAAAGTATGGACATTTAGTTACAGCTTAGTTACCAAATTTTATCTCATTTACCTCTTTTACCTGGATTGCCCCATATATTGTATTAGTAATAATTAGGTATCCAGGGTATGAAAAATATTTTACAGGAAACTTGTTTAAAAAAAATTTAAAATTTTTGTAAATAACAATAAAGCTAAATCAAAAATTGAGTTATGTAACATGTGATTTTTTGATAACTTTTTATATTTAAAAATATATATTTTTGAATTGTTATAAATGTTTATGTAGTTATTAGTCCTATCACAGAGTCCTGTAGTAGTATGATATCGTAGAAACTACAAAAAAGGCATCACTGAGCTTATTCGAAGAGTTATTAGTAGATTCTTGAAGTGATTACGGCGTGATTTGGCAGTCGGAAGAAATTTTGAAATAAAATTCAGAAAGAATAATCACTTAAACAATATGAATTTTTGTGAAAATTTACTCCGACAACCAAAACACGTCATAACAAAATACTTCAAAAATGTTACGAATGGCGCTACGAATGAACTCATTGAAGCCTTTTTCGTAGTTTTTATGATAACGTCCTACAACGGGACTTAGTGATAGGGCTGTGTATGTCACATGTTATATCTATGTCGATTAGCAATGATAGCTCCAGTCGACTTAAGACAGAGCTGCGTTATTGATGTAGCTGTGTTCCACGCATGTATCATTATAATACACAAAATCTGGACCCTTTGATATAACTTAAATAGGGATTGAAAACTTTAAAGCAAGATTTCTCGAAATTTTGAAATTAGACTTAAATTGTTATTGCTTATCTTGCTTATCGACACAGATATATCGATCTCTTTGCGCGAAATTATCGTTAATGCCATTTTTTTGAAATTTACTTTTTGATTAAAATTTGTTCTACATCCCACAACGCATCACCTGATAAGATATTGCAACTGAAATCCTTATAGCAAATAGTTAATTATCTAAGCACATGTAAAATTTGGTTTTTACTATTATTAGCTAGAGCACTCAAAAGTCGAAAAAAATCTCTTTTAAAATTTGGTTTTTGGCACATACGATAATTCTGCGCAACTATCATATATATGATTGATATCTGATCAATCTTTTTATTTGGTACATTTTTCTAAAACTTGGAAAAGAAAAACAAAATAGGCAAGTGCTTATAAAGCTGCAAATAAATAACCTGCATTGTTTGTTAGAAGAGATGTTTGTTAGAAAAAATTTAAATGCATTGCAAAAAATCATATTTTTAATAAATAAATATTAGAAATAATAAATAAATGTAGTATTTTAAATTTTTTCGCAAAATATTGTCAATAAACTGTAAAATATGTTGCAACTCTAGAAAGCCTAAGTTTCAAACAAAAATACAAAATTGCAAAAAAAAAAAAAAAAATGTGGCTAGACCAAATTATGAAAAAAATTTTTTATGGAAAAACGATAATAATTCGTTGAGAGTAAAACAGCCCTATCGAATTATGAAAAAAATTATTTATGGAAAAACGATAATTATTCGTTGAGAGTAAAACTGCATGCTTAAAACTCCGCCAAAAATTACCAGTTGCAAACTTTTTTTTAAAAAAAAAAGATTAATAAGACTGAACTCTTAATAATTGTTTCCTATCAAAATATATTCCAATTGTTTTTCTGTTTAGACACGACATTTTTTAAAATGGTTTAAGTCCCACATAGCTCTAAAATTACCTTTAAGTGATTTGCGGAACCTCTGGAGGTCAAATTTTTTTAGGCATTAAAATATTTTTGGGCTTACTAGGGGTCGAACTTTCAGAAAATGGACGCGCACCGAAGAAAAAACGACACCTAATTTTCCCCATACACTTATGAACCGGTCTAGTGTACATATATATAAATACACATCAGTTGCTTTCGTGTTTGTCGTTTTTTATAAGTTTTTTTTTTCAGCAAGGTAAATACAACAGATTTAAATAAATACGTAAATACGTGTAGCTACAGAGCCAGTATGTATTACTTCTACGCAGGGGTGAAACTAGGGGGGAAGGTTTGGAGGGGCTGCATCCCCCTGCCCAGAGCAGGCAGGGGCTCCGCAGGCGCTTCTGTACAAATGTCTAATTTGATTTTTTGAATGCAGTTTTCGCGATCTCTTGTGAGAGATATCAAACTAATAATAACAGAAATAATATAATAGTTTCAGTAAAAATACCTAATTAGAAAATACTGAAAGGTCATTTTCAGTATTAAAAAGAATAAAAAAATGTACACCGATCTTCTATGTTAGATGAACGTTTGTCGTCAATAACGCAACTATGTACTGAAAATGATTTGTTGCAAACGATTAATTTTGGCGAGTTGATAGAAAGTTTTGCCACAGTTAATCCGAGAAAAAATTTTTAAATTAAAAATTTAAATATTAAAAATTTAAATAATTTAAATTTTTAAATTAAAAATTTTAAAGTTAATGAAACCAAATATTGTTTTACTTTTAGACATTAATGCGTAAAAACTAATATTTTGATTATTAAAAGATCCGAGCTAATTACTCTGTCCCTAAGTAGGCCCCGTATCGATTAAAGCCCCATGCGCTGCTTCTACGCAGGTTTGCGCACGTGTTGTGCTTTGAACACTCTATTTTTAAATATTATAATAATCCGAATTATTTATGTTATGCATTATATTTTTTTCATATTAAAAGTCTATTTTGTTAGCTTAAATATAAATTTTAAATTATCTTTTAAATATATGTAAACATAGTATATGCTCTTTAATACAGGAAAACTAAATAAATTAAACTATTTATTTATGATCACAAAAAATATCAAACGAAAAATTATTATACAAAACAAATTTGTTTTTAAATAATTTTCATTAAGATGATGAAATGCTTTCAAATAGTTTTGAAAGATAAAATAAAAAAACCATTATTTTTCTCTATTACTGTAAAAAAAGGAATTCTACGTCTTTACTTACGATACCATCGAAACTATATCTTTTCTTTTTATATTTAAAATAAAAAAAGTATATCAGACCCTCTTTCCGCAGGCAGATACTGAATACAGCATATTAGAAGGTCCCAAAGACGAACAAAATTTTCGAATTTGTAAGAACTAAAAGAGTGATTTTTGAGGGATATCTTTTGAAATTTCACTTATTGATTTTTAATCACTATTTAATGTCAAAAAAAGACATTAATCGGTACAGAAGTCAAATTGTACGTTTAATCCAACAGTGTACTTAGTTATTTGATAACAGTTTAATTTGTGGGAGAATTCAGCCTGAAACAGCGTTATCTTTAATCCGATTGCAATAATTTCCTAATTATCTCACAAATTAAACCGTTATCAAATAACTAAGAACACAGTAAGATTAAACATATAATTTTGCTTCTGTATCAACTAATTTTTATTTTTGCCATTAAATGCTTATTAAAAATCAATAAGTGAAATTTTAAAAAAATGTACCTCAGAAATCACTCTTTTAGGTGGCGCCCATTCAGTGGCGCTTTTTTCGTCCTTCGTGACCTTCAAATCTGCTGTATTCAGAATCTGACTTCGGAGGGAGAATCTGCACATATGTTGAATTTTAATCAATGTGTAAATTAACTACACTAATTGTCACAAACAAGTATTCTACCGTCATGAGGAAGAGTGCGGCATCTAGCATGAAAATCAAAATCAGTTTTATTATTTTTTCTTAATCATCTTTCTTGCATCTTTAAGAAAATAATATAAAAATTGCGATTTTTTTGCTCAATTGCTAAATATTTTAACCTGAAATATCATATCGACACAAATTAAAGCAATCATTCAAACAAAAAACACAGTATCTATATAAAAAGATATACAAAGTCGGTATCCACAGGCAGATACTGCGTTTTCCCATTTTTATTTCTAGTTAATGCTTTATTTTTCTGACAAAAAAAAAACTTTTAAGTATTGATTTTTTAAACATAACATGCATATTAATCTTTTATTAAATATCCTTTTGCAAAATATGCTGGTTTTAAAAATATATAATTTAAATATCATAAATATATATACAAAAAAGCTTTTTACTATATAAAACGTACATTTGATGTAGATACGGCTTTTGAACTTTTTTAAATTAATATATAGAAAAAATTCAAGAAATAGTGAAAGCAAACTGGATTTCACTATCCTTAAGTACCAAATATTTATAACCATCCAAACCATAATCCGTGAATTTTTGATAAATTACTGTAAGTCGTTTATCTCATAATATTGAAATATGTACGGTAGTATTGTTGTAAATTTGTACAAAATCTAAAAATTTTTGTAGTGTAGAAAAGATGAATAGGTGAAAGAATGATCTGATATTAAAAATCAAAATTAAAATGCAGGAAAGGACGAACTGCCGCTCGAATGTCCGGCCTTGGTTTATAAAGTGTAGGGATGTCAGTGCTGCTTTATTGTTGTTGTTGTTAATTGGATCATGCGTTCGATTTTAATGCAATTAAGTTGAAAATTACATTGTTTAGAATTTTATCAAATGTGTTTACATAATTATTAGATTCCAGACCACACTTTCCTCAATATTCAAAGCTGCGCCAATATCAACAACAACAACAAGCGCGCTCAGTAGATGCATTCAGCAGCAAAGTCTTTCGATTTTGTAAGAACTTGCATTTCTTACTTCAAAAATATTTACCACTTTTTATTATTTGACACTCGAAGTAGCGCAACTAATAGTAGCTTAATTATGCTTTAGTTTTTTTGAATTTTCTATAACTGAATTTTTTGTAACAGAAATTAAATACCTTTATTAAGAGCATTGATAAAGGCTTAAAGAGTTTTATACTTACAATATTAATTTAAATTGCTGTGCTGGTTTCATAGCAAAAAAAAACATGCTTAAATAAATATTACGTATTTGGTTTGCATGACCCCACTTCTAATAAAAAGGCGGTTTTTAAGTTTTAAGTGTGCTTTCAATCTTTGTGATATATTAAAAAAAACTTTTAATTGTCAAAAAAAAAGTACTGTTGTTTGTAAAGTGTTAGTTAAAGATAAATGTGTCTTTTCGATTCATTTCCAAAATTATTTAAATTTTTAATATATTATTAAAGTAATTAGTAACAACTATAAAGGGCTTACTCACATCAGTAACAATTATCAGGGCTTAACAATTTTTTTGTATGTACGTTTTATAATGTGATGATGTGCCAACATCCGCTGAAGAGATTTTTGTTTTAGAAAACATTGCAAGATTACTACAAAAATTGATTCATATTGATATTGCAGCAAAATTCTATATATCGTGCTTAATATTTTACTCAACTTTACGTTTAAGTTAAAACATTTTAGACGCCTAATGTTGTAAATCGAAAACGTTTACCAACGACAAGTGAGACACGAGAAGCAATACTTTTTTCTATAAGAAATTCTATTGCTTCTCGTGTCTTGCTTGTCGTTAGTTTGTGTTTTAAATTTACAACAGTAGGCGGTAAGATTACTTTAAAAGTGTAGTGAATCTACACTTCATTTAAATTTTTAACAAATAACTAGCTACTCTTATCATAAAAGTAAACTTTCACTTATTCAAAAGAGTGTAGTTTAGTGGGTGCAGTATAATTTTTACATGTTATCGAATTTTTTATGAATTGCAACATATTTATTTTAATGGCAGTGCAGCAAATCAACCTTATGTTAGTAAATTTTGAGTATGACACAGCAAAACAATTGCAGAGTTTTGCCACAGCGGCTTCTCAATTAACCGGAAATAAATACTAAAATAAAGTTTGAAATACTTAAATTAAGCAATTTGAATCTCTCCTGTCTCTAAAAAAAGATTTGCTATATACAAGAATTTTATGTATTGATGTAAAAATATTAAGGGAGGTTAGAACAATTTATTGCTAGACCTAACGAATTTTTTCCAAAGAAACAACAACAACATTTTTCAATACGAAAAGAAAAACATCACTAGCTGATTTTATTGCAACTTCGGCCCTGCTACAGGTTTCATCAGAAATCTTTGTGTTGCTACCACCGGGAATTGAACCCGGGCGTGGGTCACCGTGCCAGCACATTTTAGTGCACTTCATTACAGAGGCGATGAGATTTCAGTGTCAATTTCTAAGTTTTTCTCCCTTTCATACTTTTTTGTTTGCTGTTCGTTTTTGCTTACTTTAGTTTATGCTTATGTATAAATATATACATTATATATATATAAATTAATATATAAAATATTATATAAAATATATAAAATATGTCAAACCTATCCCGATTATAAAACAGATTCTACATCACTTCAAACCCGGTGCGCCAGAGTAAGTTTATTTATGAGGTCAAAGTCCATATAACTCACACAAAAAAAAAAATATTAAAAAAGGAGAGTTGTCGCTATTCTTGAGTTATTCCTTATTTTTCACCTGCATAATTTTTGATTTTTTTTTGTTTGGGTAATCGTTCGTTTTCATTTTTGGGCAAAAGTTCATTTGGAAAATTTTGGGCGTTTGCTCATTATGCTCGATTGCCCAAAAATTATAAAATGAACTATCGCCCAAACATTTTTTGGGCGATCGTTCATTTTCCATTTTTGGGCGTTAGGTTTTGGGTTTACTAAAATTAAGCAAAATGAACGAACGCCAAAAACTTTTGGGCATTCATTTATAATGTACGATAACCAAATTTCTTTGTTTTGGGCGTTTGTACATTTTTGGAAATTTGCTATTAGTGCAGCAAATCAACCTTATGTTGGAAAATTTTTTGATTATGACGCAGCAAAACAATTGCAGAGTTCTGCCTCAGCGTCTTCTTAATTAACTGGAAATAAATACTAAAATTAAGTTTGAAATACTGAAATCAAGCAATTTGAATTTTTCCTGTCTCAAGAAAAATATTTGCTTTTTACAAGAATTTTAAATATTGATGTAAAAATATTAAGGGAGGTTAGAACAATTAATTGCTTTAACGAATTTTTTTCAAAGAAACAACAACAACAACATTTTTCAATACGAAAAGGAAAACATCACTAGCTGATTTTATTGCAATTTCGGCTCTGCTTTAGGTTTCATCAGAAATCTTTGTGATGCCACCACCGGAAATCAAACCCGGGCGTGGCTCACCGGTGCCAGCACATTTTAGTGCACTTCACCACAGAGCCGATGAGATCTCAGTGTAAATTTCTTAGATATTCTCCCTTTCATACTTTTTTGTTTGCTGTTCGTTTTTGCTTACTTTAGTTTATGCTTATTCAAGAATATATAAAATATGTCAAATCTATCCCGATTATAGTACAGATTCTACATCGCTTCAAACCCGGTGCGCCAGAGCCAGTTTAACTAACAAGAGTAACTTTAAACGCGTTTTTATCGAAACGTACTTTTTCAAAACGGGTCACAAACACACTAATCGACTTATTAAAATTTTTATTTTAACTATTTACAATACACTTCTATACCATATCTACTAAAAATTAAGTCTTTGGAAAATTTTTCTAGTTTTTACACGCAAAAAAATGGTCAAAAATAGTGTACATTTTGTGATTTTTTTTTCCACGCTTCATAATTATCTTAGTTTTCCATATTTCCATACCATTTTGTTAAAAGAAATATGTTCAAGAGTCTACTTTCGAGAAATATATTCAAGGGTATACTCTTTTTTCAGACGATCTGGAGCCGATCATGATGTGGCCCGATTTTAAGCACACTAACTTCAGGGCTGATTTTATATACAGAGGCGGACAAAATTATTCACACAACCCTAACTAAATTAGGTTTATATTAAAAATAGATAAATGTTTTTAAAAATCGTATTGTAGGAAAAACTGATCTCTTTATTGTTTATTTAAAAATAACAAAAAATAAACAGTATTGTTTTCCATTAAATAAAACATAACATTTCACATATGCATCTTCAGATTTTAAAGGGTCAAAATTATTCACACATTCCATTTTCACAAAAAAATGTAAGGTTCATAACTTTAGGTTGATGACTTCGTTTAATCAATTTTGCGTGGAGTGAACCAATTTTTTAGTCACACTTTCATTCAAACTCTTCCATTCATATTGGAGTACTTGTTTTAGTTGTGCTTTGCTGGTTATGTTAATTTTAGCGACATGCCTTCCAACTTCATTCTACTAATTTTCGATGGGTTTGTCTGGAAATTGTGGTGGTGTTGGAAGAATGCGAGGCGAATAATGTATGATAATCCACATACCCAGGTTTCGGTCAGTATGCTTAAAATCATTATCTTGTTAGAAATAAAATTTGTTAACAAGGCTCAGGCTCCACTCACATTATACAAAATTTTATTTTAAAATACTGAGGTAAGCTTATTTGTTCATAATGCCGTCAATATATACTAGATTCCACAAACCTGCCACTAACATAAGCCCCAAACCATTGACTTCCCCACCACCATGTTTCATTGTATTCCAATTGTATTATGTTTTTGAAGTCAGTGTTGGGTTTTCGCCATGCTCGAATCCTTTCAACCGATTGAAAGATGGTAAGCTTACTCTCGTCGCTGAAGAGTACGTTGCTCCAGAAATCAAGTTGCTTATCTTTACATACTTTTGCGAAATCTTGCCTCTTTTTCTTATTGGCTTTGATGATAAGAGTTTTTTTTCACGCCACTTGCGAACTATAACCGGCACGCTTTTTGGCCCACTGAACCATTTTCGGATGAATTAGTTTATAAATTTCTTCTTGAAATTTTGCTGCAACTTGTGTTGATGTAATTTTTGTTTTTTTTTTAATATATCTTATTATTTTTTACTCATCAAAGGTGGTTAGTTTGCATGGTCTGCCGGTATAAGGTCGACTTTGAAGAGGTCTTTATCTTTCAAAACACTTTATTATTCTATAAATAGTTAAATGGTTTCGATTTTCTTTTTAGCAGATTTCTGCACTTGATTTATATTTATTGTGCAGATATAGAATAATTTGTTTTCACTTGTTTCTTTTTGTTTCCGACCCATTTTTAGCTCGATATCAATTATTACTAACGCACACGCCAAAGCCAAAAACGTAAAATAACTAAATAAGTTTAATTTTGAATGCTCGCATTCATAACGGCACTTTTCCGAAAGCATAAATTGCTTTGTTACAAGGAAAAATCAGTACAAATTTTAAAAACATGCTTTGTGTGAATAATTTTGTCCCTTCTCACGTATGACTTGTTTTACATTTTATTTAATATTCTTGTACATGAACATTGTAAATTTATTATTGTATTAAGCTATGTAATGAAACAACAAATCCTTTGTATTAGCATAGTATTAGTATAATACTACACCACTAGAAGTTTTTCAGACAAATTCTAAATATAAAAAGAATTATATCTTAAAAAGTTATGAATGAATTTTTAGGTTTGATACCTCATTGAATAGATACTTTTTTCAGATTTGGGTTTAGGAGGTCAAAATCCATATAACTCACACAAAAAGAAATATTAAAAAAGAGAGTTGTCGCTATTCTTGAGTTATTTCTTATTTTTCACCTGCATAATTTATATTAAATTTAAATTTTTGTTTTGGGCAATCGTTTGTTTTCATTTTTGTGTGATTGTTCATTTGGAAAATTTTGGGCGTTTGCTCTTTATGAACGATTGCCCAAAAATTATAAAATGAACTATCGCCCAAACATTTTTTTGGGCGATCGTTCATTTTCCATTTTTGGGCGTTAGGGTCTAAAATTGAGCAAAATGAACGAACGCCAAAAACTTTTTGGCTTTTGTTTATTTTCGTTTTTGGGCGTTAGGGTTTTGGGTCATTCACACAGTCGAAATATTTTGTCTATATAATATACTTCTTTAGAAAGCATCTTCTAAAATGTGCCTTAATTTAATCGCTTTTCCTTAAACCTCCTTTAATGAATTGATGCTTTAAGACGTAATTGAATTAGTTCAAGTTTTGTTTAAGCTACTAGAACCAAGCAATGTTTTCTCGTTTTAATAAATCATCAAATAAATTAGTTATAAGAAATATCTTCTCATAATAAGAATTATTTTCTTTTTTGAGTTTTTAATGCTAAGTATATTTTAATTAATTTTAAATATTCTTGAGTCAAGAAAAGTGATTTCTCAAAATGAAAAAAATCAATTCATTAGAATAAAAAAAAAGTTCTTAAATTATGTTCCTTCATATAGAATTTGTATACTTATCAGTATCTGTTGTTTAGTTTAACCCAAATCACCCTGAGCAATTTTTTTTTTCCAATTTTCAGAATGACCTGTTAACGCAAATATAAAATGCTTTAAACTAAAATTAGCACATTTTAAGTGTTTGTGTTTGCGTTGCTATATGGCAACGACAGGGTGTTTCGGGTTAAGGGTATTAAGTGTTTGGAACCTATTTAAAGAGAATAACATCTGATAACTTTTTTAAACTTTTTTAAACTTTTAAAAATAAATCAAAACATCCTCCTAGACTTTTACCAATAATATATAAAAGTTTATTAAATATTACTTTTTTAACCTTTAATTGGTGACGTGGAGTCTCACAGGCCCCTCCCGAGTTGCGATTTAAAAAAAAACATGAAGGCTGCAAAGTTCCTTAAATGTTTATTTTTGATTAAAATTTGATAATTAAAAGGAAATACTGTTGTTTAAACATTTACTATTTTAACTTTACTTCTGTAATCTAACATTTATAGTTTTTTTAAAAGATTTATTAGTGTTTTCTGAATTATCAAACAAAGAAGTAAAGGAGCCTGTGAGACCCCACTTCACGGGTAGTGCAAAAAAGTTCACGTCACCACTTAAAGGTTAAATATATAACAACAAATTACGGCATGAGGCACTTAGACTAAGCGGGTTGCAGGCAGTAGATTATAAACAATTTTTAATATTATTTTATAGGCTTTTTTATCGTAGGTTTATATGCAATTAAAAACACAGTTTCAATTCATTTTTTCCCGACGTTTCGTTGGCTATTCTTCAATATTTTCAAAGGATTTTTTTTTAAATGTGTTAAAATTATGTGTGTGACATATATTGTTATTGATAACTTTTTAATATAAATAAAAACTTTTAACAAATTTAGAGAACTTTTGCAAAAACTAAGAAAAAAAACGATATAAACACAATAAACCGATTTGTTACACTCTGATCAGATCTATTAATAAAATAATATTAAAAATATTTTGAAAATTGGAATTGATCTAACCTAAACTTAAATAAACAATTTTATTGGATGTACCTTATTTTTGAATTTCAGCTTTTCAAACCAATCTAGAGAAAACCCAAATAAAAGACTCTTTAAAACTGTCTATAGGCTCTTACCAATTACTTCTAAAAATAACAGACTTGGAAGAGTATTACTCTTCCCTTTACGTTAAAAAATCAAATCATAAGAAACTTAATGCCACTTCTTTATGTGATGTGATTCAGATACAATCTACTGATGAATAATTTTATGAAGATAGTGCGCAATGTTTATTTTTTATCAAAATATACGTTTTTGATAAAATAATTTTAATTTTATAGAATCAAACAAAATTAAAAAATAACACAGTTTTTAAGAAATTGTTATTATCAAATATGGCCCGAGAAAAAAAAAGAATAAAGGTATTTTGGTTTCTTCAATAATGGAGCAATAACATGTATTTTTTTAATTTTTTTCGGAGGAAATAAGGCATTTATAAAAGTTTAAGTAAATACCTCTTATTAAAAAAAAAACTGTAATATTAAAGTTTTTCAATACTTTTATTTGAAAGTCTTTTTAAAAAATTCTTTAATCATATTTTAGTAAAAATTGTTAAAAAATCCAAAAATTTATTTAATTAAGACCATTTCTTTGTAAGAAAACTTAAGAAAAGAAAATCATAAACTATTTCGTATCAAAATCGAAATATCCACTATCATTTTGTATAGAAAGAATTATATTAAAACAAATCAACGTTTCAGTTAAAATTGTTTTGAAGTATTTAAGCAAAAATGCCTTTAACTTTGCTGTGACAACAACAACAGCAACAACATAACATAAATTAACTTATTGTCTTCAATTGTCAACACTTATGACGGATGCAGTTAGAAGCAGCAGTAGCAGCAACAGTAAAAACAATGAGCATCACCTGAGCACCAACGGAAGCGAGCGAAATGTATCTCTTAGTGTGTTTGAGTGTGTGTGCGATAACATGTCACAGAGATAGAATTCAATGCCAACTGCTGACTGGCAACAAACACAGTACAGCACTAAAAACGGAAGGAAATCAACATATCAAACAACATAGCATATATGCTGAAAAAAATAACTCTCACACACACACATACATTAACTTACAAGCACTTGGAGTCAAAAGTTTAGCAACACTTGAACAAAATGTGCAACAAAACACATCCTTTAACTGGCAGACTTGAAGCGCTTCTGCTCCGCCTGCTGCTGCTGTCGTTGGTTGCACTGACAATTCTAGTCAAAACAATCAGAGAGACAGACAGAAGCTCGCACAGACAGACAGAAATGCTGACGAGCGGACGGACGCACTAACAATTGGCAAAAGCAACATGTTGTTTGCTGCTTTAACATATGTAGATATGAGTCTGTGTGCGTGTCTGTGCTGAATGTCAAGAACTGCAGCGACACAAAAATTGTTAACAAAAGCAAGCAAAAAGTTTTAAAAATTTTTTGTATTTGTTTTTTTGTCTTCCACTTCATTTGATAAAGTGTGGTTGACATTGCGGATACGGATGTGTGGAGTGAGTGCGCTTGTGTGTGTGTGTGTGTGCATGTGTTTGTGTTGGGTTTGATGATAGTTTTTCAGTCTGCATACAAGCGGAAGGTGTCAGCCATATTGTGTGATGTATATGTGTTGGTGTTTGAGAAACACGCACATTTCCGTGTGCGTGTCTGTAACTCACTTTATCAGCGCAACATATCAATAACGAAGTTTGTCACTGATGTCCGTCCGCATGTCTGTCATAAGTAGTGTTTTGTTCTCTTCATATTTCTGCACTTTGCGCCAGCATCATAACTTTTGTTTTGTTATTCTTTTTGTATATTTGTTTATTTCGAAATGTTTTTGGTATTGTTCTATGTTTTTGGTTTTACATACTTTGCGTAAAGATATACTGGCTGATTTTTTGTGTTTGTCTTGTGTCGATATCTGACTCAGTTTGTGGGTAGCAATGTTTTTCTTATATTTCTACACGGTAAGAAATCTAGTACTTAAATTTTAACTTTTCTGCACTACATATAAGACCACACTAACTTTGGTTTCAAATCTAATATTTGCAAAATAATAAAATATGGTTTTAATACTGCTTGATTTCAAATTTAGCACAGCCTTGGATTAAAATATATAAAAAAAAAACATTCGAACGCACGACATTCAGTTTGTAAGCTCATTACTCCAACAACCGAGCTATTGAGCTGTACATAACAAGTGCGATAAACAAACATATGAACAGAGTCGCCTAATATTGGCTAACTTTTTACGGGTCTTAATTAAAATTTAGCATCCAAATGTACTAGAATTTGGTATCAATTGTATTAAAAATAAAAAGTAATACAGAATTGTACCTAAATTTAAACCAAAAAAGCTAAAATTGAAACCAAAAAGCTAAAATGGATGCTGTAATATTTATTTTTGTTTAAATTTTAGTACAGAAGAGTCTTAAATATGAGTTAGTATTTGTAAAGTTTAACTTTTAAACTGCTAGGTTAAAAAAATGCAGTAATATTTTAGTGGGACTTAAATTTAGTCCAAGATTTTTAACCGTGTATCTTTTTTTCCTTATAATATTTTGTAGACTTCATTATGTTTGTTCATCTTTCATATCTAGTTTAAGCTAAAGCAAAATTTTATACAAAACGTGACAGACAACAAAAACTTTTAATGTATCTTATTTGAGTCTTATCAAGAAGTTTTGACTGAATATTTAAAGAAGTTAATAAAACATTTTGGAGGACATGATAAAAAAATATTGAATATTTTAAAAATATTTTTTTAAAAATTTTAGAGAGATTGCAGAGATTTCAAATAATTACTTTGATCAAAAAATTAAAGTTCTTGTACTAAAATTTTCCCATAACGTTGCTTTAAAAGCTCTTATGGTTTTTGTGGTAATGTCCATTTTAAGACATAACGATAGTAAATTCTTGAAATATCTAGCATTTCAAGATTCTTTTAGTACTTTTCAAATAGCAGAGTTTACAGAAATCCCAGAATTGTGATTAAAACGCTGAAAAACCAAAACATTAATGCTATTTATGTGTTGTTGGTGTAAGCACTAGAAAAAAGCTTAAAACTGGAGTCTAAATATAAATCTATGAGAAATCGATGCTATAAGTTAAGTCCGACTGTTAACTTTAAACATTATTGAAAAAAATTTACTTATTACTTTTATTTTAAGAAAATTAATAAGTTGAGGTTTTTTAAAGAAAAAAACAAAGAAAGACTCTTCCGAGTCTTTTAGTTTTAGAAGTATCTTTTAAGAGTCTGTAAAGAGTTTGCTTATGTCTATTCTAGATAATTGGTTTGAAAAGCTGCAATTCAAAAATCAATCTAATAGTCAATCTAACAAAAACTGTCTTAGTTCTACTGCCCGTTACGCGCTCAGTCTGAAGTTTTTTATTACATATTTAAAAATGTAATATTTAATAAACTTTTTTATATTATTGATAAAAGTCTAGGAGGATTTATTTGTTTAGTTCCGCCTTATCGATAGTTCACGTATAGTCGCAATCAATTCTTCCTCTTTAATATATCCCTTTCCTGTCAGGTCAAAGACCAAACGTTGTTTGTATCAGGCGCATAAAAAAATGAAAATGAAATAATAGATGTCATTGATAAATGTCTAAACTCTAAAAAAGCTCTTGGTCACGATCTAGTAATGACAAAAATAGTTAAAGAACTGCCAAATATCGCCATTACCCACTTGCTTCATATTTATAATGCAATAATTAGAACTGGACACCAGCACAATGAAAGCTTTCACAGATCACAATGATTCCTAAACCCGGAAAAGACCTGTGGCGGTACCCTTTGTACCCCCATCCCCTACTTACACGGGTTCACATTCGTTCACAAATTCCTGGCAATCGTGTTTCGGCTCCGCTAGACTTTGGAGACACTTTGTCGTAATACAGCACCCTTGCTGATAACGTAATTGGGCTAGCTCAGCTTGGTCCGTCACTCAAGTGATGACCCAAGCAAATTCTTAGCCACGCAATGTATAAACCTTATACATTGTCGCTACTCTTATCGCCACAGCGGTCATTTGAGCCGTTAACATAAACACTGCACACTCGAATTGTTGACTCAATTCTTAAACACCCAAGCAGACCGTCGCTTTGTTTTACTGACGGTGTGTCATGCGACCGCGACGATTAGACCGCGAGAGGAGCTAATGATCATTAGCAGCGGTGGTTGGTGACAATTTGCTTGTGTGTGTGATCGCACATAAGTTGGATATAATGACGCATGTGTAGGTGCCAAATAATTTGCATCGCGGTCTGGGTGTTGGAGTAGCTAACCAACACATAGACCAATATGCGGCCAGTACGATGACTGGATTAATTACAACAACCATCCCCGCTCCGTCGTACGCCCGTCTTATTGTTAGCGCTGATAATAAGACGGGCCAATAAAAATAATGATAGCTGCCATTGGCAAAAAAGTATAACTATGGACGTGAATAGATTCGTGTTGTTGTGGTCCATGATACCATAAAGAGAATTTTATTAAGTCAGTCGATGTTGTGAACCCGCGGCAATTACATGCACGCAATCTGAAAACTCATTAATTTGTACTATTAAGAAACTGTACATTTCTGTAAATAAAGGGCTAAAGTAAGTGACTCTTTGTGTTTTTTATATCTTTCTGCGGATAGAATCCACAGACCCATCCCTTGTGACTTTATATCGGCCAATAAGTCTACTCTCTACCTAGCTATTTGAGAAACTCTGAGTCAAGCTATTGCTATTTTTAATTATTGAAAAAGGTATCATACCCAATTACAAATTCGGATTCAGAGAAAAGCGTTGCACAACCGAGCAAGTTCATGGCATATATTTAACGAAAGGGAAATTAAACATTAAGTCAGGTGGAAAATCTTTTTGGAACTTTGTCAACATTTAACGCAAGGTAAATTCCTTTCCGCCTCTTATGAAATATAAAACATTTGAGTCGGATAATGATTTTACTATACCCCAGACAAAATTTTTGGCCGGAAAATGAACTTAAAATGGCAGACAGGTAGTCTGTTTATTGGAATAGAAATTAAATTATTCTGGCCCAATTTTGGCAGGGCAGGGCGGGAATTGTACCAAAACCAGACAGTTGACTGCCACTGTACAGAACTGCAGGCTGGCTTACAGAGGCTCAAAAATGTATAAGAGAGCATGCAAGTGGCGTTCAGTGGAAGCCAGTTGGCAGGGAATGTACAGAGCAGAGAACTGCAATGAGGATCCGACAGAATTCGGATTTGGACAGTGTAAAATTAATTGTATGACGCTCAACAGGAAGAAATGCGAACACATGACTTTCTCTCGTAAGCAACCATTAAGAAATAATTACAAAGTTGGTGACGATTTACCAGAGTTTTTAGATATTTTTGATGATCTTGGATTAACTATAGACCCCAAACTCTGCTTTCATAGTCATATTAAAAGAATTATTAGTACTCTCGGATCAAATAGTACTCTCGGGCTTATAAAACGATAATCAAAGGAGTTTAACGACTCTTTTGTAACCAAAACTTCATTCACGTAACTAGTAAGTCCCATTTTAGAATATGAATAAGTTGTTTGGTGCCCACGATATGTGTGTTATATTGATGACATTGAATCTGTTCAAAAGAAGTTTCTTCTGTTCTGCTTACGCAATCTGTATAGAGATACCTACTTTCAATTACCACCTTATGAATATCGACTACAACAAGTAAATCTTCCTTCTTTAAAGAATTGGAGAACTATGCTAAATGTTAGTTGGATTATAAAACTTTTACATGGATATTTTAACAGTCCCTTTTCACTGAGTAAAATATAATTCAATGTTCCTTTTAGTCCTAGAAGATCTTTTGAGTTAATTTATATAAACTTTTGTAAAATTAATTACTTTCAAAATAAGCCATTGAGATGCACTTGCGTTACTTTATTTTTGCCTCCGATGTTTAATTTTTAAATGAATCCATGTACTCAATTAAATATAAAATTCTAGATTATCTACGGTGCCGCCAATGATTTTAATCATGGTTTGTAAAGGGATGTAACATCTTTACCCTGCGATGTTTGCAAACGCAACACAAAAAATAATCTGAATGGGCCTGATCTTGTTGGAACTTATATCCCCGTGGCAAAGTTATCTCGCTTGTTGACTGTATCGTAGAGGTTTGGAATTTTTCTAAATATTTATACTACGTTTGAACGATTTGCATATGCTTATTTATATTAATAAGACTGCGTCCGCCAGCCTGATTCTCCGTCTCAGCAAGTATGGAGAAGTCATCGTTCTGATACAGGAGCTGTGGGTAGTCTGCGGCCTGGTATGCGAAGTCAGGACTACAACATACGCGGTAGTGTATACTAGATCACAAGCTAAATCAAGAGCGTGTATTTCAATCAAGAAAACTCTGAGTGCATTTACTCTCTCTAATTTCAGTAACAAAGACACCGTGGCCATAAGCGTCGAGATGGGCCAGAGTAGCTTGTGGCTCATCTCACCATACCTCGCGTACGACCACGAAGTTCTCCCAGATGACAACTTTAAAAAATTGCCATCCACAGCAGCATCAAAATAGGGTAAAAATCATATCTAATAGGGTAAAAAACTAGAGAGTTTCTCAGGAACCTTCTTTTTCAGACCAAAGATATATTATTTTTGATGTTGATGACTTTGACACGAAATCATGTGAATTTCGCAATCTTAAACGAGTCAGCTGGGATCTTTATTTAAATACATTAAAAACATCTCTCAAATGGACCACCTAATTTTTCTTCCAATAAAAAATCTTTAGACAACTTAGTTGATAGAGTGACTAACTCGCTAAATAAAGCTTTTGATACTGACTGTCCGCTTTAAACACCAAGGGGGAAGCAAAAGCTTCCTTTTCATTACTTTTCAATAGGGCAAATCCCACAAAATCCACAGATACATGGTCAAACTATAAAATTACTCTCAAAGAATATAGAAATGAATTACGGAAAGCAAAAAGACGGTCCTGAAGGATTTTTTCTGAAATATATCACAGACCTCTGAGGCGTCAAGGCTAAGGAAAATTCTAGCTAAGGCTCCCTCCAATCCAAGCATCATGAAAAAGGAAGATGGTACTTCGACAACAAGCAGTGAGGAATCTTGAGATATGTAACGCTCCAATTCAGGAATATAAGTTACCATCTGTGAACAGATCTCTAAAAATACTCTCACAAACAAAGCTCGAATGGGCAATCAGTAGCATCAAACCATTTCAGTCACCAATACCAGATGATATAGCTCCCATTGAAATTCAAAAGTCGTATGGCATCATTTAGGAGCGGCTTTTGTTGATCTACCAAAGCTGCAGTAACCTAAACCACATTCTACCACATACACCAAAGGCAAATCCGTGGAAACAGCTCTTTGCGCCGTAGTCTCCATCATTGAAAAATCAGAAGGAATATACGATGAAAGGTTTTATTGATATAGAATAGGCCTTTAATAGCGTCGAAGCAAGAGCTATCACCAATGCGCTAACGGAGCTTGGGGTGGAAGCCGCGCGGATAGCTCTGATAAATCAAATGTTAGTTGGCAGGATTATAAGTACAAAATTTGGTGCTGCATCCACGCTAAGATCTGTACCGAGGGGAACCCCTCAGGAAGGGGTTCTTTCGCCACTACTCTGGAATTCAGCAGTAGATGAACTGTTAGTCAAACTGCAACTAGAGGAGTGCAGGGTGATAGCTTATGCCGATGACGTCGCTATTGTTATCTCTGGAAAATACATATCTACTCTTAGAGATATTATGCAAAATTGCCTAAATACTCTAGTCAACTGGGCTATCAGCCGTGGGCTCAGTGTTAACCCAAACAAAACTGAGTTAGTAGTTTTTACCAGAATACACAATTTACCTCTAATTAGTCCTCCTTAACTGGGACACACAAGACTAAGCTTCTCAGATCAAGCAAAATACCTGAACCTTATACGGGTTAGGAAACTAAAGCTGAAGCCCAATCTGCTCGAGAGAGCCAAAAAAGGTAGCAAATGAAGCTTACAACTTAGTGTTACTCACTGGCTTTATACAGCAGTTGCAAGGCCAATCTTGCTATTGTCTGGTGACATGCACTTCAAAAACAGGCTCACTTAAACCTTCTCCGTAAAGTTCAAAGATCAGCAGAACTGTGCATAAGTAAAGCCCTAAGAAGCACTCCGACAGACGCATTAGACATAATGTTCCATCTTACACCACTTGACATTCTAGCTAAACAGATGGCCACTAATACAGCCATCTGTCTAGAAGCCACCTGCCAGTGGAAACAAGGTACACTAGGACATTCTTGCATTAGAAAATTTCTCCCTCCCTTACTTAGGTCCATTGACTACATCACACAAAAACTATCCTTTGAAAGGAAGTTCGATGTATCCATTCCCTCTCGAGAAGAGTGGAAAACTCATTTCTCTCAGTAGAGACAACATTAGAAACATGGTAGGTATTCTTTCAGGGCATTGCCTTCTTGGCGAACACGCTCAAAGATTGAACAGCTCAAATTGGTTTAAAAAGAGATAGGAAAAGTTTAACCTTGGTATCACAATGGGCTTCATTGGCCTAAGTGTGTCTCGTTTGAGACCGCCACGCTAACCTAACATGTATAAAAATATGAGTGGCCAACGAGACCTAGTTTTTCTTATTACCTGAGTTCGCAGCCGGTTTCTTTTAAACTGGCGTGGTAAAGTAGATCTAGTTTGTCGGAATACCACCTTGCTGAGCCATACGTATGTGAGCGGCCAATAAGACCTAATTTGGCTTAGAGCCTGTGGTTGCAGCCGTTTTATTTAAAAACGACGTGGTAAAGTGGTAGTGGTTCAAATAATTTTTTAAATACACCATGCTCTATTTAAATTGCATTGAATTGCTATAAAGCCTGATCAGGCTTAGCAAACTAATAAATAAAATATATAAATAAATCACTCAAACCTTTGACAAGGTCTGGCACAAAGGACTATCACTAAAATTTACAAATTATTTACCTGCAAATATATATTTACTACTCGAAGACTATCTGTTAAAACACAGTACGCTGTAAGTCAGAAAATCTTCATTTCTAAAATACACGAAATATCGGCTGGTGTACTCTAGGGAAGTGTACTTGGCCCGTTGTTGTATACTCTTGGTATCGCTGACATGACTACACTCTTATTTCAACTTTTGCGGATGATACTGCCATTTTGTCTGCAAGTACGAACCCAGTAATCGCTATAAACAATGTGCAAGATCATCTCCATGCAACGCAGGAGTAGCTTGTACGTTGGAGAATTAAAGTCAGCGAATCATAATGTGTCCACTAGACTTTTACACATAGAAGTAAAACTTGCCCACCCCTCAAAGTCAATGATAAAGCTATTCTCCAAAGTTTTGAAACTAAATATCTTGGAATGAATCTTGACCGCAGGCTCTCTTGGAAAAAGCATATCGTGGCGAAAATTACACAAATTAAATTGCAGAACATTGAGCTCAATTGGCTCAATTGGCTCAATTGGCTCAATTGGCTCAATTCGCGAAGCTCAAAACTTACCCTTAAAAAACTCTACAAGTGCAAACTGAAGCCCATATGGGCATATGGCATTGAGCTTTGGGTAACTGCTTGGCTATTAAATGTAGAAAAAATCCAGAGAACCCAATCAAAAATTCTACGGCAAATTGTCGGGGCCCCATGGTTAAACAAAACCACACTCGTTCACACAGACCTTTAAATTACTACAGTATACGAAGAAATTTACAAAAATACAAAAAAATACATAACAAGCTTGGGTTTCATCCTTACCCACTGGCACAACAACTTTTATTCACTCAAAGGCGGCAATGTTTAAAGCAAAATTATTCTATTACTAAAGAATAAATATGGAAAAATACTCTCAATAAACACACTATACAGCACAGCACAAATGGAAGTGTCCTAAACACTGAAAAGAGGACAAATAAGCAATTTGAAATTTATTTATACATATATTTTTTAACATCTAATCTATATTTTATTTAAAAAAATATATTCTATAATCTGATATATTATTGTTAGATTTAATAAGTATATAATACGAAGATACAATAAAATAACGCTCTACCAACTGATCTAAGAACAATTACCAATGCTGTGCAATTTAAATTTGGATTGAATATTTTTTTCTCCTCATTGCAATAATTGTAAATTTTCAGTTATTACACAAGCAGAATTGTAATTTAAGCTATCAAGCAATATTTTCATTCGAATTTAAATTCAAACATTACTGTCTTATATTAGCTTTATTATTAAGTTTTTTATTAGTAACTTGTATAATTAACCCTGTAATCACAAGTACTGATGAAATTAGTACAGAAATTAGCTAGTGCTTTAATTATAAGATCTCGGTCTTGTTGCATTAGTACGTCAATAAAATAAATAAATATTGTAAAAAATAAGTAAATAAAATTAAGCTGTAGAAAAAAGTTCTGCACATGCGTTTCATGTATGTATGTATCAGACAATAATTCATATAAATAATATATGATAATATTATAATATATTATAATATAATTATATGGTGTTGAAACATTTAGGAAAATGCTTTGAGAGTGAATGCTTTAGTTAGGAAAATTCTCTCTCAGAGAGGGAGCTAATTTTTTGTCAACCATATAATTATTTTTAGATAAAGGGCTTACAACTTGAACTTTGTTTAAAAAAAAGGAAAAAATTATATTTGTTTCTTATATTTGATCAAAATAGCTATATCACTGACACTATTGGTACGTTTTACACCTTAAACCTATTGTCTGATTTTAATCTACAACATACAACAATTTGCCTTTTTGCATTTGCT
Source organism: Dichetophora obliterata (assembly GCA_963920525.1). Taxonomy (NCBI): domain Eukaryota; kingdom Metazoa; phylum Arthropoda; class Insecta; order Diptera; family Sciomyzidae; genus Dichetophora; species Dichetophora obliterata. The sequence continues at coordinate 74,134,064 of OY986439.1, read as the reverse complement.
TAAAATTTTTTTTAAAGCCATTAATGTGAAGTATGTGCTCTCAACAGTAGATCTTTATAATTTTGCTATTTACATAGAAAGTTAGGGCCAATCGAAAAACTCATTGCGATATTCGGATTCTACGAAAAATGATACTTGTCGCCATTCGTTGCTGAAAACCTTGCTTAGTAGTGTAATTATTCGACATCAAAAAAGTACTCAACACTCTACATTTTGAGCATTTGAACTTCATTGATTCAGTATTTCGCATTTAATTCAAGTTAAATTGAATTATTTTATTATACGATCTCATTTGAATGGGATTGATGTACTTTTGAGTTCCATCCAGTTGTAGCTGCTGTAGCTGAAAACTTAATAAATTTCAATTTTATCGGGCGTAAGCTATTTAGACGTCGACTCATTGTCAGCTGCCTCAAATATTTTAGAACTTTTGCCAGCTATTCACAAATTATTTTGCTTAACTCGAGCAAACATCCCCCAAATTATTTTGCTTAACTCGAGGAAGTATTCTCCAAAGTATGGTGTTATCCACCACATACATTAAGGGTGCCACGCTCGCAAATCCAAAACAGTTGATATAAATATCGAATGACAGTGACTATCAAATGTTTAGTAGAAAGTCGGCAAGCAGCACAATTTAAAGAATGCGTTGCTTTTTGAAGCCAGCTCAAAGATGAACTGCTTCAAATCGAACTTTTGCCATCACTGTGGTCGTTGATACACTGACGTACATACCGACAGACAGATAGAGGAGTGAAGCAGAGCAGTAACCAAATAAATTTCAAATTATTCAAATTTAAATCGCAGTGCCAAAAGGCAAATCAGGGGCGTATCGACTAACTGTGACTGACTGACTGACTAACTGACTGAATGTCAGAGATAGATGTGTAGATGGATGGATGGATGGACGAATGGATGAATATCATTGTCTATATGGGTGTGTTGGGTATTTGTTTGTATACTTTTACGTATTATTATGTATGTGTGTGTGTGAATGTGAGTGATTGTTATTTATTCTGTACACTTTTTTTGCCGGCTATGAAGCAGCAAAGTATGCAATGGAGGTGGAACTAAGGTTGTTGCACAATTAAACGCCGCCGTTTGTCATGGTCTATTGCAGATGAATTTGATATCGCATCATAGCACATGATGTTAAGCGGCACAGAGTAACGAAGAGCCGGATGAGTACAGCGTAAGTTTTCGTCATGATTACCTTTCTATAAAGTTAAAGTAGATATTTTATTTTAATTTGTAAAAAGAAACCAGATTTGACCAGATTAAGATAAATGAATCCTTCATTCGAGTAACTGAGTCACTTCACTTAGTTAACACTCAGCAGACCTCAGGTTAAACCTTTAAACTAGAATTATAAAAAACTGCAATCTCTCGGCAATGATTAGGAACCAATTTAATTTAATAATTTTTCTTAAATATATATTATTGAAAATGGTTTAAATTAAGGAAGTGGAAGGCTAGTCTCTTAACCAGAAAATTTTTAACAATTTTTATTATTATTATTTATTTATTTGAAGATGAAGATATTACAAAAACTATAGTTATCACGCAATTTACAGAGATGGTTAAAATACGATGCATGGTACAAGCAAATTAATAATGATTATTTTAAATGTCCAAACATAGTAGAGAAGTCCGATTTCAGAAGATTTAAGCTCCTTTAAGCTCCCGGGATTTTAAATAAAAAATTTCTATAACAAATATTCATGTAAATGCAACCATTTCATTTTAAATTGATTTGAATATAGAATTAGAAAAACCTCTTATTGATGCTGAAAAATTTTTTAGGACGATGAGTGTAAATCACTAAAGCAAAGACTTTGCAAAGTTTTAGAAGAATTTGCAACATCGGGAAGTCAGCTAGCTATGTATTTCAAAATTGTCAGATATTCTGACTTAGGAAATATTTTTGTATTGTGGTGAAGGCAATCGTGATCGAAACTTACAATTTGCTTACGACTATAGAACAACTACTTCTCCAACAAGCATAAAATCAGAACGGTGCTTCTCATCAGCGGGTTATTTTAGTAATAATATCCGAACACAACTCTGAAATAAAAAAAAAAAACACTTATAAAATAATTAAAAAAAAATTTAATTTTGAAAAGTCATTCCAACCTTAATTTTAATTTCAATTTCAATTTACTTGATTAATTTGCTAGCATATAAGAACATACAATAGGTCTTTTGCATGCCTCTACTATAACAGTAAAAAACAACTAAAAAATATCATTGAGCAATGAATATAAAGTAATTTAGTAACTTAAATTTAATATAAAAAATTTATATAGTTTAAATAGTGTTTAATATAATTTAAATAAAAAATCGATTTCAATTTAAATTTATATAATATTCAACAATTTTCATCCTTTTTTGATAATATAAAGAAAAAACATAAACTGAAAAGCAAGAATGAAGTAATTAAATGAAGGAAAGAAAATAGAGAAAAGATAGAAAATAGCTATGAAAAGTGTTCGAAAATTAAATGCTTAAAGGCCTTCTGGTTAGAAATAATTTTAACATGGTTTGGCAGTGAATTCCACAGTCTGATAGCGCTGACGAAAAACAGCCTACTAGACCTTTTGTAATAAAAGCGAGGAATCAAGAGGTTGAGGTTTCTGCCCGACCTACAGAACTGAAGTTTCTCAAAAAGATAAAGTGGACGACGTGAGTAGATGATTTTGTGCAAAGAGATACAATTTCTTGCTTCAAGATAGCTAACAAGGCTACGTCCAAGTAATTTTGCGCAGAAGGAAGAGATAATGTCAAACTTCTTTAAACCATAGACATAACGAGCCGCATTATTGAGAGCAACTAATAACTTGTGTAACGATCTCGAGTCGAGTTTGCTATAAACAACTTCAGAATAAGTTATAATTGGCATCAGTAGCTGCAAAACCAGTTTTCGTCTCATCTCAACGGGTACAAACGATGCCGTCATCCTAAGGTTCATTAAAACAAAGTATATTTTGCTCACACAAGAATTGATGTGACCCACAGGACAACGAGGAGTTCAATTGAAAACCAAGATTTGATACCTTGCTTACGATTTTTAATTCAGTGTTATTAAGGAATATCAAAGGGAATTCAATATTTATGAATGGAGTGCTAGATATCGGTAAAACATATGGTTTTAAGGGATTTAGCTTGAGTTTATTTGTTCTGGCCCATTCTGCTACCATGTTCAAGTCTTCATACATCCTAACACATAAATCTTCAACGAGGCCAGTAGGCCTAGACAAATACAATTGAAGGTCAACAGCATATGCATGCATGGTGACATTATTACATTTGTCGAATATATCATTGATGAACATAGTAAGCATAAGTGGCCCAAGAACTGAGCCCTGGGGAACTCCGCTAGTAGTTGTCTTGAACGTTGAGAAGTTTAACCCAGCCTTAACTCTTTGGGCCCTACCACTTAAATAGTTACCTAATAAGCGTACAGAAGTATCAGAAAACCCGAAATTAAACTTCAGTTTCCAGCACAATATGGAGTGGTTGACAGTATCAAATGCTTTTGAGAAGTCCAAAAGGCAAAGCAAGGTCAGAATTTGCCTAAAAACACAAAAAAACATGAAGACGGTGTACAAAAAAAAAAGAGCGTAACATTTATATTGTAATACCTTAAACTGTTCTGTATTTTATTTTTTATATATAACTCTTTCAATGTATAGGTTAAACTAAGAACAACATAATTTTTTGATTAATTCCTATAATTTTGGGTTAAAAAAAGGAGAAAAAACATACTTTTGATTTTTAACCGCGCTACTTTTAAGCTTGTACAAAGAAAAAATTGTTTCGCTCCTGTTCGGCACAAAGTCTTTGTTTTTAATCGCTTAAAGGTTTTTCAACCCTTTAGATATTTGTTTTTTAAACCCTCTTAATATTCTTATCATTAGAGCCAGAAAATGATAAAAAACTTAAATTTCATTTTTGTCGGTTAATTTTTTCTTATAAAATAGGCTGAAAAATTTTGTTTGCTCTTCTTCGGCACAAAATCGAAAATCCAACTGGCCTTAATGCCAAATATCTCTCTAAATTTATTTTAATCATGTTGGTTCCTCTTTTTTTATAGAACCAAACGATTTGATTTAAAAAAAGCTTTGCAGAATATATATGTACAGAATATATATGTACTGGTCCTTATTTGTAGGGAGAAAAAAAATTTCGTTTGTTTTTCTTGAGCACACTTTTATTTTGTTACTATATATAAAAAACCCATGAAAAAAGTTTCAAAGAAATTGGTCTTTATTAACACGTGCCGCCACGTAGAAATTCAAAAAATTATCTACTTCATATAAGAAAAAAAAGATAAAACACTGGCCTCCGATTTGGGTGAAATTGGAGCATCACTGAAAGAAATAAAAAACTTAATTTAAAGGAAAATATGCTGAAGTTATTTTTAGCGAAGTTACAGGATGCACAAAATTGACGAAAATCGGCAAGAACGTTTTGAAAATAGATTTTTACTAAATTTCATATCTCAATCATTTCTTAATCGAATCTTAAGTATCAAATACCGTTAGAAAGGTAACTAAACGCACTTTAATTTAAAAATTTAAGAAAAACCTTAACACTATAAGCAATACAACTAGAATTTAGACAATCAGATAACAATAAAAAATTCTGTGCTATCTCGAGTGTACTATAGATTCGAATATCCTTCCCACAGGACAGTGTGGATAAAAATTCAGAAATTCATCTCTTTTGACAAGACATTGTTAGTGAAAGTCTATACTTACTTTTGCTTTAAGACATATGTAGTTTTTCATAAAAAAACGATGCATTTTAAGATCGTTATTTATTACTGTTTTCTCAAAAACAACTTTGTCTTTGCGGGAGGGAAAGACATAATTTTTTTCCTTAATTTTTTTGGGAGATTAAGACCACCCTATACAGCTTTTGAGACTCCTTAGAATGTGAAATTCGAAAAAAATTTGATTCGATACGCCTAATTTTTGCTAATGCTCATTCAGTTGCATTGCCTCTGTGTAAACTTCAAGATCCGAGCGGCACGTGTTATTGTTGTTGTAAAAAAAATGAGGGACTAATTTTTAGATGCTAAAGAACAAATATATAGGGCGCTTAACAATTTCTACAATAAGTACCACCTTAATGTACTTATAAAAATTACGTTCTGACGTTTCCAATATATTATGCAAATCCACTGAAAGGGTTAAATTAAATCCATTACCTAGTCATTAATAACATTTAAGTTTTTTTGTGTTCATTAACAATAAAGGTGTTCACAATTTTATGGTACAGTGGTGTTGTGTTTTTTTGCCTTAGTTGAAAATCACAATTATGAGTACTCTTTAAAATAGAATTTGTGGTTGAAAACCTCCCACTATAGCTTTTTGTTACAATGCAAATAAATTAACTATCCAATTTGATATATTTTATTAATAAAGGTCATAAAAAAGTTGAACGTGCCTTCTGAGCTTCTTCCATTTTTGCAATTAGAAAAGAACTGGCTCAGTTGTTTATAAAACTTTAAAAAGCACGTCCGTTAAACATAGCATTGGGCTACTTAAAATTGCCACACTTTTGGTTTTTAGAGATTTCATGTAAAACAATAAAAATATAAAAACCGCTCAGTAAAGTGTGTCATTAATACCAACGGGGTTTTTAACTTTACTTAAAACAATGCAATTGTGAATAGCCTTTATGCGTTTTGTTTTGCTATAAATGAATTAATTTAAATTTTTTAGTTTCACGTAACAATTAACAAAACATTGTATTAAAATCGTTTTGAATTATTTACTTCTTCAAATTTTCAATCCCGAACTAGTCCCGGGATCCCGAATTAGATTAAGATTTTCAATCCCGATAATCCCGGGATCGAGATAAGCTATTGGACTCCCTAATGAAAAGGTATTATTAGACACAAAAAAATTTGTGTGTAAATATTTCTAATAACTGCGTCCATATTACGCTCCATATTACGTCCATAAGAGCGTTCATATTACGAATATTTTGTTCTTAAAAAAACAAATATATATTTTACGAATACATTTGTTACATTAATGAATGATCATAATACCTAATAACGAAAAAAAAAACATTCTGTCCGAGCTGGAGTTTAAACGTCGGCTCTTTAGCTTACGGGGCCACGCACTCTACCAGTATGCTACAGTCACTTTACAATCATACAGTATCTTATATTCTGTAGTTGTTCGATAAACTAGGCTGAACGATTTTGATTTTCAATTTTTGAACTCAACTAATAATTCGTAAATTCTACTAATAATTCGGACGGTCAACCTGCGAATGAATTTGTTCTACTAATATTATTTTTCATTCATAAATAGTACGAAAACATTAGTAAACGAATATAATGAAAGAAATTACGAAGATATTCGTACGAGAAATTAACGAATATTATTATTTATATGCACACATTCATTCGTACAATGCACTAATACGAAGTGATTTATTTTTGCTTACGAATATCATGAGTTTATAAATCAAATATATTCGTAGATACTACATCAGGTATTAGAAAAATTTTACGAATGAATTCGTAAAGATTTCGCAATAAAAATACTTTGTATATTGTACGAATATTTGTAGAATGTGCGAATATTTATTTTACTAATATCATGCGTTGAAGTTTTACTAATAAATTTTTTTAGTGTATGCTATATTGTTATGAACATTTTGTTTTTAAGCCATTTTATTAAATATCAAAATCAGGGTTACTTTATTAAATTATTTATACTCACGCTGGACACGTTGCAAATTTATCGGACCTTGTTTGACCTTTCAATGTCGTCATAATTTTTTTAATTTTTTTTTTAAGTTGAAGTGTTCGAATTTTGTTGTGCTGACATATTTTTTACATTGAGATATAACAGTCATTTGTTTTCATGGAAATGCAAAAAAAAATCAACTTCCTTCTGACCTTCCAACAAGAAAAAATGGCTGAAAAAGATCATTAAATGTCGTCACAATAAAATTCAAACACTTCAACTTTAAAAAAATTATAAAAAATTGTGACGACATTGAGAAGTCAGACCATAAGATGGACGAAATTTGGTACATAGTGGATTGTTTCCGAGTATGAAAAAGTTTACGGAAAAATTTTGCTACACCCCATTTTACCGCCTATTTATCAATAAAAATGCTATATTTCAGTCGGTTTTGGTCGTATTAGACTAAAATTTGATATTTTTGTTCGCAGCTTACTGTCGACTAAATAACTGTACTAGAGATAGGCGTGGTCGCACTATACCTTTAAGAAATCATTAAGACTCCAAAACTACTGGGATGATTGAAATGAAATTTGGCAGTAGATTTGTAAAACTTAGTAGATAAGTAAAACTTGAGTGTAGCAAGCTACACTCAAAAAAATTTTGTTCGGAATATGAGAGAAAAATATAAGAAACATATAAGAAACATATAAGAGAAAAATGTTATTGATTTTGCTCCAGAGAATGCTTTCCTCTAAATGTGATCCTAAAAATTCCCTTAAAATGGTAAAAAGCTTCCGTGAAAAAGACATATATTTTCTCATCAATAAAGACACCTTTTCTTTAACAGAAAAATATTTATATATAAGAGGTTCAGATACAGATGTTTTCTTAATATAAGATAAATATTTATTTATTTTATATAAATCTTTTCTTTAAATTGCGTTTATAGTTCCTCACAAAAAAAACACCTTCTTCAAAAGAGAGATATATTTCCTTAATATTGGTATATCATATTTCTGTTTACGGACATTTACCGCAATTACGATTAATAATTTGTTTTATCTGTGCTACCCTTTATAAATATTCCAGAAATTTCTTCTGAAAAATGATTTTATAAATGCATCAAAAGAACCAGTGGCAATAAAGAACATTGCTTTGTGTAGCTGTGTTAAGTAAAAAAAAAATCCCTTTGAAGAAACAATCGTTATAAAATGTAGAATATGCAGGACTTGTTTTTCACACCATTATTCACTCGTTCTCACACTTTCTAATTATTTGTCGTACCAAATTCAATATAAGAAAATTATATCGTTTTTAGAGAAGAAGGAAATATATCGTTTTTTTATATTTTTGAGAAAGGATTTGTTTTTATTGAAGAAAATATTTCGCATAGTGAATTTTTTATCTAAAATAGAGAACATTTTTTAATTTTCTATGAATTTTTCTCTAAAAATGAGAATTTTTTAGTACGCGAAATATACTTGTCAATATAAGACACATGAGATTTTTTTATTTCACACAAGCGAACAAACTTTTTTTCGAATATGTGGAAATTTATTCTATTTCAAGAAAATTTTATTTGAAATAGCGAAAATAGCTATTATCGAAAATAGAGAAATTTTGTATCACAAAAATATAGGTGTCTTTTTCTGAGTGTACATACACTCTTTGTGCTTTCGGTTCATATGGAGGTTACTATATACTTTATACTTTTTCTGTCCATAAATCAATAAAAATGCCATATATCAGAAAGCTGCTATCCAGGGACCGTACCGGTTATGGTTTTTATCAAAAAAGTCCGATATTAACAGTTATCGTTAAACTTTTATTTTTCCCGACAAAAATACTAGTTATTTAATGGCTTTCATTTTTTCATGCAAAAATAACTATTACTTATGACTTTTATTTTTTTGGTCAAAAATAACAGTTATTTTGTGCCTTTTATGTTTTCGGTCAAAAATATCAGGCAACTTAATTTTTTTTTAAAGGCCACTTGAACGGAAAAAAAGTTTTATGCAATTTTTATTGTCTCATCAGCGCTCACATTTTAAGCTATAAAACTTTTTAGTTTTTAAAGTTTTTTATTCGGCCTTTGAAAAAATACAAATTGCCTGAGATTTTTGACCAAAAAATAAAAGGCACAAACTAACTGTTATTTTTGACCTAAAATATAAAAGTCAAAAGTAACAGTGATTTTTGCATACATAGTATAATAGAGGACGCCAAAGTCGACAAACGAATAAAACCTGTTTTTTGCTTACTACCTTTAAAAATGATCTGACTTGGATCTGGATATTTTTTTTTATTTGCATGAAAATTTCTTGACAACTCTTACACCAATAAAGCGAAAATTGAAAATCAACACTGCAGTCCAAGGCATCGTGCACGAAAATGTCATGATGATTTCTTAAAGAAACTTACTGCATGAGATACATTTTTTGAAAATTCTTTCAAAAATCTATCTTGTTTTCGTTTATCGAAAACAGAAAGTTTTCAAACAGTGCACGAATTTGGAACTTTTATATGATATTTTTGTCAAGGAAATGTATGACCGAATCAGCATGTCGAAGAAAAATCGTGCACGATTCATTAAAGATTCCTTTAAGACTTGGACTACTGGGAAATGGTTCTAAGTGCGCCATTATAATTTTTTTTTTCAATTCCAGAAAACATATAATTTTGTCGCTTACAACGTTATTCGCGGCGATGATTCAGTTTATCTCTAAATTGGCCAATTTTAACAAAGTTCGGTGCGTTGTGTTTATTAACATATTGGCTAGATGTATCTACACATTTTTTCAGAATAACAAACAAAAAGAAAAGTTATTTACATAGATAAGAAATAAAAAAATTGTAAAAGCAGTACGCAATATTTTTATTTCAGATTTATCGGTTTGGAGATGAACTTTTGGCCATGAGATTCTTTTTTTTAGGTACTTGACTTTGGCTTTCTTTCTTTTTTTATTGTCGAAGTACTAAGTAATGCTATAAAGCACTACTCGTTCTTGATATATAATAAAATAGCTTAAAAATAAATAGTTAAAAATGGTCGTTTTCCAGCCTAAGCACCTAGATATCTAGCTAGAAAAATTCCTTAAGAGCACATTATAAGAGACAACTAGATTCAAGAATTGCCAAATAAAAAAATAAAAAAAAACGGAGATATTTTGTAACAAAATTTTTCTTAACGGTTCCTATATGTCAAAAAAGTGTTTATTCAATTGAACAATATTTTTTTAATAATTCCATAAAAACATTCCATTTTGTACACTGTTTGAGGTCCAAACTGCTCAAGTTCAACATGCGTTATAGAATCATGATGACGTGCTTATTTTCAAAACTGGCCAAATCTATTTTTAATAGTTAAAAATTATTCAGTTTTGAATAGTTCAGATTCAAAAGTTGCCAAATTAAGCACGTTTAGTTTCAAAAGTGGCTAACTGCATCTTTATGTAAAACGAAACGAAGGCTGAACATTTCTTTCACGACGTTCAGCATTTGTTTCGTTTTACATAAAAATGCAGTAAGTCTGTGTAATGAGTTTCAAAACTGTCTAAGTTCTATATTTTTTTAAAATAATTCCGTTATTTAACGAACAAAATTTTTATTAACAATTATCTCCATTTTATTTTTTTTTTAAATTACCTCTAACAATGACATCGACTTTTTTTGTTACTTTTGTTACCTATTAGGAAGAAACACCCAACCAATGCAATGAAGCGGCATTCGAAAATTTGATAGTCTTTCACCATAGCTTAGGAATGCTATTCTTGGCTGCAGCATAATAAGTTACATAAAAGTCAGAAACTGCATTTTTCTCCATAAGCTTATACATTCGAAGACTCCAAGGTACGTTTTTAATAAATTAACCCTCTCTCTGCCGGCAATGGCAAACAGAGAGTAAAAACTGACATGCAAAGCTTCATGACAACATAAACCGTTCGGAGTCGGCATAAAATTCTTAGGTTCAGTTCATTCAGTTCCGATCATTTGCGTTCAACCATTTAATAACACGCACAACACAATTGATCAATAGAAGCCAGGTCAAAGTTCTTTCTTGGGCTGAAATGGCCAATTAACTTTGTTTTAACCCTAGAATGGCAACACTCTGGAGGGTGGTAACATAACCTACTGGGCCTAAGTAGACCCATGTAAGGACAATGGGAGATGTGGTCTGTTATATCATATTATTGCATAGGCAGGTATGATGTTGGCATTTATTATGATCATTTGTAGTTTCTTTATCATTTTCTACTTCATTTTTCCAACACAATAAAAAAAAAAATTAAAACCTATACACAACTTCCGCACTGAGATCACAAACAATAATAATAAAAAAAACAAAAAAGATTACACAATAATCGTTGTTCACTGATAAGCACGCAACACAACGCTTGCTATTATGCATCACATGCAAAAGCATGTTCGAACACGATCTCTTCTATGCGCGAAAACTGTAGGGATCTCTGGGGGATCTGGGCTTACTACGGCCGAGTAGGTAATTTTCGATGCTAAGATAATATAAAAAAAATTTCTTCTACGAACTGAATCCGATTGACACAATTTTTGGTTTGTGTGCTTATGAATCATCACCACAAGAAGCTATGAAGTAACAGATCGATGCATCAAAAGAAGTTAAGGATACACATGTTTAAACTCAAAATGGACCTAGTTAGCCCAGTTGCCTATCCTAGGGTTAATATGTATTATAAACTTCCTGTTTGCTTTAAATTTTATATTGTAAGATGAATTATACAGCAATATTTTTTTTTTTTGCATATAATAACTTCCACATCAAATTGTATATCCAATTCAATTTAAAAATAATTACAATTGCAATATTTTATTCCTAAGTATATTTCTTTGTATAGAAAAATATTTTTTTCTTATTGTACTAAAATGATTATTAAATAATAACAATAACAATTTTGTGTTGAACTTTCCAGACCTGCAACTTACACTAGGTCACTTTAACAGTGCATGCAATTTCGGTTTTTTTTTTTTTGTCACACCCTGCAATTTTTGTGGACTAGTTGTAAACAAAATGAGCTCCATTGGCGCTAAATAAACAAAATATGATTTTTTTTTGTGTGAATAAGAAATTAATAAATTTAATATTTTTATTGTTACGCAAGAGAATGTACGATAAATTGTTGGTTCTTCAATTTGGTGCAAGAAAGAACAAATGAAATTGGTATGCACATTTGTTGTATAAATTAATTGTGTTAACAATCTCCTTTGATTCAAATTTCAAATGCTCAGCCTTAGAATATGTCAATTTTAGTAAACTTTTATTTTTTACTACGTGCATAGAGGACTCTAAGAAAGACATTTTTTGAAAGTTTGCACAGTGGTATAAAATTTAAAAAAGGTGACCAAAATACGAAATAATGGCACATAAACAAAATGATGCTCCAAAAATGAGCGTAATCGGACAACGACTACGCTCAACTCCCACCGTAGCCATAAAATAAAATCGTCGTAGCGTTAACACAATAAAAAGAATGTTGTTTGAGTATGTGTTGTTCGCAGCAATGTTATCTAAATGAATGAACATAATCGGATAAAAAAACACGCACCTCCCATATAACCTAATATAGTCAAAATCATTAAATATCAATCATTTATTTATATTTTTGCTTTTAAACTTTTATTTGGTGCGTATGTTTGTCATATTTGAACAAAAATGTGCACAAAAACTTACTGATACCTCAACCTATTAACATTTGAAATTGTTCAACCATTAATATTTTAACTAAAATATAGACGTAATCAGAAAGCGAAACGCCCACCACCACACACGTCCAAACTGTAAAATTGTACTAACCTTTATATGTTATACACGCCTAACATTAAAATCTATTAATGTTTTATTTGCAAGGTATTTGTTTTTTTTAAGCTATTTAAGTTTTAAACATTCTTCTGATGTATCAGATTCAATACCATCAGTATCCAAAGCTTCTCCAAAACAGCTCACTGGTTCAGTGCTATTCAACATTTTTAATACAGACTCCTTTATTTTTTTCTGTTTCGTTCCATTTATAAAGTGATTTTTTTCGCTTGAACTGGTAACCCTTTTTCTATTTTTCTAATAAGTGTAACATTTAAGACATTGCCACTTTTTCTCATCGAAGTAGAAGTAGCGTGGGATAACGCATTTAATGGGTTCATGTTCGTAACTCTTCCGTTTTGCTTCCACCTATTTTTTTCCCTACATTTTTTTATACCAATTCGTGTGTCTAGCGAAGTCAAGGATTTTTTTTTCATAAATTACAAATAGGCTTAGGCCAAGGTTGCCAGTCAAAATTCGGAACAATTCCCACGAAAATTACCTTTTTCCTACAGTAACATAAATTAAATACCACCAAAATTTCCATGGTAAAGGTAAACAACAAAATTCCCACCGCAATTAAAAAATACCAAAAAACAAAATACCATGACCATTACCACTGCTGCAAAATTACCACGAAAACACCACTGTTTTTAAAAATACCACCAAAAAAGCCATATGCATTAAAAAATCCCACTAAAAATCACTTATGCATTAAAATATACCTCAATAAATCAAATATACCTCAAATAAATAAAAAATTAAAAAAATACCACAAAGAACTAATAGTGGTAATCAATGAACGGCGTACTTATGATGTGAATAGCGTTAGAGCGTTTTATTAACTGAAGCGTATTTTGAAAAAACAAAAATGTAAGCGATTTTACATACGCACCTTACGACAATACGGTGTAAGTAGAGCGTATAATGGCAACTGTGATTCAATTTTCATTTTAAAAGATAATTGAAAACCAATGGATTCGATAAGCAAACTTGCAAATATTTTTTATTATGCTTTTTTAATAACTATACTTTTCACTTATTTTTGAAATTTTAATATAATTTCTGTAAACTTTACGATTGCAAATAAATAAAGAATTCAGTTTTGCTATATGTCAAAAAATGTTTACTAAGTTTTCATGCAATTTTGTGGTGGAAACTTGTTCTTAAAACAAATAAGTAATTAATCGATTTTATTAAAGGTAAGTTAGAGGAAATGTACAGCGTAAACTTATAGCTTTACGCTTACGTCGTTCATTGAATACCATTATTAAATGTTTGCTTAATAAAAGAGAAAAAGAATTTTTAAGAAGAAAATTCCCGAATTCTCGCGCCAATTAAAAAATACCACGCTTGATTAAAAAATACCATAGGAATTCCCAAAAAAAAAAATTCCCAAGACCAATTAAAAATTACCACGAATGGGATTTTTCCCACATTACTGGCAACCTTGGCTTAGGCTTGAGGTTTTATTTATTTTGTTTCATAGTGTACCAGTATTTAAGACCCTACTCTTTAAATAATGTTTTTAAGGTAGAATAGTACCTTATAAGGAGTGTTTTAAACGGTCTATCAGTAATTATTTGCAGTTGTTTTACTTGAAGAATAACCCAAGTAGTAATCACGTGACTGAATAAAGCAGGTCTTTGTTAACTAATGTGTTCACTTTTTTCTTCGCATCTTCTGGCCTAAAACAATATTAAATGAAAAATTTCTCAGCATAGCAAACATGGAGCCCTTAAACGTCATGGATATGGCTTTAATATTAAAAAATTCTAAAAAGTAGTAATCAAAGCTTAAGGTTAGAAAAAAATGTTTAAAAGGCAACTCAAGGCAGGATTTTAAGACGCAATATTTTTGTAAAAAATATAAAATACTCTGCTTATAATATCTTTGCGACCTTCGGTGGTTATTTTTAGATATTGATCATTTTACATTAAAAACTGAAAAAAATTGAGAAAACCCACACTCTCATGACTCAGATCTTTCTTTATACTAAAGCTAATACAATGATAATAAACCAATATATAAAAACGTTCTTTTCGTACAAACATCTGATTGATTATTTTTTTCGCTCCTTGTATCAAAATCACAATTTAAGAAAAGGATTTCATATTTGAGGAGTGTCAGTTCAAAAAGTCTTATTTAACGTTTTTGAAAATTCCATAATTTGCACAAATAAAAAATGAATAAAATCGTAAATATTTGCAATACTTTATGCATCAAAGCTTATGTTTCTTTTCAACAGGGCCTAATTGCATACAATTTCATGAATACTGAAAAATTGCTTTTAAATATATTTATTTTTAAACAAAAAGTAATAATATCCATACAGGCTTTTAGTTTTTGTAAAATATTTATTGAAACGAGCCTATTCAATTTTTTTAAAGACTCAATTACAAGTTTATATTTAAGCCAAGGAACTGATTATTCAAAGAATGAAAGTCCTCAATGAATGCTTATCACTGCAATGCGAAACCGACAAAGAATGTTAAAGTATTGAGCCCGAGAAAAGGCAGTTACGAATTTAGTTAGTTAATTATTTATATGAAAACTTCTTATGCAAATTTTATTGCTGTTTTTTTAAAAATATGCTTAAAAATCTAATTAAAAAGGCCTATTTCTTCAGTGACTGCGCAAAAGGGCCTATTTTTAAATTTAAAATCTCGATAACTTTAAAACCATTTCATTTTTTATCCATGCTATCATATTTAACACTCATCATATTTTAACTCTAGAAAGATATATATATATATATATATATACTGCGGTATAACTGAGGCCCTCAATCCAGTAAGCTGGCCTCAAAGGCAGCAACCTATTTTTCTCAATAAAAATTATATAGAGCATCGTTTGTGTCTCATTTCAGAAATTATAAGTTGTTTTAAGTCACAATTTAAACACTTATTCCAGAGTTACTGACTTTATTAATTCAGGTTTGGCGGTTTGAGGGTTAAGTCAGTCTCAGAATTGTAAGCACAACTAAAACTAGACTTTTTTCAGTTTTCTTCAACTTTTTACAGTGTCGAAATAGGCTCTTTTAAACAGACACTCATCATTTTATTTTCTTAGTTTTTTGAGTAGTTCTTGCATTGTGGAGCTAACTGTAGTAATTTCATTACAATTTTTGGTACCCGTAAGCCTCACACATCCTGTAATCGATATGCATAGTAATTTTTATATTTTTCTCAACTTATTTTTTTTCTATTTTGGCCAGCTTTTTGAATATTTAGACCAGTGTAAAAAATGCCCTTTTTCAATCTCTCAAACATTAGTTGCAACAAATGTTAACTCTCTTTCCACTTTGACTGCTTTATGTTTCATAAGTGGCAGGAAATCGCATTCCCCCTTTCTTTTTAGAAAGCGGCCCTTTCGCATTACCCCTGGCCCTGGCGGTGGCAATTTCCACCATCAACTTCAAAGATTTGAATTACCGCACTTTTGGAATTCTTGTATTAAAATTTAATATTTTCTGTACTACATATAAGTAAATACCAGCTTTGGTTTAAAATCTAGTATTTGAAAAATACTAAAAAATGGTTTTAATACAGCGTTGGTTTAAAATTTAGTACAACCTTGGATTAAAATATAAAAAAAAAAACACCACGAGATTCGATCACACGACATTAAATTTGTAAACGCTCTACTCTAACCACCGGGCAATGGGCCTACACATAAAAAGCGCGATACACAAACATATGAAAATAGTCGCCTAATATTGAGTCACAGCATTGCTAGGCTAACTTTTTACGGGTCTTAATCCAAAGTTAGTATCTAAATGTACAAGAATTTAGTATAAATCGTATTAAAAACAAAAAGTAATACAGAATTGTACCTGAACTTAAACCAAAAAGGCTAAAAATGAAACCAATAAGCTAAAATTTAAACCAAAAAGCTAAAATGGATTTTGTAATATTTATTTTGGTTTAAATTTTAGTACAGAAGAGTTTTAATTATGAGTTAGTATTTGCAAAGTTTAAATTTTAAACCGCAAGGTCTAAAAAAATGCATTAATATTTTAGTGGCGACCGTAGCCTAGTAGGTAGAGTGCGTGGCCCCTAAGCTAAAGAACCACGGTAGCCTGGGTTCAATTCCAGCTCAGACAGAAAGTTTTTTCAAATAAATTAATTTTTCTGTTCGGTCGTCACCTCTCTGGAGACAATGCCAAACCTCAGAGAGTAAAAATTGCCATGTAAAGCTTCTTGAGAACATAAGCCGTTCGGAGTCGGCATGAAACACGTAGGTCCAGTTCTCGATCATTTGTGATCAAACATTTAATAACACGCATAACACAATTGATCAATACAAGCTAGGTCAAAGTCCTTCCAAGGGCTGAAATGGCCAGTTAATTTTTTTTATTAATATATTAGTGGGACTAAAATTTAGTTCAAGATTTCTAACCGTACGGTGCAACAGCATATTTCTACTACTCTCTGCTACATAGGTCGCTTCAGACGGACTTTTCCTTCCGAATATCAATTTGCACCCGCCACTTTGTTCCTGTCGCAAATAAAACAATGAGAAAAACAGCAATAGAAAGGAAAATTTATTTTTTACGAAAAATAATTCATGGCTGAAAGGGTTAAGATGTTGAATTTTTATGTGCGGTGCCAATAAATGTTATCCAAAGCTGCATTTCATTATTCCTAAACATTTCGTACTCGAAACATATATACTCCCAAAATTTTAGCTTAACCGGGCTAGTAGTTTGGGAGTCTATAGCAGACAAACAGACATACATAAAACAATTGCTTTTTATATTTATAGCAAGTTTTAAGTGTCTGAGGGTCCCCATAGCCACCAAATCCACGCTGCCTAGATTATTCGGTCATGCTCGCAACGTTGTTGTTTTAAAGCGATTAAAGCTCTTCTGAATCACGAATTGTTATCGAAGTTGATCTAATAGTGGAATTTGAGTGTACTTCACACAAAGCTGAGTTTCGTTTCCCAATAAGTTAAGCACATGTTTGAATTAATAATGACATGTGGAAATTTCTGCTTGAGAAAATTTATATTTTTTTTTTTGTAGATATATAAATAAATATATATCCGAAATTGAAATGTAAAAGTTAATAAAACGTTTAAAATTTGCAGTAGATACGATGAAACACGTCAAAACTTTTCTTAAAGATATGCTCCATCATTTGATTTTTCAATATTTTATAAAATAACTAGAAATTGAAATAAGTAGCTATTTATAAAATGAAGTACTTAAAATAAAAAGCTGCTTAGCGCAAACTTACCGTGCCTTCATAGCAGCTTATGCCGGAAGTGCGCTCCATTTCTGCTAATCGAGCCTATTTGAAGTCACTTCAAATTGCAATACATTGTTTTTGGTCTTGCTTTTTGTTTGTTTTTGGACTTATTTTTGTTTTTTTAAACTACATGCTAACAAAAATGTATATAATGTTTAATTGAAGCGAACTCGCATATATTCATTGAGATTTTAAACAATATCGATATAAAAACGAAAGCACTGAACCGTTTGTTGCCGCCAACAACAGCAACAACAGCGACAGCAACAGCAATCCGAACGAAACTAAATTATAAAAAAATTTATATGAATTGTTGCTGATTGCATGGATGTAAATATTTATTTTGTTTTTATGACACAAAAAAAAAACGTTACACGCCACACACAATGTCATTAAAAAATGTATTAGTTGACTTCTATTGTTTTGCTTTTTGTTAAACACGAGTTGGTAGTTGTTTTATTTAATTTTTTTGAAATTGTTTTCTGTCAACAAAACAGCTGTTTTTCTTATAATGAATATTGTTTGGTGTTTTTTTTTGTGTGTTAGTTTTATGTTGATTGGCGTGAAATTAGATGAGTTCCACGAAATTTTTACAAGCACACAAATAAAACAAACACACAAATTTTTTTTAAGGTTTTCTAGATTTTTTTTTTCAATTATTTATGACTTTAGCTAAACACTGCGTTTTAAGTTTACTACTTTTCCAAACAACTAGTTGCCTCAAACATTTTCGTTAGCCATTTAAGAGAGCGAAATGTTTCGTTTATATATTAATTTGACACAATTTAACAGTATCTGCTTCTAACAGATACTTCCGCGTTAACGGTTCAGAATCGAATGACATGACTACGATTTTTCATTTATAACGAAAACGTCGGAAGCAGTCATTTTCAAGCAATTTTCCAACCCCAAAAACAACACTTGCTCTAAGTGTAACTGTGAGAACACACGAAAGTGCGTCAGTGTGCGAAAGTGTGCGTGTGTGATTGTGTGTGTTGGTGTGTTTGGGAAAATTTTACAAAATCACTGTCACGTTGCGTTCGCTCGCTCGTTTGCTTATTCTTGGATGTTGTGCTGCTTGGTGCTGGATTAAACATGCGCAGCAGCAGCAGAAGCAGCAACAAAAACAACAACAACCATCAATAGGTTACAACAACAAAAAAGCTAAAATCGCTGCTCATTGAGCATGACATTATATGCGTTGGCTGTCGCATGGACAAATCGAGCGAACGACTGACAGACAGACCGACCTGCTGCTCGGTGGACGGACGCACTGTCAGATGGTTGGCTGACTGATACCGACAAAAACAACAACAACAACAGCAACAATGTGCTACCACGTTGCCGGAACGTATTCCGGAGCTACTGCACTTCAGCTTCAGCTCCATCCTCTTCATCGCCGTTGTTCAAAGCAATTCCCGTTGACAGTTCAGCCGTGAAAGGATGGAAATTCATCATAATTTTATGTGAGACCCTCCTCGCTCGATAGAAAAAAGATCCCACAAAAAATCACAGCAAAATATATGAAACAACAACAAAAACAGCATGAAAGTGAAAAAGAATTAGAATTTCGTTCAAGGTAGATGAAATGGTTTTCGTTGGGGTACGTTTTCTTTTCTTGTGGCATGATGAAAGCACTGGCCGCGGGTGTTGTTGTTCGTACTTCTTCATCATCAATACGTTTATTTAAATCAGAAGCACCCCACTCATTTAGCCATATAGTCATCCATCCATCTAGCCTTTCATCCATTCATCCTCTAGCTGCTCGTATCATTCATCTCGCCCTGGGTCATCACATCAACATCTCCTATCGATAAATAAGACACACGCGACACTTAATAACCAGAGTATTGAATATGGTGTTAAGCTGTTTTTGGATTCAGTATTTTTAACTTGATCGACCTCATTTTACTAAGATTTTCAATTGTGAAAATGTTTCCATTTCCTTATGTTAATGCAATTATTTATTCGGTTAAAGAAATAGACTCCTATCGTTTGCATGTCACGTCTGCGCATTGCTTGTCAACTCAATAACTTCCAACTTGCTACACTCACTTCTCCATCCACCCAACTAAACATTCACAATTATTGTACTTTTGTGTAGTTTTCAGCAGCACGTTGTTCACAACCGGAAGTGCTGCAGAAGTATGCCAAATCCATGTGTGTTAGTTGCTTTGTTGCATTGGTGGCGTGTGTGTGTTTGTTTGTGAGCTTGTAGTTGTTTGCACTTGAATGTGTTTGAATTCTTTTGTTTTCCCATATTTTTTCTCTGCTCTTCTATTTGGTTCAATAAACTTGCGTTAACTTAAAACACCGGAAGTAGCGCTTCAATTTTCTTGAAACGAGTTGTCATTGCAGTAAAATTTTAGAAAAAAAAAATGTTCTTATATTTTAAATTTTTATTGCTAACACTCACTATCTTGTTAACAGTCTAACAATAATTTTCAAGCAAAAATTATTTGAAGTTTCTGTGTTTTATGAGAAAGATAGTTGTTAAAAATATATAAAAAACATGGTGCTCAGTTTGATGAATATGTAAATACATTTACAAACTATCCCAAAAAGTTTTTGATTATGAAGTAATATATCATCGGCTTACAAGAAAAAATTGGTAGTGAAGAAGGGTATCATTTGCCACATTCTTTTTAAATGGGTGTCTAAAAGAAAGAAATAGTTTTTCTTTTAAATTACTTAAAGTTTAGAAAGTTACATAAATTATAATGCTAATTTCTATAATTTTTTTGATGATTTTCAAAGAGCTCTAAGGTAGTAAAACCACCCCACATGTGGAGTACATTCGTCAAGGGGATGGGGATGAACCGCCAAGAAATAAAATTCACGATATTTAAGAAATAATGAATAAATTTTTAAAATGTTTTATTTTTATATATTTACCTCATATCACTAAAAACATACTTGAGAGTTTTTGTTAGTCCTTGTGGTCTTCAAAAATGAAAATAAATTGTTTAAACCACTATTTATTTATTCAAACCAATATAAACAAAACAGAAATAATTTATTTTTAAAACGGCGTATCGGTTTTTCGCCCAATGTAAATAATAGTCTAAGCGCCCAAAAGGAATGTCACATCACCCAAAGGAAAAAGTTTGGGCGTTATGACATTCCGAAATTTTTGTATAATATGACTAAAACTAGGGCTTTAAGACCATTTTCGTAGACCTATGTATCCTACCTAAATATATATGAAGACATGAGTAGATGAAGATATGTCTAAAAATTTTAATTTCGAGGAAACTGAGTTCAAAGTTTCGCATTTGTACTGATATCTATACTAAATCAAACTTTGTGAAGAAGTTATTTTCTAAAATAGCCACAAACATGGTTTTTTAAAAGTTTGAAACTGTTTGTATGTATATTACATCTTCATCTATGCATAGAACAGGGGAAATCTAAAAATGCAACATATTACCTTCATCCACTCATGTCTTCATATATCGTTGGCAGCTATTTCGATGCAACTGGCCAGCGACACGGTGGCCTAAGCGTCAGGCGGAACAGATAGCCGCGATAAAATCGGCTCTGTGAAATATGGCCCTATGCAAAAAAATATGACCCTAGTACGGAATGTTGTTTTTAAATTTTTTACAAACCATTTTAACACATATTGCAGAGAGCCCATAAGAACATGCCTAATTTATGTAGTAATTTATGTACTCAAAATATAAAGATTTTTGTTGTTGAATCTTAAAATTTAATTAAGAAAAAAAAAATTAAATAATAAAGTAACCATTTTTTTCTAAAGAAACCTCAGAATTAAATTAATTGTGTTTTAATATCTGCTCCTTCCAAAGAGAAATAAATCCGAATTGCCTTGATCTCATTTTCAAATCGAAATAATCTTAAGAAGATTCTTTCTTGATCTCTTGATCTCAAGAAGATTTCCCCTTGTACGAAATGTTGCATTACGACTTTGGTTTTAATGGCGTGTGTCATATTTTAACGCCCAAAGCAAGTTGTAACGCCCAAATTTAAAGAAAAAAATTATCACAACAGCTAAATCGAGTGTCATATCACACAATGCTTGTATTTGGGCGATATATCCTTTAATTTCGATTTGGCAAAGTCCATAACGCACAACTTTTCTCCGCTTGGGTAAAACTTGATTTAGCTCATGATTTTGCTATTGTCATTTTTTTTTTTTTAATTTGGGTGCTACGACCTGCTCTGGGCATTGTGACGTTTAAAACAAAAACATGGTTTGTAAAAACAAACGTGTGTATAGAAATAAATTTGAATGTAAAAATAGATAATCATATTAAACCTAACCTAATTTAAGCGAGATACGCCTGCAAAACTCATCCATCTGCACTTCGGTGAAGCAGCAAGTCCCACAAAATTTTTTCAACTTTTTGATCAATTATAAACACAAAATATTCCTTACTATACATTAGTACTAAATAATGCCCGAATCACATAAAAAATAACATTATTTGCACTCCATAGTTAAGAAAGTTATAACATGATATACATTAGGGCGTATCGAAATTTTTAGATCGTTTGCTAAGAGGTCTTAAAAGTTGAATAGGGTGGTGAAGATCTCCCAAAAAAAATATTAGGAAAAAATAAAAATGTCTTCCTCTCCCGCAAGGTCAAAGTTGTTTTTAAGAAAAACAGTAAAAAATTACGATCTCAAATTGCTTTGATTTTTGTAAGAAAAACCTTCACACAGGACACTGTGGGTACAAACGAAGATTGGCATCGTGTTTGCCATAATTTTGTTAGCTTAAGTCTATATTTACTTTTGCTTTAAGACATATGTAGTTTTTCTTGCAAAAACTAAACCATTTTGAGATCGTGATTTTTTATTGTTTTTCTCAAAAAAACAACTTTGTCCTTGCGGGAAAGGAAGAGATCCTTATATTTTCTAATATTTTTTTTTGGGAGATCCTGGCCACCCTATGCAACTATTGAGAACTTTTAGGATGTGAAATTCGAAAAAAATTGTAATTCGATACGCCCTAATAAAAATACATATAAATTTTTTTTTAGTCAATTCAGCGGGAAAAATCGTTAGGTGCTTACTAAATATTTCGTGATTCCCTTTAATTTAGCTAATAAAGATATGAATGGATTCATACGAAAGTAAGAATGTTGTTTGTTATACTTAGAGCACCTTTTATCTTCGCTTACGATTTAAAAAAAAAACGTTTAACTCGTTCGTCATTTTGTGTGATCATTTCCATAAATACATTATTTTTGAATGAAGGAATCATGCAGCTGCATAACGACATAGCAACCCTTAACGACTGCTTGATAGAAATGTAGTGTAGAAAAAAAGTACAGTGAAATAAAAAAATAAATAACAAAAAGCAAACGCCTGCTGATCGCCGCACAGTGGGTTGAAATCCCAAAAAATGGATATTAATTCACCCAGAAGTCGGAGGGAATTTTTGACTTTTGTTTTAGTTAGATTGGGTACTAATAAGAAAAAAAATTCTGTGCGTTCGTCCGTTTGTCCGTCTTTCGATATGATTAAAGTCGTAATTTTGAAGCTGTCATCATGAAATTAGATATTTAAGCTTGTATCTAAATTGTAAAGATTAAGTTAAAAATGAGCCAAATCGGATGAAAACCACGCCTACCTCCCATATAGAGTGACTTTATTTTAAACGTAGAATCTCTTCAAAATCTACAAAAATTAAAAAAATGCCATGAAATTTTGCATGTAAGTTTTCCTCTTCAATATAAATTCCAACTATGAAATTCGGCAAAATCAGATGAAAACCACTTCTACTTTCCATACATAATGACGTCATCTAAATAGAAAAACGCCATCTTCATAAATTCCTAAAAAATTAATTCATTGCATAATATAAATAATTAAAATAATTCAAATGCCTTCTGAAATTGAAATTCGGAGAAGTTGGAAAAAACCACGCCTATCGTCCATACAAAGTGACGTTATCAATATAATAAAAAGTTCAAAACCTCGGCCCAGACAAAAATGATTCCATTTTAGTTTTTTTTTTTAAAAATTCATAACAATATTATATACGAGTAGCAAAAAATTTATGAATGTATTAATATTCCTCCTGATGCACGAAGTCGTCATCCTCTTCTGCATCGACCTCGTCACTTTCATCAGTGTCACATGACAAAACAAATTAGAGACAATAGTCTTTGTTTTTGTAAGAGATTTTTTTTTATCACGATTTTTGAAATAAAAAATATTCGGGTAAAAACTAAATATGGAAGCTTAAATATTGAAGTTTATTAAAAAAATTTCATTTCTATTGGTGGTTGGAATTAATTTTAAAGGTTTTTTTTCGGTTTTTGAGCATTTATTTAGAAACAACGGTACAATGTATATTATTCAAAGTATTGTCCATCGTTAGCTACAACATTTTCCCATCTTTCTGGCAGCATATGGATTCCGCGCCGGAAGAACGATTCGTCTTTTGAGGCAATCCACGAATCGACCCATTTTTTGGTATCCTCGTAAGAAGTGAAGCGCTGCTCAGCCAAGCCATGCGTCATCGATCTGAATAGGTGGTAGTCGGAAGGGGCTATGCCTGGGCTATAAGGCGGGTGGGGTAGCACATCCCAATTCAGCGCCTCCAACGTTTCCTTGACGGTTCTTGCAACATGTGGCCGTGCATTGTCATGTTGAAAAACCACTTTGTCGTGTCTTTTGGCATATTCCGGCCGTTTAACCTTTAATGCTCGGCTCAATTGCATCAATTGTTGTTGGTAGCGTTCCCCAGTGATGGTTTCGTTAGGTTTTAGCAGCTCATAGTACACGACACCCTTCTGATCCCACCAAATACACAGCATAAGCTTGGCGCCATGAATATTCGGCTTGGCCCTCGATGTTGATGCATGGCCGGGTGGTCCCCACGATTTTTTTCGCTTAGGATTATCGTAATGGATCCACTTTTCATCGCCAGTGACAATACGATGCAAAAAACTCTTCCTTTTATGCCGTTGAAGCAGTTGTTCGCACATGAAAAATCGCCGTTCAACGTCTCTCGGCTTCAACTGGTACGGCACCCAATTTCCTTGCTTTTGAATCATTCCCATGGCCTTCAAGCGTTTGCCGACCGTTGATAAGTCGACTCCCAATGATTCTGACAATTCTTGAAGGGTTTGACACGGGTCTTCATCGAGCAAAGCCTCCAATTCCTCATCTTCAAACTTTTTCGGCTGGCCCGGACGCTCTTTGTCTTCCGTATCAAAATCACCACTTTTAAACCGACGGAACCAGTACTCACAAGTAGAAATCGATGGAGCATAGTCCCCGTAAGCCTCAGTAAGCGTGCGTTGTGCTTCAACCGCTTTTTTCTTCAAATGAAAGCACAAAAGTAAACCTTCCCGCAAATTGCGTTTTGTTGGAACGAAAGTCGACATGTTCACAGAGAAAAAAATATATGTTGTTTACACTTCAGTGGAATGACACATACTGAAAAATTAAGCTTACACAATGTGCTTTGAAATGAATATAGTTACAGGTGTGCCCGATGCGATCTATTGATAGTTACGCCATCTCTTAGAAAACCTTTAAAACTAATTCCAACCCCCAATACTTAATGATGCGGTATTCTTATTTAAAACTCCACATATATTTCGAAAATAGCGCAAATTTTGACACATTTTAGAAATTTTTTTAATCACGCTTAAATACCTGAAGTTGAGGGTTTCATAATAAAAACATCACTTTTGATGTACAAAAAAAAAATATTAATTTTTGAGCCATGTCACATTTCAATTTGTTGAACTGATCGCAAAAAAACGAAAAATTTCTCAACTTTAAAGCTATGCAGCAAAAAAAGTAAACAACATGTAACATTGAAATTTTCAGTACTGATGCAAAACTGTGTGTTCTTTATTCGAGTAGTAAAAATTTTAAAAAAAAACAAATTTTCATTTTTCAATTAATCTCCACTTTTTTCAATTTCAACATTCTGTGCGCCGGTGCGGAAACATAATATTTTGCGTAAATATGATATCCTTCTAAGATCTTACTGCAATAATGGCCCATTAGTCCAAATAAAAGTCGACTCTAAATTTAGTGCAAGCTTTTTCAAAATATAATATATTAAAAAATTGTCAAAAATGCTAATACTAAATTTAGAGTCGACTTTTATCTTGACTATGATAATGGGTCAAAATATGACAATGATTTGTTGAATTTTTTAAGATTATTCAAGTTGAATATGTAAAGTTAAAGACTAATGGATGCCCATTTATAAATAAATTTTCGGCATTAAAGTGTTGAAACTTATTTTGTATTTTCTAATAATTAATTTTCTTAGATCCGTCGCCTTACACTTTCCTTCTTTTGTAAGCGAAAACGTAAGTAGTGCAAATATTTTCCACCATGGGTAATATTTCGGGTAATATAAATCTCCCGATTGTCGGGAGAACATTCCCTGTACTTTAGTTTAGTAAAAAAAAAGTAAGTACTAGGTATTCCAATCCCGAAAGCTTTTCTCGATCCCGGAATTATCGGCATTGAAAATCTCAATCCCAGGCCTAGTTCAGGATTGAAAACTTTAAGAAGTAAAAATTCAAAGCGTTTTCAATACAATTTTTATTATTTATTAATTGAAACTAAAAAATGTTAATTAGTTCATTTATACAAAAAAAAAAAAAAAAAAAAAAAAAATACATTAAGGGAATTCACATTTGTGCTGTTTTCAATGCAGTTAAAAAATCCTGTGGTATTAATATCACACTTTACCGAGCGGTTTTTATATGTTTTGTTGTTTTACAGAAAATCTCTAAAATCAAAAGTGTTGTAATTTTAAGTAGCCCAATGATATGTTTAACGAATGTGATTTTTAAAATAACATAAAGTTATGCCAGTTATTTTCTAATTGCAAAAATTAAAGAAGCTCAAAATAAAAGTTTAACATTTTTAAGCCATATATTAATAAAATATATCAAATTGAATACTTAATTTATTTGCATAATAAGAAATAGCTATAGTGGAAAGTTCCAATTGAAAAAATCACAATGCCACGATACCACACAATAGTGAATACCCTTCTTGTTAATAAACATAAAAACACTAAAATAATATTAATGACGCAAATTGTATTATTGTATTAATTCAAAGAACAAAGTTTATAAAACAGTAAAATGCAGAACAGTTAAAGGTATTGTTATAGAAATGCTAAACATTTTTTTCATGTTTTTTTTTTTTGTATTTAAGGCAAATTAAGGTTGGAAAAGGCTTAACATTAAGCTTTACATTAAGACGTTGATCAACGCGCCTTATTTTTCATTAGAAAGTTTTGCTCGGATATTATTACAAATAAAACCCAGGTATGTGCAACTGCCGGCAAAAGTCGACTTTAATTTTTTCAGTAGTTATAATTGTAAAAGTCGACACATCAATTTTAGTTATTAAATAGACAATATTTTTGTGCACATATGAATGCACAATTAAAGGCACCATCAACATGTTAAGATGTTCTGGTGAAATCCTATTTCCTAAGTTGTTCGCTATGAGACCACCATGAAAAAATAACATTTCGGATGACACAGAAGTTGCAACAATTGATAAACATTTGTGAGCTACGACCCAAATAAAAACAATTTTCTTGCAAATAAATTCCGCAAGGACGCGCACTAAAATGTATAATTAAATTTTTACATTTATCAACACAAGAGTTACCAATGCAATTACTTGTTTTTGAACAGCAAGAATAGCAGTGTAGCTAGTATATTTATGTAGAATATCTCACAAACATATTAAAAAATTCCATATTTTCCCTTTTAAAATTTTGAAAAATCTTTCAAATATCTTTCGATCAAAAATCTAAAATATCTTTCAAAAAACACATTTCATGTTCGTAAACATAAACACACAATATTTGTTATAACGAAAAGAATTATAGACTCTGACTTAAAAAATCTTTTTTCTATTTTATACATACACTGAGAGAAACATGTGTTAAAATTGAGTGAAATTGTATTCATATTAAGCGAATTTGTTTTTGAAATAGAGCTTGAAACAATTTTATTTAAGTTTGTTTTATTTAAATTTAAATTTCAATTTTATTTAAAACACAAATGTTCTTAAAGTTTTATTAACATCAAAAGTTTTTGTTTCAAAACCAGGGGTTGCAAATAAACTGTACGAAAAAACAAACTCTACATCTGCTAAATCTGCGAAAGCAAACAGTATTACTATCTGCTTAGGTTTGGATCTTTGCTACAAACAGAAATGCGTACCAAAGCGAACAGAAAATTAAGAGAGAAAGAAAACTATTGTTTTGTGTTCTAAGAAAACAACAAGTATTTCGTTTTTTAGATTTTGTTGTCACGATCACAACCACAACAAGTAACAAATGTTGTGTTCGTTTTGCAACGGAAATTCAAAAAGAATTTCGTCATGTTTTAAGCAGCATTTTTTTTTTGGAAGCTAAGATTTTTTAAGTCTCGTTCTGTTGATTTCCTTGCATGAAAATTTCAATAACTGATAGAATTGTACGACATGGTTTTAGTGACATGATTGTTTGTATGCGGACACCCAGAAGGGTGGCAGGTAGAATGTAGGTGTTTTCAGAAGAATTTTTGAGGGATAAAAATTAATATGACCAGCTCATACATTTCACGCTCCTAGTTATCGAATTTTTGATATCTTTCTTATACTTTTAAACGAGCAATATTTATTTGTTTGTTTATTTGTTTATATATTTGTTTGTAAACGGCCCAAACGATTTTGATGAAACTTTCAGTATAGGGATTTACAGGGGCGAAAAAGGGATCTACCTTGGTCTCGTTTCTGAGAAAATTCGTTTAGCAGCGCACGTAGGGGTATATGACCGATTTAGGCAGCCAAAATTAATTTATTCGGTAAAAATTTTCTATTCAAGTCTGTTATTTGATTTTAACCCTGCACGACCATTTGGACATATGCAACACTATTCAACATTGCAAACAAATTTGTTAAGCAGTTCACATTGGGGTATTTGACCGATTTAGGTAGCCAAAATTAATTTATACGGTTATTAGTTTCAATTCTAGTCTACTTTTTGATTTTAACCCTGTACGACCATTGGAACATGTTAAAGCAAATGTTCCCTTAGGCAGGAGACAGCTAAAAATTAAATTTTTTTACAATAACGCTAAGAAATGAAGCAGAACATTGATTTTGAGCTGTTAACATACATAATATCTTAAGCGAATAGGCAGCTAAGCGATTTAAACTGCATATATGTACATTTATTAGACGATGTGTTTGTTTGAAAAACAATGTTCGAAGTGAGAAAATAACAAACATACATTAAAATTCTGCTAATAAACTACTATTAATTAAAGTTAAAAAATTTGCTAATAGTAAGAAATCTATACTTTGCAGTGCTTAGCCATAATCAGCCTCATAGCGTAAAAACTGTGGCTTTTACGATAAAACTGTTAATGGTATTTTAGTTTTCAAAAATATATTAAGCCGGTGAAGTTAAAAATTCGTTCCACTCTAATGCACTTATTAAAATCATACTTTTTTATTCAAATAAAATAAGTTGAACAATTTTGTATTTATTCGTTTTCAATAAAGAACTAGGTATGTGACGGATGTCATTTTGCGGATGCGGATCTGTAAAGGGCCTTCTTTGAGGATGCGGATGCGGACAAGTGAATCTAAGAACCGCGGGTGGCGTATGCGGATGCTCTCAGTTAAATTTTAAATATTGATTTTTACATCATTTAAAAACAAATTCTAAATGTTTCATAGTTTAAATCATACTTAAGTAAATATTTTTTTATTATTGCTAATATTTATTTTTTTATGTAAACCTTTTTAAGGAATAAAATAACAAACTCATTAATTACAAAAAAAAGTATAAATATTAAATTTAAAAGACTTTTATAGTTATTTAGCTCAACTAGAAAAACTTAAAGCAGAACTTTAATTATTTTAATTATTTTAAAAATTATGTTAATACAGTACCTCAGAAGTTAGAAGCTGTTTTTATGTCGGGATTTTCTAATTTCTGAAATCTTATCATTTCGGAGTTAAAATTTGTAAAGTTGAATTTATAATAATATTGCTCAAGCAATAATTTAAAGATATAGTTACTGGATAAAAATAACACACTTATAATGTGTAGAAAATTATACACATTTTTATGTAAATGGCCTTATTTTGTAAAACGTCATTTTGTCTGGTAATTTTCGTTTTCATATGAAGCAAAACAAAATCTTTTTCTCTCACTGAAATTTTCTTATGAAAATTATCGCCACACAAAAGACTCCAAGTGAATTGATTGCGTACATTAAGCATAATAAGTAGTGTTCGACCGATACCATAATTTTGGCCGAAACCGAATATTCGGCCTAGCCGAAACCAGAACCGAAACTGGTTATTTATAATTTAAATTTTTTTTCAAATAATTTTTTTTTTAAAGAAAAAAAACGAACTCTCATACACAAAAGAAAAAAATTTAATACAAAATAAAGTATTACTTGAATATTGCAGTTTATAATAAATAATTGAAGTTTTCTAAAATAATAAATGAGACTATTTTTTAATTTATTTTTTATTACTAAAGTATTGCCTACTTTATATCTTCCGTACACACTCAAAATAGTATGCACCTACAATGTACATTTTTATAGAACTACAAAGCAGTCTTTTTGTTTTTTAAAGGTTTAGTATTATAAAAATGGAAATATTTTATTTTCTTTTCCTTTATTCCACACACACAAAATTCGTTCGTAAGTTTAATTAACAATTTTGGCTTCAGTACCTATAAAACTTTAATATTAATTACAATAGGTATGATAAAATCGAAAATGATAAAATCGAACGCATTAAATTAACCAAAATATTTTGCGTTGACACGATAAATCAAATAATAGACTAATTCATAATTTTTGGTTAGTACAATGCGTTGTTAATATTTTTATTAAACCAAACATATGTATTTGAATTAAATAACTGATGCAAGAAATTTTTGTTTGTTTTCATTGAGGACGACCGCATATTCGTTGGAAAGACCAAGTAGAGGACAACCTGACGAAGCTTGGAATTTCCAACTGGCGCCAGCAAGCGAAAGACAGAAATGGCTGGCGCAAATTCTTAGATGAGGCCAAGACCGACATACGGTTGTAGCGCCAACTAAGTAAGTAAGTAAGTAAAGTAAGTAAGTAAGAAATTTTTACCAAAAATACCTCAATATGGCCTCAAATTAGCAGAATAGCCAAAACAAACTAAAAGGGCCGAAACTGGCCGTAACCGAAACCGAAACCGAAACCGAATATTCTACACTATAATAAGGTCACAAGCTTCATTTTAAATTTTTCGTAGAAAACGCTGCACTGTTAAATATAAATTGCACAAACAATTACCTCGGAAATTAAAATACAATCTTCTAATTTCAGAAGCTTTAATGTTTTCAAAATTCAACTTCTAATTTCTAGATGATTATAATTTTATTAGCTTCTTATTTCTGAGGTTTACTGTATTTAATTTTTTATAAAGGGTAAATTGTATTTTATAAAAAGTAAAGTATATACTTGATGGCTTCTTAGTTTTTTAACTTCTTCTTTTTTTGTTGATAATAAAATACAGATCTTAGATGCGGATGCGGAGGCCGATATCAAAAAATTAATAAGGCAAAAAGTGCATATTATTCATAAATATAATAATAATTTCCTTTTTAAACACTCCTTACTCGCAAAAAATTAGGATATTAATTAAAAATGTCATTTCTAATATCTAGACCATTCCTTAAATTTGAAATAACCTATCTTCCCCGCTGTGCACTGTCCAATCGCCGAGACATTGTATTTTTCACGAACAAAACGTTACCTCATATACATATGCACAAAAGCACAACGCATCTATATAAAACAACAAATTCAATAAAAGCAACAAAACAAAGAAAAATTCCAACGCAATAACTTTTTCAACACAAAAAAAAAGTCGCATCATAAACGAAACGAACAAACTTTGCAGATCTCTCTTCGGATTTTGGTGCTTCCAGCAACCTACAAGAGATCGCTAAAGATACTTTACTTTGATTGTTTTTGTGCACGCGATTCAAAAGCATAACAGTGAGAGGAAGTTTTTTCTATTCGAAAACAGAAACATTTCATTTTACTTTTCTCTCTCGTCTCTACTTGCTTCGGTTTGTGCTACTTTTTGAATCGGAGAGAAAAAACTAAACAAACCAAAATACTTGTTGTGATCTTAAGAAGAAACAAACAGAACAGAAAAATACTTTTCTTTAGAGTTTGTTTGCGAGCCCTGTTCAAAACACTGTTTTTAAATATACTTAATTGTAAAAATTTTAAGTTTCAACACATTTATTTAAACAAAAAATTTAATGCAAAAACTGCAATATTTAAAACAAATATTTTAAAACATAATTTAAAAATATTGTTTTAAAATTAAAAACAAATGCATAATAAATTAAACCACCATTTTTTTATGCCATTTTTTAACTTTTTCGAGTTCTCAAAGTTATAATTCATGATCAGTGGCCCTTGGGGCCCCCCGAATTATAAATTTTTTTAATTAATTTGATGATGTTTGCGTTTTATTGCGGCTTGAAATATTTTAAATATCAAAATAATTTATTAGTTTTTATTTGATCTTATTTTTAATATTTGAAAGACTAATTCAAAAATATTTTCAAACAATCAAATGTAAAATCGGGGTCTCAGTTGTCTGGCAATAATTTACATTGATTCTTATGCACATAAATTTTAATTCAATCTCTGATAGCGACGTATTTTTTGTTATTGGAAGGAAATATTTAGAAAAAATTATACAAAAAACAGAAATGAGTATAGTTGAAAATTAAACACGCTTGTCTTAAATTTTGTTTTGTAGAAACTCAATTGAGTTTAATTTCTATTTTAAAATTTTTTGTTTAATTTTAAAGTACGTTTTTTCTCAGTGTAAGTATTTGCTATAAAAAATTATATTCCACACACATTTTTTGAAACTAAGTGAAAAAATAAAACAAAACTTTTAGTATTTTTTTTTTAAATTCATTAAAAATTTTTTTTTAAAGTAGCAAAATAATATAAAAACACAGTGAAATCTCCCATAACAGGACACTGATGGTAGTTGTATTTTTTTTGGCTTTGGGAGTTGTCTTGTTTGTATCAAAAAAATATTAAAAACCTTTATTTACTTGAGTTCAAAAAATATATTAATAGTTGATTACTTAAAAATGTAGCGAAAAGCTAGTGTCTAGGAAATTTTCCGTTTGTGGGAGGTGTCCGCTTATGGAATTTGTCTGCGAGCAGAGGTTTCACTGTATGTACATAAAAATATACTTCTTATATTTATTGACTTTTTCTGGTGATTGACAATTGCAAATTCATTTACAATTATAAGGATTTCTCAGTCTAAAATGATACCAAAACCTACTTGACAAAACTGTCAACACACAAAAAGGTCTTGACAAGAAATAAAGGTACGCAATTTTTTAACTTTCTAACTTCATGTTAAAAAAAAATAATAAAAACTGCCTTTTTAAATAAATTTACAATCGCTTATGGCAATTATTGCTCTATTTGAACATATAAAAAATAAATGAGATCAAGTAATTCAAGTTGTGACTTTTTAAAATTGTTTGAAAATATAAAGTTTCAGTATTATGAAGGAATTGTTTTCAATTTGTTTATCTCTTTTGATACTTTTTTTTTAATTTTTCGTTTACGAAATTTCTTTTTTTTGTACTATTAAGAAAAATGTTTCCCTTTTTCCTTTGAGGTCAAGGGATGATTGAAAAATCCATCATCACTGGCATCACTAGTTCAGAGCAATGTCAGATTTTTGTTTCGCATAACATGAAAAAAGTCGAAAGTAAAAGTCGACTATCGGCTTTTTCAACATTAGAAAGTCGATTGCCAAAAGTCGAAAATTATCAAGCAAAAGTCGATTTTCGACTTATTTCGACTTCGAATTTCACATCCCCAATATAACCCGCTGATGAGAAGCACCGTTCTGATTCTATGCTAGTTAGAGAAATAGTTGTACGATAATCGTAAGGAATTTGTAAGTTTAGATCACCTTCACCACAAAACAAAATTATATTCTAAGTCAGAATATCTGACAATTTTGAAATGCATGACTTCCCGATGTTGCAAATTCTTCTAAAACTGTGCAAAGTCTTTGCTTCAGTGATTCACACTCATCGCCCTAACAATATTTTTCAGCCTCAATAAAAGTTTTTTAATTTTAGGCTTATAAAAATAGCCTAAAAAGGCTAATAGAAATTTTTTAATTAAAAATCCCGGGATCCCGGAAAGCAAATCCCGGAATTTATAAGGGCTTAAATTGTCCGGGATCCCGGGATCGATTTGATTTCCCTAGTAAGTACGTATGATGCTTATTGTACTTTACAGAAGGAGGCTTACTAGAGGCTGCCATGCCTTTGTTAATGTAAACAGGATTCGGAAGGGACGTCTGCATGACTCGCGAACGAAAAATTAGTAGGCTATAAGGAAAGGATGGTTTTTCCCACTGGGAAACAATCAAATACAAATTCACGTCAGTTCGTGATCACATGTAAAGCTAAGCTGTAAAAGTTGAGTGGATGAATGATGATCGATAAAAGCACATATTGTCGATTATTTCAATTAGAAAACTATCTTTAATTCCGTGTTAGGGAAGGGTGGCAAATGTGGGTCAGTGGCGAAATTTCCCTCTCTTACCCTACCATAGATGGGCATAATGCATTGAATTATTAGTGCATTAAAAAAATATCATTAGCACTATGCGCTTAGTGGTAATGCGAATCGAATTTCCATTACCACTAACCATATAGTATGTAATAGTAATGGAATAAAATTGCATTACCATTAGAGGTAACATGCAAAATATTTGATTTATCACTGAATTTTTAATGGTAATGGACGAAATTTACATTACCACTAAAATTAAAAAGAAATTCCATCAGCACAAAAATTTTCAAGTATAAAATTGTGAAGTGTTAGTGAAGTGGTTTCTTTTCAATAAAAAATTTGCTGATCAAAAAACTCATTGATTGAAAGGGCAACTAATATATATAATGTATAACTTTTTATTATGTTTTTGTTATGTATAACGATAATGAAACAATTATTGTCTGAGGAAGCAATTATGAAATCAAAAACAAATTTTGGTAGTAGCTAAAATTTTTTAGCTTTTTTTAATACTAGCATTTCTAAATTCATGTCACTAAGTTTTTGTCTTCGCGTTCGATTGGTGATGATTTTTTCAATTTTAGTGGTAATGTAAATTTCTCCCATTACCATTAAAAATTCAGTGGTAACGCAAATTTTTTGCATTAACATTAAAATTTTCCATTAACATTAATAATGTATTGGTAACGCATTTTTTCTCCTTTACCATAACATACTAATGGTAATGCGATATTTGTACCTGTGTACCCTACAAGGCAAAACTTAGTTTCAAAAATAATAATAACAATTTCAGATTTTAAATTAAGTATTACATTTTTTTTAAATTTTCTGTATTTGCTAATTCCATGTTAATGTCCAAATCCAAATCAAAATTTTTGAATTGTTAAATATTCATATTTTAGATTCTTAGGTATTATTACGAAATTGCATTTGTCACATATTGGCAAATTTTTTTATGTAAATGTGATTAATTTCAAATCAATCGACGTATAAATTATATGGATAAGCGGTAAATAAAATTTATTTTGCCTATTTAGTCGACCAGCTTTAGACAGTATTCATATATAGTAGGGATGGAGGAAGTCACTCATATTAGTACTACACCCGTATTAGTTTACTACTTGCCCGAAGTTGGCTTCATGAGCGACATCATATGCTTGATAAATTCGGGATTAAAAGAGATTGAGAAAGAGCGTAAGAAAAAGCGTCATTTTAATCGTGAGCGTGAGAGTTTGCTTTACGAAATTTAGAATTGCTCTCAGTAATATGTAAATTGTACAAGGCTACCACCAAGGCTCATTTATAAGGTTGCTGCATTTGAGAGCGAGCTCGGTCGAACTGTCAGAATGGATGAAAAGAAAGCAAGAAAATGAATGCATAGAACAAAGAAAAGCACAGTGACAGTTCAAACAAAGGCCGAAAAAAAGTGAATTTTTCTCAAGTGCCACAACCTTATAAATGAACCTTGGCTACCAAATTTTCATTTTTAACCTTAAAACAATATTAGTGACAATTTGAAACTATTTTTAAAAATAAAACTATATCTTTCTTATTTGTGCTCAAATTCACTTGGCTCGTATATCTTGGCTCATTGTAAATATCATGCCTAATTTATATTTTGCTAAAGAAAAAATTCAAATAAATGTCGTTGTTAAGCTGTACAAAAAATTTCCCTCCAACGACGTTCAGAGTCAAATTGACACTAAGCTAAGTATGTGTAAACTGCGATAACTATGTTTGTCCGATTCATCTTTTTACCCTATGTAAAAAATGTACCCAAACTTAATGTTGTAGTGGGTGAATAATAACTAAATTTTTATTTTTAACATTCTATGAATTATTTTAATTTTATATTTAAATTGTGGCAAACAAACCTGGAACATTCCTTTTTCAGTTTTTTATAACAAATATTTTTATATTACATAAATATAGACAGTAAAAGTAGAGTTTTCAGTGGTATTAAGCTTAAATCTATGGTTGTAATGCATAAAGTGCCAAATTAACACTAAACGTCTTTAACGTTACAAAAAATCAAATGCGTTTGAAGGTTAAATAATTTAAAAATTATATCTAAATATTTTATAACTCACAGTTAGTGTGTAAAACCAAATTAAATTTAATAATATTGTGGTTGTAAAATTTCATTTTAACTACTGTAACAATCTTTATTTGAAGTAAAAATTAAAACTAAAAAGTAGTTATAACGAAAGCTTCATACACAAATATTGCGCACTGAGCAGCATTAACATGAAATAAACAAATGAAAATATTTATTTAAATTTTGCTTCAATAATTTTTCAAGCGAAATCGGAAAAAGGAGTTTTCATTTTTAAGACAAAGCCCAAAAACATTTTTAATTTTAAATTTTAAATAAATAATTTTATATGCAAAAAACAATTTTAAATGCAAATTTGTTTATCAACGGCTTATCAACAAATTTGCATTAAAAATTTCCAAAATGTTTTTTAGCTTTAAGCATAGAACTCTGTTCAGCTTCATGTGAAATTCCACTCAAATCTTCATACAAAAAGTGACTGGTGCGAAACAAGCGTGGAAATTTTCACAACATGTTCGTCGAAGCAGTACTCTGTTCCGCTGTGTGAAATTATTGCAACATGTTTTCACGACAATTTAATTGTACTGCCTATTTATTTTGAAGTGAAAAGAGAGATATCATATGAAATCTCCCAACTTCTTCTCTGAGTCTCTCTGAGAAACGTTGTCATAGAAATTCCTCGCAACAAACTTTAAGTCAGAAATTTCACGCAACAAATAAATAGATGTTGCCAGCGAAATTTGACGCAAGCGAACAGAGTACTAGGCTTTATCTTAAAAATGAAAACTCCCGTTTTTTTTTTTAGACTGAACCAACGCTCAGGGGATTTCAATACTATTGGGCTAAGTTTCTTCAATTTAGCGAAATAGTGTGTAAATGATTAGATAATTTTCTTAAACTATTTTACATTTCTGGTGTCAATGAAATGAAATATATATACATTTTTAGAAAATCGGCAATGGCGATGAATGAAGCCCGATTTTTTAACGATTGGTTGCTATTTTTCTAGATTTTCTGTAAATTTTTTTCTGAGTGTAAGAGTCTGCATTGCAAAAATCAAAACTGGGGAAGGAAAATCGAATCCAATCCATTCAAAATTTTGGTGCGTTTATGTTTGGCATCATATCTTTCGATCCCCGTTCTAAGCCAACTCGATACAGAGGTACTTTTTCACATAAAGTCGCTCCAATCTACTGTACATACTTAATTTGCTAGATTTATACAATTTGAAGTTAATTCTGGTTACAGAATTCATGTTTCTTCGTTCAGTTGGAAGAAAAAGCAATATTATTTTAATGTTCGAAAAAAACAAGATTAAAGTGAAGAATGATTATTCAACGTAACAATCTCAGCACCATATTATGTCATCAAACTAAAAACACAACTTGCAGTTATTAAAGTGATTGTGCACGGCTTGATTAAATCTTAAACGCTCTATTTGATTTTTG